>JADMNL010000022.1:297246250-298516875 GCA_016271365.2 Neoceratodus forsteri
TTGAAAATTACCAAAGTTACAAGTCTGTGTTCACAAAATTCTATGTAGACTCATAACTTTTTTGTTTTCTTGTATTTTTACACCAGATTTTCAACATAGCCTTCTTATGACCCCACCTCATGAACAAGGGCGAGAAAATGTTCCACTCCTGCCTGAAAAGTGAGTTTGCACAGGGACTGCAAAATCACATTTCAGGGAGAGATTTACCTAAAGTCAATGCCATTCTTCATGAGGTGGGGTCCGAAAAAAGTCATGTTGAACATTTGGGTCAAAAATATGCAAAACTACCAAAGTTATGCCACTAAGTTCAAAACTCCATTGAAATATATTGAACCACATACCTATTTCTTCAGTTTGTGGTCCAGCTTTGAAGAGCGAAGACATGTCTGTGGTCCAGAGATGATTACAGTATTGGACCCCTGATAGGTATGTAAGGGCTTGGGAGTGTGGGGTGGTGGGTGCTGAGTGTAAGGGTTGAGCGGGAGATAAGGAATGGCTGCAAAAGACATCAATGGATGTTTTTCTTTTTACATGTAAAAAAAGAAAAAATATGACTGAGGATTTCCAATCATGACACTGGGGCATTGGGCACCCCAGTGTCACTGTTATGTTTCTGGGGGGTGTGGGGTGGTGGGTGCTCAGAGGGAGGGTCAGGTAGAGGGAGACAAAATATGCATATATATAAAAAAAGGTAGGGAACATGATCATGACACTGGGGGATTGGGCACCCCCAGTGTCATTGTTATTCTTTGGGGTTGCAATTTCAACCCTGGGGGATTGTTATGCTTCTGGAGAGGGGTTGCTGAGAGAAAGGGTTGGATGGGGAGATATGCATAATTTTAAACCAAAATAAAACCCGCACCTACCCCATACTAAAAGCCCCCCCACACCCTCCTAGCATCCCCCCTTACCTGCCACCCATCCCAGGTTAGACTGCCCAGGGTCATGGATTACGAAAGGTCTCTATTCTCTGAATTTTGTTGTGTTTATGACATTTACAGAGAATAAAGAGTTAAAAGCAGGGCCCAGATTTTATTAAATTTGCTCAGACTGTTCTGCAAACTGGCAGTCATAGTCTCCATTCTGATATTGACCAATAATTCCTTCAACCATTCGGCATATGATATAGCTTCGTTATCCTTCCAATGTCTGAGCACCAGTTTTTTGACAGACATAGATATAAGAGCTATATGATATTTACGTGTGTTTACTGGGAATTCTGAGTAATTTCCTAATAGGCAGATATCGACCATAAACAGCTCATCAAGTCCCAACAAGGGGTCTGCTCTTTGTTTGATTTGCGACCATAGGGGGGCTATTTTAGAACAGCGCCAAAAAATGTGCACTAGATTGCCCTCACCCTGGGCGCACCTCGAACAAATGGCAGAAGAGGCCCTGTCGAACTTAGCTATCTTCTGAGGGGTATAATATAAATTGTGCAGGATACGGAACTGCATAAGTCAGAGCCTGTCCTGTGTAATAAAGTTATGGCATCCTTGCCAGAGCTTCTCCCAATTAATGGGTGTCTCCAGAAGAAGCGTTGTCCAATAATCAGTAGGCCCATAAGGCCCAGGATATATTTTGTTGTATAGGGCTTTGAATATCTTGGAAACCACATGAGGGAGACCTACTATTTGAATCAAATCCACCCAGAAAGGGGTAATCCCTAGTATTTGGGGGTTTGCCCCATATAGTTTTCACCAAGATATGTCGCAGTTGGAATAATTTAAATGTATTAGAGGCTGACATCCCTAGCTTTCCTAAAATTTCTGTGGATGAAGACCATTTTTGTTCTGTCTCCTTCCAAAAATAGCTGAGCTTGGCTTCCTTGAGTTTCGGGATCCATAAAGGGGAAAGAACTTTCCCATCTAGTCTGATATTGGGATTGCCCATAAGAGGTTGCTCCAAGTCCGAGCAATGGTTATATTTAATAACAGAGCAAAACTGGGAGTGGTCCCTCACCGATATAGCGATAGGTGACACAAGCAGTGGCTTAGGGAGGCTCTTGGGTTGCACGAAGAGCAGCACCGCAGGAGAAAGATTGTGACTACGGATTTGGGCAAATTCTATTTGGATCCAGAGGGGTATGTATTCCCCAGGGTATCTACGGCCATTTGGGGTGAGCCACCTCAAGTATTTACTTGCATGGCTGGCCCAATAATAAAGGCCAACATGTGGTACCCGGAGGCCCCCTTTGAGCTTTGGGACTGCTAACTTGTAGAAGGCTAATCGGTGACCTTTACCGGCCCAAATGAAATTAGAAAAAATGTTGTGCACTTTCTTGAACCATGATTGGGGTAACCAAATGTTCAGGAGATTAAGTGGGTAGAACAGTCGTGGAAAGACATTCATTTTGATAAGGCTAACTCTGCCTCAAATAGTCAAGGGGAGAAGGGACCATCTATTTAAATCTTGAACAATAGTGTTTAGTAGGGAATCTAGGTTGTATTTTTGCAAAAGAGCGGCGCTTCTCAAGAAGGTAATGCCTAAATATTTCAATGACTTCCTTTCCTAGGACAGGCCTAATGCACTGATCTCATACCTCATCACTCTTTGGTTGAGAGGGAAGACCACCGTTTTCCCCACGTTTAATTTATAGTTAGAAAACAGACTATATTCTTCGATAGCCTCCAAGAGATGTGGGATGGCTTTTTCGGGATACGAAGTGCAGAGAAGTAAATCGTCTGCATAGGCCGATACCTTAATTTCGATGCCCTGTACCGATATACTTTGAATCTTGGGGTTAGCCACCAGTCTTCGAATGAGAGGTTCTAAATATAAATTAAAAAGAAGTGGGGATAGGGGACATCCTTGCCTCATGCCTGAAAGCACGGGAAACCTGTCGGAGCTACACCTGTTGCATAAAACTCTGGCTGTTGGGGATTTATAGAGGGCCTGTATCCAATTTTGAAATTCTAAAGGGAGGCCGAAGGCATGTAACGTCCAGAAAAGAAAGTTCCAATCTACTCTATCAAATGCTTTCTCGGCATCCAGAGAAACCAAAGCCACTGGGTATTCCGCATCTCTGGATGCTGAGAAAGCATGAGTCAGAGTTCGAATATGGTCACTAGCCAACCTGCCCTTCATGAAGCCCACCTGCTCTACTCCTATTAAATCCAGAAGAACTGTGCTTAGGTGATCTGCTAACAGCTTACTCAGAATTGTAATATCCTGATTAAGTAGTGATAGCGGCCTGTAACTTGTCATATCCTCTGGGGTTTTACCGGGTTTTAGAAGAAGTACGATTAGCACTTCAAACAATGTGGCATCTGTGCTCTTACCAGCTAGGATCTGCTGGAACATAGGGAGGAGCAAAGGGGCAAGATTCTTTGCAAATGCCTTATAAAAATTGGATGAGAACCCATCAGGCCCCGGGGAATTGTCATTGGGGAGGCTATCTATCACTCTCAAAATCTCCATTTCAGTTAAAGGAGCGCATAGAGCAGCTTGTTGCGCTTCTGTGAGAGTGGGCAGATGTGATTCATTTAGGAAATGATCCAGATCCTTACAAGAGGGGGGTTCGCCATCGGCGAGTATAGAGACTGGAAAACCTTTTTGAATTCTGAAGCAATTTCTTTGGGGTCAACCACTAGTGAACCGTTATAAGACCGAATTGAGGCAATGAACTTGGCAGACTCTTGTTGTTTGACTCGAGCAGCCAGAAGATGACCCACTTTCTCCCCCTGATCAGCGTAAGTAGCTTTCGTTTTCAGAATCAGAAATTCTGCCCTCTCTCTAAGAAGCTCCGAATAGGAGTCTTTGAGTTTAATCAGGTCCAACAGAGTTTGTTCCGGTGTGTGAGGAGACAGATTTTTTTCTATACCTCTGATCTGCCTAAGGAGCTGTGTTAACTCTAGATCTCTGGATTTTTTCCTCTTTGATGCCACCCCGATTAACAGACCCCTTAGATAAGCTTTAAGGGCAACCCATTCCATGATGGGCTTATCCGTAGAGTTAGAATTGACAGACAAGTATTGAGAGATATGATTATTGATGTATTTCAATATTGTTGGGTCTTTTAGAAGTTGGTTATTGATTTTCCAGTGGCCATCCCTTTTAGGAATACCTGCCAAGGAAAGTTGACATGTAACTAATGAGTGATCTGATGGTGGTCCTGGGTGTATGGCCGAATCTACAATCCCAGATACCAAGCAATGCGAGATCATAATGTAATCAATCCTGGAGGATGTCTTGTGGACTGGGGAGGTGAATGTGAAACCTCTGTCCGTGGGGTGCAGTGTGCGCCACACATTGCATAGTCCCACCTTGTCCCATAGATCTCTTAGGGCCCTTTGAGCTGGGGACAGACCTCTGAGTTTATTTCCTGTGCAATCTATGCTTGGGTCAAAGACTAAGTTTAGGTCCCCACCCAGAATCATTGGGGTTGTAATAAAGGGAGCCAGTTTATTAATGAGTTCTATGAAGAACTCGGGAGAGTCAGAATTTTGTCCGTATATGCTACCCAGTAATACCTCCAGAGTATATATTCTTTCTTGGATGAATACATACCTCCCAAGGGCATTCCTAATTATGTTGCTTGGCACAAAAGGGACATTGCTTCTTATCAGGATCATGACCCCGCGGCTTTGCCTTGTACCCTGAGCTGTGAATCAGTGGTAGCATCTTGAGGACAGCTCTCCACTCCAGGGGAGGGTGGGGATCAAAGACTGGCACCTGCCTGACACATAGCGGAGGCTGGGTATTGGCATGCCATGTCCTGTACTGTGGGACTCAGAGGCAGAGCAGCCGACCGTCCTGCTGTGTGTGGAAGTGTGTTCAGCTCGGCCATCATTGGCATTGCATGTTTCTCTCCATAGAAAAAAATGGAATCTGCTCCCGGTAGAACTGGATGAAGGCCATCCTCCAAAGGTGCCACCCCCAAGAAGGCACCTCCCCAAACTGGATCTGGTCCTGGCGGGTAGAGATGGGGGCTCCCCGCAACCCTGCCACAGAGGATAAGCCATGGGAGAAGACAGGAGGTAAGCCTGAAGGTTGGAGGACAGAGCTGGGATGACGGTATGAATGTGGGATGACCAGGCAGGGGAGAAACATGTATAAAAAAATATTGGCAGTCACAGCAGAATATGGCACACTCTGCTGTGACCAAGATGGCCACTGCTCCCTACTGCTCATGCACTAATAGCCGTGCATGCGCAGCAGAGTTTGGTGGCCATTTTGGACATGGTAGAGTGTACTGTGTTCCACCATAACTGCTGACAAACAAAACTAGTGTAGTGTGACTGCCAATGAAGACAGCTAACGGAGTGCTTCATGTATGTAGAGGCGACTGTGTTGCAACTCCAACATTTTGTTTGGTCAAAAGGAATGTGCTGAGTCCTTTTCTGAAAGCAAGAGGTCTGCAGGGCTCCACCCACTGCAGCCCTAAAAAGAGAAAGGAGGGTGCAAGAAAGCTAGAAAATATACTGTTAGCCATAAGCAAACTTATATAAAGATTGATAAATGTGGTTCGTTTTCATATTTATAAACCCGCTAATTTAATGCTGTCATAAAGTTACTATTAACTGAACCACATCTAAAACATATATATTCCAGAACAGAGGCATACCAGAAACTAAATCCAATTGTTCAAAATAAATCAAATCAAAAATCAAATCAAAAAATCAAATTAGAAAAAATGAAAAATTTTTTTTGAAAGGTAAAAAACTATAGGAGTGGGAATTTAAATATATGTAGTCAATAGTACCTTTTCAATGTTTATGTATGTTTAATATAATTTGTTTTTGTTTCATAAAAATATAAAGAGAAAAAAACTTTTGACATGTGACCCATGATGTGTATTTAAGCAGGGGTCCAGTCCCCTTAAGGGACACACCCCCTGAGGAAGATCTTGAGTGGTTGTAGTGCTGGGGATAGTTACCAGTGTCTCTCGCATTTGCTGGTTGCTGGTTTGAGCCATTAAAGCATTTTGGAATCTCTAGTGGATTTGTCTGGCATATTTGTTCCTCGAGTGCAGTATTGCCTACCTTGGACCTACTGACAGAGAAGGTTGTCTCTTCCCTCATGCACTATGATATCCCACCTTCCTTTAGCACTTCAGGAACCTATGGAAATAAAGACAGTATACTTATGTCATCTGGAAGCTGACTATCCTGACAAGCAGTACCCCAGTCAGCATTGCCCAATAGACAAGATAACCTGATGCTACTACACTCGATGATATTCCTCCTGATGGGGTAAGGTAGCAGATGTGACAGAATGCTATCTTACCCCTTCTGATGCACAGGAAAGGATGGCTGGATGGGGTTGCTGGCCAAGCTGCCCCAGTGGTGTGGAGGGGAATACTACCAGTAGCTTGGCCAGCATGCTGTGTGACCCAGGTTCTGGTCTGGGTTATGTCATTATACACACTGCAACCCCCCACCACCCGCGTAACAACTTAACATTTTACACTAGCATCCTCTCCACCCTTGGAGCTAGATATTTTAGTTACGGGGGGTATGGGGGGGTAGTGCCTTTTTTTTTTTTATGTGTAATGCCCGAAATTTGTTTGTCAGGCATAGGATTCATTTGGGGCTGTGGATTTCGGGCAATATTACTCGTTATGCTGAGCATCAGCATACCAAGTTTAAGGATATCATAGTATATCCATAAAGCCACTGAACACAGTCAGCTGTGCACACAGGAAAAGGAACACAGAGTGGCACAATGTGCATAACAGATGTAAAACCAACCAACACATGGGCCAGCATGCCACTCACAGGTTGACAGAGTCACACAGCTGCAATGGAAAGTGTGTAGCATACCAGAGACACCACTGTGGACCCAAATAGTAGAGAACTGCACATACAATTAGTGTGCCATGTTGCAATGGAGGATGAATGAGCCATGCAA
Organism: Neoceratodus forsteri; assembly: GCA_016271365.2. Classification (NCBI taxonomy): domain Eukaryota; kingdom Metazoa; phylum Chordata; order Ceratodontiformes; family Ceratodontidae; genus Neoceratodus; species Neoceratodus forsteri. Next base: position 297,253,103 of record JADMNL010000022.1, read on the forward strand.
GGGGCACACAACACTGGCAGGCAAGCCAGATGCGAAAACACAACACATGCAAAAACAGCACCAAGCCAGAGCCTGATAGGCAGAGTAATGGCCCAAGTGGCTATGAGTTGCACCCACACACCCAGTGTCCTGCAGATAGGAGGAGGAGGAGCACACAGGCCCACAAAGGTGTGCAGGACAACAGACATCCATGAGCTGCCCTAGTCAACAGTAGGGGTAGAGCCCAGGCACACACACTGGTGGAAAACAGTACAGCTATATAAAAATGTGACTGTCATGCAGCACTGTGTGTAGCAGGCAGAGTAACACATGAGTGCAATGCTGTTGTATGTGGTTGGGCACCTAACACACTGTACCATGGTCACCATAACACCAGTGTGAGATGCAGAGCCACCTGGAGGCACTTTCCATCCCAGAAGATGCTGGTCCTACCCTGGGTATAGGGGTTCCTCTCATATAGAGCCTGTGCAGGTCATTGGCCATGAGACAACCCTGTTATGTTAAAATGTATCCGTGGCATTGCCCGTGTACCATGGAATGCTCACACAACAAACATCACTGTGTTGGGTAGACACTATCAACTATGCATCAAACATCAAACAAATACATGGTAAGGTACACTAAAAGACCCATCAGTGACCATCCCTGCCATTGACCAAATGCCACATAAGGTTGGCTCTGGTGTGATGTATTGGTGTGGCACCCAGTGCATATGGCACTGATACTGGCAAGTTGTCAAATCAGACAACTGCAGGAGGACCTTAAGAAGTTGGAAAGGTGGTCACAAATATGGCAATTACACTTCAATGCTAAGAAGTATAAGGTGATGCACCTGGGTAGGGCCAATCTCAAGGAAGAATACTAGCTAAATAGAGTACATATGAGCTCCTCTGCTAAGGAATGTGATCTGGGAGTCATCATTAGGGACAACCTCAAGCAACAAAGTCAGTGCAATAAGGCTTATAGCACAGCTAGAAGGATGTTAGGATGCATTGGCAGGGGGATCGACAGCAGGGTCAGATGGTGATACTACCACTCTACTGATCATTAGTGAGGCTTCATCTGGAGTACTGTGTACAATTCTGGAGGCCTCACCTAAGAAAGGACACTGATAGATTGGAAGTAGTCCAGAGAAGGGCAACAAAAATGATACATGGCCTTGAGGAAATCACCTACGAAGAGAGGCTTGGGGCTCTGAAATTGTACTCTCTAGAGAATAGGAGGGAGAGCGGGGGTATGATTGAGACCTTCAAGTTCCTTAAAGGCACCACAGCTTTTTACCAGGACTGCCAGTTCTACTACAAGAGGGCATGAGTAGAAATTGAAGGGTGGAGTGTTCAAGAGGGACATCAGAAAGTATTACTTCTCAAGAGAGTGATGGAACCTTGGAATAGATTACCTTCCAAGGTGGTGGCTGCAAAGTCAATATCAAGCTTTAAGCATGGGTGGGACAAGTATTGGGAACAAACACATGGCACTGGCCAGGGCTAGGCTGGGTGTCTAGGAGGACAGAACACCGGTGCACAATAGGTCCCGGGATCTCTCGCTTGGGCAGACTCCAGGGACCACACGTCCCCTTCAGCTGTCATCTTCTACATTTCTACGTTAAGCTGCCACAGGTGCTATATGCCACACATGGCATGCCATAGGGGTGTACGTGTACAAGAGTGGCCAGTATCTACCACTGCCAGACAACTATGTATGCCTAGACCCTACCCATGTGGCACAACACACATGACAAACAATGACAAGTGTACCACCTGTAGCAGTGTGCATTACTTTCACTGTCCTGGTGCACCAAGGTTTTGGCACAGGGGACATGCCACTGCATGATTTAATACATCCCAAGGTACAGTACACAAACACGGCAGCATGCCTGTCACGATGATCAAAATAGTAGATGGCACAGCCTCTGACCCCCCCTCCCTTGTCAATGGTGGGACAGCGTCCCAAGGGCCAGGTGAGTGTCCCTAACCAGAAGTACATAGATGCTGCCCCCACATGCATGCATGCAATCTTTTGAGACACACATGGACATCCATCTCCCATGGTAGAAGCATGTGACATAGTGTAGAGATGCAACCCAGACTGCGAGATATACAATGAAGGGTACTTATGTGAACATTTTGCTGAGGGACCGCTCAGTTTCCCTGGTCTCCCACCTTCTGCCTTTATGGCTGGGGGCCCCCTCCCACCATCTAACATCCTGTCTGGACCTGGGCAACCCTTGGCTGGGCCCTGTTGACTGTGGATGGGTACAAAGGAGACATGATGAATAGCATGCAGCAGAACACTTGGCACATTACCATGAACCCTAAACAGTACAGATGCCTATATATACCAGTACTGTGCCACTGCAGCCACATGTGCAGGGTGAAGAAGAACAGAACCATGCAGGGACACATCTTACCAGTGTGAACAGCAATGGTGCCCTACACAGACAGATGTGATCATGAACTGGGCACAGCCTCCACGCTTCATACCAGTGTTGTAGCTACGACCTAGTATGCAAGGCCTGTGTTATGTCCCTGTACTGCTTTCCTCACCACCCCTGTCCAACATGCCCATACATGTCGGCTACATGCCACATACACCTCATATTACCATATATACTCATGCATAAGCCAAACCATGTATAAGCCGCCCCCAAACAGCTCACTGAAAAAAAAGAAACTGCACTAACTTGCGTATAAACCGAGTTTACTTTATTGCACAGTTCAGCACACTCCACCACCACTCCACCACCATCTTTACACCAAAACTGAAAACAAAATTGTACAGTTCAGCACAGTTCAGCCCCCATAAATAAAAATCATTGCTGTTATTTTCCTGTTTTTTTCCTGTGCCATCGCTTTCCTCTCTGTAGACCTAGGAGGGAAAGAAACCAGGCTAAAGTGCCTTATACACTGAAGTACCATAAAAATAAAGCAATATAAACAGGAACCATCAGTAACATCACTGGTACAATACCTTAGTCAGAATCCTTTTCCCCTTCTGGATCCGAGAAGCCGTGCTCCTGTTCATTCTCTGCCAGAAATTCATCTGTCAGGATATCAGCGTATTGATTGTCATCCTCTTCCAGCTTCTCGTTCTGGTCCTGATCACTTTCCTCCTCAAAAATTGCATCATCCTGTGTGCCATTAAGATTATTGCTGATGCCACACTTCAAGAAAGATTTTATCACCATCTCCGCGGGTATGCTATCCCATGCTTGAATGACCCACTCGCACACAAGCTCTATATTTGGTCATTTCAGATTACCCCCTTTGGTTAGTGTCAAAGCTCCTGAATGCATCCATTCTGCCCACAGTTTTCTAACCCTGTCTTTAAAGGGTTTATTGAGGAAGACATCAAGGGGCTGTAACATTGAAGTCATCCCTCCAGGGATCACGCACAGGTTGGTGCGGATTTTTTTAGCAGCTTTTTTTACATCCTCAGTTAGGTGGGATCTGAACATGTCCCACACAGGCATGGTGCATTTCTGTCATTGTGTGCTGGGATGTGTATCCCACACTTTTGACAGCCAAACACAGACAAGCTCATCGTCCATCCAGCCTTTCGGTGTGGAAAATCAAGAACACCCAGTGGGAAAGTGACCTTTTTAGGTAAGATTTTCCTTTTGAAGACAACCATTGACTTCAACTTTGTTCCATCGGCAAGATAAGACAATGCCATGGTAAAGTGTTTTTTTTCATGACTTGCTGTTTTGAGCAGCACAGTCCTGCTGCCCAGTGGATTGACAGTGTAGTTTGTGTGGAGATCGAAAGTCATGGGTGTTTCGTCCATGTTTCCAAAATGTGCCAGACTGTACTCATGCTTTTTATGATGCTTGATGGTAAACTGCTGGAAGCTGTCTAACTTAGTTTCCAGATCATGGGGCAGTTTCTGAGAAATATTAGTTCTTTGCCGCACTGTGAGATTGTGGCACTCCATCAATCGGTAGCACCAGCCAACTGACGCAATGAATTTGTCAGCCCTAGCAGAGCAACTGGGAAAACCTGTCATCCTTTGCCAATCTGAGTGCCTGCATGCGGATTGACATACGTGTAACGATATATCCGTTCTACCAACACTGCAGAACCCAATTGTTCTGCTCATGCTCAAGTACGTTGAAGGCAGGGAGTTCCCCACGGCATGCTCTTTTTGATTTGGGGAGATCGGCAAGCATCTCCTTCTGCTTTCTCCATTCCTGGACCTGTTTCTCATTAATGGAGTAATGCCAAGCAGCAGCACAGTTATTGCTGGTCTCGGCAAACTCTATCACACACAGTTTAAAAGCTGCATCATATGGGGTTCTTTAGCATTTTAGGCTCATTTTGGCACCAGTAAGACACCTTACAGGTACCCGAACTTTTGTATTGTCTGGCAGGTTAATTAGCAGCCATTGCCAACAGCCCCAGATAATTGGTATCACAGACTGACTCGTGTATAAGCCGTAAGTATATACGGTACTTTGTAGGATGCATGTAGCGGCAGGTAGCATACAACAAGGGCACACTAATAATATCATTATAATAATAGGGATGGATATCATACTGTAGGTGTAACCAAACACAGTGGAAGGTCCTAGACTGATACACCCACTCCAGTACAATAGTATACCATGCATTATGTGGCACAAGTGTACCTGAATTCATGCTACATACCACAAACAGTGTATGTGGAACAGACATTGACTGTGCCAAAATGCTGTTCGGTACACCTAACACACTGGCTAAATGTACCCCCAGGTCACATAACAAGCTTTTTGGTACACCTAACACCCTAGGTAAATGTATTTCCCCAGTCATATGACATAATTCATCCGACCTGACACAGCACCTGTGGACAAACAGTGATCACATGTCAATGTGGTATCGCACACCTTTGGTGTTATGGCAAGCAGCATGGCTTCCAGATCCACAGCAAGCCCTGTATTGTACATGGAAATTGTGTAATCTACAGGGACAGTGGTCCCTTACATTTAGAATGGTTATATAGGACAATACAGTGAATTGGGTCCCATAGGACAAAATGTACTCAACAGGTAAACACAGGTACATTATGCATTTCCTTAGAGATAGTAACAAAGCAGTTTTGTAGCACAGAAACCATACTACACCCCAGACACCACATCAACCATACATATAGCTATATGTATTCACCTACTGTAGCCTTGGCATAGTGCCACTGTCGACCATGGTCCTCAGCTGCTGGAGTCGCTTGACTACCTCTAGGACAGGACACTTAAATGGTGGTGGCACTGGTCCCCCATCTGTGCTATGCCTGTCTGGCATGCCAGGCATTGCCCCACCACTTCCCAGACTTTGCACCTGGACCTACTTTATGCCTCTCCCCCCTCACCCAGCAGCTGCTCATCCCTTGTGACCACCAAGTTGATTAGGTTGGCCAGTTCAATGACTATCCATCTTTTGTTTCACTGCCTCACTCCTCTCACCTTGTATCGCCCGGCAGACATCATAAAATATTGTCTGCTATTCTTTGCACCCAGCTGCTATCAGGTCTGCACTGACTGTATGTAGTAGGCCAACCATTGGCACTGCATGTTTTGGTATTTGCACTGTGCTAATGTCAGATAGTGCAGTGCTATTTGTGTTTCAGGGTAGGGGATGGCTGGCAGCATGCTGACAGAACTGAGACAAACATGTACATGGTGTGCCTGCACTGTACCACGCTGCACATGGGCAATGCCATAGCGTGACATCATAACATGCATGCCAGTGCAACATTATGACATCACGGATGGCATGTGATATCATGTCAGCACCACATGGGATGTAGCACTAGCACTAACACAAAAACAAACCTGCAATATTCAGTGTATGCAAATGAGCTACTTGTGCAGTCTGTGCCCTAAATCCATAGTTGCATGTCGTTACTGGAATGTATTCAGCCATTTGCATGCCTAATTGTGGATGGAGCATATAAATGGAGCAAATGGCACCACACAGATTCCACAGTGATACTACAGGCAGATAGAGATAAGTGTATTGTGAAATGGCAGACAGTAGGGACAAGAGTGATTATAGCATTGCATTTATGCTGCATCAGGACTGTACTATTGCTGTATCTGTAAATGATCAAGGAAAGTGATAGGCAGGCAGCTCTGTGTGTGTGTTGGACCCAGCCATGCAGGGACATGTATGTGTCCCAGCCAGGGGGCACTGGGGCCTGCATCCCACTATACCTGTGCTCTGTGTTCTGCTGTGTGTATACAATGCTCAGTGATGTGGGTCCTCCCCATGTCCAACAGATAGAATGATGGATAAAAAGTGGCAACAAAAGCAGTGCTTCTCTGACAATGAAATGTGGGCCCTGGCCCAAATTTATGGACCAGGGACTGGTCGACAAACATGGGGGACCAGGTCTGAGAAAGGGCAGGTCTGGGACAACGTAAAAGAAGTGGTGAATGTCATAGGAAGAACAGGACAGATACAGGAGGAGGAGAAGATGACAACAGACTTCAAGAGGAGGACCTGGGAGGTCATAGCCAGGGCTCAGTCAGATTCCCAGGCCATAGGCAGTGGCCCCAGGACTGCAGAGCCCCTAGCCCCTGTGGAACAGATACTTGCTGTGCAGCCTACTGAGGTAACTGGCATCCCAGGGAGGTGACTATCAAGCCAACCTGGAACAACACAGCCATGTGAGAGACTGCATTAGCTCCATCACATTGAGATTGTGTGTGCACATGCTCCAGTGGTGTTGGGGGTTGCATGCTTGTGAGGGGGGGTTATACCATGATGATGTGGGCCACAGCCAACCAAACACAGAGGGCAAGCACAGGATAGAAACATAGAAACTGATGGCTTATAAGGACCACTAGGCCCATCTAGTCTGCCCGCATACCCTACGTATAATTAGCTGCCACTGACCCTACTTGGTCACCGGTTGCTGCCTCTCCTTCCCCCTCTAGGGATCCCTTATGCCTATCCCATGCATGTTTAAATCCCTCCACTGTGCTTGCTCCTACCACCTCCTGGGGTAAGCCATTCCAAGCATCCACCACCCTTTCCATGAAAAAGTACTTTCTAACATTACCCCTTAGTCTACCCCCTTCCAATCTCATGACATGCCCTCTTGTTGTTTTAGAGCAGCTTCTCTTCTGAAAAATGCTGTTCTCCTGTACATTATTTATCCCCTTGAAATACTTGAAGGTCTCTATCATGTCTCCCCTCTGACTTCTCTCCTCCACGTTATATATATTGAGTTCCTCCAATGTCTCCTCATATGACCTATAGTGTAGGTCCTGTACCATTTTTGTTACCCTTCTTTGAACTGCCTCTACCCTGTCTATGTCCTTCTAGAGATGCGGCCTCCAGAACTGGATGTAGTATTCCAAATGAGGTCTTATCAATGACCTGTACAGTGGTATTATGACTTCTTTTTGTCTGCTGGTAAAACCCCTCGCTATGCACCACAGCATCCCAGTGGCTCTCCCCACTGCCTTGGCATATTGTTTAGCCACCTGTAGGTCATCAGATATGAAGACCCACAGATCTCTTTCCTGTTTTGTGGCCACTAATATCCCCCCCCCTCATCATGTAATCCTCCCCTGGGTTCCTGTGCCCCAAGTGCATGATTTTGCACTTCTTCGCATTGAATTCTAGCTGCCACACTCTGGACCATTCGTCCAGTTTAGCTAGATCCCTCCTCATTTTCTCAAACTCTCCTGGACTGACAGCCATATTGCAGATCTTTGTGTCATCTGCAAAGAGGCCCACCTTCCCCTTCAGTCCCTCTGCAATGTCGCTGATGTAGATATTAAACAGCACTGGTCCAAGAACTGAACCTCATGGCACACTGCTGGTCACCCTTCCTACTTCGTATTTAGCCCCATTTACCACCACCCTCTGCGTTCTATCCTTCAACCAATTTCCAACTCAGTTCACCACCCTGTGTCCCAATTCCAGGCTGCCCAGCTTGTTCACAAGCCTCCTTTGTGGAACAGTGTCGCGCGCCTTGCTGAAGTCAAGATAGGCCACATCCACCACTCCCCCCGATCCACCTCCCTAGTGACCCAGTTAAAGAAATCAATCAGATTTACTGATGTACTGCACAGATCTGTGTTCTGTGCACACATCTGTGTTCTGCGCACACATCCTACTGCAGCTGTATGCATGTATCCATCATGGACCTCGGTATTCCACACACATTAGCCATCACTGCTGCTTGCACTTTCAGTAATGCAGCACCTCTTGTATGGGTTACACATTGGGTGTAGACTGCAGGGCGTTCTCCAGATATACTGGTGTTGTGGACATCTGTCGGGAAATCCCCTAATGTGCCACATGGGTGTCATATACTGTGTGACCACTGATGATGGAAGGTGTGTAATGTGTATAGCACTGAGGGCATATTGGCACTGAACTGCATGGGTGGCATGGGTGTGATTATTCACAGTACACTGGGTCTGCATGCTGGCATTGTTGGCCCACAGATATGTGCATTACTTAGCAGTGTCACTCTCTTCTCTTAACAGGACAGTCCACACTGGCAGCAGGAGGCAGCCAACAGGCCACTACTGCATCTACCATGGGGGCCAAGGAGGACCTGCAGTCCCAGATGAGGCACATGTACCACATACTGCAGGACCATGAGCAGCATGTGAAGGTTCACCATTCGGAGCACATTGGCTGCCTTGGATAGACTGGAGTGTTCCCTGTCCTGTCAGACAGCTTGGATGCTGACTTCAGGAGACTGGAACAGTCATTTGCAGCTGGCTTGGGTTGGGTGGCCACCACCGAGCTGGAGGCTGCAGCCATATTCTCTGGCAATGTGGGTGCCAGCTGCAGCAATAGCTGTTCCAGTGGGGGAGTATCATCCTGCAGTGCAGGCAGCTGGACGCCCAGAACACCCAGGACATCTCACACACCAACACATGTTGTCAAGATGCCATGCACTCCTGGCTATGGCCTGCTCCGCAGAAGGATCAGTACTCCATGGGGCCATGGGCAATGCGCACCATCCCCACACACATCTCCCATTGTGTGGACATTGTCCCCCCTGCTACCCACTGCAGACACATCACATGCGCCATCACTGTGTCCGTGGTGGTGGTACGGGTCACACCTAGAGTGCCTGTGTCACCTGAGCCCTACCTCAGATTTGTCACTTCATGACCCCTTTCCCAATAATCATTCCCCTCCAACCTGGATAGCTTTGTATTTGTTCAAAACCCTATTTTCTATTCCCCGTTTGGATAACTTTTTTTTGATTCAGTGTCTCTTTGTACACCCCCCTGCCTGAATTACTTTGCTTTTGTTTCAATGGTCCTTTGTACTAGGGATGGGTAAACTGGCTCTGCTGCACTTCCGAACTCCCCAGACTGGGCTGACCCAGCTCTGACTGGGAAAACCGAGCATTTCGTGGCTTGTCCCGAATCACCGAGTTGGCCCTGTTTAGAAGTGCAGTCCAGTGCAGGAATAGCACTATCACCACCAGTACTGCATGGAAAAAGCAGGGCAGGGTGCAGAAATGAAAAAAAAATTGCTTTTCCCCCCGAACTTTGATGAATACTCCCAAGTCCCTGAACCATCACATGACCAACAAAGGCAAATACTCATGAACCTGGGGCACTGAAGGGAGCCAACCATTGAGGGTCTCTGTTCTGTGACTGATTGATGTTCTAGCCAGTACTGTGTGTCAACCACCACAGGACATCCCTTGGAAACAGTGTATTGAGTGCATTTGGGGCATTGCATTCAAAGGAGACAGGTGAGGGCGTTGTGTGTGTGTGTGTGTGTGTGTGTGTGTGTGTGTGTGTGTATATGTGTGTGTGTGTGTGCGTGTGCAGAGAAATAAAAAAACAGAAAACAAAACAATTTTTTCATTTCGTTAGAGAGGGAGAAGGAGAAAGAGAGAGGAAGAGTACTGAAACCAACAACTTCAACAGCAGATAACAGCAGAGTGCAGACGATGCAGCAAAAAAGGTTCACCCATGCTGTAGCTACATGAAAGTGAGCAATGTAAAATACGAAACAAGCCATGTGCCAAGAGCAACAACGGTGCTCTGACAATCTGCCATTCAGGACTTGTAGTACCATAAGACAAGAAGAAACACAGTGAAATATTAAGGTGAGTTGCACCCCCCACAGTAAATATTAAAAACTCCAGGTCACAGTGGACTAAGGGCAACACTCAGGTGCACCCCAGCAGCAGGTCACTCTGAAACCTCTGGAGCTGAAAACACAGCCCAACAGCAAATCAAGGTTGCCCACAAAGTGTGTGGTAACATCCCATTGACAAAATCATTGCAGCAATAATCAGTCAGCACATTAATGGCATACAAAAAAAAAGAAAATGTTTCCTTTTTGTTAGAAAGAGAGAAAGAGTAGAGAGGGAGACCAATTAGTTCAACAGCAGAGTGTAGAGTAGACAAGCAGAGTGCAGATGTTGCAGACTCCACAGTAAAAAATGAAGAAACACCCCTTTTTTATTAGAGGGAGAGAGAGAGAGAGAGAGACCAACTATTTCAACAGCAGACAACTGCAGAGTGCAGAAAAAATTAAAAAAATATTAAGGGGAGCAATAGAGTCAAACAGGACAAGAGGACTCTGACTGAAGGTCATAGTGCCTCAGTAATTTTGAGGGGGGACTTAGTGCCATACAGATTTTGAAGGGGGTGTCACCCACGTCTCAGACTCAGTGTTGCTCATCTCTGTTCTGCCCTGAAAGATCGTACAGCTATAGACTCTGTGTTCCCATCTCTTTGCCTGAAGTACTACTAGGTCACAGTGCCATACAGATTGTGAAGGGGGGTAACATCTCTGACTCTGTGTTGTCCATCTCTGTGCCTGAACTACTACTAGGTGATATTGCCATAACATAGACTCTGTGTTGTCCATCTCTGTGCCTGAACTACTACTAGGTCATCGTGCCATACAGATTGTGAAGGGGTGTAGTCCAACAGAGTTTTGGGCACACATTAAAGCCTTTTAGTGGGATACAAAGTACTTCAAGCTGGAGTCAAAGCTGCTCACATAAGTTCAATTTATTAATTCCAAAAGTAGACAGACAGTAATCCCACCTGACATGTTTTGGATGTGTGGTCCTTTTTCAAATGCTAAGGATTCAGTTTTCACAAACCCATTATTTATTTATTTTTATTTATTTCGTTTTTGTTAACTGGGTAGGTGAACTAGCTATAAAATGACTATTTTCAGGCACAACCAGCGAGAATACAACACATAAAAGCATACAAGCATACAACAGTCCAAAAATACATGACATATCAAGTACAGTCAGTAAGAAGCAAACAGTAATGACATAAGCAGGAGTAATCCAATCATTACAAGAGAGAAGTTACATAACATAACCAACCTAAACAATGTGGAACCGTAGTGAAAAATACATAAGCTTATAGCAGCAGGGCAATAAGGAAGTATCAATGACAGAGACAAGTATAAAAGTACGAGAGCTATAGGTAAAGATGAGACACAAATAAAGGAGAACATTGGAGCTAGGAACTAGCAGGGAAAGAACACTTCACAAGAATGGGAGCAAGGCAGAGGCAGAAGACTGTAGACCAGTTGGTCTAACCTCTGTAATATGGAGAATGATGGAACTGCTTCAGTGGGAAGATTTGATGTGTATCTTGGGACCAGCAAGATGCAGGACCCCATGCAGTATTGATATACAGTGGGAAGGTCATATCAGACGAATCCAATATATTTCTTTGACCCAAGTATTATACCACAGAGGGGCTGTGGACATGGCCTACCTAGAATTTAGCAAAGCATTTGACACAGTCCTGCACAGGGATTAGCGGGAAGGGATCAGGGAGAGAATGGGGGAGAGAGTGATAAGTAGTAGAAGTGAGATTAGGATAGGCATTATGGAAGAGAGGGGAGGGAAACAAAGCAGTATCAAGTTGGGTCAAAACAAGTGCATAAGTCAGCAAGCAATAAATAATAATGCAGTTCCCTTTTGAAACAAAGATGGGACTTTGACTACACAATACCATGCGATCCCATCACACAATTTAAAAAGCTTCATTTTCATTGTTTGAAATTCATTTATACAGTAATTGGTCCGTGATAATGAAGTCAGTTAACCTTTTCAGTGTCATATCAAATCACTCTAGTAATAGTTCAGATATAATACACTCAAAGAGAAGTTTATATACATTTAAAAAAAAACAAAAAAAAACACAAATACTAACACAGTGCAACCTTATATATAAGGTTGTACTGTGCTAGTATCTGTTGTTTTTTAAGTTGTGTCATGGGATCACATGGTATTGTATTTTATAATGGGTTTGTGAACACCGTATCCTTAGCCTTTAAAAAAGGACCACAAGTCTGAAACATGTTAGGCGGGATTCCTGTCTGTCTGTCTTTTGGAATTAATAAATTGAACTTATGTGAGCAGCTTTGACTCCAGCTTAAAGTACTTGGAGTCCCTCTAAAAGGCTTTAGTGTGTGCCCGAAACCCTGTTGGACTACATATCTTGGTGAGTTTCTGGTGCACCACTATCCTTGTGCACACTCCTTTTTGTCCACTAGATTCACGGACCTCAGCTCGATTCTACCCCAGGAGTACCTAAGTTACCAATCCCCTAGCAAGTACAACAATGGTGATTCACATCCAACCTGTAACAATGGAAAACCTTTATTTTATTTTAAACAAATATCTGAGACGGTCACCTTAAAATACATCAAAAGATTTCTTGGCAAAACCATGATTGCAGGTGATATGCTGGACATGAAACTCATTGCTCTCACCCTTGATGAAATAGTCACAACCCTCACCAAACTATATAATTTATCCCTGAGAACAGGAGTCTTCCCTGATAAATGGAAAGTGGCACATGTCACCTCAGTACCAAAAAGTGGGGACAGGACAAGCTTGGGTAAATACAGACTGATCTCAATACTCCCTCCTCTCTGGACGGTCCTTGAAAGAATTGTAGCAGACCAGCTGGTGGAGTACCTAAACAAATATGATCATCTGTGTACATAACAACATAGTTTCAGAAAAAAACATAGCACCACCACCACCACTGCTTTGGTAGAATACACCAGTCACCTGTATGATGCACTAGACAGTGGCTTGTCCATAGGCTCTATTTTTATAGACCTTACAAAAGCCTTTGACACTATGAACCATCAGATACTCCTTGGAAACCTAGAGTCACAAGGCCTATCTTTGGCTGATCCACAAGTCACAATGCGTGAAAATTGCGGGGGTAGCATCTGACCCCAGAGATGTGACCCTGGGGGTGTCACAAGGGTCCATACTTGGCCCGCTGCTTTTCAGTCTTTTTATAAATTCACTACCCTCTGCCTGCTCATCCAGCATGGTGTTGTACATGAATGACGCTGTCATTTCTGTACCTGGAGCTGGTACTACTGAAATATCTGCTGCTCTGCAAATTAACTTCAAAAAGCTAGAATCGTGGTTTGCTCAGAACAAACTACTGCTAAACTATAAAAAAAAAAAAAATGATGCACTTCGCTTTATCGCACAACAAAGGGAAAACTGGCACCCTGCTAGTCATTAGCAAAAAAGGAGATACGATTGAACAAGTACACTCATTCAAGTACCTTGGTATTCACCTCGATGACACTCTCCTTCACAGGCCACATAGACCACATCATTAGAGCAGCCAATGTCAAACTGGGGATTCTCTATAGACACTGGCACTCAATGACCCCAGAGGCTTTGAACCTGGTAACCAGGAGCTCAATACTTGCCACAATTGATTACAGACTTATCATCTACAGTGTAGCAATGGACACAGTGCTGAAAAGAATCAAGACACTATTGAACAAAGCCTGCAAGCTAGTCCTGGGGTTTGATTGTTATACCCACACCTGTCATCTATATGGGAAAACAGGTTGGCTTCCCTTGGAAAAAAGGACCCAGTACCAAGCCTGCCTACTTGGGAAGAAAGCAATGCTGGGTTTAACACCTGCCTCTATAGCCCATATCTTTCAACATATTAAATCCTCCAAAACCACCAAGAGCTCAACTAAGGATGCGCTACATGTCCCCTTTAGATGCACTACGTTAACACAGCATGCTCTATCCATCAGGGGGCCCAAATGGTTCAATGACCTACCAATCTCTCTAGCTGATTGTGGGAAAATCAGAACCTTTAAAAGAGAATTACATCTCCTACTAGCACAAGTGAATCCCTGTGACTGCCCCCTTCTATCTGCACCCTCACGTTGACTACCCAGGTTGCTCCCCACTGCCCTTATTTATCCCCCCCTCTCCTTTCCCTCTCCCGATTTCAACCTCTCCCTCCACCACCTGCCAGCTCTCCCCAGTCCTCACCTTTTCCACCAAGACAGTCATCTCCCAGACAAGGACTAGCAGGCTGATATCTTGTAACTTTATGGCATACCCTCCCTCCACCACTTGCCAGCTCTCTCCTGTCCTTGCCTTTTACACCAAGACAGTCATCTCCCAGACAAGGCCTGGCTGACTGAAATCTTGTAACTTTACAGCATTGCTGACTTACCCCTGGCAACCTTTCTTCAGCACTTGACCTCCTCCCCTCCCCCACCCTTGGCTGCCCCCACTGGCTTGTTTTCACTATGCTTGCTCCCTTCCTACACCTAGCCCCTCATTCTACCATACCTTCCTTTTCCTCCAGTTAATATACTATCTGCCTCCCTAATTCTAACCTACTTTGTCACCCATGGCTGCTCCTGCCACCTCCCCTCTCATTATTTTCCTGACAATGCCTTCACCAGACAGCTACTTCCATCTGCTGGTTGCAATTTGAAATAAAATGCAAACTCCCTCAAAAAGTCAAGCACTTATCTTACTGCAAGTTGAGAACCTTTTTAAGCTTGCAGCCCTGTAACCATGGAACATGTAATCTATGTTGGTTTTAATCCTACCTGTTACTCTGTTTCTTGCATTTTGACTCTGTTCCTTGTATTTTGACTTGTACTGAACTGATTTGTCTGTGTAAAACCTTAAAGTGGAGCATTTGTAAAAGAGCCCTTGTGCTCAAAGGTATTAATCCGAGATGTGAAATAAATAAATAAATAAAATTGTGAAGGAGAGGTCACATCTCAGACTCTATGTTGTTCATATCTGTGCCTGAACTACTACTAAGTCATAGTGCCATACAGACTGTAAAGGGGGGTCATGTCTCAGACTCTGTGTTGCCCATCTCTGTGCCTGAACTACTACTAGGTCATACTGCCATACAGATTGTGAAGGGGGTCACAGCTCTGACTCTTTGTTGCCCCCATCTCTGTGCCTGAACTATTACTAGGTCACAGTTCCATGCAGATTGCGAAGGGGGGTCATATCTCAGATTCTGTGTTACCCATCTCTGTGCCTGAACTACTACTAAGTCATATTAACATAGCATAGGCTCTATCTTGCCCATCTCTGTGCTTGAACTACTGCTAGGTCATATAGTGCCTCTTGTATTTTGAGAAGGGGGTGTCATGTCTCAGATTCTGTGTTGCCCATCTTTGTGCCTGGACTACTACTAGGTCATATAGTGCCTCATGTATTTTTAGAGGGGGTGTCATGTCTCAGTCTCTGTGTTGCCCATCTCTGGGTCCGAACTAATACTGTTAAGTAAACAATTAAGTTGGATGCCGAAAAATGGATTCAGAATCAGAGTCTGTTATGGAAATGGAACATGTGACCAACACCAGCAGTATGGTTGAAACTGGTACACGTAACAATAAAAATATTTCCCAAAAACAAATAAAAAAAAAGGAAAGTCACTGCTGAAGATATCATTAATACAACTGATGAAAATGAAGCAACACAACCAGAAGAAGATGAAGCAAGACAACCAGAAAAAGAAAAGAATATTGGTGAGTCCCCTGATCAAAGTAATGGAGCACCTTCAGCATGGCCAGAAAAATCAGATAAAAGTAAAACACAAAAACAAGTAGCCAACACACATAGACCTAGAAAGTCAATGATTAAGGGAAATGTTCTATCTAGTACCATGTGACGTGGCACTCCACAATATGCCACTCATGCATATCAGGCTCCTTCATCAGAAAGCAGTGCCTCTGATGAAGAACAGGTTGTAAATTTACTAGAACAAGATCACAGTCACGATGTATCACAGTTATGCTCATCCAAAGGTGATGAATCAGAATGTGATACTGTTGAAGCAGAGGATGCCACCTGGGTTCCCCACCCAAAAAGAAAAATCACATACAGCATGCACCACCAGTAGCCATAGCCAGTAGTGGAAAAACAGTAATCATGGTAGCTCTTCTGGAAACAGCCACAATGTGCATGAATCAGAGTCAGGAACAACTACCACCAAAATTGCTGCAGTTTCTGGCATGACGACAAAATGTTCCACTTCAGTTGTGTGGAGCTATTTTCATATAAGTCCCAAAAATAAATGTTTTGCTATCTGCACCTTCTGTCATCGGGAATTTTTTTTCTTTTTTACCCTCAGTTCAGAAAGGATCAGAGTTCCTTTTTCCATCATGGGAAAATCTTCTGATTAGATCTCTTTTATCTAGTCATCATTTCAACTGAGAAGGGGATCCAGGAACCTTTTCTAACTTAACACAAATAATATCTTAATAATGATATCACATATCAAATTGCAAAATTGCCAATAGGAATGGTGCCCAAATATTATTGAACTCTTCTTTTTTCTTTTCCTTCTGATAATGAATTTGCTCTAATTTTGCTATACCAATCATCATACTTAACCACACATTGAAGATAGGGGATCCGCATCTTTCCACTTTAAGAGGAGACACTTTTTGGCCACTACCACAGAAATAGTCAAAACAAATGTTATATTTATTAAGCACATCCTGAATTGGATGTACGCCTAATAATTTAACCAAAGATGTTAAATTGAAATCTTTGCCCAAAGCAAAATTGCATACCTTCTCCACCTTTGGCCAAAAATTTGACAAGTATGGACATGAAGCCAACAGGTGAACCAAGGTCCCAGTGGTGTTCGGGCACTTTGGGCATTTATCCGGAATAACACTATTAAACTGATGTAACCTTTTAGGTGTATAGTAGAATCTATGCACTGTATTCATTTGGATCTGTTACATCCTAATGGATGCTAAATTATTTGTGTGTGCACCAATAATTTCATTCTATAGCGTATCAGTCAGAGTTATGCCCAAATCCCTTTCTCATTTTGCCCTACTTTTATTAATGTTTCCTCCTTTTTTGTCCAATGAGGCAAGATATAATGTTGATATCAAACCTTTAGATTCAAATTTATTTTGTAAAACATCTAACAAAATTGTTTTTTGTTTTATGTTTTCCTTTTGTTTGTTTTTACAAAGATAGCGCTTCCATTGATAATAGTATAAAAAGTGATTCTGAGATATGCCATATTGTTCAACCAATTGATCAAATGTCTTCAATCTGCAGTCTGATCATAAATCACCTACTTGTTTTAAACCTCGACCCTGCTGGTCTTTATAAATAACTATTTTAGATGGTTGAAAATCATAATTATTATATAAAGGGGTATATTCCATCATACAATTTTTTCCCCTACCAGCTTTTGTAATTGAAGCCAAGATATATAAGTGGTACATGATGTAATCAATAAATTTTGCTGATTTTTTGCCTATAGAATGAATAAAGTAAGTTAGCCAGAGAGAGATATGGTTGCCTCTCTATTTCCATAGCTAATGTGGGTGTGCCCAAATAATTATTTTTTTCTTCCTGAATCCAATACCGTACTTGAGCAGCCTGTATAGACAAATAGTACTTATAAAAGTCTGGCAGGGCTTGCCCCCCTTTTTCCTTTGGTAATATTAAAGTTTTCCAAGCAATTCTAGAATTTGCATTTTTCCATAAAAATGTAATTATCATTGTTTTCAACTGTTTAAAAAAAGCATGAGGAACTGGCATTGCCAGGACCTGGAAAAGAAAAAGAAGTTTAGGTAAAACTTGCATTTTGACCAAATGAATTTGACCAATCAGAGTCAGATACGAAGTGTTCCACTTAATCAGATCCTTCTACAACTTAATCAGCCAATCCTCTTAATTTATTGTATACATGGTCACCAGAACTGCTGCAACATTAAAACCCAAATATTTAATAGAACCATAGACTACTTGCATCTGAAGACTAATCGATTGATGAATCTGTAAATTAGGGTTCAATTTTAATAATGTAGTATTTGACCAGTTAATTGTACACCCTGATATTTTACCAGACTGTGAGGTAATTTGAATAATTTGTGCTATTGATCCATTAACATTAGTTAAGAAGATCATTAAATCATCTGCACATAAACTAATTTTTTTTGTTATTCTCCACATTTAGACCCCCTAACTATTCTATCATTTCTGATAGTAATTGCCAATGGTTGTATAATAAGGGCAAAATTCAAAGGGGAGAGCAGGCACCCTTGTCTGGTTCCTCTTCTCAGGGAGAATTTTTGTGACACTACATTATTTACTTTCACCTTGGCAACAAGGGACTGATAAATGCTATCCACACACTGAGCTGTGCACCAAGGCCCAATCTCCCCAATACAGCTTTAATATAAGGCCATTCAAAAGCTTTCTCTGCATCAATTGTCATTAGGGCTGCATCATCCTATTTATTTAAAGCTATTATATTCAAAGTGCAGCTCACAATTTCCATTAATGATCTACCTTTAATAAATCAATTTTGATCTTGATGAATTAACGATGGAATAATCAGTTCAAGTCTTTTGACAATAATTTTAGTAAAGATCTTATAATCTGTATTTAATAGGGAGATGGGCCTATAAGATGCATAGCTCAGTAGGTCCTTGTCTCTTTTAAGAAAAACCTGAATAACGGCCTCTTTAAATGTCTCTGGAATACTTTGAAGCTCCAAAAATGACTCAAAAAGTATTTTCAGAGGAGAAACTAATAAAGAGCTAAGAAACTTATAAAACTCTGACCCTAGCCCATCTGGGCCTGGGGCCTTACCAATAGATAAATCCTGAATAGCTGTTTGAATTTCAAATTCAGAAATAGGAAGCTAAGTTTTACATTTTCTGTAACCATTGGCATTGGAACAGTGTTTAAAAAGGCATCTATATCCTTTTTATCACCTTCAAGTTCCACAGAGCATAATAACTTGTAGAACTGTAAAAAACAATCAGTGATCTCTGCAGGTTCTTTACAAATTACACCTGCTGAATTTTTTATAGCAATCACAGAATTTTGGGCCTGATCTTTCTTAATTTGCCACATTAAGAGCTTCAAAGGCTCATCAGTTTTGAAGTAGTAATTTGTTCCAGCAGAATGAATGATAGCTTCTGCCCATTCATTAATCAGTTGATTATATTCAGCTGTTTTAGAGAGCAAGTCTTTATAAGTAGCTTGGTCAAATGTATCACTGTGCATCCGTGTCTGCCTACTAATATCTTTTTCTAGCTTAGTAATTGTCTTTTCCCTTGTTTTATAGTTAGAAGATGACATTTTCTGGAGTAAGCCTCTCATAGTTACCTTACAAGCCTCCCAGATAACTATAAATGTTGTTTCTCCCTCTTTATTTAGCTCAAAAAATTCCCTACAAGCCTCCTTCAATTGGTTATCAATGTTGTTGTTATTTAGAGCAGCTGCAGCCATTCTCCAGATCTTCTGATTAATAGAAATATCTGAAATGTTTAGTGTCAGAAGACAGGGAGAGTGATCAGAGATCACTGTCCCTGAATATCTCACTTCATGTACCAGGTGAAGTAACGTATTTGGCATCAAGAAAAAATCAATCCTTGAATAAGACTGATGAGCAGCTGAAAAGTGTGAAAATGCATTGTCTGCCTTAAATAATTCCCACCACGGATCCACCAAGACCAGATCAGACATAAAAGATCTAATTACAGTACTAGCCATTGAATGTGTTTTATCCAAGCCAGTTGTCTTATCTAACAGATTAAGGACTAAATTAAATTCTCCACCTATTAGAAAAGGGGTTTCAAATGAAGATAACAGAAAAAAAAATCCGAAAAATATCTCAGAAAGTTTTGATTAGGTGCATAAATTGCTGCACATGTGAAACTAATATTAAACAACTGTAAGTGTAGAATGACAAATCTTCCTTCCTGATCTATTTCCGCTTTATTAATTTGAGGTGTGATTTTCTTCCTATGAAGGCTATTAAAACACCTCTAGCATTACTAGTATATTTGGCAAAATGAAGATTTCCTCATCTATTCTTAAACCAATCAATATCTGTTCTGGTCAAATGAGTTTCTTGAAACATAACCATAGCAATATTCTTATTCCCCATATGTTTAATTACTTTAACTACTTTCAATCTTTCTTGTAGCCCCTTAACATTCCATGTGGCAATTCTAAAACAAGCATCCATAACAGAAAGTTTTATTAATAATAGGTTTCTGTATCCCCTTAATCAATCCAATTAGAATTAAGACGCCATATCCCTTTATCAAACAAATCAGTTCAATAATGTGAAAAAAAGGACAACAACAAAAAAACAAACATGCTACACCCACTCTGCAGAACTCCTCTCCCCCTCCTGTTCCTATATATAATCCAAAATCTCCCAGCTCCCACCCATAACCCTAAGATGGATTCAAATCCACCTCGGTGCACCATAAAAACACACCTAACCAGAGCAGAGAAGCACCCGTAAATATATAAAATACCTTTACGTCCTTTAAATATAGACCGCTCATAAATTTATTGTCTAAGTACATTTTTTTCTCTTTCCCCATCCCAGTACTTCCTTCTCTGAACCCCACTTTGCCTACATATGAGCTAAGGCCTATGCCAATAGCGATTCCTATCCATTTGCCCCCAATTGTTTTTATTTTCCCCTTCTCGGGCTCTACATTTTCCCTCTTTTCCCTGGTGGGGGGGTTCATTTCTCTTATCTCTTGGGTCCCACCACTAATCCAACCCAGCACTATACAAAAAAGAAAGAGAAAGAAAGAAAAGGAGAAAATATCAAATAAAATTAAAAAAAAGGGAAAGAGAAAAAGAGTTCCCTAAAGTATTAAACCATATAACCCCTCCTCTCCCCTTAGCTTTTCAAACTTAATCTCTAAATTCAAGATGTAGTTTGTTCATAGGCCAGCTTATATGCATCCATTGCATCTTCTTCCGAATCAAAAGTATGGAGATGCCCATTTACAACAAATCGCAGCCGTGCAGGATATAACATTGAGAATCTAATTCCCTTTTTATATAGCTGCTGTTTAATGGTGTTAAATCATTTGCGTTTCTCCATGGTCCCAGGCGATAAGTCAGGATTAGCATTGCAGTGAATATTCTCAAAGTTCAAACCTTTTGCGAGTCTTGCTTTTTGGAGTATAGCTTCTCTGTCCTGAAATTTCAATGTTTTAATAAATTTGGTTCTGGGAAATTTTGAATTGCCATTATTGCAAGCTCCGGCCCTATGTGCTCTATCAATAATAATTTTGTCTTTAGGGTACTTCCAATGTAAGGGCTTTTTCAAAAAAATGAAACTGGGTCTCCTGTCCTCTCTACCCCCTCTGGAACCTTAAATAAATGTATATTAGCAATCCTCACTGTGTCTTCTGGCTCTGTTATTTTCAACTGAAGGTTTTGCAGTTGCCGCTCTAAGTTCATAATTTGCTGTGGGGCCTTGTTTGTAAAGTCCTCTACTTGGGAGACCCTCCCCTCCAGTTGTTCCATTCTGTCAGATAACGTGTACAATTTGCTATTCATTTCAACCAGTGTCTTATTAACACTTGCCAAGGAGCCTTTAATATCTCCTAAAGCATCTAGCATTTATTTTCTAAGGCCCAAGACTACTTGTAGAACTTTAATTTCAAAACATAAGGCATCCTTAGCCCCCAGTGCAGACACAGTAGGAATAGCATCTTCGGAGTTTTGAGTGGAGAGAACTTGTTGCAAATTAATTGAGGCTTCATTTATGTCAAATGATGCTACTGAGCATTGTAATAGACTGTTACCCTGTAAATGATTTTCTTTACCAAAGCTTTGGTTTAATTCACCATTTTGTGACATAGGGGACTGTATTTCTACATTAAGGGAAGAAAGGAGACAAAATGCTGTTGTTCATCAGTTGACACATCTAATACAGTTACCAAATGTAACACATTCTCACCACTTGATAGTTGTTCCTGAGGGAGATCCAGTCCCTCATTTACTGGATCCATTGTACCCTTAAATAGCTCTACCACCTCTTTTTTCTTTTTGAAAGAAAAGATCAAATTTTACCTTGGGCCCTCCTCTGCAATGGTGGGGCTAACTAGTGGGGAGAGAAGCTGTTGTGGTGGTTCAGAAAATGCTGCAAAATCATGGCTAGTTGACAATTTGCTCTTCACCAAGGCATGCGTGACACGGGCATTCTTTTTCTTTTTGTCTGCACCACAAGTTTCCACAATTTCTTTAAGGCATTTCACATTCTTAGACATCAAGGAGCCCACATCAAATTCACATATGGAAACGCCAAAAAAAAACACAAGGAAAAAGTAACCATTACAGCTAGTGGCAATTACCGCTCATATAGCTAGCACCGCGTCTTGGCAATTAAAGAGCAAACTTTGCAGCAGCCAGTATTAGAGAGAAAAAAGAAAAATATAACCGCAGTCATCACTACAGCTTCCATGAATTGCTTCTCTCACTTGGTCCGGTATGCCTCTCATATATTTGTAGTTAAGACAAATTCCTTCATCCAGCGTTGTACTGGAGCTCCTCACTCAGGTGTGCATGACGCTATCTTCACCCCACCATCTCGGAGAGATCCATGTTTAGGGAAATGGGCAGACTAGGTGGGCCAAGTGGTCCTTATCGGCCATCAAAGTCTCTGTTTCTATACAGACATAAGGCAATTTTTGTGGGGGGTAGGAAGAAATAGGCTGTTGGTTAAATAGGATCTGCAGCTTATCCTCTAGGTAGGGAAATGGGCAGACTAGATGGGCCAAGCAGTCCTTATTTGCTGTCAAGGACTATGTAATGATATCTGATCCTCTTCACGGGTGCCCCTGTCTTCGACAAGTTAGCAGGGGGAAAGTGAGGGGCCAGTTTGGGACAACAGCACTAAAATGCATTTGCAAAGAGCACGTCCAACCATTTGGCTGGGCAGCAGTCCTGAGCAAGAGACAAATATCTGTGATGAAAATAATTCTACAGACAATAGTGATGGTGAAGACACAGAGACAGGGCAGAAAAAAAACGTGTTCGACTTCACTGACAAAAGTATTCAGACAAGCTACAGCTTCACCACTGCAATACCATGGTTTTTACTCCCCTGCATGAACTAAACAGCAGATCATTACTGCAATGCTTGAACAAAAAAACTGCCTACAAGAGATCACATCAAGTCACATTAAAATTAATCAATTAAAGAGCAGCTGACGCGTTCATAAGAACTTTAGTAAAACATAATATTTAGGCTCGGTTTAGCTTGTATTTCACATTAGCTCAGTATTTCTCATCCCCATTATTTATCAGTGAGGTAATTTGCATTAAAACAGGATCTTTGCTCCTGAAGAGTTCATCTACTCCTGTTGCTTTCTCCCTACCTTAAGAGCAGCTAAACAGCTGTTTTTGAAAACTTCCCCCCAGAAGCCTGAAAATCCCTTACCAGGCTCTGAGTCCACTGGTGCCAAAGTTACATTTTTTCTGTGCCCCCATTTAGGAAGAGAAGGGATTGTAATTGTGCTCCATGGAGCCAAGCCACTCTGATGCCTTCCACTTCCTAGTATCACTTCAGTCTGAGGTCTTCCCCTGATCCTCCCCCGTGCTAGCACATTTTGTGATGTAACTATATGAATAGTGCAGGTGGTACATCCCACATACATGAATGGGGCTGCTTTATAAAGTAAAATTTATGTAGTTTAGATGGCCGTTCAGAATAATTCATTGCCACCACTTAACTAAGAACACCTTCTTAGTTAAGCAGTGGACATGATTTGTTATGAACGGCCATCTAAACTACATAGATTTTACTTTAAAAAAACATCCCCATTCATGTCTATAGAGCATGCCACCCATGCTATCCATATAGTTACATCACAAAACATGATAGAGTGGGGTGGATCGGGTGTGCACCTCAGACTGAAGTGAATCTAGGAAGTGGAAGGGATCAGCACAGCTAGGCTCCACAGAGCCAAATTACAATCCCTTCCCTTCCTAAATGGGGCACAAAAAGAATTTAATTTTGACACCAGTGGACTCAGAGCCCAGTAAAGGATTTTCATGCCTCTGGGGATCAGCACAAAAATAGTTGCTCTTTAGGTCATAATGCACTGCTTGTGACATCACAGTTACTCCCATGGCAACAGAGTGTGATGTCACAACAGAGGATTATGAACTGAAGTAGGGAATAAGCTGTAGAGGCAGATGAACTGCAAGGGATAAATATCAGATATTCATGTGAATTTCAGAATAGGTTTGTTGGCAAAGGCATCTAGTTTCACTTGACCTCTTTTCTTCTAGGTTGCTTGTAATGACAGAGCAAGGAACCTTATCAGAGTAAGAAAAAGATTAAGGCTTCTTTTGGCTAGGCAGATTCACTGTTTGTTATAATTTTATTTTATAATCACAGGGGTTGTTACTGTTTGTTGTTAACATTTTACTGCTTTGTTTTTCTCTGACTCAAATTGCTGTTGCAGGGAGTACCTTCTGCTGCAATATTACAGGGTGTGCCTACAGGCTTGTGTTTACAGATTACTGCTATTAATCTTCTCTGATTCAAATTGTTTTTGCAAGGTATATCTTCCATTGCTGCTGCTTTATTTTTCTCTGTAGCAAAGTGTTTTTTACAGGGCATATCTTCTGTGAAATTATTACAGGTGGTGCTTTACAGGTTTTACAGTTTTATCTATCATTAGGCTAAGCTTTCAGAGCTATTGCATTTGTTGTTGGTTGATTGTTTTGGAAGCACCAAGGGAAGTCAACAGCGAAATTGCCGACCTCCCCCACAGCAATGGCACAATACCGATGTCGGTATTGTGCCGC
Organism: Neoceratodus forsteri; assembly: GCA_016271365.2. Lineage (NCBI taxonomy): Eukaryota > Metazoa > Chordata > Ceratodontiformes > Ceratodontidae > Neoceratodus > Neoceratodus forsteri. The sequence continues at coordinate 297,277,988 of JADMNL010000022.1, forward strand.
CCATGCAGCGAGTGTTTCTGTGGGGGGCTGTGAACCCTGCATCCCCTGGACTTTAGGATTATCAACTCCAGATCAGAGTTTGGTCAGGGGGGGATGAAACACTGGCGGAAAGTGAAGCACCAAAAAAGGACCATTAGAGCGAATGTCGCCGTAATGGTCTTTTTTTGTGTTTCGCCATCGGGGTGTCAACCTGAAGGGGTGCACTGGATTTTTTCTGCTCTTACCTCTGCTCTTACCTCCTTGTTTCTTTCATTCATGGTTCTTCTTTTTTGGAAGGGGAAAGGCCAAGCCACCCACCCACATCCCCAACCACCCCACTCTACACTTCTTTTATAGGGTAGCACAGTCGTGACATTTTCTGTAGCAAAGCAGGACGGGGTGGATCATAGGGATATCCACACCATGACCTCATTTTTAGGGGCACAAGTAATTTAACTTGTTATAACAAGTTATACAAAAAAACAAACAAACAAAACACAAAATCAAACTTTTGCTTTCATTTTCCTCCTTCTAATTATTTGGACCAGGTTATAAACCCAGCAACTCATCTGGAATGGATATTATTAACTGCAGGTACTGCAGGACACTTCTCAAAAGGGCAATTATAATGGGATTTATGATGCTGTCCTACATGCTGGACCATTGGAGATCTAAGGGCTCAGCTCCAGACAGTATGGACAGAGACTGCACGCCTCAAATTGCAGATTCAGGAGGAAGTATATTATAAGAATTGCCCGCTATTTCCCCAACATCCAACAGAAGCACCTCGATCACAGAGGCTAGTTGGTCCGGGTGGTTGGCAGGTGGTTAGGAGGGGCAAATCGGGTGCCCCATCACTCAGTGCTCTCCAAAGTATCACCTCCAAAAACCATATAAAAGCTACAAACAGGTATCTGCCTCTATCTCTGAAATCAATCTGAAGGGCAGAGGACACTGCAGAGCAGGACACTGCAGCATAGGAACTAGCACAACAAAACTCACCAAAAACAGGGACCAAAACAGAAAAAGCAAAAAGGAAATCCAAAACACTTCTGATCATAGAAGACTCCATGATTCGGGGAGTTGATACCTACCTCCAGCTGGAGGTAATGGTCAGTTGTCTCCCAGGTACATCGGCATGGAGAGACACTGACCTCATTACTAAAATCATGCAGGAAGCAGGAGAAAACATTGATGTCCTGGTACACATAGGGACTAACAATGTCACCAGTCGGTCAGTTGTGGAGACCAAGAAACACCTGACCAGGCTGGGTGACAAACTGTCATCCATTTCGTCAGGCATCTCCTTCTCTGAGATCCTGCTGCTGTGGGAGAGGGGGGCAGATGGACAGAAGGTCAGAGAAGGGGAGATATGGCACTAAACATGCGCCTCAAGGGCTGGTGCCAGGAAAAAGGTCACTAATATGTGGGTAACTGGCAACAGTTTTGAGAGCGAAAGTTCCTTAAATTCGATGGACTGCATCTGACTAAGGAGGGAGTAAGTGCATTGGGACAGAAGTTTGATGTATTTGCAGAATATTTAAACTAGCAAATGGGGAGAGGGGTGCAGAACCTGATACATCAAATAGGAAGAACACCCCTCCCCCTCAGTTAGTGATCAAACAGGAGCGTACCTCTCAACTGTCCCTGATTTTCAGGAACTTCCCTGATTTTGCCTCAAATTTTACTCTGTCCTTCCTAAAATTTGTGTTTACTTAGCTAAACAGTGGGGATTGTAAGCACAAAATAATGTCAGGCACTAAAGTTACAGACTTGTTCTTCTTTAGAAAATGCATTTTGCACTACGCCCCATATTCTACCAGCTTTCTGGGTGGATATCTCTGATTCTGAAGATGTGTCCCTGATTTTGGTCCTTTGTCCCTGATTTCTTTAAGCCTTGTTCCTGATTTATGAGGCAGGAGGTTGAGAGTTATGAACAGGAGTTCAGCATGTTTGTAATTCATTTGCATCACCAGGTAAGGAAAAAGGTCCGCCTCCCCATACGATGCACAGGGGAAACACCAGACCTCACCCAACAACTAAAACACTGAAATCTGGCCAATGGAAAATCATGTACACAAATGCTCACAGTCTGGGAAACAAGATCCCAGACCTGCAGGTAACAATGACAGAAGCTAAACTGAACATAGTAGCCATTAGCTAGACATGGTTCACCAGTAACCACACTTGGGAGACTTCAGTACCCAGCTATGTACTTTTCAGAAGAGACCAAGGTGCAAAGTGGGGGGGTGGAGTGGCCCTTTATGTCAATGAAAATATCAAAGCTACAGAAATTCAGAATACAGTACACATAAGGAGCCAGAAGAACTGTGGGTCACCCTGGAAACAGGAAATGGGACAGCCATACAAACTGGGGTTGCCTACAGGCCTCCAGACCAGGGGGAGGACATAGACACATTATTGTTAGAAGATATACAAAACATGACAGCTAAAGTGGAGGTTCTGATAATGGGAGACTTCAACATGCCTGATACAGATTGGTCAATGCCAGCAGGAACATCCACCAGAACTAGACACATGGTAGATTCCCTGCAGGGGAAGGGCCTCGAACAACTGGTAGAACAACCCACAAGATACAGGGCTATCCTAGATCTAGTACTGACTAACTGGGAAAGGATCACAGATCTCCAGATAGAAGGTCACCTGGGTGCCAGTGACCATCACATGGTATAGTTCAATTTGGCCACTAGACCTAAATCATTCCATTCCAAGGCAAAAATATGGGACTTCAGAGGAGCTGACTTTGATAAGATGGCCAACAGAGTTAAGCTAGCCCTGGCAAGAAGAAATACAGGTGAGGGGGTACAGGAAAAGTGGGCAAGCATTAAGGATGCAATGCTTAAAGCAACATCCCATTGTGTTTGAGAGAAAAGTGAGAGAAAAAGAAGAAGGAAACCACTTTGGTTCTCAAAACCAGTAGCAGAAAAGGTCAGAGCCAAAAGGCTGGTCTTCAGGAAATACAAGGGAACACAGCTGGACAAAAATAGGGAGGCATACCAAACTTCCCTAAGGGAAACAGGGAAAGCAGTAAGGAAGGCAAAGGCCCAAACTGAGGAAACACTAGCACAAACAGTAAAAGAAGGTGACAAGACTTTCTATAGATACATTAGTGAAAGGAGAAAGTCCTGAGGGGTTATTGCTAAGATCAAAGGGGATAAGGGGGAGTGTGAGGAGGAGGACCAAGGAAAAGCATCTATGCTAAATAGATACTTCTGCTCAGTATTGACTGAGAAGGTGGTAGGGCAGGGCCCACAGTTCAGCACCATGGACACAGGGGGGAGGGAGGTGTACACTAGTCCCTTCACAAAAGAAAGGGCCCTACAAGAGCTTGCTAAGCTCAGAGTGGACAAAGCAATGGGATCTGATGGCATACATCCCAGGATACTAAAGGACCTAAGGGAGGAACTAACAGAGCCATTAGCAGGACTGTTTAGTGAGTCTCTGATCACAGGAGAGGTTCTAGAAGACTGGATAAGGGCTCATGTGATCCTGCTCCACAATAGTGGTAGCAGGGAGGAGGCAGGGAACTATAGACCAGTCAGTCTTACCTCAGTAGTGGGCAAGATTATGGAGGCACTCCTTAAGGAAAGGATAGTGCAACACCTGGAATCCATAGGAGCACAGGATCCAAGACAGCATATGTTTACAACAGGAAGGTCTTATCAAACTAATCTCATAGATTTCTTTGACTGGGTAACCAGAGTGGTGGACCAAGGGGGAGCAGCTGATGTCACCTACCTTGACTTCAACAAAGCTTTTGATACTGTTCCACATAGAAGATTGATTAATAAGCTGGGTAGACTCAGGGTGGGTCAGAAGTTGGTCAACTGGGTGGCAAATTGGTTGGCGGACAGAAAACAGAGAGTGGTGGTAAGCAGTATGCAGTCATAAGAGATGCAAGTCACAAGTGGGGTACCTCAGGGATCAGTCCTGGGGCCAGTCCTCTTCAATATCTTCAGTGACATTGCAGATGGACTGGAGGGTAAGGTTTGTCTGTTTGCAGATGACACCAAGATTTACAACAGTGTAGATGATCCAGATGAGGTGGACAGAATGAGAAGAGGTCTGGATAAACTGGCAAAATGGTCAGAAGAGTGGCAAATGGGGTTTAACGCAAAGAATGCAAGATCATGCACATAGGGAAGAGAAACCCTGAAACCACCTTTAGGTTGGGAGGGGAGTTACTGGCAATTACAAGGAAAGAAACAGACTTGGGCATCATCATCACAGATGACCTGAAATCATCCAAGCAGACCACTAAAGCAGTAGATAAGGCTAGTGGGATGTTGAGGTGTTTTACTAGGGGTATCACAAGTTGTAAGAGGGAGGTAATAATCCCTATTTACAAGACACTAGTTAGGCCCCATCTGGAGTACTGCATGCAGTACTGGAGGCTGCACCTGCACAAGGACATTAACAAAATGGAGGCAGTCCAGAGAAGGGCAACCAAAATGGTGCAGGGACTGCATCAGAAAACGTATGAGGATAGATTAACAGAGCTCAGTATGTATACCCTTGAGCAAAGTAGGGAGAGAGGTGATATGACCAAAACATTCAAACATCTTAAGGGCATTAACAAGGTGAAAGAGTCTAACATGTTTCAATATAAGAAAAATAGCAGAACAAGAGGACACAGCATGAGGTTAGAGGGAGGACGATTAAGGGGGAATGTGAGGAAGTTCTTTTTCACAGAATGGGTGGTAGATGCATGTAATGGCCTACCTCAGGAAGTGGTGGATATAAATACAGTGCAGGGCTTCAAACAGGCATGGGATAGGCATAAGGGAGCAATACAGATGAGTATGAATAGATAGGCCCTTGACAGAGTACAGGCCTATGGCACATTCATAAGGTAGAAAAAATGGGCAAAAGCAACTCAACAGAATAGCAAAGAGAATGCTACTCTAAACTAGGTTATTCCCATCATAAATTAATTGAACAAGGAACTCAGGAGGCTGCATAGAGGTTTTGACCAAAAAGGAGACAAATCTGGTGTATCCCTTACAGACCAACTAATACAGCAATTCCAAAATTGCAGAAGACTTCACAATATCACAACAGACAAAAATGTTATTTCCACTCTTCTTAACCCTCGGTTTAAGTTGCAACAGCTGCCTCGTTCAGATCTTGGTGGCTCTTATCTCTAATACAAAAACATGCTGATTTCAGCAATTGCACAGGAAAACGAAGGAACTGTATTTGACTATATAAGTGAATCATGTGATGTGGATGCTACATCTGATGATGCAACATCTATTGGTGGTGACAGCAATAATTTCCACTTAGTGCCACCATGTACTGCTTCATCTACACTGGGTAGTGCTGCACAAAGTCTTCTTTCATGGCCCTTGAAAAAGGCATGTCACTCTGAAAAGCACACAGATGACTCTCTCACTTTTTGGTCAAAACTCATGGAAACTGATAAGTTAAATGTGTCTGTAGTGGAGCTGCCTTCTTTGTCTTTGTCTGATATTGCAGATACCGATTTACAAGAACCACTCATTAATATTACTAATGACCCTTTCAAGTACTGGCTGGAAAAGAAAAACATCTGACCTGCACTATCTGCCTTTGCTATTAAGCTTCTTAGTTGCCCTTCCACTACTGTTTACTGCAGGTGTATATTTAGCACAACTGGAAATGCTGTCTCTGATGGCCGCACACGGCTTACTCCTAAAAATGTACAGAGCCTTACCTTCCTAAAAGTCAGTCTCAACAAATTCTCTTACCACTTCAGTGAACAGTGGCAGGACCATAAAAGTGATGATGAAGAACAGTGGCAACAGGTGTCTCCTAATAAGGGTGCTTCTTTGGTTCTGTTTGAAAATTATGGTGATGATATTACTTAATTTGATGATTTATTTCTTTGAATTCGGAGGACAAAGTTCAGCAACCATAACAGAAAGATCAAGTAAAAATAAATTCCTTCTTCAGAGGTCATGGTGTATATCACATCATATGTATTGCTGTATGTGTTTTTCACATTCAGTTTATGAACCCAGGTAGAGTGTAATTTGTTTTATCCAGCAAGTTAAAAATACAAACAGGGCACAGGCAGTGATTTGCTGGACATCTGGGTTGGAGGGCAGGACTAAGGAGGCAACACAAAGGACAAATGCCTATGTGCATGCATGGCTGCCATGAGTGCCGGCCCCAGCAGTCCTTGGGTCCCTCATCGTGTGGATCCCCACCGACTTGATGACAGGGGGGAGCAGCAACAGGGCTGGGGACTGGCAGGTAGGCTTCATGGTAGGAGTAAGTGGCAGTCAGGTCCAAACTGCGCTATAAAAAAAGACTGCAATTATTAGTTGTGGAAGACTGTAGGATATATCCAAAAACTGCAATTGGGGGGGGGGAGGTCAACCACGTAAGTTACAAAACACAAGTGATAAGAAAAATAATTGGCCAGTCAGGCAGAAGTGTGTGGGATGGTTTGGGACCCATGATACTTGCTATAACACCAAGCAGGAAAGCAAAATAATTACAAATAAAAAAATAACATCTCAAGTCCAAAGGGCGGAAGGGAGAGATGGGGCCCCATCACATATCCTGTTCATGCTGCCTGTCCCCAACCAAAAATCATGCCAGACTCAGTGAAGGTCTGCACTCTACTGTTGTCTTTCTGCTGTTGAATTTGTTTTTCTCTCACTCTTTGTTTCTGACTAATGTTTGACACACTGCCTGCTATCACTGCAAAGCCCCAATTTACCTGCATACACTGGACTGGATTCATAAGCATTTTTGGGACTTGGTTCCACACCGCAACTCCACTTGTGGACCGAAATCTCCACAGCTGCAAAGATTGCTATTCACATCCACAGCAGCTGGGGAAGATGTTACAGCTGGTCCCACTGGCCGTAACAGGTTTCTGCAGCTCCAGGGATTTCCACCGCAACACCGCCCACAAGCTGTAGTAAATTGTGAAGCCAGTCGTAAACTGGCTCCACCTTTAAGAATACCGTAGCTGTGGGAGAAATTGCGGCTCCACAAATGGCATGCCACTTAAGCTGTTTTTCCCACAGCTGTGGGATTTTCAAGAGTTTTGTGACTCCAGACCGCTGTTTCCATGAGGTGGCTGCCACTTATTGGCAAGAACAGCAGTCAATTTGTTTTATTGCTGTTGGCTGCTTGCTGTCCTTGAAAAATGACATGAAAATACAGACACAATTTTTTTTTTTAAAAGGTTAAATTTTTTTGTTGTTTAACAGAGGGATCTAAAAGAATAATACTGATGCATTTCTCACATTCAAATAGACTAAAATAGGTCTACAGTTCATGAGAGTAAATCAGAACCTTTTGGAAAAAAATCAGTCAGAATCAAACCCGGATCACAGGCAATCTGTCCATTTCTACTTTGTACCACCCCCTCACCTGGATGGCTTTGCTTTTGTTTCAATGCCCCTTTGTGTCCTCATGCCTGAATAGCTCTGTTTTTGTTTCAGTGTCACTTTCTATGCCCTCCCCCCCACCTGGATAGCTTTGTGTTTTTTTTTCAGTCCCTCTTTGTAACCCCTCCAGATGACTTTTTTGTTTTAAACCCCTATTGCCTTGACATTCTTTTCTAACATTTGTAATGCATTTTGCTAAACAGTTATTATTTCCTGTGTGCTCTGTACTCACTGTCTGGGTCTATATAGGTCTGCAAAGAAGCAGTGTCTGTAATCCATGGACTTCTGGCCATCCTGGGGTTGCACCTGCTCCTGCACCTCCTGGTCTGCTGGCTCTGCATCCGCTGCAGTGTTTCCTTCTGGGCCAGCAAACACACTTTGTGGTTCAGTGCCATGTTGTGTAGTATGCAACAGACAAGAAACATGGCACAGGCCTTCTGCAGGCTGCATTGTAGGGCACCACCAGAATGGTTAAGGCATGTGAACCATATCTTGAGCATGCCAAAGACTTGCTCAATGACATTGCATGTAGTGATGTGTGCCATGTTGTACCTGTTCTCTGTAATGGATTTGGGATATAGGAAGGAGTTAGCAGCCAGGGACACATAGGCTATGCATTGTCCCCTGTGTAGGAAAATGGCATTGGTTAATGACATCAATAGCAGCTTTGCGGAGTGGGGCTTAGACATATACTCATTAACAAGGTGCTCCCTAAATATATCCATGCCTTCAAACCTCTGGCACAGAACAAAAAGATGTTGTGGGTACCGCCAGGGTACTGTGCCAGGATATTGATGATGTGCCCTCTTGCATCACATACCACCTGACAGTTGATGGAGTTGAATCCCTTTATAGTCATGTAGGCGTCCATCCCATCCCCTGGGGGTGCATGGATGGTAGCATGGGTGCAGTCATTTGCCCCCAGTATGGCACGTAGGTGCACAACCCAGTAGAACTGCTGCATAGTCGCTGTTCGCTCTGCTGCTGTGGTTAGGAACACAATTCTTTCACCAGCATGACCAACACTGCATCCAAGAACTGGCCCAACAGGTGTGAGGTGGCAGACTGTCTGATACTAGTGGTGTCACCCACCAATAGCTGAAATGTTCCAGTGGTCAGGAAGCACAGTGCTGTTGTCACCTTGAGCACTGTGGACATTGCATGGCTGCCATGGGTTTCTTTTTGGAGCTGCTCAAACAGCAGCTCACACAGCTGCATGCACATGGCCCTACTGAGATTGTACTGAGCCATGATTTGGTCATCATTGAGGACTTTGAATGTGACTTATGGAGGGTACTGTTAGTTTGTAGTATAGTGCCACCAGGGCCAGTGCCCAGGCCTGGGGCTAGCATCTGCCTGCTCCTCATCTTCCATGATTGCCTGCATTAGGTATATAATGTGTGCCATTCTGTGTGAAGCAGTGTTTTGCCCTACATCTGGGGTTTGCCTCAGGTTACGACCCTCTTTTCATAGGCTTAATTTGAACTGCACTAAGTCACACTAAATGGCACAAGTGCAGTGCAAAACCTTTGAATATCATGCTGAGCTGAATACTCATACCACTGACCACTTTTTCTGTGTTGAACACATTATGTTTGTGTTCAGGCACTAGTGCATCTGACCAGCACAGCACAAATGGCTGAATATTGCTTTTCAGTGTAATTGTCCATTTGCAACAGTGCAAATAGGTTTCACTGCATGCAAACCATTTGAATATGGGAGTGTATATTATTAAATGTATTTCAAGTTCAATAATTATCAATATTTTGTGAGCAGCAGATGTATCCTTAGTTCCAGGGCATCTTAACTTTTTTTCTCAGAAAAGCAGCTTTCACAGTCATTTACCATAACTTTCATATTACACCCTAAGGCTTGTTTCGTAAAAAAAGATTGATACATTTGACTTGAATGTGCTGAGTAAGTTAGACTGGAGTTTTCCCTATAGCTGTTATAATAACCAGGCCAAAAACCACCTCATAAGTTCAACTAATTTCTTACATGTCTACCCCTAAGATGGGACAATATTACAAGAACATTTGACTAAAAATAGATTATATCACAACAGGCGCCACAATGGCTGTGCTCTGTTTTTACAACAAGCAGGCCCTAGTTGTGTCAGTTCTGTACTGGCTGTCTATTAAAAAGGCAATTGTAAATGAAGATGTGAAGAAATACTCTCAAGACTTTGCCCTCCAAATGCAGTTCAGTGTGCTGAACAGAATTCAATATCTAATAGACTCAAAAGAAAGTAATGAAATGACTTACTGTAATGTATTTATGCAGTATCCATATTAAGATGCTTATACCAGAGTAATGCATGCAAGGTATGATGATCAGGGAAGAGTCCAATGGGTGTTTTAAACCTTACAATGACATTTTGGTAATGATATTATATTATATTATTATTTTTATTTTATTTACAGTATGAGCAATTTTCAACCAGGAAAGGCATGCTAAGCTGTGATAACTTGTTTTTAGTTGCGTCCTGGGGCTTGGATTGAATGAGCCTGTTTTACTGACAGGGGAATTTTGGCCATGACACTGGGGAAACTCCCTACTTTCCTGTAGGGGGACCTCTTGTCCACCTGGCCTAAAGCCAAGATGGTGGATGTGGAGGATAGGGGTGGTGGAGGAGGAAGAGGTTTGGATCCCTTTGATCCACACTTTCTTGACTCAAATTGTACTGTTCCGGAGTAGGAAGTATACAAAAGTATAGAAATGGAGATGGACTCATCTGTTTTTGAAAGGATGTTACAGCATGCAGAGGAACTGCATGAGGCAGCCACATCCACTGTAGAAGCTGATGTGGAAAGTGTAGACACTGCTGGATTGAACCCAGAGCTGAGAAAGCACCCTGACAAAATCCTGAAAGAAGCCATGACAGAAAGGAAAGCAAATCTTCTGAAGTTGTTGGCAGAAGAAGAGAACATTGCAAGACAGACTGTTGGTAATAGTCTGGACAAAAAGGTTACTGTATTTAAAGACCATGGAGGTAAATTGAAAACACAGTCTCCATTGGGCCCCAGAAGTAAATCAGTAACTCTTGTGATCCCTTCGGATGTGCTGTCAGTTGACAAAGTGACAGCAGCATTTTCAAAGGAGAATCACTGTCAGAAATTATCTGACACCAATGCACAATTGGGGTTATACCATAGCAGGTCCAACCCTACACAGCACCTTAACTTGCAGTCAAAATGGAGTTCCAGTGCAGCCTTGTAATTGGCTGGGTGGAAGTGCACAGAATCAGGCAAAAGCTGAATGTCACCAGGACCTGTACTGGCAGCTGTAGTCATGGCAGAGGCAGAGAAGAACAGAACGCAGTTCAGAGTTCATGCAACTCCTGTGTCTTCCTCTCTGACCTGCCATAGTGAAAACAGTGGGAAGAAACATTTGGGACTCAGGAAACTGGAAGAAGGGGATGGTAGTGTGAAGATGGGAGGTAAAGGAACAGCACAGATGGAGCATGCCATTCAAACTGCCTCACTGCTTAAACAATCAGAAGGTGCTCCTATGAACAATGCAAGACTGGTATGTGAGCACACAATCAATGCCATTTCTACGGCAGAGCAAATTCCCCAGAACTGACTCCCAAGCTGGTCTTTTACAAAAATGAGATACATGTGCCTATAACTGGCTATAACCCTTCACCAAATAGGGAGCAAAATAAAGCCAATGAACATAAGAGAACAAGAGTGACTGTGTGTGATGGTTTAGATTTGTCTGGGGAGAGAACTTTGAGGGACACTAAACCACATGCTACCACTTTACTTCTGAGCCACTTCTACCTGAGGGAGCACCTCAGAAAAATGAACCCCCCAGAACAAGACACAAATTAGAGGAGTCAGCAGCACAAGCAAAACCAAAGAGGTTTTTGAATGTCTGATTTATTTTCCACTATAGGTGAGCCTGCACAAAGAAGGAATGCAGTCCACCTTAAATATAAAGGTGGACTGACCAAAATGCCTGATAGACAATATTTATCAGACAATTGAAATCTTCTATAGGTTTTGAGGCAGTGGATTTGCATGCGCCAATTTATGTGGGGTGGATCTGTTTTTGATGCCAGTTTTAAGTAGGTTCAGCTGCTAGAACATTTCTGGCAAAAGTATGATGACGTTAAACACTTCTCTATGGAAACCTTTTCCCTCTAACCCCTTAACAAAGCACACTGTAGAAAACATTCAATACTTTTTAGAAATGAAGGGGTAAACATCTCTGATGTAATGTACTGGATAAGGCAGAGATGTGAGGTATTGGGTCATCCTGCACCAATTCTAGATGCAGATTGTGTATAGACAGGGGGATAAAAGGTTAAGATTCAGCTAAAACAGACCAACAACAGAATATGTCATCTACCTGGTAATTTTTGTATAGAATGAGATCATGGACTGTGTTTCTATCCTGGACAGCCAAGAACATGTTACAAATGTGGCTCAAGAACTCATTTTAGTTTGGTCTGTGACAAGTCAAGGTGCAACCTGTGTTTAGACTATGGACATGTATGTTTACAATGCCCAAATCCGTTCAGGTGCTACCTCTGCAATGAGACAGGGCACCCATATAGCACGTGTTCATAGGCAGCTCATAACCACTTGAACTGTGTACCTCAGGACCAAGAGCAGATAATCATAGAGTCTCAAGCAAAAGCACAGGAATTGAGGGAGAGCCCCCCCCCCAAAAAAAAAACAACAACATAGAAGCCACTCTTCATCTCCAGCATTTCAAGTAAGGCAGTTGCCCTCCCATTCCCCAGAACCACAATGACCTGCAAAAGTCATTCCCATGCCCACTTCTTATCAAAGTGAGCTCTCTATGGAGAGGCAGGAAACCAAGGGTGTAAATAAGGAATCTCCCCAATCAGCAAATAAAGGGCTTCCTTCAGAGGAGCCACACACATATGAAACACCTCTAGATGCAGAGGCTTTGCATGTTGTGAATACTGGTGGACAGATGCCCCACACCTCCAGAGGATGTTATAAGAGAGGTCATTAAGCAAAGGAGAGTCTGCCTTTGAAGAACAATATGAAGTTTGAGAAACCACAGCCATTCCCCACCAATGCTAGATACAGTTTTCTAAGCAGAAGAAAGCAGTGTGTTGGTGGTGGTGGTGGTGGTGGGGGGTAGTACAGAGTAAGAGGACAGAGATTTGGATGAATCCTCAGTGGCCTCCTCAGATATGCAGTATTCTTTAGAGTCACAATATGATGTTTCTCATGCCAAACAGATGAAAGGGAAAACCAGATCCTAATCCAGAACAACTTGACAGCCACTAACTTCTCCCTATGTGTACAGAACCTATTTTGAACCCTTTAACCCTAAATGTGGGTAGTATTAAGGGTCATTAAAAAAACTGACAACCTTGCATATTTTAGGTGGGGGCACTGTTGAGCAGCCATCGATATCAGGCATATATCTATCGAGCTCAGTGATTTACATTTAAAATGTATTATTTTTTTAATTATATCCTCCAGTTTAATGGGGATCATTTGACTCAACCTGTTCTGTTGGATTCAGAGACTTACCCAGAACACAGATGAGTCCCAAAAAACTGCAGCAGCTTCAGCAACAAGGCATTGGAGCTTTCTTCTCAGCTGCAACCTTGGGCCCTGCTTCCAAGTCTATGGGGCCAGTACAATGTGGCGGCCCCTCCAGAGACCCACAAATGGTGTAGATGTTTACAATGTTTAAAAAAAAATTCAGTCCACAGGTGATGAAACTAACCAAAGGTTGGCAGCGGAGGAGCAGAAATTAACGGATCTGGATGACCAAATTGCCAAAAATAAAATGGCGATCTCTGGACTGAGGTAGGACATAGATCAACAGGCCACAACAAATGCAGCTGTCATTAAGGATGTGGGCTTCCTACTCTCCAAGGTGGAGTACCTTGCAAACACTCAGATACAAAATAACATCAGGGTTATCGCATTCCCCCCTTGGCTTGGTGGCCAGGGGGAACTAAATGTAGCTCTGGACCATCTTTTTCTTTTTCTCGGATCTGGTCCTTCTTTCCCATGACTCTGGAATTTATGTTGTGAAGGCATTCATCATCCCCACACATGCAAGGCTGAGAGAAGGGGCATCTCAGAGGCCACTGACAGCTATTGTGACACTGTTATAAGTGTCTCTATAAGTGACATTGAGGAGGGACTGGAAGGAAAAGTGTGTCTCTTTGCTGATGACACAAAGATCTGCAACAGGGTTGATACACAAGGTGGGGTGGAAAGACTGAGATGGGACTTGACAAGGTTGGAGAAATGGTCAAATGTATATCAGCTTGGATTCAATGCAAGGAAGTGTAAAGTAATGCACCTGGAAAACAAAAACCTGGGGAAAGAGTACACAGTAGGGGGTGAGATACTAAAAATAACAAAAATGGAAAGGGACCTGGGGGTAGTCATATCAGATGACCTAAAGGTGGGTAAGCAATGTGAGAAGGCAATAAAGAGGGCTGGGAGGATACTGGGATGCATAAGGAGAGGCATCATTGGTAGAAAACATGAAGTTGTCATCCTTCTGTACAGACAGTTGGTGAGACCCCATCTGGAGTACTGCATGCAGTTCTGGAGACCCCATCTCTGCAGAGACACAGACAGGATGGAGGCTGTCCAGAGGCGGGCAACTAAAATGGTGTAGGGTCTGCACCAGAAAACATATGAAGAGAGACTAAAGGAGTTTAATATGTATACCCTTGAGGAAAGAAGGGGGGGGGGACATGACAGAAACTTTCAAGTACCTCAAGGTAATCAACCAAGTCAAAGAGGATAGCATCTTTCGGAAAAAGAGATGTGCAAGAACAAGGGGGCACAATTTGAAGATAGAGGGGGGATGCTTCAGAGGTAATGTGAGGAAGTATTTTTTCACAGAGAGGGTTGTGGATACATGGAACGGCCTTCTTGAGGAGATCGTGGAGTCAAAAACAGTGGGGGAATTCAAGAATGCATGGGACAGACATAAGGCAATTCTAGTGGGGGGTAGGAGGAAGTAGGCTGTTGGTTAACTAGGAACTGCAGCTTATACATTAGGTAGGGAAATGGACAGACTAGGTGGGCCAACCGGTCCTTATCTGCCATCAAATTCTATGTTTCTATGTTATCCCCCAATGCACGGATCTTTCTCCTACAAGCAGTCTGTACCCAAGGGGACATTGTGAGGGAAAGGAACAAGTTGAGCTTTTTTACAGACATATCAGCCCAAACTCAGGACAGAAAACACCAGCTCCAAGTGCTCAAGAAATATTTGCTGGAAAGAGGAGTTATGGCACAGCTTCTGTTTCCTGCATGGCTTCATGTACAGCACACGCAGAAAACTAGTCTATTTACAGATCCTGACCTAGCCCAGAGGTTTACATATCATAATATTTCCCTGTCACCTGACAATCCAGTTTGGAGGGCTTCTGATGATGAAGACCACTGATTTATGACTTACCTTAGATATCTGATATTGCTTGTCTTATGACATGTTGGTCTCTGTATTTGTTGTTGTAGTGCAGCTGATGGTCGTTCATTGCCACTGTTATTGTTAAAATTAATCTTTTTTCCTAACCAGTTCTGTTTTGGTAAATAATTGTGTGCAATTGCACACACCTCAGTTTGTGGACTGCAAAATATCCTGTGTTACGAAATCCTGTCCCCTGCATGGTATGATGTTTGGATACCAAGGCATATGTGAGAGGATGTTATATTTAACTTAACCGAGCCCAGGCAATCTTTTTACCAGTCTGGCAAGGGGTATCTGACCCCCCCTCCACCATATAGTCCTGTGAGGAGCAGGGTGCTACGATTAAAAGACTTGCTTTTTCATCTGGCTCCTGATGTGAGAGCATGATATTCTACGAACACACCTGTCTGGACTATTAACTCCTGTATACTGTTTTGTGGCCCAACATAAGTGCCAAGTGTATTGCCCTGCTTATGATTTCTGTTATATTCTGCATGACTTTTGTCTAAGTCTTTTATGACCTTATTTTTATGTACCTGCTTGTCACTTACATAAATCTATAAATAAAACTTGCAAAACCTTGCATATTTAAGAAAACTTGCCTGGAAATATCATTTTCATACAGCACACTAGGTTGTAAACCTTGCATGAAGTTTCACAGGCTAAAATATTGTAGTCTAGAGGTTTCTCTTTCTGGTCCCATAGAGAAGTATTTGTGATGGTGTTCCCATTTCACTAAAAGACACTAGTTTTATGATTCAGCAATTGGTTGAAGTATTCCCTGGAAGAGCTTTACTGTTAGATCATTGTTTTTCTAACCTGAAGTATTGTTTTATCAGCATGTGCACTGCAAGCCATTTCAGGACAGAAAGAATTATTTTAAGAAATACAACATTTTTTACATACCACTAGAATGGTTATTTTTGGAGGACACTTCAATTGCTGGTTATCTATCGAAGTAGAGAGGGACACACATTTAAGGTATATAGTGATATGAATTTCTTGAAATTATTCATACTGCATGATTTCAGGATGGGTATAAAATGATACACCGCGTTGGGGCTAAAACTCATGTCAAAGAGGTATTGGCTACACAGTTTGATTTTCTTTTTCCATCACAGAATATCAAAATCCAGGGTGCAAGTACAATGCCAATAGAGATGTCAGATCACATGGTTGTCTCTTGAAGCAGTATGCCAGTAACCCTATTTAAAAAGGAAATAACATCTTTTTGGAAGTTAAACACTCAGTTATAGGTGGACAAAACAATCTGCAAAAAAAAGGGACTGTTTGTTTTAGGCACACCTGTCTGTACAATGTGCATGTTTAGTTTTATTTATTTAAACATTTGATAACCAGGAAAGGCACACTGAGCTGAGACTCATTTCCAGGTGCAACCCAGGGAAGGGGGAAAGGGATATAAAGCAGAAAATACATAATAGATACATGAGATAAATATACAGTTGTGTAAGTTATACAGTGAAGTATTGTACATTCAGATGGACTGTATACAAATAGTATCATACAATACTGAGGATTAGATTATTATCCACAAAAAACATTTGGCATGAGCCTGTGCCTGTGAGTTGCTAGGAGAAGGTGCAGGTGGGGAGTGGAAGTTGTTGGATTTGGTATTTGAAGCAGTTGTGAGAGGGTAAGTTTCTTAGAAAAGGTGGAAGTTGGTTCCATAAAGAGGGGAGTGTGTAGGTGAAGGTGGATTGGTGGCAAGACTCAGAAAAAGACTTTAAGGAATTCTTTCTTAAATAGGCAGACAAACAAAAGTAAAACAACTATCTAGATTATTTAAAATTAAGGGTCAAATTGCAGAAACGTATTTTAAAAAAAATATAACACAATAAATTCAAGTTAAACACACAGCAACTGCAAGTGAAACAATCTGCAAAAAGGGGGACAATTTTTTTTATGCACACCTGTCTGTACAGTGTGCGCACAACTCAATTGTGGATTAGTGGCAAGATTTAAAAAATGGTTTTAAGGAATTTTTTCTTAAACAGTCAATCAAACAAAAGCAAAACAACTACCTAGATTAGTTACAATGAAGGGTCAAATTGCAGAAACTGATTTCAAATGCTCATGAGGAAAAATGTAAAATGACGAATTCAAAATATAAAACTGGAAGTGATAAAATATCAGTACAACAGAGCAGAATCTTTAAAAAGAGAACACCAATTTGGTACTCAAAGCCATAAGTAGGACATAAACATGCTTAAAGTTGTGCAGAGTGGATAGATAAACAATATATGCATATGGAAGGTTTAACAGGTCCATCTTGTAAATGAGCCTTGCTCAATGATGTTCGCCTGAATAAATAAAGATTTGATTGATTGATTGATTGACTGAACATCCTCAGAGCATGGAATGGTTCACACTAAACCAAATGAAATAATGTCCATTGTCAATGATTATTTAACTTCCACTTTTGACACTCAGCCTAAAGCTAGATGGGATCATTCTTTTATGGACAGTTTTGAACTCTTACAACTAACTGAAAAAATTAAGGCAGATTTGGCTACCCCAATAACACTGGATAAAGTTCAGCAAATGATAACGATTTAAATAATAATTCAGCCACTTGGACAGATGAGCTACCATCTGAATTTTACAAAGCATTCGGTGAACTACTAGTCCCAGCTTTGACTCTCTTGTTCAGTGACATTTTTGCAAAAGGGTTTATGCCTGATGGCATGTCCTAAGCAATTATGATTAATCTGTTTAAAAAAGGCAATAAGGCAAACACTGAAAATTGGAGGTCCATAAGTCTCCTCAATTCAGATTTTAAACTGCTTGCCAGAATTCTGGCAAAACAGATTGCCTAAAGTGGAAGAAATTCTAATTGCACCATCACAGACATGTGCAGTGCCTCAGCCCTCAATGTCTGATAATCTGACTGTCCTGAGAGGACTAATGAACAGGAGCAGCTTACAGCAGATCAGTTAACTTTGACTCTCTCTTTATTTTATTATTATTTTTTTATTTAGATTTTGTTAACCAAGGTAAGCCCACTGAGACCAAGGTCCCTTTTTCAGGGGCGACCCGGGGTTGAGAAAACCAACCACTTTACATTAGGTATGCACAAAGTAACACAGTATAAGAGTACATTCATAGTCAGGGGATACATAAGACAATTACAGTTTCATAACATAAGGGCTACAACATTAATTGGATTTTTGCTTCTGGGCAGTCAAGAGGAGAGAGAGAGATTTTAGTCCTTTGTCATAGGGAGGGGTATGTGGATAAGGACATGAACTAGCGGTTGCAGCCGCAGAGGCTCAGCTCAATGAGGTATGCTTTAAGACCTGCTTTGAATGAGGATTGGGAGGGCCTGTCTAGCAAGCTTGTGGGGAGCGAGTTCCAGAGGTGGGGGGCCGTGAACTGAAAGGAGCATTTACCTTGGTTAGTCCGTATTCAAGGGATGTTCAGTAGTCTACTAGTGGTGGACCGGAGGTTATGGAGGGAGAATTTGGGGGTGAGCAGGTCACTCAGGTGAGGCGGGTGGCCAAGGGAGATGAGTTTATATGTGTGACCAGGAGAAAGCTCATGATCACATTTGTCATGAATATATTTTTTAAATATTGCCAGTATATGGACCTCCATCTAACCCTATAAATTGGATTAAAATTTTATATACAAATGCCATTATTACACCTTTCATCAATGGTTGTGCAGATAGAAGCATTAAAACTTGTAAAAAGGCATGACAAGGGTGTCCACTTAGTCCCCTCCCGGTAGGTTTTTTTACTTGACCCTCTAATATAGAGGTACAGGAATGCACTGGGATTCATTGGATTCATGTGCTTGCAGATACAAACAATACAAAAATACTTGCATATGCAGATGTTATATGCATATGTTTCCAAGATGAAATATCTGGGAATGAAGTGGTCATGCTTCTACAGCAGTATAAAACAATAGTTTGGCAACATTCAATTACAATAAAAGTAAAGAACTACATATGCAGGCTCTGCTTTACAAGATAGTAGCATTAAGAAAATTGCTAATATACCCATTTCAAGTAACCCCCTTAAGATTAGAGATGTTGCAAAGTAAAACTTCACCCTCAAATTTCGCACAAAGTGCCAATCATTTACGCTTCATGACATTCGTGAATTTTCGGCTGCCCATCCAAAATTCACTTAGTGTGAATTGCGTGAATTTCTCGGTGAAATTCATGATTTTTTTGCTGTGAAGCACAAAATTCATGGGTGAAATTTCACACTCTGTGGTGAAATACTCATAATTTGTGGGCCATGAATTTCGCAAATTGTAAGAAATTCACAAATTAATTTGCAGGGCAAATTCTGCAGACTTCGCACATCTCTATTTAAGATACTAGGTTTAATGTTTGGGACAGGAAATGATACAGTGTATAAATGAGAAAGCATTTTAAATAAGGCTGTAACTACAGTGAATCTGTGGAAGCACAAATTTATATCTAAATGGAAAATATTTTTTTCCTGAAAACTTTAATTTTACCCATGTTCCTACAGGATTTTTTACTTCCACCTGGATAGTGACCGGAGATGGGCTTGATGTCTCATCTAAGGATAACACCTCAGCCTTCCCCCCATACTGCACTATAGTGTCAGTTATGGGTATTACCCCAAACACTGTAAATGGTGCAGGGTTAGAACTCACGACCATCTGCTCTTCCAACCCTACAGACAAGCACACTACCAACTGGGCCACTGAAGCTGAATTTATGAAATGAAAGGTTACATCATACATTTTGTATTTAATAATATCCCTAAGTATATATGCTAAAGTCATCAACTCCACATAAGTAGTGTATTAAAAAACTAAATAACAATTGATAGTCATTTTGGTTTCTTTAATGTTGAGGTTTATCAGTTTATGCATCAGGGCAAAATCAGACTGATTTTTTATTAGAATGTCATGGTTTCTGAATGTTGTGTTTGTCAAAGTTTATGAAGTAAAATAATACAGGGAATTGTCATTTTTAGATAGCTAATTACAGTACAGATTTGTGAATTGTTCTTTCTTGATACATAAAAAATTAGTTTTTCACAGGCATTTTTATTACACAATCTGTTGGATATTCTACAAATAATGTAATCTATTGAGTGCCAGAGCCACAATAAATTATATGGAATGTTATTAGACTTAAAATAGGTAGTGAAAATCATGCATCCTGATTGGTCATCAGCCATGCATTGTCTAATGAATGGCTAAAAAGTAATACTCAGAACAGGATGCAGTACAGTGGAAATCTATGTGCTACAGATTGTTCAAATTCATAAAATTCACCATTTTTCCCTTTTCCTCCTTAGTGAGGAAAGCTACAGTCTCCACAATAAGAACACACTCTGGCCAGAACTGCTATGGCTGCAGCCAAGGTCATGTAAGAGGAGAAGAGATGCGGAACTGCTTGTAGCCTCAATGAGAATGTGCCAGCTGGCAGTCTGTGCATGGGTGTTGGAGCACATCCATTTTCTCACCACAATAGTGGCACAACAGGAGCTCCCTTGGTGCTCCTGAAACCCCAAGAGCACTTAGTTGGGGTCCAGAGACACAAGGGCTGTGGTGCAAAAGACACAAAACAATATGTTTAAAGAGAGCCAATGACCGCTCTGGGACTGAATATATACATAATAATGAACTGCTCATGAGTATTAATAAACCATGCCAGAATCCATATATATATATATATACACAATGGGGTGGCTGATAAACGATTCAGATAAAAACATGTATTCTCACTAGAGTGAGATAAATCTTGGTGATGTAAGAACTGTGGTACATATTTACATTTACACACATGCTTTCCTACGTCAGCAAGTGATATTCTCACAGTAGCTATGTCATCAGGAAAAGATGTGCAAGCATTACAGTATCCTAGCAACTTAAGCAAATCACATTCACCTGTTATAATAGTTAAAATGTTAAAACAGCCCGAGTTTCCCGTACTACTGACTTCACTGCTGTTTCTAATTACACACATTAACAGTAAAAAAGCATTGCGCGGTGCTCAGTTACAGAAATACAACCGTGAATGCAGGACAGGTCTATCGAACATGCAAACTATGGAAACAACAGCCCTCCTCACAAGAAAGCAAAGCACATTTTCTTTGATAGCAATGCAAAATAATAACAAATACCTGAAATGCAGCAGCCGTGGCAAAACTCCGAACTCTGAAGCCGTGAACAAGTCTGTTCACAAACTGAAAAGAAACTCACACAAGCACCCCATTTAAAAAAATAAAGTAACACAACGCATACATAAGGCGTAAAATTAAATAAATAAACTTACTTACAATCTCTTTACGGCAAATCGAGATGCCTCAAACACGGAAATCTTCTTCAAAAGAAAGACACACCCACTCTCACTCACTAACCAATCAAAACACAACTCCCACTATCAATCACTACTACCGACCAATGGTACAACACAAACAGCAACCAATACGATACATTTCTACACAAAATCACACGCAGATAACAATGAAAAACCACTACCATGCAATGATAGCCAATCCAACAACAGACAACAGACTCATTCATAAAAAATGGCACTCCCCATTACCAATACAGCCTCATCGCAGCACAGCAACACTTAGAAATAAAATAACACACATTTTCGTACCTTGTACACACAAATAGCCAACAAATACCCTATTGTATAAATCGAACTCATGATGAGCATGAGTGGGATATGTAAAATATTCTCACTCCTGCATTGTGAGGCATAGCTATCTCACTCTGCAGCAGTGAGAATATTTTACATATCCCAGTCATGCCCATCATATATCCCCTATTTGTATGTGTATATATATATATATAAATATACACATATTATGGTAGCACGGTAGCGCTACCATAGTTAGGGTTGAGGAGCTATTTACATGTTAAACCCAAAATTTTGTACCTTAATGACTTTACAACGGTTTGACAGATTTACCTGAAATTTGGAATACATGATCAAGAACCATAGGCCTTGGAACCTGCTAAGTTTTGTACTGGTCAGATATACGGCTGTGGAGTTATTAAGCTTGATCTGCGCGTGTGTTTACGCTTTTTCTGGAATTCTACGGTCGCGCCTACAGATCGCACGGTTTGCACGACCGGCTCAAAATCTTCAGGGAATGTGTGGCTGGGGTCCCCGATGTGCCTTTCAAAGATTTCGTGAAAAAATATTAAATGGTTCAAAAGTTATTCAAAAAACAATTTCCCATTATAAGTCAATGGGAAAAGTTAACAAAAAGTTCGACAGTGTCGCAAATGCATTTTTACTTTCGCAAATGGCCCTCTTACTTTCACAAATCCACCATCTTGTTTTCAGTTAGTGATCAGAAAAATGCTTGGCATTTAAATTTGTGACCCTCTAGCAACCTAATTCTTTTTGTATTCACCTAGACAGACCCTGAGGATGCTAGCCACGTCTTTATTTTGGGGTAAAACACCCCAGAAATATGTTTTTCAAATTTCTGGAAAAAGTACTTTCGTGAAGTACTTTCGTGCTCATGAAAGTGTCGCAAATTTTTGCTAAAGCTTTCGCAAATTGCGACAGTACTTTTCTAGTTTGTGGAAAAATGACAGCAATTCTTTGGCACTCCACTGCAAAAGAACAATTTGGTGTATTGGGCTGAAATTTGAAGGGAACGCAGCCAACATCTCACAGATGTACCTTTCAGTGTTTCATTGAAAAAATATTACATGGCAGCAAAGTTATGGTACTCCAAAGTTGACACTTTTTCCCATAGGATAACATTACGGCGTACGATGCATTGCAGCAATCGTTTGGCGCCCTGCTGCAAAATAACGGTTTGGTCTTTTGGGCTGAAATTTGCAGGGAACACAGTCAACATCCCACAGATGTGCCTTTCAGTGGTTTGGTGAAAAAATATTACAGGGAGGCAAAGGTATGGCAGTCCGAACTTCTGTTTTTTTCCCATAGGATAACATTACGGTGTTCGCCGAGCCTTTCCGGGCCCGTATCTCGAAAACGGTGCGAGATACGGACTTTTTGTCAAAAAACTTCTTAGCCCCATAATAGAGGCTAAGTACAGAAATAGCCAGGAAAGTGATAATTCATATGACTTTTAAATTCTTTTCTCTGTCATACGGTTACTGAGATATAAGCAATTTACTATTCCAAGTCCTCATTTTTGTGTTCCGAGAGTCATTATTTTCCATACATTCTTTGTACTCACTGTCTTTCTCTATATAGATTTTGGGTAAAACCAGCCTGTGCGCTTACATTACTGTTACCATTACCGTTTCTGCTTGTGGTTCCGAACTCCTTTCAGTTACCGTTCACGTTTACGCCACCATGTGCGTTACCCTTTGCATTTTCATTTGCATTTGCGTTTGCGTTGTTTTTCACATTTCTGTCTACAGTACTGTTTCTCTTTCTGCTACGCTTTGGGTCACCATGCACATTATGAATTGCGTTTGCGGGCACAATGTTACTATGTGACAAGACATCACGTGGCGGGCCCCTCGCTCCCACTGCTGCATTACATTCACTATTTCTCATTAGCATTCTCAAAAAGAAGGGAAATTAGAGGCAAAAAACTCAGTTTAATGCATCAGTTAGGGTTGTTCCACAGCAACAAAAGCGAGGAAATTTGATGTTAGGGTTGAAACCCCCTTTGCACCCCTCCAGCCCACCCCCCGAAATGGAATTGGGGTGTGCATTGGGGTCATCGGTCCTAACTGTCACCCCATTCTCCTATTCCTTAGCTTCTTTCCACATGTGATGGGGTGACACTTAGGGCTGATGACCCCAATGCGCACCCCGATTCCATTTGGGGGGATGGGCTGAAGGGGTGCAAAGGGGGTTTCAACCCTAACATTGAATTTCCTCACTTTTGTCACTGTGGAACAACCCTAACTGATGCATTAAATGGAGTTTTTTGCCTCTAATATATATATATATGTGTGTGTGTGTGCATATATATATATATATATATATATATATATATATATTCTGTCCCAGAGTGGCCATTAGTGCTCTTTAAACACATAGTTTTGCAGCTTCTGCACCACAGCCTTCATGTCTTCGGACCACAACTAAGTGAACTCGGGGTCTGGAAGCACTGGAGGAGCTCCTGATGCACCACTATCATGGCAAAAAAATGGCTACATGCCAACCCACATGCGCAGGCTGCCATTTCACACATTCTTGGTGTGGTGGCTAACTGTTCTGTGTCTCTGCTCCTCTGGACCCTCTTTTCAAGGAGAAATTTTATGTGGGGCTGGATGGAGACTGAAACACCATGAAGGTCTTGGGCCAAAGCTGTGGTGAGGAAACAATGCAAATGGGACCTCTGGATGGCAGCAAAATAGTGCCTATGAGAAAACTGCATTGACACAGTGGAATGCTTCACAGACCATTGTTCATTCAGAGTGAGTCCTTTTTTGATGGCAAGAACACCAGAACACATTACATAGAAACACTAAGGAAAGCCAAATAGTGATCTTAGCTTTTTTTTTATCACCAGTGATCTGAGCGCCTCTCCCACCCACTCCTACCTGCACTGCCCCCCCAACCAGCTGCTTCCTTGCTGCCAACCACTGCTCTCTCCCTTTGAGTTTTAAAAAAACAAAGCTCTTTTTGTATAAAATCACACTTATCTGAAGATACTGTACTGTCTCTCATGGCACATCTGTACCAGACTGAATTCACAAAGTGCTGCCAATGACACTTCAATGCCAGTAACTTCAGTGAGATGTGTTCACTCTCACACTTGCTCTCCACATCTCTAAGAAGCTGCTCCATGTCATTGACTTCCCTTTAAACATATATAAAAAAACACACACTTGCCAGCACAGTATCTAAACTGGCCAAATATAATAAGTGTGTGTGGGGGGGGGTAGGGAGTAGGCATGGCAATGATGTACGGTGGCCATAAGAGCTTGCCTGCCACACTCCAGCTTGAGTTCCCTATTCACCCTCCCCCAGTTTCAAATAAAAGCCGTGATCTTTTGTGCACTCGGTTCCTTATAGAATTGCTTCACATCTGATAACCAAAAAGCAGCCTGTTTGAAAAAGCAACATCATAACTGGCAACACATCTCTACAATTTAAACCTAAAATGCCAACCTCAGTGCTCTCAGTTACTGCCAACATAGTGGCTCTGCTTCATCTGTTTTCTCTGTCCATTTTCCATGCAAACAAAAGCAAAATAGAAAAAAGAAAGAAAGAAAAAAAACATAGAACAAGTGATGGGGGGGTCACTAGACATTAGGGTGATCTATACAACAGGATGGGTGATCAGGTGATCAGGGGGTGGGGGTGACACTCAATACCAGAGAAAGGATTCACATATATGGGACAGGTGATCAGGGGGTGCCACTAGACAT
This sequence comes from Neoceratodus forsteri, assembly GCA_016271365.2. Lineage (NCBI taxonomy): Eukaryota > Metazoa > Chordata > Ceratodontiformes > Ceratodontidae > Neoceratodus > Neoceratodus forsteri. The sequence goes on from JADMNL010000022.1 coordinate 297,303,157, forward strand.
TGGGGAAGTTATTCACATATATGGGATGAGTGATCAGGGAGGAAGGATGCTACCAGGCACCAGGGATAAGGTCTTACTATACAGGGTGGGCAATCGGGAGGGGCCACTATATACCAAGATGATCTATTACAATAATGGGATGGGTGATTGGGATGGATGCCACTAGGCATCAGGATATGAGTACTATATATGGCACAAGTGTTCAGGTGGTGGCAGATACTGCTAAACACCAGGGATGATGTGGGAGGCACCCATAGTATGGGCAAAAATGGGCCTTCACTCACCATGCAAATGACTGCATAATGGACAAGCAAATGGTCACTTAGCACCTTGCATGTCTAATGGTCTCATTTGCATAGTGCAGCTGAATATCATGCTATGGCTCCTGGCACTATCTAATCTGGAGGTGCAATTCCCTCTGGAATGGATACAATTCAGGTCCATGTCAGGGTAGTGAAGATTGACATAGCACTGCACTGACACAGGCTAATATTCAGTTTGATAGGGCCAGTCCACTATCTGACTGAATATAGCAGCATCTGGGTCAAGTGCAAACATAGTGCAAACACTTGCACCCTGCTTGCACCCATTTTTGAATATCCAGCCCCAGATGTTTATTAAAAAATACAGCCAAGGAGGTGCAAGTAGGTCAAAAGACCAAAGTAAAAAAAAAAACAAAGAAACTCAAGTTTATACAAGCAGAGGGTCTATTTTATGGCATGCTGTTACACTTTCTAATAGTTACAACTTAACACCTTATTTTTTTGTTTGCTTGTTTTGTTTTAGATTTTTTAAACCTCATTTTATAAGTACAATAAGACACTCTGTGGGTATGTATTAGACATTTCTATTACATGGCCTGGGGCATGCATTAAAAATGTTTAATGCATACCTCCTCATGTCTTATTGCTTACTTCAAACACATACTTTATGTGTTGATGTGGCTTAAGGGCAGACTCTTGGGTATTGGAAGACATCAAGTTCAAATCCTGCTCTGGATATTTGGAGTCTTACCCAACTAGTCAACTACATTGAATGAATAAAGAAGATACAATACAAGTATATGTTTAGGTACAGGTAAATAATTTGAGGATAGTAAATGTTTTCTTATTTCACTTCTGAAGAACACATTAGTAAAGGTATTTTGCAATCCCAAAGGAAGAGAGTTTCAATATTTAGGGCCAAGAGAGGAGCAAGCCTCTACCTCCATATTAGTTGAGCACTTAGGGACAATCACATCACTGGATATAAGAGGGATAAGAGGTTCAGAAGTAGTTCAGCCAGGAAAGCAGGTACTTATATCCTTAATAATTTGTCAGCAATGGAACTACCAGGACATAATGGGGGGAAACATGGAGGACACATCTATAAAGCTGGAAGGAGAACAAGCGTATGCAGAAATAGCCAAAAAATTATCATTAAAGGTATTGCCAATAGTAAATGGGTTGGTACAATTCACTATATCTAGGATCGTGTCACTCAGGGACAAATTACTGTTTAAACCCATGAGACTCTTAATATGACCGGAACCTATGTCAGTCACCAGCAGAGACTAAAAGAAAGTCTTTGCAATAGGCACTTATCTTTGTCAGAATGACTTTCTTGCAGATATTCCTCATTGTTCTGTTTTCTTCTCAGTCTACAGTGACAGAAAAGTCTTTGTATCTGGACAAGCATGTATCCTTGGATTTCATCAAAAATAACAGTTCAATAACAGTTCATTATTTAGCCATCTGGTGGCCATTGTCCTCCTTCTTTTGACAGTTGAGGCATGCCTATCTTAAAGTTCAAACCACTTGGATAAAAAGGATGATAAGGCAAAGGAAACATCCAAAGTATTAAATATGTGTCATCAGTAAGTGCCAGAGCATTAATACAGTGTCTGCATTCACCCTAGAGAAGTCCCTTAGATGAATTATTCTTGGATGTAGTTTAGGATAGCAAGATTTCCACATGCAGTAAGTAGAAGAGTGATCATTGTAAAAACACGCAGAAAACAATACGCTACAGTTATTAAGCCTACTTCGCACACGCCAAAATTTACAAATATATTAAAAATGTAAGCAACAGAGTTTATGCTCCCTTCCAAGTATCTCTTAGGGATGGGTGAACAGGCTCTGCCACACATCCAAACCTCTACGCACTGGTCCAACTCAGCTCTGACTGGGAGAACCAAGCCTTTCATGGCTTGACCCACATGGCCAAGTTGGCCTAGTCTGGATGTGCGGTCCAGTTTGGTCCGGCACTTTACCTAGAGGCCAGTGGGGCACAGGACCCAAGGCAGCATGGTTTTACAGCAGGAAGGTCATGTCAGATGAACCTAATAGATTTCTTTGACTGGGTGACCAAAGTAGTAGACCAGGGAGGGGCTGTGGATATGGCCTACCTAGATTTTAGCAATGCATTCGACACAGTCTCACACAAAAGATTAATATACAAGTTAGACAGCCTTGGAGTGGGTTCCAAGGTGGTAGCCTGGATAAAAAACTGAATGGACAACAGGACGCAAAAGGTAATAGTAAACGGAGTCCACAGTGAAGAAAGGAGGGCCAACTAGTGAGGTACCGTTGGGTTCAGTACTGGGACCGGTCCTCTTTAATATCTTTATAAGTGACATTGGAGAGCACTTGGAAGGAAAGGTATGCCTCTTTGCAGATGACACAAAGATCTGCAACAGGGTTGATATACAAGGAGGTGTGGAAAGAATGAGAAGGGACTTGGCATGGTTGGAGGAATGGTCAAATACGTGGCAGCTCAGATTCAATGCAAAGAAGTGCATGGTAATGCATCTGGGAAACAGAAACCCAGGGGAAGAGTACACAATGGGGGGGAGTTAATAACAACAACAAAAATAGAAAGAGACCTACGAGTAATTATATCAGATGACCTAAAGGTGGGCAAGCAATGTAAGAAGGCAGTAAGGAGGGCTGGGGGGATACTGGGATGCATAGGAAGAGGTATCAACAGAAGAAAACAGGAAGTTGTTATCCCTCTCTACAGACAGTTAGTGAGACCCCATCTGGAGTACTGCATGCAATTCTGGAGACCCCATCTCCGCAAAGACATAGACAGAGTGGAGGCTGTTCAGAGGAGGGCAACCAAAATGGTGCAAGGTCTGCACCAGACGACATACGAGGAGAGACTAAAGCAGCTTAATATGTATACCCTTGAGGAAAGGAGGGAGGGGGAGACATGATAGAAACTTTCAAGTATCTCAAGGGAATTAACAAGGTACAAGAGGGTAGTATCTTTCAGAAGAAGAGATGTGCAAGAACAAGGATGCACAATTTGAAGATGGGGGGATGACTCAGAGGTAATGTTAGAAAGTATTTTTTCACAGAGAGAGTTGTGGATGCATGGAAGAGCCTTCCTGAGGAGGTTGTGGAGTCAGGAACAGTGGAAGAGTTCAAGAATGCATGGGACAGGCATAAGGCAATTCTAGTGGAGGGCAGGAGGAAGTAAGCTGTTGATTAACTAGAATCTGCAGCTTATCCATCAGGTAGGAAAATGGGCAGACTTGGTGGGCCAAGCGGTCCTTATCTGCCATCAAATTCTATGTTTATATGTTCTATGTTTTACCACTGTTCCATGCTTACTTTCATGCATACTGTATGCCAAATCTAAGGTACGGTAATTTGACAGCTAAGGAAGAAAGCCATTAGTCAAATTGCATTATCTTTCCCTGGTGTCTAGTGGTCCTTCCCCCACTCGCACCCATGCCCATGTTATCTGTAGAGTATTCCCTGGTATCCAGTGGTCCCTCCCCACCCGATCACCCACCCAACATAATGTAACAAGTTTCCCTGGTATCCAGTGGTTCCCTCATCCTGATCCCTAGAAGTTACAAACTATTCCCTGGTGTCTAGCAGAGCCCCCACCCCACCCCATTCCCATTCTTCTGTAACAGAATAAGGTACTAGTCCATTCCCTGGTGTCTTATTGACTCCCCAACCCAGCAGCTAGTACCACACCACCCTGCTCCCACCAACCCCGACCCTGACCCATCGACTGGCACAGCCCTCCACTCTCCATGACAGCTGGCCACTGACTGAGCTGTCAGTGAATGAGCATGTACTTGTACAAGTACGCTCTGATTTATTGCAGCTCATGTTTATTCATAACAGCTCTGTCAGCAGCTGACCATGGTGGAGAAAAGAGCGGAGGGCTGTTCTGGTCACTGGCAGGGAATTGGGATGGGGAACAGCATAGTGGACCCCTAAAGGGGGTCCACCATGCCATTCCTTCCATCCTAACCCCCAGCCGGCAACCAGAACAGCCCTCTGCTCTTGTCTCCATCACGGCTGGCCATCGATAGAGGTGTTATGTCAATGAATGGGCACATGCTTGTACTGATCTAAACTTATACCCATTGGAATATAGGCATACTAGGGGGGACCTTTTATAGATGTATTGAATATCAAGGGACAGATAACTCCTTGCTGATCTGGGATTAGCAGAAAATCATAGGTCTCTCTCTCTCTCAGAAGTCATAGTCGTCAGCTAATTCTGACTTTCCCAAAATGGTACAGTAGAAGATATTTCTACACACAAAAGATTGTACCGCTATGTAACTCCCTGCCAAGAGAAGTGGTGGAAGTAGATACTTTTAGTATCTTCAAAACTATAGTATCTTCAGTTAGTGAAGGGGGAAGAAGCTTCTAGCTGGAGACTAGGACAGTAAGTAGACTTGAACTATTTTCTTGGTTGGTATTCTGTGTATTTGTAATTGTATTTGAGGGCTGATCTTAACTGCCATTTATTATGGTTTTTCATTTGGTTTGGGCAGCATTTTATTGCTTTTGCATTTATTTGGGCAGAAGGAAAGGATTCAAACAGGCAGTTTGGTGGTTGTGTGTGTTTAAAAGTTGCTAACTGGCCTGTAAGAGCAGGCATCATATTACAGGGTATTAGAGCTGTTTGAATGCAAGGTGTGACTGCCAGCTCAGTCAGTCTTCAGTTATTGAAGGGGAAGAAGCTTCTAGCTGGAAGCTGGGACAGTAAGTAGACTTGAAAGATTTTCTTAGGTGGTAGTGCTTGAAGGTGCAGTGAGGGGCAGACACAGGGCTGATACACTCTCATGAGAGTCGGGAGTAGGCCCCATCCCACCCTCCCTCCCCAGAGCTTGGCTCATTTATAGGGGAACACCTGCCCTGCAATTGGAGGAAAATGCTTCAGGTGCAGCTCATGTAGTTCTAGCCACTGGGGGTTGGGTTTAAAGGCTGGGACAGAGGAGCTTAGGGAGTTGTACACTTCCCCTAAAAGTTACTGTGTAGTACTGCACCTAGTAATGGGGGTACCTGTTTACTGTGGGACTGTATCAAGGATTAGTGGGTGACCTGATTAGTGGGTAGGGGTGTTTCTTGAATGAATGGGGAACCTGGTGGTTCACCCAAGGAAACCTACTTGAAGGGGGATGGGACCACACGTCATTAGGGCCAGCATCTTTGGGAGGGTGGTTGGGTGCACAGGATGTGGGGCGGCCATGATACTGGACGGGACTTGGAAGTGCAGAGGTTGCCCAGTGTGCTACCAGCTGGCACAGCTTAGGGAGGAGGTTGAGGGGATTAGGAGACAGCTGGAGGAAGAGGAGAGGTATGGTTGGAGAATAGGGCAGGGTCTCTCCCACGGGGTTGCACAAAGCACTAGGGGCTGGGGCATAGGGAAAGGAGTGCAGGAGAGTACTCTGGGGTCATATAGGGACCCTGACAGAGGGGGCTCAAAAGGAGGACACTACCAAGGAAGCAGGCAGGTATCTGGGGACCCTCACAGAGGGGGGCCAAAAGGAGGACATTCTCAGGGAAGTAGGCAGATGGCTGGGGCTGGACAGAAGGAAGCAATGGGGGGAGGTGGATCGGACCTTAAGCTCAGTAACTGCTTCAATTTTCTTCTTCTGCTTGAGGATGAGGGGGTGATGTAGCCATGACAGGTGCGGTTAGAGATGGAAAGGGGTTGGGGGGCAGGAGGCAGGGGCCAAGTAGCAGGAAGAACAGAGGGGAACTTGGAACCCGGGAACATGGGGGGAGCGGGGGAGCGAGGAATCAGAGCAGGAGGAGGAGGGGTTAGAGGGAGGATCAGTTGAGAGGAAAGGGAAAGAAGAGGGACCAGAAGGTACAAGGAGGATACAGCAAAGGGAGCTGAGGGTTTAGGCCAGGGGAGCACAACAGGCAAGGAGGGGCTGAACAGAGATGGGAAGGAAGGAGGATGAGCCAGGCAAGTATAGCAGATGGGGGAAGGGACCAGTCATGAGCAGTGATGGGGGGGTAAAGGGTACAGAAGTATACTCGGGAGAGGAGAAGCACAGGGATCAGGGGGGAGGGGGGCTAGGTGGGAAGGGCAGGGCGGCAGATGGCACCCGGATAGGGGAGGAGCAAGGAGCCGCTGATGGAAGGGACAGAAGAAAGGATGAGGGACAGGGAAGGGGGAACAGAAGAAAAGGGTGGTTAGAGTGCCCTGTTAAGATCCATGATCAGTATCAAATGGGATAGAGGGAAGACTGCCTGGTTAGGAACAAAATGCTTCCCTGGCCTAACGTTGCACAGAGCCAAGCATGAGGTATATCAGCTGGCAAAGGATTGGGGAGGTTCCCCGGACATCCTGGTCCACCTGGGTACCAATGACATTGAGGGAAATAGTGAGCTGGGGATACAGGCAAGGTTCATGGAGCTTGCCAGGGTCTGCCATGACATAGGATGCCTGCTTTCCTTCTCAGAAATCCTGCTGATGCCAAGGGCTAGTGGCGAGCACAAGAGGAAGATTAGGGAGATAAACCAATGGCTCAGGGAGTGGTGTGGGGCCAGAGGGTATGGGTTGATGGGGGATTGGGGGGAGACCTGGGAGGGATAAGGGGCTATATGCTAGAGATAGGCTCCTCAGTTTGGAAGGGAGAGAAATCCTTAAGTTGAAAATAGAGGAGTTTGTTGGTGAAAGGTGGGGTTTAAACTTGTGAAGGGGGGAGGGATGGGAGAAAAGGCTGTCAAGAGGGGTCTGATAAAGGAGGGAATCTGTCTCCACCCACCTGGGGAGTTGGAGGAATGTGGAAAAAGGCTGACTGGTAAGGTGCTGACCAGGGGAAGTCTGAATCCCCGTGAGAAAACGAGCAGGGGAAATGGAAGTATATGGAAAGGGTGGAACGTAGTCCTGCTAAATGCCAAGAGCTTGGCCAATAAAATGCCTGAGCTCCAGGCAATGCTAACTGAGGGAGAGGTGGATGTAGCAGCGGTCACTAAGACCTGGGCCACCGCAGAGCACAACTGGGACCTGAACCTGGAGGGTTACACTATGTTCAGGAAGGACAAGGGAAGGGAAGGGGAGGAGGGGTAGGAATAATAGTCAAAAACTGCATTGACATAGGAGGAGTGGAGGAGGCGGAGGGAACTGTGGAGGCAATTTGGGTCACCTTGATAACAAGGGGGGGCAAGAGAGTAAAAATAGGAGCGGTGTATAGACCACCCACATTGGCGGAGGAGCTGGAGAAGAGTCTGGTGGCAGATGTGGGGAAGACACTGCAGTTTGGACAGGGAAAGGGTGGTGGTGTTGGGGGACTTAATCATGCCAGTAATGGACTGGGTGACTATGACATACTCGGTGGCCAGAGAACAGAGGTTGTTGGATGTCTTTCAGGACACGTCCTTAGCTCAGCAAAGAGGTGCAGATACTGGATGTGGTCCTGGCTGACAGTGACCAGATTGGGGGCCTGGAGGTAAGAGACCCATTGGCAGGGAGTGACCATGCCACGGTCTGGTTCTGCCTGGACCTAGGAGGGGTAGAAGGCTGCACAAAGACGGAGGTAGCTGACTTCAGGGGGGCGGATTTCAAGGAAATGGGAAGGTTCCTTAAGAAGCATTTGGATGGGTTGGGCCAGACATGGACGCTGACAGTAGGTGGGAAATCATCAGGAGGGGGTGCAGGATGCTACCAGTACCTGTACAAAGGTAAGATGAAAATGCAGTAGGGCCCATAAACCCTGCTGGTGGACCAGGGAGGTTCAGGAGGTGGTGAGGGGAAAGAGGGCAGCTTATAAGCATTTCAAGTGCTCAAAGAGTGAAAAGGATCGAGGGGAGTATGAGCTGATGGCCAGAAGGACCACTAGGGTAGTGAGGGCGGCTAAGACAAGGAAGGAGTAGAACCTGGCCAGGAAAATTAGGTGAGGGAACAAGGGGTTCTTTAGATACACTGGAGAAAAGCAGAGGGTGAAGGGGCAGATTAGCAGGATTAAAATGGGAGGGATGGGCACAAGACCCAGGGGAGCAGGCTGAGGTACTAAATGAGTACTTTGCCTCGGGTTTCATGAAGGAAAATGGGGGGGGGCTGCATCATACATGTGAGGAGATGGTGAAACTGAAGAGGGGGGAACCCTTACCGATCGGCGGGTCTGGGGAGAGGGGGGCCATCACTGGCAGGAGGGAGGGAAGGCAAATCAGGTGGACGAGGTGGTGGAGGTGGAAATCATGGCAGAGAGAGTGAGGGAAGCCCTCAGGTACCTTAAGACAGAGAAAGCACTGGGACTGGATAAATTACATCCCAGAGTGCTGAAGGAACTGGCGGATGTCTGGCAAAACCCCTGGCGGAGCTTTTCAGCATCTATCTGAGGACAGGGTGGGTGCCCCAGAACTGGAAGGTGGTGCATAGAGTGCCTATCCACAAGGGGGGAGTCAAGGGGGTTGGCAGGGAAATACAGGCCCGTCAGTCTGACATCGGTGGTGGGCATGGTGGGCATGGTGATGCAGGGCATTGTCAAGGAGAGGCTGGGGAGGGACCTGGAAAAGTCAGGGTGCCTGGATGATAGGCAGCATGTATTCATCCTGGGGAAATTATGACAGACAAACCTTGTAGAGTTCTACGACTGGGTGACAAGTGCCTTGGACCTGGGTAGACCGGTGGATGTCCTCTTTCTTAACTTCAGCAAGGCGTTTGACTCTGTTCCTCATGGGGGCCTGTTGCATAAACTGGTAGAAATGGGGGTGGGGAACCAGATGATCAGATGAATAGGAAATTGGCTCCAGGACCGGACCCAGAGGGACCTGGTTGGCGGAATAGTCTCATCCCCAAGGAGGGTTATTAGTGGGGTCCCTCAAGGATCTGTCCTTGGGCCCCTCCTGTTCAACGCCTACGTCTCTGACATAAGGAAGGGTATCAGGAGTGAGATGAGTCTCTTTGTGGATGACTCAAAACTGGGGGCAGTCATGGATGGGGAGGAGGGGAGGGTGGCCCTACACAGGGGGACCTGGAGACTCTGGAAAGGTGGTCTAGAAAGTGGAAGCTGAGGTTCAATGCAGGGAAATGCAAGGTACTGCACCTGGGAACCAGAAACCCGGGCCAAGTGTACACCCTGGGGGGGGGGGATGCTACAAGTCTCAATGGTTGAGAGGGACCTGGGGTGGTGGTGGATGTCAAGATGAACAACTCTGAGACTTGTAGGAGGGCAGTGGCCAAGGCCAACAGGAAGCTGGGATGCATCGTTAGGGGAATCACCTCCAGAAGGAGGGAAGTGATACTCCTTCTGTATAACTGCTTGGTGAGGCCGCACCTCGAGTACTGCGTGCAGTTTTGGAGGCCATACTTAAAGAGGGGCATTGAACTCCTGGAGAGGGTCCAGATGAGGGCAACCAAAATGATCTGGGGCTTGGGGGACAGGACCTATGAGGAGAGGCTTGAAGAGCTAAATATGTACACATTGGAAGAGAGAAGGGACCTGGGGATATGATAGGGTCTTCAGGTACATGAAGGGGGTAAATAGGGGAGGAGCAGTCAGGGTGCTCTGAAGGAAGGAGGGGAGGCAACTAGAAGGCATGGGTAGAAGTTGAAGGGGGGAGATTCAGGGGACAAAGGAGGAGGTGCTACTTCACTGAGAGGGTGGTGGAGCCATGGAATGTGCTGCCCAGGGGGTTGGTGGAGGCAGAGAAGGTGGAGGGGTTCAAGAGGGGGTGGGACAGGTACAGAGGAAGGATTCTGGAAGCAAAGTCCTGTGCAGCGAGAATATCCAGGACTGGGAAGAGAGAAACCAGAGAGGGCGAGGGGGGCAGCAAGGCCAGCTCCCGGGTTGAGGGCTGACCAAACAAGCAGGCATGAAAGACTGTTAGGCCTATTCTGCTGGCATTTTAGTGTGTTAGTATGTTAGTAAAACTAAATTAGACAAACACCTACTAAAATCAATGGGCACATAATGACCCCCTTCCCTTCATGGGAGATGTACTATAATGGGAATAATTAGCCTTCTGTGCATCTATCATATCCTAGTATGAAAAAGTATATGCTCATTCGTTGACAGCTCAGTCGGTGGCCTGCCATGGTGGAGAGTGGAGGGCTGTGTCAGTCGCCAGCTCGGTCGGGTGGGGGAGGGTGGTGGGGTACTACCTGCTGGGTGGGGTGGGGTCTGTTAGACAACTAGGAATGGTCTAGTACCTTATTCTATTACAGGGGAATGGGGATAGGGAGGGGGGTCTGCAAGATACCAGGGAATTTTGTATAACTCCTAGGAGATCGGGATGGGGAGACCACAAGACACTAAGGAAATTTGTTACATTATGTAGGGTGTGTGAATTGGTGGGGGGGGGGGGCACCTTGTTAGGTCTATAATTCACCAGAGTAAATCAGAACCTTTAGGAAAAAAGCCTGAGTCAGAATCAGAAACAGGTCACAGCCAGTTCGCCCATCCCTAGTATTTCTGATATAAAAGCCAATAAATCTGAAATACTCATTCATTCTTATTTAACAGTAGATAATACAAAGAGAGAGAAAAACGATTTTCTCTAATAAAATAAGAAAAAGTATTAATAATATGGTTGTTAGATAAGAGTGCATACAATATAAAGCAAATATACCTCCAGTTTTAGTTACTGAATATATCATCATAAACATCTTTTTAGTCACACTTTAACACACAGACTGCTGGATTTCCAAGAACACCAAAGACAGCAAGAGAGATTCTTATATTTTTATAAAAAGATATAAATATATTTCAGTACCCTGAAAGAAAAATTATAGCCTTCACATTACAAGTGTATGAAGACTTCATTATGTTTCCAAACTACAAAGATAAAAATCTTGCACACTGCCATCAAACTGCAGATGAATAAAAAATGAGATCATACACTTTGGTCCATTTAGGATCTGTTATCCTTTTGTTGTTGCAGACAGTAGCATATCACATTTTATAAAAACAGAAAACATAGAAAGTCACAGGCATAAGGCCAGTGGCCCATTAAATCTGCCTGTTATCCTACCTGCTTAGTACCAGTCATCGCTGGTAATAATTAGGCCAGTGCCCAAGCAGCTGGTTGTTCACTTTCTCTCCCATTATCTGTTCTCATACATAGGGATATCTGTGATTATACATTTCAGCACAGTGGCTTTATCCTGTTTAAAAATAACTAAATAAGACCATTCACTATATGTTTGTTTAGGCTCAATTCCCTTTTCAGTCTAGATCAGGCTATACCATACGTGTGAAAGATGTCTATTTAGCTTATGCAACTCTTAGTAATTTAAAGCAACATACTGCAAACTGCTTTGCTAGGCAAAGTGAAAAACTGAATTTTATCTGTGTGTGTGTGCGGATTTGCAGACATTCTGGATTTGTTGCAGATTGTGATACCTTTTATCAGACTAACAAAGAAACTGTGCATAGATGTCACAGTTCACCTGAAGACGGGACTCACGTAGCCTCAAAAGCTTGTGCACTGTAACATCTATTTACAGTTTCTTTGCCAGTGCAATAAAAGGCATGCCAATCTGAGGCAGATCCAGTATTCCAAGAAGTAACAGCTGCAACATTTTCTCTTCGGAAGTGATCAAAGTTAATGAGAAATCACGTCATCTTCATTACTCTGCTATATTTTTATTGTACCCTTCAGGGTAAGCATATTCTGAGAGCATTACATATTAAATACAAATAACACATGGCTAATATAATTACAAAATAGCCCTGTAATTTAAACTCACAGTAGTGATTCCAGCCAAGTTAGGAAAAAAAAGGTGCTGGCAGCACTACCACAATGACTATCTAAACAGACAGAACTTGTTGGCAAATCTACGGTACTGCCAAGACAATTCGTGGAACTAAAACTGTATCAGGGTCTCTGTGTAGATAGTCATTCTGATATAAGGGGCCAGATATTCAAAGCTTTGTGCCCAGCACAAATCCATAGTGCTGGAACAGCACTGAATTTGTGCCGGACTACAATATTCAAAAGCCCTTTTAGCACTGGCACTGTGTGATGGCGCCGATGCAAAAAGTTAATGAATGCAGGGTAGGGGGGTAGGGGAGTGGCCATGAAGGCTGGTGCACTGGCATATTCAAAATAGTAGCACCATGCTACAGGTTGTTGTGCCACCCCTAGTGCAGTGCTAAATACTGCCTGCAAAAAGCATACGGTAATCAGTGGTGGACCCCGAAGAAAGTCAGAGTGACACTTCAAATTACTACCATAGCAATTCAAAGTGTAACTTCAAATATGTCTATGTCCAACCCTGGTAATCCAGTGGTCTCCCTACCCCCATCACGATCCTCGACATCTGTAGGGTGTACAATGTTGTTGATTCCCTGGTAGTCTAGTGGTCCTCACACACCCCCATCATGATCCCTGACACCCATAGGGTGTATAAATGTTTATTCCCTGGTAGTCTAGTGGTACCCCCCCCCCCTCTTCATGATCCCTACCCATAGCTGACAGAATTAAACCAATTTTCTCTGGTAGTCTAGTGGTCCCCCCACCCAGCAGGGCAGACTGCTGCATCCCCAACCATCCCGAACAGAGCCAGTGACTGGCTCACCACCACTCACCTCCACGGCCAGCCACTAATTGAGTGTTGTATGAGCGTACCATAGGAAAGAATGAATAAGCATTAATGTATTCTTCACTGCGTTATGCTCATACAACAATCAGTTGGTGGCTGGACGTGGAGGTGAGCGGTGGATTGAGCCAGTCGCTGGCTCCATTCAGGATGGTTGGGGGGTGTGGGGGTCAGCACTTCTGGGAAGGAGGTTGGGGGATCACTAGACTACAAGGGAATTGGTTTATTTTCATCAGCTATGGGGTCAGGGATCATAATGGGGGAGGAACCACTAGACCACCAGAGAATAAACAAATGTATACACCCTATGGGTATCAGGGGTCAGGGCTGCAGCTATGAGGTCTGGGGCCCAGGAAAAGTCACTTGGAATGGGCCCCTGTTTCCCACACCAGCTACTGCCAGGGGTAATACCAGCTCCTCAGGTGGGCCCCTTCTGAGCTCAGGGCCCTGGACAACATCCTCACTTCCCCCCCATTACTGTGGCCCTGTCAGGGGTCATGATGGGGGAGTGGGGGGACCACTAGACTACCAGGGAATAAACACATTTATATCCCCTACAGGTGTCTTGGATCATGATGGGGAGGTGGGGAGACCACTAGACTACCAGGAAGTAGGTATATGCTATTATACTATGGGGCATACCTCTCAACTGTCACTGACTGTCAGGGACATCCCTGATCTTGCCTCAGATTTATTGCTGTCCCTCGTAACATAAGTGTTTGTGTGACTGAATGGCAAGAATTGTAAGCACAATATAATGTCAAGCATTACAGTTACAGACGTTTTGTCATCAGAACATGCATCTTACAGTACTTCCTTTATTCTGTGAGCTTCCTGAGTGACTACTACAATTTTCTGAGATATGTCCCTTATTTTGGTCCTTTATTCCTGATTTGTTTTAAGTCTTGTCACTGATTTATGAGGCAAGTGGTTGAGAGGTATGCTACGGGGGTCGTGGATCATGATGGGGGGGAGGGCACTGGACTGCCAGGAAATTAGTGGACTATGTATGGAACAGGAGCATACCTCCCAAGTGTCCCTCAATATGGGGGACATCCCTCAGTATACCCCTCTAAAGTACCCTGTCTCTCATCTGCCTCTCATGGATAAGGTGATGCACACACAGAGGATGTGCTGTACATTCATACCATAAGACAGCAATTGACAATATTCTACACTGTTACAGGATGATGTACACCTTGTACAAGTAGAGGCTATGGTTCCACTGTGTTCTAGGCTTGTATCTCCATCTGTGATGCTGTGTCCCTCATCATGAGAGTCATTGTCCCTCATGCCCCTCAGTCAGCACGTCTGTGTCCCCCATGGCAGTGCTGCATGAGTGAGTGGTATGCACTGGCTGTGTCTGCAAACACTCATTTCCTGCAGCATCCAGCCTGTACTTTCATTCCAACCAATAGGGGGTTGCTGTGAACACACCCTGGCCTGCAGCTTCCAGCCTGTACTTCCATTCTGACCAACAGGGGGTTGCTGTGAGCTCCATGCAATAGTGTAGGGAAAACTACATGGGATTGTATGCTAAGCAGCCCATAATGAGATGCAAATGTGACTGTTTGTCCATGGATTACTTAAGTAGGCTCATTTGCATAGGATCTTTGAATATAGCAAACCTTGGCCCCCAGCACACCTGTTTGCACCGGGCTAATGTGTTATCACTGTGCTGTCAGGTTAGCCCCGGGCAAACCACTCAAAGGCATAGCACAGTTCTGCAGTGTGTGGCTTGCACTGTTGTTTGCAGATGCTGTGAAACACTTCATTGTCACACACACTGTCCACCAACTTCAATTCTGTCCTACTCCACCTATGTGTCCACTGAGTTGCTGTTGCTTTTTTCACTTCCCTGTCACTATATTCAGAGGTGTCTTATTTCCTGGGCTATTTTAGCACTGCACTTCCAGCCATGTTTGCACTGCTTCCTTTGCACACTATCTTCAGTAGGTTTAGCACCGGAGCTATTCCTTTTAATATAGTTTGCTAATGGCTTGAGCTATTTTTGCATGCTGGGCAGTGCTAATTTAGCCTCAGGGCTAAGTTTTGAATATCTGGCCCCAGATGCTGTAATAAAAACCATGTACAGTGAATAGTGGAAAGCATATTGTTTACCTTGTTTTCCATATTAAAACAACAAAACAGTTTGTAAATGAAGTCTGTTTTTCACAAATCTTTGCATGGTGATTGAGCTGGATATAAACACTTGGGGTGGGCTATTCAGAAGGGTTGCACATGGCACAACACACTTGCGCCATGCTCAAACCACTGATGCACCCCAGTGCGATATTCAAAAGGGAAATGTGCGTGGCACAAATCCCGATGCAGCGGGACACATCAGTAATGTAGGCAGCACAAGTAGTGGGGCCGTGCCCATGCATACCCCTGCACATCCCGATATTCAGCCTGAGATGTGCGGAGCCCATGCAGGTGCAACCCCTACATGCGCCGCACACAGTTGATCCAAAAAATAAAGGAGCAACAGCCGGTCACCCACAGGTGAGCTGCCGTATTGCAGGGTGCAACACGGCAGCAGCCAGCTGTGGGTGGCCACCTTAGCTCCGACGGCACCCTCCATTGGGTAGCGCCCCCCATGCCCGATCGAGGGCACATGTATACATATAGAAAGTCCTATATCTCTGGTGGTCCAGTGGACCAGCCCGGATCAAGGGGCATGCGTGAGCAAAATAGCGAAACCCCATATTCTGCGGCCAGGACGCCTGCAGCCCACCGGCAGAGAAAGCCCACGATTAATCTCATCCTGTAGTCCAGCAGGTTTTCTTCCTCCCACGATTCTCGTACCCGCCCCCAGTCAGCGGTGGCAGTTTCTTCCGCCTGGCGCCTGGCTGACCGACTGCACACAGCAGTTAAGCGTTTATTGTTGACGTGGCACATGGGCATGTAGATCAGATTTGAAGATCATAGTCCAGATATGTGAATGAATCCATTCACATATCTGGACTGTGTAGTACAGTATGGTTCGACACCCATTGGCCCACACTGGACTAATGAGAGTACAGCTGGCTGTACGCAGTCAGTCGGTGGCGGCCGGGCGGTTGCGGTGGGGAGTTGCCACCCACCGCTGACCGGGGAGCGGGGTGGTGGGGCTCAGTGGGAGGGTGAGGAGGGGTACCACTGACCACCAGGGATGGGGATTAATCTTTCATTAGACTTCTACCTGCGATCAGGCTGCGAGCGGTCCACTGGACCACCAGGGATATAGGACCTTCTAATTTTATACATATGCATGCAATCGGGCTGCGAGCAGTCTACTGGACCACCAGGGATATAGGACCTTCTAATTTTATACATATACCCGTGATCGGGCTGCCAGCGGTCCACTAGACCACCAGGGATATTGGTTGTTTCTTTTCATACGTATGCCCGTGATTGGGCAGTGGGGCACTTCTCCGTTTCTGCAGGGGGCGTCGGTCCCTGACGGCTGCAGCCTGGCAGGGCGCCAGGCGCAAGTCGCTGGGGATGGGTGCACCTGCATGCAAATGGGGTCATAATGACATGCAAATGGCCCCATTTGCACCTTGCATGCATTATGGCACCAGTTGCATGTGCACCTTTGAATATCATGGTTTATGCACCTAGCGCAATGGCACTTGCACTAGTGCATCTCCCTGCCCCTCTCTGGCCACTTGTGCTGGTGCAGTGCCACTGCACCTTGCACAATGTGGGTGGCCACAGAGCAATATTCAATGGTGCTGAGCCATGGCGCAGCACTGTTGAATATCACCCTGTCAGCGCCCTGGAACATCCCAGTTGTACTGCACCCAGGCTTGCGCCACTGCCTGGTGCAGTCTGAATATCCCACCCCTTATGTTTAACTATGTAGCCCTTAAGAAAGAAATGTAATAGAGGTCTTGCCAGTTTCAATGCCCTTCTGCTATGTACTATACAGTATCTTGTCGAGATAGCAAAGAAAAAGCAGCACAGTTGAAAACCATGCAGTCAAAACAGCGCACATGGTTCAGAGTTAATTTATTTAATTTTAGGGTGGTTTTTGACCGCGATCTTTTGGGGGTCTCTGCATAGCGCATTTTTTGACTGTACAGGTTTTGACTGTGCTCAAATATGGATGAACTGTATTATACACTGGGAAGCTTTCTGCAATGTTCAGGGTTGTTTCAATCAGCCTTCTGTAGCACAGTGGTTATGAAGTAAAGGTCAGGAGCTCAAATCCCATCACAGGTGAAACTTTCTTTCATAGAAACATAGAAACATAGAATTTGACGGCAGATAAGGACCGCTTAGCCCACCCAGTCTGCCCATTTTCCTACCTGATGGATAAGCTGCAGATTCTAGTTAATCAACAGCTTACTTCCTCCTGCCCCCCCACTAGAATTGCCTTATGCCTGTCCCATGCATTCTTGAATTCTCCCACTGTTGCTGACTCCACAACCTCCTCAGGAAGGCTGTTCCATGCATCCACAACTCTCTCTGTGAAAAAATGCTTCCTAACATTACCTCTGAGCCGTCCCCCCTCTATCTTCAAATTATGCCCCCTTGTTCTTGCACATCTCTTCTTCTGAAAGATACTACCCTCTTGTACCTTGTTAATTCCCTTGAGATACTTGAAAGTTTCTATCATGTCCCCCTCCTTTCCTCAAGGGTATACATATTAAGCTGCTTTAGTCTCTCCTCGTATGTCTTCTGATGCAGACCTTGCACCATTTTGGTTGCCCTCCTCTGAACAGCCTCCACTCTGTCTATGTCTTTACGGAGATGGGGTCTCCAGAATTGCACAGTACTCCAGATGGGGTCTCACTAACTGTCTGTAGAGAGGGATAACAACTTCCTGTTTTCTACTGTTGATGCCTCTCCCTATGCATCCCAGTATCCCCCAGCCCTCCTTACTGCCTTCTCACATTGCTTGCCCACCTTTAGGTCATCTGATATAATTACTCCTAGGTCTCTTTCGATTTTTGTTGTTGTTATTAACTCACCCCCCATTGTGTACTCTTCCTCTGGGTTTTTGTTTCCCAGATGCATTACCTTGCACTTCTTTGCATTGAATCTGAGCTGCCACATATTTGACCATTCCTCCAACCTTGCCAAGTCCTTTTTCATTCTTTCCACCCCACCTTGTGTATCAACCCTGTTGCAGATCTTTGTGTCATCTGCAAAGAGGCATACCTTTCCTTCCAAGTGCTCTCCAATGTCACTTATAAAGATATTAAAGAGGACTGGTCCCAGTACTGAACCTTACAGTACCCCGCTAGTTACCCTCCTTTCTTCACTGTGGACTCCGTTTACTATTACCCTTTGCGTCCTGTTGTCCAGCCAGTTTTTTATCCAGGCTACCACCTTGGGACCTACTCCAAGGCTAGCTAACTTGTATATTAATCTTTTGTGTGAGACTGTGTCGAATGCCTTGTTAAAATCTAGGTAGGCCATATCCACAGCCCCTCCCTGGTCTGCTACTTTGGTCACCCAGTCAAAGAAATCTATTAGGTTCATCTGACATGACCTTCCTGCTGTGAAACCATGCTGCCTTGGGTCCTGTGCCCCACTGGCCTCTAGGTACTCAACAATTCTTTCCTTCAGACATGATTCCATCATTTTTCCTACCACTGAAGTCAAACTAACTGGTCTGTAGTTTCCTGCCTCTGCCCTGCTCCCACTTTTGTGAAGTGGAATCACATTTGCCATCCTCCAGTCCTCAGGTACCACTCCATCCTCCCATGATTTATTAAAAAGGGTAGTCAGTAGTGTTACTAGTTCTTCCCTTAGTTCTTTTAGAATTCTTGGGTGAATCCCATCAGGCCCCATTGCTTTGTTCACCCTCAGTTTTCAAGAGTTCTTTCAAAACCCTTTCTTCTGTGAATGGACTGGTACCAACCCCCCTATTCAGAGTTTCTCACTTGTTTGGTTTAGGCACCTCCCCCTCCTCATCTGTTATGAATACTGAGCAGAAATATTCATTCAATATCCCTGCTTTTTCACTGTCACCCTCTGCCCACATTCCCTCCCCTTTATTAAGTCTCTGTATCCCTCCCTTGGTCTTTCTTCGCTCCCTAATGTACCTATAAAAGGTTTTATCCCCCTTCTTAACAGAGTTGGCTATCTTTTCCTCAGTTTGTGCCTTTGCTATTCTGACTGCCTTCCCTGCCTCCTTCTGCTTTAACTGATAATGTTCTCTGTCCTGCTCCTTCTGTGTTTCCTTATATTTCCTGAATGCTATCCTTTGCTCCTTAACCATCCCTGCCACCTCTTTTGAGAACCATAGTGGTTTTTTCCTTTGTTTTGTTTTATTGATTTGCTTCACACAGAGGCTTGTTGCTTCTACGATGGCTGTTTTGATCATTCCCCATTGTTCCTCCACCCCCCTTCTTGCCCATTTGCTAGTGCTTTTCTAAGGCAGTCTCTCATTTTCCCAAAGTCAGCCTTCCTAAAGTCCAATACTCTTGTTTTTGTATGGCTTGACTCTGGCTGTGTTTATTGTGAACCACACTGTTTGGTGGTCACTTGTTCCCAGATGACTACCCACTTCTAAATCTGAGATCTTTTCTCCTTCCCAATTTGAGAGTACCAGGTCTAAGATCGCTCCCTCCCAAGTGGGTTCCAACACTAGCTCTCTGAGGCATGCCCCCTGTATGGTATCAAGAATGACCCTGCTCTTGGATGTGCCTGCAGCAAAGGTAATGCAGTTAACATCTGGCATATTCAGGTCCCCCATCAACAATATCTCCCCTTTTTCTGCCATTTTAAGGATGCCTTCTATCATTTCCTTGTCCGTTTCCCCTCCTGGAGATGGTGGTCTGTACACAACCCCCATGCAGATTGTGGTGCCATTTCCTGTCTCCAGGGTGACCCATAGTGACTCATCAGCTTCCTGTTTACTCTTTAGTTCTGTTGCTTTAATCCCTTCCCTTATATAGAGAGCTACTCGTCCTCTTCTTTTACCCACACTGTCCCTCCTGTAGACTGTGTATCCTGGTATGTTGATTTCCCACTCATGGTTCTCTGTGTACCGTATTTCAGTGACTGCCACAATATCCAGACATCCCTCTTCCATCAAGGCCACTGGTTCAGGAAGCTTGTTGCACAAACTGTGAGCATTGGTACTCATCACCTTCCATTTATTTTTTATGGCCTTACCCCCTTTTAGCCCCATCCCTGTCCTTAACACCTTTTTCTGCATTTATTCCTGTCCTGCTCCCTACTGACTTCTCTGCCTTGGTGTTTACCTCTCTAACTACTGTGCTTTGTGGGGGGAGGCTGGGATTTCCCCTGCTCCTTTTCAGTGCCCCCCCCGGCTAGTTTAAATGCTTGCCAGTGAAGCATCTAAACCTGTCACCTAGGATCCTGGATCGCCCCCCTGGACAGATGCAGACAATCGCGCCAGTATAAGCCCTCCAGGTGGCTCTCCAGTCCCCAATGAAGCCAAAACCCCTGAGCTCCACACCAGTTTTTCAACCATTCATTGAATCCCATGGTGCGGAATACCCTCGCATCATCCTTGCCATAGACAGGCAGCACCTCCGAGAAGGTTACCGTACATGCTACTTGTCTAAGGCCCCTCCCCAACTCCACAAACTCCTCTTGCACTGCTCTGATCCCATTTATATCCAGATCATTTGTCCCTAGGTGGACAATGACATCCAGCTCCCTCCTTCATGCAGCTGCTCCCACAATCCTCAGGATTCGCATCCTGTCCCTCCAAGCTGTAATGCCAGGCAGGCACCTTACCTCCTTATCCCCTTCCTCCCCCACGTCTACCCCCCTAATTATTGAGTCCTCCACCAGGAGTTGTTTCCTTCCCCTGTGGGGTCTCGTGCCACCCTCCTGTGGGTCTCCTTTGTGGAGGTTCCCAGCATCCTCCTTAGTCTCCACTGCAGGTGCCTCCATTGAGGAACCACTCTTTGCCAGAACAACATATGAATTGTGGAGAGCTACAACTGGAAGAATGCACCTCTGTTCCACCACCCTCTCCCTTCCTGAGCCCAACTTGGTCCAACCACTCCTCTTTCTTGGCAACCTCTGAGGTAACGGTGGTGGCCCTGGTGGTCCCTGGGTGGGGGAAGAGGTTTCACGAATCCTAGCCAGGTCAGCCTGGAGACAGACAACCTCCTCCCTCAGACCAGAGAGGTGCCTGCAAACAGGGCAGCATCACAGCCTCCAGAATGTCTCCCGGAACACTGCTGCTCCACAACCATTGCACTTCACCACTCCCATCTTGACTTATTTTGCGTCCCCGCTCCTGTTGCTTTGTATGCTTATTGTCTCTTCCCTCTATGTATTTTTACACTTACTTTCCTACTGCCTATGTGCCCTTACAACTCTCACCCTTCCTGTTCTAGGACAGGAACTTCCTGTAGTCTTCAGTAGTCTCCTTCCTCCGTGCTTGGATTCAGACCTCCAGCAGCCGGGGATAAAGAGTTATTTTTTTTTTTTTTAGGTTCCTTCAAGGTTGCTGAAACTAATGTGTCTTAGTGATCCTTCCCTTCCTACTGCCAAACAGATTATATTATTAAAATACATCCATCTTACATAACAATACAGACATATAAATTATAGTACGATTATTATGGACAAAAACAAGAGTTGACAGGGCTCAAGAATTTCTTTGTTAGTGCATTAGATTCTTCACACATGAACTGTCACTCACAAACATACACATGAATGTTCATACAGCCATTAAAAATTAAATGACACATCAGTGGCACAGTTGTAACTGTATTCTTACATATGTCAGTGTCGGTGTCTTACACACTCATGAATGCACATAAATTTATATATTAGAATCAAAATAATATTGTTTCACCAAACCAGCAAAGGAAAACCTTCTGAGGCAAGCCCTTTCTGCCCTGAGAATTTCAGACCAAATCCCAAACCATCTGGGTGCTACGCGATGGCAAAAAAACAGCAAGAAACAGCAATTTTTTATATTTGTTCACTATCTGCATCTCAGAAACTGCACATCCAACAGGAACAAAACTTGTCACGTCAAAAGAGCTACACCACAAGACTGCACATGAATTACATCATGCAAATCTATTGAACGGTTGCAAAATTATTAAAGTGCAAAAATTGAGCTTTAACATTAAAGTGCCTACTCAACCCTAACTATAATGGTGCTACAGCACCACTATAATATAAAGTGAAAGTTGTTTTACATAAAGATACAAAGCATATATTAATGTTAACCAATGAAAGTCCACTGAAGCTGTACTCTCCCACCCCAGTGCAACATTTAAGCCTTTCTAAATTCCAAAGACTCCCACAGGGACTTCTTTAATTGCAATTTCATAATTTCTTGTTCACTTATAACTTTATTTAGTGCAGATTTACTATTCTAACACTGCAGTGTCATTGACCATCACTTTGTAAAGTGATGAAGTAAGCAATAAGACACCTCACTGCATGCCATGGAGCATAACAGTACTTAAGATCAGGTTGATAGAATACTTGAGATGAATGGCATGCAGGATGACAGGCAGCATGGCTTCACCAAGGGAAAGTCCAGTCAGACTAACTTGATAGAGTTTTTCGATGGGGTGACACAGATAGTGGACCAGAAAGGAGAGGTGGACATGGCCTATCTGGATTTCAATAAGGCATTCTACACCATTCTGCATGGTGTAATGGTGCATAAGCTGGACAGACTAGGGGTGAACCACAGGATCACCAGCTGCATGGAAAACTGGTTGAGGGGAAGGAGTCAGACGGTGGTGGTAAATGGGACACATTCCAGGCAATGGGCAGTGACCAGTGGGGTGCCACAGGGGTCAGTGCTAGGACCAATACTCTTTAACATCTATGTTAGTGACCTAGCAGAGGGTCTGGAGGGATGGGTGTGCCTGTTCACAGATGATACAAAGGTCTGAAATAGGGTGGATTCACCTAGTGAGGTGCAAGCCATGAGGCGGGACCTGGAGAGGCTGGAGAGGTAGTCTGACAACTGGAAATTGAAGTTTAATGCACAAAAGTGCTCGCTGATGCACTTGGGGAGGAGGAATAGAAGGGAAACTTACTCCCTTGAGGAGGGTGGTGATTAAGGAGAAGGAAACAGAAACGGACCTGGGGATTATGGTATCGCGTGACCTCAAGGTGGGCAGCCGGTGTAGCAGGGAGGTGGGAAATGCAAATGGAACGTTGGCCTGCATTGTGAGGGGTTTTGATAGCAGGAAGAGGGAGGTGCTAATGCCAGTATACAGAACCATGGTCAGGCCACATCTGGAGTATGTGGTGCATTTCTGGAGGCCTCACCTATGAAGAGATGTTGATTTGATGGAGAGGGTACAGAGAAGGGCAACCAAAATGGTATGAGGGATGCAGGATGTACCCTATGAGAGAAGATTGAGAGGGCTGAATTTGTACCCTCTGGAGACTAGGAGGAAGAGGGGGGACATGACTGAGACCTTTAAGTATCTGAAGGGAATAAATAAGGTGGAGGGTGATAGCTTGTTTAAATTGGAGAAGGGAGCGAACATGAGAGGACATAGCCTCAAACTGAATGGTGGAAAATACAGAGGTAATGTCAGGGGGCAGTTTTTCATGGAGACAGTAGTGGAGGCCTGGAACAAGCTGTCAGAGGAGGTAGTGACAGCTGAAACAGTGTAGGGGTTTAAGAGGGCTTGGAATAGATTTAAGGAGTTGGGAAAGAGGGTGGAAGCTTAACAGTAGGGGGGAGGTAGGGTGTTGGGCAGACTAGATGGGCCATGGGGCCTTTCTCTGCCATGACATTTCTGTGTATCTGTGTGTATAATGAGCCACAAGGCCACAGGTCGAGAGCCTTATTGCCCCAGAAGTGCTGCGGTCACACTACTACCCACTCCCTGAAGTGTCTTATTGCATTTATCATATGGCAATGTTTAATAAACCAAAGTAACAGACCCAAAAAAATTGTTTTAAACATCAAACTAGTTTATTTTTTGGTCAAATATCACTCTGCTGAAGAAAATAGTTCTGACAATATACACCCACAACTTTGATGTTTTTAAATATTTTTATACCAAATTTTCAACATTGCCTTCATATGACTACACCTAATGAACTGAGAATGTAAACATTTTCAAATGCTGCCAAAATGCCATTTTGCACCACACGTTCAAAAACATATTTTGGAAATTTTCCAGGTTTTAAAAAATGACAGCTTGAACGTTGGAAAGTTTCAACACAAGCTCATAACTTTGTGGGGTTTTTTTTGTTTACTATTTTTCTACCAAACTTTCAACATATCCTTTTTAGGATCCCTCCTCATGGAGACAATTTTAAAATCTGGCCCAAAAGTTGATTTTGTGCAGCGACTGTGAAATCACCTTTTGGGACTGATTTGCATAATTTGACTACCATCATTCATGAGGTGCCTAAGAAGCCCATGTTGAAAAGTTGATGTAAACATATGCAACAATGCCAAAGTTATGCATAAAAATTACCCTTCCCCCATTGAAATACATTACTACAGACTTATCTTGGTAGAGTAAAGGCACATTAAACTGTTCCTCCAATGAGCTGCTTAAACATTTCTGATTGAAACATAGAAACATAGAAACATAGAATGTGACGGCAGATAAGGACCGCTTGGCCCACCCAGTCTGCCCATTTCCCTACCTACTGGATAAGCTGCAGATCCTAGTTAACCAGCAGCCTACTTCTTCCTACCCCCACCCCCTAGAATTGCCCTATGACTATCCCATGCATGCTTGAATTCCACCACTGATTTTGACTCCACAACCTCCTCCGGAAGGCCATTCCATGCATCCACAACCCTCTCTGTGAAAAAATACTTCCTTAAATTACCTCTGAGCCGCCCCCTCTATCTTCAAATTGTGCCCTCTTGTTCTTGCACACCTCTTTTTTTGAAAGATGCTACCCTCTTGGACTTTGTTGATTCCCTTGAGGTACTTGAAAGTTTCTATCATGTCCCCCCTCTCCCTCCTTTCCTCGAGGCTATACATTTTAAGCTCCTTAAGTCTCTCTTCATATGTCCTCCGGTGCAGACCCTGCACCATTTTAGTTGCCCTCCTCTGGACAGCTTCCATCCTGTCTATGTCTTTGCGGAGATTGGGTCTCCAGAACTGCACACAGTACTCCAGATGGGGTCTCACCAGCTGTCTGTACAGAGGGATAATAACTTCCTGTTTTCTACTGGTGATGCCTCTCCCTATGCATCCCAGTATCCTCCCAGCCCTCCTTGCTGCCTTCCCACATTGCTTGCCCACCTTTAGGTCATCTGATATGACTATCCCCAGGTCCCTTTCCATTTTTCGTTGTTAGTATCTCACCTCACATTGTGTACTCTTCCCCTGGGTTTTTGTTTCCCAGGTGCATTACCTTGCACTTCTTAGCATTGAATCTAAGCTGCCATACATTTGACCATTCCTCTAACCTTGCCAAGTCCTTCTCATCCTTTCCACCCCACCCTGTGCATCAACTCTGTTGCAGATCTTAGTGTCATCTGCAAAGAGACATCTTTTCCTTCCAGTCCTCTGCAATGTCGCTATAAAGACATTGAAGAGGACTGGTCCTAATACTGAACCCTGCGGTACCCCGCTAGTAACCCTCCTTTCTTCTGAGTGGACTCCATTTACTATTACTCTCTGTGTCCTATTCTCCAGCCAATTCTTTACCCAGGCTGTCATCTTGGGACCCACTCCCAGGCTGGATAACTTATATATTAATCTTTTGTGTGGGACTGTGTCAAATGCCTTGCTAAAGTCTAGGTAGGCCATGTCCACAGCCCCTCCCTGATCTACTACTTTGGTCACCCAGTCAAAGAAATCTATCAGATTCGTCTGGCATGACCTTCCCGCTGTGAATCCATGCTGCCTAGGGTCCTGTGCCCTTCTGGCCTCTACATACGCGACAATTCTTTCCTTTAGAAGTGATTCCATCATTTTCCCTATCACTGAGGTTAAACTAACAGGTCTATAGTTTCCTGCTTCTGCCTTGCTCCCACTTTTGTGAAGGGGAATCACATCTGCCCTCCTCCAGTCCTCGGGTACCACCCCATCCTCCCATGATTTGTTAAAGAGGGTAGTCAGTGGTGTCACTAGTTCTACCCTTAGTTCTTTTAGAATTCAGGATGAATCCCATCAGGCCCCATTGCTTTGTCCACCTTCAGTTTTAAGAGTTCTTTCAGAACCCTTTCTTCTGTAAATGGGCTGGTATCAACTTCTGTATCCAGAGTGTTACTACTGTTTGTTTTATGTACCTCCCCTCTTCCTTTGTAAATACTGAGCAAAATATTTGTTTAGTATCTCTGCCTTTTCACATTCTCCCTCTGCCCACCCTCCCTCCCTTTATTAAGCCTCACTATCCCTCCTTGGTCTTCCTTTGCTCCTGATGTACCTATAAAGGTTTTATTCCCCTTCTTAACTGAGTTGGCTATCTTTTCCTCAGTTTGGGCCTTTGCTGTTCTAACTGCCTTCCCAGCCTCCTTTTGCTTTAACTGATACAGTTCTCTGTCCTGCTCCTGCTGCGATTCCTTGTACTTCCTGAATGCTTTCTTTTTCTCTTGAACCTTCACTGCCACTTCCTTTGAGAACCATAGTGGTTTCTTACATCGTCTTGTTTTGTTTATTTGCTTCACACAAAGGCTCGTTACCTCTGTGATGGCAGTTTTTATTATTCCCCATTGTTCTTCCACCCCTCCTTCCCACCCATTTGCTAGTGCATTCCTTAGGCACTCACCCATTTTGGCAAAGTCAGCCCTCTAAAGTCCAGTACTTTTGTCTTTGTATGGCTTGACTCTATTGCTGTATTTATTGTGAACCATACTGTTCGATGGTCGCTAGTTCCCAGATGGCTACCCACTTCTACATCTGTGATCCTCTCTCCATCTCCATTTGAGAGTATCAAGTCTAATATTGCTCCTCTCGGTGGGCTCCAGTACTAGTTGTCTAAGGCATGCCCCTGTAGGGCATCTAGAATAACTCCACTCTTGAGTGGCAGCTGCAACTGCGCCCAGTTAACATCTGGTATATTCAGATCACCCATCAGCAATAACTCCCCTTTTCTGCCATTCTAAGTATACTTTCTATCATTCCTTGTCCACTCTCCTCCCTGAGAAGGGGTTCAGTATACAACCCCAATGCGGATTGTGGTGCCATTGCCTGTCTCCAAATTTACCCACAGTGCTTCTTCTCCTCCCTGTTTACCCTTTTGTTCTGTTGCTTTTATTCCTTCCCTTATGTAAAGAACTACTCCTCCCTCTTTTACCCTCCCTGTCCCTCCTGTAGATAGTGTATCCTGGTATGTTTACGTCCCAGTCATGGTTTTGTGTGTACCATGTTTCTGTGACTGCCACGATATCCAGATGTTCCTCCTCCATCAAGGCCACTAATTCAGGAAGCTTGTTACCTAGACTACGGGCATTGGTACTCATTGCTCTCCATTTTTTGATGGCCTTACCTTCTGTTGCAGCATCCCCCTAAGTGTTGCTGGATCCAGTGCAAAGCCCTGCACAGACTGTTTCTTAAGAGTTATAATGCAGTTTTGCATTGCATTGTGATTGGACTGCAGATGCCTTTCAACTGAGTTGCAAAAATGTTTTTTAAACATTGCTCTTGATCTGTTTAAGCACTGAAAAGCAATGCAATATAAGTTGCCAGTGCATTGCCAACTCTAAACAACAATACTTAACCAACTCATTGGTGGAACAGTTTAATGTGGCTTGTACTGTATCTTTTTTTTTTTTTTGTTAAACCCGTCTATATTCAATTTTCGAAAAATACACAGACATACACATACCTGGCAGAACCAGGGTACACAGTCCCAAACTGACTGCATGAACTATATACAGCCCATCTATATACATACATAGCAGGTAAAACCACCCTGAAGACAATAGCAAACTCCCATATCATCAATACTCTAATGTAATGGGTCCGTAGATATATTTACTCTACCCATGAATATCTCAGATCCCCTTACATCTATGACCCTAAGGACAGCATCAGATCACCGACTCCTTAGAGGAGCCTTCCTTCCATAAGGTGGTGTCCTGCTGTGTCCCCTGGAAAGAGAGAGAGTCCCCCATCCCCCTTTTAACCCAGCAGACCCTTACCATCATAATACTACCCTTGTATATAAACCATAATCATCCCAACAACAGGTGCCCAAATGGTCACTTAGATCAGAATAGTGCCATAGATAACAATTTCACACGCCAGCATAACTACCTTCTGTTAATCACAATCCGACAGACAGGCCTGTGTTTGAACATTTGTGCCCTGCAGCCAATAAATCACATCTAACGCGGCCCATCTTTTAGCATATAACCCTTTTCTCCCCCTAAAGTATAGATGCCTCTTTAGCCTATCCAGAGCCCCCATTAAGTCTCTCACCCACTGATCATAAGCATAAACATGATCATCCTTCCAGTGTTTTAATAAAAAGGCTTTAACTACCGCCGCCATCAAGGAGAGGTGGTATTTAGGCATAACACCCGAGATTTGGGAGAAATCACCCAAGACACATATCTCTGGTGTTATAAATTCTGAATAATCCAGCATTGGGTCCATATGCTATTTAATTTCACCCCTAAGATGCGATATTTCACTATATCCCCACATCACATGCAGGAGATCACCTATTCCCCTCTCGCATCTAAAACACAGGTCTGTCTGTCTAAGGTTTCTATCACATAGTTTCACAGGGGTAAAATACATATTAGAAACAATAAAAAATTGCATACTCCTATATTTGGGTATAACAATATACTTGCTGCTTTTCCAGATATTATCCCAAGCAAGGTTCGAGGGCCATCACTTTATCCCAATATGAGACTCTTATAGGAGAACTCGGGCTAAGGAAATCCAGGAGTAGTTTATATATTTGTGAGAGGGAATTAGATCTCGGATCAACTTCCTTTAGCTTATCCCATGAAAAGGAACTATCCGTGAAACCCCCCAACCTCTTCATCACACCTTCTATCATTCGCTTATTTGTAACCTTTGAAAAAAGGACATTCCGTCACATCGTGTCAGAAGGGCCACTCTGTTACCCTGAATGACATCCCTTAGCTTCAAACCCAACATCTGATTAGCCCACCTCGAACTAATTACCCGACCCCCAATTACCAAGTTAGGGTTACCCAGCACAGGCTGGTGTCCAGCATTCATTTGGTCCTTTCTCTGTACAGGAGTAAGAAATGACCTCTAAGCCTCTGCTGTTTTCGCAATTGGGTTCCCATACCCTTTTTAAAACTTTTCCCTGCATTGGCATACAACATTGCTTCAGGAGTAAGACCAGAATCTTTAAGCATTTGCTTCTCCATTTGTAGCCAAATTGGAATGTAACTCTCCCCATTGAAATTTCTAACCCACCGAGCTATAAGACCCAGCTGGCCCGCCACATAATATATATGAAGGTCAGGCAGCTTGATCCCTCCCACTATATGCGATAAGCGCAAAATATTATGCTTTATCCTAGGGGGTTTAGCATTCCATAAAAATTCTGAAATTAGCTTCTTAATTATACTGAACCATTTTTGGGGGATACTATACGGGGCTAAATACACTGGGTATAACAATCTAGGTAATAGATTCATCTTTATAAGACCCAATCGAGCCATAAAGTTCAAAGGTAGCTTGTTCCATCTTAATATATCCCCTTTAATTGCTGATATAGTCCCCCCATATTTGTTTCCACCCCCCCTCCATATTCACTGTAATCCAAATACATAAATACTTAATTTTATTTGCCATGCATTGTAATCACAGTGGTGCAAAGTCTGCCCTGTAGACGTATGGTGTCAGAGGGAGAATTTGAGTCTTATTCAAGTTTAGCTTATAATTAGAAACCTTAGAAAAGCACCCTATTATTTCTCTTATTCTCTCAAAGCTAGATGCTGGATCCTGTAGGTGTAGGAGTATGTCATCTGCAAAAACTGAAAATTTTAACTCCCTCCCAACTATCTTAATCCCCTTAATATGTACATCCCTATTAATAGCTCTCAGGAGGGGCTCTAGATAGATGTTAAATAATATCAGTGAGAGAGGGCATCCTTGACGGGTCCCATTCTCCAACTGAATTTCATGCGAGACATAGCCATTGCATAATACCCTGACCATTGGAGCAGCATATAAGTTCTTAATACCCTTGAGAAGACCCTCCAGAAATCCCATCTTCTCCATTGTAGCAAAAAGAAAAGGATGGGAGACTCTGTCAAAAGCCTTTTCCGCATCTAAAGATATCAAGGCTAGGAGTAATTGAGAATCGGGCGCATAATTTAATATATGATGTAATTTCCTAAGAGCATCATGTGCACCCCTCCCCGGCATAAATACCACTTGTTCCTGACTAATTAAACTAGGAGCAATGTGCAACATTCTGTTTGCCAAAATTCTTGTAAGGATCTTAATGTCTTGGTTCATTAGGGCTATAGGCCTGTAATTACCTGGCACATCCCTGGGCTTATCTGGTTTTGGAATTAGTGTGATATACGCCTGAAACAATGGAGGATGAAGCACCCCTTCCTGCATTATAGTACTAAATAATTCCTGGAGCATAGGGAGTATAGTCTGAATATGTGCCTGATAAAATTTAGCTGTAAGACCATCCGGCCCCGGGGTTTTACAAGCAGGTAGAGATTGCACCACTCCAATAATCTCAGATGCCCTTATTGGAGCTGCTAACTCCCTAGCCTGGGTTAGATCCAGGACTGGTAAGGGAATTCCCTCTAAAAAATTCTTGATTTCTTTCTCTCCGGCCAGATCTCTAGCCTGGTATAATTCTTTAAAAATATGACGCAAAGGCATCCGCCATCTCCTGGGGATCCGTTAAAAGCTTTCCTTCATACTGAATAGATGTAACCATTCTACTTGCTTCCCATTCCTTGACTCTAGCCACAAGTAGCCGCCCCGGGACATCTCCTTGCATTAGGTATTTAGCGTTAATCTTTTCTAACCAAAATTCTACTTTACCATTAACAATATCCACCAACTCCTCTCTCAAATTTTCAAGTTCAGCATCGATTTCCCCAGAGGACACTTCCAGTGGCGTCTGCGAGTCAATTGCCCCAAGGTAAATTCCTCTTTTGCCCTTCTCCCTCTGCTTCTTTGTGCTGCAATGCCCTGGGCTACCCCCACATATAACACCTTGCAAGTTGGCCATGCCAACTTTCTATTTTGCAACATGGGTATTTGTTGTCATATAATCTCAAGTAGTGGATCCTCTAACCTATCCCGCACTGAGGGCTCTGTCAATAAGGAATCATTTAGCTTCCACCTGTACGGTCTAGGAGGGATGGGTCTTGGTTCCCATGACAACTGGATGGGGGAATGGTCTGAGAAGGTTCTACCCCCTGTTGTCACATCCCTAACCTCCCTGAGTGCCTCCCTATTTACCAGGAAAAAATCAATTCGAGATTGGCTCTTATGGGCTGCCGAGTAAAATGTCATACTACTGCCCCCTTTCGAATGCATCCTGATTGGATCTACCAATGCCGTAACCTCCAGTAATCTGTTCAGAGCAATCTGAGCCTTGGTCAAAGGCCCCTTGGATGGTGGTATCCTATCCTCCTGGTTGTTAAGGTAGGTATTCCAGTCGCCTGCCAGAATGTGATGAGAGAACAGCTATATCCCTTTCTACTGAGGCAAAAAAATCAGGATCAGAGGGCGTTGGTCCATATATAGAGGCAACCGAAATTGCCTTACCAGACAGTGTGCCCGAGATATAGATCCCTCTGCTATCCTCCCTTGCTATCACTTACACTACCTTATATGGGCATGTTTTCTTTATTAAGATCACCACCCCTCCTGAAGCTCTTTCCCTACCTACCCCAAAAACTTGTCCCACCCATCGTCTCTTAAGACCACTCAGTTCCTACGTCAGTAAATGTGTCTCCTATAAAGCAGCAATATGAGCCCTCATTTGCTCAATATGTCTCAAAATCACCATTCTTTTACGTCTACCCGAGTTCCTTAACATTCCAAGAAATTATTTTAACACATGACATTAACAAACATCAAAATTATTTTAAATAGGCCCGCACACTGTGTCCTTTCAAGGTCTGCAACCCCTTACTCTCTAAATTGGACTGTCTCTCTTTCCAGTTCCCAATAACCTCACCCCTCATCCCCGATCCCTAGATCGTCCACCTACCAAATATCGAATCATGGATGAACCCATTCCTGTGCTACCCCCCCAGCCCTAACCCCTACTGAAGCAACTCCAGTACCTAGCCCACAACCCAGAAAACAACTAATGCGTAAGAACCTTTCTTCCCCCTATATCCTTCTTTCCTCCTTTCCCAGGTTTCCCTTCCCCTACACTACACATTTCCCACAGAGGTCAGGGACTGCCCCCAGTTTCTATGTAAATAAATTTGATTAACATCCTCCAAACTCCCGCTTATTAATAGAAGAACGGACCTAGGCGACACTCCCATCACTATCTCCTACACTCCAAGTGCGTCCCTCCTACAATCTAGGAGCTACCAGAGGACTCTTGAGCCTTAGTCCCTCTAAGTATACACTCCACATAGTGCTGTCCCAATAACTTGCAGCGGAGTATCGTATACCTTACCTCGCATAAAGACGCAATACTAATCAGCACAAATTGGAAATAGTGCCTTCTGGTGACGATAATATTAAATACCTGCCCTGTATATATTGATATATATTCTGACAACTCCTTATTACAGCTCCCACGGGGCACCCCAGTCTCAGGGAGACTGTATCTACTTAAGAACAGCGCAGATATAGATGCTCTTATGCTCTTTTCCCACCAGGTTCCCTCGCTTCAAAAATGACTGCCGCCATTATCCGTGCTCCCTTAGTGAGCTCCATTCCAACCCACCTCTTCCCAATACAGATGAGTTTACCAAACCTTGCTGCCCGCCACCTCGCGGCAATTTGCTCATCTGTCGCCCCATTATAGTGTTGCCCCCCCGATTACCTGTGATGTCAGCCATCACTCCCTTTCTATTGCATTCCTGTCCTAACCTCCACGGGGAGGGTCCCCTTTAAATACCAAACTATGCTCGTTCCCTCAGAGCCCTTCCACCTTCAGTCCCCTGTTACCCTACCCCATCTCCCTAAGTAGCTGTTTGGCGTCCGCCCTATTCAGCCCTAGTAACACTGAGTTGAAACCACTCTTCCCCCATCCCAAAATTGATCCTCTATACCCCCACAACCTTAATATACCCCTTAGATCCAACATTTATAACAGTGAACCGATAAACCAGGATAACAATATAAACTTTTTAGATCCTTTCATTTTCCCGAGTCCCAGTCTTTCAGGTTAACACAGTCCCCTTCTCCTCAGGACCAATTCAGGTTGGCGACTTGAATAATTCGGGGAGCTCTGACCGCAACCCCTCTAGAGCGTCTTTTGCAGTTAGAAACCTCTTCTCCCCTGTTTGAAGTCGTACCACCAATGTTGCAAGGTATTGCAGGTGGAACATGATTCCTGCAAGATATAGCTTCTTCTTGATTTCCGAGTATTCCTTCTGCTTCTTTCTAACCGTGGGTGTTTGATCCTGAAACAGCAAAAGAGAAGCACCATTCCATTGCAATGACTTCTTTTGTCTAGCAGTGAGCAGCACATGGGACTTTTCTTTGTAGTTAAGAAAGAGCATAATTATCACCAGAGGTCTTGCCTCCGGTGGTGGCATCTCCCTTAATGCCCTATGCGCTCTCTCCAAGTTGTATGCTTCCTCAAATGGAGTAGGGCCCAGCAGCTTAAGCAACAGGTCCTGCATAAATGAAACACAGTCTGGCCCTTCAGTCCTCTCCGGTAGCCCTGCTATTATCAAATTATTCCTCCTACTTCTTGATTCTTGATCCTCCATTCTCTCTTCAAGCTTCTTGACCTGTTTTCTGACCATCACCAACTCCTGCTCCATCGCAGATACCTTTCTTTCCTGCGAGGAAATCCGAGCCTCTGCATCCCCCATTCTCTGTGCAAGTGAATGTAACACCAGTTTTACTGCTATGAAATCAATCACAAGCCCCTGCAGCATTGCTTTAATTTCTTGTATATCATCAGTAGTCAAACACAAACCCCCATCCTTTCCTGGCTCATCCTCCTGATTGTTTGGAGTGTCGGGGAGTGGGGCTTCAGTCTTTTAGTAGCTGGGGTTCTCCCCACAAAAGGCTCCATGATTTCAGCTTCCATCGTGGTGCTGTGAAGCGGCCTGGTGTTGCAGCCAAACACTCGCTATCTGCGAGGTCACCTCGCTTCCTTTTCTCTCAGACCTTCAACGCTATCCTCAAAAATCAAGCCCACAGCACCTCTCAAGCCTGTTAAATGTATTTTTAATCAAACTGGGCTGGTCTCGGAGGTTTTATTGCCTTTTATTTGTTGTAGGGCCTTGGAGAAGCACAGAAGATGTCTATACAGATTCAGCTCATCACGTGATCCTGGCTTGTACTGTATCTTGTAATGTAGTTGTTGCTTTCAGCAGCAAGATGTGTTTTCAATGAGATAGTGTATTTATGTCATGGGACATGTTCAGGTGACTGAGGAGATGTGTGTGGCTGGGTGCTGAGTGGGGGGTCTGATGGGGTGGGTGTGGGAGTCTGGGTCACCAGCAAAGATGTTGATGGACAGTTTTCTGTTTTAGAAGTGAAAAAAATACCATCAATGACCATTTTCAGAACATATTTTTAGGGTGACACTGGGGATTAGATACCCTAGTGTCATGTGTGTTTGGTGGAACCTAAGGTGGGCATGCTGCTGTCCCACTTTTGGATATATAGTGTGACACTAGGATTTGGGCACCCCATTGTCAAGAATGTTTCGTGGCACTGGGGGCTGGGCTCCCCAGTGTCAGCTAGATCAGGCATTTTGGGGGGCCTCACAACACTAGGGGGAATCACTTTCTCCTGATTTGTCAATTACAATTAAAGTCAACATGTATCTATGTTTTTTGATCACTCAGGCTGACAGAACACTTTCAATTGTGAGTGATCTTTTCTATGACAGCTGCTGGCTTTAGCTGCAGTTTTTTTGAATGGGTGCCAGCTACAATCACCAGCATTGGGGGGGAAGTGTTCCATTACCACTTTAGCTATGGTGCTGCACAAGGAAGTGACAGGCATTTGTGGTGGACATTTCAGATACAGACAAAACATGACACTTGTTTTGAGGATTGCTCATGCTGAGACAAGTTTTCATAGCGTGAGCGATCATTTTCTTCAGCACTGCAGTGTTAACATTGACTGTGAGAGGTACTTACTAACCTTTCTATGCTGAAGATGTTGGAGCTGATCTTCTGATTTTCTTGGTATGTGTTGGCTTGCACCTCTTCATCCTTACAGAAACTGGCTATTACTTCTTCTGAACAGATGGAAAATGAAATGTTTTGTACATCGGACTGGCTTATGCACAATCATTTTTTACCATCAATTTAAACAGTGCTAATCAATGGCAGTTCTGTAACTGCTTTGGAACATGGGCACAAGAATCTGCAGTTTCAGTGGTTGGGCAGGCAGACTGGTACTAGCTACTGCCCAGTGGTAGTAGTGCCATCTTCCAAGGAGCAGTAGCCAATCCAAGTTAACCTTTTTTTTATTTATTTAGTGATTCAGAAAAGACCTTTGAGTGCAAACTCTTTTACAAAGGTTCCACATCATAGATTGCAAAACAAAGAACAATATGAGAAAGCAAAGGTACATTACAATGAAAGATACAGCTTGGATTCAGAACTTACAGAATAATTCAAAACATAGGTATAAGTTAAAATAGCAAGAAAAACATTTTGAATGTGAGGAGGAATAAGCAGCCACAGAGTGCCTTGTCAGTAGTTCAGAAGGACGGGGATAGCTGGCAGTGGGGTGAAGAAAGAAGTTACGAGAGAGAGGTATGTAATGCAGTGGAGGTGAAGGGTGGGGGAAGAAGAGCAATGAGGTATAGGGATAAATGGTGGGATGAGGGGAGGCTGAGTGGAGAAGACATGCTAAAGTAAATGGTGGAGTGTGAGGGGACATGGTCAGGTAGCCTGCATTATTAGCGACTGTTAGGGAAACTCATGGGTCTGTGAGATGGGGAAGGGTGGGGTGGCAGGTGCTGAAGGAGCATGACACAGACTGATTGCTGAGGCAAGTCATGAGACGGGACAGAGGGAGGGGGTATCTGAGGTCTGCCTAGTGCTTGCTGGGGGGGCAGAGAGAGTGGGTGTGGCTGGACTCAGGGGCAGGTGCACTTAAAGAGTGTTATTAGGTGCTGTTTGAGGTCAGTTTTGAATTGTGCCATACAATTGGTGGCCAAGAGGTGCCCAGGGAGTTCATTCATCCATAGGGGGGCCCAGAAGGCAAATGCATATTGCCCAAGTGAGGTGCAATGGAAGGAGATAGCCAAGGCCCCTTTAGTCCATAGTCTTCCCTCTGGTGACCTGTAATGAGTTGGCCACCTTGATCAAATTGCCTACACAAGGTGGTGTTTTACCCAATAGAGCCTTCTTCCCTAGGATGCAAGTCTGGAATTTTACCCTGTTTTTTAATGACAGTCAGTTTGGGTGTTTGTACAGAGTACAGGTGTGAGTGCCACACTCAGCATCCAGGGTGAGTTGGCAGGTTTTGTTGAGCGCAGCCTGAACCCTCTTGAGAGCTGTATCCATTGCCGCCCCATAGACCACTAGTCCATATTCAATAGTAGATATAATTGAACTGTGGACTGAGAGGCGAGGGCCCCCAGAGAGAGGTGTTGCCTGTGCCTGTACAGGACACCAATCTTGGTATTGACTGTCTTAACCAAAGAGTCAATATGGTGCGCAAATGTGAGGGTATCATCTATTATGACCCCCAGATACTTGAACAAGTGAACTTGTTCCAGCTGCTCACTGCATGAGTTGGAGATGATGAGGGGGTGGTGTTTATTTTTGTTGTGGGGGCTGGACATAAGCATGGCCTTGGTCTTCTTGTAGTTTAGTAGCAACTTATGACTACAGAACCAGTCCTCAAGTTTGAAGAAGGAGTTCTGCAACTCAGATTGTAGGGCAGTCTGTGACGTGCTGCTGCTCAGGAGCACAGCATCATCGCATATAGTATCAGTTTGGTGTCGTAGGCTGTGGGAAGGTCATTTCCTGCCATATGATAAATAAAAATTGTTCACTGCAGCACATCCATTTTCAAACATTTTATCTGATTACTAAACCCCTTCTTTATACATTTACTATTGTTACTGTACAACATAATTGATTACAACAAATGAAAATTAAAAAAAATGTCAAAACATATTACAAGGAATGTCAGGATT
This sequence comes from Neoceratodus forsteri, assembly GCA_016271365.2. Lineage (NCBI taxonomy): Eukaryota > Metazoa > Chordata > Ceratodontiformes > Ceratodontidae > Neoceratodus > Neoceratodus forsteri. The sequence continues at coordinate 297,340,114 of JADMNL010000022.1, forward strand.
TCAACCCTTGTGTTACTGAAAATTCAAAAATGTAAGGTTATTGTTAGGTTTTGAACCCTGACTTCCTGCATGCTAACCCTCTGACATAGCCATTTGTGCTTTTGGGATGCACTCTAGTGAATGTCAGTTACAGTGATGTAGCACTTAAGGCAAACACCTACAAAGAAGGCATCCTTGGGAACCAGGATTTCAATTCATTGCAGTTCCTTTTGGGACCTCTGTCCCCAAGATTATATTTTGAACCCTTTAACTAAATTGGTAAATTGGTTAAGGGGGTATTGCATTTGGGCAGATGGTTCTGGATTCCAGAACAAGCTAGTTTAACAATAGTGTAGTGTCCTTTCAGAACAGCTTCTTCCTAGGCCAAACAACCTAGGGGTGCCTTCCCTGGGGAACTTAAATATTACCACAGTCAGTTTGGGAGAACTTTCTGGGATAATGAGGAACCCTGTGAGCATCACACTCCAAGTCATGTTGTACAATGGTTTCTGTACTGGTGACAGGCATTGTCATCCAATTAGGAGAACACTGATTACCTTAAGGCCATTTTCTTTGTGGTCATGGCTCTCTGTAGGAAATAAACACAAAGAACCACATACTTCTGGTGCAGGGGGTCTTAGTGAATTTTCAGCCAGCTTGTTTCTTCATATACACATAAGCACAAAATCAGAAGGACTCAGACCTGGGGTCAGGCTGTACTTCACAGAACTGTACTTAAGTCATTTTGCTAGCTACTCACAATTCATTGGTTTGTGATGGGTCATATACTGCAGATTTTCACAGTGCAACTGCTGATCATTTTCAAAGGTTGATACCTGCTGCAATGTGGAAGAAGGTGATATTAGAGCAGGAATGAATGACATTATGGGAAGCACATAGGAGGAATTTGGAACCACTCAAAGTGATATTATAAGTCCAAGTAGCAGAAGGGAGTGTATGAACTATTGGACATTACAAGATGTGCAAAATTTAGAGTCACATGAAAGCCAACTTGACAGTAACAGCTCTGATTGAGCATGAATGATTGTGATGGGGTAGAACATGGTTCTAATAATTCTCAAGCAAATGCAATGACAGATGCAAGGCAAGGCAATATAAATGTATTTGCTGATGTCCATCACAATGGCTCTGGGCAGCATACAGAGATAATTAAAATAGAATAAACTGTTTTTACTAAGGTGGACATGATGATCCAAGACAGACATGAATTTGGAGCTGAAGAATTGAAGGGTAAACTAAATGCATTAGCAGTATTACATAGAGATGTGACATTAGCTATGAATACTAGGGTACCAGGTCAATACTGCGCAACAAAGACAACACGGCATTAACCGCACTTTGTAGAGCGCACCTGCATTCACAGTGACAGGGGTATAACAGCAGTAGGGAATTACCTCTACACCTGTCACTGTATGCTTTCACCAAGAAGGGATCAGATGAAGTTGCCATATGCTGGGGTGCCTGGTCAAGCAGCTCCCATGGTGGAGTGGCTAGGACACCAGCACACAGCATGATCAGAGACCTGGAACCATGGCTTGGTTACTGCAGGTCCCCTGGTGCTACTACTTTTTGTGTTTTTTTAATGAAGTTTTCCCCCTCCTGAGTTTCTCTCCATCCCCGAAGTGCACCCCCCCCGGAGTTTGTTATTTAAATTCTGGGTGGTGTGGGGGGGACAAAGCCCTCCATGTCAGGGGGTGCAGAGGTGAAGCACCCCACAAAAAAGCAAGAAATCCCATTGTTTTGTATGGTGTGTGCTGTTTGTGTTGTGGTCAGTGTTGGTTCCAACCTTATTGCAGTGCATGGCTTTTTGCTTGTGTCATTGATTAGTTTTCGGTAGCATGACCCAATGCCGAATACTGGTAAGACTAACAAGTTGGTCTTGATCACGTTCACCAAAACATTTGTGGTATCATAACCCTGAGAAAAAAAGAAATAGTAACCAACTACCAATATTTGGGACCAGCTTTTTCATTCAATAATAAATTGTCAAAACATACTCACAATACCTATCTAAAATTGGCACCAACAGTAAAGGACCTAAACCATTTTAATGGAACATACAGTATAAAGGTTTTTCAGTTGTAGGTATTATTAGGGCTAAAACTACAATACTTAACAGCCAGTCATTGCATTGCTCAGAAGTATGTGGCAGATTAAGTTTTGAAAAACATGAAACAGTTGCCATTAGACTTTATAAATAAACTTTGTTTCTGTCTCAATCAATATTGTCCCCTGTGAGGGCTGAATTGGGACTGGAAAATGTAAAACATGCAGCCCAACATAAAATCTTAGTCTAATGGTTTAAGGTAAATTCAATAGCCCCACTCAACATTCCTTTCAAATGTCTTCAGGAAAACTTGTCTTGTTACAGAAATGACATTTCTTCCTCAGAGTTGCTATACAGCATATTGAAAATCCTCTACAGGATTTAGGATTTCATTATTTATGGGAGTGGTTTTTAGAAGGTATAATTATTATCATAAAATATAAAATAAAAATTAGGGCAATACTATACGATGCATCAAAACAGAGTGATATGGCAAGGTTTCTTTAACAAAATGTAGCCCATGGTTACCTCATATCAAAATATCCTATAAATGTGAATGCTATTTGACAGTCCTAAATGACCCTGAAGACCAGAACGTGTTTACATCCTTTGACTTCAAACAGTCGCAAGCAGTATGCTTGATACAAGGCATAATTTAAAAAAAAACTCAGGCCAGAGCCGATAGAGCTGCATTCAAGCAATTTTGGGTAAAAATATAAAAAGGTACCAAAGTTTTGAGCCTGCATTAGCAAAATGTAACACAGGCTCACACATTTGTTGTTTTGCAATATTTTTACACCACATTTTCAACATAGCCTTGTTATGACCCTGCCCCATGAAGAAGAGCAGAGAAAATGTTTAACTCCTGGCCTAAAGGTGATTTTGTGCGGGGACCACAACATCGCCTTTCATGATGTGAAAACATTTTTTGGACAGGATTTAAAAATGACAGCTGTCACATTCATGAGATTCTGTAAAGATATGGCTATGTTGTAAATTTGGGGTAAAAATATTGAAACTTACCAAAGTTACAAACCCGTGTTTGCAAAAGTCAGCATACAGTAGGCTCATAACTAGGTTGTTTTTTAATATTTTTTACACTAAAATGTCAACATAGCCTTCTTATGACTCTATCTCATGAACAAAGACAGAAAAAAAGTTCAACTCCTGCCCGAAAGGTGATTTCTCATGGGAACCACAAAATCACCTTTCAGGATGTAAAAAAAACATTTTGGCCAGGATATGAAAAATAACAGCTGTCACAATCATGATGTGCTGTAAAGATATGGCTGTACTGTGAATTTGGGGGAAGAACATTGAAAATTACCAAAGCTACGAGCCTGCATTCACAAAATTCAACGTAGGCTCATAACCTTATTGTTTATTATTTTTACTCCAAATTTTTAACATAGCCTTCTGATGACCCCTCCTCATGAACAAGGGCAGATAACATTTTCAAGTTCTGCCCGAAAGGTGGTTTTGTGCAGGGACTGTGAAATCACCTTTTGAAAAAGATCTGCTTAATGACAGTGCAATTGTTCATGAGATGGGGTCCCAAAGAAGGCATGTTGAATATTTGGGGCAAAAATATGAAAAAATTGCCAAGTTATGGTACTAAGCTCAAAACCTAATTGAAATACTTTGAAACACATACCTGTTTCCTCAGTTCGCAGTCCGACTTTAAAGAGTGAAGACGTGTCTGTGGTCTACAGAACATTGTGGTGTTGGACCTCTGGTGGATAAGTAAGGGCTTGGGGGGTGGGGGTGGGTGCTGAGTGGGAGGGTTGGGTGAGGATCACAAATGACTGCAAAATACATCAATGGATGGTCTTCCTTTTTCAGGTTTAAGAAAAAAATTGGCTGAGAATCCTAGATCATGACACTGACAGATTGGGCTCCCCCAGTGTAAGTGTTGTGTTTCTGGGGGGGGGCTGAGAGGGAGGGTTGAGTGGGTGGGAGGGAAAATATATATAAAAAAAAAGAAAAACAGAAATAGCTGCACATGCATGATAGTGGATGGGGCAGAAAAAAACAGAAGAGCATAGGATTCGTGATGGTGATGTAACCACCCAGTCCCCTGGGATTACTAGAATCCCATCAGTGTCAGTGCTAGGTAGGGAAAGGCAGCTATTGAATAACTAGTTAAATGGGGTTTTCACCTACTGTCTCTCATTTACTTGATCTCAGCTAAGATGAGAGAGATTAGGTCATTTAGAACTCTTGCAGCAGCATACGCCACAGCTGGAAGAAGTTAAAAGTCCTATTCCATATGGTAAATGTGTGTTCAGTTGTGGCCAATGTCACTAGAGAAAATGTTCATGTTGTGGCCAGTGCCACAGAAGAGGAATACATAGACTTTCTGTCAGATAGTCATTTTGTTGTTCTGCCAATTCCTTGTGCCACAATGTATAAACTTAGGGGGTCCACCCTTGCTTTAGAGAACATCTTTTGGAATAAAGCCACACTCTAGAACCCCAACTCTGGTTTGGACATTTACTTTTTTGCTTCCTGTGTGTGGATTTACTCAGTGCCCCTCCAGAAGTATAGGTCTAGCATAGTCCTAACAAAAAGTTCTCTCCTCAGGACCTGGGTTTGGTCATAAGTTTTGCTTTTGTACACTCCCACCCATTTTTGACCTGGTATACATTCCCAAAGCTAGGGATGGTACCAATTTCTGAAGTAGTTTGTGCCCAGTCAAGGGTACCAGGGGTAGCTAACTGCGTAAAATAGTGGGGTGGGGGAGTTTACAGTGACACTGGGGGATTGGGCACCCCCAGTGTCACTGATATGTTTCTGGGGGATGGTGGGTGCTGAGAGGGATGGTCAGTTGAGGAGGAAAATACTGTGGAGTCCTGATCATGACACAGGAGAGTTAGGCACCACCACTGTCACTGTTATGTTTCTGGGGGGTGGGGTGGTGGGTGCTGAGATGGAGGATTGAGTGAGGGTATCTTTAATTAAAAAAAAAATTGGTGGTCAAGGTGGAACATGGCACACTCCACCATGTCCAAGATGGCTGCCACATTGTACTGTTCATGCTCTAGCAGTTGCGCATGCACAATATAGTTTGCAGGCCATCTTTACATGGCAGAGTGTGCTGTGTTCTGCCATGACCACTGACACAGTAAAAATAGTACAGAGCTCCTTCCAATGGAGACAACAAGTGAAGTGCTTCATAGACACAGAGGCGACTGTGGTGCAGTTCCAACATGTTGTTCGGTCAGAAGCAATGCGCTGAGTCCGTTTCTCATAGCAAGAGGTCTGCAGGGTTATGCCCACTGCAGCCCTAACAAGGGATATCAGAAAACAATTGTTTGTTTCTCCTTTGAGAAATATTTATCTCTCACCTGTTGAAAGTTTAGAATACTCATTTAATCTTAAAGATCATGACTCATTAAAAAAATCTAGTCATCTTTTTGAGATTGACCAATAAACAGCAATAGTGATTAGCGGTGATAGCTGAGTCATCTAATGTAATTTATTTTTACATTTAATCTTAGCATTTTTGTCTTCACAGTGCAACCTAGGTCCCCCTTACACAATACATCTTTTTATGTGCTATTAAGAGTTATACAAAATAAGAGAAAGATACTCTGTAACTCATTAATAGTTTCAATTATCTATTTGTGCAAACCCCATTTGTTTTGTTTATTGTTTATACCAGATACTCATGGCTAAGCTGTTTTTTTTTTGCTATTCACATCAAATGTAACATATGTTAGAAAATGGGCTGCTGTACTATATAATTTTGTGTTTTGAGTATATGGTTTAATTATTTGTAATTCTTGCAATAGATTGTAATGGCTTTTTAGCAGAACAATAAAGCTTTTGACGGATAGACGGACAGGCTGATCTCTGCTTCAGTCCATTTTAGCTGCTGTTTCTTTGCTGTACTGCTCCCTCTGAAGTCCCAGTTGCTATCACAGTAGGCTGCCCTGCTGAGTAACTGTTCCTGTTGCATAATTTTTGTAATAGTTCTCCTGTTTTGTTAGTGTATTCAAGCTCTTAATTTGTAACCCTGTCAACTTCTCTATAGTTGTGCTTGGGCTACTAAATGCCTACATATAGGTATCAACACTTGGAAGGACACCCTGCTGTAATGATTACTAGGACATCATTTGAAACACTATAGAAAGGATGTAGCAGAGGAAATGGACTAAAGCATTGGCAGTGTGGTGTCAGGAGACTCTGCTGCCTGGTCAGACAATAGCAGGTCAAGCACTTGAGAGACCACAGAAATCCTCAACGTTAAAGCAGAAGAAGATCCCTGCTAGAGCAGATGGTGGTGTGGTATTGACCTGCTAAGGGACCTACCCACTGACTATTATGGCCCCCCCCAGTCAGACTGTGTAACAATAGGGGCAGCTATATTCAGTGGGCCACAAGTCCCCCCATTTATGTTAAGGCACAGGATTGGGAGAAGGGAGGTTAAGCCCAGAGCCTGAGTTTGGGGTGGGAGCTTTATGTACTGCAGAAACTTTTGTTGAGAAGGTTATAATTCCATAATATGCAGCACAGTAGTTCCTTACAGTGTATTATAAGCTTGGGACCAGATAATGTCTAGAAATATTATGAATTCCTTCTAATAAAATAATCTGGTTTCTGTAAGAATAGATATGGATGTGGAATTAAATAATTCATTTATCTACACATATCCACTGGAATGGTTAAAGTGATATCCAAGCAGCTGTACCAAAGAACTCACAGAATATCAAGCAATGTAATGACTGCAATGTTCCTTAAGTTAAGATCACTTTGTTAAGGATGGTTTGTAGGACTGTAATTTTGTCAGTTTGCTATGAATATTCTATATATATAAAAGTCTACACTTTGCAGCTAATTGAGTGTAGCCCGAACTGAATATAGAATACTAGCACCAAGTCTTGGATTGTGCAGCACCAAGTGTTTTTTTTTGTGTGTTGTCACAGGGTCATTAGATTTCTCTTAGTAAATACTGGTATAATAAGCCCATCAGGATGGTGATATATTAAGTTTAAAAAATATAAAATTTGAGTAGAAACACAGTCACCAGGCACACAACATGCACAACAGTAACAAAGAAGTACCCCAACTTTGTGGTGTCATAAAAAAGAATAGTTACCTATACAATATCAGTAGATCCTCAAGAGACTCTCCTGCATTGAGCCACATCATGGAACTGCAAGCCATCAACATCTGGACCACTTGGAAATTTTTGCTGGCTGGAGCCACTCATGTAGCTGTGCCTTGTTGGTGCCTATATAACATGGCCATCCCCAGCATGCCTCAGTTCCACATAAGAGACTAGCTCAGAGTATCATCAGACTGGCAGGGACCAAAGTGACCAGGAACAAACTAGACAAACAGGAGAGGATATAGAAACCTGAGTATGGATACTGTCACGGGTTGTGGGTAGAGATGGACTGACCAGACAGTGAGGCAGATGTAGTTCAAAACAAAATAATGTTTATTCTTAACAGCAGAACAATAATAGGCAAAAGAAACACACTTAGGCAACAAAATAAAAGGACGCAAATCAAAACCCAGGCTATATACAAATGTCAACTAGAAATTGCTAATTGAGCTATCTCAGCAGTCTCCAACTGTCTGCTATCTCATCTCATCTCATCTCATTATATAGGGCTTTGTGACCATGTGATGGGTTAGCTCCACCTATCTGTACACATTTTACCTTTAAAGTAATTATTTACAATATATTTTTCAACAAACATGGCATTATATACATTCTTTCATCCTAATGTACATTTTAAGGCAGTCAAATCACAATAACAGTTTTGAGCACCAAACAAGTTCTTTGTACTGTTACCCTAAGCACCTCCCCAGGCCACTTCCTGTATAAATATAGCAGGGGAAAGGCCGGCTTGCTCTATAGAGAGAGATGGAGCTGGGAGGGGCTGCATCTTCAGGCAGGGCTACACTCTGAGAAACAGAACTAACAGGTACACTTTTGTTTTTTAATTCCCTGTTTCCAAATTTTGGCTCAGGAGTGTGCCTTAATGCTTATGTATACTGTTTCTTTTCCTTTTTTAAAGAAAAAGTTTATTTCTTTTCCAATACCAACAAGACATACAAACATAAACCAAAACCCGGAAAACCGGGCGCACTCCCCAAAACTGGCTGTGCAAACTATGTACATCCCCTATTTACATACACACAAGGATACCACCCCATCCAAAGTTAAACATCACACGGAAGCCCTCATGTCCCACCGCAAATTGAGACAGCTCCTTCTCCCATATTTGAGCTTCCCAAATGAAACTTACAACATTTAACATCCAGTAATCCTGGTTGACCTGGTCATCTCGGGCGGATATCCAGTGTGTCCCCTGAAAGAGAGAGAGTCCCAATCCGATAAAGCCCCAACGACCTCAAGTTCATCCTCGCCAAACCCATATCCCAGTCAGATCCATATTGATCCCAGCACTAGTTAACAAATATAACCACCCATTCTATAGGGGATCTTCATGAAAGAAAGAAAAGACCTAAAACCCACGGTATCTACCTCTTGAGAGAACCACCTACCCAGCTCATATCCCTCTATTAATCGCCACCCAGCAGGCAGATCTGTATGCTATCAGTTATTTCCTATTACGAGTAGGCTGCCTCCAAACTTGCCCACCTTTTACTATAGACCTCCTGTCTACCCTCAGATGTTAGATGTTTTTTAATCCTAGCTAAAGCCCCCTGCAAATCCTTCACCCATTGTTCGTACAAAAGAGCTTGATCATCTTTCCAGTGTTTCAATGCTTTAACAATAGACCCCATTAAAGCAAGGTGAAATCTTGATGTGACCCTCCTGACCATAGAGTAATCACCTAACACACAAATTTCTGGGGTTAAATAACCTGAGTAATCTAAACTGGGGTCCAAGCCCTGTCTAATCTTATTCCATAATGGAGAAATCTTATCACAACTCCATAGAATATAAAGCAAATCCCTGTTGCTGTCCCACACCGGAAACACAGATCTGTCTGTCTCAAGGACTTAGAATATAACTTAGTGGGCATATAATAGATATTGTGAACCACAAAGATCTGCATATTTCTATATTTAGGAATAACATTATATCTAGTGGCTTCCAGATACTGTCCACGTTAATCTAGAAGTCAACACCTTATCCCAATAAGGGACAGCGGTAAGGGCACTGGAACATCAGAATTCAGAAGAAGTTTATACACCGGGAAGGCCAATTGGATCTATCACGGCCTCCTTCAAACTTCCCCATGAGAGAAAACTGTCTGAATAATCCCCCATCCCCCAGACTCCGCAATCAATTGCTTAAGCTGTAACCTTTGGAAGAAGGGCAGGCCATCACATTGAGGTGGTAGGAGTATTCTCCCCCCCTTTGCATATCCCTCAGACTGAGACCTTTCAAATATACAACCCACCTTTGCCCAGGCACCAAGCCTCCTATGATCAGGTTAGGGTTACCCAGAATAGGCTGATCCCTAGACCTCACCTGACATTCTTTTTGGGTTGGAGTGAGAAGCGACCACCAAGCTTTCAATGATTTCTAATTGGATTCCCACCCTACCTTGCCCATTCCTTTTGGGCCCAACGTATAACAACGAATCAGGGGAATAGCCCATACCTCTCAATGCTTTCCTCTCAATTTGTAACCAAGCAGGACAATATTCTCCCTTATACAAGTCCACCGCCCACTGGGCCATAAAGCCCAACTGACCCGCCACATAGTAAGCCTGAAGATCAGGTAGCCTAATACCCCCCCTCATACGGCCTACACAACACATTGTGTTTAATCCTGGGAGGCTTGCCACTCCAAAGGAAACCCGTCAACATTTTCCTAATTAGCTTAAACCACTTAACTGGGATATTATAAGGAGCCAAATAGATCGGATATAGCACCCTCGGCAAGATGTTCATCTTAATGATGCCCAAACATGCCGTAAAGTTCAAAGGGAGTTTGTTCCATCTTAAAATATCCCCCGAGATCTCCGAAATAATTCCCCCCAGGTTGGCGTCTGCACCAGATGTTTGGTTTGCTGTAATCCAAATTCCCAATTACTTCAACTTATCATCATTCCATTGTATCCCCAGGGGTGCAAAATCCACTTTAAAACATGTGGTGTCAGAGGTAAAATTTGGGTTTTAGTAGATTCAGTTTGTAATTGAAACCCTAGAGTACCGATCTATTAGCTCTCTAACCATTCCAAAGCCAGTTGCTGGATCTAGAAGGTGGAGCAATATATCGTCCATAGAACTGAGATTTTCAAAACCAAATCATCGACCCAATTCCTGAACCCGACCTCCCTATTAATGTATCTTAACAAAGGCTCAAGTAAATATTAAACAGTATTGGTGAAAGAGGCACCCCTGCAGTACCATTCTTAAGCTGGAATTCCCTTGACAAATAACCATTACATAAAATTCTAGCCGTAGGTGCATATAGATTCTTGATACCCTAATTAACCCCTCAGAATCCCATCTTCTCCATTGTAGTAAATAAAATAGATGACAGACACGATCAAATGCCTTTTCGGCATCTAGGGAGATCAAGGCTAAAGGGGCCCGGGAGTCAGGAGCAGAATTTAAAATATGGTGTATTTTCCTAAGCACATCTTTTGCTCCTCTTCCTGGCATAAAGCCTACTTGTTCCTGACTAATTAGGCTTGGAGCCACAGTCAAGATCCTATTAGCCAAGATCTTTGCAAGTATCTTGATGTCTTGATTTATTAAGGCTATAGGCCTATAGCTTCCCAAAACATCCCTTGGCTTATCTGGTTTGGGTATTAATGTGACATATGCTTGATATATGGGTGAATGATCAATACCATCCGCATTATAGTATGAAAAATTCTTTAGAACAGGAAGTATAGTTTGAATGTGTGTTTGTAAGAATTCGCGTTAGCCATCAGGCCCTGGCGATTTACCTGATGGAAGGATCTAACCACCTCAATAATCTCAGAGGATGTTATAGGACCTTCCAACTCCCTAGCAAAAGCAGGGTCCACTAACGGAAGTTGAATTCCCTCAAATATTCCCTAACCTCCTGGTCCCCAGGCACTTTCCTGGTATATCTTTTCAAAAATGAGGCAAGCGCCTCAGCCATATCTTGAGGGTCCGTCACTAGCCTCCCTTCATTATGAAAGAGTAACAGTCCGACTGGCCTCCCTCCTTAATTCGCTGCCAGAGACGCCCTGAACATCCCCCTGCAGGAGATATTGGGCCTTGATCTTATTTAACCAAAATTCAGTCTTCCCATACAAAATCCCTGACAGCTCCTCCCTTAAGCTTTTAAGCTCCCTATCTATTTCTTCTGACAACCCCTCCTGCTGCGACAGAGTGCTTATGGCCCCCTCTAGAAATTCCTCTTTCGCCATCCTAATCAGCCTCTCTTTAGCAGCTAAATTTTTAGCAGCCATAGAGTATAAAAATTTACAAGTAGGCCAAGCTAGCCTCTTATCCATCAATGTAGGCAATTGTTCACTAATAATTTCCTTGAGAGCCCCCTCTAACTCATCCCTTCTCTCCTTCACCAAGAAAAGCCAGTCATGAAGCCTCCACCTATAAGGTCTGGGAGGTAGGGACTTAGGTTCCCATTGCATCTGAATCATGGAGTGGTCTGAAAGAGTTCTACCCTCGGTCGAGAATGCTCTAACCTCCCCCAATGCCACTCTATTTACCAAAAAAAAATCTATCCTAGTATGACTTTTATGAGCCGCCGAGTAAAATGTCGTTTTGGGGCCCCCATTAGGGAAAAGCTTAGATGGATCTGTCAAACCTGTAACCTCTAAAAACTTAGCCAGGGCTAATTGGGCCCTAGACCTGGGGCCTTTAAACATAGGCACCCTATCCTCCTTGTTGTCTAAACATAAATTCCAATCACCGCTAATATCAAAGAGGCAGAGGCAGGGCAATATTCTCCTCTATTGAGGCAAAAAATTCAGGTTGTGGTGGGGTTGGTCCATATATAGAGGCCACCACTACTGCCTTACCATGTAAAGTGCCCATCACATAAATCCCCCTACCATCCTGTCGGGTCAAAACCTGGGTCACCTCAAAGGGACAAGACTTGTTAATTATAATCACAACCGCGCCAGACGCCCTCTCCCTCCCCACTCCATATACCTGACCCACCCAACGTTTCTTTAAACAATCTAGTTCGTCCGATAATAAGTGTGTTTCCTGAAAAGCCACAATATGAGCCCCCCGCTGCTCCACGTACCGTAGGATTGTCAGTCTTTTATTTCGTCCCCTCAAACCTTTAACATTCCAAGAAATCACAGTGTATAATACCATCTAGCTAATAGCAAATTAAGAAAAGGATCAAGACAAATCCATTCTTGAGGTCTACTCCCCAAGCATCCCAGTCGAGGACTCCTCTCTCTCCCCCCAACCCTCCCCCCATCCCCAGTCCCAAGACCAACCTCCAGCTTCCTGTTGAGTCATGGATGAATCCGTTTCCTGACCCCCAAAACTCAGTCATTGGCTTCTTTACCGAAAAACTTGCTTTACATCCCCTCAGACCTGGTTAAAACAAACCCCATTGAATAAATAAACGGTGCCCCCATATAATTCACAAATATACATGATGCCCAACAGGGGAAAAAAAAAACCCTCTAAACCTCTAACGAGGCGCTCCCCCATATCGTCTAAGCAGGCAGAGACTCATCCAATAGCACCTCCAACTAGAGACTATATTATTCCATCATAACAGACCCCATTAATTGCTGATATGAATACCCCGCCCCCGGGTTAAGCCCTAGTCCCACAGAAAGTCCAATCCACCTAATTGGCAGCCTAAAAGTCCATTGAACAAAGGGCCTTAGTCACCCCAGTCTTTCCTTAATCTTCTTTTCATGTACCAGTCCTTTTCCTTCCGTTTCCCCTCCCTCCCCTCCTGGGGGGAGAGAGGCACACAAGACTAAAGCAAAAAGGGGGAAAGGAGGAAACCCTCAAAATCAAATCCAAAACTTGCTGTTCAATGTCTCAGTTTATGCCAAAGGCTAGCTTGACCTCGTAGCTCATGTTAAGGACTCCTTAACTCCCAGAAGTCCTCTTCCTGAAAAAAGTAATCCTCATATAGGAGAACACAATCAGGTTGGAGATTTGAAAAGATCTGGAAAATCAGAGCGGAGCCCCTCCATTGCATCCTTAGCTGTTAGAAACTTCTTTTCTCCAGATGACAGTCGCATCATAAGAGTAGCAGGATAAAGGATCCGAAACTTTATCCCTGCTAAGTAAAGCTTCTTCTTAATGTCCGTATACTCCTTCTGCTTTTCTCGAGTGCCAGGAGTTAAATCCTGAAAAAATCACAATGAGGCCCCGTTCCATTGCAGAGGTTTCTTCTGTCTGGACACCTGAAGAACATAGGATTTCTACTTGTAATTGAGAAACCTCATAATTATAACTCTGGCCGGGCCTCAAAGGTGGGGTTCCCAGTCCTCGATGAGCCCTCTCAATTATACTCTTCCCAAAAGGTGAAGGGCCAAACATTTTAATAGCAGATCCTGGATAAAGGAGACGCAGTCCAGGCCTTCAGCCTCTCCTGGAGCCCTGCTAAAATGAGGTTGTTCCTCGCGATTTCTAGCTTCTTGATCCTCCAACCTCTTCCAGTCTCTTGACTTTTTCTGGATCATCACTACTTCTTGATCCAGCTAGAGACTTTTCCTGTGAGGAAATTCTGGCCTCAGCATCACTCATTCTTAGGGCCAATGAGTGTAGAGCCGGCTTCACCTCAGAGAAATCCATCAAACCCTGCAGCAAGGACTTAATCTCCTTGATGTCCTCAGTGCTGCCACCCACACCCCTTCCTTATCAGAGTCCTCTCCCTGATCTGCATCAACAGATGGGTGGGGCTTGGGCGTTTAGTTGTGGGGAGGGCGCCCGATGGCAGGTTCCACTGGTAGCCGCTTCCATGCCTTACTCAAGCCTCAGGCCCGGCCTACCCGAAATCCCTCTAAAGCACTCAGTCTCACACTCCTTCCGACCGCCACAAACCCAGTTCTGCCAGGCAACGGAACAGCTAGAAGCACCCAACAGAACTCCGAACGAGGAAAGAGAACTAAATACAGCTGGTACCAGGTAATTAAAACAAAAATCAACTGCTTGGGTCTCGGAGGAGCGTGGAGCGCGTCTTACCCGAGCCGGCTCATCACGTGACTCCATGTATACTGTTTCTTGCTTATTTTGCTACTTTTAGGGAGCTGTGCTCCAAACACTGTTTTTAAAGGACAAAAATGGTGCTTCTAACTGCCACATTGAACCCAAGAAAAATAGCTTGAGAAGCTGCACCGCTGGGGGAAGGATAACAACAAACCTCAGGCTCCAGGCAGTGGCTTCTCTTCAATTTAGAGCCCAGGCTGCTTGCTAGTGCAGCAAAAGGGCTTTGTCTAGCTGTTGCATTATTATGGAGGTACCTAAAGCCATTGTTTCACTGCTTCCAGGCTTTTAGGGTACCTTCGGAAACATACAGTCTACAAACAGCAGTATTTTGCTTCTCCTGGACTAGGCCTTCATTTTAAACTGCAGTAACAATATGGATACCGGTATTTCTTTCATTTATACTGTTTTACAACCATGGCATATATCCATGCATTTCAGGGCAAGCTTTTCAGAGGCATTTTGAAATGGGAGTTGGGACAGTAACTCCATGCTATGCCTTTGCTTGATGGCTAACTTTAACAGTAGCAAAATCCTGGGATGTGAACATAGAACATATAGAGACAAACAGACAAACAACAAAGCAGGTGGCCAGCCCAACAAAAAAACATTTAACACAGTACAACATATAACACAGGACACTCACAACCCAGGTATGCTATCTTTACATTCTTAGCATACTGCATTCAGAAAAAAAATTGGGAGGGTACACCCTTTCACATTCTCCTCCCCACCCAAGACAAAACCTGTGAAGTTTTTAATCCTAGCATGGTTTTGTTCATTTACACTAAATGCATCCTTATACTAGGTGCATTCTTATTAAATACATTCTTAAGTCTTACTATATAAATTCTTACTTGGCACACCTGATATTAGAGCTCTCACAGGGAGAGATGGAGCCATAGCCCACCCTCACCAGGGCTCTGCCTCGAGGACCCTATTACAAAACATTATCAAGTGGAAAGAGTCTCTTCTTTCCTGCATACTAGTTCATTTTCCCTGAGGTCTGATAAAAGCTGTTCATTTTTATTTTCACTTGTCCCATATCTGGACTTATAATCCGCATTACAGTGTGTGGTACCTTTCCTATGCTTGATGGTAAACCTGTAAGGTTGTAGGGAAAGGTACCATCTCATTATGCAGTGGTTCCTGTCCTTCATGACATGGAGCCAGCATAATGGATTGTGGTCTGTCCACAATTCAAATTCAACACTCCATAGATAAAAACGGAGTGCTTCTATGGCCCACCTGACAGCTAGGCACTCCTTTTCAATTGTTGAATACCTTGTTTCTCGTTCATGAAGTTTTCTGTTTATATAAACAATAGGATGCTCCTCTTCATCTATTATCTGGACAAGTACAGCACCTATGCCACAGTTGGAAGCTTCCGTCTGAACAATGAAAGGTTGCGTAAAATCAGGAGTGCTTAGAACTTGGGATGAGCACAACCCAGCTTTGAGGTTTCGGAAAGCTTTCTCACATTCTGGGGACCAAACAACTCTGTCAGGTTTGTTCTTTTTTGTAAGGTCAGTTAAAGGGGCTGCTACCGTGGCAAAGCTGGGTAGGAAGCAACGGTAATAGCCAGCCAGACCCAAGAAAGAACGCACATCTTTTTTTGTTTTTGGTCTAGGGCTATTGGCCACAGCATCCACCTTTCCTATATCCGGTCTCAACGAACCTTTACCTATTTGAAAACCTAAGTATCTTGTTTCCCCCATAGTCAATGAACACTTAGATGGGTTGATCGTAAGACCAGCATCTTTGATGGCAGTTAACACTTCCGTAAGATGACGCATGTGGTCTTCGCATGTGGTGCTAAAAATGACCACATCGTCAAGGTATGCTGTGCGGTATTTGGCATGGGGAGTCAAGATATGGTCCATGACCCTCTGAAAAGTTGCGGGTGCACCGTGAAGTCCAAATGGCATGGTAAACTGGAAGAGGCCTAGGGGTGTATTAAATGCTGTCTTCTCACGGGCATCTGGATCTAGAGGAATTTGCCAGTACCCCTTTGTTAAATCCAGGGTACTGATGTACCGGGCATTTCCTAAGTGATCCAAGATGTCATCAGTTCTAGGCATTGGGTAACTGTCAAACCTAGGGACAGTGTTCAGACACCTAAAATCCAAACAGATCCTTACACCTCTTTCCTTCTTTCCTACTACAACCATTGGGAAACTCCACTCACTATGGGAGGGTTCAATAATGCCTAATGCTTGCATTTTCTGAACCTCTTTGATGACCTCCTCTCTAATTCTTTCAGGGAGTCTGTAGGGCTTTTGTCTTATGGGTTGTTCCAGATTCACAATAATATGATGCTCTGCATCCTTTACCCTTCCTGGTGTTCCAGTAAAAGTGCTTTTAAAAGTGTTTAACACATTCTGGAGCTCATTGTGTTGGTTTGGCATCAACTCACAGTTGATCTTTACATCTGAGAGCTCCCCTACACCTTCCAGATATTGGTATGCTGTATTAAGTTCACTGTCTGGAGGTTCTGGATATACATAACTGCATGGGGGGGGGGATTCCCACTCCACCCAGAGCTTGAATAAATTGGCATGGTAGATGTGTTTGTGATGTTTCTTTTCAGGAGTAGTTACCTCATATGTCACTGAACCACATGTCTAGAGATTATTTAAGGGCCCTGACATTTCATATACAACTTATTTTCAGAGGATGGCAAGAGTAATAATACTTTATCTCCCTCTGAAATTTCTTTAAACCTGGTACCCTTATCATAATGCTCTTTCTGTATGACTTGCTGGTCTTGATTGATTTTGTGTGCTTTCTATACATATTTAGCTAACCTGATCTGCAACTAATGCCAATAATCCACTGGGCTAATCCCTTTCTCTGCTGTACTTTCTTCCCACTCCTCTTTGATTACATCCAGCAGACCTCTAGGGTTTCTCCCAAACAGTAATTCAAAGGGTGAGAACCCAGTAAAGGCCTGTGGTATCTCTCGATAAGCAAACATTAGATAGGGTAGGAGGTATACATCCCATTTAGAACCTTCTTCCTGTACAAATTTTGAAGCATTTTCTTCATTATTTGGTTGAAACATTCAACCAGGCTGTCAGTTTGAGAATGGTAAGGCATTATGTAAATGATTCAGTACCGAGGACCTGATACAAATGTCTCAACAAGCTGGCACAAAAGTTGCTCCCCTCTATCTGTAAGAATTTCTCTAGGGATACCCATTCTACTGAATATCATACCAAGTTCTTCAGCAATTCTAGGAGCTGTAACAGTTTTAAGAGGGACAGCTTCATAGTATTTAGTTGCGAAATCACAAACTACAAGAATAAAACAGTTATCTTCTGCACTTTTTGGTAAAGGTCTAACAACACCCATTGCTATCCTCTCAAATGGTGTTGTGAACAGAGACATAGACTGAATGGGTACCTTGTCACTGCATCTGATTTTGGCTACACATTGGCATTCACTACAGCTTCTACAATATTCAGACATTTCATCATGAATGCCAGGCCAAAAAAATCTACGGAGCGACTTAAGGTACAGTCCCTCCCCAAATGTCCTGCCAGGGGAATATCATGAGCCATTTCCAGTAACTTTTGTCTATACTGTTTAGGCACCAACAATTGAGCCACCCTTTCCCCTGTTCAGGGGTTAACCCCTATTCTATATAACAAATCATTCTTTATCTGAAATTCAGCTTGTACTGAGTCAGTAGAAACTCCAACTTGTGAAAACAAAGGTGTTAAGGTTACATCTGCCTTCTGTAACTCTTTAAACTTCCTAGACCCACTTTCTTTCACAAGTTCTACATCATCTAACACTTTGACATCAGCTTTAATGTCTTTAGTATCAGCTTTAATGACTCTAGCATTAGACTGAGTCCATAAATGTTTTTCTTTTCTCTTCTGGGCTCTGGACTTCTTCTCTTTTCCAGGGCCCCATAAATGTCCTGCTCAAAGGGGTATAACAGTTCCAATATCTTTTCTTTCTCTGCTTGTGCCTGGGTAACAACAGCACACAAATTGTCTGATAACAACTGTTCAAACTGGAGATAATCATGATCAATGATGATGGAAAGTGTGGTACTACCTCGACTTTCATGGTTTGAAAGTGTCCATTAATTTGTAGCACACTATCCAGTAAAGGGTAGTGATAAGTGTCACCATGTATACAGGTTACTCCTGTACAAGAGCCTCTTGGTGCAGGTTTCATATCTAGTACATCAGCTTGAACAAGAGTTTGTCTACTCCCCAAGTCAAGTAGGCCACTCACCAGTTTTTCCCCAATTTGCACTGTAATGAAATATTGTCCCCAATTGGCAAGAGCAAGTGGTGCTTGTTCAGTTTTCTTTTTCGAACAAAAGCATGCAATGTGCCTCTTGCCACCACAGTCTCGACATATTATATCAGGGATATAGCCCTTATGTCTGTTACTGTTAGTGCGATTCCCTTAATTAATATTATTGTGCCCAGAAGTAACAGAAGGGGTTCTTACCAGAGAGTGATGAGGTCCTTTCTGATGACGTGGTCTTGCAGGTCTTGCAGTAATGTAGTCTTCTGCCAACCATATGGCCACATCAGAGGACTTGTCGATGTTCTTTGACCCAGATCTGGACGTCTTGAAGCAGTATTCTAATGAACTGTTCTAAGATGATAGACTCCAAGATTTGGTCTACAGTTCTCGTGGCTGGTTGTAGCCATTTTATGCAGAGGTCTCTCAGCTGCATATAGGCATCTTGAAGAAAGTCTGTTACATGAAACTTATATGTTCTAAACCTCTGACGATATGTTTCAGTGCTCATGCCATATTGCTTTAAAACAGCTGCCTTCACAACATCATAGTTATTAGACTGGGCTACCTCTATGTGGCTGTATGCAAGTTGTGCCTTCCCAGTTAGATATGGTGCCAAACATACTACCCACTGAACTCATGGCCAGGAACATGCTGCTGCAACCTGATCAAACGTCATCGGGTACATTTCAATATCATCAGTCTCAGTTAACTTCGCCATCTTAATGTCCTTTTGGCTGCCTCCAGGAGGTGCTGGAGGTCTAGCTGTGCCCATAGTTTGCACAGCTCAGAGCAGATCGGCCCACCGAGCATCACTGTCTCTCTTGTCCATTTCCCTTTGTCTTTCCATATCGACTTGTCTCAGACATAACTATCTCAACAGCTCACTGGATTCCACAGGTGGCTTACCTCCAGAAGCATTTCTTCATTTCATCTCATTTCTGTTTATGAAGCTAGTTTCCTTCCTCCTCCTCCCACCTCCTGCTCATCTCATCAGGATTCAGTGCATTGTTTTTATAACTCTTCATTCTTCTGGATACTTTTAGCTTCCCTTCTCTCCTTCATACCACCAGGTCAAGACCAGGAACCAAGGGTATCTGGAATTACTCAGCCTTATAATTTCAGGGCAAGCTTTTCAGAGGCATTTTGAAATGGAAGTTGGGATAGTAACTCCATGCTGTGCCTTTGCTTGCTGGCTAACTTTAACAGTAGCAAAACCCAGGGATGTGAACATAGAACATGTAGAGACAAAAAGTCACAAACAACAAAGTGGGTGGCCAGCCCAACAAACAAAATATTTAACACAGTAAAACATATAACACAGGACACTCACAACTCAGGTATGCTATCTTTACATTCTTAGCATACTGCATTCAGAAAACAAATGGGGGGTACACCCTTTCACAGATGCCATGGGGGCATCAGAGGAGAAACAGCTTGTAAAAGCAGGCAGTATAGTCACCCATTACCTGACAAGGGGAGCAGATGAGAGGGAGAGCTGTGCCTCAATGGAGGAAAGCCTCTTGAAGATCTACTGTTGTGGTAGGTAACTATTCTATATTCTCCAAGGATATCTCCCTCCATTAACCAACATCATGGAATGATTCCCAATCAGTACTAAGTACACAGGAAGGATAGCAGGACCTAATGATCCTGAGTAAGGAGGCCTTGCAGAACACTGAGGCCAAAGTCATCACATCTACAAGAGATGATGTCCAGACTGTAGCATTTAGTGAATGTATGAACAGTATTCCAAGTGGCATTTTGAAAACAAGCCACTGAAGTAGCAACTCCTCAGGTGGAATGAGCACTAACAGGACTAGGAAGCTGCTTACCATGCTTCTGATAACAAAACATAATACATCTGGCCAGCCATTTAGACATGCCATGTTTGTAAATCAGTGAGCCCACCATTCAGGTGCAAAAGCAATAAACAGTAGAGAGGATTTTCTACAATCCTTTGTACCATCCAGGTACCAACACAGCATCCTACAGATGTCCAGCATAGGTAAAAGATACTCCCCACTATCTGAGGGAGATGAAAAGTAAACTGTAAGGTCTATAGTCTGATTTAGTGTTCTTTCAGGCACATCCCTTGGAAGAAAATTAGGATTGGTATACAGTGTAACCTTATCATTCTGAAAAATAATAAATGGAGGATCTGCAACCAGAGCCTGAAACTCAGAGATGAATCTAGCAGATGTCATTGGCACTAGAAATAGTGTCTTCCAAGAGAGGAAGTGCAGCTCACAAGTAGCCACAGGCTCAAAGGGAAGTGCAGTAAGGCTCTCTAGGACCAAACTAAAGTCCTCCACTGGAAACAGATCTTGGACCAGGGGTACATATAGAGGATACCCCTTAGGAATCTACAGGAAACCTTTAGCTGGGCCACAGTATTTTAATCTGTCAGGGCATGAAAAGTCAACACAAAGACCATGTGGACCTTTGTTGAGGATTACCCAAGTCTTGAGTCCTTCAGGGACAACAGATAGTTCAGCACTTTAAGAACTGGACAAGAAAAAGGATCCAGAACATCTGCACACCACACCACACAGTGAAATATTTCAGTTTTTGTGAATAGGTATACCAGGTGGATGGCTGTCTAGCTACCAAGAGAACATCAGCTGCTGGTGGAGAAACTCTGAAGCAAGAGAGCTCTATGTCCACAGAAATTATGCATGAAAGTGCAGGGCTGAAATATCCAAGTGCACCAGAGCACACTGCTCCTATGTCTGAAGTTCTGCACTTAGGAGGAGCAGAACAGGAGGTTACACTGCCAATTTTAGCTCGTTGACCAGTATTCCCAGCTAGTCCAATAATTGTTGGGTCTGAAACAGTGTGCATGCAATGGTTTCCCAAAACAGGGCCTTTAACAACCAATTGTCTATGTAAGGGAGGACATACAGATCCTCCCTGCTGAGGGCCACTGCTACCATAACAAATACATTGGTAAAAACATGCGTTGCAGAACACAAACAAGACGGCAAAACATGAAATTGGTAGTGTGAGCCCTAAAGCATGAAACACAGATATTTTTGTGTGATCTGCAGATTGTGACATAGAGGTATGTAGCCTTCATCTCCAAAGCAACCATCCAAACCCTCTTTAATAGTAAGGGCAGTGGGTACCATAGAAAGACCATTCTGAACTTTTTATGTGTTCAAAAATGTTCTGACCCAAAGGTCTAGTACTGGCCTTAAATCTCCAGTCCATTTTGGAATCAGAAAGTACCAAGAGTAAGAGCCTTGATTTATTTCTGAAACAGTGACTGATTCCACAGCCCTTTTGTGGTGGAGGGGTTGAACCTCCTCAAGCAAAAGGGAAAGATGTCCCGGCCTGAGGGTATCAGTTTGGCAATGAGTGGGAGGGGTAACTATAGGAACAGTGAGTAGCTCTAAGGCATGTCTGTGCTGAACCACATCCAGTGCCCAAGCATATATAGCTATCTCCCTCCACATTGGTTGAAAGAGGGAGATGCGGACCCCTACCCAAACTTCCTGAGGCAGTGATGCCTGAAGAAAAGAAGGGGAGTCAAAAGGCACTAGGGGCACTGGTAATGGTTTGACCTTCTGTAAGTCTGGCATGGGCACCAGGGGGCAAGTTTGTAGCCTGGGAAGTGGAAGGCTGAGGTCTCTGGGAACCACGACTGGGACCTCTGGAATAACCACAGCCTGGACAGGCATAGGGCCTGCAATAAGGACCATGACCCCATCCATGGGATTTGGGGTTCAAAGTATGAAGGAATCTAAGAGTCATTCTATAAACCTGCAAATCCCTTAAAGCATTTTCAACATCATTGCCAAACAATTGCTTTCCCTTGAAAGAAGTATGCATTACATGTTGTTGCACATTAGAAGGAAAAAAAAAGCCACCCTAAGCCAAGAGTGGTGATGGAGGCAAATCCCAGTGGCAGCAGCCTTGGATGCAGCATCAGAGGCATCATAGGATGATCTGAGTAGGTGCTTACTAACTTCCTGGCTATTAGCTATAGTTTGCTGAGCTGCTATTTTGTCCTGGCCCTCTGGGAATTTTTCAGCCAGGGTGGCCAGTGTCTTCCAAAGGTAATTCTGATATTTAATCATATATATATTCCTGATAGTTAGCAATTCTTAGGCCCAGGAAAGCAGAAGCTAATGTTCTCTTCCCTATCCCATTCAGCTTCTTCTACTCCTTGTCTGGAGGAAGAGAACGCATGTGTTTGGGTATCTTGGATCTGTCATGAGTAGTCATAATTACCACAGAGTCTGTTTCAGTCTGTGAAGAATAATATAGCTTCACAGAAGGGGCCAAATACTGTTTATCCACCTTCCTGGGAATGGCTAGCAGTTGAGCAGGCCTCTGCCAGGCTGCCAAAGTAGCATCCTCAATTGCAGAATGCACACAAGGAATAATCACAATAGGAGAGGCTGAAACCTCCAAGAACTCACAGAGGTTTCTGTTGGAAGAACCTTCCTCTTCAGCTTGGAACCCCAGTTTAGCTTGAATCTGTTTGAAGGAGGCTTGAAAAGAAGCATCTTCAGGGGGGGGTCTAAGTGTGTTTTTCACATTCTCCTCTGAGCAAGAGAAGCTTGAGCCACCCTTATCTATAACTTCTTCCTCCTCATCCATGGCCTCCTCCATCATGAATTATGTATTATATTCCAGTTTGTCATCAATGTTGACTGCCATTGGCTGAGTGTCAATGAGACAGGGAGACACCAGGGGAGTAGCCAATGATAGTAATCCTGTCCTTGGAGGTTTTCTGGACCTGGCACAGTGTCAGGGACAGAAAATTGAAACATTAATGGTAATGTCAATGACAGGTCAGTCAGAGGTGCTGTGGAGCAGGCAATGATGGTGGCATTAGCAGCAGGCACAGAAACTACTCTGACATTGTTTGATACAATGTCTGTGCATCAACAGAGCCCAAGGAGTCTATGGCTGAACTGTTGACAGGACAGTGCCCGATGGCAAAATGGGGTGTGACTCCCTGGGTGAGGAGGAAAAGTAGATGCTTGACATTGGCCATGGTGTCTGAGAGACAGCTGGGGGGAGCAGCAGGGCCCATGGCCAGAGCCTGGGACCCATCTTTATCTTTAAACTTACCTGTGTAATAGGTGAACGTGAATTGTCTGGAGAAGCATCCTTTTCCTTTCTGTGCTTATACTTTTCAGAATGGTGGTGCTTTTGCACCAGTTTCAAAGACTTATCCTTTTTCTTTGACAATTCAGTGATGGCCATTGTTAACAGTGAAGATGGACGGGCTGACAGAGAACCAGGAACAGAAGTGGTTGACGATGGTGAAGCCACCTTTTCTGCAACATGGTTCTCCATTTCTTGGATCAATAGAAAGTTTTCTAAAGTTTTCTTGTGGTATCTCCTGGTTGGCTGGTTAAAGGCCTGACAAACTGAACAGGCTTTAACATTGTCATTGGTACTGAGCCAACAGATACAAATGGAATGTTTGTCATCTTTATATATCTTAATGTCACCACAACGGCAATGATGGAACAGTGATTCCTTGTCTTTCAGTGGTAGCATAAGAGAAAGTATTAAAATAAACTTAGAGAAGTAGCAGCATTAGAAAATACTTTCAAAACTTTGATGGTATTCTTCAGCAACAGTGGACTGACAAGTGTTTGACAGCAGGAGAAAGAACTGAGGCTTGTTGGGGACGCCCGTCTTATATGGGCTCCAACAAGGCATGTTGACATGGGAGGCCTAAGCCTGCAATCATTTCCAGGTGGTCCTGATGTCAACAACTTATAGTTCCATAATGTGGCTCAATGGAGGGAGATACCCTAGAAGAAGATCTTCTATATCTCATACATAGAGTAAAAATGCAGAGCAGAACACAGTGCAGGTACAAGGAGCACCCCGGAAAAACAGTATTTTGTGTGGGCAGCCCAGGCTTTTTCAAAGGTCAATAGCTCCCTCCAGAATACCACTGAAAAATGAAATCTATTGAAAGAGGCAAAGGCACCCAAATATATAAAAAAGTAAAAAATGTGGAATTGTATCATGACTGGTACTGTACACAATGTTTGGTGATCCCAAGTACCATATAGTGAAGAGAACACTTTGAATGGCATAGAGCCTGCACTTCAGCACCTGTTACTGCCAGAGGGCCCTGCACTTTGTCTGACAGATAGAATCTTTGCCCTATTCATCTGTAATTGTAGCCACATGTAAGCACAATGCCCAGAGAGCCATGCACTTCTGCAGCCCATCAGATAGCCCCATGAATTCTTGACATCCATTACCACATGGACATGCAGGGCTGGAGGGCATGCACTTTCACAGGCAGAAAGACTCTTCCCTTGGCACAGGGCCCATAAGGCCCTTTGCATCTGCATCTGTTCATTCAGGTACCAAAGGGACCTGCAAGAATGAGTATACGATTCCACTATCTCTAAAAGAATGGAAATTATTTGCAAAAAACTGTGTTAGTGCACCAGTTAGGTTTCAACTTCCCACCACATAAGTAAAGAAATGTGGCATTAGAGTTTCCAAACCTAACTTTCTGCCCCCAAGCAGCAAAGGACAAGAGTGCACAAGCAACCACAGACAGCCATCATCAAGTAAGACAAACAACATACAACAGTTTTCAGATGACACAAGTGCAGTAGCACTAAAGTGCTACCTTCTTGGATTTGTATCTGTGGCTGCAGAAGCACAGGCTGCACAGGGGCTGTGCTTCTGCAGCCACAACTGTGCATGTCTGTCTTACAGTATGCATAAGTACCTGTGGCTGCAAGAATGCTGGCCTTACAAGGACCTGTGCATATGCAGACAGAAGTACTGTTGCAATTTGAGTACCATGGGTTTCTATATACAGCTGGGGAGTCCAGGCCCCACAGGAGCCTGCACTTCTGTAGCCAGAAGTCATTGTATATGTCTTACACTTGTAGCTGCAGAGGCCAGTGGCAGAACTAGGACTGCACACCAGCTTTTCCAAGGCACAAGCAAATTCCAGTTTAGAAGGTTTTCCAAAATTCAGGCAAATGTTTTAGTATACTATTTAAATATTATACAGACTATCTGTTAATTGATTTCTGTATTTACCTCCCGCATGCTATATTATTATAATCATCTGCATGAAAACAGGAATCTCATACTGTTTGGACTAGCTTGGAAATGGATGAGGAACACATTATACTATGTTTTCTGCCTCCATAAGTGGCATTATTGAACACTTTAAAGCTACTCACACATCACCACTGTATTGCAATCATCATTGCAGTGTCAGTGGCTCAGCAGATTGCACACTCACCTCTGAAGCTGAAAGGAAAGGATGGTTGTAGGTCCCAGCCACAAATCAGTAACTTGGGGTAAGTTCCAATACTGACACTGTAATGCAGCATGGTGGGGGTGATGCACTCCTGAGGTGCTGTTTTTCAGATGCAATATTAAATCAATATCCTATCTGCCTGTTCTGGTGGACGTTAAAGATCCCATGGTACTCCTCAAAAAGAGAAAAGAAATTTCCTTGGGGTCCTAGCCAAATGTCTCCCATTACCACCAACACCTTAACATGCTTCAACATGTCAATTTGACAAGGCTGACAATAGTCTAAATTGTCTGGTGCTCATTTCCTGGTCAACAAAAACTAAATAAATAAGTCCTTGTATAGTTTTTGAAGAAAATGTATTTATTTCATTTTTGTTGGACAGGAAAGAAGGGACAATAATTCATATTTCAAGCATTGGGAGGGGGGAAGCAGATATAAACCAACTGAAATGAAACCAGATTAAGCTGTTGGTATTTTAGTGAAAGGGTGAAATTTAGCCAGCACACCAGGGAAATGCCCCTACTCTTTGAGAAGTACCATGGGATCTTTAACATCCACAACCACCAGAACGGGCAAAAATATATATCCAAGTATGTCCAAACAAAACATGATTTCCTGGACCATGAAGTAAATGCTTCCAAGGCTTTTATTTCATGGCTGCACTACCATGAGTAATTCCAAGCAAAGAAAGAGGGTCAGTGGGCCCTCATTAAGGTTATGGAGCCCAAAAACAAAAGACCCACTTTCTTTGATGAAAGTTTTTAAAACCAGTGCTATACAATCCATAAAACAAAAAATGCACAAATAAATTGCCTAGGTCATATTTTCAGACATTTGTAGTGTAGTGTATTTGATTTAACCAAATACCCCTGCCACTTTGAACTTCTGAAGGCATGGCCCAGGCAATTATAATTTCTTTAAACCCAAACATTGCAAGAAGAAAGCTTGCTTGCAAATGTAAGCACACCATGCACTGGCAGCAAATCAGCACACCCCAGGTGCAATTTGCTATCAACCTTGCTAAAACAAACAAGACTATTGCTGTAGAAACAACTCAAAGTTAGGCAAATTTAACCTTAAAACCCAACAAGAATAAATGAGAAAGAAATAAGCATTGAACAAAACAAACAAACAAAAAAAATACCCGAACAGTTAGCTCTGCTGATCCACACAAAAGAAGTCCTGGCTGTAGACTTGGAGTGGTAGGAGACTCATTGGGATTCTCTCAGCATGCAGACTGGTGCAAAGAAGGATGGAAGAGTATGCAGCCTCAACTTTTTTAGGTTCAGTGGTCCCTGGGCTAGATTTTCAAAGTCTAGTCTGGAATGTCTATGGCTGCGAGACAAAACTGGCACACATGGGTTTCCATTTGCAGTGCAACAGTTTCTCCCACAGTAACAGTATTTTCAAAGGTAGAGCCAGTTTATGACTGGCTCCATGATTTACACAACAGCTTGTAGCCAATTTTCTTGGTGGGACCAGGTGTAACATCCTTCACAGCTATGCTGGCTGAAAATACCAAACTCAGTAGATATAGAGATTTTGTCCCACAACATTAGCTGCAGAGTAGGACATAGTCCCTAGGGGCTTTGAAAATCTTACCCACTGTTTCTGAGCTGGGTGAAACCACCAGTGTGGCTGATGAGGTGTGGCAGGGGGCTTTGCAATACAGGAGAGAAAAGTTATTCTCATCCTCCCCCATTACTTAGCCACTGTAAACTGTACCAAAGAAAGGGGTGCAAAAGACCCCCACATATTTTCATTGGTGTAGAAACTAGTTAAAACCAATTTCATTTGCTACCTTGCCTGCTGAAGCAAGCAAACATTGGTATTAGGTTGGAGCTGTGAAAATGGGGATAATCACGTTCACTCTCCCCTTACTCACACCAACACACAGGGCTTTGTAGTTACCTGCAGAGTAGATGGACAGGCATTGTATTTTTCTGGTGGCTAAGCCTGTACTATGAGAAGCTATGATGGGGCAGATGCTGTGTAAAGCAGCAGGGGAGTTGTAATGAGCAGAGTTAAAATCAAAATGTAATGCATTGGTATCCTATTAGGATACTGAAACTCAGAATCCCAACACTCACAGGACTGAGTTCAGTATCCTGACACACATTCACTTGACAGCTTTGGTGTCCTGACATGCACGCCCAACAGGAATGACAGGGGTAAGGTAGCAGATGTGATGAACCACTGCCCTACCCCTGGCCAGGCACCACAACAGAGGAAAAAATATAGAAACTGGCCAAAATGCTCCTATGGTGTGGAGGGCTAAGATGCTCCTATGGTATGGAGGGCTAAGCCACCAGTAGCTTGACCAGCATGGTGCAGTGGACTTGGGTTCTGTTCCCAGTTACTGCAATGTTGTTTTTTGCACACACTCCCATGACTTAATGTCTTACTTTGAGGTCTGCTCCCCCTTGGAGTTGGTTATTTAAGTTACTGGGGATGTGGGAGAAGACTCCCGCCATGTGGGGGGTTGTGGGGTGCAAGTGTCTTTGGGATCCCCCAAGTTGGGATCCAGTGCCTTGCTGCATATTGAAATTCAGTCTCCCAAACTTGGTCATGTGGAGTTCAGGATAGTGAGTTTCAGTATGTGACACTTGGACAGCTGGATCTGATCACTGTATCATTTTTTGTAATATAAAAATGTGTCATGAGAGATGCTGAAACAGCATGTGAGATCACACACACACAGGTTTTAGATACTAGGTGTTACCTGGAAGGCCAGAAGCTAATTACAGGCTAGAAAATACCTAACTACCAAGATAGATCATAAACTTTTATAATGCTTAGAGGAAGAAGAGCAGGTTATGACGTTTTAGTGCAAAGTCATAAAAGATGCTTTGATGTCGTGGGAAGGGGAAGCAGATAAAAAGATCAAAGAAATGTCATTTGAAAAAGAAAATGAGTTGTGCTGAGATCAAAAAATATTAATTTACCTTCTGGGAAAAAGACACCCTGTTTTTGTATAGATATATTTTTATATATATTCTGACAGGGAGGAGCTAGGTGATCTCATGCAAAGAGGTGAGCAAAGCCAGCTTTTAAACAATATTCTGTTTTCCTTCAGAGGACACACTCTTATCTACAATCTGAGAAAGAAACAGCATTGAGCACTTTAAGCAGGTATTTAGAGAGAGAGAGAGAGAGAGAGAGAGAAATCTAAGTACTGTAGTCGGAATTACACTGTTAAAACCTTGTTCTTTGAAAAGATTGTATGTTTCTTGTGATATTGGTTCTGTATTTTATGTTTTACATAATTTT
The DNA here is from genome assembly GCA_016271365.2 of Neoceratodus forsteri. NCBI lineage: Eukaryota > Metazoa > Chordata > Ceratodontiformes > Ceratodontidae > Neoceratodus > Neoceratodus forsteri. The sequence goes on from JADMNL010000022.1 coordinate 297,369,093, forward strand.
TATCTATTCTAGTAAAACTCTATTTTTAGAGCCTATTTGGTCTGTCTTTGATTTCTTTCCTTTACAAGTGAAGTATATATGGTTTCAGCAGACACTGTGCATAAGCTTGAATGGTGATACCAAACTGGAAAAAGGTAAGCATTTTAATCTGGAGGTCTTTATCATAGTTTTTAAGGGTTCATTTCTGTACACCTGGTTAGATGCCCATAGGCAATGATATCTGGCCCCCCGAAGACAGAATTGTCTGAGCCTGTGCATTGGGTACACTAGCAAGAGGTTCACAATTTGAATCCCTCCAGAACTGAGACCAAAGGTTGATTTGAATCCACAAAACAGACAGGAGGGGTGCCCTGTTTCTGTTAACTGTTCACAAGACTGCGCTCAGAGGTTAGCACTTTGGGATTAGAGGGCTGACCTGCTGAGTGGGTTTGTGACAGACTGGTTGGCAGTGGTGGCAAAATTTTGGTATCACAAGCTTTTATTGTTTAGTGTGTCAACTGGAGAGGGTCAGCTCAGTTGCAAAGAAAGAAAAAGGCAGTGATTTATTTTTTAAAAAAGGAAACAGAACTATATCACTTGGTGTACAGTCAAGTTCCTAGCCATTTAATTTTTTTCCTAAAGTGAAAGTCAGAGTAGCAGTAGTGAGGGAAGATGGCTTACAACTACAGCAGGCACACTGTAGACTACTTAAGGCAGTTGTGCAGGGACAGAGGAGTCCCGTTCAAGTCGAAAGCCAGCAAACAGAACCTCATAGATGCCCTGATGGTAGCAGATACTCAGAGCAGTGAGTCATGGACCGTGACTGAAAAGGACCAGACCTCAAGTGTGGCAGGGCTAGTGGCCAGTGCAGTGTCCAGATCCAATGAAGAGGGCAACAGGGCCACTGTCAGTGAAGGGCCACAGCAGCAGGGGAAGGTCACCAGTATCCTGGATCCAGAAGTACTCAGGCTGAAAATTGAGTTGCGCAGGATGGAGCTGGAGTTCCAGAGAGAGAGAGGGACCGTGAACAAAGGGAGGCAAAGAGAGAATGCCATGAGGCAGAGCGAGAACACTGAGAGGTAAAGTGAGAACAAAGAGACGCAGACCATGAGGAGCGTAAGCACCAGCAAGCTGCAGAGGAGAAGAGAGAGCGAGAATGCCGAGACACAGACCATGAGGAGAAAGAGCAGGCAACAGGAACTGGAGAAGCTACGACTCTGATCAGCAGCACCAGATCAGGTAAGTGGCTTGGGTTTAACTGGGACTACAGGACTGGGTTACAAATTGAATTCCAAATTAATAGCCTAATTTAATGAGGGGGAGGATATGGGTGCCTTTTTAAATTCTTTTGAAAAAGTTTGTATTCAGGCTAAAATTCCTAGAGAGTCCTGGAGCTTCCAGCTATCCCCGCTACTTATCGGGAAAGCTCAGGATGCATTGGGTCAAATGGACAATGAGGACAGTGATGATTACAGCAAACTTAAAGCTGCACTGTTAAAAAATTTAGAATTAACTGCTGAATCATACAGAGCTAAATTCTGTAAGCTCTGGAGAAGCCCTGACATGAACTACAAGGAACTGGCCATGAAACAACATCAGTTTTTAAAACATTGGTGGGAAGGAACTGAGGCAAACTCTGTTGATAAAATTGAAAATGTGATTCTGTTAGAACAGTTTTTCTAGGCAAGCCCAGCACAGCTGAAAACCTGGCTAGAGGACCGAGATCCCAAAACAGTGCAAGAGGCTGCTGAACTCTTGGACCGCTATGCCAAGAGCAGACCTGTTCTGAGAGCAAATGGGGTGGGCATGGCAGTGCAGAAAGAGAAAAGCGCACCTTCAGGGCAGCTAAACCCGTCACTGCCTCCACTGAAACCAGTTAGCCCCAGGTTTCAGAGAAAAGATTTCTCTGAGAGAAGAAATGAATGTTGATTGTGTAAAGAAACTGGGCATATTGCCAGACTGTGTCCCAAAACAGTGAGCAATAATACACAACCGGGTGCTAGAAAAGAAGTGGGTTGTTTGTGTGTCCCTGGAAGCATGCCAGTGAACATGAGCAAACACATGCACCTAGTCATGATGAATGGTGTACAGACACAGGGGTTAAGGGACACAAGGGCATCCCTGACCTTGGTAAAGGGGGATTTGGTACAGCCTGGTCAGCTTATACCCAATAAATATGTCACTGTAGAGGACTTTACGGGTGGGGAGAAAACATTGTCCCTCACTAGTGTTCTCTTAGACTGGGGTGAAACAAGGGGAACAGTCCAACAGGTGGCTGTAGCTAAAACGTTAGCAGTGGATGTGATCCTGGGCAACAATCTCAAGCAAGGGATGATGTGTGCAGTTACTCGTAGCCAAGCGGCAAGGGAAAATTGTAGTTCCCTGAACCCCCACAGAAGCCATTGTGGAAACCACTGAGAGGCTGGTTCCCCAGCCTGTGTCTCCAGATGGGGAGACTAATGAAAAGGGGGTAGAAATTTCACCAGTAGCAAGTAGCCACACAGCTACAGAGGGTTACTCCGAAGAGGGAGGGGTGACCCATTGTCAGAGGGTTGGGATTGACAGTGATCCTGAGTGCCCTGATGCTAGTGCTAGGGACCCTAGTTTAGCAACTGAAGGAAACCTGTCCCATGCCGTGGGAATGAGTGAGGGGTTTTCAGCTACTCAGAGAAGTGGCCCTAGTTTAGAGAAGCTGAGGGTTTGGGTAGACTCGGACGGCGCACAGGGAGGTGATGGCAGACATAATGTTTATTGGGAAAATGGAAATATGTATACTCAGGCTGTGCAGACAGAGGGAGGGATGCTAGGCAGGCAGCTTGTCATTCCCAGGGGTATCATGAGCAGTTGCTCAAGATTATACCATGGACATAAATGAAGAGCCAATGAAATCATCAGGCTGGCAGTTTACCACCAGTGTAAATCCTATGATAACCACTGGCTGATGAGAAAAAAAAAGGCTCAGCCATATCCTAAACCTCTGCAGCCCAGGAATAAATAGAATAAAAATAAACATGCACAGCCACCTCTTTAAAAGTTGTATTTTATTATAGTTAAAAAAATAAACCTTGGTATAATTGCAATAAGCCACTCGGAGAATGTGGGTTATCGGGGGATTTATCATGGCTGGCAAGGATTTACCCACTCAGCTGCACTTCATGGTCAAACCACTCCAGCAGTGGTAAATCCCCTGATAACCCACATAGCCTTGTGGCTTATTGCTTAATTGCACATGATATTCCCTTGTCTGGTCATCTGGGAATCATGCGCATGATGCAGCGGTTGGCCCAGAATTTCTACTGACCTAACTTCACCCAGCAGGTGAAGGAGTATTTCAGGTCTTGTCACAGGTGCCAAGAAATAGGGAAGGCGGGCAAGAAAACCCAAGCCACCCTGATTCCATTGCCCATAGTGGAGGAGCCATTCCACAGGGTGGGAATGGATATTGTGGGGCCTTTAAATACCCCCAGCTCCTCAGGGAAGAGATTCATCCTAACTGTGGTGGATTATGCCACCCGGTACCAAGAGGCAGTCACCCTATCCTCACTGAGGACAGACAAAGTGGCAGATGCCTTACTTGGGATTTTGTTCCGTGTTGGGTTTCTGCAGGAGGTAATCACCGATCGAGGGGGTTCCTTCTTGTCAGACCTGATTAAATGTTTATGGGAGAAGTGTGGGGTGGTGCAGAGATACACAGCACCATATCACCCACAAGCCAATGGGCTTGTGGAAAGATTCAATGGTACCCTAAAGTCAATGCTCTGGAAGTTTGCTGAACAGCATCGGAGGGACTGGGAGAAATACCTTCCCCACCTGTTGTTTGCATACAGGGAGGTGCCCCAAGAGTCAACAGGATTTTTTCCCTTCGAACTCTTATATGGATGCCGGGTACATGGGCCCCTAGTCTTGATCTGAGAGGACTGGGAAGAGAAGCATGCCACCCAGGGAACTCCCTTTGTGGATTACATCCTTAGGTTTAGGGAAAGACTGAAGGAGCTTATGGGGACAGCCCAGAGCAACCTGGCAGCTGCCCCACAGAAACAAAGTGTGGTACAACCGCAGAGCCAGAGCTGACTCGTACATGGTGGGTCAGGAAGTCATGGTCCTTATTCTGGTCCGGAAAGACAAGCTGCAGGCTGAGTGGGCAGGACCATACAAAGTGGTTAGGAAGGTAAATGACATGAACTACATTGTGGAGTTACCTGACTGAAGACAGACAGAAAGAATGTACCATGTCAACATGATGAAGCCATATGCAACTAGGGCTGACATGGTGTTTGCAGTGTGTAGTCACGGGGAGTGGATGGTCGAAGGAGACCCCCTTCTGGATTTGCTGGAAGAAAGTAAATGGTAGTCCTCTGTGGAGGCAGTAAACTTGTCTCCTCAGCGGGACCCAGACCAGATCCAGAAAGTAAGGGAGGTTTTAGCAGACTTTGCCCCATTGTTTAGCACCAAGCCTGGACTAACCCCCTTAGCAACGCACAATGTGGAGACAAGAACACAGATGCCCATACAGCAGACAGCATATCAGGTGTCAGAGGCTGTCCAAAAGGACATTAGGAGGGAAGTGGAGGAGATGCTGGATTTAGGGGTAATCCAGAGATCCCACAGCCCCTGGGCCTCACCCGTAGTCCTTGTGCCTAAGCCAGATGGCTCTACTCATTTCTGTGTGAACTATCATGGACTGAATGCAGTCATGAAGTCAGACACCCACCCGATGCCCCAGACAGACGAACTCCTGGACAAGTTGGGGGGGTGACCTACCTTATGACGATTGACCTGACAAAGGGGTATTGGCAGGTAGAGCTGACAGACAGAGATAGGGAAAGGTCAGCCTTCATCACTCTGATAGGCTTATTTGAGCTCAAAGTAATGCCTTTCGGAATGAAGAATTCCCCGGCCACTTTCCAAAGGTTGGTGAACCAGGTGTTAAATGGTGCCGAGGGGTATGCCGTGGCATACCTGGATGACTTTGGCATCTTTAGTACCAGCTGGGAGGAACACCTATCCCACCTTGGGGAAGTGCTGGCCAGGATATAGAGGGCCAGGCTCACTGTCAAAGCCGGGAAGTGTCAGGTGGCCATGGGAGAAGTGGCATACCTAGGGCATGTGGTAGGCCGGGGACAACTTTGTCCTAACCAAATAAAAATAGAGGTCATCCAGGCGTAGCCCAGACCAGAAACACAGAAGCAGGTCAGGAGTTTTCTAGGGACAGCAGGGTACTACAGAAAATGTGTACCTAATTACAGTTCCCTGGTTGCACCCTTATCTGACCTGACAAAGAAAAAGATGCCAAAGAAAATTACCTGAAACCCAGCCTATGAGACAGCCTTTACCAGTCTGAAGGAGGCACTATGCAGTGCTCCTGTTTTGACAAGTCCTGACTATAGTAGACCCTTTATAGTTCAGACTGATGCCTCAGACAGGGGTATTGGGGCAGTACTGAGTCAGACATCCAGCCAAGGGACAGATCACCCAGTAGTGTACCAGGGAGCAGGCATACTCCACGGTGGAAAAAGAGTGTCTTGCCATAGTGTGGGCCCTAAAGAAGTTGGAGCCATACTTATATGGGCAGCATGTTGTGGTGCAGACTGACCATAACCCCCTGGTTTGGCTGACTCAGATGGGAAAGAACAATGGTAGATTGCTAAGGTGGAGTCTTGTTTTGCAAAGGTATGATATGACAATATTACATAGGGCTGGAGCCAAAAATCAGAACTCAGATGGGCTGTCTAGGGTCTATGAGGAGATAATTGATTTGGGAAGCTCATCCCATGCAGGGGATAGAGCGCCCAAATTCAGTCTAGGTGGGGAGGAATTGTGACACTTGGACAGCTGGTTCTGATCACTGTATCATTTTTTGTAATATAAAAATGTGTCTTGAGAGATGCTGAAACAGCATGTGAGATCTTACACACACACACACACACACACATGTTTTAGATACTAGGTGTTACCTGGAAGGCCAGAAGCTAATTACAGGCTAGAAGATACCTAACTGCCAAGATCCTAAACTTTTATATCACTTAGAGTAAAAAAGCAGGTTATGACATTTTAGTGCGAAGTCATAAAAGATGCTTTGATGTCCTGGGAAAGGGAAGCAGATCAAAAAATCAAAGAAATGTCATTTGAAAAAGAGTTGTGCTGAGATCAAAGAATATTAATTTACCTTCTGGGAAAAAGACATCCTGTTTTTGTATAGATATATTTTTTATATATTCTGACAGGGAGGAGCTAGGTGATCTCATGCAAAAAGATGGGCAAAGCCAGCTTTTAAACAATATTCTGTTTTCCTTCAGAGAACACACTCTTATCTACACTCTGACAAATAAACATCTTTGAGCACTTTAAGAAGGTATTTAGAGACAGAGAGAGAGAGAGACAAATCTAAGTACTGTAGTAGGAATTGCACTGTTAAAACCTTGTTCTTTGAAAAGATTGCATGGTTCTAGTGATATTGGTTCTGTATTTTATGTTTTACATATTTTTTATCTATTTTAGCAAAACTTTATTTTTAGAGCCTATTTGGTCTGTCTTTGATTTCTTTCCTTTACAAGTGAAGTATATATGGTTACAGCAGACACTGTGCATAAGCTTGAATGGCGATACCAAACTGGAAAAAGGTAAGCGTTTTAATCTGGAGTCTTTATTATAGTTTTTAATGGTTCATTTCTGTACACCTGGTTAGGTGCCCATAGGTAAAGATATCTGGCCCCTGAAGACAGAATTATCTGAGCCTGTGCATTGGATATGCTAGCAAGAGGTTCACAGTTTGATTCCCACCAGAACTGAGACCAAAGGTTGATTCGAATCCACAAAACAGACAGGAGGGTTACCCTGTTTCTGCTAACTGTTCACAAGACTGCACTTGGAGGTTGGCACTTTGGGAGTAGAGGGCTGACCTCCTGAGTGGGTTTGTGACAGAGTATTCCACAACAGAACCAATGCATTGCTCCCCGCTCCTGTTGTTCCCAAACTGCTACCCATATTGTGCTTGTCTCTGCTCTAGGAAGCCCTGCTTTCAAGGCTGTAAAACCCCTGCTCTACAACTGGTTAGGGCTTCCTGCAGTAAAAAAAAATTTAAATGAAACCAATGAATGTTTACCTTCTCTGCAAATATCAGTGTTTTTCTTTCACGTATAGAAAGAAAAAAACACCAATATTTGCAGAAACACTCTGGTTTTTTTTTTACCATCAGAAACGTAATTAAATAATTAATCCCTGCTACCTCCTTTCCCACCCTTTCTGGTATCGACTCCTCATCCTGTCTACTAACTTTTCAGCCTCTCACCTGCCTACCAACCACCTAGCTTTTAGTCAACCCTGCACTTTGTTGCCTCAGGTTTTGCCACCCCCATCCCTCCCCCTGTTCTCCGCTCTAATACAGACTTAGTCAATTTCTGACTGAACTGATATTGCATTCAATCCTGTTAACTACCTGTAACCCTTTTATTTTTTCTCAATCGTATCTTCAAATGTTACTATGTGCCCATCTGCTGTTATTGCAACCTGTTTCCTTGTTAATGACAAAGTCATCCTACTGACAGCACCGCTTTATTCTACCTTTTGATTGTACAAACTGTAACCATTTCTTACTCTTGTTGAGATCTTATGTATGTAACATCTCAGTATCATTGTCACTGTACTTTGCAAATGTCCTTTTGTTGTAACTGTTTGTTCACTCCTGATGTGGAATATTTGTAAAAGAGTCTCTGGCTCAAAGGTATTGTAATTTTTAGAAATAAATAAATAAATGAAGTTGGCCTGGGTTAGAGTCCTAATACAGCATTCATTCATTATTTATTTATTTATTTATTTGTTGGGGGAAAAAGCCTACCTTGTTCATGCAGAAGCTTGTGTCTGGTTTGCAAAATTTTAAAATCACAGTTACATCATGACCATCATGATGTTAGGCTGTGTGAGTTTTAACTTTGTAAAATAATGTCTATTTGTAATTTGTGGCTTGCACTCTGCCCAGTGAGGGTGTTTGTTGGGATCCCACATTACAGGAATGAAGTGAAGAGGGACAGATGGGCAGGGGCTATTGTAAAGCTCAGCTGGGGCACAAAAATAGCATTTCCCATATGCACTGTGGTGGCTGATGGTTGAGTGATAAGGTAGCATAGTAGAGTGAAATCAGAGTCGCTGACTCTGTGGGGTTGGAGTGGCAGAAATGTAATCTGAGAGAGCCAGGTTGAGTTATAATGTTTCTGGTAGTCAGCTTAGTTGAAGGCTCATTTAAAGGAGCTCCTACTTACATTTTTGGAGCCAGTAGTTGGCTCATCAAAAGGGGAGATACACATCAGTGTTTAGAGAAGGGCACCACTCCACTAACTGGTACAGTAACACAGATTTCTGTTAAAAAAAAATATATATATATATAGACACACACACACCAGGTGGAGGAGATTGCTTACCTCCCCACCCAGTGTATTGAGGAAGTGCAAGGTGCTGGAGGCATGGAGAAGCAATCAATGCCTTCTCCCTCACCCGTTTGCCTACAGATATGCAGGATGACTCTAGCCAGAGAGCCAAGCCTGCACAGTTTGTGTCCATGGAGTCCAAAGTAAATATGGAGGTATCAGCTGAAGATACCTTGGAGGTGGCATATCAAAAGAAGAAGGCTCATCTGCTGAACTTTCTAGCTGAGAAGGAGAAAAAGCTGAAATATCCACGAGGTCGCCAGTGAAGTGAAGTGGTTTTGGGATAGAGCAGCATTTGTGTCAACTCAACTGCTGTTGATGAACATTGCATGCAAGGATCTGTTGTAAAGTTTTCCCAAGCAACTATTTTGGAGGGTAAGTATGTTCAATTTATGCAGTGCCCCCAGTCTTCTCCATGCCTGCTGACAGATTGGGACTGACTCTGTCAGATCATCAGCTGTTTCTCTGTCAGAGGGTGAGGCTTTGTTTTCTATGTTTCCTGCTGCACACCTGAATGCTCTGATGTGTTTGACTACTGACCTGACTGCTTTCTCTGCTTCTGATAGTGCTTCCACAGGCTCTGACTGTGCTGTACCTGCTCAACCATTATTGAGTGGGACAACGATTGCATGTAATAATGCCCAGCTAATTGTGGGTGGGGAACCTGGAGCAACGTTGGCTACTTCAGGTCAGTGTACTGTTGGGATAGACCTGCTTCATACTTCTAAAGAAGGCTCAAGGATTAAGCAGATTAATAGAATTTCATGAAAATGTTAGCAGCAATCCTCCACCTCCAGTGCTATCCTCCACTTCCATTGCTAGCTCAGCCTCTGGGCTCCCTTTTAAAGATGCTTTAAAACAAGTAGGCTGGCAGAAGCAGGAAGATAATGAAACCTGGCACTAACCTGGGTCAGTATGAGCTGTTGACCTGGGTAAAATCCCCCTCTCTGAAATGCAGCTGTTGTATGGGATATCTGGAAACAAGCATGCTGATAGCACTTCTGTTGCAGAGACTGTGTATCCTCCTTTGTCTCAGAAGACACAGACAAGTGACTTTTTGTTTGAACTACCCTCTACTTTTGAACTTACACAGTATCCAAGAATTACTTTTGCTACCAATGTGGTTCATAGTGATGGTCATCCTGTGCAGAGGCAAGTTTCATACCCCCACAAGGCCCAAACATAGATGATCAGATTGTACAAGAGGGTGAAGCAGCTGACGATACAGATGTGGAGATTGCAGGTGTGATGTCAGTTCCAGTATTGTGGGGCTGAGCAAGATGCCATGAGAGAAACAGCAGGGTTTCATGCCGCATCGAAGATTCATGGTGTTTGCAGGAGAAGTTTCTCGTGGAAGCTAAGGGAAATTTTTTCTTTGCCTACTATAACTGTCCCGTATGTATGGTGGAAATTTTGAATCCTGAAACAAGAGCATATGTATGACGCTGGGAGCCCTGGTGTTACAAGCTGTGGTAAAAGGCTCTCCATATAATGGTGTGGCATTTGATTCTCCTGGTTTGTTATGGCTTGTTGAGCTAGTAAAAAAGGGGGAAAATATCTCTATTTGTGGAAAAAGACAGTTTGTTAGGGGAATCGGGGAATCTGTGTGAGTTGAAATCACATTTGGCAAAAATATAAGTACCTGAAAAAAAAAAAAAATAAAATACATTGGGAGCCCTGGAGACATAAATGCTGGTAAAAGGTTCTTTATTCTGGTGGGTTGTTTGATCCTTTTAGTTTATTATGTCCTGTTGAGCTACTTAAAAAATATTTAAAAAAGGCAAGAAGAAATCTATACGAGGAGAACTGGGGGAATTGCAAGAATTGAAATTGCACGTGGTGTAAAGAATTAGCAGCAGAAGTGAGATAAGAACTTGGTACTGCTAGGGAAAAGCAGTCCTAAGTAAATTTCTGTCTTGGGGTTTAAGTGTTTAGTTGGTGGGTAAAAGAAGTGAGAGAACCAACAGAAGAACTAACTGCTGTTTCACAAGCAGTATGTCTAAATCAGTGAGGCGGGTCAAAGAAATAATGAGACAACATTCAAAAGGTAAACATAACAAAAAGGGCAAGTTTACTTTAGAAGTTGATTCAGAAGAAATGGATGATTGTATTTCATTTCAGTCACATTTAAATGAGAATTTAGCATGTGGTAACTTGTTATTTCCAATTCCGGATATTCCACCAAAATCTAAAGTGGCCCTTAAATCTGCAGGGAAAATAACTTTTTTCCTCAATTCTGTAACAGATACGACAACAGAACCATCATTAATAAACCAGGGTGAAGAAAATATACAACAAAAAACTGTGGCAGCAGGAATTAAGATGAATGAGATGGAGAAACATATACAGGCAGTAAATGAAAGGGTGAAGGAATGGGAAACAAATACAGATTTTGAACAAGGGGGGAGAGCTACAGGTGCAAATAGATAATGAAAAAAGGGAGCAAATAAAGAAGTTTGAAATTCAAGAGCAACTTTAGCAGAAATTAATAACATCAGGCACCTCCGATCAAACAAATCAAGAACTATCAGAAGTAATCAAACAAGCAGTTGCATCTTTGAAAATAGAGATTCTACAAGCATTAGGAGAAATAAATGTGTCTATTAAAGGAATCTCGGACTCATTTAATGTTCTATCAGAGAAAATTAAGTATTTAAAGGCACATACTCAAGGATTAGAGGAGAGGGTGTCACAAATAGAAGATGATAAAGGTCCTATGTTAAGAATATAATCAAGGCATGAACAGCAACTACAAGACTTGATTCGAAAGGTTGCAGATATAGAAGACAGGTCAAGAAGGGGAAATATTAGGTTATTAAATGTCCCAGAAGGCTTTGAAGGGACAAAGATCCCATACCATTTGTGGAAAAAATGCTTACAGAGATAATGGGGAAGAAATATCCAGAACAGATAATCGATATGGGCAGGGCACATAGAACTGGATTTAGATTTGTGAACTTGAATCAATCCTATCCAACACCCTTCCTGATAAAACCACACAGGTATTAGGATAGGGAAGCAGTGTTGCAGAAAGCAAGACTAGTCAAAGGGCTTAAATATCAAAATTTAATTATAAATGAATATCTGGACTTGTCACAGGATACAGTGAATAAATGAAGACTTTTTAACCCACTTAAGAGAAAGATGTATGACATGGGGATTAAGTTTAGTATGCAACAACCAGCAAAATTAAGTTTTGTGGTCAAAGGGAAACTGCATACATTTGTTGACTACGAGGAAGCTGAGGAAGCATTTAAAAGTTGTTAGGGCCAATCAAAGCAACATCCTACAGAGAATAAACCTTCAAATCATGAAAGCTCTAATCTTAACCAAGAAACGTAAATAGTTTAATAAGGAAGTGCATAAATGCCATTTGGTGTTATTATTTTAATTTCAGCTGTTGAGAAAGGAATGAAAAATGGGAGAGCAAAAGATTGGGGGTAGGAAGTGGGTTGGTAAAATCATGCTTCCCCCTCTAGAATTTTATCTCATTTGTTCTTCCCCTGCCATTAGGGTATTAGGATAACTAAAACTTATTAGGAATTAAGATATAAATAAAGAATGAAAAGTAAGGAAAGTAAGGGAGGATTAGTAGAATGAAAGGAATATATGTTAATACTGGGGAAAGCTAGGAAAGAAGAGAGGGAAGAGAGGGAAGAGAGGGAAGAGAGGGAAGAGAGAGAAAGGAAAATATAAAGAAACCATCATTTTTAATTAACCACCTTCCCTCCATTGCATATGTCATTTGGTAATATTTTAGTGGCTAGAGCTATAAGATGTAATAGCCCAAGTCATAAGAAAATGCGGAGAGAAAAAAAAAGTAGAGAGGGCATGGACCCTGCTGTACCTCAGAGGCACAGGAGATGACATTTTGTCTATCTCCACTAATGAATGAGGGAGTGTATAGGGAAAGTAATTTTCCTGATGGGGAAATCACAGGGATATGGTTTGTTAGGTGTAGGGTTGTATATCCAATCAAAAATAGAGAAACATAATAGCAAATATGATTTTTTAGTATATTTAAAAGATTAAAGCATTATTGGATCCAGGAATATATTTTTTCACTTTAGATTACAAATTCTAATAAATAAATGGTGGATATATTAAGGCTGGCAATGTGGAATGTCAAAGGACTGAGACAAAGAAATAAAATGTGTAGAGTAATAAATTATCTTACCAAAAGAAAAATTAACTGTGTGCTGTTACAAGAGACGCATTTCTCAGAGGCAGATTTTCAGTGGTTCCAAGGGAAATGGGGACCAGGAGTACATGCCCTTTATAACTCTAATGCTAGGGGAGTGGCTATTTTTTTTTTTATAAAAAAGTATCGAAACCAATTATACATAAAAAATATATAGATCTGAAGGGAAGGTATATTATAATAGAAATAGAAGTGGGAACAGAGTGGCTCACCCTAGCTACAGACCATGGTCCTAACTATAATAATCTGGGTTTTTCTCAGAATTCTTTCTACAACTATCGACATTTAAAGACCCATACATTGTGGGAGGAGATTTTAATGTAGCCCTAAATAAATCAGACAGAACTTCAAGCTCCATTTATAATGATAAAACTTCAATAAAAACTATAAAGGGATTTATGTCTGACCTGAATTTAATAGACCCTGGGTATTGTTGTAACTCTAAAAATAAACAGTTTTCTTATTATTCTAATGTGCATTGTGTATACTCAAGAATAGATTATTTTTTAACCCTTGTGCTGTCAGAAGATTTAGAATGTATAGTTTTTTAGGACATGTATACATGCCGGTGGCACAGCAAGGGTTAATATTGGGTTCAATACAACATAACATAGATAAACCTGTATACCCAGGTATATTAATATCAGGCCATTCACCCTGTATAACAGATATTCGGTGGAATAAAATGTCATACAGATCTAGAAATTGGAAAATGGATATGACACTGGTTAAAAGGAAAGAAGTTGGTAATACTCTAACACAAGAAATATTGGAATTTTTTGAAAGAAATTCTGAGCAGGATACAGATATAATGATAATTTGGGATGCTTTCAAATCATGGCTTATGGGAAAATTTTAACAAATACAGGGGAAAAGGAAGAGAAAATGGGAAGGACAACAGAAAAAATTAGAGGAAAAAATATATACATTAGAACAAATACATAACAGTTCATTGGATTCTGATACATTTAATACATTAATAAAAACAAAGGATGCATACAATGCTTTGATAACAGAAAAAGCAGAAAGTCAGATACTGAGGACTAGATCTAATTATTACATACATTCAAATAAAACCACTGAAATTATTAGCATGGCAGCTAAAATAGGATCAGGAAAAAAATTATGTAAAACAAATAAAAGATGTGGGAGGGGCATTGCATACTAATCCACAAGATATTAATAAAATATTTACAGAATATTATAAGGAGTTATACACATCACAGTAAATAAAGGGAAATCAAGGACAGGGGAAATTTTTAGATGATCTAATAATGAGTCAACTGACAGAGGAGGCAAAATTATTGATGGAAGAACCTTTTGTCAAGTCAGAGGTGGAGACAGCAATTGAAGGGATGAAGTCAGGAGAAGTTCCTGGACCAGATGGTTTTCAACAAGAATTCTATAAGAAACACAAGACCATATTTATACCAGTACTAACGACCATGTTTAATAAAATTATAGAATTAGGCAAGATTCCAGGTACATTTCAAGAAGCTCATATTCATCTCTTCCATAAGCAGGATAAAGATCCACAGCTATGTAAATCCTAAAGGCCAATATCTTTGCTAAACTCCGATTATAAGATTTTGGCAAAGTATTGGCCAATAGGATGGAGAAGGTTTTACCAGTATTGGTCAATCAAGACCAGAATGGGTTTATTAAAGGAAGAAGAATTACAGAAAACTTGAGACATATATTGAATATTATTGTCAATAATGAAAAAAGACAACTCTATGGGCCAGATATTCAAAGCATTGCACCTAGCACAAAGCCTTAGCACTGGAATAGCACTGGATTTGTGCCAGGCTGCAATATTCAGAAGCCCTAATAACGCTGGCACTGTGTGACAGCGCTGACACTAAATGTATGCTGGGATGCGAGTTAGGGGAGTGGCCATGAATGCTGGCTACACAACATATTCAAATGTATAGCACCACGCTACATGCATTAGCGTGACCTGTAGCACGGCACTAAATACCGCTGACAAAAACGTAGCAGTAATGCAGTGTTCCCCCCCCCCAGCATTATCTCTGAGTCTTGGTAGCCCCAATAAGCACAGTAATCCCTGGTGTGCTAGTGGTTCTCCACACCCCCAGCACAATCCCCGACCCCTGTAGCCATGGTAAGATAATAATGGCCCTGGTGTTCTAGTGGTTCCCCCAACCCCCAAGCATGATCCCGACCCCCATAGCCACGGTAATAAAATAAATTCCCTGGTGTCCTAGTGGTCCCCCCACCTCCCAAGCACAATCCCAACCCCCATAGCCACTGTAATAAAATAAATTCCCTGGTGTCCTAGTGGTCCCCCAACCCCCCAAGCATGATTTAATTAGTCAAATAAATAAGGGGCAAAAATTGGTATCTACACCAGTATTGGATATATTATTACAACAAAAGGAGAATAAAAGTTTAATTTCAAAAATTTATGAGGCACTATTCTTGGATATACACAAAGACATAGGTAAGTTAAAACAGAGATGGAAAATGGATATGGAACAGGAAATCTCAGAAAGTGAGCTGGAGAATGTCTGGTCGGCTATAGTAATATCCCCATTTAAGAATTTAAGATCTAGTAATGTGCAACAGACACAATTTAATATTTTGCATAGGGTGTATCGTACTCCATATAAGCTACATAAGATGAATCTGACTCTGAGAGATGTATGTCCAAGATGTTCCAATACATCGGGAAGTCTGATACATTTAATACATAGTTGTCCGTATTTGACCAATTTTTGATTTGAGATATTAAAAATAATTAATAATGTTTTACAAATACAATTAATAGATGGTGTATTGTTAACAATGTTTGCTGTCCAGAAAGAGGCAATTAATCAACATCAATAACATTTTTTGTCACTAGCTATAACTGTAGCAAAAAAATGTATATTGGTTAAGTGGAAGGGCAACAAACCCCGAGTAGTGGAAACATGGATTAAATATATGTTAGATATCATGAAAATGGAACACATACAGTACATGAAAATTGGAAAAGAATATGATTTTAAAGAAATATGGCAATCCTTTGGTGCTGTTTTGTCTTAATTAATAAATAATTAGGTGGAGGGGAGGGAAGGGAAAGTTTTTTTTCCCTTTCTTCCTTTCCCTTTTTATCTAATATAACACAATATAATATTAATAAGAATTATAAATCAAACTACAAATTAAATATGGTGTAGATTATTCCTGGTTCCATATGATAGAGTAGTGTAGGAGGTAATGGTGAAGTAATAGAATGAGAACAAGGGATCTGATGAATAAGTGATGTCAGAAATCGATTATTTGTTTCTTTATACTACTGAACCTCATAAAAAAAAAAAAAAGAAAAAAAAAGATGTGGAGACTGCAAACCCAGAATTAGCAGAGAGTCAGGAGATTACAACTGGTACCTCAGCTGGAGGTTCAGCTACTTAACCTAGTTTTCACCCCCCCCCAAGATATAATAGGGTTAATGCAAGCATGGCAGATGGGTCTAATAAGGACCATTGTGGGCAGCCACCATAGAAGGAACTTAGAGATGGAAGAAGAAACAGTCTTTACTATGCAGGACTGTTTCATACACACACTGAGCCCCCAAAGCAGAGTAACACTTAAGCATAGGGGGATAGAGGAATCTCCTGAATGAGTTTTTGTAGCCAGGAATCATTTGAAGTGCAGTCTGAGTTTCCTGGCAACGGAAATGTATACCCTTATACATATGTCTGGGGACTCTAACTTTGATGTAAGTTTTAAAATGGATAGTGAATTGGAAAAGTTTTGGTTGCAGGTGAAACATACTATGGCCTCCCTTTTATGTGATCCTCCAACAACTGTGCTATTCAAAAACAATGGGATCTGCACATTGAGCATTCTGTACTGGTTAAAAATGAGATGTACAGTACTATGACAGTCTGGACTCGATTTTCAAAGGGTCAAAAATGACCCAAAGTGCTTGAGCCAGAAAAGAATGATACAAGGAGCAAGCTGCATCAAAACTTGTGTTGATTTTTTTCTAATACTGCTTGTGTCAAACACGAACTGCCCGTGCCAAAGTGGTTTGCATCAAAAAAATGGGTGCACCATGTCACAATGGGGTTTACATCAAAAAAAATGATGTACCATCCCATTCTGTGGGGTCTGTAAGGTGAAAGTTGTTGACAGTGCACTGAAGATGCATGATGCTGTTAGACCAGCCACAGTTTGTCTATCTGACAATGGAGCATAGAAAGGTGAGGGTAGACTGTGTATGGAGTTGGTTATGGAGCCAATATTTCCTTGTGGGACTAGTTGACAGTGTTTTGGGGTATTACATGCCACTGTCTTGGCCATTTCGTCTGTGGTAATGTTTGATTCACCTTGCATCATTTTTGCTCCATGCACAATTTTATGGCTCAGTTTGCTTCATTTTTGACTCAACTTGTTTCATTTTTACATTTGATGCACTTGCTCACCAAACATTTTGGGGCATTACGGCATTTGAGAGGTGTGTCACTGCCAAGCCAATTACAGCTGAAACTGCAATGGGCTTGGCAGAGTGCACCAATGACCAGACACTCTGGTCATGATACAGGTTCAGTTTTACTGACATGGCATATTGACCACTTAAAAGAAATGAACTACTCCAATGAGAGCGCTTCATTTCTTTCTGTAGCCCTAACTCCAACCATGCACATTACAACAAATACTAATGTACATGGCCGGAGTTATGGTTGCAGCTTTCTCCTGCCACCATGGCTGCACACTTCCCAGTCTTCAGTCTCTCCACATAAAGGCAGATCCTCACTGCTTCCCCTCCTCTGGCTGCCTTCTATAAAAAAGGAGCCCCGTACCCACCCCTTTCAACATATGCTGTGGTGTGGCTTTTCAAATTGGCAACTCCTGCCGCTACCGCTGCACACTCCCCAGTTCTCTGACCCCCTTCATTTCACAAGTTGCCGCTGCACACTCCCCAGTCTTCAGTCCTCTCCCTCCCCACCATTTCATAAGCTGCAGTGCAGCTTTCCATTTGTGGCACCCGCCACTCTTTCTCACCGCTTCAACATTCCTGGAGTTCTCCGTCTCGATTGCCTGCCTGCTCACTATCCCCCCTTCTAGTCCACTTCAATCTGAAGAGTCTAGTGCTGCTGCCTGCCCATTTCCCCAACTGACTGCTGCTGTTAAGTGTTTAAATGGAGCAGTTCCTTTTGAGAACTGCACAAGGACTGGTATCATGGCAGGAGCATGATTGTAGGTTAGTGAATAGGGAGTAAGAAGTGTTTAAATGGACCAGTTCTGTTTGAGAACTGTATCTGGGTAAATCTGCTTTTGGCTGGGTGGGTGGGTAACATGAACACTAGCATTGTCAGTTCTGACATGGATCTCAAGTAAAAAAGGCAATAAATCCAGCAGACCCCCCCCCCCCATACAATGACTGGCATCATGGCAGGAGCACTACTGCACATCAGTGAAGGGGAGTGAGAAGTGTTTAAATGGAGCAGTTCCAGTGGTGTAGATTGTGGGGGAAGCCAGGCTGCCCCTCTCAGATGTTCATAGTGATCACAGCAGGACTTCTGAAGCCCTAAGGTTTCTTCCCACCCCCCCATACTGATCGCAGGATTCGGGACTCACAACAGGAGTTTGGGGGAGGGTTTTTTTTTTTAATGTTTTCCAAATTCCAGGAAATGTTCCCTTTCCTTGATTGGCTGCAACAACCACTCTGTTCCCACAGCTCAACATCAGTCAACCGAAATGGCCAATGGTGGTGGGTCAGTCTCACACCTGAGCACCATTGGAGCATGCTGACAAGAATCATGTTGGCTACATTTTTTTTTTTTTACTTTATTTTTATTTTTTCCATATATCATTACAATATATATAAGCATATAGTGAACAGTCCATATAGACATTTAGCACCATTGGGATTACAGAATAATCCCCTACAATACAGGATATAAAAATTGCATCCACTATATTGTGTTACATCATATGAGGGTCCATTCTAATTACTATCCATGAAAGATCCCAAATATGCTGTGTGAAACAGTCCATGAGCTACATGGCTAGCTTAACACTGTAGAATTGTCCATCAGTGTCCAGCCTTATAAAAGGAAACAAGCCCCAAAAGGGACTTAGGGTGCCATATTAAGAACATACGAACATACGAAATTTGCCAGCAGATAAAGGCCTAGAGGTCTATCAAGTCTGCTCGAATGTGCAGCTAGCACCCCTTATTCTGCAGCTGCCCTTCCCTTCCACCCTTCCCCTTCATTAACCCTCCCCCTTGTCCTGTCCCATCCTCGTTTGAAGCAGTCCACTGTTCTACTGCATACCACTTCAGCAGGTAACGCATTCCACCCAGCCACCACCCTCTCTGTAAAAAAGTGTCTCCTCATCTCCCTCCTGAACCTTCCTCGCTCCAGTCTCATATCATGGCCCCTGGTGGCCCTCCCTCCTTACTTTGAACAGCCCCTCTGTACCCGTCTTGTTTATTCCTTTCATGTATTTAAAGGTTTCAATCATATCACCCTGTCTCTCCTCTCCTCCAGTGAGTACATGTTCAACTCCTTCAACCTCCTCTCGTATGAAAAGTCCCCCAGCCCCTTGATCATCTTTGTCGCTCTGCACTGCATCCCCTCCAGTAACTTAATGTCCCTCTTCAGATATGGACGCCAGTACTGCACGCAGTACTCCAGGTGTGGTCTAACTAATGACCTATACAGTGGCAGAATCACCTCCACCCTCCTTGAGGATATATCCCTTGCAATACAACCCAGCATTTTGTTGGCCTTTGCAGCTGCCTTCCTACATTGTGCCGAGTTGTTCATTGACCCTGTAATGAGCACACCCAGATCCTTCTCCTCCTCTGTCTGGGCTAGCTGCACTCCCCTAGCTGGTAACTCCTCCTTGGGTTCTTCATCCCAAAATGCAGCACCTTGCACTTTTTGGCATTAAAGCCCAGTTGCCAGGTGTCTGACCAGGTTTCAAGCTTTGCCAGATCATCCTGCAACCCCTGCCATCCCCTAGGTCATCCACCACTCGCCTTGGTATCATCAGCAAACAGACTGATCTTGCTCTTGATGTCCCATGATATGTCTGCCGAATATCCCAAACAACACTGGTCCCAACACTGAGCCCTGTGGAACACCGCTCGTCACTGCCCTTGGGTGTGAGGCTCCCACCACCACCACCCTCTGTTGCCTTCCCTGCAGCCAGTTTCCTACCCATCTCACCAGCTTTGCCCGCCCTGTGCCTACTAACTTCCTTCCAGCCTTCCATGTGGCACTGGGTCTAATGCCTTACTGAAGTCCAGATACAGGGCATCCACAGCATGGCCCTGTCCAGTTGTCTAGTTACCCAGTCATAGAACTCCACCAGGTTGGTTTGGCAGGATCTGCCACATATGAAACCATGCTGTCTGCTGTCCTGTAGTCCTTTGGCCTCCTGGGAGGCACCAGCCTCTCCTTCAGGATAGTCTCCATTAGCTTACCCACGATGGATGTGAGGCTCACTGGTCTGTAGTTTCCCGGTTCATCCTTGGGGCCACTCTTGTGGAGGGGCACCACATGAGCCATGCTGCAGTCCTGAGGTACACACCCTGAATGTAGTGAGGCATTACATAAGTCTGCCAAAGGTCCTGCAAGGACCTCTGCCAGCTCCTTCAGTACCCTGGGGTGGATGACATCTGGGCCTGGCGCCTTGTCCACCCTCAGTGCCTTCAAACCCTCTCGAACTCTGCTCTCCATGATTTCCCCATCTGTCACCACTCCCCCTGCTTCTGCCATTTCTCCCACCTTGGGTGTCACCCCCCTCTTCTCTTTAGTAAATACTGAGCAGAAGTACTCATTTAGTGCTTCCTTGTACTTCGCTGCCCTGCTTCCACCAACCCCCTCCTTTCTAATCCTTACTATGTAGTCCTTATAGCTTCTTTTCTCCTGATGTACTTAAAGTCCTTCTCCCCCTTCTTAATGCACCTTGTGCCAGCCTGAGTTCCGTAGATGCTTTGGCTCCCCTACTGCCCTTGTCACCTCCTTGATTCTGTCAAGTACTCCTCCTGTCCTCCCCCCTCCGTTTTCTTGTACTTCCTAAAGGCAGCTCTTTTCCTCCTTACCTTTTCCATGACCTCCTTGCTCAACCAGATTGGTTTCTTAGCCCATGCCTTCTTGCTCTGGGCTTTGTAGCAGGTTTTGGTTGCCTCCACTATCCTCAGCTTTGTGAGCTCCCACCTCTGGTTAGTGTCCATACTAGATTGAATTCTGACCAGGTACCCTTTTACCACTTCCCCCATCCTCCTAAAGTTGGCCTTCCTGAAGTCCAGCACTATTGTGACAGATTCCACTCCTTCCTTGCCCATATCCAGTGTGAGCCATACTGAGCGGTGGTCACTCCCTGACAGTGGTTCCTCCACTGTAAGTTCTCTTACAAAGTCCCCATTTGCCAGCACAAGGTCCAAGGGTATTTCCTAACCTGGTTGGTTCACTGACCATTTGCAGCAGGAAGCTGTCCTGGAAGGCATCCAGCAGTACCTGCTCCCTTCTGTTCCTGGTTGTTGGGGTGCTCCAGTCCACTCCTGGCATGTTGAAGTCCCCACAATCACCACACTACCCTTCTATGAGTCCTCCTGATCTGTCCCGCTAGTTCCCTGTCTAACTCCTCCATCTGAGATGGTGGCCTGTACCCACTCCCATTCTAGAATCCTATTCTTGGAATCCTGGATTTGCATCCAAAAGTGACTCCGTACTACTCTCCTCCCTTCCTCCCTTACACACTTCAGTCCTTCCTTCACATATAGTGCCACCCTCCTCCTTTCCCAATCACCCTGTCCCTACGAAATAACCTGTACCCTGGTACAGACAGGTCCCAGTCATTGTATTGGGTGGCCCATGTTTCCGTGATGACTGCAATGTCCACCTCTCCCTCTGCCATGAGAACCTGTAACTCTGCAGTTTTCCTCCCAAGGCTCCTAGCATTAAGGGTAACCACCTTCCACCCTTTTCTCCCCTCCCATCCTGCCCTCCTTTCCTAGCATCACCAACAGTACTTGCCATTTGTCCTTTGTCACTGTTATGGGGGGTAAGCTCATATGGTTTCCCAACCTGTGGTCTCTGCATATCTCTTCCCCAACTGCCACCCCCCACTCCTAGTTTAAATTCCCAACTTCCTCTATGTACTCCTCCATCCTCTGTTTCAACACTTTCTTTCCCTCCTCACTCAAGTGTAGTCTGTCCTTGGCATAGACTACTGTCCTCCCAGGTCCCTCCCAACCCCCCAACAGCCCATACCCTTTAGCACAACACCAGGTTCTTAGCCATCCGTTAAATTCCTCTATTCTCAGCTTTCTTGTTGTGCTTGCCTTTGGCACAGGAAGTATCTCTGAAAAAGTTACTGATCTTCCTGCCCTCTCACATAATTGTGCTAGTTCCTCAAACCTCCTCTGGACTGTATCTACTGTCTTGTCAGCCAGGTCATTTGTCCCAAGATGTATAATTAAATGAGGCTTGTCCCTACCCCTTCTAGCATATTTCAAAACAGACTGTCCCACCCTTTCCGCTGTCATTCCTAAAGGTGATAATACAGATTCTAAAAGGTAAACATTAAGCAGCAGAGTCATTAAACAATCACAATTAAACATTTTGAACCTAAGCTAAGAATTTCTCATCTACAGAGCAACCCACATATGTGTTATCTTATCCTTTCCTTATATTATTTAACCTTATAACAAAGCTCTTCTTCACATTGAGCCCAAATTAAGTAATTTAAATTTAAAAATACTACAGGGGTAGTATGACAAGTCTCAGCCACAGATTAAAGGAACATCATGGTAGGCCTAAGATGACCCCTTTAGATTTAATCCCAAAACATTCAAAGTAGGCAAAGAAAATTAGTCACTAAAGTCACTTTAGTGAAAAGCTGCACATCTTTTTAACATAAAAAAAGGCAAAGTGGATCAGACAATGCTCAGAGTCACTTATCTGGGAAGTCTGGAGGAAAACACAGACAGCTTATTTACAAGTGCTTCCCACTCAGGTATCTCCATCAGAGTCATCGGAATCAGCAGCTTCTTCGTGATGTCTAGCGACTGCAGCCCAGTGCGTGGCCCATTTCTCTGCATCAACCGGGTCTAAGAACAGAAAGACCTTCCCTTGGTGTTGAATCCGGAGCCTTGCTGGGAAAATCATGGAGTGCACTATCCCAGCATCTCTCAAAGTCCTTCTTACCCCATCAAAACATTTACACCTCTGGTGAGTAGAGTAGCTGATGTCAGGAAAAAAATAAACATGTTGTGCCTCCTGCACCATAGGGCTTGCCTTCTGAGCATATCTGAGAATCCGATCTTGTGAGCCCACTCCTGAGGTGACGATCACCAATGTCCTAGGTTCTTCTGTATTCTGGGAGTGGCCCCAGGGATTAATTCTGTAAGCTTTCTGTGTGTCCCAAGTAATATCATCCCCCTCTGGAACAAACTTTTCTGTCAGCCATTCTTGTAAATACATAACGGGATGATCTCCCTCACTGCCTTCTGGAAGGCATAAAATCCGAACATTCCCAGAGCGAGCCTGATTTTCTAAGGCCTCTAAGCATGCACACAATTGTTGGTTTTCCTTCACCACAAGGGCGTTGATTGTAGTGTTGGAATCCGTTTCTCGTCAGACATCATGTAGCTCTTTTTTAAGGCCATCCACGGCGGTTTCCACGACCAAAACCCGACTATTAAAGTCATCCACCTTTTGACTAAGGGTGGAGACTGAAGCGATTAGGTTTTGGAATGAAGCAATGGTTTCTTGTGATCTGGTTTCTGCATCGGCCTGCTGTGTGGATTGCGATCGCGAGGCCCCACCTGATCCTTTGCTTCTATCCACACCAGCTTGCAGCTTTTCTTTTTTCGGATTGCCCATTTTGGTATATCAGGGTCGCCCAATCTGACGATAACACCAAAGTTAACTTTGCTTGATGCTAAATAGTGATTTTAAGGCAAAACAGAGGATAATTCTCAAGAGCTCAATAAATTGCTGCTTCTCTGCTCAGGCTCCACAGTGTCCCCCATGTTGGCTCCATTTTGTTTGCTCCCTCCATCTGTACCATGGGTCGGGATGGGAGGAATGTTGTGTGCATCAGCACTCAGCCAGCAGTGTTAGTGTGCAGGGCAGCAACTTGATACAGGCTGCTATCTGGCAGTGAATGCAGCGGGACAAGGTATGGTTGTTTTGCTTTTGTCTAGGGTCGGCAATCTGCAGTTATTTTTATCGCTGGGCTCGCTACAGAGTTCTATTTTATTCTGAGCCTCACACTCCCTTTGAAAATGCCTACACAGTGCAATGAGTGCATCATCTTGGTCTGGAGTTGGACAGCATGGAGTAAGGAATGTATCATGTAGACAGTCCGATTGGGTGCCTTATGGTAGTTATTGGTCATATGTAGCATTTTCTGTGTGGTCTATTGGTTCGACATGGGAACCAAAAAATTTGAGGTTCAGAATCACAGGTTCAAACCTCACTAGGGCAAGAGAGAAGCCGTGTGACTGTGGACAACTCACAATCCCACTGTGCTCTGTCCCATCCACACAGCTACTGCAGTGGGTAGAAGGTAGAAGCAGGACCCTGGATGAGATGCTGCATCTCAGCTGGGCTAGTCTGTTGGGTAAATACACATTGGTTAAAGTGGAAATGTTTTGGTGGGGGAACTCTCACATCTAGATTTCTAGGTGGTGAAACTGTAACTTCTTGGTGGTGGAACTTTTCTATAGCAGTCAATGGAGACTGGACAAAGATGACAGAGGTAGTGGAACTGTCATGTGGTACAAATTTTTAAGAGGTGATGGAACTGGGCTCCTGTGGGCTCCTGCCCAGTTCAATCCCTGCAAATATATTTTGACTGAAAAATAAAAAGTGAGACAGCTAGTGCTCATCCCCTAAGATTTTTTTTTCTGGGGTACTCTCTGGTTGGAGGAGGCTCGTGGCTGCATCTGTGGGCCTCCAAGTCACTAAGCCTCAAATAAGGCTACAGCATAATTTTAATGTTTTATGCTTAACCACACACACACACATACACACACACACACACACACACACACACACACACACATACACACACACTTGTTTTTAAACAGGTAATTTTATTTGTTGAAGTGGAAACAGTTTGTTAGAGAGAAAGATTCTGGTCCAGGGCATTTCCTGTGGACATAATGACATGCTGAGCAACTGATGTATTCAGCCATTGATAAGTGCCTGGCATTGTCTCAGGCACTGGGTTTCCCCAGCAGTCCCATGTTATTCCTCAGGGAATGCCCTAGCTCTTATTTGTTGTTACTTATGTAGTGTTCTTTGTGGTTTAAAAATGTATTGTTAGGCAGTAACAGAAAATAAGCTGATTCTTGACCAAATTTAAGCCTGTGACCAAAGGAAAAAACATTAAGACATGTTGCTTGCCCCTTCACCTATTCAAAGGGGGCAACAAAAGTGACCATCCTAGCCACAGCAAAGTTAATCATTTTGGTAGTGATGTCTCTTGTTAACAGCATGTCAAACAAAAGCTTTAAAAGCAGCCAAAAAGTTTCAAAATTACCCTCAAAATGCACAAAAATGCATCCAAACCCTGATAGCTTTGGGGGGCCTACATGGCCCCCAGATCCCCAGCCTGCTGGTTTAGTCTTTATCAGGACAACCAGGACTTTTAGCAGTCTTTGCCCCTCCCCCCATCAAAAAAGCTAGCTATGCCCCTGAGCAGTTCCATTTCAGAACTATATCAGGGGTATCAGGGTAAGTCTGCTTTTGTTTGGGCAGGCGCACATAACCACTAGAGAATGGCAGCCATGATGTCTGCCTAACCTGTTTTCTCTTTCTATTTCTACAGGTCTGGCAGGATGAGGGCTCCCATCTTATCAGACACGTATAACTTTATTTCTATCCTGTCCCTTTTGTCCTGTTGAATCCCTTGAGAGCTGCAGATCCTTTGTGACCCCTTTTTCTATGTTTATTTTACAGGTACATTGGTGTCACCTCTTTGGACTCCTACCCTGGACCCTGCAGCAGGTAAGTCCCTCTATTTTACACTATTTTTGGTGAGTTGGCTGTTACGGGTGTAACATGTTCTCCTTTAGAGACCCCCTGAGAAATGGTTTATATTGTTTCTTTTTTTGGTGAGTAAAAGTGAATTAATCATGACTAAAAAAATACTTTCAGATTTTCATTCTTCACATCTTTCACATAGAGAAAACGTGGTCTACTTCTTAAAGCACTGGCTTATAAATCATGAGATTGCTGATTGGAAATTGAACCTTAATTGAGCCAAATACTTACTGTGTTACCTTTAGCAGATCACTTAAGAAGCTGCTGACACCTCAAAGAAACCATTGAAAAACATAATATTTAGGTACAATTTAGCTTGCATTCCATATGTATTTAATAGACTTCTCCTCCACATTACTCATTACTGAGAAATTTGCATGGAAACATGCTCTATATCCATTACAGTTTATCTGCTTCTTTAGCTTACTCTCTGTTTCAGGCCATAGTCCTCTGTTGTGACATCACAGTCTGTTGCCATGAGAGTAATTGTGATGTCACAAGTAGAGCATTATGACCCCAGGTAGGCAGAAAGCAACAGTAATAGTTGAACTGTTAAGAAGCAAATATCCCATTTTCATGCAAATGGTCTCAGTAATAAAGATTGGGGAGGAGAAATACAAAACTAATGTGAAATACAGGCTGAACTGTGTCTAAATATTATGTTTTGTTGAAGTTGTTCTAATGGCGTCAGCTGCTGTTTAAACTCTCAGTGATCTAATACCATACCTCTCAACTGTATCGGATTTCACGTGATGTCCCACATTCTGACCCCTGCAGTCTGCCTGTACCGCTGCCTCGCATTCTTCTGTTCTTTTCCACATTCTCCAGTTCTTTTCCACCTTGCACGCCAAAACCACGTGGCTGCACCGCGCGCAGCACTAATCCCTTTCTCCCTTTGTTTGCACTGCAGCCAGCCAACAGAAACACTTAACTTCCATCCTGGCCATCTAGTAGAAGACGTTGGGAGATTGGGGGTGGGCTCTAGTGGCAGTTTGGCTAGCCCACACACACACCCCCACCCCACAAACTGATTAGTGACTCGTCTGTGAGTCTGTCTGCCAGGTCCGCCTTCAGGTCCACTTCCCTACTATAAAGCAGTCTGGGTGTCTGGAGGAGGGAACCATAGCTCTGGGAGCATTTGGAGGAGAGGAGGATGGCTTAAAGACAGACCGCAAGGAATCAATCAGAATCGCTGCAGTGCTGCATACCATGAAGCTGGAACAGTGAGGCCAAGTGAGGAGCCAGAAGGAAGAACGCTGTGCTGCCAACCAGCTGAGCACTGAGGGGCCACCAGACCAACAGAGGGTTGATATTCTGTATCAACTTTTTGCTGTGCCTTTTTGTGCTTTGGGGATTTTTTTTTATTTTATATTATCCGGAGACGGGTAGCCGGGCAGGGGATGGAAGGGTTTTGGTTTGGCAGGGTAGAGCTTGGCAGAGCAGTGAGGAGGTGCCCAGACCTCAATCTGCAGAGGGTTAGGGGATGCACGCCACATACAGCAGCAAACTGAGGTTGATCTTATTGGTAGGACAGTCGGAGGGGAGAGTGTCTGGGAGAGACCCTGGGCACATCGTCTTTGCCTCGCTCCTAGCACCTGAACTCCAGTCCCCCTCCGCAGCAGCAACAGCAGCTAATGGATAGATTTTTTGGGGAGGCTGGTGAGCACTGGCCCTGTGCCATGGCTGGGGCTGCTGAAGATGAACTCCCTCTGGCTGAAGTGGCCATCAAGAACACATGCCTGAGTGAACTGGCTTGTGTCACACACAGAACAGCGTCACTACCATCTGAACTGTACTGAGTATATGTACAGTAGTCACCTTTACTCAGTTTATTTTAGCTCTTTTTTAGCTCTGTACAGTACGGTATAGCTTTGTTTTAGATCAGATGCACTATTTACTCTGACTCCACATTGTACAGACAAGGTTAAATTCAGGGAGCAGAAAAGATGAACAGCTTCACCTCATGCTACACCAATGCAGCTAAGGGATATGGGCAGTACAAGCAGTGAACTTTTTTTATTTTTGAAAACAGAAAACTGAAATCAGGACAGGGAGTTTTACACACATGCATACTGAGCTGTACTGATGCTGGCAATGGGAGAGACCACATTTTTGATGGTGTGGCAAACCTTTAAAACATAAAAGCCATTCAGAAAGCAGAAAAGATGGAACTCATCTCTCTCTCTCTCTCTCTCTCTCTTGATTATTTTTCGGGGCTGCACAGATGTTGGTAAGGGAAGACCATGGTTTGATTGAGGGAGCTTCACTGGTACATAGAAACATAGAGGTTGACGGCAGATAAGGACCGCAAGGCCCATCCAGTCTGCCCATTTCTTTTTCTAACTTATAAATGTGCCATCGTCCTTTGCTCTGTCATTGGCATACCTATTCATACTGGCATATACCCATCTGTATTGCTCCCTTATGCCTATCCCATGCCTGAGTGAAGTCCCTCTGGATGGATTCTTTAAAATGTTAACACATTTAGGATTTGCATCACTCTTTTTAATTAAGGACACTCACATTTAGGGTTTGCATCACTCTTTATTTAATAAAGGACACATAGGCACAACATATTTTAATTTTCTCTTTAATTTGCAACACAAACCACATGCCAAGCATACAAGCAATAGTTTTACTGTGGTAACATTTATTTTATGTGAAAACGCCACAGTGTGCGACTCCGCATGCTGTGAAAAATCAGGCGTACCACATTTTTGCCATTTGTCACACATTTTGTAGCCCTTTGTCACACATTGGCAAGTTGGGAGGTTGAGAGGTATGTCTAGTACATCCAGCTGTAGAAATTAGTAGAAGCAGGATGCCACTAGAAAAAAGCTGTTGCATCTTAGCTGAGCTGTCATGGGTAAATATTGTAAAAAAGTGTTCTTTTATTCCATTCTACAAACAATGCTTTTCGCTTTACTAATTTGCCAAAGCTCATAACTCTCATGGTCACAGATCTTCAAAATGCTCTTTAGTCAGCTTTGGCCATATGCATTGTCTGCCCTTCCCTTTGTCAAAGATGAATCCTATAGTAGACATGTGTCCTACTTTTATTTATTCATTTGAAACTGGTTAACAGGGAAAAGTGCACTGAGCTAAGACTCATTTCCAGGCACAACATGGGGGTGGGGGCAGGTATTAACAGTTACAGATAGGTAGAGATAATATCATGAGAACCAGCTGGCATATTTCATTTTACTGCGCTCACTTGTGCTTGCGCAAGGAATGTCTTGGTACTATACGGCATTTGAGAGGAGTGTCACTGCCAAGCCAGTTACAGCTGGAACTGCAATCGGCTTGGCCAGCCACTCTGGTCATCACACTAGTTCAGCTTTGCTGACATGGCGCATCCTCTAGTTCAAAGAAATGAACTGCTCCAATGAGAGTGATTTTTCTTTCTGTAGCAGTAACTCTGGCCATGTGCATTAGAGTACACACTAATGTGCATTGCCAGAGTTAAGGCCACTGTTCTTTCTCTCCCAGTCTTTGCTCATCTGACCCCCCCCACCCAAAAGCTTCAACATTAGCCATGGTGTGCCTTTCTCTCCCAGTCCTCACTCCTCTGCCATCCCCCTGGGCTTCAACATTAGCTGCAGTGTGGCTTTCTTTCCCAATCCTCACTCCACTGCCCCCCCCAAGGCTTCAACATTAGCCGCAGTGTGGCTTTCTGTCCTGGTCCTAATGTATCTGGATCAACTACATCACCTGCGCTGTCTCCTTGCACTTCTGCCTCTACTTCAACATGGTCAGAATCCCAACCCGTGGAATTACAGCAGGAACTCGACAATTTATTCCGTTCTTGCATGGCAACTGTATGTGATCACAAAGCAGTAAGCCGAGCTGGGAGCAATGTGCACCTTGTTAGTGGGATATAAACTTTAGGAAACAACTCAGGCAGAACCCGCCAGCTGTGCCTCCAGCTGTTTGACCCACAGTGAGCAGGTGGTGTACTCTCTTGAACTCCAGGCCTGGTACTGCAGGGGAGGACCGCAGAATGGACCGGGACTGAGAACCTAGACAGGGACAGATAGCCTAAGAGGATGGCAGGGCACTGTTTGCATGCACTGCTGGGCACCACTTTTGCACCCCTGTGGATCCAACAGCCTCCTTCCTTTCCACTGGCAGCCCACCATGGCACCACATTACCAGTTTCTATGTATAATATTATTCAGAGTGATGAGATGGCAGCCCCCCGCTGTAGGGTCAGACTCACCACTGTGAGCCGTCCTCAGTAACAGGCCCACCTGCTCAGTTCCCTTTAGGCCCCATTAGGGCAACCTTAGCAACACAAACCCATGCTACCTGAAGCAGTTGTGGCTCGGCCAGTGGGTAGTGTAAAACAAAATCCGAGGCTGTTCTGGCGGCAGCAAAATGTTTGCGACACTGACTCCGATGGATAAAAGATGCCAGGAGCCAAAATACAGAGTTAGGAGCTGCAGCTCATGCTGTGATGGTTCCCCTGCTCCTGGTACACATACACTGAGGAAAACTCGCTGGTTGAGACCCCACCCACAAGCATGGAGCTCATTGCATCATTCCGTAAAACAACTATCTTCAAAATGCGAGGTCAATAAATTGTTTACCAAGCATCAAACTTTCAGTAGTGACAAATGTTTGCTTTTACTGAACTTGTGTCATTGTTAAACTCAGCTTTGCTTCACTTTTCTCTGTGCATGAATTTTTTGATTCAATTTGTTTTTTTTTTACTCAATTTGCTTCATTTTATTTTAACTCAATCTGCTTCATTGTTTTGTCTCAACTTGCATCATTTTCATTCTGCATCATATTTTTGACTCAACTTTTGCTCATTTTCACTCCATCTCACACCATGCATCATATTTTTGTCTCGGCTTTGCCTCATTCTCAGCTTGCATCATTCTCATGACATGCATTATATGTTTGACACAGTGGACCTCTTGTGTCATTTTGGAGAACTTTGCCAAATAGAATGTGTTTCTTGCAAAATAGGGTGCACAGTCTTTTGTGCACCTGGATTTGATGCAAGGCGGATGTTTAATGCACCTTGCATCATTCTAAGGGTCCTTTGAAAATCCAGCCCCCTGATCCTATCATGAACGCTGAACATATTTGGACAGGAAGATGGCATCTGAAGGTATGGTTGCTACAGTTGTAGACTTACAGTATCTGCTGAACTGTTTCTACCTGGAGAGGGATAGAGGTTTCATCGACTATGTATATGAAACAAAATCTTGTTTTGGTGTGTATCGAGATCACATCTTAACAGTGCCTGTAATCAGATGACATTTTCTCTCTGTTCTGGTATTGGCCACATGAGCATGCACTTCAAGAACCCTGTCTGCTGTAACTTATGTGATAAAAGTGGTCATACTTATAAAATCTGTCTGTGGGCCTCACACAATAAGAATGATCCAATGGAAAAAGCAGAACAGAAGTACTATGTAAATGTGGCCCAGAAACAACACCAGAAGTCTGCTGAGGCTGAGGCTGAACCAGGAATGGTGAGCACATTCCTGACACTGGACGCTTCCACTACCTCTGACAGGCAAAGTGAAGAAGGAAGAGAAGGTGAAGTTACAGCCTCTGTGATGCATAATGCATCTATGCCCCCAGAGGTGGCAACAGTTTTGGTACAGACTCCAAACTAAAGAAGTTGCAAAATTTAATTTCGCCGGTAAAATCACAAATTTCACCACGCATAATATTTAGCACAATTACGCTGTTGCAGTGAAATTTCACTGGCAACGTTTGCCTTAGATTTTGCCTTGCATTTCTGTTCAGTTAAATCAGGCGAAATTGGGCTTTTCACGTGACCTACTCTCTGCAGGTCACATGGGTGACTGTATACAGGCAGGAAGTGAATGATTCATTTCCTTTCTGTGTAGCTGGAGACTTGGAGGACAAGTAGGCAGCCAGCAATAGAGCCTTTCAAACAGTTTAGTTCTGTGTGTCACTGTTCCATTGTGTGTGTGGTTTTTTTTACACAGTTTTTTGTTCATAAATTATATATTTTGATTGTGTTTGTGTTATTTGTTGATAATTTCTGTTAGGTGTCTGTGTAGATTGAGAGAGTGTGTGTGTGTGTGTGTGTGTGTGTGTGTGTGTGTGTGTGTGTGTGTGTGTGTGTGTGTGACTCCCTCTCTCCCTTTCTGTTAGGAAACCTTTTTTTTTGTTTGTAAAATGATGGAAGGAAAAGGTAAGGGCAAGAGGACTGGGGGGAAGGCACCCACTGTCCACATCAACAGGCGGGTATTTAGGCAAGCTGAGGACCCCTCCCTGCAAGAGCTTGTAGTCACCACTCCCCGGCGGCAGCTGCAGCAGCAGCATGAGCCCATTGCCCCCTCCGTCAGCAGTGTGAGGATGATGTTTCCACCTCCACATCCACTACCCAGCAACAGAATCCTTTTTGTAACCCCCCAGGACCAGTAGCAGCATGAACCCATTGCCCCCTGCAGCAGTTTGAGAATGATGTGTCCTCCTCCACATCCACCACCAAGCAGCAGAATTATACTGTAGCCCCCCCATGACCAGCAGAAGCAGGAGCATGTGGCCCCCACCCTAAAACAGCAGCCACAGAGTAATGCCGCCCAGCAGGAGCTTGTGCCCCCCACCTCCTGCAGCATAAAGGGTCTGCTGTGTGGTGTTTTTTCACCATAAACAACACTGACTGCAGTGTTGTGATCTGCAAGTTGTGCAGCAGATCTGTGTGAAGGGGCAAGCAAGAGGGCCATTTAGGAACTGGTGGACAAAGGTGCCATCTGCAGCACCACCACACTGCAGAGTGGCTCCATAAGCAAAAGGAGCTGGCAGGAGCAGGAGACAGTGGGGCCCAAGGGGAAGGTGGCCAGCAGGAGGAAGGGGCCAGGGCTCAGTAACAGCCCAGAAGTCACCACTGGCACCAGCGAAATCAACAGCAGCATGCAGCAGCAGCATCCCCATCCACCTCACCCTACAGACAGCAGTGGCACTGGGGTTCAGGCTGGAGGTGAACATGGACAGCCTGCATCAGCCCCAGCCAGTCCTCCTGTGAGCCAAGAAGACCTGGCGGCAGTACAACGAGAGGTATCAGCTATGCGCCAAGACTTTGACGAGTTCCACCAGGAGATCGAGGGGGGGACATAAAGAAACTAATGGAACACCTTGAACCTCCTGGTGGAGCTTCGTCGTGGCAGTGATGGTGGCAGGGTGGAATCGGAGCCTGGTGCCGGCAGCCATGTAATAACGCAGTCCGTAATGTGCTTGTAAGTGAGGCAGGCAGTGAGCACAGCAGCTGAATTTTCTTTTCTTTTTCCTGTCCTTGCTTTCCTACTATCACTCTTCCCTCATCTGCACCCCCAAACAATAACAACCCCCCAAACTTAAAAAAGTACCCCCCAAAAAATATTTTGTCCTCTTCCTCTTTCTATATCATCTTGTTTCTTTTTCTTGTCCAGCATTTTGTGTTATGTATTGTTTATGCTCTCTCTCTTTCCCATCTCAGATATGAATACCCTTGCACCTACTACCCTGCATATCCCCCCATCATGTATGTTACTGTCAGTCACTTAGTCAGTACCTTACCTATAAGCACTGTACCTTTTTTCTTGTTTTGTTAATCCTTCTACTATCCATAAATGTCAATTATTGTAATTTGTTCATATGAGCACATTTTTTTCCCCAAAGCTATGCAATTTTGTGGCAGTTGTTTCTGCTGTGTGCAGCTGCGGCATCAGTTCGAATACGTACACAACACAGAAACCTAAATAAGCAGCACTTTTATTGTGAAGCTAAACATAAATATGTTTTTTGTGCTTAACAACAGTCCTTTGGGCTTAGTTGTCACAAATGTTCACTTGGTGTCCCTCCCTTCCACTTATGATGTTTTCTATAGTGCCCCACCACCACCAAATCCAAAATGTGCACTTGTGCCACAGTTTATGCACAGCATCTTGCCTCCATGGTGTGCTGAACAGGCCGTACATGTCCAGAAATGCTACAGGAAAAATGATAATGTAAATTCAGACAGAAATCTGGTCTTGGCCATGATGTTTTATGGAGCTTAACCCCCCCACCCGGATCAAATGATAGTCTTTGGTCCACTGTATGCAATTGATTTTAGGCTGCATTTTGTTTTTGCGAGTGCAGCACAGGCAGTACATGTCCAGAAATGTTTCCTAAAAAATGGTACATTAAATTCAAATGGAAATCTGGTCTCAGCCATTATGTTTTATGGTGACTCCCCCAGCACCCAGACATTAAAATGCTCTTTTGGCCACTGTTTATAATTGGTTTTAGGCCACATCTTGTTTCTGCAAGTGCAGCATAGGCAGTACATGTCCAGAAATATTTCCTAAAAAATGGTACACTAAATTTAGACATAAATCTGGTCTCGGCCATGCTGTTTTATGATACCCAAACCCAACCCACACCAAACGATGGTCTTTGGTCCGCTGTTTACAATTGGTTTTAGGCCATAACTATTGTTTCTGTGAGTGCAGCACATGCAGTATATATCCAGAAATGTTTCCTAAAAAATGGTACATTAAATTCACATAGAAATCTGGTTTCAGCCATGATGTTGTATGGTGCCCAAACCCCCAACCGGATCAAATGATGGTCTTTGGTCTACTGTATGCAATTGGTTTTAGGCCACATCTTGTTTCTATGAGAGCAGTACAGGCAGTACATGTCCAGAAATGTTTCCTAATAAATGGTACATTAAATTCAGACAGAAATCTGTTCTCAGCCATGCTGTTTTATGGTGCCCCCCCCTCCAGCACCCAGACATTGAAATGCTGTTTTGGCCACTGTTTATAATTGGGTTTAGGCCACATCTTGTTTCTGTGAGTGCAGCATAGGCAGTACATGTCAAGAAATATTTCCTAAAAAATGGTACATTAAATTCAGAAAGAAATCTGGTCTCAGCCATGCTGTTTTATGGTGCCCAAACCCGCACCCAGATCAAACGATGGTCTTTGGTCCACTGTTTGCAATGGTTTTAGGCCACATCTTGTTTTTGCGAGTGCAGCACAGGCAGTACATCTCCAGAAATGTTTCCTAAAAAGTGGTACATTAAATTCAGACAGAAATCAGGTCTCAGCCATAATTTTTTATGGCACCCAAACCCCCACCCAGACCAAAAGATGGTCTTTGGTCCACTGTTTACAATTGGTTTTAGGCCACATCTTGTTTCTGAGAGTACAGCACAGACAGTACATGTCCAGAAATGTTTCCTAAAAAATGGTACATCAAATTAAGACTAAAATCTGGTGTCAGTCCTGATGTTACATGTTGTGCCACCACCTCAGGGGCCTTAAAAGGGGTGCCATAAAGAGAAAATGAATTCCTCCAGCAAAATGCTGCTGCTACTTGCAAGTGTTTCCTCCTGCTGCTACTTTTTCTTTTTTCCTTTTCCATATTCTGTTTATACTTTTCATCCCCCCGTGCCCCCTTCAGACCGACCCTCCCAGCCCCAACTACCCAGAATAACTGGGGCATACCTTTCTTCCTGGACCGGGATAGGAGCCTGTGGAGAGTCAGGCTTCATCCTATGGCAGGAGGATTTATTTTCCTCCATTTTTCTCTCCAATCCCAGTTGCTGGGGTGCACATGCCAGACATGCATGTGTGGAAGCATGTGCATGTCCGCAGATGTCCCACAGCACCCACCCCTTCTGTGTGCCCTACAGACCCATACTTCCCCCAGACCTCCACCTGGGGCAGTCATTCAGTGGGAGCACAACCCCTCCCATCCCACGAGAGGAGAGCTGTCCTTCAGATGTTCAGTCCTCTCCCTCCCTGCCAACCCCCGATGGCCCGGGCTCATTCCTAAACCTGGGTTGCTGGTGTGGTGTGCGGTGTGGCATCCAGTGCCTCAACCTTCAGCACCACCGGTCTATCTTTGCTGCTGCTTTTTCAATTGATTGAGATAGAAATGTAGAATTATCATTTCCCTGTGCTGCTATCCTGATTGGCTGTGTTGACTGACTCTGTGGTTGTAATTTCCCTGGCGGTAGGGAATGAATGACATTTTGTGGCACTGTAGCTTGCTGCCTACTGCTGTCTCTGACTATTAATTGCCAAGTTGCCACATGAAGTATTGTTTTGGATGGTTAATGGTGGATCATCTTCACAGAGTCCATACTGCTGCTGCTGCACATGTAAGTATCTGTCTATATTTTCCTGTGCAAGATAAGGGTGTTGGTGGGTTGGTATTGTGACATCTTGGGTTCTAATATGTTTGTACTGCTTTTACATTATTTTTCAGTTTACTGTGGATGACATCATCATGCCAAGCTGGGAATCAGGATTAGGATCTAGGGATGTTGGAACGCACCGCATTTCCCAACGCAGATGGTATTTAATTTTTCATTACTAAAGTGGTGTATCCATTACTGCCATCTGGATGTCACTCTGAGTATGATAGTAATTGTGTTCTTTTTCACTTTTGTCAACGTCAGGAATTCCGGTGAAGTTAAACTCTTGTTCCTGCTGCCACTGCTCAACAACATCTGGGGGATTTATTTAATTGTGCAATGATTCCAATCCAATTTCACAGTCCCTGAGGTAAGTAATTCTTCATTTTTTATGTTCTTTTGTGTGGGGGGGGTGAGACTGGGAGGATGTTGGTGGGAGGGGTTGAACTTTTTACAATGCTCAAAATTTGCTCTTCTTCTTATCTAATTTCCAGGTATGCAGTACTGTTAGGGGAAGGGGAATGCCTGCTACTGTGCTTCATCATGGTCAGGAATCATGTGCTCTGCCCAGCATGTTCCTTCTGGGGGCAAGTTCCACAGTTTAATGACATGGTATGGTAAGTATGCATTTTTTTCTATGCTTGTTTTAATTTTCTTGCTAAAACCAGATATGCAGAATGCAGATTGATGAGTATTCATCATTTTTCTTTATCTTTGGTCTTGCGTAGGTCATTTTCCTCTGTTGAGGTTTCATCGTATTTGTGTGTGATGACTACATCCATCCAGGTCCTGCAGGAGCTGTGTTGCGTGCAAGACAGAGGGTGTTGCTTGAACTGCAATGTTGGCCACTAATGTCCATACCATTAATGAATAAACACCACCCACATCCAGGGAGGAACTATATGTTGAAATGGATGGTTGAGATGGTGTTTAGTAAATAATTAGGTGGAGGGGGCTAATGTATTGTCTAATCATTTGAGGTAGCAGAGCTGCAGTAATCATGAACATTTGGAATCCAAACTGAGGGCAGCATGCATCTCCCCCTGACCTCCCCAACCCCCCTAGGGACCATCACAGTTTTGGTACAAGAACTTTAACCTGGTAGTATATCATAAGTAACCTTTTTGGGGTAATTGGATGTAGGTTGTTAAGCCTTTTCATGATTACTTTTGTAATTAATGACTAGTATTATTAAAGATGGCTGCCATTCACCATTTCTCAAAATGTGTTCAGCTTGTGGTGTAAATGGTTGAATGAGCATGTTACAACTTGTACTAGGAGCCAGGGTTCTTCAACATGTCACGAATAGTAAGTGGCAGAAAATATTTTTGGGGGTCTCATCGGGTGCATGGGTGTGTCAGGTGGTGGGAAAAAGGAGGGGGGGTGGTGTGGCATGTACCATCATGGGCACTTTTAAGGACATCAAGATAACA
Source organism: Neoceratodus forsteri (assembly GCA_016271365.2). Classification (NCBI taxonomy): domain Eukaryota; kingdom Metazoa; phylum Chordata; order Ceratodontiformes; family Ceratodontidae; genus Neoceratodus; species Neoceratodus forsteri. Next base: position 297,406,307 of record JADMNL010000022.1, read on the forward strand.
TATCTTGCTGTAAGATGGAGTTAATAGTCAAAATCAAAAGTAACATGTGTATCTTGATATTTTTTACTGTGAAACATTATAACTGTAATCATGCAAAATCTTTATGGTTTATGATTCAGTATTGCTGCTGCTTTATATAGGCTAGGGAACTGGGGACCAAGCAACATTTTACAGCAAAGGGTGATCAAATGAAAGTGATTCACACTGCAGCAGATAACACATAACCATAACCAATACAATGGTACATAGATAAAAATAAGTTATAACATTATACTGAGCTGAAAGTGTTTGGGGGGGAGCTTTTGAGTAAACGCAGCCTTTTCCCACTTCCACATCATCCAAGAAGCACCGTCACAGTCTTCAAGACTGGAGTTTTCACCAAGTGGGAATTCTCTCACCATTGCTGCTTCATCCACCTCACTGCTGGTGGAAGCTTTAGTCAAGGGATTGTCATCGTCCTCATCACCGAGACACAGTTCCTGTGGCAACACCACTGACATCACTGTGTTGTGTGGAATGTGCCTTTCATTCATTTTGATGAATGTTAGTATGCACACATTCTTGGGTGACAAATTGGTCCTACGGTCACTCACAATGGCCCCAGCCACACTAAATACTCGTTCCACACTGACACTGGATGGTGGGCAACTCAGGTATTTCACAGCAACTGATGTTAGTGCTGGCCAGTCAGTCATTTTGCTGCTCCAGTACAGCAGTGGCTCATCAGTAATGGCAAGGTGCTTTGGGTCCCGCATGTAGGCCTCCACCATTTGTTCTGCTGCCCTGAGTCCAGCTGCCTCATCTGTTTCCTCCTCCTTTTCCTCCATATCTTCCACTCCCACCTGAAAGAGAACATCCCAAATGGGATTGCTTGCTGTTTTCTGCTCTGCCTTGCCCATTCTCTCTGATTGGGTTGCCTGTGAGCTGCTAGTGGTGGTAGCAACACCCATTTGCACTGCAGTGCCTGCCTTTTTCATGTGTGTATCATATACTATTTTAATGAGGTTCACTGTCAACTTTTGTACTCACTGATGACCCCCTTCAACTATAGAAGGCAGGCCATGTTTGTAACATGGATCCAGCATGGTGGCAATTGCAAAGTCAGATGACTGTAAAATGCCAGATACATGAGTATTTGTGTCCAGCATGTGAGGTATGTGATCCATTACATCACAACTGCCATGATCCCCACTTGCTTCCATCTGGTGTCACACATTAACTAGTGGCTGCCTCAGCACATGTATTAGTGGTATGGATTGACTTATGCAAGCAGTGGCCCCACTCACTGCCTGTGTAGCATGCTCGAATGGATGGAGAATGTGTATTATCCCATCCATTTGGTGCCACTGCTCTGTTGCTAGAGCAATGGACATTCCAGCACTGTCATGGGTGGTGTGCACCAGCAGGTATTCTGACACAGCCTTACACTGTTCATACAGCCGCTCAAGCATGTACAATGTGGAGTTCCACCTGGTCACAACACTAAGCTTCATCCGGTGCTGAGGCAGGTGGTTATTGTGCTGCAGCTCACGTAGATAGTCACGGGCCTTTGCAGAACATGCGAAGTGGACACAGATGCGACGTGTGACAGTAACTGTTTCCTTAATGCCCGCATGGTTGAGAAACTGCCTTACAGCAAGATTAAGGCAGTGTGCCAGGCAGGGCACCCTGAAAAACCACCATCACTAATGTACTTCACTACACTGGAGCCATTATCACTTGAGATAAATCCTGTTATAGGTGACTGTGTGTGAAACCACCCATCAATCTCTGACAGCAGAACATTAAGCATTTTCTCAGCTGTGTGAGAACCAGTAACACTTGTCATACTCAGGGTTGCATGCTGCCAAATACTAGGTGTGTTGCTACCACCACAAGTTTGATTTCTGCAGATTTTGCCTGGCTCCAAATCAAGTACCATCCCAGGCAACTGTGCCCAGTGTGCTGTTATGCATAGATATGAGCTTGCTGCTCTCTGTCCACTGGTCTCCATATCCATGCTAAGATGAATATATTCTGATGCACTATGCTTCAATGCATGTCTAATGGAATCAGACACCCTACTGTTCAGCTCTGGCATGGCATGCTAAGAAAAATAGGTTCACGATAAAACCTGCCATTTGGGACAGGCATAGGCCATTAAGATGCAGAAACCAGCATTTTCCATGAACGAGAATAGCAACAGATCAATGGGTAGCATTTCAGCAGTGGCAGAATTTAACTCTCATGCAGCAGCAGCATGATTGGTAGGGTATTTTGTGTTCCACTCAAGGATGGTTTTCAGAGTGGGCTGCTTCTTTGGGGCTGTTCAACCAGAACGCTGTACTTGTAGCAGCAATGATATTCTTTTAGGAGTAACACTTGACTCTTGGGGCTGTGTAGATCACATGAAACCAGTTATTTTGGTTGCTTGTGGGTGTGGTGCTGTACTTTTCAGACTCAGGGGACTGGAACTGGGACTGGGACTGGCACCTCCACTGCTATGCCCACCACTCAAGAGATCAAAGGATTGCTCACCCTCTTCCTCCACCACTGACCCACTCTACCCTCCCTCTTCCTGCTCTTGCTCTATTACATTTAACTTGCCAAGGGAGATACCACCAACAGCTCTGGCCTCCTTCTGGTGTTGCTGCATCTCAGTGGATGCTGGTTTTTCAGGTGGGCATGTTGGCCACCGGGGCCTATGTGGCTTCCCTTTTTCTCCTGACTAACACGTGCTTGACAAAGTTGGCATATTGCTATGGTCTCATCAGCAGGATCAAGCAAATAAAAGTCCCAAACTAGGGACTTTTGACCTCTGCACTTCAGATGATTCTGGGACTGGGATAATTCAGAAACAGGTGTGGAAGTGTATGTTTTTTGGGCTGCTCTCATCACTTTCATAAGACTACTTTTGGGACGGGGGTTACTTGACTGCTTGGGGGTTTGCTTATAGGCTTGGTGACAGACTGACCCATGGACTGTGCATGTAAATGGCCTACATCACCCTTGACCTTTTTTAACTCAGGCTCCCATGTGGGATCATCCCAGTCATCATCATCATCACCACCACCAATAGTGATGATGTCCTTGTCCTCTTCCTCCTCCCTATCACTATCTTCTTGCAGCACGGCACCTTTTTCTTTCTCTACAACAGTCTCAGGTGGCTGACTGTCCCTATCTTCAGGATTATCAGACTCTGGTTGAACAGTATCATCACCAACTCCTGCAGGAACAGGGACAGTCACACCAACAGACTTATCACCCTCCTCCTGGACCACTGCTCCTGTGCTGGTGTCAGTGCCTCCTAATCCCTTCTTCTCACTGTCATCATTACCCACCAGCATGGATGCATAGTTTGAGCCTTAAAAAAGTAAGACACAGGTATGCCAGTACTTCCAACATCTCCTTTGCTGATACCTGCCATACCACCAGAACCCACAGCAGAAATCACTGATGCAGACATACATGTGCTTTCACTGCTATGGGGAATGGGACCTGGAACTGAAGTTGTACTCTTTTCAGCAGACTTCTTAGCTCCCTCATCCCCCCCTGCCACATCGCCCCCATACTGGGCTGTCTCTTAGCAGGCATTTTTGCTAGCTGCTGCTTCGAAGCTTTGTCTTCCTCTGGGAGTATATCAAGAAAGGATGTATTACTAATTGTGTCAATAACACCTCAGACATCACACGTACAGTACTGGCTTCCTTACAAGTCCAAACACTATCAGGACAGGAAGCAGCACTTAGAGTACAACTAAAACTATATATGGTAGGTAGCCTATTCTAGTAAAAACAAAAAGGTAACTTTTTTCTTTCCCCAAACAGGAATTAAGGCAAAACACACAGGGGAAAAAGGGCACACGTGACTGACTTTAAATACAGATCACCTGTGTCTGGACTACTAAAGTACTGTAATGTGTTATCACTTAGTTAATACCACAATTTGTTTTGCTATAGAAGGGCAGAGACAACCATAAAACATTGACAAAGGTGAGTACCACAATATGGTGGTGGTCTGGATGGGAGGGATCAGCAAGCAATCTCTTGAAAACTACTATATTAATGTATAGTTTTTTATACCTCGCACGTCAGGTGTTAAACAAACAATGCTATAACAGAGGAAGGATAAGGTAAGCCAGCTAAAACAGGAACACTGTGCAAAGTGCAGAAGCAAGCTCCACCAATAAAATACAGGGGAGTAATTCAACAAAGCAGTGAAACTGTAAATGGACAAGTTCAAGTGATCAAGTAAATGTACTTAAGTTTCCATACAAAAAAATATTGAACTGTTGATTTTCACAGTTTAAGTGACACAAGTTAGCACTCCAGCAAACAGAACTAGCCACAAACAAATAAAAATAAAATAACAGATCAGTTCTGTGTGTTTAAAACTTTAGAATTCACAATCACAACTAAAAGCGGAAACATGGTATATATAACACAGGCTAACAGCAGCAGGAACTCTCAGACAGGATGGAGTACCTTTTCAGAGAGAAAAAAAATTGTCAAGAAATACCAAAATTAATAAGAAATAACAGTAAAAAAAACAACTCACAATTTGTGAATAATCTCTTTGTAAAAGGCTAAAAAATAGCCTGCTCTGGTTTACACTCCTATACTACCCCACTCAACTCCTTCAAAAACACAGGCAAAAGTAAAACCTAATTAAACTAAGTATTATGCAAAAATCCACAAAATTGGAAAATGTTCCCTAGAATCACTAGGAAAAAAACTGTATATTTTGGAGCAATTAGCTCTCAAAAACAAGTTTTAAAGAGGGTTTTAAAAGGCTTTATTGGCTCTGATGCACCACAACAGACTGGTCTCTGACTCAAAATGCAGAAGAATGAGCTGTAAACAAGCTGCACATGATAGTTGACCTATTTACCCAAAATGCATTGCAAATTTCATTTTTGGAGCAAAATTTCACTGGCAAAATCAAATGTTACACCATAAAAATTGCTCCACAAGGTGAAATGTTAAGCATTAATGGGCAAAATTGGCTGACCAAAGCATTTTACATGAAATTTCGCCATTACCCAAAATCGGAAAACCAGGTGAAATTTTGTTTTGCCTATGAGAAAAATTGTGTGTAATTGCAGAATTACACAAAATATTTCACCAGGCAAAACATTTCAATTTCACACAACTCTACTCCAGACCCACCACAGACCCATGTGGAGAATACTTCTCAGGAAACAATGGATACAGTGTAAGTCATTATGGAATTTGTAATCAATAGGAGGACAGCTTATATGGTAGTTAATGACATAACATAATTTTCTGTGCTGCATTCAACACAATTCACTGAATTCAAACAGAAACTTCATTAAAAGAGACCACGTAAAGGTTTTCCTTTTGCAACAATGAAGTATAAATGATTTACATAACGAGCAACACTTATGTAAACATATCTATTTCCATGTGCAAGAGTCTTCATAAGAGACATATAGCTTCATCATTCATGAATTATATCCCTACATGGGAATGAATATGGTCATCTCACTGCAACCTGTTACATATACCCTACTTAAAGGAAATCTCAAATAAGATTAATACTTGTACCTATCATCTTCCTGCTGTGTTATAAAAAATCCACAGATAAGAACATTTTTTAATGACCGGTACTGTACTGTTTATAATATTGAGTTTTGACAGCCTTATTCACAAAAGGTTTTTAACATATGGCACAGAATGGGAAAAACCCTTTTGTGAAAGGGCCCTCTCCTATTTGCCCCATTGCCAGTGCCATACTGAGCAGTTAAGTGTAACTCAAATGTGAAAATTAGGCATGAAGTGTGCCTTAAGGCTTTATATTGACTTTGTGAAAAAAGACTCATAAGATCAATACGAACTGAAGTTATGCTTCTCCTCATTTGTATAGCATGGCTGGCATTTACCATTCAGTATGGTACCAACAATAGGCACTAACAAGACTTAAAAGTTCACATTTTAAAATGTATTGGAGTTTTAAAAAACCCTTGATTCAGTAATTTTGTATAATAAGGCAGTGGGGCAGTTGGCATATATATTAATAATATATAGAATTGTGCCTTTAAATGAGTCTGTCAAGCAAAATCTTCACCTTCAAAATGGAACTGTTTGATCACCTGAATGCAGGCTGCCCCTGCCTTTGTAAGCAACCTGCTAAACACAGTGTTATCAATGTGGTTATTTATTTATTCTTGGAATATTATTGTAGCCTTGGATGCTGCCCTGTTGAGTACATGTGTTGGAACTAGTGAATGTGTAGTGATGTCCTCAAGGACCCACATAAAAATGAAATGCTGTAACTCACATAGTTATCCTGGCTTATCAAATCTGACACAAAAACATGCAAATAAAACATTCCTTTGGATGAGAGATAATATAAATGAACTAAGTGTGTCTGCTGCAACAACGAACTACAGTAGTACTTTCCTAATTATATAAACAATGACCCAAGTCAATATAATTTATCTTCATGAGTGAGGGAGAAGGATCATAACTCACAAGTGACAAAGCCACAAGTGAGTTTTGCAAGTCCTGCTCACTCATATGTGAAGATAACCAGAGAGTGATGGTAGGGGTGAACTATACAAACCTAGACCTGTAGCCAACAGGGTTCCACAGGGCTCAGTACTCAGACCTGTGTTGTTCAACATCTTTATTGGTGACATAGCAGAGGGGGCCAAAAGTAAGATCTGCCTTTTGAAACTAAGCTCTGTGGGTGGGTGGACACAGAGGGGGGGAGACAGGATCTAAGGGAGGATCTAGCTAGACTGGAGAAATGGTTGAGTATCTGGCAGTTGGGTTCCAATGCTAAGAAATGCAAGGTCATGCACCTGGGTACCAGGAACCCTGGGACCAGTTACTAGCTGGGGGTGTACAGGTGGCAGTCTCAAAGGAGGAAAGGACCTTGGGGTGATGGTTAGGGGAGATATGAAACAGCACAGTGCCGTAAGGCAACAGCCAAAGCAAACAAAATACTGGGCTGTATTGTCAGGGGGAATAGCCTTTAGGAGACATGAAGTTATTCTGCTACTGTATGGGTCACTGGTGAGGCCACACCTGGAATACTGTATACAGTTCTGGTGCCTGTATCTGAGAAAAAGGATAACAAACTACTGGAGGGGGTCCAGAGGAGGGCAACCAAAATGATCCCAGGCATGGGGGACAGAACATATGAGGAGAGGCTGAGGGAGAGCAAAATGTTCTCCTTGGAGGATAGAAGAAGGGGGGCATGATAGAGACCTTCAACTACCTTAAGGGCATAAGCAGGGTTGGATCAGAGGGATCTTTAATTTAAGAAAGGAGGATACTACAAGAAGGCATAGCTTGAAACTGGTGTGGGGTAGATTTAAGAAGGAAATGAGGAGGCACTTTTTCACTGAAAGTTTGGTGTTGGGTGGAATAAGTTGCCAGAGGAGGTAGTTGTGGCAAATACGGTGGTTAGTTTCAAGGGATGGTGGGATAGGGTAAAGAAGAAAATGAGGATGGCAGGAGACATTGCTGGGAAGTGGAAGAGGGGTACTGGGAGAGATAGTAGACTCCAAGAGGAGTTGGGGGGGCAGCTTGAGGGAACTAAACTGAGCTGCCTACTCAAGCAAACTTGATAGACCATTATGGCCTGTGTCTGTTGGCAAGTTCATATGTTCATATGTAAATTCTGTATTTTTAGTCAGGCCATTTTGCATTCAATGTATACAACATTATTTTAAAGTTATAACTTTTAAACTGGATTTTTTTGGGGAAGATTTGTTTTTCTTTTTCAGTTTAGTAGCTATCTTTGGAGCAGGACATTTCTATTGTTATGTCATCGGCATTGTGAAACCTGCTCTCTGATTGGTTCTGAGAAATGCTGCAACTGTAGAATTTGTGTTTGTGACATATGCAACCTAAAATCATTGACTGTGACATGAACAACTAGTACATAAAATGATTTTGACATATGCAACAGCAAACTTTTTTTTTTATTTTAGAAGCATATGTTATCAGATAAAATAGCTCATTTGTTTTGCATTTTTCATTGCACTTGTATTGTTTACATATTGAATATTTCAAGAGACAGCAATCAAAAAAATTTTACTCACTCTGGAATGTTGCCAATAATGCTCCCTAGCAATGAGTGGCACAGCTACAACTGCTAAGCTGGCATTATTGGCACCATTGCAGAGTGATTAAAAAGCTTACCTCTGAAAGTCTTATGGGATATTCTATTTACAGAGAAGGCCACCAGGATGAAACACAATTCTGCAGCAAAATTATTGTAAGAAACAAGATAAGTTCAATGGGAGTTAATTCCTTTTCTCATGGAGGAAACTGACAGTTTCATCCTGATGAGCTCCACTGTATGTCATGGAACATAGAAAAGTTGGAACATCAGTATGATGTTACTAAGGGGACAATAACTAGAGAGAGCTACAAGGAGAATTAAGCAATAAAACACAACAGGGTGTGCATTGTGGTGGGATAATGGCAAATCTCAGGTGTGTTGTGAGGCACAAGGCATCGGTGTGTGCCTTTAACAACCCAAGAAGTGCCATTAACCCACCTCACAACACACCCTGGAAAGTCCAATTGCAATTCAAAAATGGATCCAATATGGTTGTTTTTTTTGGGGGGGGGTTAAAAAATACACAAAAATAAAATGATGCTAAGTACTTCATTGATTTTTTTAAAAAATTCATCCACCCAAACTAAACAGTCCCAGCACATCCCAGCACTGGCATGCCATCTCTGTTTCGAATACTACACAGCTAAATACTTTTTTTAAATTAATCCTTTAGCCTTCTGTTTCCCCCAAAGCAACCTATTTATCTGTTTCCTTACCTTTTCTTCTTTTTTTTTTTACATTTGGACTGCATGTTATGAACTTGGTCAGTAGAATGTGTAATTCTTGCCCAAAAGGTGGCTTTGTAACAACAATTGAAAATTCCCATCCTTTTACATAAGGTAGGGTCATTTAAACAGTATATTCAAAATTTGGGACTAAAATATTCCAAATGGCAAAGTTAGGAATAAAAGAACGTGAGAGACAAAACTTTTTTTATGTGCACATTTAAGTGTGACTCAAGAATTCCATTTTTTGGAGTGCACTAAAAATTCTTGCATAACAAATTCTTATGTCAAACTTAAATGCGTAGCACAGGAATTCCCAGCTCGCAAAACAAGAACTGGCTATCTTGGTAAGCTGACAGCCAAAGAACAAAGTCCAAAAAGGTATTTCTGGCCTGTTTTTTTAAAAAACAAACACGTATAATCAAGCATAATGGGTCCCCTTTAACAAGATGTATTAATTTTTTTTAAATAACTTGTTTTTATGTATTTAAATTTTTTTTGCCCAGAAAAAAAAAACAAGATGGCGACCATCGTGACCTGAAAACACAGTCGAGATCTAACAAAAGCTCTTGAAAGAAAGATTTTTTGGGATGCATAAAAAGGTTATCCTGATAACTTGACTGAAGATGCTCAGAAACCAAATTTCAAAACCTTATACCCCTGGAACTGACTAATATTTTTCATGAAACCTTTGAAAGAAACACTGTTGGCACAAGCAACTTTAGCCCTGAATGTTTAGGAACAAACCATCTTGGCTGTAGGTGAGAGCAAACAAAGAGCCAAAAATGGTTCTTTTTTCTGTATTTTGATGTGTCTAGATCTTGGAATCTTGTTAAGTGACTGTCAGAAAACTTCCCACATCTTAAGAATTGCCACCTGAACCATGCATCCCAAATTTTGTGCATTTGCATCAAACATCATTGGAGTTATTAAGGTGCAAAGACTGGGGTTTAACAATGAACACTGCTCAACCCTGTCCCTAATTTACATGTGCTACCACTCCAGGTATTATATATTATATGGGAGGTGTGCAGTAGCACCCCTATAGGTAAGGTTGAGTAGGCTGTTTAATGTTAAAAACAATGGAGAACCAGCACCTGCTTTAAAACATAGACAATTTTGTCACATCTCCTCCTTTAAGTGGAAAAACCAGCCATAAGAACTGACGTATTCACAATGCTTTGATAGTTCATACAAAAGTGCAAACTCACTTAAAAATGGTCACAGAGAACTGAAACAGTCCCTCCAAGATGTAACTCATAGAGTTCCTTAAGTTTCTTAAGTTCCTTGAGTCCAAAAAAGAATGTCAAATATTTAAAGGCAGTTCGCGCCAAACGCTATTTGGCTGGATCTCCACAAGAAAGAGCAAGCGCTGAGTACTAGCCTATATAAAAGACACCAGTGACATTTTGTCAATATTAGGAGACCTGGCCATAAAAGAAAAAAGTATTTTGGTAGCACTTGACGTTACATCTTTATATTCTAACATTCCACATGATGGAGGCTTGGAAGCCCTTGAATTCTATTTGGATGAAAGAACAGTGAAGGAACCTCCTACGTCAGTGTTAATTCAACTAACTAAATTTATACTTGAATATAACACTTTTTTCTATAAGAATGATTTTTATCTACAAACGAAGGGCACAGCCATGGGTGCAAGTATGGCACCGAATTATGCTAATTTATACATGGCTAAATGGGAACTGGATACAATTAGGAGCCCAATTAATCCCTTTTTGCATAAAATTGATTTATGGAGGTGTTTGATTGACGATGTCATTTTGGTATGGAAGAGCAGCCAGACTGAATTATTTAAATTTGTGGAATACTTAGAAAACAGTAATGAGAACTTACGGTTTTTGGTAAATTTTAGTTACACTGAAATTTTCTTATTGGATTTGAGAATTTATAAAGATGGTAGGGGTGGAGTGAAGACAGATTTATATTGTAAACAATCAGACCGAAATACCATTCTTCAAGCAAATAGCTGTCACCCTAGACATGTTATTAATGCTACACCAAAGGGTCAATACATTCGTACAAAAAGAAATTGCAGTGACATTGAAAAGTATGATGAGAGAGAGAGTGAATTGACTGAAAAACTTCAGGCTAGGGGATATAGTAGGAGTATATTAGATAAAGCAAGATGTGAAGTTGATGGTATGGTGAGGGAAAACCTGCTGGTTGCTAAATATCGGCCTAATGTTGATGATCCTCAGTCCACCTTGGTTACAACCTATAGTCCCCAATCAGGAGAAATAACTAACATTATTAGAAAACGTTGGCATCTGGTCCGTTTTGACCCTAATTTACTCTCTGTTAATATTGGGGACCCACGTGTAGTGTTTCGGAGAGGCAAGAACATAAAAGAATTTGTGGTGCACTCTGTGCAACCAAGCTTGGAAAAACCAAGAAACTGGTTACTTAAACCAGTTGAAGGTTGCAATCAATGTGGCCACTGCAAGTATTGTTCTTGGATAAAAATAACTAAAACATTTAAAAATCATGCCACAGGGAGTGGCATTAAGATTACAGATTTTGTTACTTGTGGCACGTCAGGAGTGGTTTACATTGCTGAATGCTCCTGTAACAGTTTTTATATTGGAAAAACAAAACGTTCCTTTAAAATACGGATAGGGAAACATGCCAGATCCATTCTAAATGGTGATATAAACTATGCCTTGGCACTTCACATATTGCAGGCAGCTGATAAGACAGCACATAGATTTTTGTTTACTGCCATTGAAAAACCCATGTTAACAAAAAGAGGGGGCGACTTGGACAATCTCCTTCTATGGAGGGAACAATATTGGATTTTTGTTACTAGAGCAATGTATAAACCAGGACTGAATGAAAGGTTAGAGATTAAACCTTTTTTGAAATATAAAAAATAGTAAGTTTTTCAATATTGGTGTTTTCTATCTAATGTCTCTTTTCTTTTTTTTCTACCTTTTCAACAGTGTACAGACTACCTTTTGAACTTGTGGACTAAGGTATCAAATATGTTATTATGCGAAATATGTCCAGCAGGAAATGTGGTAATTTTATAATTGTGCTATATAATGGTTATCTAGCACGGTGTATTTTTTCCTTTCTTCTTATGATTTTTTGTTTGTTGTTGAATTGGGTAATACTGCTTTAAATTCTTCCTTTAAAAAGAAGGAGATATCGTGTGATGTCAGCCTTTGAGAAAGCTACGTGCGAAACGCATCAGGTGACGTCATTGGGAGTTGACCCTCAGCGCTTGCTCTTTCTTGTGGAGATCCAGCCAAATAGCGTTTGGCGCGAACTGCCTTTAAATATTTGGTGTTCTCTTTTGGACTCAAGGAACTTAAGGAACTCTATGAGTTACATCATGGAGGGACTGTTTCAGTTCTCTGTGACCATTTTTAAGTGAGTTTGCACTTTTGTATGAACTATTAAAGCATTGTGAATACGTCAGTTCTTATGGCTGGCTTTTCCACTTAAAGGAGGAGATGTGACAAAATTGTTTATGTTTTAAAGCAGGTGCTGGTTCTCCATTGTTTTTGCCTCATTTTTTAAACCGTACACTGCTTGTTTTCCTAGTGCAGTCCATTCCACTTGCCTTACATTATGTTTAATGTTAAACCCCAATTTTTGTACCTTAATAACTTCAGCATAGTCTGATGAATTAGCTCAACATTTGGCATGCACAGTCATGTTGTCAGAGTCTAAAGACATGGCACGTTTTGTGAAGCTTCTTGTTCTAGTTTCAAGATACAGAGTGCCAAACAACAGAAAAATAACCCTTTTGATTTCCCTATATTTAACATTGCACTTTTTTTTTGCTCTCACCTGCAGCCTAGATAGAGTGAAATTGTTTCATGAGATTTTCAGGGTTGAAGGGGCCTGTGTCAAGGTTATGTCTTTTGAAAGTTTTGTGAAAAAAATATCATACCATTTCAGAGTTATAATGATTTGTTAAATAACTAACAAATGCAAATACTAAAAAAAAACTTTCTCAACTCACAGTTTACTTTGTGAATGGTTGTGCTTCCATCCCCTTCTAAAGGGAAGAGATAAAAGGTGCTTCAAAAAATGGTAGGGATGCAAACATGTATCATATTCATGTCAAATGACACAAAAAAACACACGCACACTTTGATTCATCTGCTTATTTATTCATTTCATTTTTCCCCTTCTTTTCTTACTTACTGTATTAAACCACAGTGTAATGGTCACTCATAATTAGATAAATTGTGACAAACTGGCACTCCAAAGTCCCATTTCTTTCTTGTGCATAAATTTACTGTTCCATAATCAGCAGTTTTTGTTTGTAATACCAAACATTCCACCACCTCTTAGTGTATCAATATAAATATGTTGTTCTTAGTGTATCAATATAAATATGTTGTCTTTCTTTTTGTCTTATAATAGCATTCACTTCTACTTTAATTGGCCTCCCATAGTCTTGTTTTTTTTTACACATGCCAGAAAAAGCCCTCTGTTCCATTCATGAGCCAATATGCCCACAACTATAAGGCTGTTGTTACTTTATAAAAATCTCAATACTTTACCCGTTGTTGTTTATTTGCCACTACTAGTTCCCTTTTAACAGTCTCAGTACTTTGCCAGTTGCTGTTTATTGCCACTGCTATTCCAACTGTACCACTGTTTCAACTGTGCTTTTTTCTCAGCTCAATTGCCTAAATCCAAACCTGCATTTTCACCACAGGGTTCAGCGCTTCTATTGAATGTTTTGAAGTAGAACATCACAGTAAACCATGAATCAAGTTGAAAGCTACTTTCTCTATTTTCATTTTGAGTTGGATATACTTCTCACAACTTTTACAACTCTGCTCCTACTTCCATTCATCAATGCACCCCAAAATGTGCTGATGTCTCAGAACCATGTGACCCTATCCTCAGAGCTAGCTTTTCCAGGGAATTCATTCCATTTAAATACCTTCTAGTTGCCATAAGGACTTCCTTTCTCATTCATTATCCCTCTTTATACAGAACATGCTTCCTTGTTTAATTTCCTCCTTTTATGCAGAGGAGGAGGATCAGGAGGGGGGCAAGAGGAAGAGGCAGCAGATGGTGAGAAAGGAGTCAAAGAGGGAATTATGGAGGTTATTGGAGTGAACAGGGCCCCTGGAGATCGACAAGGAACAAGAGATGGAACTAATAAACCTCAGAAATCACAGTTTGGGCAAAGTTCAAGAAAATGTGCTCAAAAAAAGGACTTTAATTCACCCAGGTAAATAAAGTAAATGCTTTCAATTTAAAGATAGATCTGTTTAAATATTATCAGCAGTTACATTTAAAAGTGCATTTTGGGAAGCAAACACAGCAGAATCCAGTAGAAGTAGTGAGAAGAATGAATAGTATAATAGAAAAAGATGGGGAAGAATGTGATTCTATAACTTACCCTACCACAGAGGTCAAACTGACATACAAAAGTGAGGGTACTGGACTTCAGGAGGGCTGACTTTGGCAAGATGGGAGAATGCCTTAGAAAAGCACTAGCAAATAGACTAGAAGGAGGGGTGGAGCAACAATGGGGAAACATCAAAACTGCTATCACAGAGGCAACAAGCCTTTGCATGAAGCAAATAAACAAATCAAAATGAAAGAAAGAGCCACTATGGTTCACAAAAGAGGTGGCGGGGAAGGTCAGGGAGAAAAAGATAGCATTCAGGAAGCATAAGGAAACACAGAAGGAGCAGGACAGACAGCTGTACCAGTTAAGGCAGAAGGAAGCAGGGAGGGAAGTCAGAATAGCAAAGGCCCAAACTGAGGAAAAGATAGCCAACTCGGTTAAGAAGGGGGATAAAACCTTTTATAGGTACATCAAGGAGCACAGAAGGACAAAGGGAGGGATAGTGAGGCTGAATAGAATGGATGGTGGGTGGGCAGAGAGGAACAGTGAAAAAGCAGGGATACTGAACAAATATTTCTGCTCAGTATTCACAAAAGAGGAGGAGGGGGAGGTGCTTAATCCAATTAACAGAAGCACTCTGGATAGGGGGTTGATCCCAGTCCTTTCACAGAAGAAAGGGTTCTGAAAGAACTCCTAAAACTGAAGGTGGACAAAGCAATGGGGTCTGATGGAATTCACCCCAGAATTCTAAAAGAATTAAGGGGAGAACTAGCAAAACCACTGACTACCCTTTTTAACAAATCATGGGAGGATGGTGTGATACCTGAGCACTTGAGGAAGGTGAATGTGATTCCCCTTCACAAAAGTGGGAGCAGGACAGAGGCAGGAAACTACAGACCTGTCAGTTTGAACTCTGTGGTAGGGAAAGTGATGGAATCACTTCTGAAGGAAAGAATTGTTGAGTACCTAGAGGCCAGTGGGGCACAGGACCCGAGGCAGCATGGGTTCACAGTGGGAAGGTCATGTCAGACTAATCTAATTGACTTCTTTGACTGGGTGACAAAAGTAGTAGACCAGGGAGGGGCTGTGGACATTGCATACCTAGACTTTAGCAAGGCATTTGACACAGTCCCACACAAAAAATTATTAGTAAAATTAACCAGCCTGGGTGTGGGTTCCAGGGTGGTAGCCTGGGTAAAACATTAGCTGGACAACAGGACACAGAAGGTAATTGTAAATGGAGTCCACTCTAAAGAAAGAGGGTTACTAGTGGGGTACCGCAGGGTTCAGTACTGGGTCCAGTCCTTTTCAATGTCTTTATAAGTGACATTGCAGCGGGACTGGAAGGAAAAGTATGCCTCTTTGCAGATGACACAAAGACTGCAACAGGGTTGATACACAAGGAGGTGTGGAAAGGATGAGAAGGGACTTGGCAAGGTTGGAGGAATGGTCAGAAGTATAGCAGCTTGGATTCAATGCAAAGAAGTGCAAAATAATGCACCTGGGAAACAAATACCCAGGGGAAGATTACACAATGGGGGGAAGTAGTAACAACAAAAAAAATGGAAAGGAACCTGGGGGTAATCATATCAGATGACCTTAAGGTTAGCAAGTAATGTGAAAAGGCAGTAGGGAGGGCTGGGGCAATACTGGGATCTATAGGGAGAGGCATCACCAGCAGAAAACAAGAAGTTGTTATCCCTCTGTACAGACAGTTGGTGAGACCCCATCTGGAGTACTGCATCCAGTTCTGGAGACCCTATCTCCGCAAGGCCATAGACAGGATAGAGGCAGTCCAGAGGAGGGCAACTAAAATGGTGCAGAGTCTGCAAGAGAAGCCATATGAGGAAATGAGGAAAGACTAAAGGAGCGTAATATGTATACCCTTGAGGAAAGGAGGGAGAGAGGAGGGACATGATAGAAACCTTTAAGTACCTCAGTGGAATCAACAAAGTCCAAGAGGGTAGCATCTTTCAGAAAAATAGATGTGCAAGAACAAGAGGACACAATTTGAAGATGGGGGAGCAGTTCAGGGGCAATGTGAAGAAGTATTTTTTCACAGAGAGGGTGGTGGATATATGGAACATCCTTTCTGAGGAGGCTGTAGGGTCTAAAACTGTGGGAGAATTCAAGAATGCATGGGACAGACATAAGACGATTTTTGTGTAGGAAGAAATAGGCTGTTGGTTAACTAGGATCTGCAGCTTATCCTGTAGGTAGGGAAATGGGCAGACTAGGTGGGCCAAGTAGTCCTTATCCGCTGTCAAAGTCTATGTGTCTATGTTCTATGAGATGGAATGTATTAGAGAAACTACTCTGTTTAAAAATAAATCTAAGTTCATTCCAATGATGGGCACAAGCCTCACCATTAATACATTTAGTAGGTTGGTGGAAGCAGATGTGGAAACTGTATGCAAACAATCTGAAGAGAATAATAAAAGGGATAATCTAACAAAAAAAGAGAGAAATGCACTACAAGAAATCAAACAGTTGCCAGAAACCATCATTAAAAATGTGGATAAAGGTGGGGGAGTTGTTTTCTGCAAGCAATGTGATTATTTGGAAGAGATGCAGAGACAGCTGATGGATCAAAAATACTACAAAAAATTAGATAGAGACCCAACAGAGGAAATTAAACAAAAAGCTATACAGATCGTTGAAAGAGCAAGAGAAAATTACAGAGAAAGAAAAACATTTTTTAATAAATCAGAATGCGATTAGATCAACAATATACCTACTCCCAAAAGTGCACAAAAATAAAACCCACCCTCCTGGAAACTAGTCTTGAGTAGTTTGGGATCACTGATGGAACCAATGTCAAAATTTGTAGATTTTTTCCTGAGAACAAGGAGTTAAATCTAATTTGTCTGATACAAAGAAAGTTTTGAATATACTAGAAAGGTTAGAAACAAAAGAAGAAACAATTTTGGCAACTTGTGACATAGAAAATGTGTACAATAATATTCCTCATGAGGCTGGACTAACAGTAGTTAGAACAAAATTAAGTACCAAACCACAGAATGTGGTACCGCCAACAGTGTTCATTATTGAACTAGCAGAATTTGTACTCAAATCAAATTATTTTGTATTTGGGAAGATGTTTTATCAGCAACAACATGGGACTGCTATGGGCACAACATTTGCCCCTTCTTTGGCGAATTTGTTTGTAGGAAACTGGGAAGACACATTTATTTGGGATGAAATGAAAAACAAATGGCTTAACAAAATAGTCCATTGTGTTCATTTTATGGACAATGTACTGTTCTTGTGAAATGGAAGTAGCCAAAAATTAGTCAAGTTTGAGTGATATATTAATAAATGTGATGAGAATTTACATTTTACGATGATTAGTAATAGAAACAAGGTGGACTTTTTGGATATTAGAATATACAAAAATGGAAGGAAAATTGGATACAAAACTATTTAGAAAGCAGACGGACAGAAACACAATTTTATAATATGGGAGTAATCACCCAAAAACAAACACTAAAAGATATTCCCTGTGGGCAGCTCCTAAGGGTGAAATGAAATTGTAGTGAAGAAAATGAAAGAAAGAATGCAAGTGCAGAGATGTGCCAAAGGTTTCTGTATAGAGGATACGAACCAGGATGATTGGTCAATGCATTATGAAAGGTGGATATGGTAAAAAGGAAAGGTTTGTGTAAGAATAAAAAGGCAGTGGGAAATAAAGAGATGGTGATGTTTATTACCACCTATACACTAGCATATGGGGAAGTGAGCACCATTTTACACAAACACTGGGACATATTAAAAGTAGAAGCTGCTTTACAAGGGATACATGAAAATGGTTTAAGGTGTAGCTATAGAAAAAGCCAGAATCTGACAGATATTTTGTTGAAACCATGTTTAAGGAAGAGAAACAAAATAATTGCCCAGAGTGGATGCCATCAGCACCAAAAGGCAATTTCCAATGTGGAGATAGTGCACAATGCGGAAATACAATGAATACTAAAACATTTAATCATCCCCACACTGGAAAATAATATAGGATAGAAGATTTTATTTGTTGTGCAACAGAAAGTGTTGTGTATTTGCTCACTTTCCCATGTGGACAATCATATGTTGGACAAACAAAAAAAGCTTTAAAACAGAGAATTAATGTACACAATACAGCAATAAGAACAAAAAATATGAAAAATGCAATGGCAAAACATTATTATGAGGCAAAGCATGGGTCAGTAGCCATATTAAGGTTAATTGGACTGCAGCAGGTTCGAATCCCACCAAGGGAAGGGGATGGCCACAGTCTACTACTACAGCGAGAGGCTTTCTTGATCTTTGAACTACAGACGTTGACCCCCCCAAAAAAGGGCTCAATGAAGACCATGGGTATGGAAGTTATTTGTAAAAACAGAAGAGTGTGGTTTTAAAAGTAAAAAGTGGAAAAAGAAAGAGCAAAAATATGTTTTGCTTTTTAAGGCATGATAGCATCAAAATACTTTGTTTAATTAAAATAAGAAGGAGTATGAAGATTAGAGGTACAGAAACACTGCATAAAAGGAGGAAATTAAATACGGAAGCATGTTCTGCATAAAGAGGGATAATGAATGAGAAAGGAAGTTGCTATGGCAACTAGAAGGTATTTAAATGGAATGAATTCTCTGGAAAAGCTAGCTCTGAGGATGGGGTCACTGACTCTGAAACAACATCATGTTTTTGGGCGCATTGATGAATGGAAGTAGGAGCAGAGTTGTAAAAGTTGTGAGAAGTATATCCAGCTCAAAATGAAAATAGAGCAGGGAGCTTTCAACTTGATTCATGGTTTACTGTGATATAGTATATGGTTAGCCTGTATTGTGAATGGATTTCAGCAACTGCTGAAATCTTGTTGTAGTACAGTTCAAAGGTCAAAATAGTTGTTGTACTATCACTCTGACATCACATCGATAGTACAACAACTTTTTACCTTTGAACTGTTTCCCAATTGGCTGAAACATCGCACTTTCAAAAAAAATATGAGTCAACATGGCGGCGCCACTTAGCGAGCAGCTGGGAAAGCGGGTAAAAGATTCTTCAGACACGGACTCTGCCATAATTGGCTCTGTGTTTCCAAACATTCAGTTTGTCCTTTTTAGTGTTTGTAAAAACACTACCTCGGTTCGTGTTTGTGGTCGACAGCACAGTGGGACAACGGTTAGTAGCAGAGCGGCACGGCAGCGCGGACCGGGTAGATGCGCAGTGTGACTGAAGGTATACACAAGGTATGAAATTATACCTCAACTTTGTGAATTAAACTGACCACATTTTTGGGGGGAACCATATACTATATAAAATAATAGATAGGGAACTGTGCACCAACAAGGCCCTGTGTTTCCATCTCGGGTGGTTGATGACATCATAGGGACCTCTCGAGCTTCGCTCTCGAGGTCTATGATGTCATCAACCCCCTCGATGGAAACACAGCCTTGTTGTGCACAGTTCCCTATCCATTATTCTATATGTTCTACTTCAAAACATACGATAGAAGTGCCAAACCCTGTGGTGAAAATGCAGGTTTGGATTTAGGCAATCGAGCCAAGAAAAAAGCACAGTTTAAACAGTTTTACAGTTGGAACAGCAGTGGCAAAAAACAACAACTGGTAAAGTACTGAGACTGTTAAAAGGTACATATCAGTGGCAAATAAACAACAACGGGTAAAGTATTGAGATTTTTATAGAGTAACAGCTGCCTAATAGTTGTGGGCGTATTGGCTCATGAATGGAACAGAGACCTTTTTCGGGCATATGTAACAAAACGAGACTATGGGAAGCCAATTAAAGTAGAAGCAAATGCTATTAAGCAAAATGAAAGACAACATATTAATATTGATACACTAAGAGGTAGTGGAATGTTTGGTATTACAAACAAAAGCTGCTGATTATGGAACAGTGAATTTATTCACAAGAAAGAAATGGGACTTTGGTTTGCCAGTTTGTCACAATTTATTTAATTATGAGTAACCATTACACTGTGGTTTAATAAGTGAGAAAAGAAGTAGAAAAATGAAATGAATAAATAAGGAGATGAATCAAAGTGTGCGGATGTTTTTTTTTTGTGTCATTTGACATGAAAATGGTACAAGTAAAAAAAAATGTGAGCGCTTATTTTCAAGATTTACTCGTATGGAAACAATTACAGATCATATGTAAAAAATAGTGATCATGACGGGCACCATCTTATTTATTCTTTTTAACTCACAGTTAATCCCTATTGTGAATGTTGTAAAATATTGTAAATATTGTTTCTGTCTTTTTCTGTGTATCTTCGAATTTTTGTACCATTGGATTTGTGAAAATGGGCATTTTTGCTCACATGCTTTCCAGCATAAAAAATAAAATTGAACTGAATTGAGGTGCAAAGGTGCAGGATAACATGAATAAAGTTTCAGGCAAAAGAAACATTTATACTGCAGCACCAAAAAAGAATTTCACTCCTTTCAGTTTTTTGCC
Source organism: Neoceratodus forsteri (assembly GCA_016271365.2). Classification (NCBI taxonomy): domain Eukaryota; kingdom Metazoa; phylum Chordata; order Ceratodontiformes; family Ceratodontidae; genus Neoceratodus; species Neoceratodus forsteri. Next base: position 297,426,902 of record JADMNL010000022.1, read on the forward strand.
TTTATAATATTTGTATAATTCTATTACAGTGCTTGTTGAATGGTGAAACATTCAAATGCATTTTATTGTTTACATTGCCACTGAAATGTGTGTGTGTGTGTGTGTGTAGATCCTGAAAATGCAGCCCAAATCTCTGCACAGCTGCTGAAGAGCATAAGTGGATGCTACTTCAATTGGGGAATATTAGGGAGGAAACATAAAGGGATTGCTTTGACTTTGTATGCTAAATGACTGCACTATGCAGGATTGGGGGATCACTTACTTGAAGGCAGGCAACTCCAGGCCAAGGGTATAGAATATTAATCTGTTCATGTTTCAGAACTGTTGTTATTTTGAATTTTATTTCTTCTGCTGCCACTGCTGCTTCTTCCTCTCTATCAAGATATGGGCTGTACCAGGTGGCCATAAATAAGGTGAACCAGAAGGCCGTATTTGTTCACTTTTTAAATACACTAATGCAGTCAGTGTTCCCTTCCAATAGGAAAGGCATATTTGTTGTCTCTTTCATTGTGCCTTGTTACATCAACCAGCTAAGGTAACTCATTTAATAGACACATAGGAGGGAATATAAGCCAGTTGCATGTTCTAAAGAAATGGGGCCTAGGAAAAAATGGATGATTCTGAAGTAGCTTCGTGGTTGCTTTGAAATCTTTAGGCATTAAACACATCTCCCATTACAAGGGTGCAGAGGGCAATCATTGCAAAGGTTCCCTGTATTGTTTGCACAGTAGATATTGATAGACTTTCAGTCTGGTGTATAGTGATGGGACTTCACTCCCTAGGCTATTGCCCCTTGAGGGCAGGTTCTCATATTGTTATGACTTTCTTACGTCACAAGTTCTTGCATTTTGATTTTTGTATTAATTTATGGAGAGCCCCAAGCTCAATACATTCCTTAGCTGTGACTTGTACGTGCTGTGGGGCCATATCTGTTAAATGTAGCCCCCCCATACATAAATAATGATGTGGCATGGATTGGGGCTCACTCACTTTAGAGCTATGGACAGAGCCTTCTGAATTCTCAGAACACTCCAGTACCTAAATAGCAAACTGCAGGCAGCATCTTCTCTCCCTTGGCAGGCTGTACCTTGCTCCAGTCTTTTGGCTCTTACAATACATTTCAGTGTTCGGTTTGGGCTAGAAAGGACTCATAGCAAAGCTTAAATGTTGTTATCCCACATAATCTTTCTTTTGTAATTTAATATTTTACAACTTGATTGGTAGCAGTTCCTTTTTTTTCTCGTCTTAAGAAGAGTGCAGTTTTACCCCAGCAGATATCCCTTATGTATACCTTAAGATTTTAAAACAAAAAATTCTTCCAGGGGTGTAGGGGGAATATTTTGAAATCTCTTCTGTTCTTAGAGAGGTGATAGCAGATAGGGGGAATTGCAAATGTCAAGCCCTTATCTTTCTATGGGTTTAAGAATATCAGCATTATGATAGTAATATAAAAATAATAAGTACCAGAAAATAAGTACATTTATAAAATGGGTAGGGAAATTGTTGTTTTATAGGATGATGAGCATCACATGACCGTGCATATATCAGAGCGCGACCGCACACCTGCATTTTTACTCCCCTCCAAAACAATTTTGACATTTTATAAGATAGATAAACCACTCTGAGGTGTGCGGTCGCGCTGTGATATACGCACAACTTGAGCCATTGACGCACTCGGCCTGCGGCCTCATGTGTACAACACACACCAAGGCGTGCGTATATCAGAGCATGACCGCACACCTCAGAGTGGTATATCTATTATTTTTTTTTTTGGTGGGGGGACACATTTGTATCTGTGGTCTGGCGATTCTGTGCAATAAAATGTCTTTTTTTGCTTATATCCTGAACATCGTATGACTGTTTATGAGACCTGAAGCTGTGCTGTTGCTGATGTATATCTATTACGTATAAATATATGAGTCAATTTTTCTTTATGTACTATAAGAGCATTTACAGAACACCTGATGCAATCTGATATATAATCTACGTCTAAGCTGATTAATGAAGTCAAAAAGATTTTTTCTTTAGGGTGAAGAAAAAAATGTGTAACATGCTTGTTTTTGATATTTACCTGTCCAGGATTGTTTTGACAATATTCAGGAACAGTTTGAGCCAGGTATAATTTCTTGTTCTATGTTGTTCATTCATTGCATAACCCTTTGAAAAAGGAAGCATACAAAGGTCAAGCAGATTAAGAAGCCAGGAATGCAAGTCATTGAGGTGAAACAGTATGCAGTTACTGAAATGCTTCCACCTTGAAAGCCTTGGCAAGAATTATAGGAGTAAAGCCTTTTGTGAATATTATGCATGCATGTATGTACTTATCTATCTACTTACCTATCTATCTAGTATCAATAGCAACACACACAGTATCCTGTATTGTTAACATATGTGCAAAACTATTTCGACAATATATGTTAATAGTTTAGTAGATGAAATGCAGGTGTCATTTTTAAACGGAAAAACATTCATAGCGCTGTCAACAATGTAATAAGTTCAATTGCACAGTGCAACAACATTCTATGAGTGAGAGAGTGAGAGAGAGTGAGATGAACAGATAGAGCTGCATATGCTCATATTAAGTTCTCTAAACCGCTATTCCATTTGAAACCTGGCACAAGCATTGTCTAATGATGTGCACATTATAAAGAAAAATGATTGTTACTCTATTTTAAGAGCTTTTAGTAAAGTAACAAATTAACTACAATTATCTTATTAATCATTTGAGATAATATATAGCATCCGCTGTGAGCCAAATGCATAGAACATTAAAAGAAAAGCTTCTAAGGGGGTAACAAGTGTAGGTTCAGTGCAATTCTTTCAGTTAGATTCAAAGCAGTAGAAAAGCATGTTTTGAATTAAGTCATCCAGCATATTCTGTCATTATGATGGTTGCAGTGGTTAATTCAATTCTGTTTCTTCTTATAATACTTCATTACTGGTTACTGAAAATACATTTTCCTCTGAAGCCAAAGTACCTGCATAAGAAACACGGGAGATGTTGTCCTAGGCAGCAGTTTTCAGCATAAAGGTGTCTATAACTGCAACTTTGTATGTTCTGCTTGGGAGAAGATGCTGCAGCCAGATTTAAACAGATCATAGCACTGCGCAGTGTAATACTCTTGTGGGAATCACACAACGCGAGGGCCAAAAATCATCACTGCACATGGAATACCACAATGAATTAACTCCCTTGGCTATATACATATGCAAATTTGTCACCCCCCCCCCGTCAGCGCTACACAGGCTCACACAAGTTTTGAGTGCTCTGATTTGAGGGCTGTTCAGTGGACCTGTTGGGTGAGCTCTGTGCCAGAGTACTGGTTTGTTTGTGGGACCATTGCTGTGTTGCAAGAGTTCAGTCTTGAAATTGCTCCCTTCCCTTGCTGTGAAGATTGCCATACTTGTTATCACATTAGTCCCCTCTGAAATATGTGAATCAACTGCCATTCTGGGACTTTGAATGTGTTGAGGTGGATAAACAGAAAAAAAGCATAGTAAAGATAATCCAATGAGTAAAGCAGCGCAGGTTAAAAAGGCAATGGCGGAGATGTGGGGAGTGGAGAGAAGGGATGAAGTCTGGCAGCTAGCCACTGAGAGCATGCCATTGGATGTATTCTACAGTTTGATTAGTAGGGGGAGAAGGAGAGGGAATGAAAGTTTGCAGACCATTAATGTGTCCAAGCACCACATTTTAGCCCTCATTTTTCTCTGCTTATGAGTTGACCTCAACTGAGAATGAGTTGTATGGAGCAAGCAGGGAAACTATGTTGCCATTTAGCCTACCTTGTAATTTATGATAGGTTTCCCAGTTGCTTCTGATCACTACATCGAGGACACTCCTGCTTATTAAATAATTCTCTTTGTCATTCCAAGTCACTTTGCATTATTTTTCTCCTCTTATCATGTTTTTGTTGTTACCTGCCATTGCCACTATGTCTCATCCTGATGTTCACCCACCTTTCTTCCTCATTACTCAGGCATCCTCAACACTAGCCCTCCCCCCATCCAACCCCACAGTTTGAGCTGCTGAATTAATGGCTGACACCCACTGGAGCACAAGGGGCACCAATAAAGAGATGGAAGAATACAACCACCACATCTTGATATCAATAATTGGCTTAGGTGGAGATCAGGTATTTGCAAGCCTTTCTAAATTTTGATTGAATATTGCCTGCAAAGTACATTCACAAGTGATGGTAATATAGTCACAGTACAGTTCTGACCTCAATTACTGACACTTGTAAAATCATTTCTCTGTCACACACAGAAACAACATATAGGTATTGCATAGTATTAAAGAACTGTCATGTCACATCAAATTAATGTTATTTATTGTGAAAGTAGCCATCCTGTCATTTTTCACTGCAGTGGGCTTGATGTAAACTATGCATTCTATTATTATGCTGCTCTCTGTGAAAACATTATTCCCTTTAGTAACAGCCAACTATACTGTGGTTATGAATTTTAGTAAATAATTTTAAATTAGCCATGCTAGGACCCCTACAATGGTTAGGGACTGAAGGACAGTACTCAGAAAACTGCATACTTTACCTACAGTGTCAGTATGCACATTTCTTCCAGCTGAGCTTCCTCCACTCATGCATGCTACTATGGGTTTTGAGTGCCCTTTGTGGGACATTTTATGAAAATCAGCTTCAGAAGCTGCACCAGTGACCCTGTGCAAAACTCCCAAGGACACCTGTTAATGTTCCTGTTTTTGATGCAGCTACTCAAAACCTGGCTTACTTTTTAATAAGCAGCAAGGCACTGGAGGGTGAAAAATGACAGCATTTGGAGACCATATTCACAAGAGCTCTTATACCAAGGGATGCAACATTTTTCTTTTTGCCTTTCCATTGGTTCTCCTTCTCATCCACATATTCACACTATTAGAGGGTAGTGAGCAGTAGCAGGGGAATTGCAAATTAAAATGTAGCAGGTAGAGTATGGAGGCCAGGAAAAACACCTGAAGCCAAAACCAGGATCTGATTTGCAAGGTCTACTAGCTTATTTTGAACATCCTTCTGTTCTGATTATGCATTCTGGCTGTCTGACTTATACTGATGTTTTCAACCTCCAGGAACATACATTACTGTGTTTAAAAGAACAAATAAATACTTTAGCTTCATGCCAAGATGACTGAACAGGGAACAGTCCTACAAGCAGAAGGCTATTGATCTGCACTTATTTCTTTCAATCTCATCTGTTTATTTGAGAATTAAACTGTGACTCCTTTTCACTTGCCAGCTATTGCAGAAAAATAAATTTTAAAAATAAACAAAAAACTGTGTTGCATTTTAATGCAATTGTGTTTTTTTTCTGTTGCAAGAGAGGGGAAAAAGAAACACAATTCACAGAATCACAGAATTATGTTGGTAGAAAAAGAACATTTGGCCAATCTAGTCTGCCCAAAATGTTTGCCCTCCCCCTCCTGGCCTTTTACATTTCACCCTCTACAATCTCTCTCACTTCCCCTGTCCTGCCCCATGAATTTATCCCAAGCTCTCTTGAATTTCTGTACCATATCCACAATTGCATATACAAATTCTGCTAATACTGATCAATATGGTCAGGCAATGTCTATTTAGATAAGGGTTCTGTATGGCGGAGAAGGGTGTTGGATAGTACGTTTCACACACTTGGTGGAGGAGCTTGGCAGAGGGTTTTTAAACATCTTCATGGTAGCTGATTGCCACTGTGTCACTCAAAGCACAAAAACACATGGCTGAAGATGCTGAACTGGGTTAATTTTATCTCTTTATTCACATGCCCTGTTTATATACACTGAAAAATTGATCATTAGCTAATTGGAGTGGATGAAGGGAACTCAGTACCAGGACACTCAGGAGTAACATTAGCAGCCTGACTTAGTTCTAGGAATCAAATGGTTAAAGACTGACTAGAATGCAACCACTATGAATGAATTGATTAAGAGAAGTCTGTTATTATTATGGGTGATGGAGTTGTTTTTAGTGATTGACACTGACTATGGGTGTCCTGACAATACCAACCTAAAAAGTGGAGATCATTAAATAGAGGTCTTGACAATGTTTTTTGATTTTTTTTAAATTTTGGTGAGGTTAGCAATGATAACCAATTGGACAGTAACTCTGTTAGCAGAATCCAATAAGGTACAGAGATGGAAATGTATGACACAGTCCCTTCCAGTGCTGACTGCATAAATTCTGTGTCAGATGGTTCACTTATACTGTAGTGTGTTACTGGGGTTGCTAATATTATGAAATGGTAACTTTCATTGAGAAAACATTTTTTTGAAACATATATGGGCATATGAGTCCCCTTTTGACCTCCATGACCTCCCATTGTAGGGTAGTAAACAGTGCGGCCACAATTAAACATAACTTAAATTCTGCATCTAGTGTTTGCTATGTAGTATATTATTGGGGTTGCTAATATTTTGTAAGGGTAATTTTAATTGAGGTATTTTATAAAAAAATGGTATGAGCATATGAGTCCCCTTTTGACCTCTGTGACCTCCGATGGTAGAATAGCAAGCTATGCAGTCACTATTAACACAGCATATTATATTGTAGTGGTATGGATGGGAGTGAGTGATACATACACCATGTAACAGTAAAATGTTGATCATATTGTCCAATCTACTTAGCCTGGGAAGAAATTATTAAGTGCATGAGATCACTGATATAAGTAAACTACCATGAAGGAACAGAAGTGAGGGACTGATAATTTGACATGGGCACAATGAGACACAAGAACTATTTATAAAATAAAATACAAAAAGTACCAGGCATGTGTGTGGGTGCACCTGTGTGTGTTTTGGGGGAGTGGGGGTGAATAACACATTTTTACATTTTTTTTTCAGTTAACTTTTATTAGAGAGTGTATTTACAAATAATGATAAACCAAAAATCACATTTCCTAAATAGGTAAACCATCAATAGGTTAACAGTTAACACACAAATATCTTCTAAGCATTGCAATCTATATAAAACACAACTGTATCGTACAGAAATTGTCTGCAGTATATAGCCTGTATAGCAGTTTTAATAAAGCAACTGCACTGCTGCTGATCTAATGTGCCAAGAAGGTGGCATTAGAATAAGTGCAGCAAGGGGCAAGCATCCAGATGTGCTCACTGGCTAAAAAATGTCTTTATATGGATGTTTGCATACTGTCATACACATTTATTAGTGAAGTACTCATTCAAGTCAAGATTGAATAAATAAAGAATGGAACCTAATTGTGTTGAAAGAACCACTGTATAGCCCTTTATTTCAGTGCACCTTATATTCCGCACGGTCTGGGTCCATGGGCAGTTCTGTGTAAATTTATATTAGTGCATTTACAGTACCATTGTCTGGCCACTCAATGTCAATCAGTTCAGTCACCTGCTGCCACAGAACTTTTGTAACTTGCTGATATCCCAACTAATCCCAATTAGAGAAGAATGGAAAAACGTCCTCTAAAATGTGACCAGCATCTAAGTCGTTTCCCACTTGGAAAGAGAAATGATCAAACATTTTTTGCAATCTTTGAACCTCGGACTGCCAAATGCCAAGAATGCTGACACACTGACTCCCCATTCACAATAAACAGTGAAGTACAGTACCTTTTATGAAACTCAGTAAGATTTAGGAAGTAGTAAATGTCAGATTCATAATCCAGGAATCAAACGTAATCTGTGAACAATGAATCAAACGAACCGCCGCATTGTCACATGGTATAGGCATCTCAGTGAGCCAGCTTAATAATGTGGTGGTTCATTTGAATCGGTTTATTTTAGCATCAGCTGACTTGGAACTTAATGAAACCAAAACCCGAAAAATAGATTATGAGGATGAATTGTACTGCTTTCCACATCCTATGTGGATTTCTAGAAAAGGTATTGTACTTTACTGTTTACTGTGAATGGTGGGTTCACAGACAGCATGTCAGCATTCTCGGTGATTGCCATCTGTAATGGCAAATTAGTGGTAGTTCTGATGTTCAGGTCTTGCAACAATCTGAGTTCTGTCTGGCTACATGTCGGCATCTGACTACATGGGGAAATGTAGTGGCAGTCCAACATTCAAATCTTTCTTCTGTGTTTTGCGGCATAATGGTCCATTTATTTTCACTGTAAATTTATTTCCACGGACAAGGACTATCCCGTGGATATAGCGGAAATAAATCTTCAGTGAAAATAAAGGGTTATACAGCATGTTATTGCTGTCTCTCACAATATGTAAAGTATTGTACTTAGTGTGACAAATACTGGCAGGCTAAAGTGTGCTTCTCTATCCTAATGCACAGTAAACAGAACAGCCAACATGGCTGGCAGTATAGCCTAGAGGTCAGAGAAACAAGCTGTGAATGAGCTTGGTTCAGCAGATCTGGGTTTGATTCCCCTAACCTCTACATGCATATTGTGTAACTCTGAGCAAGTCACTTACCCAGCCTACATCTCCCAGGTCACCACTGAAAACGAGCAGTTGTGCCTAGTGGACCTTACCTGGTTAATTAAAAAAAGTGGAACTATTTTAGAGGCATTAGGGGTATCTTTTTATATTTCTGTAGTTCTACAAGGAGAGTCATCATACTTAAAGTAGCAGTGATTGTACCGGTGCATAAGGGAGGTTCCACCTCTACTGTTGAAAATGATCATCCTGTCTCAATATTGAGCCCCTTAGCAAAAATCCAAGAGCGGATACTTTATGACCACTTGCAGGATTATCTGGACTTCCACCAACTGCTCTCAACCCACTAACACGGGTTCAGGAAAAACTACAGCACCCTCACTGCCCTGATAACAGTCACCTCTGACATATTCCATGGAACAGACCATGGTTAATCCACTGGAGCAATCTTTGTGTATCTGATCAAGGCCTTCAACCTGGTCAGTCATGATCTTCTGCTACAGCAACTGCATCTTCTAGGCCTTGATAACAGAGCTCTTACCTGGATCAATTGCTACCTTCAAGGCCTCACCCAAAGAGAGAAGTGGGTGGATTCCCTATCTGACCTTCAAATCATTACCCATGGGGGCCCCCAGTGGTCTATCCTGGGACCACTACTATTCTCACCCTTTATCAATGACCTCCCGGATAACTGCTGAGGGGCCTCTATTCATCTTTACATGGACAATGTTATCTTCTACCGGACCTCAGCCGACATAGGGAGGATCAACTCAACATTAACCTCTGGCTTCCACATGCTCGAAGACTGGTTTCTGCAAAAAAAACTTGTACACAATATTAAGAAAACAAAGTGTATGGTGTTTCCAAGCTGACTTCACACCCACTCCCTCCTCTGGTTGTCCCTTCCCGAACTAGAGCTGTTCTCAAAACTAAGTCCTTTAAATACTTGGGAGTCATGCTTGATTCATCACTTTCTCTGGATACTCATGTTTCAGCCCTCATCAAAAGTCTAAACCAAAAGCTTGGTTTCCTATACCGGATCTTTCCCCGCTGAACTCCTGCCGCAAGATAGCTTCTGCCACTCTGCTCCCTCTCTTAACTTATGCACCCCCCCCCTACTTCTCACTACCTCCTCCACCATCCTGGCTCACTTCACTAAGATCTATCATAGAATGGATAGGTTTGCTCTCGGTGTCAATGCTCAGCACCATCACTGCCATGTCCTATCTTCCCTTGGGTGGCTACCTTATGAAGCAAAGCTAAGGTTTGTCACGCTAAGCTTCACTCATAAGCTGGTTCATCACTTTACTTCTCCCTGTCTTGCTGCCATAGTGCAACGTAAACAACCAAGGCTCCCTCTCAGGTCTACCTCATTATCCCTTCTCCTACTACCTAGTACTCGGCTAGCAGTGGCCTGTAGGTCTTCTGCATACTCGGCTGTGTCCTGTTGGAACTCACTCCCCCCAACTATACTGGGCATCTCATCTCTCCCTCTTTTCCAATTGTCCCTGCAAACTCACCTTGCTGGTGCACACTGTATCTGCTATCACTGACTCCTGCTGTCTGGCATTCCTCCCTGCCATCATGTTGTCTTCTTTTTTATACTATGCCCAACTCACACCAATTCCTAGTTACCCATCCTGCATATCATATCTGTTAACTGTTAACTGTGATTAGTGTATGATATTTAATGAACGCTTGCCCCTCCGATTTTCCATCACAAACTGTGATTTCATGCGTAGCTGTGCTCTCTTAACTGTTGCCTATCTATGGCTTACTATTATTGTATTGTTTTTGACCTAAATTACTGAATTGTTTTGTGTAAATGTAATTCATGCATCAGTACTGTTAATTTAGACTACAATGTCATTGTCTGGTGTCTGCTTGACCCCTGTCTTGAACTTTTTATTACTGCATTGTATGTTTTCTGTAGGATAGGGAATGTATTGTTTCAACAAATTGCACTTTCAATGTACGGTACTTCCTGGATCGCCCCTGAGAAAGGGACTGTCTTGTCTCAATGGGCCTACCCGGTTACCAAAATTCAATAAATAAACAAATAAATTATCAGGGAGTTTTTTTTTGCATGCCGCCCTTGTAAATTTTGAAAATCATATGTGATATGTATTGTCCTTACAGAAAGATGGGTTATGAGACACACTGTTATTGCTATTTTTGTTAGTTCCAGTATAGTCACTAAATACATTGTTATTGCCATATTGTTTTTGTGCAGAAAATTAACTGTCATCTATCCCACCCCCCTTCCAGTTTCCCCAAGAATCCTATTCTCAGTAAGCCTTTTTCTGGTCATGCAAGATGATAAATGCATATGGAAACATACAGTATAAGATGAAAAGGAGTCTGTAGACAGAACAGGATCAGCGACTCTCTCCTCTCACTGCAGCCCGCAGCACAAGTTCCAGCTATGACTGCAGAAGTCAAGCAAGTCCCGCTGTTCTCATACATAGAACACGGGTGAAGGCTTATCTTGCTAGGTATTTCTGGCAAAGGTTTTTAAAAACAAACACCAGAATTTAGCAATTGGTTGGTGGGGGTGCTACTAGATACCAGGGAGCTATTAACATTCAATCTGTTATTGTCTTTTACTGTTTGCTGTCTTTTCTGTTCAAACAGTAATGTTTGAACTGTAAAGAAGTGTGAATGGTTATTTTCTGATCAAATCATCCTTACCTAAGTGGGTGACTGGTGATATGATTCTTGCTACAGAAACACATATTTGCCCTGTAAATTTGTAAATTCTCAGACAAAAATGGAGCTAGGTATGTGAGTGAGACCTAAATACAGACTTGTTCATTCATTACCAAGAAGTACTTCTTTAGAAAACAATTTTTAAAATGGGTGAAAACAAGATGGCTGACATTATGAACAGTATTTCCCAGAGCCCAAACAGTAAATCCCTAAATATTTACAGTTCAAATGGTTTTTATTGACCTGCCTGTCTAGTTGCTATCACAAAAATCATTATAATTTAAAAATGATGAGATATCTTATCACCAAACCATCCAAAGGCACACCCTTAGCACAGACCTCATCATCCCTGAAAATGTCAGAAAAAAATTCATTCCATTTGGGCTGTAGATAAGGGCAAAAAATTCCATGTTAAGTATAGGAAAAAGTGTTTCTTTTTTCTGTTTTTTACCACTCCATATCTCAAACTCCATACAAGATGCTATCACAAAACTTTTCATGTTTTGAGACACTGGCAGAATGACAGTGCATATTAAGTTTTGGGCTATTTAATCAAAGAATGCCAAACTTACTAAGGTGCAAATGTTGGATTTAACATGGAAGTGCTGGTACAACCCTAATTATAAGGGTGCTATCGCATCCCTATAATATATCTAGCTATCTCTATCTAATTATGTAGTGGACTGGGGTGCCCACCCCCAATACTGTTTCCTTCTCTCCACTGTCCTCCAGAACCCTGGCACCCCCATTCCCGTGTTTAATTTATACATTTTTATACAACACAAACATTTTTATTTGTTCAGCATAAAGCCATTACAAAATAGTATTATAATAAATAGAACAATAGCTTATACAAATACATTCATTAACATAAACACATTTCCATGTCAATAAATACAGAATCTGTATACAAGACATTAACTAGACACCATCCTATAACTCTATAAGTTTTAAAAAGCATGCAGGTCTTGTCAGCACCTGTACATCATTAGATGTAAACAATTTCATAAGTATTTGGTCAGTGCAGAGTCCAAGGTCCCTTAAAATAGGTCCTAGCCAGAAAGATCTATATTTCTGATATAATGGGCATATCAAAGTAACATGATTTAGATCATCCACCATATTTAAATTGCACACAGTTATCATGTTCCACTCCCTTCCTTTTCTGGGGGAAATATATGCAGTGTGAGTAGTAGAGTTCCATTCTAAATCTAGTTATGATTATTCTAAGATCAGAACAAGCCAATATCAATAGGCATGGTTCGGCAATATGGGATGATTTCAGTTTTTTATAACACATAAAGTTTTTATAGGACTGAATCTGCTCCATGTCCTTACTAGTAAAGATATTCCTGACTCTTTCCTTCACTTGAAACTTTATATCTCTAAAAGGAAGGGAGTGGATTTGATGTAGTAAATGGCCCAACCCCAAAGGATATAGCCAAGTTTCTATACAGTCTATATTTGAAAATCTGTATCCCAAGGACGTATATTCAATCTCCTCCTCTAAACACATTCTTGGTATCCTATGCTCTGGGCACAAGAACAGTTTAAGTAAAAATAAAATTCTCCTTTCCACAATGTATACTTCAATTGGAAGCTGTCCCAGTTCTGCTCTTGCTATTGGTGCAGGCACCAATTGTGGTATTTTAAGAATATACCTAAATAATTTATTTAATTGTACTTCTAACTGTTTAGGGACTACTGTTGCCCACTCTTCTGAGGCATAAAGTAGACTTGAGTGCACTTTGGCCTCCACAACCCTCAAACGGCCTTTCACAGATCCATTACCCATCTGGGCTGAGAATCTTTTGAAGGCATTAAAGACAGTGGTTGCTTTATGCTTTATGAAGTCTTAATGAATGTTCCATCGAGTAGATTGAGAAAAATTTACACCTAAATATGAATAGGTTTTAATTGTCTCAGTTTTTGTTTTGTTGATAAAAAGTGTGGGTGTTCTCCTTTGTTTGTCACTAAAAATCAACATTTGGGTTTTACTTCTATTTATAACTAATTTATTTTCACTACAAAGTGTACAAAATAAAGTTGCTTTCCGCTGTAAGCCCCAACATGACGTTGATAAGAATACAAGGTCATCAGCAAAGGCTAGAAGTAAAACTTTTTGATTCCTAATGGCAGGAGAATGGAAGTCAGAATGTTCCATCTGTACTATTATTGTGTCAATATATAGATTAAATAATAAAGGGGCCAAAAGGCAGCCCTGCTAACTCCGAGATTGGTTTTAATATTAGGAGTAAAATATCCACTTTGGTTGATTTTAACCTTTTGCCAGGTATCTTCGTGCAGCATAATCAGCATATCCAGAAGGATAGGGTCCATATTATATGATTGTAGTTTCTCTCATAACAGTGTATGACTAACCAGGTCAAAAGCAGATTTCAGCACCACAAAACAGCAATATAAACATGATTTCCTAACTTTAATATATTTCCAAATAATATGTGACAAAGCGTAACAGTGCTGTACTGTTGATCTGTGTGCTCTAAAGCCATTTTGGTATTCACTCATAAAGCCTGATTCCTCAGCCCAGATCTGAAGTCTACCTAATAGAATGCAACAGAATGTTTTTTGTAAGGTATCAATCAGACTTATAAGTCTATACATTAAGGGGTCTGCTGGACTATCCTTCTTTTTATATATTGGGCATATTATACTGCCTTTCCAACTTAGTGGAATATCTGAGCCCTGTAAAATGTTGTTGACAAGGACATGTAGCAATGGGATCCACCATCTAGAGTTAAATTTATATAACTCTGCCACCATATGATCTGGGCCAGGGACCTTATTGTCCTTTAAATGTAATAAGGTATTACATATTTCTTCTTTAGTTACATAAATTGGCCTAGGATAGTACTGGGGCAACTCATACTTCCCTTCCAGTACTTCACTAGGTGAATAAAACAAGGATTCAGAATAAGCTGTCCATGTTATCAGATGTCACATAGGCCTCTATACCAAAAGTGGATTGTTGGTATCCTTGGCTCACAAGGAGCCAACATTTTTTGCTATCCTTTTCATAAATTCACTGTCTCAGTTTCTCCCAGTTTTTAGTCTGGAATTTACTTCTTTCATTCTGTAGTACCTTTTTATATTTTTTGCTGGCATTATTTAATTGCTTAACATTATTTTTATTTGGATACTGTTTGACTTGTCGAGCCAGTTTATTTAACTGTTTTTTTGCATTTTTACACGTTTTATTAAACCATGATCTTTGCTTAGTAGGTCTTGTTGCTTTATATAACAAGGGCTTTATATAATTGAGTATTGTGGTTAAGAGAACATTTTGTTCAGAATTGCTATCTGGGTCCATAATACTGGATCTCCAGTCTTTAAGTCTGTCAGACTCCAATATTTCTGTCAGTGAGCTGCTTAACATAGGTGACCACTTTATCCTACGAGTGTTCCTGATTTTGCATCCCACTGCTAGGGTGAGATCCACACTAGAGCTGCTAAACTTAGCCACCATATCATATTCTAAGGATAGTGGAAAATGAGCAGACTCTGGGCGTTCAAGAATTTTAAGTGTTTTAATTTTCTCTACAGCATTCAGGTTTGCCCAAAGCAAGTCTATGGTAGATGAACCCAAAGGGCCAATATATGTATAGGCACCTTCTTGGTCACTCACGACTCTCCCATTCATAAGACAAAAGTTCATATCAGACACAACCTGAATTAGGACCCTTCCTTGTTTATCTGACTTCCTGTCCTTTGCCTTTGCAATCTCAGGTTGCGATTTGAGGTAGCCTGAACAAGTGGCAAGAGTGTATGCTCGCATTCATCTATACTTTTATGGGCCATTTTTGCATTAAAATCACCAACAGCTATAGATGAATACATTATATACCTATTAGTGAATTCATCCAGAAAGTCTGCAAACCCTCCCCAATCATGGAATCCAGAATCCTTCCTAGAAGATGGTGGAATATAAATATTAAGCAAAAGAATTTTACAATCATTTTTCTCAATCAAAATGGGGAGAATAGTATTTAAGTTACAGGGTATCTGTGTAATTTTAAAATCGAATGCTGTTTTAACATACACTGCTAAACCTGCCTTATATTGTCTGTGATTGGCCGGACAAGTGGCTGGTTTGAAATAACCTGCAAAACCTGGAATAAGTGGAGTTTTTTGTTGTCCACACCATGTCTCCTGGAGGCATAATAAATCATAAGTCTCCAGGAACATCCTACATTCTGGGTCAGCTAACTTAAGTGTCAGTCCCTCAGTGTTCCAGGAGAGGACCCAAATAGAGGGGAGTCTTCCCCTGAATTTATTGACTGTATCTGAGGCAGTATTTGTCAATTCTGCAAAAGATCCTGCAAAGGCTCAAAGCAGTTCCTAGTCTTGATCACAGATTGATGACTTCTCTCCCTGTTAGTCTCATTTAGGACCCTAGGGTGCACCATGTATAGGCCCAATATCAAGAATAGAAATTTTCTCTTGAATTGCCTTAACAAATCTTGGGTTAGCAAAAGTAATATCTATTTGTGAAGTAGTAGAATCAGGGTTATGGATTTTGAGCCATTCTATGTTACTCCTATACATTGGAAAATCCAAAATTTGGCTAAAGAAGGCAGCCAGCTCGTGCTTGGCTTTACCTACCTTTAGATGGCATCTTCTAGCCAAACAAGGTTAATGTTTGGTGTTCTCAAATGTGTTGCCTTGAGCTTTCATAATCAGATATTACCTCTAATACATTATTAGTATTCATTTGGGGAGCATCCAACTCAGGGGAGACATAGGGTGGCTCCTTGGTTAGTAATGGGACCTCATTAGGAGGAAACATATGTATTCCCTTCGTTCTCAAATCCATCTCCTTTTGCCAAAGTGTTTCAGCCAATTCTAAACTATCACAATAAACCAGAACACAGTGATAGTGATTTGGATTTGGGGGTCTTAGAGTTGTAAGCCCTTCCACTAAATAGGGCAGATGAAACAATCAGACCATCCATTCTGTTAATTTATCCAGTGTTTCCTGAGGTATTTTCCTAATACCATATGCCTCAATTAAATATTCAGAGGTATTACAGTGAATCCCCACTTGGCTCTTAAAACTAGGTTTCTTTATACCTATAGGGACCTTGGACTCCCCACCTTTAACCAAGTTCTGATGAGATATCAATGAATTATCAGAATAGCTTTGCATCATATCATTCACTATCAATTCTTTCCTTTCTGGCATCCTTCTATCACCTTCCTGTATAAATTGTTTATTGTTTGATTTAATTTCCCTTTCCTCCTAAGCAGGTTTACCTTTATCATAGCCACTGGCATTTTCCTTATTCTGTAGACTTTCCTCTGATTTTCCTTGGTTTCTTACAGGGTGTTCCTTTTCAGATGATTTCTTCCTTCTTTTTTGTTTCAGCTTAGGAATCTGCCTAGTTTTGGAATTATCTGGAAGCTGTCCACCTATTTTTTCCTGTTGGTCTAGGGACCCTATATCTTTTATAAAGGGAGGAGGGAGATTTACATGGAGGGCCTTATTTTCTTTGGGTGCATCCTCTTTTTGGGTGATATTTGGTATAGGACTCATTTTAGAGCTACTCTTATGAAGTCCATTTTGTATATGTCCCAGCACTGTTTTATTATAAAAAAACTTCAGCTCTAAGATTTGCTATCTCTTCCTTAATAACCCTAAATTCTCCAAAAGCATAATATTAACATAATATGGGTTTTTCCAGAACTTGCTTAGAGAGTGAAGAAGAAGAAGATGCAAAAGTTCCCATATTCTCAAAAGACTTTGGATTATAAATTATCTCTGTCTCACATGGGACATGCCGCACATTTTTTGATGGGGTGGGCATATCCAAAATCTCTGAAGAAAATACCAGAGATTGTGGGACAGAAGTAAGTGAACACTGCAGTGAGTGATCATCTAAAAGAGCCTCATTATTAGAATTTTGATTAGCCACCAAGTTCTTAAGGCCTTTTATTGTTTGGTTTAGATCCTTAATAACCAAACTTAAGTTATCCCTGCTAGGCATCAACTGAGTCTGAATCTCATTGTTTATAAAATCATCCTCTACTTCTAAGGATGAAAAAACTGAGATAATAGCTAATCAGAGTATTTTGTATAGTCCAAAGGCACAGCAGATGATTCAGGTGTCAACATGACACTATTTCCTCCCATAACTTCTACGTCATTAAATTCAAGAGAGGTTGATTTTGTTGTTTGAAATACTAGATTGGGGGATTCTGAGAGTCTTGATTGGGTTAGATCTTTCCTTGTTTCTTTTACTTGGATTTCTGAAGACAAAGGAGAGAGGGCATTTATCGTAGATGTAGGCTGTTTTATAAAATCAGTTATTCTCATCTGATTTAATTTTTTATTGCCATTTAAATTACTTTCCCCCAAACAAATTAAAGAAGAAGCTATTCCTTGAGTTTCGTAAGCCAGCTGATTCTTTAAAATTGTTTGATCCCTTTTTCCTTGAACTTTTTTATTTTTATCCTTTTTGACCCCAGACATTGGGGTCATCTCAGGAGTAGTAACCTTACTGCTACATGTATAAACCATAATAAATAGCAAGTTAGGTACAGTTGCTTGGTTAGAGCAAAAACAATTTCCTATAATAGGTACCTAAATTACTAATTCATTTAAACAGCAGTAAAGACCTAAGCTATAAACAATTAGATATCAAATCACGTTCAATTCCAAAATAGTTCTAAGTCAATATACAATATATTCAGAGTTGAACTTCAAATGGGATCAACAATAACTTTAGAGGAAAAGTCCTTTTTAGTTCTTAAACTGGAAAATACCCCTTCAGTCTGAGACAGACGAAACGAACAGTACTCTTTAGGTATCAAGCCACAGGAGAGTGTCTATCATTTAAAATGTTGTCAAATGTTACCAGGTGTGAATCTTCTCTGGCCCTTTTGTTAAAATATCTGTAGTATAGCAGAGCTTGCTTGCCCCACGTCTTTCTGAAGAATCCAAGGTGCAGTGTGCAAATGTCACGCAAATGGATACAGAATTAAGCTCCACTGAAACTCAAATATAATAAAATTAGTCTAAGTATTTACAGACTTTAAAACTACTAGAACCTCCCAAATTTCTAGAATACTAGCAGTTAAGCAAATATAACTCAAAGTTTGACTATAGGACAGTAATGATTCTGCTCGACTAAGACAAAAGATCCAAATAAACTTACTTGTATAAGTAGTATGCGATTATGTGTATTTAAATATTCAGAGATCATGAGTACTGATGTCTGAAGACTAAGACCAAATAATAGGTAAATTGCCAGATGGATCGCAGGATGTAGCAAATGATCCTCAGAGCAGAGGTCTGGAACCTATGGTCACTAATAAATCATAACTAATATCAACTTGAGCAGCAGAAAATGTTATCTCACAATGTTACTAAATTCGGTGAGAAAAATAAATAGCTCTAGGACTCAGAACATTATTCCAAAGTTATCATATACGATGTAGCAGCTCAGACAATACACGGTTAAATTGTTCTCACACACCTCGCTCCTACTCTAAGTAATGCCACACATGCGCAGTAATATACTGGCAGTTGATCTAAATTTTTTGGGCAGTTGTTAACTATCAGGGGCTCATTAATTACTCTGGACCCACTAAATCTTTGTTTTATCTATTTTGCCACTTTGTTATTTAGGCACTTAAGCAATTGGTTACTCAGCTATTTAATCATGCACTTAATAGGCAATCATCGAGAGAAAAAAAACACCTGATTGGTTTCCTGATAACAGCTGTAAATAACCAGATGCAAATAGATCTCTGAGCCATTTCAACTACCGTCCAACTGCTTTACTTGCTTCCGCTTAATTATTCAAACCTCAAGAACATCAATTAATTTATATGAATAACTAGCCTCACATCACTGTCCTGAATATCAGGGATAGTAATCGGTGGTATTTTAGCAATTGCTAATTAGATATTATGTGGATGCTATCAGAACCACTAAAATTTATACAAATAAAATAAAATCTAATCAGGACAGTGGAGTGTAATTAAAATTCATTGGAACCAAAACAGGTAGTCAAATAGTAAATCGGCCTTACAGTAACCAAGCTAGTTCTAGTACAAATGTTAATAGGTATAATTAATTCCAGAAATTGTCCAGAACAGAAACTGGTATATGTCCACAAATTCCAAAATTCTGTAGTATGAATTGGTGGTTCCTCGATAAGCTCTTTGGGATTTCCAATAGTTAGAAGCTTCTGTTGTTTAATATGGGTCCGTAGAACTTATCCTCAGCCGAATTCTCCTGCTGTCCAGTCAAGGTTTTAACCTTCCTGAAGGGCTCCTTAGGCTCCCATGTCCAGCTGCCACCATCAGCTTTTCTTCTGAAAAGAAGCAGAGAACACCTTAACCGGGGAGGCAGCTATGTCTTTGCACAAGATAGACTGGTAAACTCTTGTTCACGACATTGATGGCATGCCTTTTTAAAAGTAGAAATTTGTTTTAAAAGAGAGCCTGCTTTCCTCACGTCTCCATAGCATGATAGCATTCAGCTCAGCACAGCACAACTGGAACTCAGCCAACTGGTAAACCCCAGAATCTATATATTTTTATAAGCAAACCAGGGTGCCCACCCCCAGTACCACCTCTCTTCACCCCCTGCCCTCCAAGTCACCCACCCCTTACCATTTTATGCTTGGTGGCACTGGGATGTCCACTCCATGTCACTGTACAGTAGCCTGACACTGAAGACCCAATCCCCAGTGCTAGAATGTACCTGCAATAAAGAAAACTGTCCCTCATTGTTCAAAAATTAAACTGGTCCCTCACCAATCTGCCCCCTCCACTCACCCATCCACCCCACCTCAACCTCCCACTGAACACTACCACCTCCACACACTCAACCTCACTCACCTGGACATGCCCCATGACATGCATAGCAAGAAGAGCCATTCACCTCTGTTCTCAGTATGAGAACAGTGGGACTTTCTTGAATTTTGAAACCAAAGCAAGAGTCATGCTGCCAAGTTTAACTTCAGTTGAAGCAGTGAACCAGTGATCCCCTGCTCTCCCTGTCTCTCTATCCCTCTTTCTCTCTAGCTGTCTATGTATCTATCTATGTACCTATCTATCTATGTATCTATCTATCTGTCTACTTTCAGACCAGAGTGCCCACCCACTGTACCACTTCCTTCTCTCCCTCCCTTCCAGGTCACCCACTCCCCCTTTCCCATGTTTTATTTATATTATTAATATTCTAAGCAGACTGGAGTACCCATCCCCAGTATCACTTCACTTTACCACCTCCCCTCTAGGTCACCTGCCACGTTCCCTTTTATATGTCTGTCAGCACCAAGGTGCCCACCCAACATGCTGCCAAACAGCAGCCAGACACTGAGGTGCCTAATCCTCAGTGTCAGAATGTCCCCAGCAAGAAAGAAAACCATCCTTCAATGTTTTTTTAACCTGTAAAAAAGAAAATGGTCCCTTGCTGACCTAACTCCTCCACACATACCCCACCCCAACTTCCCACTCATCACCAACCACCCCCAACCCCCACACACTCTCACTCACCTCAACATGTTCCACAGCATAGATTCATTGTCCGATCGAAGATATGTCTTGCTGCTGGTACTGGCGACTGCAATATGAGAAAATAAGGTAAGTCATTTTAATGTATTTCAATGAGGTTTTATGTTTTCTTCATAACTTTCTCATTGTTTTCTCATTGTTGAGTATTTTTAAACCAAATTTTCAATGTGGCATTTTTGGGACCCACCTCATGACCAAGGGTTGTGGAATTATGCAAATCTGATCTGAAAGGCAATTTCTTGATAGATTTGTGAAATCACCATTTGGGTGGGATTCAAAAATTTTCACTGCCCTTGTTCATGAGGTGGGAACAAAAGAAGGCTAGTTGAAAATGTGGGGTCAAAATATTCAAAAACAACAGAGATACAGTATGAGTGTATGTTGACATTTTTCTATGCGTATAAGTTAATTTTCAATATTTTGACCCCACATTTTCAACATAGCCATTCTTCCATACTACCTCATGAATGTGACAACTGTCATTTTTCAGATCTGGCCAAAATGAGTTTTTACATTTGTGGCACAGAATGATGTTTTAGCAGGGCTTCAAAAATGTTCAGCTACTGGGTTCGTGGGGTGGGTTCATAATAAAGCTATGCTGAAAATCTGGTGTATAAATATAGTAAAATGTCCAGCATATGGGTGAACATTGCAGTATTTCAATGTTCACTCTTAATTTTGGTAATTTTCAATATTTTGACTCCAAACTTTCAGCATAGCCATTTTTTCATACCGCCTCATAAATGTGACAAGTGTCATTTTTTAAATCCTGGATGAGATGTGTTTTCATACTTCAGGTGTGAAATTATGTTTTGACCAATATACTATAAATGCCCCATGTCATGTTTATAAGGGGAGTCATAAAATGACTATCTTGAAAATTTGGGATCAAAATTTAAAAAACATATATAGATTATTAGGAAACTGTGTGTAGTGCCAGTCTTGATCCCACTGGGTATGCTTTGTGATCCTGTGCTGGTGAGCTGAGTACAGGGGCAAGATTCATGAACCAGCAGGATGGTGTGAGGGTGGGAGGATGGCACTGTTATGTCAAGTCAAGTCAATATATGTCACTTATTCTAAATGGCTCTGAGTGCCTTAAAGCAAACAAATAAAACAAGAGCAGTATAAGATTAACATGAAAGAGTTTATAAGGCCAGTCAGAAACATGCACTAAACAAATAATTTTTCAATCATGATTTAAAAATGGTCAGCAAGGGAGCCACCCTCACTTCATGAGGAAGGGCATTCTACAAAATTGATCCTGCTATACCAAACACCCTATCCCCAGAGGATTTAAGTGATGAGCAAGGGATATAGAGGATATCTGCCTCTGCTGACCTGAGGACATGAGCAGGAGTGTAAGGAAACAGGAGGTCTTTCAGATGGCCCAGACCTAGATGGTGCAGGGCCTTGTAAGTTAAACAAAACTTGAAACTGGCATTTCACCTGATCAAAAGCCAGTGAGGAATGCGAAGAACCAGAGTGATGTCCTCAGAATGAAATGTCCCAACCACCAACTGGACTGCCACATTCTGAACCAGTTGGAGGCAGTGCATCAGCCTCATGGAAAGCCCCAGTTAAAGAGCATTGCAATAGTCCAGTTTTGATGAGCTAAATGTGTGCACTAGTGTTGCCAGGTCAGACAGTTCAAAATAAGCCCTGATATGGGTGATATTATGAATAGGGTAGTAGCCACTGTGGACAACAGCCAACACCTGGTATTCCAGAGTCAGCTTACAGTACACAATGACCACCAGATTCTAACACTATCTACCGGATTGAGGGTTGCTCCTCCCAATGAAGGGAAAGCAGTGCTACCAAAAGTCACAGAACAGCCATGTCAATGCAGCTTCACCAGTAGCACCACCATCTTAGATGAGTTCAGCCCCCTGGCCAGGGAATGAAAGGTGCAGGATTGTGTGCACAGGCCAAGGTATCATATAGTGAAGACAACTCTTCTTTTGGCATAGGGCCCTGCAAATCTGCACCTATGGGTGGCAGAAAGCCATGTGCATTGGCTGACAGATGAACTCTTTGTGTGGTGCATCTGTATCTGCAGCCACATAAAAATGCAGCATCCAGAGGGTCCTGCACTTCCACAGTCCACCTGACAGCTACATGATTTTTTTACATTTATCACTGTATGGAAGTGCAGGGCCTGCAAAGGTAGATAGAGTCTTCCCCTGGAACAGATCCCTGTGGGCCCTGAATGTCTGCATCTGTTCACACAGACCTAAAAGGGACCTGCATGAATGATGACACAATTCCACAATCTCAAAAGGAAAGGAAATTCTTTGCATAAAACTGCATTAATGCACCAGTTAGGGGTCAAGTTAATGCCGCAAAAGTAGGGAAATGTGGCTATAGGGTTTCCAACCCTAACTCCCCAACCCCCACCCCAAGCAACAAAAGGTAAAAACATTGTGGTTTGGGGTCTCAGGAGTCTTGGTGAATCACTGGTAAGGTCTTCCCAGGGGTTGTCAACTCTAATGCTCACCCTGTTCCCTGAGCAAACAAGGTCAGCTGTGATCTCTTTTTCTTCAGACATGGCCCACAGACTGTATTGGCAACATGTGGCAGGACATATTTCTCTACCTTGGAAGAGTTTATCATTATGAGGCACTGGCTTGGAGTTGTACCTTCTGCCTTGGACTGGAGGCTATGGGCTGGGGGGAGGGGCAGGCAAAGAAAAGGAAGACCTCACAAGTGATTTGACAAGACTCAAGAGACCCAAAGCCCTGATGTTTTCTCCTTTTGCTGCTGGGGGGTGAAGTTAGGGTTGGAATCCCTAATGCCACATTTCCCTACTTCTGTGGTATTTTGCAAATAATCTATCTATCTATCTATCTACCTATCTATCTATCTGTCTGTCTGTGTATGTACTGTACATGTACTGTATACACACACACACACACATACACACACACACATATATATATATATATATATATATTATAAGGGTGTGGTCACGCCCTGCTAGTTAGGGTTGAATAGGCAGTTTAATGCTAAACCCCAAATTAGAGTGCTTTAATACCTTTGCAACTGTTCTATGGATTTGCACAAAATTTGGAGTAGATGGCCTCAGGTGGTAGATCTCTTGATTTGCTAATTGTGTTTCAATCAGATTTGCAGGTTTTGGGCAGTGAAGCTTCACAAAACGTGTTTTTCACTTTTTTGGCAAATGTCAGAGTCATTTTACAACATTACGCTGTGCCCACACCATTTTGGAATTTTGCACTGCAATTTTCAGTGCAGAATTAGGTTATCCTAAGGAACAATCCAGCATTGGTTTGGTGGCCAAATATTAATCCATTCCAAAGTTATTACATTTTGACATTTCGAGTTCTGAGCATGCTCAGTTTAATTCTTTGGGATAGATGCAGAGTTTCAATCAAGGATTCCTGGTCATGAACGGCTGGTGAACGGGGATTACAAAAAATAATTTGAAAATCTTGTAAAATCCCTTTTCATGAGGTAAATCCCTGTTTGTCGGCTTCCATTTTGTTTTTTCACTTAGCGAGGAAAGAAATAAAAGTGTTTTAACTTGCCCCAGAGAGGTATTTTGAAAAAAACAAGGCATGAGTTTTGGTTAGAGGGACATCCTCTACCAGCCCATGACTTTGTTTTGTTCTAAATTACTCATATCAAGTAGTTTTATAATTTAACAATCCTTTTTCGCAATCCCTTTTCACCAGCCAATCCCTTTTTGCCAGATCAGCTGATGATAAGAGATTGTGAAGTGCCATTTTCACTGGTGTCTAGTGGACCCCTCCATCTCCCTTAAAGTATTAATTTCCTGCTGTCTAGTAGCCCTCCCCAACACCCTCTGATCCCCCTCCATTGTTTTTTTTTTCCTACACCAGGATGCCCACTCCCAGTGCCAGATAACTTCCGCCCACATCCCACCATTTGTGAAAATGTGCCAACTTCAGGGGGCCCAATCCCTGTGCTTGCTTTTCTTCCTAACCCCCCCAGTAGCTTTGGACACTGGGGGCCCCCACCCTCAGTGTCTGAAAATGTTTTTTTATGTACCTGAAAAAAAGAAAACAGTCCCCGTTGTCTTTTTTTTTTCATTCAATGCAGAATCCTGCACTGAATTGTCATTTTCAATGCAGGATCCTGCATCAAACTGCTTCCAGTACACCCTCCCTCTGTGCAGTCCCACCCACACCCTCTTTCCCCGGTCCTCACTGTCACATTTAAAAAACCCTCCCACTCCTTACCTCTGTGCAATCCCACCTGCCATCCTCGTTCCCCAGTCCCCTTTGTCATAAAAATATAAATCCTTCCTGCTCCCTCCCTCTGGGCAGTCCCACCTGCCACCCTTGTTCACCGGTCTCCTTTGTCATAAAAAAATAAATCCCTCCCGCTCCCTCCCTCTGTGGGTTCCACCCACCACCCTCATTCTCTGTTCCCTTTGCTCATAAAAAAATTAATTCCTCCCACTCTCTCTCTCTCTCTCTGTGCAGTCCTACCCATCACCCTCGTTCTGTGGTCACTCTTTGTCATAAAAAAAGTAAATCCCTCCTGCTCTCTCCCTTTGTGCAGTCCCACCCACCACCCTCGTTCCATGGTCCCCTTTGTCATAAAAAAAAAATCCCTCCCACTCCCTCTCACTGTGCAGTCTCACCCATCACCCTCATTCCCTGGTCCCCGTTGTCATAAAAATAAATCCTTCCCACTGCCTCCCTCTGTGCAGTCCCACCCACCATCCTTGTTTCCCAAATGTATCCCTGTAAAAAAGAAAACTGTCCCGACGTCTTTTTTTAAAGCTGAAAAAAAGAAAACCATCCTTCATCATCCCTGCTGCCCTTCCCCCATCCTGACCCTCCCACTGAGCACCCCACCACCCCACACATCCCCTTACCCTGTACTTACCACTGGAGGTCAAGGGCTGCAACCTTTTCTGGACCAGGACATGTCTGCACTCTTCAAAGCAGAACTGCAGACTAAAGAATCAAGGTACAGTAAGTGCTGTATAATGACAGTCAGTGGAGGTTTTCAACTTATGTTGATGTCTCAGCCATTTGTAGGAATTTTGGCCCCAAATTTCCAACATGGGGTTCTTGGGACTCCACCTCATGAACGCTGGTACTGGAACTTTCATTACTAGGTCCTGAAATGTGATTTCACAGTTACTGCATGGAATCGCCTTTCAGGACCAATTAATGAACCAATGGTGTTGCGGATCATGAGGTGGGGTCCCAAAAAGGCCATGTTGACAATTTGGTGTAGATATAGCCCAAAACACCCACGTTACTCACCGTTGTTGAAATTTCACTATGCATGCACCTACGTTTTGCAAATTTTAATATTTTCACTAAAAATTTTCAACATTGCTAGTTTTTCATACCACCTCATGAACAGTACAGGTGTCATTCTCACATCCTGCCCAAAATGTGTTTACATAACAGTAGTGCAGAATGGCACTGTTGCTGCACAAAATCACCTTTCAGGAAGGAGTAATGAAATGACAGTGTCAGTGTTCATGAGGTGGGGTCCCCAAAAGGCCATGTTGTAAATCTGGTGCAAAAATACCTAAAAATGCCCGGGTTACATGCAGTCATTGGAATTTTTCTACGCACATGCGTAACTTTGGCAATTTATCATATTTTTCACTCCAAATTTTCAACATTGCCATTTTTTCACACCATCTCATGAACAGTACAGCTGTCATTTTTTAAATCCTGCCAAAAATGTTATTCCACACATGTGGCTCAGAATGGCTTTACAGTTGTACATAATTACATTTCAATGGGGATTTGAAAAGTTTCTGTACTGGGTACATGCGATAAGGTGATAAGAAGGTTATGTTAAACATTTGTGGTAAAAATTATTCAAGATGGCACAGTTATGACTATTTGCTGCAATTCCACTATGCCCACTCATAACTTAATGTGTGGAAGCACAGGGGCTGGAGACCACTGTGTTTCCACATCTAGATACATATGTGTATCTGCAGAGGGAAGGAAGTGCAGGATCCAAAGGACCTTGTGCTCCCACACTAAAATAAAGATATTATTATACTATCTCAAAAAGTAAGGAAATAAATTGCAACAAAAGTTTGTTAATGCATCAGTTAGGATTGAAGTGACAAAAGCAGGGAAATGAGATGTTAGAGTTGAGCCCCTAATACCCACCCATCCAACCCCACCAGCCCACCCTACACCCACCCTCCACTGACCAACAGACATTGGGATGTGCCTTGGGGTCATCAAGCCTAACTTTCACCCCATTTTCGTATACTGTACCATGTCAAATTTCTTACACATGGAATGAGGTGAGAGGTAGGCCCAATGACCCCAAGGCACACCCCAACACCTGTTGTTCTGTGGAGGGTGGGTGTGCTGGTGGGTTGGATGAGGGGGGTGTTAATGTGCTCATCCCTAACATCTCATTTCCCTACTTTTGTCACTTCAACCCTAACTGATGCATTAGTGAAGTGTTTTGCAATATGTATACACACATATATATATATATAGAGAGAGAGAGAGAGATGGCAAAAAATGTGTTTAATGCATCAGTTAGAGTTAAAGCAGTGAAAGTGAGGAAATGAAACGTTAGGATAGGGCCCATGACCCCCCCACATAACCCACACACCCACCCTCCACAGACTGACAGATGCCAGGATGTGCCATGGGGTTGTTAGGCCCAACTCTCACCCTATTCCATGTGTAAGCAGATTGACATGCTACAGTAAAGGAGAATGGGATGATAGGCCTCATGACCCCATTGCACACCCTGGCATCTGTCAGTCTGTGGATGATGGGTGTGTAGGTTATGTGGGGAGTTAGGGGCTCAACTCTAATTTTTAATTTCCTCACTTTTGTCACTTTAACCCTAACTGATGCATTAAACGTAGTTTTTTTGCCATGAATTTCCTTATTTTTTGAAAAAGTGTAATATAACTAGTAAAAAACATGTATTGGTGGGAGACCAAGTTGCCCATTTCAGCATAACAATATGCATCTGTGGGGTCTGCGCTCCCATTTATGCATAGCTACAGAGCCATACAGCAGCCCTATAGGGCAAGGAACCCTTGTAACACACATTTGACAATATTTCATTAACCATGCAACCCATGGAAAAAAATCCACTGCAGGCTTACTGTATGGTTTAAAATCATACTCCAGTGGCATAGATCACCTGAAGGTGATCTAAGCTGCCAGTAGTGAAAAAAAAACTCTGTATCTCGCTTCATTTTCGAGACAAGGGTGCCGAAAGGCATGATAGACCCAGCAATGTAATCCTGTGAGGAAAACCTCAACTTCATGATGGCATATCTATGGAACCACTTAATTCCCTAACACCTAAACAACATAATTCACACCTGTATGGCATCCCCTCAACACCCTGTAAATTTCAAGTAAAAACACCAAACCGTTAATGAGCTATGCAATTCTAAAGTTTTTACACCTTAAAAATTCTTCATTCATGAGATAGCAGAATCCTGGGTTGCCAGATCAATCCTAGTCCACGAGCTAGCAAAATTCTAGTCTGTGAGGGGACATCTGGTCGTGCAACCAGGGCCATCTGTTCATCCCCAGGGACATCTGGTCATGAAATTCTGGTTATCTGGTCATCTCCTGATGGATAAAGCTCATGGACCAGGATCGTCTCACGGACCAGGATTTTGCAGGTTTGTGGACTAGGATCGTTAGCGAGTCACGAAAGAAGAATTTTCAATTTTTAAAAACTATTTTTTGACAAAAACAAACCAAACCAAAGGCATGGCTTTGTAGAGGGCATCACCCTAAACAAAACCCATGCCTCATTTGGCCCAAAAGTCACCCATAGACAAATCTATAACATTTTGTTTGGCTGAAAAACTGAAAACAAGATGGCAGCTCATGGACAAGGAATTTTTCTGATGGACTAGGATTTTCTTTCATGAGGTAGCAAAATCCTTGACCATGAGACAATTCTTAGGTCGCAAAATATACATATACATTTTTGAGTGAACTGAGCATGCTCAGAAGTGAAAAATTACAAATGTAATAACTTTTGAACAGATTAATATTTTTTTTACCAAACCAATACCATATTGTTCCTTGACCCAAACTCTTTCTATGTTCCAAATTTCAGACCAAACAACAACACGTTGTGGTTGCAGCGCCATGGGCAAAAAATGCTTCAAAAAAGTGTCATTCTGGTCAGGTTTGCAGATTCCGAGATCTTGATAGTGCAAAAAGTTAATTTTGGTGAGGGTTTGATGTTTTTTCTCTGATACCTGTAACATCCAGATAGTTTGGAATTTTGGTCTGGAATTTTCAGGGTAGAAAGGGGCTGGCCTACAGATGTGCCTTTTCTTGGTTCGGTCAAGAAATATTAATTTGTTCCAGAGTTAATACATTTTAAAATTCTAGGTTCTGAGCATGCTCAGTAAGCACTTCAAAATCACCGTATGAAATGAAAAAATAATCTTTTTCATATGGGGACCAATCCTTTTTTGTGAGGGGAAAATCATTTTTTGTTTGCCACCATTTTGTTTTCCATTTTTTTTAATTCAAAAACCACAAAAATTATATCCTGCAGAGAGACCAGCACATCTATGTGGCTAATCAGGACCCCGTTAATTGGATTCTGCACTCAACCGGTGGAGACATCACCTAGAAATGTTTTTTTTTTTTTTTTTTACAATTTAAATCATTTTTCGTGACTTGCTTCCACTTTTTTGTATGGACTCGATACAACATTTATTTTTTATCTTATTCGAGGGTATCTCTTGCAGAAGACCACACCTTTGGAACTATAGCTGTCAGGCACCAGAACCACATGGAAACATTTTTGCTAGCAGTCTAACTGGGGCACAGTAAAGTCATCATATCGACATCCTCCCTAAATAGCTGTGGCCATCTTCACATCCTCCTCAGTTCTTTTCCTACTATCATCCATTACACTTTGGACTTCACGGAGCATTGTCACTTTAGTTGACCCCCATTTTTTCTAGTATATTCTGTTTTTATTTTATCACCCTAGTTCTTCAATCACTTTATTTTCAAAAGTGATTCCCTTTTTCCTTTTTCTCTGTCACTGCAGCTGGGGACAGAAGATGTATGACAAAGACTTCCATGAGGCATGCGTCCGCTGTCTCAGCACCAACCATGACATTCAGCCCACAAAATCTGCTTCGGCTTCAGTCAAGCTACCCAGCACCATTGCCAGAAAGAGTTAAAATCCTTCCTTATGGAGCAGAAGGTTGCTACCTTGGAAAAGGAACTGTAGGCAAGGAGCTTGTCCGCTTCCCCAGCCCCATCCATGAGCTCTCATGCTGCAAAGTCAACAGGGAAACATCACCACCTGGAGAAAGACAGGTCCTCCCAGGAACATTCTCAGTTGCCACACCCAGCACCAACATTTCAGGATCATTGACCAGACCAGTGGTGACCCCCACTGATGCCCACCCCCTCTGCTATATGGTCAGCCATGGCAGCCTTTCCCACTGGAGCTCCTATGCCTAGCATTGGTTCATCATCTGGGGGCCTTCCTCTTCATCCGCTGATGATTCCCACTGCCTCCCTCACCCTGCCTGCCATGATGGGGAGGGGACTGAGGTAGTGCAGTCATCGGTTCCTCCTCCGCCAAAGTTGGTCTATCATCTCCAGGGCTTTCCTTACCTCCACCAATGTGTCTGCCCCTGCTGAACACCCCTCTTCCTCCTCAAGGGCCACAGTCAGGGAGCACCACCAGCCTGCTTGTGGCTGGTCATGGTCATGCATTGTCGGGTTTCAGGCCTCTCCAGCTGATGCCCCTGACTGTTTCTGCAGCATTGAGGATACAGGTTCCCCAGTTGGTCCCTCAACCTGACCCCCATCTCATTGCTGCTTCAGCCCTCCCTGCTGTCACCTGGCCTCAGTGCCCCCCATTGCTGTCACAGGGTTCCCTATTGATGCTGGTGACCATTTAGCTCCAGGCTCTGCTTTCTTTGGTCTGGGACTTCATATACAGAGTCACCCCTCCTCATGGCCCATCACCGGTGGGGTCTTCTTGGACACCTTTATGCCATTGCACCATGCATCATTAAGGCCAGCCCCTTCATGGTCATCAATGTCCTTGGTGCTTATCTCTGAGCCAGGGAATGATGATAATTATTGCCCTGATTTTTTGTTGCCTGATGATGAAGATGAGGAGAGTGAGGGTGCCGGGGCTTGGACACCCTCTAGCACCTGCACTATTTCCTCAGAAGGGGAGGACTCCTAAAAATGTACCCCAAAGTCTCCCACAGATGACCCCTCCTTCATAGCAGTGATACGGCAACTGCAGCCTGCTATGGAGTTTGATACTGCAAGGCAGGACATTACTCAGCAAACCTGGTGGATTACCTTGACTTGCCAGATTCCTCCTATGATCAATGCATATGAGGATGCCACTATGGTTGCTTGGTACAGACCTAGCTTGATTCTCCCTATGCCCAGAAAGGCGGACAAGCTGTACCAGGCACCCCCTAGGAAGCCCTTTTTTGCAGGGCCCCCACAGGCAGACTGCATGATGATCAATGCAACCCATGGTAGATCCAAGAGGCCCCAGCACTTCAGCTTTCTCCCTCTGGACAAGGCATTCAGGAAGTTAGACCTTATGGTCAAGAGGGTATTTACCTCTTCCACTTTGGCAATAAGGATTCTTAATTACATTGACCGTATACTTAAATTCCAGAATGACCTCTGGAAAGTGGTCAGGTCTGAAGCCCAGTCCTTTCCAGATGGCCACTAAAACAGGAGATGCTCAAGAACCTCTAGACAGGCTTGGATGTAGGCAAGCACCTCTTGCGGGCTGCCTATGATGCCCTAGATGCCTCTGTCAGGGTCTCCATGATGGGAGTTTTCTTGAGGAGGTACTTCTTAGTCAGGGTATCCAGTTTCACCTCTGACATCCAACAGTCCATCCTGAATGCTCCTTCAGGGGCTACAAGCTCTTCAGGACAGATGTGCATGATATTATCAATGACTCCCAGGCCTTGGGGAAAACCCTGTGGTTCATTCACTCCCTCTACCACACCCACCAGAAGAGTGGGCAGAGGGTGCCCTTTTGGCATATCACCCATCATCTCAGGTCTGGCACCAGACAGCTCAGCAAGCATAAAGCTGCAAGGGCCCTGCCTACTGTCTCCTTCATCACAAGGAAGTCCTCAAAGGCTGGAGGAGCAGCCCTAGCCTCAGGCTTATCTTCAGCTTGACTCCTTGACCAACCCCCTCCATCTGGTTTCCCAGGATGTGGTGGTGGGGGGTTGTTTTTCCCTCTATCTGGAAGGGTGGCAGGAGATTACATCACTGAGTGCTGCAAGTCATAGAACAAGGACACACTCTAGAATTCATGGAAATGCCTCCAGATCTCTCTCCAAGGCCTTCCACTAATCCCCAGACCACATACCCATGTCACTGGAGGAAATCCTGATGCTGCTATGAAAAAGGGCCATAAAATCTGTTCCCAAGAATCAACAGAATGCAGGGTTCTACTTCCACTTCTTCTTCATTCCCAAGTCCACAGGGGACTTGAGGCCCATCCTGGACTTACGAAACCTGAACTACTACTACTACATCCAATACAAAAAGATCATGATAGTCACCCTCGCAGGCCTGTTGCCTTGCTCCAGGAAGGAGACTGGAACTGCTCCCTAGATATGCAGAATGCATATCTACACATCAAGGTCTGCTTTCCCCACAGGAAGTACCTCAGGTTCAAGGGGAGTACTACTAGTTCAGAGTCCTCTCATTTGGCTTGCCCTCAGCACCTCAGCTCTTCGTCAAGTGCCTAACTGTAATTGCTGCTGCCCTCAAGAGAAGTGGACTTTACATCTTCCCCTATCTGGACAACTGGTTGCTCAAGGCTCAGTCCAGACAGTAACTTTGTTTGACCGGGGTGTGTACCCTGCAACTATTCAGCCAGTTGGGGATCACAGTCAACCTATCCAAGGTGGTGCTGATACTTGACCAGCATCTCCAGTACATAGGTGCTATACTGGACACGGTCCAGGGCTCTACCTTTTTTCCCCTGGACAGGGCAGAGTGTCTGATAGTACAGGCCCAGGAACTCTGTCACAGCTGGTATGACACAGCCAGGACATCTCTCAGACTGCTGGGCCTAGTGGCTGCAGCCATTGCCATGGTTCCCCTCATGAGGTTGCACATGTGCATCCCTCAATGGACTTTAAGAGTACAGTGGGGATCAGCAAACTGATGATCTGGAGCAGATGGTTCTTGTCTCTTCACTGGTAAAGAAGGTTCTCCTGTGGTGGATGTAGCCCAGCCATTTGCTCAAGGGGATTCCTTTCCTCATACCCTCCCTTCACTAGATCCTCACCAGGGATGCCTCGGGGATGGACTGGAGCACTTATCTGTGTCCTTATCAGACTCAAGGAATGTGGACTCTGCTTGAGGCTTTGCTATATGTCAATGTTCTCAAGATGATGGCTGTCCTGTACAGCCTGCAGACCTTTCAGTGGCACCTGTCCCAGGGCCATCTGCTAGTGCAGGCAGACAATATCAGTGTGGTGCACTACATCGACAAGCAAGGGGGCACCCACTCATATCTCCTTTGCTGGGAGGCAATGAGATATTGGTACTGGGCTCTGGAACATGGCCTAGAACTATCAGCAGTCCATGCTCCAGGTGTCCAAAATGTCCTGGCAGACAAACTAAGAAGATCACAGTCCAGAATGCACAGGTAGGAACTGTTCATCTTAGTGGTAGAAGACCTGTTCAACAGGTCAGGTCACTGAGAGTTGGATGTTTTTGCATCCTCACTCAATGTAAAACTGACTGTTTTCTGCTCGCTCAGTATAGGGCCTGGAGTTTTCTGGTAAGACGTATTGTCCCTCTCCTCAAAAAGGAGGTTTCTTTATGTCTTCCCTCCTTTCCTCTGATTCAGAGAGTGCTAATCAAACTCCAAATGGAGGGTGCCACCCTGATTCTGGTGGCCCCCTGTTGGCCTTGACAGATTTGGTTTCCATTGTTGCAACAGTTTCCAGTGGAGCCTCCAGTGCCCCTTCCCCTGTGCCCAGGCTTGCTGTCACAGGAGCAAGGAACGCTAGCCCATCTGAACCTCCAGTCTCTTCACCTGCATGCCTGGCTCCTGAAGATGTAGCCATTGTCAGATTTGGTGTTTCCCCTGAAGTGGCTAACGTCCTGGTGGCTGCCAGTAAGCCCTCCACCAGTGTGACTTATTCCATGAAATGAAAGCATTTTGCTTTGTGAGCAGCTTCCCATCACCTGGACCCTTTCTCATGCCCAGTAAACCAGATTCTAGAGTACTTGCTGTCCTTGTCAGATGCTGGACTGAAATACTCTTCACTAAAGGGGCTCTTCTCCACCATATCAGCCATCCATGTGCCCACTGAGGAGCATACGGTAGGCCAGCTGGACATGGCCCATACCTTTCTGAGAGACATCCTGCACTTGAAGCCTCCTACCCATAGCCCTGTCCCTGCCTGGGGCTTGAATTTTGTTTTGGAGAAACTTACTTTGGCTCCTTTTGAGCCTGCCGTGACTTGTGAGCTATGTTTTCTCTCATGGAAAGCATTATTTTTAGTTGCTATTACATCTGCTCATAGGATTTCTGAGCTGCAGGTACTTATGTGTGACCAGCCTTATTTGATTTCCCACAATGACAGGGTGTCTTTGTGTACTAACCTTACATTTTTGCCTAAGGTGGTGTCTGAGTTTACTTTGAATCAGATCATCCACCTACCTGTTTATAATCCAGAGCATGCCAATACAGGGGAAGCATTGCTGCATACCATAAATGTACATAGAATACTCAGATATTATGTTCGTCGCATGAAGGACTGCAGGAAGTCCTCAAAGGTGTTTATTTCTTTCATCCCTGTAAAAGAGGTCATACCAGTTTCTAAACAGTGTCTGTACAAATGGTTGGCCAACTGTATTATGTTTTGTTATAGGAAGTATGGTAAGGATCTTTCTGGGGCTGTCAGGGGGTCACGCTACCAGAAAGCACGGCCACTTCTGTTGCCTGTTTCAGAGGGGTTTCAGCAGCTGAGATCTGTGCTGCTGCCACTTGGAGTACTGTGGACACTTTAAAAAAGGTACTACAGCCTGGATATCACCTCTAGAAGGAGGGCAAGTTTTAACCTAGCAGTGTTACAGGGTCTCCTTTCACAGGCCGTTGCCTTCCTGCCACCCGGACTGTTTTGCTCAGGAGTACTGTTTGGGACTCGTTCCTAAGGTGTGACCTGCTACAAGAGATATCCTCGAGGAAGATAGAACAATTAAGTAAGAAATTTACCATAACAATAGATCTTTTAGAGAATCTCTTGCTGCAAGTCATGCTAACCCCACCCCACCCTCCTACCACCTTGATTCTTGACTTCCTGATTTCCTGTTCTATTTTTCTAGGATGGTAAGCCTTTTGCCTTCCATGCTGCTTTGGGTGGGTCTATCTGGTTCTTCCTTGTTTCCTTGGGAGCAAGTCCTCAGTGGATGGGCTCCAGCGGTGAACTGAGGAGGGCGTGGGGCCACTAACGGCTATTTAGGAGGACATGGACATGATGATGTCGCCATGGGTGGACCCAGTTAGATTGCTAGTAAAAATGTTTACATGTGGTCCTGCTGCCTGGCAGCTATAGTTCCTAAGGCGCGACCTGCTGCAAGAGATTCTCTCAAAGATCTACTGTTACAGTAAGTTCTTACACAACTCTTTTTTCTTTGGTGTCTTGTGGCATTCCACCACATCCTCCAATCACCGTCCCTGTAATTACTTAATTTTTCCCTGGTGTCTAGTGGTACCCCCCAACCTCCAATCACCATCCCTGTAATTATTTAATCAATCCCTGTTGTCTAGTGGCACCCCACCCACCCACCAATCACTGCCTCTGTCATTATTTAATATTTCCCAAAACAACAAACAAGTGTGCTCAGTGGTATTCACCTCAATGCTGGGCACTGGACAATTCAACAGAAGAAAAACAAGAACGTTCAAGCACTCCTCGAACACCCCATATTAGACAAATGCACTGGCAAAAGCTGGAATTGCTTTCCAAAATGTATTTTATTATTTCAAAAATAAATGCACAATGTCTTGACTCTCAGAGAACTGCTGTATCTTTGACTCGTGCCCTGGTGCTTGGCCCGTCGTCTTTCTCATGGGTCTCGGTTTAAGCAGAAAACAGTCCCACATTTATACCTTCATCACTGATTAAACATTTAATGTAGCCAGTTACAGCAACAAATTAATTGACTTGCTAATTCAATGCATATGGTTATCGTGGGATGGGAAACCACCAATATAACAATACAAACGATGAGAAAAACAATTAATAATAAAGTGAATAAAAAGTATAAATATTTTTCTGTCAAACATCCCATTAAAATCAACATATAAAAATACTTATTAAATGTCAGCGCAGTTGTGCATGCCCAAACAAAGAATTACACAATGAAGTCAGTTCGGAAAACATAAACTGCTAGTTCTTTCTCCAAGCCTCAGTTTTGTTTGTGGACATATAAAGGTTCTGAGCCCAATGAACATGAATGGGAATCAGACAGCAACTTTTTCATATGTATAAATATACTTGGCTGTGGGAAGAAGAAAAAAACAACAACTGTAAATTGAAAAGACACCAACCCCATTTTGGTTATAGTGGTGAATAGAAAACAGTGAGGGGAAAGAGAAGGAAAAAATAAGGGAAGGAGAATCAGTCTTGATTGGATAACTTAAAAGCAAAACGCATATGAACATTTGATAGTTACCAATAGTGATAGTAAATAGCAAGCCTGAATTGCATAGAAGTCTGATGAGCGAGAGGCATGCCACCACTAAATGGCATGCTCCAATGCAGGATGTGCTGGCTGCAGGGGTGGGAAGGGCTGCAAAGGTTATGGCAGCTGGGGTCATGCTGTAACCCACTGCACACCTCCACAGATATGACCTGCTGGTCGTGACAAGACAGTGCACTGACCCGCCATGCTACCCCAGCCCTGTATGCTGTTGGAGGGGCTGGGGCAGCAGTACTGGTGTGTGCTCCTACAGCATGGCATGGTGCCCTTAGCCACCAGGCCATGGTCCACCCAGACTCCCAGGTCCCATGTAACCCCTCCACACCCCTGTACCCCATCCCCAAAAGAGCCCCCCAACAGGTGCACTGTCATGTGTGCACATCGTGGTACAGTATGGCACATGTTGAGGCACACCTGTATGGTGTACCAGTCGGAACAACCCCCACCCCTGAGCCAGGTGCACCCCAACCCCCATTGGTGGTCAGTGCCCCCTGCACTGTCAGCCTATCCCCCATCTCCTGTACCCATCAGTGGGGGCCGAGCACTGGACGGCCAGCAGCACAGTCCTCCACACACCTCCATGACCACCAGCCATCTGAGTTACACAGGGCATGTGTAGTTGATGTGTGCCCTATGTAAGTCAGATGGATGATGCCCATTGAGATGTGTGGAGGACTGTGCTACTGCCCATCTCTAACGCAGCACTGGTGGGATGGCATGAGGTATTGGGTGGGGGTTGCCGGTGCCGTGGGTGGGTGGGAGTCCACTGGTGAACAGAGTGTGGCTCGGGGCTTGGGGTGTCTCATTGTGGTGGTGGTGTTGGTCGGGGCCAGAACTGGGGTCATGGCTACACTGAGGCTGGGGGCAGGGCCTGCTTTGTATGGATGGGATGGGCGGCAGTGCTGGGGTGGGGGTAGGGGCATCAGTGAGGTGGTCTGCTGGGGTTGGTGGCTTGGCAGCATGGGTCATTGCACCCGTGAGTGCTATTCACGCACCCAGACCCATCCCTGCCTGCATTAAGGTCCACTCTGGGACCCAGAACAGGCTTTCTATTGGATGCCTGCCCAGGTCCACTACTCCTCCCCCCCGGCCACTTGTAGAGTCCTGCACGCTGGGGGGGCCACAGGAAGGTGGTGGCTGGTAGTGCATACCAGCTGTGGAGCACCTGTCTGCAGGTGCAGATCTGCATGGGTGGGGTGCTTGCTTTTGGCATGTACCTTACACCCAATAGTGCATAGGGGCCAATCATTGTATAGTTCCCAAGTGTTTAATGGTGCCCCCCACCCTCCGATTGCCATTCCTCTAATAATTAAATATTTCCCCTGGTCTCTAGTGGCAACCCCCACCCTCTGATCACATCTCCAGTCACATTTTTTATTTCTCTGGAATCTAGTGGCGCTCTCCATTCTCTGTTCGCCATCCTGTCTGAAATGAAGAAGATGGCACCAGAATTTCTTTTTTTTACCTGTAAGAAAGAAAAATGTCCCTCACCAATCTGACCCCCCACCCCAACCTCCAACTCAGCACCCACCACTCTGCCCCGCCCACACACCCCATATAACTTCATTCACCTGAAGATGTCCCAGGGTGACGATCCACTGTCTGATAAAAGACGCATCTTGTTGCTAGAAATGCTGACTGCTATATGACAAAGTAAGGTAAGTGCGGTTCAATTTATTTCAAAGGGGTTTGAATTTTGATGCATAACTTTGTCATTTTTGCATATTTTGACTGCAAATTTTCAACATGGCCTTTTTGGGACCCAGCTCATGAACAATGGCACTGGAATTATGCAAATCTAGCCTGAAAGGTGATTTTTTTGGTTGCTTGGCAAAATCACCTTTCAGGTGGAATTTGAACATTTTCACCACCGTTGTTCATTAAGTATACCCATAAAAAGGGTATGTTGAAAATTTGGTGTCAAAATATGTCACGATGGTGAAGTTATGCACATCCATTGAAATGTTGTTATGCTTCCTCATAACTTTTGTAATTTGAAATATTTTGACCCTTAATTTTCAACATAGCAATTTTTTACACCAACTCATGAATATGAAACTGTATTTTTTACCTGTGGAGTGGAATAATGTTGCACAGTCACAGAATCATGTTTTGGTGGATGTTTGAAAATTTTCAGTATCGGGTAGATGAGATGGGGTAATAACAAGGCTATGCTGACAATTTGGTTGCTGTTGTCCTTCTGGGCCCTTCGCTTCCACAGCAACATACATATACACATCTATGGAGGGATGGGCACTGTGCTCCCACAGGCAAATAAAGATATGATTACACTCTCTCAAAATGTATGGATGGATTGGAGAACAGGGCCCTCTGTGCCTTGTGCTCCCACAGGCAAATAAGGATACGATTATTCTATCTCAAAAAGTAAGGAAATTCTTTGCAAAAAACTGTGTTAATTCAACATTTAGGGTTTAGGCTAAAGCAAAAAAAGTAAGGAAATTTGATTTTAGGGGTTGCAACCCTAAAATCCCACCCCCATGACTAAAACAAATCAGGGGTGCAATCTTCTTTGGGGTTGTCAACCTTAAAGCTCACCCTATTAGGTGTGTATGTTTCTGGAGTGTATGTTTCTGAAGTGTATAGAATAGGGTGCACTTTAGGGCTGACAACCTCAAGGAAGACTGCATCCTTGATTTGTTTTAGGTGTGGGGGTGGGGTTTTAGAGTTGGAAACCCTAAAACCACATTTCTCTATTTTTTTCACTTTAGTCTGAACCCTAAATGTTGCATTAATACAGTGTTTTGTAAAGCATACATACATATTATAGGGTCACAGTAGTGTCACTATATTTAGGGTTGAGCAGGAGTTTATACGTTAAACCTCAAATTTTACACTTTAATATCTTTGCAACCGTTTAACAGATTTGTGCGAAAGTTTGCATGCGCAGTCTTGTGGTGTAGCTCTCTTGACCTGGCAAGCTGCATTCAGGTCAGATGTGTGGATCCTGAGATCCGGATGGTGAAAAAATGTAAAAAATTGCTGTTTTTTTTACTTTTGTTTTCATCTCACGTTGTACCCCGATGGACTGGAATTTTGGTCTGCAATTTTCAGAGTAGAAAGGGCTTGCCCTAGAATGATGCCTTTTGGTGGTTTGATGAAAAATAAATGAATCCATTCTGAAGTTATTGAGTTTTAAAATTTTGGGTTCCAATCATGCTTAGTACAGTCTTTTGGACACAGGTCTGGAGCAAAAAAATAATTGGGGCCAAATGAAACAAGATCTTTTTTTCATTTGGGGACAATACTTTTTTGAAAGGGGACAATTCCTTTTTCTTTTGCCACCATCTTGTTTTCTGTTTTTCCCTAAAACTTTGAATTTCAAAAGCCACAAAAATGACAATCTTGAGAGTGACCAACACATGTATTTTGCTTATTGGGACACCCCTAGCTGGATTCTGCACTTAACTGTCGGAGAAATGCCCTTAAAATGTTATTTTAAAAGAAGTAGAATTCTTGTTTTGTGACTCATGAATCTTTCCCATGACTTTACCCCTTTTCATGAGGGGAAATCCTTTTTCATTTGCAGCTTTTATACTTCAATGGGGTTTTCAACTATGGTGCATAACTTGGCCATTTTTACATATTTTGACACCAAATTTCAACATGGCCTTTTGGGGACCCCACCTCATGAACAATGTCAGTATAAATCTGCAAATCCAGCCCATAAGGCAATTTTGCAGTCACTTTCCGAAATCACCTTTTGAGTGGTGATTTGAACAGTTTCAGTACTGGGTTCATTAGGTTAGGTAATAGCAAGAATATGCTGACAATTTGGTTACTGTTGTGCTTCAAATGGATGCAACATACATATACACATAGCAACAACATACATATGCACATACATATACTGTACATATACATATGATTATACATATACACAAACACAGCAACTTACATATACATACATATGCATACATATACTGTACATACATATATATATATATATCTATGGAGGACCCTGCGCTCCCACAGACAAATAAGGATATGATTATACTATCTCAAAAAGTAAGGCAATTCTTTGCAAAAAAAAAAAACCTCTGTTCATGCAACAGTTAGAATTATGGCTAAAGCAACAAAAGCAGGGAAAAGTAACTTTAAGGTTTCCAACCCTAAAACCTCACCCCCACCCCACCCCTACAACAAATCAGGGGTGGAGTCTTCCTTGAGGGTTTTCAGCCCTAAAGCTCACCCTAATCTATACAGTCCTGAAACATACACACATGTGTCCATCACATCTGACCTTTCTTGCTACCACAGTGGGGTGAGCTTTAAGGCTGACAGCCCCAAGGAAGACTCCACCCCTGATTTCTTGTAGGAGTGAGGGTGGGCTTTTAGGGTTGGAAACCCTAAAGTCACATTTTCCTACTTTTGTCACCTTAGTTATTACCCTAAATGTTGCATTAACAGCATTTTTTGCAAAGGATATATATATATATATATATATATATATATATATAGAGAGAGAGAGAGAGAGAGAGAGAGAGAGGGATACTGTAGGCATATCTATCTATCTATCTATCTATCTATCTATCTATCTATCTATCTAACGATCTATCTATCTATCTATCTATCCATCTATCTATTTATCTATCTACCTATATTTCTGTAGGATATGCCACAGCCCTAAAGAAAATAATCACTAATATTTTCCCAAGTGCAGTTTGACTTTATGACAGACAAAAAAAAGTCAAACTGCACATAGGAAAAATATCTGTGATACTTTCATTTAGAGCTGTGGCATACCTAATTTATGCCATGCCTTTAATTATACAATGGCAAGGTAAAAAGATGATGGCTGCCTATGAGATGTTGTAAGCTGTGGAGAAGCTCATCAGTGTTATATTTTGATGACTAATTTAACAAAGGTATGCTATAGTTGCCTCACTACTTTCAGGAAGTATCTTTTTAATTTTATATGCGGCCCTGGATGTGCCCTCAAGGTTTTATCTTATTTTGGCAGGAACCATGTTGGATAGTACTTGGAGTGTGATGTGGAAAGCTCATACAGGTAAAAAGGAGCCGGACTATCTGGCACAGTTGGGTGATCTGACAGAGCAAAACAGGGGAAAGAAAGAAAGGAGTGGAGTATCAGATACCAGGGAACAAAGTCCCAGAGTAGAGAAAGTGGAGAGTCAGGTGAGAAGAGCCAAGAGTGCAGAGTAAAAGCTGGGGAACAATTGGCTACAGAGTGGAGGAATGAATCCCTAGATCCACGACTGAACCTGAGGACCTGCTGTGAAGAGAATGTCAGGCTGAGCAGAGATCCCTATCTCACGAATATAGGAGCTTAAAACTGTCACCCTAAATTTGTAACTGCGAACTCTAAACTGTAAGTAGATGGAACTGCTGTAGTGATGTATTTCAATACCCTCTTCCCTGTTTTAACTCTTTAAACTGTTTTACGTTCCTAGTTTTGCTTATTACTTGTGGGGGAATGTAATTTCCATCTATTTCTTAACTTCTTTTATTACCTTATTCTTATTTTTGTGAGTTGCCTTTTTTGCATCCTGTTTGATTGTGTGACCATGAGGCCCTGTACACATTTATGAGGTGGGTTTTAAACCATTTTTAAAATGGTCTAATTCTTACCATGTTAGTGCGGCCACATTGCAGCCTTAAGCCGGTTTTTGAAGCATTTTCAAACCTGCAACGTGAACACACTCTGTAACCTCACAGAGCGATTCCTGTAACCATGCTGTGCATCGGAAGGCTGTGCATAGTGGAGGACCAGCAAAGAACAGGATGAACATGGTAGTTTGTACACATTTGTAAGGGAAACCATGTTTAGCTTAAACCATTTGTAAAACTGGGTTATAGCCTAGGTAGTCACCAGCGTTTAAACTCGGTTATTAAAAACGGTTTAGGTAGGGCTGCAGTGTGTCTGCAAACCATGTTATCTGCATCTTCAACCATGTTAAGCTCTCTAAAATGGTTTAAGGTCACCAGTGTGTACAAGGCCTATCTCTGGTTACCTGTTAGATGATACAAAAAAGCATCAGTTATGTCCACCAGGTTAGAAGTAAGCAGACAGAATGGTGAGCATTTGAGCATCTTTGTGATGAGCTGCAAATTGTAGAACCAAGCTTTCACCTGAGAAGCTGAGTGTCTTCTTCAAAAGGCTTGCCAATTATCTGATATCTGCCTGCATGCTATCTGTTTTTGGTGGAATAGAAAGCAACACTATCAAACCACTTTAAAAAAACCTTTTTTTCACCTAAGTTTTTATCCTTTGTGTCCAGGACAGGCCAGACTCCCCTCTGTAGTGCCCCACTGATACCCTACTGATCTACACCTTCCCAGGACTTACCTGAGAACCAGATACCCCTATGGATCCCCTCCCTTGTGGTGGGGTCAGGGGAGGGCTGTTGCCCCCCCCCCGAGGCACACAAGTGCAACTCCTGGTCTCAGAAGTCTGGTGATGCCACAAGTGGGAATTGGTGTGCAGACGTCTTGTATGCCCGTCCTGCCAGCATTTCCTCCATTTTCTGCCCTTTCACACACTGGAGCACATTCATCAATTTGCACATGTGGTGGCAAGTGCACACTGTGAAGTCTCACAGCACCTCCTTTCTTCTGCTGCTGCTCATCCTGCATTGCCCCCAGACCTCCACCTGGTGGCAGTCATTCAGAAGAACACACAGTCCTCCACCTCCCTGTTATGAGAGGAGAGCAGTCCTTTGGATGCTCAATCCTCTCCTCCTCTGCCAACCCCCAGAAGCTCTTGCTCATTCCCGAACACAGGTAGCTGGCATAGAGTGAAGTGTGGAACCTAGTGCCTCAACCTTCAGTGCCATTGGGCTGGCCTAAAACAAATTATTTGACTGTGATGGGGAACAAGTCTACACAGAATTTCTCTGTGTTGAGATCCATTTTATTTCCAATGTAAGCATGCTTTTTTCTTTCATAAGTGTAGTGTATAAATGTTGGACTGGCACTACAGCCTAGAGGTAAGGTAGCAAGCTGCAAATGAG
This sequence comes from Neoceratodus forsteri, assembly GCA_016271365.2. Taxonomy (NCBI): domain Eukaryota; kingdom Metazoa; phylum Chordata; order Ceratodontiformes; family Ceratodontidae; genus Neoceratodus; species Neoceratodus forsteri. The sequence continues at coordinate 297,470,261 of JADMNL010000022.1, forward strand.
CTTGGTACATCCAGCAGACCTGGGTCTGATTCCCACAACCTCCACTTGCATACTGTGTCACTCTGAGTAAGTACCTTAACCTTCCCGGGGTATCACCCCACCACAATGACTTTTTTACAGTGAACACCATCACAGCGACAAATCTCGCCAGGTTGAGATTGGTCACTGTGGTGGTCCACTGTCTTTCGACACAGCAATTCCCAGGGTTGTGCCTCCCATCCTGAGCCAACTCTGACTCGGAGTTGGTTATTTAGAGATGGGGGTGTGGGGAGCTCACAACCCCCCTGCATGAGGGTGTGGGGGGCAAAGCCCCCTGCAGAAAAACACTTTGTCCTGTTGGGAACAATGCCGACTGTTGGCATTGTTCCCATCACTGTCAGGGGTGTTGATAGCGACACCATCGATGTATTGACATGAAATTGCTTCCCAGTGATCTTGAGTTGCCCTCAAAATCTCTCGACTGCTGGCAACTACAGAAGAGTCCAGTACCTCATTTAAAAATCTTTCTGTGGGCTTTTAAACTAGAATTAGTCCCTTTAAGTCTAGCTCTTTGGGTCTCCAGGAGCCCCATATAAATAGAACAGAGAGAACAGCCTGGTTTCTTTAGTGTCAGAAGCTAATTTAGGGACCCTGGGCTAAGATCGTGTAGGGCTTTACAGGTAATTAAACCCACCTTGAAACTGCTACAGCTCTATACAAGCTGCAGCTCATGCAGTACCAGCATGATACGACCATTGCAAGAATCCCTAGTAATCAGCTGGGTCATCACATTCTGAACTAGCTGTAAGTGGCGCATCAAGCCCCTGAAAGCACTAATGTTCTCACATTATCTATCTCTCCCAGGTTTGGTCAGGCAGTATAGCCTAGAAGTTAAAGTAAGAAGCTGTGAATGAGCATGGTGCAGCCTGTAGACCTGGATTAGATTCTCATAACCTCCACTTGCATACTGTGTGACTCTGAAAAAGCCACTTAGCCCCCCACAGTGCTCCCAAGTCAACCCTGAAAACAGGCACTTGTGCCTGGGGGCTTATCAAGTTACCAAAGAGTAAAACAAAAGTCTCCCTTTCATTAACTAGGCTACTTCTATGATTGAGGACATTTTCTGCTCCTGACAGCCCTAAAAGATACCTGCTGCTGTTATTATTTCATAAGGCATGGCAGTTGCTCTCCAAAATTAAAACTCAAACTAAATAGTGGAGGTGGAACAAGAGGTTTTCATTTGTGATCTTTGCATATTTGGTCCTGGAATGAGATTGGTCACTGGGAGAGTGGGACTGAAAAATATAATCTGTTTACAATATGGGCCTTGTGATAATGCTGTTTCCTGCATTAAACCAAAACTTTTATTGATATATCTGGGACTTTATTCAACATTAGAGGTTGTGTCCTCTAAGAAATGTGAGGGCAATATTTTGTATGAACTTTGCACGAAGAGATTTGTATCTGACTGCTAGTTTTTACAAAGAGAGTTAATACTGACTGTCAAATTTGTGTTTCATATATAGCTTTTAGTGATTATTTATAGAAACATATATAGAAGTTGACGGCAGGGCCCATCCAGTCTGCCCATTTTTTCTACTTTATGAATGTGCCATAGGCCTTTACTCTGTCAATGGCCTATCTATTTATACTCATCTGTATTTCTCCCTTATGCCTACCCCATGCCTGTTTGAAACCCTACACTGTATTTATATCCACCACTTGCTGAGGAAAGCTGTTCCATGCATCCACCACCCCTTCTGTGAAAAAAGAACTTCCTCACATTACCCCTTAATCGGCCTCCCTCTAATCTCATGCTGTGTCCCCTTGTTCTGCTATTTTTCTTATATTGAAACATGTTAGGCCCTTTCACCTTGTTAACACCCTTAAGATGTTTGAATGTTTCAATCATATAACCTCTCTCCCTCCTTTGCTCAAGGGTATACATATTGAGCTCCATTAATCTGTCCTCATATATTTTCTGATGCAGTCCCTGCACCATTTTGGTTGCCCTTTTCTGGACTGCCTCCATTTTGTTAATGTCCTTGTGCAGATGCAGCCTCCAGTACTGCACTCAGTACTCCAGATTGGGCCTAACCGGTGTCTTCTAAAGAGGGATTATTACCTCCCTCTTACGACTTGCGATACCCCTACTAATACACCCCCACATCCCTCTAGCCTTACTTACTGCTTTAGTGGTCTGCTTGGATGATTTCAGGTCATCTGTGATGATGATGCCCAAGCCTCTTTCTTCCCTTGTGATTACCAGCAACTCCCCTCCCAACCTATAGGTGGCTTCAGGGTTTCTCTTCCCTATGTGCATGATCTTGCACTTCTTTGCATTAAATCCCAGTTGCCACTCTTCTGACCATTTTGTCAGTTTATCCAGATCTCTTCTCATTCTGCCCACCCCATCTGGATCATCTACTCTGTTGCAGATCTTGGTGTCATCTGCAAACAGACAAACCTTACCCTCCAGTCCATCTGCAATGTCACTGATGAAGATATTGAAGAGGACTGGCCACAGAACTGATCCTTGAGGTACACCACTCATGACTTGCATCTCTTCTGACTGTATACCGTTTACCACCACTCTCTGTTTCCTGCCTGCCAACCAGTTTGCCACCCAGTTGACCAACTTCTGACCCACCCCGAGCCTACCCAGCTTATTAATCAATCTTCTGTGTGGAACAGTATCGAAAGCGACATCAACTGCACCCTGTTGGTCCACCACTCTGGTTACCCAGTCAAAGAAATCTATGAGATTAGTTTGACAGGACCTTCCTGTTGTAAACCCATGCTGTTTTGGATCCTGTGCTCCTATGAATTCCAGGTGTTCCACTATCCATTCCTTAAGGAGTGCCTCCATAATCTTGTCCACTACTGAGGCAAGACTGACTGGTCTGTAGTTCTGCCTCCTCCCTGCTACCAGTCTTGTGGAGCAGGATCACATGAGCCCTTCTCCAGTCTTCTGGGACCTCTCCTGTGCTCAGAGACTCATTAAACAGTTCTGCTAATGGCTCTGCTAGTTCCACCCTTAACTCCTTTAGTACCCTGGGATGTATGCCATTCGGTCCCATTGCGTTGTCCACCCTGAGCTTAGTGAGCTCTTGTAGGACCCTTTCTTTTGTGAAGGGATGAGTGCACGCATCCCTCCCCCCTGTGTCCATAGTGCTGAGCTGTGGGCCCTGCCCTACCTTCTCCTCAGTAAATACTGAGCAGAAGTATCTATTTAGGATAGATGCTTTTCCGTGATCCTCCTCCACACACTCCCCCTTATCCCTTTTGATCTTAGCAAAACACCCTCTGGATTTTCTCCTTTCACTAATTTATCCATAGAAAGTCTTGTCCCCTAATTTACTGTTCGCACTAGTGTTTCCTCAGTTTGGGCCTTTGTCTGCCTTACTGCCTTTCCTGCTTCCCTTAACGAAGTTTGGTATGCCCTCCTATCTTCATCCCACTGCATTCCCTTCTATTTTCTGAAGGCCAGCCTTTTGGCTCTAACCTTTTCTTCTACTGTCTTTGAGAACCAAAGTGGTTTCCTCCTTCTTTTGCTCTTGCATTTCTCTCTAACATGATGGGATGTTGCTTCAAATATTGCATCCTTAATGAATGCCCACTTTGCCTGTACCCCCTCACCTGAATTTCTTCTTGCCAGGGCTAGCTTAACTCTGTTGTCTATCTTATCAAAGTCAGCTCCTCTGAAGTCCCATATTTTTGCCTTGGAATGGGATGATTTAGTTCTTGTGGCCAAACTGAACCATACCATGTGATGGTCACTGGCCCCCAGGTGACCGTCTACCTGGAGATCTGTGATCCTTTCCCAATTGTCAGTATTATATCTAAGATAGCCCTGTCTCTTGTGGGTTGTTGTACCAGTTGTTTGAGGTCATCCCCCTGCAGGGAATCCACCATGTGTCTAGTTCTGGTGGATGTTCATGCTGGTATTGACCAATCTGTATGTGGCATGTTGAAGTCTTCCATTATCAGATCCTCCCCTTTTGCTGTCAAGTTTTGCATATCTTCTAACAGTAATGTGTCTATATTCTCCCCCTGGGCTGGAGGGTTGTAAACAACCCTAGTTCATGTGGCTGTCCCATTTCCTGTTTCCAGGATGACCTACAGTTCTTCTGGCTCCTTATGTGTATTCTGAATTTCTGTAGCTTTGATATTTTCATTGACATAAAGAGTCACTCCACCCCCCCCTTTTTACACCTAGGTCTCTTCTGAACACTACATAGTCGGGTATTGAAGTCTCTCAAGTGTGGTTACTGGTGAACCATGTCTTGCTAATGGCTACTATGTCCAGTTTAGCCTCTGTCATTGTTGCCTGTAGGTCTGGGATCTTGTTTCCCAGACTGTGGGCATTTGTGTACATGATTTTCCATTGGTCAGACTTGGGTGTGTTAGTTATTGGGTGAGGAGCGGTGTTTCCCCTGTGCATTGGATGGGGAGCCAGACCTTTTTCCTTACCTGGTAATGCAAATGAACTACAAACATGCTGAACTTCTGCTTGATCACTAGCTGAGGGGGAGGTGTGTTCTTCCCATTCAATGTATCAGGTGCTGCACCCGTATCCCCATTTGCTAGTTTAAATATTCTGCAAAGACATCAAACTTCTGCCCAATGCACTGACTCCCTCCTTAGTCAGATGCAGTCCATCGAATTTAAAGAACTTTCGCACCCAAAACTTTTGCCAGTTACCTACAAATTTGTGTCCTTTTTCCTGGCACCAGCCCTTGAGCCACATGTTTAGCTCTCCTATCTCCCCTTATCTGACCTTCTGTCCATCTGCCCCCTCTCCCAGACTGGCAGGATCTCAGAGAAGGAGATGCTAGATGAAATAAATGACAGCTTGTCTCCCAGCTGGGTCAGGTGTTCCTTGGTCCCCACAACTGACCGGCTGGTGAGATCATTAGTCCCTATGTGTACCAGGACGTCAATGTTTTCTCCTGCTTCCTGCACAATTTTAGCAATGGGGTCAGTGTCTCTCCACGCTGATGTACCTGGGAGACATCTGATCATTACCCCCAGCTGGAGATAGGTATCAACTCCCCAAATCATGGAGTCTCCTATGATCAGAAGTGTTTTGGATTTCCTTTTTGCTTTTTTTATTTTGGGCAAGTTTTTTTGTGCTAAGCCCTGTGCTACAGTGTTCTACTCTGCAGTGTCCTCTGTCCCTTTGTTTGATTTCAGAGATAGTGGCAGATACCTGTTTATAGTTTCAATATGGTTTGTGGAGGTGATACATTGGAGACCATGAAGTGATGGGGCACCTGATTTGCCCCTCCTAACCACCTGCCAACTTCCTGGACCAACTACCCTCTGCGGTCGAGGTGCTTCAGTTGGATGTTGTGGAAATGGCAGGCAGTTCTTATAATATATTTCTTCCTGAATAAGTGATTTGAGGAGCACAATCTCTGCCCATGCTGCCTGGAGCTGAGCCCTTAGATCTCCAATGATCCAGCATGTAGGACAGCATCCTAAATCCTGTATAACTGCCCTTTTGAAAAGTGTCCTGCAGTACCTGCAGGTAATAATATCCATTCCAGATGAGTTGCCAGGTTTATAAGCTGGTCCAAGTAATTAGAAGGAGGAAAATGGAAGCAAAAGTTAGATTTTTTGTTTTGTTTGTTTTTATATAACTTGTTATAACAAGTTAAATTACTTGTGCCCCTGTAAGTGAGGTCACTGTGTGGATACCCTCTGATCCTCCCTTTCCTGCTTTGCTGCAGGAAATGTAATGACTCTGCTACCCTATAAAAGGAGTGTAGCATGGAGTGGTTGGGGATGGGGGGGTGGCTGGGCCCTTCCCTTGCAGAAAAAGAAGAACCATGGAGAGAAGAAACAAGGAGGTAAGAGTAGAAACAATCAACCAACAACAAAATGCAGTAGCCCTTAAAGCTTAGCCTAATGATAGATAAAACTATAAAACCTGTAAAGCACCACCTGTAATAATTTCACAGATGATATACCCTGCAAAAAGCACTTTGCTACAGAGAAAAATAAAGCAGTAATTGAAGATATACCTTGCAAAAAACAATTTGAATCAGAGAAGATTTCAACAGTAATCTGTAAGCACTAAACAGTAACAAACCTGTAGGCATACCCTGTAATAATGCAGCAGAAAGTATACCCTGCAACAGCAATTTGAATCAGAGAACAATAAAGCAGTAAAATGTTTGCTAAACACAGCAACAAACCCTGTGAGTACAAAAGACAATAATATCCCACAGTAACTCTACCTAGCCAAAAGAAGCCTTAATCTTTTTCCTTGCTCTGATAATGTTCCTTACTCTGTCCTTGCAAGCAAACCTAGAAGAAAAGATCTCAGGTGAAGCTAGGTACCTTTGCCAGCAAACCTAGTCTTAACAGATTAATAACATGGTTTAAACTAAAAAAAAGGATTACTAGTGGATTGAGTGAGGTATTTGACTCTCCTAAATAACTATTTGTCAAGAAAAAAGAAAAAAAAAACAACAAAACGAACACTGGCCAGAGCCGATAGGGCTGCAGATGAGGAATTTGGGGAAAAATATTGAAAATTACCAAAGTTACAAGGCTGTGTTAGCAAAATGTAACATACGTTCATAAATTTGTTTTTGTAATATTTTTACACCAAATTTTTAACATAGCCTTGTTATGACCCTGCCTCATGAAGAGGAACAGAGCAAATGTTCAACCCCTGCCTGAAATGTGATTTTGCGAAGGGACTATGAAATCAAGTTTTGGGATGTAAAAACACATTTTGGGCAGGAGTTGAAAAATTATTGCTTTCACACTCATGAGGTGCTGTAAAAATGGCTATCCAGAAAATTTTGGATAAAAATATTGAATATTACCAAACTTACAAGCTTGCATTTGCAAAATTCAACATAGCCTCATAACTTTTTAAGCATATTTTTATACCAAATTTAGAACATAGCCTTCTTATGACCCCACCTCATGAACAGTGGCAGAGAACATTTTTCACCTTCTGCTGGAAAGGAGATTTCATGCAAGGACGGTGAAATCAGCTTTCTGGATGTAAAAAATGATTAGGCTAGAAATTTGAAAAATGGCAGCTGTCATATTTATGTGGTGCTGTAAAGATATGGCTATGTTGTAAATTTGGGGTACAACTATTGAAAATTACAAATGTTACAAGCCTGCATTCTCAAAATTCAAAGTAGGCTCATAGCTGTGTTGTTTAATATTTTTACACCAAAGTTTCAACACAGCCTTCTTATGAGCCCACCTCATGAACAAGAGCAGTGAAAATGTTCAACTCTTGCCTGAAATGTGATTTCATGCAGGGACCACAAAATTACCTTTTGGAACAGATCTGCCTAATGACAGTGCCATTGTTCATGATGTAGAGTCCCAAAGAAGGCATGTTGAAAATGTGGGCCAAAAATATGCAAAAATGTCTGAGTTATGCCACTAAGTTCAAAACACCATTGAAATACATTGAACCGCATAACTGTTTCTTCAGTTCACAGTCCAGCACTGAAGAGTGAAGATGCATCTGTGGTCCAGATAGGATTATGGCATTAGACCCCCCCATGGGTAAGAAAGGGCTTGGGGGTGAAGGGTGGTGAGTGCTGAGTTGGAGGGTCAGGTTGGGGGACGGTAACAGCGCAAAACACATTAGTGGACTTTTTTTCTTTTTAAAAAAAAAAGGACAGAGGAATTGCCATCATGATGCATGGGGGATTGGGCACCCCCAGTGTCACTGTTATGTTTATGGGGGGGTGGGAGGTAAGAAGAGTGTCAGGTGGGGAATATAAAATATATTTAAAAAAGAGGAGAGTACAGAACACAATTGTGACACTGGGCGATAGGGCACCCCCAGTGTTGTTGTTGTGTTTCTGTGGGGGATGGGGAGGTGGGTGCTGAGAGAAAGGGTTGGATGGGGGATCTGCACAATTTTTGTTAAAAAAAAAATTGGTGAAGCCAGCCTGGTGGCACTGAGGGTTGAGGCACTGGATGCCACATCTTGCACCATGCCGGCTACCCGGGTTTGGTGATGGGCTCTGGTTGCCAGGGGTCGGCAGGGAGGTGATAGTGATCTAGTGCCCAATGGCAACTCTCCCTCTCTGGGAAGGGTTGCACACAAGTATCACTGCTTTACTACCATCTCCCAGGTGAACCCGGGCACTGGCAGTGCAGTTGGGGCAGCAGTGAAAAAGGGAGAGGCTGACGTCGGCCAAGGGCACCAGGTGGAGTCGCATATCAGTGCACTACTGTACCATTGGCCCTTCTAGAGCCTGACATCAACAGGAAAAGGGCACAGAACAATGGAAAATGGCACCTGCAGCTGGTCCGGGTGACAAGTCACCGCACTGCATGTCTGCAATAAGAGCTGAGGGCAGACTCTGCTGTATATTCACTCTCCTGAAGCTCAGAAAAGGTAAGAGGTCTCCTCTTTCACCCCACCTGGTGGGGTTAACCAGGTCTCTAGACTGAATTGGAGTGGTGGACTCTAGGAGCAGACACCTTGGTCCTAGAAGCAGAGTGTGGTCTCTGAGAGAGTGGACTGGCTGGGAGAAAGAAGATAGGGGAGCAAAAATAGTAAGAAAAAAAGAAATTGGCGGTCATGGTAGAATACAGCACACTCTGCTATAAAAGATGGCTGTTGCACTACTCTACGCATGCAGTAGTGGTCGCGCATGCACGTCAGATTGTGGTGGCCATCTTGGAAATGGTGGAGTGCGCTGTGTTCTGCCGTGACTGCCATTTTTTTTTTAAATAGAGACATCCTCCTCCACCTGACCCTCCCTCTCAGCACCCACCACCCCACACACACCAAGAAGCATAACAGTGACACTGGTGGTGCCCAATCCCCCAGTGTCATTATCAGTAATGCCAATTGTTTTTCATGTAAAAAATAGTGCAGTGAGCTGGCCCCGTGGTACTTAGGGTTGAGGCACTGGATGCCTCATCTCACACCACACCGGCGACCCAATCTCAGGAACAAGCATGGGCCACCAGGGGTTGGCAGGGCAGGGAGAGGATTGAGCATCCAGAGGAAACCTCTCTTCTCCCGGGGTAGAAGGACTGGCACTCCCACTGAATGACTGTCCCAGGTGGATGCCTGGTGGAAGTGCAGGACTGTGGGTGCCACATAAGGGAGGGTGCTGTGGAACTTCCCCAGGTGCATGCATACCTCCACATGTGCACATCCTGCTTGTACACCCCAGCAACAGGAGAGGGGCAGAAAAAATGGAGGAAAAACATATCCTAGCTGCAGGATGATGACCGACCCCTTGCATGCTCTTCACCCAGCAACTGGGTGAACTCTGGGTAGGTCTCAGTGAGACTGGGGTGATGGGGCTGGAGAGGTCGGTTAGAGTGGTGCAGCTGAGAGTAGAACAAGATGATAAACACCTATTTAAAAAAAAAATAGTGCAGTGCGGGCAGAGTGCTCCATGGATGCAGAGGCGACTGTGGTGAAATTTAATCATGTTGTTTGCTTGCAAAGAATGCAAGAAACGTGGAGTTCTCTTCTGAAAGCAAGAGGTCTGCAGGGCTTTACCCACTGCAGCCCTAAAAATAAGTAGAGTCAATCTGATAGTATATCTTCCCCAAGAAAGGTTAAGACTATAAACAGAAAAAAGAGCACAGAGGCTGTAAATGATAACTAGCAACCTAAAATAAGAACACTTATTGCACCAGTTATGATGCCCTTTAAAACTTCTAAAGATACTGAGGGCAATAAAGGGAGCACCTCCAGGCTATTTCAACTCCAATAAATCTTAATTGGAGGAGGGGATCTCTTCCTCAGGAATTAAAAAAAAAATACTGATGAGGTAATTGGAGGTGTTCAAAAAGACAAACATGCTGGTAAGTCAGCAGGACTATCTCATATTAGTTTAATCTCTCTGGAAAAATCATCACACCTCCAAATGGTTTTGAGCTCTGTGACTGTAAATTCTGATGACTGTACTTTATGGTGGGGGATTGTAAAGGAAGATATAGTAGTTGCCAATAGTTTTTGGTGAAGATCAACTAAAGGAATTACAGGGTGAGGACTTATTGTGGAGTTTTCTATTCCTCCCATTTGTACCAGTCTGCTTGTTACAAAGGATAGAGTTACCAGTGGGAGAAGTAGTGACTCAGTAGAGGCAGAAAGATGGTCAAATCAAACACTCCTGAGGGTGCTGAAAGAATTACAACAGACCATTGAGGGCCTTAAATCTCTTGATTTCTTTTTGTTAAGATCACAGGCACATTCAAATTCTAACATCCATGAGGTAGAATCCAAACATCCTATGCACTACTGGGGACATTATGCACTACAGAACTGTGTATTGTCTATGTGCAGCTACATGGCCCAGGCACATGTAGCAGACTACGGCATGCACTAAGCTGCAGGTGTTGACCATCAGCGTCCACCCCTGGCCACATAGGTCTGCACAGGGCAGTGCACAGGTGGGGATGGGTACACATCACAGAGACATGAAAGCCCTGTGACTTTCCATACATGGTCATGTGCAGCCCATGGCACACACCTGCTGTGCACAGCATGGTGCATAACAGCATGTAACTAGTTGTCATGGATACCACACAGGCATCCGTAGGTGTTATCATCATGGAGTCATGGAAGGCAATAGTTCTTACATGTGTCAGGGCATGGCCAAAGTCATATGCCTCGGATATGTGCATGCCATGCCCTGATGCCTGTCATTGGGACTCATAGAAACATTGTATCAGGATCAGACATAGGTTCAGTGATGCTGTCCTACATGCCTGACTGCATTTCCCCACTCCTGTATGAAGATGAGGACAATCGCCTCTGAGGCGTCTCCCAAGCTACAAGGGTATGTATGTCCAGTGCCCTTCCAGGATGGGAAGGGGTTGCCTCATGTCTACCACTGATGCCTGTGTTCTTGTCATTTCAGCCATTCCAGGGATGTCCCATGGAGATCCTGCTGCTACTAGGCCCACAGGAGTCATCCATCCCATGGACAAGGCTCCAGGCTGCCCTGGTATGAGCAGTGCAACTTTCTGAGGGTCTAGAATACATTGGGGAATATTACTGTGATGGGCTTAGAATGGCATAGCACATCATCAAACCCACTATGGTGAGTACAGACACTGGCTAGGGCATAGGGCGTATGGGGCATGGGCTGCATAGATGCAAGGGTGCATGGGGCAGGGAGTACTTGGAGGCAGGGTGGTTCGGCTGTCTGGGTCATGGATGCATCCATCTAACACCTGTTTCCCCCTGCAGGATATCCTGTCACCAGAGGCAGCAATTTGGCTGCAGATGGAGGGTGCTGACATCAACAACATTGACCCGAGCCCCCAAGATGATCAATAAATGAGTGGGAGCAAGCAGAGCATGCTGTTTATTATGGTGAGACCATAGTGCAGACCTGAAAAGTATAGTGGCCAGGGGCATGGATGTTTGAAGTGGCAGTGCCTATGAGTAGTAGGTAACTGACTGACAGACATGTGCACCATGCTGCAAGATGCAGGCACAGGTATAGCACAGCAATGGACTGCCTTCAGGATGTGAGGTATGGACCTATGTGACTCGGGCATGTGATGTGGAAATGGACTGTACATACATACTGTATATAGCATAGTATACCTGCAACATCTGTGCTACAGAGTGTAGAACACAAGTTCTGTGTCCTATGTTGTTCTTTGGGGGATGTGCCAGTGCTCCCGGACTGATGTGGCATTTTTCCTGTAGTCCAAGGGCACTTCTCCTGTGTGCCCATCTTGATGTCAGTATATCTTATGGCAGACACGTCTCTTGGTTCCCATATACCTGAAACAGGATGCAGTATCCCCCTGTTAGGATGCCCGAGGTGGGGCATGTCATACAGGCATATCTGTTGCCACAGGACAATATGTAGCCCAGCCTACGCAGCCAGCCGGAGACACCAAACAGGCACACCTCCCAAACTCCTGCCTTGCACATCAGAGATAGGGTGAATATTAGGACAAATTCCACCTCTAAGCGTATAGTCAGACCAAATGGTAATGTCACATCAGAAGTCCACCTACAATGTGTGGTTAGGTATGGCAAGCAGTTATCAATGGGGAACTCAGGGTTTCAGACTACTGTCTGAAAGTATTGTATGCTGTACATCATTATATGTCAGTGACAGACATGCACAGGTTTGGAGGGATGAAGGGTATTTGGTGGATGGGAGCAGGTCATGCCTGGACATCAGTGATGGTTGGGGGTATTCTAAGTTGCAGTTGTGTGGCTGTTCACATGCCTATGGTACAGTAGTTCAAGTTCAAGTTTATTGCAGGAAAACTCCATTGAGCAAGCTCATTCACAAGGAGGTCCTGTGACATAAACACCTAAAGTACAAACATAGATAGGTAATAACAGTATATACATGAAATGCACGTTACATGATACAGGCTGGATATACATACAAGGGTACCACATAGGGTGACCGCAGGTGGTAAACATTAATATGACACAGGGAAGCGACTTACAGGTTGTATACTGATAAATGAAACATGATGACTGGTGTGTGCAATACATGTATTTTGGCAGCTAGAATAAACAACAGACTACAACTGATATTGGGGGGAGGAGTGATTTGATAGAGTAGCAATGGAGCATAAGCATAGATAAAGCCAGGAGTAGAAGGGGAAGGGAAAGCAGTTAATATGACAAAGCAATTATACCTTACCAGTGGATAAATATGGCACACATGGTTAAGGAAGAGACTTAATGACAGTTACAGGTGTCTTTTATTTTGGCTGAACTTAGCGATTTGTAGAGTTTATTGAAACTGTGCTAGTTAGTTTCAGTACAGTTTGTAATTGGTTCCAAATGGAGGGAAGGGCATATGCACTAGCACGTTTACCAAAGGAGGTCCGCGTCCTTGGTATGTGAAGCATAATAAAGTCAGATTTTCTTAACAAGTATGCACTATGTGAGATACTAATAAGGGAAGAGAGATAGCTTGGCAATTTCTGCAGGAGCAGTTTAAGAGTCCATAGCCCAGCATGGAGCAGGCGTCTAGTAGTAAGGGATGTCCAACCAACAGCTGCATGTAAGTCACAGTGATGTGAACAGTAAGGGGAGTTGGTAATTAACCATAATGCACGGTGATAAAGGATGTCCAGTTTACTTAGATTTGCAAGAGTGGTGGAGGAATAGATTGCATCGCCATAGTCAAGTAGGGGGAGAAAAGTGGCCTGTACAAGCTTGTTTCGAGTTTCAAGGGGGAAAAGGGGCCTATTTCTGTAGAAGAAACCTAACCTTGCTTTTAACCTTCTAGAGACATCTTCGACGTGGTCATTGAAAGATAATTTATTGTCGATCCAGATACCGAGATATTTAAATTTGGTTACAACTTCCAGAGGCTCGTTTAGCGTGGTGACAATGAAGTCTTGGGCAAGGGGATTGGGGGTGTCTGTGACAGCACTGCGGGAGAATATCATCGCTTTAGTCTTCTTAGCATTGAGCAGAAGCTTTGCCTTTATTAGATTATGCTCAAGTTGTGCGAAGTCCGCTTGAAGCACTCCCTTGACTTCAGATAACGATGAGCCAGAAGTATACAACACAGTGTCATCTGCAAAAAAGTGCAGATTGGACCTAGATATGTTAGCATCTAAGTCATTGATGTACAAAGAAAACAAGATAGGGCCTAAGATGGATCCTTGGGGGACTCCTCTTGCAACTGGCAAGGCAGCAGAAAAAAAGCCTTCCGCCTTTACTTTTTGGGATCTTCCAGTTAGGTAGCTAGAGAACCACTGGGTGGTATGGTATGTGACACCCAACTTTGCAAGGCAATTGACTAATAGTTTGTGATCAACAGTATCAAAAGCTTTGCTGAGGTCCAAAAAGACTGCACCAGTTACCTTCTTAGCATCTATAGCAGAGCTTCAATCATTGGTTACTTTTGCTAGTGCAATGATTGTGCTATGATTAGCCCGGAAGCCGGATTGAGCTGGGTTAATGACAGAGAAGGTGTGGAAGTAGTCTAGGTATGTTATTGTAGGTGTCATTCACATCTAGGGGACTGTATGCAGGTATTAGATTTAAGATCATAACATTTAGCATTTCATACAGTATGTTGAATGCCAAGACACATATGTTCCAACCAGGGCTGTCTCACTGGCATCACAACAGGAGTTATCCCTAATTCAGGCTGTTGAGACCATATACCCTGTTGATGGCTCAATTGCCCTATACACAGCAGAACACCCTGTGGTTATAGGAGCCCTGCTGTGCATAGCAGCCTTTACAGCTGCTCTTTAGCTGCATTGTCTGGGGTGTTCCGCACCCTGCTATGTACCTGCAGGCAGGTATCTGCACCTTTGTGCATATGTCTTGACAGCAGGCATAAGCAAGCACACCCACCTCTGCTACACACCACTGGCACCTCATGCAGGTGCATGTCTGGGCCTTGCAGTGAGGTTGGGCATGAGATGTAACAGACATGGCAAGCCATTAATGTTTTGTACACCTCTGCACTCATGCTACGTAGCACATACTGCCCATGTAGCATTCATGTGTGGGGCCCATAGTGAGGCCAAAGTGAAATTTTTTTTGTAAATGTGACTTTGAAGGATATTAATTCTGAGTTCTCAACCTTTTTCCAGTCCTACTTAAGTAAGGATATAATCAATTTAATGAGTAATCTATATGCAGCAAAGCTGATGATAGTACAGTAGTCTAGATATAGTATTGTAGGTGTCTCTTACATCTAGGGGACTGTATGCAGGTATCAGATTTAAGCTCAAGGCATTCAGCATTTCATATGCTTCATGCCAGGACTGATACACTCCCACCAGGGTTGTTCTGATGGCATTGGGACAGGAGTTAGCTCTAATTCAGGCTTTTGAGACAACCCACCCTGTTGACGGAGCCATTGCCCTGTACACTGCAGACTACTCTGTAGTTATGGGAGCCATGTTGTGCATAGCAACCCTTACGGTTGCCCTTCAGCCACATAGTGTTTGGGGTGTCCTGCACCATACTATGCACCTGCAACCAGATTATTGCACCTTTGTTTATATGGCTTGCTGGCAGGCATAAGTGGACATGCTCACAACTTCCACGCACCACTGGCACCCATGCAGGTGTGCATCTGGGCTCTGCATGCATAGGGGAGGGATGTACATGTGGTGTAATGCCTGTGACATGCCATGTCTGTCTTGCATGCCTCCACACCCATGCTACACAGCATGTGCTACCCATGTAGCATTGGTGCATATGGCCCATAGTGAGACCAAGGTGGAATGTTCTTGTGAATGTGACTTTGGGGACATTAATTCTTAGCCCTCAACTTATTTCCCATCCTACTTAAGTAAGGCTATAATAAATGTAAGGATATAATAAATTTAATGAGTAACCCATATGCAGCATATGCAGCAAATCTAATGATTATGGAACAATTAGTAACATCATGAAAAAAAATGGATACCATAAGGGAGGACATGATAATAAATGGAGCAAGCATATCATTAACATTCTGGCAGTGTTGTGTCCTCCTAGGGAATCCTCATCCATTGTGGCCCCAAATGAATCCTGCCCTGAGGCTTACCTAATACCTGACTTTAGCATGATTATTTTTGAAAAACAAGAGTCAGTGAGGAAGAATGATGCTGAACAGGGGGAAAGAGAAAAGGAAAAAGGAGAAAAATGCAAAGGTTGAAATCAAGGTAAAAGTTAATCCGGTACTTGAGATTAAAGTGCCCCCAAAAGACAATATCATCCTAGAAACAGCAGAATGGAGAAGTTATTATAGTTAAACATCACACTGACATTTAGACTGAGGCAGTTAATATACTAACTGGTAATGGAGGGGCTAAGGAAGCATCATTAACTCTAGAAGTACCCTAGAGTACTGAGAAAATTAAAAATAGCTTGCAAAACCTACACAGTAATGTTAAGACTAAGGGGAATAAGAACTGCACAAATCTAGGTCAAGATCAGGGAAATGTATAAATCACGAATGACAGTAAGGGAGATCATGGGGGGCACTCACCAAGTAACAGCTATATAGACAGAGGAGATAGTTTTGGAAAAGGAATCTTGAGAATATGTGGTCCATTTAAAAATACACATGAACAAGAGGAGGAATTTGTCGACCTGGTATACAAATTGTTGAGAGTGGAATTAGATCTGTCCATAGATGCAGGTGGCTTAGTTAGTATTTACAGAGACTGTGCTGAGCAAGAAGATAAATACACAACTATTATACATGCATCTCACAGAATAGTGAATTATACAGTATTTGGATAAATTGTTATGCCCTTATAAAATTGTTATATGTTAATAGACCAGAACAGGGGAAAGGAAGCAATGCTAAAGGTGCTAGAGAGGAGCATATCATTCTGAGTATGCTTGGGGTTCCTATTTTGTTTAGCAAGAACATGACAAAGTTGTCATATGGTATTTTTAAAATGTTCAGACACTTTTTTTCAAATGTAACTAGGTAGCTGGGTGTTATTAAAGCAAGTAAGAGAGAAGGTTGAAGGGAAGAAGGTCAAACAGATATTGCCATCAGAAACAAAGGTCTAGCAGAAAAATTCTAAGTATGTCCCAAGTTTTGGATGCTACGGGTATCTATTATAGAGGACAATGTTTTTTTGGATGGACCTAAACTGAATGTAAAAACTGTTCTTGAATGTATTAGGTTATTTAATCAGATAACACAAGGCATTTTGCCATACAAACACAAAATAAATTTTCACCCCTGGCAAATAAGAGTTGTAATTGTTTATTTATTTATTTAGCTTTTGTTAACCAGGTAAGCACACTAGACAATCATATGCCTATTACAAGCAGAAACAGGTATTACAGATATTCAGAGAAAAACAAAAGTCAGGCACAGTATTTGACAGTCAGGTGTGGAACATCACATAACAGGGTAACATTTGACAGCAATTATTATAAACTCATAAACACACCGATCACAAGGAGATGACTGGACAGAACAATAAAGTGTGGCACAGTGCAAAAAGGGGACATAATACCTTAGATACAGTGATGGTTTGAGGCAAGTTTCAGGAGGTCCCAAAAGAAGCTTTTGAAGCAGGCATGGGAGGAGGATGTATGAACATGGGCAGGAAGGGAGTTACATAGCCTGTGTGCACAAACGACGAATGCCCAATCACCCATTAGGGTATGGGTTTTTAGAACTCAGAATGCATGGGAGCCACTAGATCTTAATAGATACTGTATGTAGGGTTTGCAGGCTTGAAAAGCTCAGCTAGTATTGGGGGAGTGGCTGTTCTGACAACATTGTCAATGAAGTTACCCATTACAAAAGTTCAATGGTTATCAGGGAAGAAACAGTCAAGTCTATTATATGGCCCACAGTGGTGAGTGAGTAAGGGGGGGGGCAGAGAGAGCAAAGCCACATATATTATAATATCCAACATGTGGCTATAAAAATATTAAAATTTATTGAGAAAGCTATACACCTGTATAGCTGTATAGCTTTCTCAATAAATTTTCATATTTTTATTGCCAAGTGTTCACTTTTAATTGCCTTTTTGAGGTGGTGAGTGCCAAGCTTTTCTGTGGTTCATGAGTATTGCTGCTTTTGGGCACCTCCTTCCCAGTGCTGCCTCTTTTTTTGTTTGGTAATATCCAACATCCCATTTTGTTAGAGTGAATTTTGTTGCATGAGCAAAGGACACAAGCCCATAGCAGAGCGTGGGTAGAAGAACACCCTCTGCAAGATGCACTGCTGCAGTAAAACTGTTTCTGGTTCTGTATGCCAGGGCCAACTTATTGTTTGCAGCCTTGCATACATTATGTATGTGCAGGGAGAAGTCAAGTTGATGATCAGGGTAACGCCCAAGTATTTAAGGGAGTCAGCAACCCTCACAAGGGAGTCATCAGCTACAGTGACTCTCAGGGGTACAGGACAAGCAGTGGATTTGGCCAGGGATCCAAAAAGCAAAACCTGTTTTTTTTTTTCAGATTGATGGCAAGCTTATGGGCTTTTAGCCGAGACTGCAAGTGATCAAAGTCAGCATTAAGTTGAGAGTTGATGACACTGATGTCCTGGGAGTGGATTAGGATTACAAGGTCTTCTTCATATAGGATAGCACTACCATGGACTGGGATGAAGGATAGATCACTCACAAAAAGGGAGAATAGAATGGGCCCTAGGACTGACCCCTGAGGAACCCCCCTTGACTAGAAACATTTGATTGTACCTCCAAGAGCCCTGAATTAGAGTTGCAAGTATCAAAGTAACTGTCAGCCTTTGTAATTGCAATACCACAACCTGCTAAGGTGGGTTTAGCGCTAACTACTTCAAATTGAGTCAGAATACATACAAAGCTCCCTGATAATGAATAGAGGAAGTTTGTTACTACATACATTATTTGTCTTCAGGAGACCTGTCATCTACCCCAGCAGGGCATTGGAATAAATGTACAGTATATGAGGTGCTCCAGAATTCTGGCAAGAGAATAACACAATTTTGGAGAACAGAGGAGGGAGTTATAACTTATATTAAAATACATCAAAGACTGAGCTGTAAAATGATGAGAACATGATCAGTATGTAATAACTGGTCACTGTTTTTCCCGTAGGAGAGAGAAAGAGAGAAAGCAGACAAAGCTTCCTCAAATCAAGGAGGTAATTTGATAGACTACACTGAATTGAATTATTACTTTTTGGACCTGTGTAAGTAACTAGTATTGATTCTCTGTTTTTGGGGTTGATTTTTCTTAGTTTAACTTTTATTTACCAGGGAGGAACTGTAGCTGGGAGTTATTTGCAGTCATTTGTGACTAGACCTGTTATTTAACCTCTATGAAATAGGTGTCTGTTAAGGGGAGGAGCTGAAAGGGGCCTGGTTGAACTGTGAATTTAAAACAAGAGTTGTTTGTGGTCTCTGTCTGCTGAGAAAGAGAGAGAGAGAAAGCAGCCAAAGCTTCCTTAAATCAAGGAGGTAATTTAATAGACTACACTGAACTGAATTATTACTTTTTGGACCTGTGTAAGTAACTAGTTTTGATTCTCTGTTTTTGGGACCGATTTTTCTTAGTCTAACTTTTATTTGCCATGGAGGAACTGTGGCTGGGAGATATTTGCAGTCATTTGTGACTAGACCTGTTACTTAACCTCTGTGAAATAGGTGTCTGTTAAGGGGAGGCACTGAAAGGGGCATGGTTGAACTGTGGATTTAAAACATGAGTTGTTTGTGGTCTCTGTCTGCTGAGAGAGAGAGAGAGAGAGAGAGAGAGAGAAAGCAGCCAAAGCTTCCTTAAATCAAGGAGGTAATTTAACATACTACACTGACTTGTTGGACCTGTGTCAGTAACTAGTTTTGATTCTCTGTTTTTGGGGTTTACTTTTCTTATTATAACTTTTATTTGCCTGGGAGGAACTGTAGCTGGGAGATATTTCCAGTCATTTGTGACTAGATCTGTTACTTAACCTCTGTGAAATAGGTGTCTGAAATAAAGGAAGGCACTCCCCAGAGTGGAGGGTCAGAGTTGTAGTTGATTGTTTCTGGAGGGCACAGGAATCAGGAAACCTGCAAAGAAGTGAAAGGCAATGCACATGGGAAACAAAAACTCAGGGGAAGCATACACAATGGGGGGTGAGATACTGACAACAGTAAAAATAGAAAGGGACCTGGGGGTAATTATATCAGAATACCTAAAGGTGGGCAAGCAATGTGAGAAGGCAGTAAGGAAGGCTGGGGGGATACTGGGATGCATAGGAAGAGGCATCAATAGTAGAAAACAGGAAGTTGTTATCCCTCTGTACAGACAGTTGGCGAGACCCCATCTGGAGTACTGTGTGCAGTTCTGGAGAACCCATCTCAAAGGCATAGACAGAGTGGAGGCTGTCCAGAGAGGAGGGCAACAAAATGGTGCAGGGTCTGCACCAGAAGACATACGAAGAAAGACTAAAGGAGCTTAATATGTATACCCTTGAGGAAAGAAGGGAGAGAGGGGACATGATAGAAACTTTCAAGTACCTCAAGGGAATTAACAAAGTCCAAGAGGGTAGCATCTTCCAGAAAAAGAGATGTGCAAGAACAAGGGGGCACAATTTGAAGATAGAGGGGGGACGGCTCAGAGGTAATGTGAGGAAGTATTTTTTCACAGAGAGGGTTGTGGATGCATGGAACAGCCTTCCTGAGGAGGTCGTGGAGTCAAGAACAGTGGGGGACTTCAAGAATGCATGGGACAGGCATAAGGCAGTCCTAGTGGGGGGTAGGAGGAAGTAAGCTGTTGGTTAACTAGGGTCTGCAGCTTATCTGTTAGGTAGGAAAATGGGAAGACTAGGTGGGCCAAGTGGTCCTTATCTGCTGTCAAATTCTATGTTTCTATGTGCTCCCCAACCCAGGGACCACCCAGGCCACTGCCACTACCTCAGAGGTTACCAAGAAAAAGGAGTGGTTTGACCATGGTGGGCTCAGAGAGGGTGAGGGTGGTGGAACAGAGATGCATCCCTCCAGTTGTGCCTCTCCACAATTCATTTGCCACTCTGGCAGAGCATGGTTCCTCTATGGAGGCACCCACAGGGGAGACCAAGGAGGATGCTGGCAACCTCCACAATGGAGACTCACAGGAGGGTGGTACAGGACCCCACAGAGGAAGGAAACAACTCCTGGTGGGGGACTCATTTGTTATGAGGGTAGAACTGGGGGAGGGAGGGGAAAAATAGGTAAGGTGCCTGCCCGGTGCCATGGCTTGAAGGGACAGGAAATGAATCCTCAGGATTGTGGAAGCAGCTGCAAGGGGAATGAGCTGGATGTAATTATCTACCTAGGGACAAATGACTTGGCTGAGAATGGGATCAGAGCAGTGCAACAGGAGTTTGTGGAGTTGGGGAGGGGCCTTAGACAAGTAGCACACATGCTAACTTTCTCAGAAGTGCTACCTGTCTATGGCATGGATGAGGCTAGGGTACTCTGCACCATGTGATTCAATGACTGGTTTAAAAACTGGTACAGAGCTCAGGGATTTGGCTTCATTGGGGACTGGGGCTCCACCTGGAGGGATGCAGGCCTATACTGGCATGATGGTCTGCATCTATCCAGCAGGGGAACCAGGATCTTAGGTGATAGGTTTAAATGATTCATTGGCAAGCATTTAAACTAGCCAAGGGGGGAGGCACTGAAAAGGAGAAGGGAAATCCTAGCACCCCCAAAAAATCAGGGTAGTTAGTGAGGTAACACCAAGATAGAGCAGTCGATAGGGAGACGGGCAGGGGTAAATGGAGAAAAAGATGAAGGCAGTAAGGATAGGGATGGGACAAAAAGAAATAAAGCCATAAAAAAATGGAGGGTAATGAGTACCAATGTCCATAGTCTAGGTAAAAAGCTCCCTGAAATGGTGACCTTGATGGAAGAGGTATGCCTGGATATCATGGCAGTCACAGAAACATGGTACACAGAGAACGATGACTGGGATGTCAACATACCAGGGTACACAATCTACAGGAGGGACAGGGAGGAAAGAAGAGGAGGAGGAGGAGGAGGAGGAGGAGGAGGAGTAGCTCTCCATGTAAGGGAAGGAATCAAAGCAACAGAACTAAAGGGCAAACAGGGAGGAGAGGAGGCACTGTGGGTCACCCTGGAGACTGAAATGGCACCACAATCTGCACAGGGGTTGCATACACACCCACATCTCAGGGGAGGAAATGGACAAGGAAATGATAGAAGGCATCCTTAGGATGGCAGAGAAAGAGGAGATATTGCTGATGGGGGACCTGAATATGCCAGATGTTAACTGGCACACCTTTGCTGCAGCCACATCCAAGAGCAGGGCTATTCTCGATGCCCTACAGGGGGCATGCATCAGACAGTAAGTTTTGGAACCCACTCGGGAGGGAGCAGTCTTAGACCTGGTACTCTTAATTGGTGACAGAGAGAGGATCTCTGATCTTGAAGTGGGTAGACATCTGGGAACAAGTACCACCAAACAGTGTCGTTCATGATAAACTTAACTGTAGAGTCAAGCCATACAAAAGTGAAGGTACTGGACTTCAGGAGGGCTGATTTTGTCAAAATGAGAGAGTGCCTCAGAAAAGCACTAGCAAGCAGGCAAGAAGGTGAGGTGGAGAAACAATGGGGAAACATCAAAACCACCATCACAGAGGCAACAAGTCTTTATGTGAAGCAAGTAAACAAATAAATCAAAATGAAAGAAAAAAACACTATGGTTCTCAAAATGAGTGGCGGGGAAGGTTAGGGAGAAAAAGATAACATTCAGGAAGTATAAGAAAACACAGAAGGAGCAGGACAGAGAACTGTACCAGTTAAAGCAGAAGGAAGCGGGGAAGGCAGTCAGAATAGCAAAGGCCCAAACTGAGGAAAAGATAGCAACTCGGTTAAGAAGGGAGATAGAACCTTTTATAGGTAAATTAGGGAGCAAAAGTAAGACTAAGGCAGGGATACTGGGGCTAAATAAAGAGGAAGGTGGTTGGGCAGAAAGCAACAGTGAAAAAGCAGGGATATTGAATGAATACGTCTGCTCAGAATTCACAATGGAAGAACAGGGGGGACATACCTAATCCAGTCAATAGAAGTACTCTGGATAGGGGGGTTGATATTAGTCCTTTCACAGAAGAAAGGGTTCTGAAAGAACTCTTAAAACTGAAGGTGGATAAAGCAATGGGACCTGATGGGATTCACCCCAGAATTCTAAAAGAACTAAGGGAAGAACTAGTAACACTACTGACTACCCTTTTTAATAAATCATGGGAGGATGGTGTGGTACCTGAGGACTGGAGGAGGGGGGATGTGATTCCCCTTCACAAAAGTGGGAGCAAGACAGAAGCAGGAAACTACAGACCTTTAAGTTTGACCTCAGTGGCAGGGAAAATGATGGAATCACTTCTGAAGGAAAGAATTGTTGAGTACCTAGAGGCCAGTGGGGCACGGGACCCAAGACAGCATGGGTTCACAGCAGGAAGGCCATGTCAGACAAATCTAATTGATTTCTTTGACTGGGTGACCAAAGTAGTAGACCAGGAAGGGGCTATGGACATGGCCTATCTAGACTTTAGCAAGGCTTTTGATACAGTCCCACACAAAAGATTACTAAACCAATTAGCCAGCCTGGGAGTGGGTCCCAGGGTGGTAGCCTGGGTAAAACACCTGGCTGGACAACAGGACACAGAGGGTAATAGTAAATGGAGTCCACAGTGAAGAAAGGGGGTTACTAACGAGGTACTGCAGGGTTCAGTACTGTGTCCAGTCATTTTTAATGTCTTTATAAGTGACATTGCAGAGGGACTGGAAGGAAAAGTATGTCTCTTTGCAGATGACACAAAGATCTGCAACAGGGTTGATACGCAAGGTGGGGTGGAAAGGATGAAAAGAGACTTGGCAAGGTTGGAGGAATGGCCAAATATATGGCAGCTTAGATTCAATGCAAAGAAGTGCAAAGTAATGCACCTGGGAAACAAAAGCCATGGGGAAGAGTACACAATGGGGGGTGAGATACTGACAACAATGAAAATGGAAAGGGACCTGGGGGTAGTCATATCAGATGACCTAAAGGTGGGCCAGCAATGTGAGAAGGCAGTAAGGAAGGCTGGGGGAATAGTGGGATGCATAGGGAGAGACATCACCAGTAGAAAACAGGAAGTTGTTGTCCCTCTGTACAGACAGCTGGTGAGACCCCATCTGGAGTACTGTGTGCAGTTCTGGAGACCCAATCTCCGCAAATACATAGACTTGGTGGAGACTATCCAAAGGAGGGCAACCAAAATGGTGCAGGATCTGCACCAGAAGACATATGAAGAAAGACTAAAGGAGCTTAAGATGTATAGCCTCGAGGAAAGGAGGGAGAGGGGGACATGTTAGGAACTTTCAAATACCTCAAGAGAATCAACAAAGTCCAAGAGGGTAGCATCTTTCAGAAAAAGAGATGTGCAAGAACAAGGGGGCACAATTTGAAGATAGAGGGGCAATGGCTTAGAGGTAATGTGAGGAAGTATTTCTTCACAGAGAGGGTTGTAGATGCATGGAACAGCCTTCCTGAGGAGGTCATTAAGTCAAAAACAGAGGGGGAATTCAGGAATGCATGGGACAGACATAAGGCAATTCTAGTGGGGGGTAGGAGGAAGTAGGCTGTTGGTTAACTAGGATCTGCAGCTTATCCGTTAGGTAGGGAAATGGGCAGATCAGGTGGGCCAAGCGGTCCTTATCTGTCATCAGATTCTATGTTTCTATAATTCACTGTTGTAACCCATAGGTTGTAATGGTGAACACGTGCCAGCTTTTACTATGTGGCGCATACGCTGATTGATCAGCATGTGGTAAAAGACACACCTGAAGACACAACTGCTGCTGTCATTCGGTATTAAAAATAAAACAGAACTCTGTTTAAAATCTTGTCTTTGACTGTATTTTGTACTTACCTCATCTCTTCAGTATTTACATAAGTCATATACATGAACAATAAAGTCTGCAGGGCTACAAATATCAAATTGGGCCTAGCCTACTGGGCCAGAGAAAACCTAACCACTGCTGTGTGCCTTGCCCTTGCCAAAGGAATTCTTCTTCCTACACACAGCTATGGATTCACAACCTTCCTGCTACAAAAGCTAGTCTTGCCAAGTGGGACATGACCTACAATAATGTCCGTTGTTTTGCATTCACTGTCCCCTGCCTCACCTATCATTGTGAACTGTATGCCAGACTACACTGGCTGTTCCCATGCAACTACTGCTCCTTTGCTCTTGGCTGCTTCATTAACAAAATTGTCCCTACCACCACTCCCTCCACCCTGTCCATCCTATTTACACCTGTCCAGTCATCCTACCTTCTCAGGTCTGCTGACACACAGTCCTTTCTTGCCCCGAAGTCATACACTCTGTCTGGGGACCGAGCATTTTCAGTCTTTGCCCCTAGTTTCTAGAACTCCCTCCCAGTGCTCACCAGGTGTACCACTTCCCATCTCTCTTTTAAAAGATCTTTATAGTCTCACCTGAAATCTGCCTCTGACTTTCGCTGCCCCTAGTGTACCCGGTTGTGCCATGCCCCTGCTTGGTCTACTTGTTTGATCTTTATATCTGGGTAATGGATGATGTCCTGCAGTTTTTGTTATGCTTATGCACTTATGAATTTTATTGTA
The DNA here is from genome assembly GCA_016271365.2 of Neoceratodus forsteri. NCBI lineage: Eukaryota > Metazoa > Chordata > Ceratodontiformes > Ceratodontidae > Neoceratodus > Neoceratodus forsteri. The sequence continues at coordinate 297,495,275 of JADMNL010000022.1, forward strand.
TATAAAAATTCCACTGTATTATGACTTGTCCTAAATGCTCATTTCCTTATGCAGCTGTACCATTACCTTTAGTTGTATTTATCAACTTTGTTGTTATGTTCACGTTTCTCAGTTTATCCTTGTCATTGTTGTGCATCCATGTTTTTCTGTATTTTATCTCTGTAACCTCCCAGGTCATACCTGAAAATAGGCATTTTTTGTCTACTGTGCTTACTGAGTTAACAAAAGCTAAATAAAATAAAAAATAAAAAGTTTATGCTAACAGAAACCATAGAAACTGCAAATGTAAATGCCTCATTTGCATATCACGATGGAAGCATGATTTCTGACCTTGACTGATATTCAGGATAACAAACAGATTGAGCTTTTCAGACTTTAAGAAGATCAGGAAATTGTTATATGTTTTAAAGTTTACTGTTTTTTTTTGCCTGTTACACTACTTATTACTAAAAAGTTTACTATGTGAGCGAAGTACAAATAAAATGATCGCTAAGTGTGAGTGTCTTACACATTGCTTCTTTCTCAGTTTTGCAGAATATGCTGATTCTGTGCTCCACTTTCAAAATAAAACAGTTAAAACCTTCCTGTATGTGTATTCTGCACTGAATTGCCTGTAGTGGAAAATAAATGTATTCAGACTAAAACAGAAATAGTTTGCAAACTCCTCTTTATTACAGCTTACGTATAGTAGCAGGGCATAAAAACAGTGACTAGTAACTACAGAAAATGATACATGGGGAGGAGTGATAACTTGAATTTTATGCACACCCTCAGTGTGGGAGTTTTATAAACCCCTCAAGCTCCAATCTTGGGGGTTTATGTAGCATCCCACACCTCAGGTGTGCTTAAACTTCAATGTTATGCACTCCTCCTCATGTATTATTCTACATATAATTACTGAGCTCAAAATTGGAAACATGCCAATACTGTTAGTTAACTGTTATATCCCTCCATGTAACTCCAGATTCTTTAATGACACTGTTTGGGAAACATTAAGTTCTGAAATTGTTGAATAACAGGATAGGTTCCGCAAACAACCCTACTAATTGTAGGGGTTATGAATGCCCATCTAGGGCTGTTGATAATCTCACAGATAGTCCCATTGCAAACTAGGTATCCAAAAAGCAGCTAATCATCCCAGGAAATCTCTAGACTCCAAATGCAAAAACAGAGGCACGCATGGATGTGGGTGCTTATGTGAAGAAAAATGCCAGGCAGTCAGCACCATAAGAAGACACAGGTGGAAGATAGATAAAATGCATAATTCCATTCTTTGTTTCAGATGCAAAGCCTGCAAAAATACACAATCTGCAGACCCAACATGGACCCTTTGAAAAAGCATCATGGAAGATGTGAAACATGTCAGGAGACGCTCCTCCATGCTGGGAAAGCAGATTTTGTGCTTTTGCAAGCTTTGCAGCTGAAATAAAGAATGGAATGATGCACTTTGTCCAACTTCTACCCGTGTCTCCTTATGGTGGTGAGGGCTATGCTTTTTTCTTTATGTACTAATCTCTAGACTGTAAGATAAATCAGGAAGGTCTTAGATAATAGATATTCGATATGAATTTAGTTGATATCCACTCAGTGGAAGAAGAATCAGTGCTATTCATGGGCAGGTTATCTATTTTTTCACATTCTGAAGCTTCAGTCATAGATTTTGTCCTGTAGGATGATGATGCTGATTGGTGGGACATGGTATAAGTACTGACCAGAGGAGAAAGTGACCATCTCCAAGTAACACTTCGAAAGTATGTTACCAAAAGTAAATAGCAAGGTACCCCTGAGAACTTTCCTTTTCCCTTCTCAAGAATACTAAATAAAAAGAGGGAATCCTGGGACATCACCATGATGGCAAAATAGTGACACAATTAATCCTTTTCTTCCAAGAATTTGCTCTGCCTGAGTACAGTCTGGACTCAACAGATGTATATCTAAGTAAATTTGAGGAGTTATTTGAAAGAATTAGACCAATGCTGTACAAGTGTTGCACTGAGAAGGAGAATAGGAATGAGAGATGGTTTAATGACAAATGTAGGAATGGAAAGGAAAGGAAAGGAAAGGAGATGCCAATGGCTATTGTAAGAAAAACGAAAAAGCAGGCTACTAAAATAAATTGTAGATATCTGAATGAATGCAGGAATAATTATAAAAAATTTATACACAACAAAAAGAAGGTGTATTATGCATCATAGTGGGCCAAAATTATCGATATAATAGAAAGAGTAATATATATGGTATTATATTAATAAAATGAAATGATGTTAAGACATTCTGGTTAATGATAGCCAAAGGAGCTACTAATCTTTTCAAATAAATAAGTACATACATACTTTCTTGTCAAAAAATGGGTGGCCCATTCAAGCTGGATTTCTTTTTTTTTTTTTTTAGGAAAATCAGTTAGTGGGCCGAATAAATATATACTAGCCTCAGTGGATAAGGGAGATTTCTCAGCAAATTACACTAGAGGAAATTTTCTTTGCTATGGGTGCCTGGAAGAGCAGAAAGGCACCAGAACCCCAACATATTCTAACAAAGGTCTACATATGCTGGGAAGAATTATAGAGCCCAGTGTTAGAGATTTTTTTTTCAATAAATGCATTCTAAATAGACTTGCACCCAAGTCATAGAGGGAAGAGAAAATTGTCTATAAACAGGGGACATGGCTGAACCACCAATCTATAGGCCCATAAGTATGTAAATATACTTTTAAACTTTTTTCCATGGTATTGTTGGGGAGGTTAAATCAAAAAATAGAAAAACTGGGGGGTATTTCACAGCTTCAAGCAGGTTTTAGGGCAGGGCATAGCATAGCTGGTAATTTTCTTATTCTACATCTGGTGGAGAAATATGTCCGACTAAAGAAACTAAAACTTTATGCTTCTTACATGGACCTCCGCTTAGCTTTTGATTCACCATCAAGGGGTTTATTCTGGCAGCTAATGTTGAACTGGGGCATTGAAGCTGGTCCGGTCAGTGTAAAAAGGGATCTGTATTCTGAAATATGGGTTAAATTTGAGTGGGGGTCGGGGGAAGCTCTCCATCACATTCCCTATGAATACAGATGTGAGGCATGAATGTGTGCGCTCCCATACCCTCTTCTGTATTTATATAAAAGGGGTTGCCCTATTCAAGGGCAGCCTAGGTTGTCAATGGCCCCCTGGGATTAGCATGCCAAGGAACTAGACAGGATGAGGGTTGGCCTAGGAGCTTCAAGGGAGGAATTAGCAAGCAGAAAGGGGAGGAGGAGGTGGGGGTGGAGTTCTGGCAAAGGTGAGGGGCGATGAGGTCACAGGAGAGTGAGGTCATGAAAGGGGAAGGGGCTAGGCTAGGTTAGGTGAGTTGGCAAGGGGCCATTGGGTGGTAGGCTAGGCAGGGGAGGTGGCTAAAGGGGGTAGATAAGGGACTGCAGATAGAGGGATCTCCCTCTTTTCTGCAACAGTTTTCAGGAGATACTGCTATACAGTTGCACAGACTACAGCAAATTTGTTGGGCAGAGTTGACTAGGCTGAGGTAAGTGTGGTAGGCCCAGGCCACCAGCAGAGGCCATGCTTGACTATGGATTTTGGGCCTTTGTTGTCTGGAAAATAAGTTGCTGCTTTTACTAGCATTTGTGCTTAAAGTATAGATATTCTAACAGTTTTTGCTGTTTCTACAGATTTTTGTATGTCTTTATGTCAATATATACTGGTGCCCAGAGAAGTTTGTGAGAGCCTGCTGTTTTTGGTTCCTGTGGTAAGGTATCACTCAGGTTTGTATGGGGGCAAAGTGAAAGGAAAGGATTCATCAACAAGGGGATAGGGATTTTAGTGAGAGTTTGCTAGATAGCTCTTTTTCTGGTTTAGAATGCATGGTGTGGCTGCCGGTTGGTTCACAGGGATGTTGGGACCTGGTTATGGCAGCTCCAAGACTACTCTCATGATGTAGCACGCCAGGGGTTGGGACCCATGCTGGTCTGCACCTGAGCCAGGCACTGCTCCACCTGTGTATGCAGTCTTTGTTTGTGTCGGCAGGTGGAGGTGGCCGTGGCAGTCTTAGTATTGTGCTGAGGGGACCAGGGGGCATGCAGCCTAGGCATGCCAGGTCCACGTGTCTTCTGGCCAGTGGGGGGGGGCCCCTAGGCTACAAGGATTGGGGTGTGGATTGATTTGTTCCAGGCAGATTAACTGCCAAATGGTATAGCAGGGATTTGGGGTGTGTTTTTGCCCCACAGCACTTTGTTTGACTCGCGTCAGCTTCCCCTCAGCTCTCTATTTAATCCTCTGCCCCCTTGCTAATCATGGTAGAAGACGGTAACAGGCCAAGGGAGGCAGACCTCCATTCAGGCAGCCATTTTTGGATCTGCAGCCATGGGGCATGGGGTTTCAATCGGGGTGGCATTGTTTTTTTCCTTCCCCATGGTAGGATAGTCACCCAGAACACTGGACCCAGTTGCAACTGGGGAAGCCACTTTTCAGCAGTGGGGAGGGTTCAAGGGAGAGCAGCAGTTTGGAGGCTTTTTGAGTGTTCAGCATGGGGGGGGCCCTGGGAGGATTACATGTTTTGGAAGGGTCACTTGTGGCTTTTATCGCTGAGCCCTAGAGGGCAGCAGATCCATGGTTAAGGGTGGCGTGCAGCAAGCAGCGCCTAGTGGGGCTCAGGCATTTTGGGACAACTCAGGTGGTTTACGGTGCTCTCCTGGGCCAAGGGGCCTGCAATTTTGTGTACATGGATCTTCCAGTTTGGATGGCCACCATCTTAGGCAGCCCAGCTCCCATGTGTTTGAGGAGCAGAGCCAAGGTATTCCAAGGCCGGCACCTACCAACAACGGTTTGCAGTGAGGAAAATGCAGTTTTGCAAGGCAAACAAAAAACAACAAAAAAGGAATTTTGGTAGCAATAGGGGATAGAGTGGGAAGAAGGAAGGGCAGAGGCACAATGTAAGGATATGTGGTTTTGGTGGTAGTGGACAGAAGCAGCCTAAGAAAGGGGTGTTTAAAAAACAAGAAAAAAATAATAAAAGGGCAACTAAAAGGCAGAAATGGGGAGCAATGGCCACAGGTGGAGTGGGGCAAGGTGGAGACTCACTGACCCTCCTGGGCATCTTGTTTGCCCAACTGGTCCACATTAGATGGCATTGCTAATGGCAGGGCATTTGCAAGGTGGCATCCACTCACTGCAATGGTGGGGGGCAGAGCACAGGAGCTAGGCAAACTAGTTGAACTAAAAAAAAAAAAAGAACAAGGGAATGGAGATGAGGGGCCATAGAGGGGGTAGGTAGAAGGGTGGGGTGGGGTGGAGCCAGGCCAGAAGGAAGGGAGGATGGAGAGGGAACAATGGGGGCACTGTGAGGAGTGGGGTACAGGCTATTGGTCTAATGCATGTTATTAGTTTCAGGGTGGCTCCCAAGAAGGCAGTGACCCCTAAATGCAAGACCAGTGAGGTGCTGGCACAGAAGGCTGCTGACCTTATGGACCAGGTCCAGGCCATTATAAAGGAGTCGAGGGAGGCAAAGAAGAAGGAGAGGCAGTTAGACAAGAAAAAGAAGCTGCCACTCCTGAAGGAGTCACCTTAGAAGAAGGTGACCAGGAGCAAATCGGAAGACAAGGGAGACCCGCAGCTGGATGAGGGTAAGGTACTGACAGTGGATTTGTCGGTTGAAGGTAGTCTCAAGGACTACTTAGCAGGTTTGATGGATGCAAAAGGTGAGAAAGGGTAGGAAGAGGTAGACAGGGTATGGCAGGCATTGAAGGTGGACAAGAAAACAGAGGACAAAGGACAGCAAGGGGTGGGAACTGGGGAGGGGAAAGCAAGGGGGGATACAGGTGGCTGCCTGGGATGACACTGGGAGACCACGTTTCCCAGACTCTAAAAGAGAAGATTTTGAAGGTGGTGTATAGTGATATGTTTGCCTTGATAGACAAGAACACTGCTAAAAAAATATGAGCAGAAAGAGTCCATGAGAAACTCAGAGATGGCGGTGGCATTTGCAGTCATGGGCAAGACTAACAAGGAGGTCAGCTATAAGGGCAAGACATTCAGGGCATGGATGGAGGGTTTCACGCATTTTAGTGCCATCATGCTTCAGAAGAAGCCAGAGCTGGTAATGCCGTTGCTGACCTATTCAGCCATTATACAGGATGCCTATAGAGTTAAGAGCGGTTATGGCTGGCTCATATACAATAAGAAGTTTAGGCAGAGGATGGCATCACACGGCGAGGTGAGGTGGGATGTCACTTTATCAAAACTTTGGATAAGAACGCTGTCAGCCCAGGGTAGGAGTAATAGTAAAGGGAAGAAAGGGGCCAGGGATTCAACAACCAAGGCATGCTGGGCATATAACAAGGCTAATTGCACATGGCCCAGCTGCAAGTTTAAGCACACCTGTTCCGGGAGCAGGAGAAGCCACCCAGTCACCAGTTGCAGGACACAAGGGGACAACAGGGGTTTTCAGGTACAGGGACAGGCCTTTCGGGGGGCCAGGGGGGCAGAGGAGGTTTCAGCAGACAAGGGCACAAGGCTTTTTCAGATATGTCAGAGAGAAAAGGAAGTGCAGGGATAACATAGTGAGGATAAAGAGGAGAGGGGAGAGGGTGGAAAAGGGAGAGGAACAAGTGGAAGCACTAAATGAATACTTTTGCTCAGTGTTCACACAGGAGAAGGGGGGACCACAGCCACCTTGGACTGGGAGGGTGGGGGGAGGAGAAGAGGTGACAGATGGAATGATTGAGGGAAGTAGAGTATTAGAGGGACTGAGGGCACTAAAAGTGGACAAGGCACCAGGGCCGGATAGCATCTACCCCAGGGTGCTGAGGGAGATGGTGTAGGTGCTTGTGGAACTACTGGCTGATCTGTTCAGCACCTCCCTGGATACAGAATGTGTGCCTCAGGACTGGAGGATGGCCCATGTGGTGCCAATACACCAGAGCGGCACAAGGAATGAACCGGGTAGTTATCGGCCGGTCAGTCTCACTTCCATAGTGGGCAAGCTTATGGAGACGATACTGAAGGAGAGACTGGTGTCATTTCTAGAGGACAATTACCTTCAGGATGTGAGGCAGCATGGATTTTTATCGGGGAAGTCTTGTCAAACTAACCTAATACGATATTACTGGGTAACAAGAAAGCAGGATAGGAGCCATGCAGTGGATGTCCTCTACTTGGATTTCAGCAAAGCCTTCAATTCAGTACCTTATAGGTGGCTTGGGGGAAAGCTAACTGGTGTGGGAGTGGGAGCAAGGATGGCAAACTGGATTACAAACTGGCTGCATGGGAGGCTACAATGGGTGGTGATGGGGGGAGAATTCTCAACACCTAGACCAGTGACGAGTGGGGTGCGGCAGGGCTCGGTGATGGGCCCGGTGCTATTTGGGCTCTTCATTTCTGACATTGCACATGGAGTGGTGAGCAGAGTGAGTCTGTTCTCAGATGATACCAAAATGGGTGCAGTAGTGGACGAGGAGGAGGGATGGAAGCAACTGCAGGGGGACCTAATCAAACTGGAGGAGTGGTCAAAGAGGTGGCAGCTGGGGTTCAATGCGAAGAAGTGTAAGGCTATGCACTTTGGGGCAAAGAACCCAAGAAGACAATATTGGTTGCCGGGGGTGAAGCTGGGGATCACTGAGGAGGAGAAGGACCTGGGGTAATGGCAACAGGGAGCATGAACAATTCCGCCCAATGCAGGAAAGCGGCAGTGAAGGCGAACAAGATGCTGGGGTGTATAGCAAGGGGGTTCTCATCCAGGTGGAGGGAGGTGTCCTTGCCCCTCTACAGGTCACTGATCAGGCTGCACTTGGAGTACTGTGTGCAGTTCTGGAGGCCATACATGAGGTGAGATATCAAGCTACTGGAGGGAGTGCAGCGGAGGGCAACGAGGATGATACAGGGAATGAAGGAGAGAGATTACGAGAACAGGCTGGGGGAACTGAATATGTACACCCTGGAGGAGAGGAGGGAAAAGGGGGACATGATTGAAACTTTCAAGTGTCTGAAGGGAATCAACAAGGATGGAGCTGACAGGGTTTTTAAACTGAGGAAGGGAAGGGACACTAGTGGGCATGAGCTAAGAACAGAGGAGGGAAGATTTAGGAGGGATATGAGGAGGCATTACTTCACACAGAGAGTGGTGTTGAAGTGGAATGCCCTACCAGAGAAGGTGATATCATGCAAAACTGTGGGTAGCTTTAAAAGGGCATGGGACAATGAACAGGGGAGAATACGGGCAGGTGAGGCTGAGAACAGCCGAGGGAGGACAAAAGGGAAGTGGGTGGGGCAGTTGCAAATTAGGGGAGCTAGCTGCACACTCGAGCAGACATTGTTAGACCAGGAGGTCTGTTTCTGCTGGCACATTCATATGTTTGTAATTATAGGTGGCAAAATGGGAGGGGGAGGTTTTGGCATGAGGTAGGGATCCTCCAGAGAAGAAGGTCACGCGGGAAGACTTCCAGAAGTCAGCATCCTACATAAAAGTGAATATTTTGAAGGTTTGGATGGAATTTTATCCCAATCACGAGGCTAAGGACATGTTGTGGGAGGGTTCTGAGGGGGGTTTAATTTGTATTTCACGGGCGCTAGGAAAAACATGAGGTCTAAGAATTTGGCATCCATAAAGGGAAAGGAGGACATAGTGGAGAGGAAGATTAGAAAGGAGGTGAAGGCCAGTAGAGTCGCGGATCCATTCAATGCCCCTCCTTTTCCATGCTTCAAGGTGTCCCCTTGAGGCATAGTTCCAAAAAAAGCACCTGGGGAATACCATTTAATTCACCATTTATTACACTCCGAGGGTGACTCTGTGAATGACTCCATCATACCTGAGAGGAGCACAGTGTCGCATGCTACACTGGACCATGCTGTGGACTCCAACCGGGCGAAAAAGGGTGTCTGGCTAATGAAAACTGACACTGAGTCAGCTTTCCGGCTGCTGCCGGTGAGACAGGAGGATTGGGAGCTGCTAGGTTTCCAATTTCAAGGTAGATTCTACTCTGACCAGGCCATGCCCATGGGGAGTTCGGTCGCTTGCACCACTTTTGAGGTCTTTAGTATCTGGCTGCAGTGGGCATTTTCAGTCTGGCACAGGAAGAGGGGTGGTAGTCCACTACCTGGATGATTTTTTGTACATAGGCAAGGATGAGGAGGAGACATTGGGTATGCTCAGGAGCTTCGAGGCTATGTGCAGAGTTGGGGGTACTGCTTTTGGGAGAGAAGACCTATGGACCTGGCAGGAAGTTAGAGTTCCTGAACATCAAACTGGATGTCGAACAGTAGTGTTTTCAGCTCCCAGCCGTTAAGATGGCAAAGCTCTTGGAGCTCATCAAAGGGATAAAAGACAAGCAGAGGGTCCAATTGAAGGTAGTGCAATAAGAGATGGGAAACATGAACTTCACCTGCAAGGCAGTGGTACCAGGCAGGGTCTTCACGAGATGGCTGGCCAGGGCAAGGGCCACCACCAGGGCCAAGCTTCCTCACCGTTGGGTCAACATCAAGTGCAGGGGTTCTGGAGGACCTGCTACCTTGGAAGGCATTCCTGGAGGGGTACAATGGGGTCACTTTTTGGCAGGATCAGTGTAAAGGAAATAACAAGATAGAACTGTACACGGACGCAGCAGTGGGGGGGTATGGCATGGGCGCGTATTTCCAAGGCAGATGGATTACGGAAAGGTGGCCGGACTGTTGGGTTGAGTTGGGCCTGACCAGGGATATCATATTCCTGGAGGCTTTCCCCATATTGGTGGCAATGGTGGTATGGGGAGAGTTCTTCAGAAACAAAAGGGTGTTGTTTAGATTTGATAATTTAGTAATGGTGTCAGTCATCAACAGGCAGTCGGGGACCACAGATGCAGTGTTGAGGGTAGTCAGGAGGTTGGTGTGGGAGGGGCTGAAGCTGAATGCATCTTTCAGGGCAAAGCACATGGAAGGGGTCAGATATGACACAGCTGATGGCCTCTTCCATTTACAGTTGGACAGGTTTCAGTCGCCGGCCCCAAGGGCGGCTGCCGGAGAATGCTGGTGCCCGCTTGCCTCTGGGAGATTGGATAGACCGAGCCTGGCTCCTCTTTTGGAACACCTGGGCTCCCAATGTGTTGAGGGCCTATGAAATGGCATGGAAGAGATTCCAGGAGTTCCATGAGAGAACGGGGTTGGAGGTAAGTGGCCCAGTTAGAGTTTCAGATCATTAGGTATATGGTGGACAGGTGGGAATCAGGTATATCAGGTGCCACCATCAGCATACACCTAGCAGGTATTGGCATGGTTTGTCAACTATGAGGGTGGGGCACCCCCACCAGAGCTCCAGCCATCCGTCACATGCAGCAAGGCTGGGTGAGGCTGCAAAAGCAGCGTGTGGATAGGCGTAGGCCGATTTGCAGGGATTTACTAAGCAGGCTGTTGGGCAGTCTGGACTGCATGTGTTCTTCAGTGCATTAGGCCAAGCCGTTTGCAGCCATATTCCATATTATGCAACTGGGGGCCTTCCAGGTCAGTGAGGTGGTGGCCAGAGAAAAGGGGGACACTTTGGGAGGCCTTCACAAGCAGGACATCTCGTGGTCGGAGGGAGCAGTCTGCACATGGCTCAGATGGTCCAAAACTGAGGGAAAGGGGGTTCGGGTTTTCCTGAAGAAGGGGGGCAGGGGATAGTGGATACCATTAAGGATTACGTGGCGGTGAGACCAGCACAGGAATAGTGACCCGGTCACCGCCTCCCAGGTCACCGCTGTGCTGAATCAAAGGTATGACCTTCATAGGGGAGGACCAGAAGTGTACTCCATCACACTCCTTTAGGATTAGGGCTGCCTCGGTGGTGGCCAGCTGGGGTGGTCCCCATCTGCTGTACCACAGGTTGGGAGGTGGATGTCACAGGCATATAGGAGATACCTCAGGAAATGAGATCTAATTATCTAATTTGTGTTTCCAGGAAATCGATGGCACAGGGTGGTGTGGCTTATCGGACACTCGTTCATTCACTGGGCAGACCTGTGGGCACCGATGACAAGGGGTGAATGACAACTGAGACAAGACCCAAGCAAGATGCTGAGTAAATGGTGTGGGAAAAGGGGACTCTTCTGGAGACAACTGTTACTGCTTATCAATGAAAAAAGTTGGACCTGGTCCACACTGGACTTAATCATACGGGGATGACTCGGGGAGCACACCTTGGGTGGCCTTGGTGTGAATGATTTTGACGGACTTTGAGATTATAAAATCATGGTAGCTGCAGGTTCAACTGGGGTGGTCAGAAATCATCCCTAGGAGAAACTGGAGGCATGCGAAAGAGGCGCTTGCAGTTGAAAGGGCTCACAAGGGTCAACAGGAAGCTGGCGGCATGGGCCAGAGAATCCAGGGTGTTATACATCAGGCATAGTCTAATCATATATGATATACCAGGTATGTACAGGTAGGATGGGGTACACATGTCTGTAGTTGAGAATTCAGCACTCAACAGGGACATTCGGGAAACTATTGAGTCTTAGTGGGGTCTTGCGGGGGCTATTTGCCTAGTTTTTAGTGGGGGGAAGCCCTTGGGCTGACCATGGTTGGCCAAAGTGGCTAATGGGAAAAATGGGGCCCAGCCAGAATGAGGTATGGCCGGGCAGGGGAGGGCTCCTCATGGGGCAGTCACCCTAAGGGGTGCAGGGCTGGATATCAGGTGGGACACCTGGACCCAGACAGAAGATCCTGGATGATGAGACATCAGGTCAGCACACCCAAGCCAAAGAAAATGAAATGTGGAAATAATCAGTCATATAAATAAATGGGTAACCCCAGTGTTTGTTTGTATATAAATGAAAATGTATAAGAATGTTGGTGGTGGTATGGGAAAACGTATTTTAAAGGATTGCATTAATGAACTGTATTAAATAATGTACAGATCTACTAAATAAAAAGTTCAGTGGTTAAACCAAGATGAAGGTATGAGTGTGACTGATTTCAGGGGGTCCAGGTGACAAAAGGGGTTGCCCTATTCAAAGGCAGCCTAGGTTGCCACTGGCCCCCTGAGATTAGCATGCCAAGGAGCTAGACAGGGTGGAGGGGTATGCTGTCTCTACCTTGACAATATGACAGCGACCGACACTACAGTGGCAACAGCGCCAGGTTGCTGTAGTGTCGCGTGGGACCCCACCACTGCTCTCAAGGGGAATAGCACCCCCTCCCTGAAGCAACTCTTACTCAGAGTTGGACAATTTAGTAGGGGGGTGTGGGGAGCACAGCCCCCCCCAAAGAAAACAATCTCTGCTCTGACTCCCTCATGACAACCATAAAATGCAGTCAACATAAGGGTGTCGCTGTTACGTTGGTCAACAAAAAATTTGCAGACTGACTGTCATGGATCTGTGCGGGGGTGGCCTAGGAGCTTTAAGGGAGGAATTAGCAAGCAGAAGGGGGGGTGGGGGACTCTGGCAAAGGGGAGGGATGATGAGGTCACAGGAAAGTGAGGTCACAAAAGGGGGAGGGGCAAGGCTAGTTGAGCTAGCAAGGGGCCATTGGGTGGTAGGCTAGGTAGGAGAGGTGGCTAAAGGGGGTAGATAAGGGGCTATGGAGAGCGGGATCTCCCTCTTTTCTGCAGCTGTTTTCAGGGGATTCCACCCACCCACCTGAACTAAAAGAAGGGTCCAAAAGGGACTGCTTGCCAGGTAAAGGCAACAGGAAACTTCACAGGATGGTGAGTTGCTGTTGAGAGCAACAGGTCTGTGATGTGATGAAAGGGAGGGCCAACCAAAGGAAGTTGACCGGGCAGGGAAAAAATGGGGACCATCCAGAATGAGGTACGGCCGGGCAGAAGAGGGCTCCCCATGGGGCAGTCACTCCAGGTTGGGCAGGGCTGGGGATCAGGTGGGGCACCTGAACCCAGATAGAAGATCCAGGATGAAGAGGCATTGGGTCAGCACACCCGCACTGGTGAAAATGAAATGTGGAAATAATCAGTCACGTAAATAAAGGGGCCACCCCAGTGTCTGTATATAAATGGAAATGTATAAGAACTTTGGTGGTGGTATGGGAAAATGTATTTTATTTTTTTTATACTTTCTTTATTTTTGCTCTTCCCATTTTCATTTTACAGATTTTTGCCACATATGCCATCACAACTTACAATCTTTACTTGTGTTGTTACAGTTTAGTCCATCTCCAATCTATTATGCCTTAAAACATTGTCATATTAAGCATCCTGTCCCATTAATTATGTATTGTACTTGGAAGAGAAAACCACAGTAAAATAAACTTTTACTGTTACAAATTCAATAAAACCTTTTAAACTGTTTAACCACAAGAAACTGAGTGTCTTATTATCTCCTTTTATCTCCTATGTTTATGTTACGCGACTGCGCCTCCCACCCTTCCACAGTGGTTTATATATTAAGAAACATAGAAACATAGAATTTGATGGCAGATAAGGGCCGCTTGGCCCACCTAGTCTTCCCATTTCTCTACCTAACAGATAAGCTGCAGATTCTTGTTAACCAACAGCCTACTTCCTCCTACCCTCCACTAGAATTGCCTTATGTTTGTCCCATGCATTCTTGAATTCCCCCACTGTTATTGACTCTATGACCTCCTCGGGAAGGCTGTTCCATGCATCTACAACCCTCTCTGTGAAGAAATACTTCCTCACATTACCTCTGAGCCGTCCCTCCTCTATCTTCAAATTCTGCCCCCTTGTTCTTGCACATCTCTTTTTCTGAAAGATGCTACCCTCTTGGACTTTGTTGATTCCCTTGAGGTATTTGAAAGTTTCTATCATGTCCCCCCCTTTCCTCGAGGCTATACATCTTAAGCTCCTTTAGTCTTTCTTCATATGTCTTCTGGTGCAGACCCTGCACCATTTTGGTTGCCCTCCTGTTTACAGCCTCCACCCTGTCTATGTATTTGCAGAGATGGGGTCTCCAGAACTGTACACAGTACTCCAGATGTGGTCTTACCAGCTGTCTGTACAGAGGGTCAACAACTTCTTGTTTTCTACTGGTGATGCCTCTTCCTATGTATCCCAGTATCCCTCCAGCCCTCCTTACTGCCTTCTCACATTGCTGGCCCACCTTTAGGCCATCTGATATGCCTACCCCCAGGTCCCTTTCCATTTTTGTTGCTGTCAGTATCTCACCCCCCATTGTGTACTTTTCCCCTGGGTTTTTCTTTCCCAGGTGCATTACTTTTCACTTCTTTGTGTTGAATCTAATCTGCCATACATTTGACCATTCCTCCAACCTTGCCAAGTCCCTTTTCATCCTTTCCACCCCACCTTGCATATCAACCCTGTTGCAGATCTTTGTGTCACCTGCAAAGAGACATACTTTTCCTTCCAGTCTCTCTGCAATGTCACTTATAAAGACATTAAAAAGGACCGGCCCAGTACTGAACCCTGCGGTACCCCACTAGTAACCCCCCTTTCTTCACTGTGGACTCTATTTACTATTACCCTCTGTGTCCTGTTGTCCAGCCAATGTTTTACCCAGGCTACCACCCTGGGACCCACTCCCAGGCTGGCTAATTTGTTTATTACTCTTTTGTGCAGGAGAGCGTCAAATACCTTGCTAAAGTCTAGGTAGGCCATGTCCACAGCCCTTCCCTGGTCTATTACTTTGGTCACCCAGTCAAAGAAATCAGATTTGTCTGACATGACCTTTCTGCTGTGAATCCATGCTGTCTTGGGTCCTGTGCCCCACTGGCCTCTAGGTACTCAACAGTTCTTTCCTTCAGAAGTGATTCCATCATTTTCCCTAACACTGAGGTCAAACTGACAGGTCTGTAGTTTCCTGCCTCTGTCTTGCTCCCACTTTTGTGAAGGGGAATCACATCTGCCCTCTTCCAGTCCTCAGGTACCACACCACCCTCCCATGATTTATTAAAACGGGTAGTCAGTGGTGTTACTAGTTTTCCTTAGTTCTTTTAGAATTCTGGGGTGAATCCCATAAGGCCCCATTGCTTTATCCACCTTCAGATTTAAGAGTTCTTTCAGAACCCTTTCTTCTGTGAAAGGACTAATATCAGCTCCCTATCCAGAGTGCTTCTATTGACTGGATTAGGTATCTCCCCCTGCTTTTCCATTGTGAATACTGAGCAGAAGTATTCGTTCAGTATCCCTGCTTTATCACTGTTGCTCTCTGCCCAACCGCCTTTCTCTTTATTCAGTCTCAGTATCCCTGCCTTAGTTTTTCTTTGCTCCCTAATGTACCTATAAAAGGTTTTATCCCCCCTTCTTAACTGAGTTGGCTATCTTTTCCGCAGTTTGGGCCTTTGCTATTCTGACTGCCTTCTCCACTTCCTTCTGCTTTAACTGGTACAGTTCTCTGTCCTGCTCCTTCTGTGTTTCCTTATACTTCCTGAATGTTATCTTTTTCTCCCTAACCTTCCCCGCCACTTCTTTTGAGAACCATAGTGTTTTTTTTCTTTCATTTTGATTTGTTTATTTGCTTCACACAAAGGCTTTTTGCCTCTGTGATAACGGTTTTAATGTTTCCCCATTGTTGCTCCACCCCACCTTCTTGCCTGCTTGCTAGTGCTTTTCTGAGGCACTCTTACATTTTGACAAAATCAGCCCTCCTGAAGTCCAGTACCTTCACTTTTGTATGGCTTGACTCTACAGCTAAGTTTATCATGAAGCACACTGTTTGGTGGTCGCTTGTTCCCAGATGGCTACCCACTTCAAGATCGGAGATCCTCTCTCCATTCATATTTGAGAGTACCAGGTCTAAGATTGCTCCCTCCTGAGTGGATTCCAAAACTAGCTGTCTGAGGCATGCCCCCTTTAGGGCATCGAGAATGGCCCTGCTCTTGGATGTGGCTGCAGCAAAGGTGCTCCAGTTAACATCTGGCATATTCAGGTCCCCCATCAGTAATATCTCCTCTTTCTCTGCCATCCTAAGGATGCCTTCTATCATTTCCTTGTCCATTTCCTCCCCCTGAGACAGGGGTCTGTATACAACCCCTGTGCGGATTGTGGTGCCATTTCCAGTCTCCAGGGTGACCCACAGTGCTTCCTCTCCTCCCTGTTTACCCTTTAGGTGTCTTTGTGGGATGAAGCCTTTGCTCACTTCTCCTCTAATGTATCTTTGCCAGAGATTAATTTATCTCTCACATTGATTGAGCTCTGTTATCTATTATTATCTATCTGTACCTGTCTGTCCAGCCCTGGTATTTTCTCTTAACCCTCACTCCCTGACTACCCACTGGATACTTCCATTATCCACTTAGTCCACCTTTCCATAAATTTCTCTGGTCTGTCCTCTATATGGTATGTCAGCCTCTCCATTTCTTGAATCTCATTTATTAGCTTTTCCCACTCTTGCATTGTGGGCAGCTCTTGGCTTAACCAGTTTGTGATAATAACTTTCCTTATTGTCACCACTATTTTGTTCCACAGATGTTTTGCATTCCCTCCCTTCATTTCCATTGGTGGGAAGCCCAGTATTATGTGGTGTAGCTGCAGGGCGTACTGAGTTGGAACAGAGCTGCTATTTTACTTTTGACTTCTGTTATAAACTCATTTATAGCTGGGCAGTTATAAAATATGTGCTTAGGTGTGGCCCCCTATTCACCACACTCTCTCCAGCATCTAGCTGACCCCCCGTTCCCCTTTTTTTCTATCTAGGGTGATAACATACCTAGTCTGAACTTTCCATGAGAACTTGGCACAGATGTGGGTTTAAAAGTACCCTCTCTGATCTTATCCCACTCTTTTGTGATGAATCTGAAATCTCCCCCTTCTTCCCATTTTGTCTTAATACAATTCGTCCTTCCTCTCTGTGGATGTTTAAAAATCTATATGTACAAGAGATTGGCCCTTTGGCGGAGGTCATATTTAGCAGTTCCTGTAATATGGGTGTCACCTCAGGTGTGTTAGGGGTTGTGGCCTGTTTTTTGGTTTGTGTCTGAATATAGTTTTTTAGTTGAAACTATCTTAGTTTATCCATCTCCTTCCATTGGAATTGCCCACAACACTCTTCAAATGTTAATGTGTTGTCCCCTCTCATTATTTTAGCAGGGCAGGTTATTCCTTTCTGAGTTTGTGTTGTATATCAGGCATCTGTTTCCCCTGGTTGGAACTCCTGATTTTCCATCCACCAGCTATGTCTCCATCTGTCTTTCTGGGCTTGAGGGAATTTTGAGAATTTAGCCCAGACTGCTTCCATGTCTCTCATCACCTGTCTTCCCCCTCTATCTCCCTGAGCTCCCCCATGTATGTTGAATAACCTTGCCTCCAAAGGTTTACCTGTCCAGCTCTCTTCTAGGTCTTGCCAATGTGCTCTCACCTGTGGGTGATTCCAGAGGAGGGTCCATCTAACTTGTGCAGCCAACCAGTATTCCCCTAATTCAGGTACTGACCATCCTCCCTTTTAGGGGGGAACACTAATACATGGCTCCGAATCCTGGATCTTTTGTCTGCCCAAATGAATTTATATATCATCTTCTGTATTTCTGCCGGCCATTGTTTCTGTGGCTTCATAGGAACGCACGGGAAAATAAATAAAAACCGAGGGAGGAGGGTCATCTTAGTAGTTTGGATTCTGGCGTGCAGTGGCAGTGGCAGGAGGGACCACCTCTCTATGTCCTTCTTAATTTGTTTCACCAATGGTTCTAAGTTATCTTTTAGCAGTGACTTTTTATTATTTCTCAGAGTAATTCCCAGATATTTTAGACACTGTAGGACCCATTTCATTGGGTATTGTTTTTTAATACATAGTGACGGATTGTACTGGAACCTCAATGTCTCTGTTTTAGTTGTATTTAGTGTGTATCCTGCCAATCCGGTAAATTCATGTATCATTTGAAATAGTCTTGGAATAGATGTTTCAGGGTCTGTTACATACATAAGAATGTCGTCCACATACAGGGCTAATTTGTGTTCTGTGTCTCCCACCTGTATTCCCCTCACACCAAGATCCTGACTAATCCATTGGGCCAAAGGTTCAATACATAGTGCAAATAATAATGGTGATAGGGGACTCCCCTGAATCGTGCCTCTCTTTAGGTCATACTGCTGTGACAGATGCCGGTTAGCCCTTATGTAAACCTGGGGGTGACTGTATAATGTCTGAATGGTGTTTACAAAGGCTTTGTCAAAGTCAAAGGTGTCAAGGGTCTAAAATAGAAATGACCAGTCTACCTGATCAAAGGCCTTTTCAGCATGTAGGCTCTTCAGTACTGCAGTGGTTTTCTGTTCTCCCAAGTGGTCCACCAGGTGCAACATGCATCTTACATTGTCTGCTGCCTGTCTTCCTGTTACAAAACTGGTTTGGCCTATCCTCACCAGTCTAGGTATTAACTGGTCCAGTCTCTTGGCTAGTATGTTGGTTAATAGTTTATAGTCAACTTTGAGAAGGGATATAAGGCAATATGAGGCACACATTGTCTGGTCTTGTCTTTGCCAGGCTTTGGGATCACAGAATTCACCACTTGTGTCCAAGATGACAGGACAGCACCTCCTTCCTTCCTCACCTCCTGATATATATTTTGAAGCAGAAGTGTCATTTTTCTATGAATTCTTTATAGAACTTGCTTGGGAATCCATCCATTCCCGGGCATTTCCCTCTCTTATTGTTTCCTATGTCAGTCTTACTCTCCATTATTGTTATTGGCCTATTCAGAATTTCATTGTGCTCCTCCATTAGTTTTGGTAGTTTAAGATTTTGGAGAAATTCCTTAATCTGCTCTTTCAGAGTCTCTGTTTTCTGCACATATAATTTTTATATTATATTGTAAATACCTCTAGGATTTTGTCTATTTTATGGGGGTTTTCTCCCATTTTGGGGTGCTGCATTTTTGAGATTTGTGCCTTTGCTTTCCTAGCTCTAAGGCAGCAGGCTAGTAGCCTGGTTGGTCTCGGGCCTCCTTCATAATATTTCTGTTGTAAGAATTTTAGGTTCTGTTCAATTTTATATTCTAGTATCAAGTTCAATTCCTTTTTTAATTTCAGTAATTATTTTCCCCTTATGTTTATTTAGTCTAATTTGTTGCATTTCCTCCAGTTGTTTTATCTGTTCTTCCAGTTTTGTTTGCTTTTCAAGCCTCTGTCTCTTTCTAGCTGCTCTAGCAATCAGTGTGCCCCTAAGTATTGCCTTGGTTGTAACCCACAGAATAACTTCACTGACTGCTGTGTGTTGATGTTCTGCCTGTACTTGTTCTGTTAGCCATGGAACTTGTTCCATTACTTCTTTGTCTTGTAATAGCGACAGATTTAGTCTCCAGAAAGACACTTTCTTCAGCATCTGGAGGTCCACCTCCATCATTACTGGTGCATGATCCAACAGGCCAAATAGTCCTACCTCACATTTATTTATTTTGGTCAGCATGTCCCTTGTTGTAAAAAAGAGGTCCAATCTGAAATGCATGTGGTGGGCTGGGGAATAAAATGTGTATCCCCTGTTGGGACCTTCCATGTATCTCCACACATCTTATAATCCTAATTTTATTAATAATATCCTTACTTGTTTTGCTACCTTATGTGTTAATTTCAGTATTTGTGAGGTGTTATCTGGCCTTGGGTCCATCACGAGATTCCAACCCCCCCCCCACACAGATTATTTTGCCCTCTGCCAT
Organism: Neoceratodus forsteri; assembly: GCA_016271365.2. Classification (NCBI taxonomy): domain Eukaryota; kingdom Metazoa; phylum Chordata; order Ceratodontiformes; family Ceratodontidae; genus Neoceratodus; species Neoceratodus forsteri. Next base: position 297,514,777 of record JADMNL010000022.1, read on the forward strand.
CTCCATCAGTTTCATCAGTATGTTTCTGTATAGGGTATATGAGGATCCCGGTGTGACAGATACTGATGCTAAGGTGACCAGTTCCCAATTTAACCTCCCTGTCAGGATCACATACCTCCCTTCCCTATCTATTTCCTTTTTGAGACATTCAAATGTGGATCCCTGTGGTATCAGAATTACTGTTCCCCTTCATCTGCCCTTTCTGTACGATGAAGAGTATACCCCCATGTCCAAATTGTCCCAGTTTTGCATGTTCCCCCTCCACCAGATGTGTTTCCTGAAGAAACACTACCTCTGCTGTGGTTCTCTTAACATATGACATCATCTTCTTTCTTTTCACAGGGCTGGATAGGCCATTCACATTATATTGTAATATTTTTGTTCCTTTATTACTCATCTTGATTATTTCTGAAGTCTTTCACCCATACCTTTTTTCTATTCCATCTGGTTTGTTTATTACCCCTGTTTCTGGGTGAGTGTGCAGTCAACTGTGCAAAATCAATATATAATTTAAAAAAAATACTGAAATCAAGTTAAAGCAAACAATGTCAGGACAGAAAAGGTTTAACTTTACATTTGGAGAACAAAGTGTATGCCCTGCTCTTGAAGCTATAAAAGCAAACTATAATCTGTAGACCCTGTATGGGGTTGAGATCTAGTCAGAAAAGAATGACATTATCTTAGATAAGCCAGTTTCTCAGTTTTACTGTACTCTGTTAGGGGTTCCAAAATCAGTCACTGCAGCCTACGTGAGAGCTGAATTAGGCAGTGTTAGTATAACTGTATTAGCTATTATCAGGAAAATAAGATTGGGTAAATGTAACTTGTATGATTGAAGAAAGACATCCTAAACAATGTTTCTTGGAAAAAACATTGGAAAAAATCAAATGTTCTACATCTGATCAAGCTTACCCACCCTTGTTTTTGTAAATATAATTTTTATTGAATTTAACTGCACAATGCAGTCCATTATGAAATACAGCATTTACTTGTTATACAAATGCAGAACTGGGTCTTTCTTGTCTAGGTACATAGACTGTCAGTTATTGACTTACCCACATTAAAGGAGTGTAGAGTCAAAATTTGCAAAAACATATGCTGAGCTGAGTGTTTTGATTTCTGTGTATAGCCCTGATGTGTCCTTCCCTTTGTTTGTTATTAAGAGGTTTTTTCAAACTAGCCTACTAGTTATATGATAGTTTTATGGCCCCTGGGAATCTCCATCTTAGCAAGTTTATTGCTCTTCTTTTTCCTACAGTGCCATCTGTCTCATGTGATGGTGATGGGTCCAGGGCCACTGATTCAGCAAGTACTACAGATAGGAGTCTGATGTTCTGTTCTCCACTAAATAGTTCTAATTCAGTATTTTTGTTTTCTATGTGTGTTGCATGTCTAGGCAGCAGAAGTAAATGTTTTGCTTTTAAAACTTTTCATTTCATCAGTCTATACACAGCCATAATAAGCACACAAATAACCCCAGATCATCAATGCTATGCTTAATAAATTCTATAGCTGTTTTCTTAAAGAATAACCCACTCAATTAGCCTGCAAGTATTTGCTAAGCTGTAAATGTAGCCATTAGTGTTCACTGGATAAGGAAAGTTACTTAATGTCACAGCTCTGCTGTTGTAAACTGACTCTAAACCAGTGCTTGCTGAATCCATGTTCCAGATACATCACTGTCACATGTGGCAGGAGGCATTATAGGAATAAGAAGTGTAATAAACCATGCTAAGATGGAGATCCCCAAGGGGCCATTAAACGACTGTAAATCTAGCAGTTAACTTACAAAAAAAAAAGTCCTAATAACAGACAAAGGGAAGGACACACTAGGGCTACACACACACAAATCAAAACACTCTGCACAACATATGTTTTTGCAAATTCTAACTCTACTATACTTTTAAGGGCAATCTTGCTTTCTATGGTCTGTCTGCTCTATGGAGATACAAAGAAAGAAACATTGTTATTAGTGCTAAATATAAAAAGTATGCTAGATACAAAATAAACACTCAGTTTGCAGGTAATAAATAATAAGCTAAACAAAGTATTCCCCTTGGTAAGTTTCTAATGATAATAGACACAGGGGTAGGTACTATTTGTATGTTCTTACAGAACCTGGTAAGGGGAAATTATTTACAAATTATGGATTTGGAACCTTCATGAGAATAATCTTATAAGCAAGATGCAAGAATTCTACAAATCCTGGAGACAGAAATGGGATTGTAATATGACAGAAGAACCATTGTGTCGTATTATTCTTAGGTGTGCCTGGTTTCAGGATGTCAGGGTGCACTGGTTGGGCCCCATTTTTCAATCACATGACTTGTATAGCTGAGACCTTGTAAGTTTGTTAACGAGTGTAGAAGATGAATATATTATAGACAGATTGACAGAGTTTCTTGCTGCTTAAAGTAGAATAAGGAGGCGCAAAACTCCATTTATGGTGTAGTAGGTATAAAGGTGCTACTGTTCATGACCTATGCATATTAATTTTTGATATAATATGATGTGATGTATTACATTTATTATGATATTGGATATCTTTTATATTGTAATATGTGTCTGTATGTATGTTTTTAATACTTTGTAATAGCCATTAACCAAACAAATAAAATTAAAACTAAACAATACAATGGCAAGAATAAATCCTGTGTCCTGTTTGATCAGTGGCCAAAAAAAAGTGATGTTATCCTAGCACAATATCAGTGTATGAAGAAGATGAGGATGTAGCTCAATGAGCTCAATGTCACTCTTAATCTGGACCTAGAGTAAGAATATATTTGCCATTATGGACATGAAGTCCGAATGTCAAGATATTCTCACTCAATGTCCATAAATGTGTGTGCACTATCTATGATTTTTAGTTCGTATCTTTTACTAAGTGTGTGTGTGTGTGTGTGTGTGTGTGTGTGTGTGTGTGTGTGTGTACATATACATACTGTAGACATACATGTATGTGAACTATCATTATTAGTTTTTCTCTTTAACACATTTCCCTATAACTGTTTTTCTAGCTACTATGATGTCTTTCTGGTTTCAGTTAGAAAATGACAATTACAAATGTATGGCCTTGCCAAGTTTGAAATATCTGTGAAAAGTTAGAAAAGAAACAGCATTTTTAATCATTTTTATTAGGAAGCCTACGTATTACACTGTTACTGTGACAGCTCTGACATTTCACTTTTCCTAGCCTCTGTTTGAAAGTGATGACCAAGAATATGTGGTTATTCCAAGTACAATATCTGTGTGAAGATTTGGTGGTGCTGATCACTAAAAGTTTGCTTATGCCTTTTTTGTGTGTGTGTGGTTTGGTTTAGGTTTTACATGTAAGTGGTAGGTTTTATACTTAAGGAAGACACTTTCAGAAATCTAAACATATTCCATGTCTCTCAGTCTAAATAATTCTCAGCATCATGAAATGATACTTACATTAAAATATAATGTATAAAGTAGTGCAAAACACAGATACACCATTACATTATTCTATTTTCATTTCTTAGCTGGTATTAATTACATTTTTCAAATTAGATATTCGAAAGACTAACTGCTGCATAAATTCTATAGTCTATGTAAGTAGGCATTATAAAAGGTTTTTTCACAAAAAGTTAATCTTTTCTTCACTGTAGTGCAGTTGGTTTCTTATAAAATATGTGTTAGTAACTTGTTAGCTGTTAGTGTGTTGTATTTTTTCATCTAGTGAGTTTAGGTGTATGCAAGAATATAACTTACTATATGAAAATATTGCTGTTGTTTTGAACAAGACACCACTTCACAAAACCTGGGGTGTGGGGCACTTTGTGAAACCACAATGTGCTTCATCAGCAAAATCAGCTCTACTTCATGAACAGGAAGTAGCTTGGCAGGTCACATGGTGTGCAAACATCTGATCTCCTGGTTATATTGCAGCAGGAATTACAGGGATGCAACCATTGTGAGAGTGTATGTTTTTTGTCTGTGAGGGGAAGGAATATGATGTTTCCATTGTGTCATGACAAGCATCAGACAAAAAGAGAAACACTGTTTATTGCATACATCTATTTTTTGATAGTTTGTGTTTAGAGTGCTCCTATTTTAGGTGTGTTTGGAAGTGAAATGAGTTTAAAGGAATGCATTTATACAGCTTATTTTGTATAGCTATATTGTGCATACTGTCAGTGCTCCAAGCTGAGTTTGGAAGTCTGTTGGGTTTCAAAAAAGTGGTTTAGCACAGATATTTTTTTACAAATGCTGACTGTTCGCATGCAGTACTAGTAGCAGTTATTTGAATTGAACTGAAGCCGAGCTGAAGTTAGTAGAAGGTTTTAAATTTTTTGTTGGGATGATTTTGGTCCCAACAGCAGCCCAATGGCATAGACTACCACTGTCTCAAAAAATTATGCCTATCTGAAATGTTTATTGTTACTGGCAGAATAGTAGCTACAACAGCCGCATGGCAGGCCACCACTGTTTCAAAAAATTGTAACGGTCTGACATGTTTATTGTTGCTGGCAAAATGGCAGGTACAGCAGCCCATGTGGCAGGCCACCACATTTTGAACAACAATGTATGCCTTACCAAAGGACATAGAAACAAAGAAGAATACAGAGAGAAAAGGACCACAGGCTGGATTGTGGTCTACCTTATTGTTGCATGCATGTTGTTATATGTTAGGCATGCTTTTATGTTCTGTTCTATGTTAGCATTGCATGTAGTCTACCTTACTGTTGCAAACATTAGGGATCCTAATGCCGAGTTGAAAGTGCATCCCTATAAGGCCATCAAGTCTGCCCTGTTACCCTATGTTGTGTTAGTCTAAATTAATTATTGCCTCATAGTCTGCCCTATCTTCTACCACCTTCATATTCCTAATAACCCCCTTAAAGATGTTGCATTGTGTTTTGAAATCAGAGCTAAGCCCAGAATTAACTGCAGACTATTTCACCCATCCACAGCTTGCTCTGAGAAAAAATACTTCCTAATGTCCTTTTTAAATCCCTCTTCTAGCTTCAGTCTGTGCCCCCAGGTGAATAAACTTTTCCTTAACTTGAGCGTCTCTGAAGGGTTCACCTTATTATACCCCTGTATATATTTGCATGTTTTTATCATAGCTCCCTTTCCCTCCTGTGCTCCAGAGAATACACAGTGAGACATTCCAGTTTCTCCTTGTAGAACCTACCCTGCAGTCCCTGAATCATGTTTGTTGCCCTTGCTGTATAGTTTCCATCCTACTTGTTTACTGTTACTGGCAGAATAGTAGTTACAGCAGCCTACATGGCAGGCTACCAGTGTTTCACAAAGTATGCCTGTCTGGCATGTAAAGAGGAGGAGGTGACTTGCAGTCACTAAAGGTGGACCATGTGGAGCAGGACCTGGAGGAGGAGAAGTTTTGCTGTAACTGAAGCTAGACCCATTCGAATAGCCCCCTGAGGAGGATGAACTTGCTTGGCATTGCTGTTTTAAGTATTTATTTATGGCTGGTTTGTTGGACTCACTTATCTATGACAATTTTATCCAATTGGTTATCTTTGTTATTGTCATATTGAAGCTTCCCCACCCCCATCTTCAGTATCTGAATTGGAACTAAATTGGGATTCATGCAACACTTACGATGTTGCAGATTCCTGTTTCGTCTGTGTCAGCAGAGATATGCTGCTGTTATGTGAAATTACAGTATGTGGCTATTTGTTATTATGAATGGGAGTCTCAGTATTTGGGGTAACAGATCTGTGCCTTTGTCAGTAGTAATAGCCTCTGATAAACTGAACACTCTTTTCTTTATAGCCAAATTCTTTGCATCAGACTGGTACACCTCCATCATACATTCTGTAAACCTGTGGCTGATATCCTCCTTTTCCTTCTCTACCTCTGTGATACCCACCTGTGATAATACTACCACAGAGGGTTGGAAGTGCTACTATGGTGACTTTTACAGCAAGTAATGCTGGTGATGCTAGTGCCCACTGTAGCCATTTATTTATTTATCTATTTATTTTGTTTTTGGAGAAAACTGGGTAGGTGCGCTATATAGGCATAAACAAAATGCCTATTTTCAGGCACGACCTGGGATAGTACAAACATAAAGTAAGTACAGTCACACACAATACAGTTACAATCAACATCAAATACAGAGTAGTAGAAGTACATTACAATTCAATGATCAGTGCAATGGAGGTAAAAAAGGATACCAGATCAAGGAGCATAGCTATAGGGGAAATAAAATGCATATTTTCAGGCACAACCCAGGAGAGTACAAATATAATGCAAGTACAGTCACACACAATACAGCTGCAATCAACATCAAGTACAGGATAGAGGGGGTACAATACAATTCAATGATCAGTGCAAAGGAGGTAAACAAGGATATCAGATCAAGGAGCATAGTTGTAGGAAATAAACGTATTCAGCACATATACAATATCTAGGGAGTGATCATAAAATCAGAAGGTACAACATTAGGCTAATAGTGACCTTATGCTTACAACCCCCTAAAGATAGGTGCTGAGCAGTAGGCTAATCGGCACCATAGTGGGAGGAGAAGGAATAGGTAGTGCGTGAGGAAGGAGGGTTGAGAGTGTGGCTGAGATCAGGGGGGATGGAAGCAGGAGCAGCTGTCAGATCGCAAAAGGTAATTTCTTAGGTGGTGTTTAAAGCTAGCATGAGTAGTAGTAAGACAAATGTTGGAAGGCAAGGAGTCCCAGTGTGCAGGTGCTAGGTGGGAGAAAGTTGCACTTGGAGAAGCATTTGGTCACCAGACCAGAGGGCATAGTGGAGGTTTAGTGGGATCAGCAGCTGAGCTAGAGAAGCAGGATCACCACTGCGAGAAATATTATCAATAAGGACACTAAGAGAGTAGTGACAGTGAGCCATTGGTGAAATCCAGTGAAGGCTACTATAGAGATGGCAGTGATGAGTTCTGCAATGCGATGCCAGCACAAATTGGCATATGTTATTATTAGTGGTAGTCTACTTAAGTAGACTTGATTTAGAAGCACCAGCATATGTAGCAGTGCTATAGGTGAGGGCCGGTAGGAATATGCCCTGTACTATAAGCAGTGGGAAGTGGTATAGCACAGTGGTTTAAGGCTCTGAGCTGCAAATCTGGAGACCTGGGTTTGAATCCCACAGCCCCCACTTGCATACTGTGTGACCCTGATCAAGTCACTTAACTTCCCTGTGCTCCCAGGTCACACCTATAAACAAGCTTTCAGCTTAGGGTGTCTCTCTTGGTTAAACAATTTGAAAAAAAAACAAACTATGGCAACCCTGGCAGAGGGAGTGAGGACATGCCTAGTTCTATAGGCCTACCATGCCTTAGAATTCACAACTTTACATGTGATAACATAGAAGCCAACAGCAGATAAGGACTGCAAGGCCCTTCTAGTCTGTCCATTTTTTTTACCTTATGAATGTGCCATAGGCCTTTACTCTGTCAATGGCCTATTTATTCAGACTCATCTGTATTGCTCCCTTGTAACTATACCATGCCTGTTTGAAGCCTTGCACTGTATTCATATCCACCACTTCCTGAGATAGGCCGTTCCATGCATCTACCACCCTTTCTGTGAAAAAGAACTTCTTCACATTACCCCTTAATCGGCCTCCCTCTAATCTCATGCTGTGTCCTCTTGTGCTGCTATTTTTCTTATATTGAAACATGTTAGACTCTTTCACCTTGTTAATGTGCTTAAGAAATGAACTAGAATAAAAATATGAAGTTCAAAGTCCAGGGAGGGGTCAATTGTGATACCCAGATATTTAAAGTATTGAACATTGACCAGAAAGAAGCCATCAGAGCAGTGAATGGATAACTGGTTCTAGCATTTCTTCAGTCTTGGTACAGATCCAAAGAGCATGGTTTGTGTTTTACTAGTGCTAAGTACTTGATGTGACAGGGACAGAGTCAATATTGGTAAATCCTAAAGAGCGGTGATCGAGCGACCATGGGTAACTATTGACCTATCTCCATCCTTCCCCTACTCTCTAAGGATCTATTTATCTATGTATGTATGTATCTATCTAAGTATGTATGTATGTATCTATCTATCTGTGTATCTATGTATGTATGTATGCATCTATCTATGTATGTATCTATCTATGTATCTATGTATGTATGCATGTATCTATATATCTATCTATGTATATATGTACTGTATGTATGTATGTATCTATCTATGTATGTATGTATCTATCTCTCTATCTATGTATGTATCTATCTATCTATGTACGTATGTATCTGTCTATCTATCTATGTATCTATCTATACACACAGCATAACTTTCTGTTTAGGGCAAGCCTTTGCCATCAGCTTCCTAAACCTAAATTCTCCATGAAAGTGTATGACAAGGCAAGCAATTAACAGGGAGCATTTCTGTTGTTGTGGCATTAAGTTCCCTGGACACTCAGATAACTATCGAGCAACTTTGTGAAATGTGTCAATGACTGCATTTTTGGTGACTAATGAAATACCTTTTACTGACCAGAGCTGTTTTTTTTCCCCAACTTTAACACTAGAAGTACTGTATATAACTAATGATGCCAACCACCACTCTAAGGCAATTTCTGTTGTGATGACAAAATGGGCCTATTTTTTTTCATTGATTGCTATGAAGCCACAGTTACAGAAGTGGTACCTTCTTAATCAAGTTTCCTCTACACCCCTTGCTCCTTTCTCATCACCAACCATGTGCTATGATGTATAACACATGCTTCATATACCTTATCAGCCCTATTCTGGTGGCCTGCTCTAGTGTTTTGCACAGATCAGCAGAGAATTATTTTTAACAGGGATGTTCTGCCAACCTATGACAAGCTGTGATCCCCTTTTACCCCAGCTAACATGTGCCTGGCCATAGCTGGTATGTTGCCTGACTCTCATGAATGAATTTAATGATCTCTGCAAAAGAGTGAAATGTTAGCTTAGCAGGTTGATATTCATAATAATAAGCATGTTAAAATACCTAAAGCTTGTGTGTGGTTTCAAACTGGTTTAGGAGATATGTATATGTTCTTCAGAAAATGTGTTTGCTCAGTTTAAAGTGCATTGATCTTCTTGATAAAAGGAACTGTATGCTTTTGCTTTATTCTGGTCTCTGTAATTGTCTTTCCAAAAGTCTGCAATCTAAGTTCCATAACAGCAAACTCTTGGGAACTATGCCTTCTAGAAGAACTGGATGATTTAATATCACGTCCAACGTTCTCCAACAAAAGTTTTGATGCTTGCTTAGTTCTTACGTGGTAATATTTTGTCATAGTATTGTGGTGGCAGAAAGGACATAAGGTCTATTTAATCTGTCCTTCCTGCCACACAGTAGTTGCTATACTTGAATGATAGCATTAACACACATCCAAACTTAACAGCAAGAAAGTTGTGTAACCCTCAATATTGTTCTCTTCCAGGTATTTATTACAGATTTGAAATCTTTAGCAGTCCTTGCTTCTACTACTTCAATGGGCTGGCTGTTCAACAGGTTGACTGCCCTCTGTGTAAAGTAATGATTTCTCATATTCCCCTTACCCTCATCCTCAGTCTGAGTGCATGATCTCCAGTTCTGTTTGCACTCAATAACTCAAACAGATGTGTATGCATTACATTGCCTATCCATTTTTAGTAATCAAAAAATGTGATCACATCCCCAGACCTTCAGTCTCTAGGTTAAATAATTCGGTGGCAAACACAATCTCCTCTAGTAACTCCTGCCCCTTAAGGCACCAATAAGTCTGGTATCCCTATGCTGGGCCCTCTCATATTGATCTCTTACAAGTCCTTTTTGCACTGCAGTGACCAAAGCTGTCTGCAGTACTCCATATGCAGTCCAATCTATGCTTTGTATTGGGGACAATTACCTCCATTGACCTGCTCCCTGCCCCCTCTAAATTAACATAACATTGTGTTTAATCTGTTGGCAGGGGCAGCATACAGTATTACCAGTCTGGATTCAGTTTACTGTCCACAACTGACCTCAAATCCTTTTTTTGCTTGTGTTGTCTACTTGTGCATCACACAGGGTTATTTGTGACTCATATTCTCCATCCTTAGGTCTTGAAGCTGAAAGTTTCTATTTATGTTTCTGTACTATAGATTTTAAGAAAGAGGCATGTCAGAAAATGCAACTGCTAGAACATACTGTACATTCAGAATGCACTTTCTGTTTGCTTATTGAAGAAATAATAATGCTACAGTAAAGTTTCATGGGCCAGTATCTGGACTCCATGATCATGGCAATCCACATTTTTCACAGAATTATATATGCTCAAATTACTTTTAAAGATGTGCTATATTTGTATTTTAGAGTATTCAGGATTCCCTTTAAAATCTTGTTACACTTTCAGTTGTGAATATAAAGTCCAAATGCAAATTAGTATAGCTCAACACTGTAACCTGTAATTTGCAAAAGTTGTTCCAAATGGCCATCTATACAAACAAAGCAAACAGGTCATTCTGCTGGCTGTCAAGATCCAGAAATAAGCACAATACAAAAAGGACTGACAGATTATTGGAACCCCTTGAAGAGCACCCCTAGGTAGTGATACATGTTTGAAGAAGTGACACCAATGTCAAGAAAGAATATTGAATCATAAGGGTCTTCAGAAACATAGCACAGAAGATTAAACAGAGAAAAGCAGATGTTGTCTTTTCTGAGATACTACCAGTTCAATATGCAGATAAGTCACATAAAGCCAGGATTCAAAGCATTAATGCTTGAATCAGGTGTTAATGTAAGAAAGAAGGATTTGCCTTCCTCAGTCCATGGATGACCTTTGATGGAAGAAGTGCTCATATAGGACAAATAAGCACAGTGGATTAACAAAATGATAGAGAAGAGTTAACACTGATCATGGGGAGGGAATGGATACTGGATAAGGCTAATAAAGCCAAAATGAACACAGGGAGAGATGTAAACAAATGTAACAAACATATTATTAGTGTAACATTAAGTCTGTGTGCAAATAAAAACAAGATGGAAAATATTATTACAGCTGAGGGGAAATTAGGGATAAAATGCTCAGTATGTGAAATGTACCTATTGACTGAGGTACCGATTCCTGCACATCCCTTTATTGGTTTAAAATGTAAACAGAATGCAGATTTGCTGAATGAGATACTGTACCTCTCTTTAGTACTAGACTAGAAGCCATTGAAAAAAATCAATTAGACATGGCAAGCAGGTTGCAAATTGGGGAGGATCCTGCACCTATTAAAAGTCACTTACAAACAAAATCACTGGATCATATAAGACAACTTGTTTCAAATGGACCGGCACAGGGGTCGCTTCCACCCCCCTCATGCCACACAGTAATGAATCAAGTCCAGAGTAGAGAGTATAATGTAACACCAAGTAACTTAGTAAATAAAAAAGGAGTAAGAGAGGATGAAAGTTTAGATAACCCAGATGATCAGTGGTATCACATTCAAAGGACAAGAGCAGCTAAAAAAGGGAGGAAGGCAGAACACTTCATACTCCCAGTTTACAACAGCTTTGACCCACTAAGCTCACAGATTACTGAGGATTTGTCTAACATCTATGACAACCATATCCCAGGTCCTTCAGGTATAAATGCAGGCAGGGACAATATTAATCATAACCATACAATAATACCAGCACCCCCTAGTGACAGATACAAATCATTCAACAAATGTGAAAAACAATGCCAGTGGGCAATTGGAAGTCAATACTAACAGTATAACTGGGGGTAGTAATGATAGCATGGTAACCCAGGAAAATGCCTCAGTTAATGATACATGCCCTGAACAAATATTCATATTGGGAGACTCTATCGCTAAATATACAGACATATTTTCAACAAATAGAAATAAGGAAAACATAGCCAGCTGTAGCCATAGTGGGGCAACAATAAAGGACAACACTAGAATTCTCCCCAGTATCTTACAAAACATAAACAGTCCCAAGACTGTAATCCTTCATGCTGGCTCAAATGACTTTGGCAAAGTGGAAGTGGATGGGATAATTAAGGACACAGAACAGGCAGTAAAAACGATGCAGGAATTAAATGCAAAACCAATCATATCAGAAGTTTTACCAGTACCCATGGCTGGTAGGAGAAAAAACAGCAGCAAAAAATCATACAATAACTGGTTACATAGGTGGTGCCTGAAAAATGATATTTTATATATTAGAATCTGGGAGCTTTTTGTTGATGACCATACCCTTTTTTGTCAAGATGGGTTACATCTGAATAAAAGAGGTACCAGGGTATTAGGTCATATTTTTAAAAATACAATAAATGGAAGCTCACAAGACAAAAAAAACTAGACACTAGGGAGTGTAGGGACAAAGGTTTACATATTGGTGACACAGTCACAAATAATGATGGGGTTAAGTTACATAAAAAAATGGTTTATCCTTCCTATTGACCAATGCAAGAAGCTTAAATGCTACCAGAATGGATGAATTAGAACTGATTCTAAATTAAAAAAGCATTGATGTAGCGCCATAACTGAGACATGGTGGGGGGATACCACAGGGTAGAATAGTAATATTCCAGGGTATAATGTCTACTGTAAGAATAGTAAAGAGAAAAAAGGAGGGGATATCGCTCTATTCATAAAGAACGACATTACATACAAACAGAGAAATGACACACAGGATAATGAAACCAATGAATTAATATTGGTAGAACTACTTAGAGAAAAACAACACAAACTATTAATGGGTCTGTGTTATAGACCACCGGATATAAATATGCAAGCACAACAATGGCTAGCAGATAGTATTGAAAAGAAAATAACCAACAAGGAAATCATACTCCTTGGAGACTTCAATACACCTGGAATAAACTGGAAAGAGGGAATGGCCTGCACCAACCAGGAACAAATGTTACTTGACGTATGTGTTATGAATGGTTTACAACAAATGATTATGGCACCCACCAGAAATAGCAATATATTAGATCTATTGCTAACAGATATTCCCCACCAAATCAGTAACATCGAGTTATATGAACCCTTGATAAATGGTTATCACAATGTGATAACATTTTCAGTAACGATACCTCTTTGAAGGGAAACTGGAAAAACAGTTTTCAAGAATTACAATAGGACAATTTTTTACCAAACAAAACAAGAACTTAGCATATGGCAGTGGGATAATGCATTCACATCTCATGAAGAGGTATGGGCTAGAGTTAAAAATAAACTACTTGCCGGCAAGGTGGCGCTGAGGGTTGAGGTGCTGGATGCCACACCTCGCTCCACACCAGTGACCCAGATTCGGGAACGAGCCTGGGTCATCGGGGTTTGGCTGGGGAGGGTAAGGACTGAGCATCTGAGGACTGCTCTCCTTTCCCTGGGGAGGGAATGGGGCATCCATCATGCTGTAGTGGCCCCCAATGTGGGGAGAAGTGCAGCATATGTCAGCATGTTGTGCCTTGACATCATTGCACAGCCACACTTCTCGGGGAAAAATACAGGGAGAAAAAATGGCAGATGACTGAGGCAGCTTGATGTCTGCACTTCAGCAACCAGGGGGTCTGTCATGGAATTGCACTGCAGTAGTGGTTCCTAGCCCAGCACGGGGTCATGGGGTGTCCCCCCTGCGGGTACAGTGCTGTGCCAGCCAGTATGTGAGTGAGCCTGTGGGCTGATTGGGGATGAAGGTGGCAGCTGGAGGTAGGCAGGTCAGGCTGCAGGAGCATAAATAATGATATGATAAAAAAAAAATAAACTACTAGAACTGGAAAGTAAACATGTCCCCAACAAAACAATTTATAATAAAAAGAGAAAGGTACCAATCTGGCTGACATCTAGAATCTCAAAACTTCTGGCTACTAAATGAAAGGCCTATAGAGCCTTGACAAGAGATAATAATGAATACAACAAATATAATACAAGACAATCTTAAAAAAATGTAAAAATATTAGATCAGAAAAGAAAAAAACTGAATTTAGGTTGGCACACATAAAGGATGGCGGAAAGAGTTTTTACACATATGTCAACAACAAAAACAAGCAGATAGAGCAGTTGGACTATTGGAAAATAACAATAAACATAGAAACATAGAAACATAGAATTTGACGGCAGATAAGGACCACTTGGCCCACCCAGTCTGCCCATTTCCCTACCTACTGGATAAGCTGCAGATCCTAGTTAACCAGCAGCCTACTTCTTTCTACCCCCACCCCCCAGAATTGCCTTATGACTATCCCATGCATGCTTGAATTCCACCACTGATTTTGACTCCACAACCTCCTCCGGAAGGCCATTCCATGCATCCACAACCCTCTCTATGAAAAAATACTTCCTTAAATTACCTCTGAGCCGCCCCCCTCTATCTTCAAATTGTGCCCTCTTGTTCTTGCACACCTCTTTTTTTGAAAGATGCTACCCTCTTGGACTTTGTTTATCCCCTTGAGGTACTTGAAAGTTTCTATCATGTCCCCCCTTCTCCCTCCTTTCCTCGAGGCTATAATTATTAAGCTCCTTAAGTCTCTTCATATGTCCTCCGGTGCAGACCCTGCACCATTTTAGTTGCCCTCCTCTGGACAGCTTCCATCCTGTCTATGTCTTTGCGGAGATTGGGTCTCCAGAACTGCACACAGTACTCAGATGGGGTCTCACCAGCTGTCTGTACAGAGGGATAATAACTTCCTGTTTTCTACTGGTGATGCCTCTCCTATGCATCCCAGTATCCCCCAGCCTCCTTGCTGCCTTCTCACATTGCTTGCCCACCTTTAGGTCATCTGATATGACTACCCCCAGGTCCCTTTCCATTTTTGTTGTTGTTAGTATCTCACCCCCATTGTGTACTTTTCCCTGGTTTTGTTTCCCAGGTGCATTACCTTACCTCTTAGCATTGAATCTAAGCTGCCATACATTTGACCATTCCTCTAACCTTGCCAAGTCCCTTCTCATCCTTTCCACCCCACCTCTGTGTATCAACTCTGTTGCAGATCTTAGTGTCATCTGCAAAGAGACATTTTTTCCTCCAGTCCTTCTGCAATGTCGCTTATAAAGACATTGAAGAGGACTGGTCCTAATATTGAACCTCGTGGCACCTCGCTAGTAACTCTCCTTTCTTCGAGTGGACTCCATTTACTATTACTCTCTGTGTCCTATTCTCCAGCCAATTCTTACCCAGGCTGTCATCTTGGGACCCACTCCCAGGCTGGCTAACTTATATATTAATCTTTTGTGTGGGACTGTGTCAAATGCCTTGCTAAAGTCTAGGTAGGCCATGTCCACAGCCCCTCCCTGATCTACTACTTTGGTCACCCAGTCAAAGAAATCTATCAGATTCATCTGGCATGACCTTCCTGCTGTGAATCCATGCTGCATAGAGAGATATCAGACCCTGAAGAGATGGCCAATTAATTAAATGTTTTTTTTTTGTTAAATTTTTAGCAAAAACAAGCCTAGTCACTCTGTGACAACTAGGCTCAATGACAAGGAGCAATTCCTTGAAATCCCTAAATCTGAAATGAATAATAGACTCACTAAAATGAAAACCAGTAAATCACCTGGTCCTGATAAATTACACCCAAGACTACTAAAAGAATTGTCCACCTGGTTGGTAGATCCTCTTTACAAAATCTTTAATCTGTCACTTGTTTCAGGGGAAATTCCATTTGGCTGGAAAACAGCAACAGTTACACCAATTTTTAAGAAGGGGGAAGGGACACATGACAAATTATAGACCAATCAGACTTACTATCATCCTGGGGAAAATATGCGAATTTCTTATAAAAGAAAAACTAGAAATGGAGATTAGCGCAAGAGATTTAGAAGACAAAAATCAGCACAGCTTCAAAAAACAAAGGTCATGTCTTACCAGTAACTTAGTTTTTTTATGAAAAAGTGAGTGCATCACTGGAAGGAGAAACTCCAGTGGATGTTGTATATTTGGACTTATGTAAAGCCTTTGATAAAGTTCCACATACAATCATGACTGACAAAATGCATTGTATGGGGCTGAACTCTATGATTGTATGATGGATAGAGCAATAGCTGAGTAATAGAACCCAGACAGTACGTATCGGGGTCATCAATCTGGTCTGGGAGCAGTAATTAGTGGTGTGCCACAGGGCTCCATGCTGGGACCTGTGTTATTCTCCATTTTTATATCTGACATGACTGATAGACTTAGTAATTTTTCCATCAAATTTGTAGAAGATACTAAGATAGCTGCAGAAGTTATTGGCACCTCAAAGGTGCTATCTTTGCAAAAAGATTTGCATACCTTAAAAGAATGGACAAAAATGGGCGGCATGCTTTTTAGCACCAACAAATGTGTCGTCATGCACTTAGGTGATTCTAACACACAAAATAAGTACTTACTGAACAGTAGAATCCTGAACTCTGTCAAAACTGAAAAAGATCTGGGAATTATCATTTCATCCAATCTATCTTTCAGTAAACATTGCAGCAAGATGATCAACAAAACCAGTAAAATAATAGGGTGTATAAAGAGAGCTTTTGCATCCAGAAGTAGGGCATGCATTTTGCCACTATTTAGAACATATGTAAGGCCACATTTGGACTACTGCTCTCCTCTATGGAGCCCATATCTTCAGAGAAACATAACTAGACTGGCGGGTGTTCAGAGAAGAATTACCAGGTTAATAGAGGTATGCAAAATAAGAGCTATGAACAGAGGTTGACCAAGTTAAATTTGTACCCTTGGAACTTAGGAGAACAAGGGGGGCCAACTGCAAATGTTCCAGATTTCTAGGGACAGACAGCTGATGGCCAATCTGGGTATGATACTGAATAAAAGGAATTGCAGTTTAAGAAGTCATAACTACCAACTTATCTTAACATACTCTAAAAGAAACAACAGACATTTTTACTTTACACAAAGAATAATACCAATATGGAACTCCCTTCCAAAATATGTAGTCGAAGTCAACTCTTTTGATAACTTTAAAACCAATTTTGACAACTACCTGAGTAATGGGTAACTAGATTCCAGCTTGCTGGAAATGTACACATATGGACCTATGGTTCACTGTATATCTAACACTTCATATTATAACTCCTAGTATGCAAATGAACATAGACCTGCCAAACAATCTAATTCAGAGGAAGTGATAAGCAGCTTACATGAAGCAGCACAAGATGTTAAGGATGTGAACAAAAGGAAACAAAACTGCAGCTACAGATATATGTATCTTAATGCATGAAACATCAGAAACAAACTGGATGAACTACAGACACTGGTCTCTCCCTGGAATAATTGGATATAATAGGAATATTAGAGACATGATGGGATGACAGTGACCGCTGGGGAACGGGTAATACAAACTATACAGGAAGGATGCATCATGCAAGAAAAGAGGAGGGATAACACTGTATGTCAAAAGCCATTTGCTGTTAATGAAAATACAGGACTTTAGTGCATATGAGATTGTGACACTGGCAAAGAGCCTAAAATAGAAGTGGAGATACAATATTTGTTGGCCTATGCTGTAGATCACCAGACCAGAAGGAGAACCAGGATTTGATACTTCATGATGTACTCAATAAGGCAACAGCCAAAACGAGTACTGTAGGTTGACCATGGGAGATTTTAATCACCTGGACATAGACTGTGAGCAGAGAGCTTTGAAGACCATGAAAAGTAGGTAATTGAGCAATATTATAGAAGACTGCTATCTGATACATTGAATATTATAGAGGCTTTTGTGTCTCAGAGCCGCAGATTACTCGGAAGAACTCAACGCCTTTAAGGACGCCCATACTTGAACACAGATAATTAGAAACTTATAGTTTTCAAGGAAAGGACAGTTGAGGTAAAGAACTGGACTAATGGTGCAGTATCAAGGTGCATGAAGAGAAGGGTAGTACTGTGAGGTTTGAGTGGAAGCTGCAGCCAGAACAGGAATGTGTGCTGAGGGCTGGAAAATTGAGCCATGTGGAGCTAAAGCAATAGTGGAAAATGGAGAAGGGGGTGAGAGGTGAAGAGAATGACCAAGTTTGAGAAATGGAAACCAGGAGTTGGTGAGAAACAGAGAAGCCTAGAGAAGCCCATTGGAGTGATGGATATGACTGGAATGAAACTGGAGAGATTTTTGATGTAGACTGCTGCTGGAGATTGCCATCGTTCCTCCCACTTTCTGCATCCTGGTGCTTGTGTTGCCACCAGTATCCACCAGAGGCCACTGCAGCACTGGGAACCCCCTGGATGCCACTCCAGGAGAGGAGAGCATTCCTCCAGATGCTTCATCCCCTCCCACCCCTGCCGACCCCTGCCGGCCCAGGCTCATTCCTGAACCCAGTCACCGGCATGGTGCGAGGTGTGGTGTCCAGCGCTTAACCCTCAGCACCACTGGGCCTGCTGCATTAGCATTTTGATTGCTTTATGCAGGGATTCACATTCAATCCTTCCCCTTGACTCTCTATCTGACATGGACCTTCTAGTGTAGTTGGGGCCCATGAGGTCCTGGCAGCAGGATCATTTTCATTGTCTCCTTTAGGTCTTCTCATGGCAAATGAAGGTCTGTATTTCATCCAAAGGCCACCAAAAATGTACCAATATCATGTTTTTAAAGAAAAGTCCCAGTTTTAATAAGTTTAAACTTCTGTTCCTTATACGTTAAGTGGAGCTCTTGCGAAGTGTGTCTTTCCCTCTCAGCTGCTGGCCATGCCCCCTTAATACTTATTATTATCAGTAATATTTTTTTTTTACATTTGAAAGTGAATTTGAACACTATTTGCATATTATTGGTGATGTAGACATTAATGTCATGCCAGGTGGCCATTTTAAGCAGGCCATCTGTTCTATTAGTTAGCAGACTGCAGGATACACCAAACAGAAAGCACAGAAGATAACAATAGCAGTCAATGTTTAAGGTTAGTTTGTAGAGATTAGACAAGATTAACCAGCCTGAGAATTCTGTTCTCTTCAGCCAAAGGAGTTTATCATTCCTCACAAAGCTATTAAAAGAACCTTAATGAGAGCTGTCTTGTACAAGAAGTATTCTTTTAGGAAAGACGTTCAAGATGCCATTGTTACACAGCAGTTATATGCTATAAGCACCAGTTAATATTTGCTAATTGTACCTAAAACATAAGTAGAGATGTGCAAAATTAGAACATTTCGCTCCTGCGAAATATTTTGCGAAATTTGCACATTTCGCAAAATATTTTGTGAGTGCGAAATGTGAAATTCCACTGGCGGAATACAAAATTTTGCCTACAAAATGTGAAATGTCACCATGAAAATTGAAATTTTGCCTGCAAAATGTGAACTTTCACCCTCAAAATGGCAAAATTCGGGTGAACTTTGGCAAAATTCTGGTGAAATTTGGCAAAATTGTGCATTTCACTGTGAAATGTCATGTTTCGCTGGCATAATTTTGCACCCAACAAAAAAAATTTCATGGAAATGGTAGCATTTTGTGAAATGTTTCATGCAGCATAATTGCTGATTTCTCAGAAATTACACAGGCAAAATTTAATTTCACAACATCTCTAAACTTAAGTAAGAATGAGGCATGAATTTTAGAGTTTTTTTTTACTGTGACAAATGTTAAATGGTTGGCAACACTGGTGTTAAAAGGGGAATGTTTAGTCTAAAGGTTTTTATGGCAATTAGTTTGCAGATTTAGTTAATCTATAGTGTACACCTGCATTTTCATATTTGAAGGAGTGTCTCTGAGACTGGTCTTGAGACCTTTTCAGGCATAGTCACCTTTGAAGTAGAAAATCACTAAGGACCTCTGGTTCATGAAAGCACCTCTGATCAATTTAAACTGAAACTAACATTATGCATTCAATTTGGGGGAAGAATTTGACTCGCAAGTGTTCAATACAAGGGCCTCTTAAAAGCTATAAGGTATTTTTTGCTCCAATGGAGCCTGTAATAAGCGTCTTATGCAAGACTTTTTTAACATGAACTGGTACATTTTTGGCCTTATTACAACTTGCAACCAGTTCACAGTTAATTCAGCATATGGCCAGTGCATGTCTTTCCTTTTTTCTGTTTTAATCTTTTCTTTGCGAACTGGCAACTGAGGGTAGAAGGATTTAAATGAAGATTTGGAAGTCAAAATGTTAAATATTTATTCTGACATATATATTATTATTGTGAGTATTCATTTGGTGACTCACAGCATAGATCACTCAGATTGTGTGTTGATCTAGGGTCACTTGTACATTGTGTATTGTTCTCACTATACAGTGCTAAAAACGGCAGCTAAGAAAAATCACCATACAGTACAGGTAAATGGCTTGAAAACTAGAAAGGGAAATGAGGCAGGTAAAGTAAAAGGGGGAACAAGGGAAAGTAAATTAATCACAAGTTATTTTATATTGTCAGGGAAGGACCTGAGTAAAGATCAGTTAAAATACAATAAGGCTTTCAGGAGAGAACATCAGCCTAAGACTCAAATCATACCAATCAGTGACTCATTAGAGGAAAATCCACATCTATGGCTGTCACTTCACAGAGGAAAGAGTGACCAGTGGGGTACCACAGGGATCAGTGCTGGGACTGGTCCTATTCAACATCTTCATCAGTGACATTGCGCAGGACCTAGAAGGCAGAATTTCACTGTTCACTGATGACACAAAGCTCTGTAACAGAGCAGACACACCAGAGGGTGTAGACAGAATGAGAAGGGACCTGCAGAAACTTGAAGAATGGTCAGGGGTTTGGCAGTTGAAATTCAATGCAAGGAAGTGCAAGATAATGCATATGGGGCACAAAAACCCTGGCACAATATATCGGTTGGGGGTGAGGGATATAGCATGCATCAAGCAGGAAAAGGATCTTGGGGTTATATCTCTGATGACCTCAAGGTAGGGAAACAGTGACAAGGCAGCAGGTAAAGCAAAATAGGATGTGTGATGTATAGGCAGG
This sequence comes from Neoceratodus forsteri, assembly GCA_016271365.2. Lineage (NCBI taxonomy): Eukaryota > Metazoa > Chordata > Ceratodontiformes > Ceratodontidae > Neoceratodus > Neoceratodus forsteri. Next base: position 297,535,575 of record JADMNL010000022.1, read on the forward strand.
GGCATCACCAGCAGGAAAAGGGAGGTCGTAATTCTGCTATACAAGACACTGGTGAGGCCCCACCTGGAGTACAGTGTACAGTTCTGGAGACCATACCTACGTAAGGACATAGACAGGGTAGAGAAGGTTCAGAGGAGGGCAACAAAGATGGTGCATGGATTGCATCACAAGTCCTATGAAGACAGGTTGAAGGAACTGAACATGTACTCCCTGGAGGAGAGGAGGGAGAGAGGGGATATGATAGAGATATACAAGTATCTTACAGGGAGGAACAGGGTGCAAGAATACACTATTTTTAAGCGAAAAAGATGTTCCAGGACTAGAGGGCATGGGATGAAGTTGGAGGGAGGACGATTCAGAGGAAACATGAGGAAGAATTTCTTCATAGAACAGGTGGTGGACAAGTGGAACACCCTGCCAGAGGAAGTGGTGGGGGCTGAAACAATCATGGGATTTAAGAATGCATGGGATAGACATAAAGGAATTCTGGAGGTCAGGGGTAAGGGGCAACAGACTTCTAGGAAAACATAAACTGAACTTACAAGCTCAAATGGGCAGACTGGGTAGGCCATAGGCCCTTATCTGCCAACACTGTCTATGTATCCTGTGCTACAACAGATAACACTGTTAGAAGGATCAGTGATAAAAGAGAAGAAAGATACATGTAAATCTCAACAATTAGGTAAACTGAAGAAGTAGTTTTTATTTAATTCTATACAAGAACTGAATAAAATGGGGGAAATACTAGGGAAGGGGTTGAGATGGCACATGAGGTGGAAGCATATAAAAATGATAAAGCAAGTAAAGTACCTGCAAATGGTAAATCCCCTATTACAGTAATAGGAAGCAGACACCATTAGAGGTAGAAGAGCAGATGGTACCAGAAATTAGCAGATTAGAGAAAATAAGGAATATAAATTGTTCCTTAATTACTTTGAAAACTTTATATCCTCTTATATATAGCACTTAAGGCTAGCCCTGACTACCATGGCAATCCCAACCTGCCACATCTATGACACTCATCTGTAAAGTCATATAACTTGAAAATTGAAAGTAAAATAAGAACAAGAATAGAGAGCACATCAAACAGTGAGAAATCACAGCTACCAGCAGCAGCTGAGTCATTTGTGAACCAAAACCTTGTTCTGGTAGGATTCTCAGAAATTAAAAGAGACATAAGTAAAACCAACACACTCTTTCATAATTTCTTAAAATATATCAAAGAGAGAGTCTTGAAAGAAGACAAAAGATAGTTGGGTGAGGCTATATCAGTCCAGGAACAGCTTTCATCTACTGAAGCTTGGGAGAGGAAAAAGGAGAAAATAAGGCAAATTACAGAAGCCATAAGATAAAAGGAGGGCAAAAAGATGGAAAATATGGGGAAGAGAAGGAAAGAGAATTCTGATGAGAGGCAAAATAACCAAGTCAGTGGAGCACAAAAAGATAGAGGGATTAAGAGCTGTCCGAACTGTAAATCTAAAAGTAATCAAAATAAAAGGAAAGGGGCAGCGGTGATGAAAAGAGAGGAGAATATTGATATAATGAATAGAATAAATGCAGATAATGAGTACAAACATAAAAACAGCAACATGGGTGGGAAGAGAGTCAAATTTTGACAGAGTAGTGCTATGAAACATTCCCAGCAGGGTGGCCAAAGGATGGTAGATAAATTAGGCAAACCTAACATAGAGAGGGAGAGGGAAAATAAAATAAGAAAAAAATGAGAAAGAAATGAAGGAGATGTTGCTAAGATGAGGAAAACTGTTTCCTACAGTTTACTTAAATGATTTACCAAAGTTTAAAACTTAAACTCCATTTTCACTTTAACTGATGACATACAATACCTGTAAAGGCATTATGGGAAATGTCATCTGTTGGACAGATTTAAAACAGTATATAGGTATCAAAATGGCAGGGAAATAGGTTGGGTATGTCTCATCCTTAAAGATCCAGACATACATGCAACTTTATTAAAATATGTAGAGGGTTTTAAGAAAGTGGGAATTAATTTGGATGGTACATGGTACGTGGCAACTGTACAAAGTAAGAGGGAAAATGAATGCATAGTACAAAAAGGAAAAACAAATGGGAAAATAAACAATAAGGTACAGAAAAAGAACATCAAGCAACAAAGAACAGTAAAATATCTACACCCAGCAGACATTACACACTCCTTTGGTAGTGACCTAGGTAGTGACCTAGCAGAGGAGATTGAGACTTTTATTAGAGGGCATAAACACCATGGGACTAGAATAAATACAAGCATAGTCCTGGAAACAAGTTCTATGTTTGAATTGGCTATTTCATCACCAGTGCAGGTAGAGAGGGAGGAAAATGTGGATGCTGATGGTTACAGCACTTCCCCACTGATAGAACTGGATAGTGTGTTATGAACTAAATCTGATAATAGAGTCTTTACATAGAATGGGATGACAGAAGATATAAACATTTTAAGCTGGAATATAGCAGGCTTGGGGGAACTAGAAGACAATTAGAGGCTTGACTTGAGTTTGATTTGAATTTGAGTTTTAGAATTGAATTTGTTAGAAATTATTCTGTTATAATGCTGCAGGAAACCTAGCTGGAAAAAGTAGATCCTAATATAGTGGAAGGATACTATATGTATTATGTGCCAGCAAAGAGACCAACTAAATATAGTCATGCCAGCTGTGGTGTAGCAAACTTGATTGCAACGCACACATTCAAGGATGTTCACAAACTGGAGTTCGGTTACCTCCACTTCCTATACACTGTATTGGAGAGAAATAGACAAACCAGTATGTGTATCTATAAAATATGTATGTTGTACCTAAATTACAAAAAAAGATGGAAAATTAGGTATTTGAGAAATTGTTACAAGTGCTAGAAGTATTGTGTGAAAAATTCAGTTCCACTCCCATTTGTTTAATGGGGGACATAAAAACTAGAACTGCCAATGGACTGAAAATTTGTTCATCAGATTGGGAGATTGATGATATACTAACTATTTCGGTTAGAAACTCTATGGATAAGAAAATCAATAAAAGGGGGAAGCTACTGTTGAATATAGCAGCAGACAATTGGTTAAGAATCCTCAATGGGAGAACTAGGTGGAATTTACATGATAATATTACATTCCCCACTATGAATGGGGGTCAATAATAGACATTGTTTTAATAGATGGTGCAGCAGAAATGAATGTTTGGGACAAGGGCCATGGGCAGCAGGGTGTAGCAAAGGATCTGACTCTGGTGGCATGGGGCGACAGAGAGAAACTGCCCAAACTGTGGTGGCAGGGGACAGGGTACATTACATGTCCTGCTTTGTCTTATGGAAAGTGGCCGCATGGTGCAACAGCCCTAACTGTGGAGACATGAGGCACTAGGGCACAGCAGGCCATAGCAGCCTTGACTGTGTATGCAGGTGCAGGGTGCAGCAGCCTTGGATGTCATGGTAGAGACAGAGGACAGCATGGCAGAAGCCTCGACTGCATAATAGGACTTGGGGGACATCAGGGTACAGCAACCCTGACTGTGGGACAGGGTTCATGAGATGCAGCAGCCTTGCCAAGTTGGGGTAATGGAAGTGGGTAGCAGGTGCAGCAAATAATCCACATCTAGTGGCCATGGAAAACATGGTGCAACAGCCCCAACTATAAAGGCAGGGAACCTGGGACTCTATTGCTTAGCAGAGCACAGCAGCCCCAACTGTGGAGACAGGAACAGGGGGCAACAGGGTGCATTGGCCCTGACTGTGGGGCTGGGCGACAGAGGGGAGCAGGGTACAGCAGCCTCAACTGTTTGTGTAGCAGGCAGCAGGGTGCAGCAGCCCTGACTGTGTGGAGAAGAGAGAGGCAGCAGGTGCAGCAGCTTCAAATGGGGGAAGGAGACAGTGGGCTTGTGGGACAGGGGAAAGGGGTGGAAGAGTGCTGCTGTCTCAGCTGTTGGGCAGGAGACAGTGACATCAGGATGCCATATAGTATTTCTAGTTATAGACATACATGATGTATTTTCACACAGAAACTCTCAACTGAAATGTGTGAGTCCATACAGTACATGTTCCTGAAATAACAAAGTATGGCAAACACCTGTTTGTCAATTTGACACAAAGAAATTATCACATGAACCTATTTATGGAGGCTACATCAAAGACAAACTACTTCAATGAATTAACAAAATTTAGATTTATTTTATATCCATTAAGCAACCCTATGTTATATAGCCAGAAAACAATGCAGAGTTTTGATGAGAAAGAACTGACAGCTGTGATGCAGAAAAGGTGATTTCTCACAAACATTCACATCACTTCAGTTCAGCAGTGAAACTCAAATGATCAACTTTTTATAAGAACAGAATGACAGATTTTAAGCTAATCTATCTAAACACAAACCAGATGGGTTACTAAAAAACTTGGAGAGAAAACTATTTGCTCTATAGACTGCTTTTACTGGGAAGTGCAACAGCTTCTTCAGTCAATCAGGGACTTAACTACTGAAGCAGCAGGTTAGGCCAAAATGATGTCATCACTCTGCAGGCCCACTGATAGAGACAGAAAAAACTTCACTGTTTTCAGTTATTGCAAAGCACATTAACAAATGCTGATTTAAAGAAAACCACAAAAGCAAACAGCATGACATTTTCAGGAAACACTAATTATGACACAGGGACTTGAATTCAAGTGAATTCAAGCTTTTATTAAAAATATGCATTTGATCTTTAAACAAAAGAAAGTACCACAAGAAAACAAATTATGGTCTAATTTGCAAAATGCAATAATTATGAAAGCTAGTAAGTGTTTCTAGACTCTAATAGCATATGGTACTAATAATAGGAAAATGAACACAGAATGACTTGTTATATCTAAAACATAGGTTGAAAATCATACTCCCTTATATGTAAAAAGGTTAGAATTCCTAAATAATGAAGATATAGATAGTATGACTGACCCATGGCCCGAAGTAACTGAGGCAAGGGTGGTTTGGGTTATTAAACAGCAAAAAAAACATAATAAATTGCCAGGCATTGATATGGTTCCAGCAAAAATATTTAAATCAGCTCCAGAATGCTGGGCAAAGATAGTGGCTCTGATATTCACTTACATTAAAAATAATCTTACATTACCAACTTGTTGGAATAGAGGACTGTTAATACCTTTATTCAAAAAAGGGAACAGAACTTGCTACAGACCCATTACTCTGCTATGTACTGCTATGAAAATTTATACAAGAATGATACTATCAGTATTAAAATATTGGGGTATGGAACAGAAATATATCTCCGTATAGCAAGTGGGATTCCATAAATTGTACGGTACAAGTGACCACTTTTCACTCTCAGTTTTTTAAAGTATTAATATGTTGAACGTAAAATGAGGAAATTATTTATGGTCTTTCTAGACATTAGTTCTGTTTTTTGATAATTTGAACAGAACAAGACTATGGAAAATCTTGATAGAACTAGGGATTGATAGACTGCTCTTAATTCTTAAAATGTTAAACAGAAATACATCTGCAAGTGTAAGAGTTACCAGGGATGGTGCAGTAATAAAAACAATTAGAATTGATAAGGGAGTAAAACAGGGGTGCTTCTTAGCTCCCCTGTTGCTTTTCCCATGCTTTGAAACCCTGGTTAAAAAAATTACAATGTACAGATATGCATAGCTTACAGATCAACAGTGGGAAGGTGCAAATACTGCTATATGTAGATGACTAGTTTTACTATGTAGGACAGAATTGGGCCTTAAAAGGGTATTACCAGCAGCACTTTATCATTTAAGGTCTGTAATAAAAAGAAATGCAAAGTAATGGTTTATTGTACTAAAAAATAACTTTTTGGATTTTGGTCGATTAATGATACATTAATGGAAATGGTTACAGAATTCACATATCTTGGTGTTACATTTAATAAAAATAGGAAGTGGAAAACTTACTTGCTGAAAATCAGAAGGGGAAGGGATAAGAACATCAATGGGCATTAACAAGTTCACAAGAAAGTTTGGAAAAAACTAATTCTTAGTAATGTTTAGAGCCTTTGGGGTGAAAGTTAAAAGCCACATTCTATATGGAGGAGACAGTTGGTCCCTAAATACTAATTTAAGCCTGGTGGAGACAATACAAGATGTCTTCATCAGACTGATGTTGTGCCTTCCAAATGATACACCAACAGCCCTTCTGAGATTAGAGGTGGGCAAGAAGGCCATTGAATGACAAGCCCTAAGTAAGGTTGTTAGTTATTGGAATAAGATAATGAAAATGGAAGGAAACAGGCTCCCCAAACAATGCTGGGAAGAGGCAAAAACAAATGATTACACTAAAATGTGATTTCATCTGTTAGATAAGACAGTGACACATGTAGAGCTATGATCGATATGGTTTTCAGTAGCATATGAACTTTCCAATATGTGTACTTTCATGGCAGAACAAAGATTAAATGACATATTTATTTAAAGAGATCTATCTAAGCTCAAAGTCAAAAAGGGTTTATTCAATCAGCAAAAAGCTTTTACAAAATGTACAAACATACAACAATTCAGTACAAGTCACATCAATTGGCTTGACATTTGCAATTTCTTTGTAATAGATGTCATAAATTTTTTTTCCAATTGTTTAACCCGGTGAGACACACTAAGCTGAAAACTTGTTTACAGGTGCAACCTGGGAGCACAGGGAAGTTACGTGACTTGCTCAGAGTCACACAGTATGCAAGTGGGGCTGTGGAATTCAAACTCAGGCCTCCAGATTTACAGCTCAGAGCCTTAAACCACTGCGCTATACTACCATCCCCAATTATGAATAGATCCATTTAAAACAATATATTGCATTTAAGGATTCCATAAATATCTATTCATTTCCTAGCTGACACAAACCCTCAACAGTCTATTTTACTTAATCAAGCCTGTTGGGCAAAAGATATTAAGGTACACATGTAGATAATAAGTTTTAAAAAAACATCGCTAAAACTGAAATACTGGATCAATCGTGGCTGGTATTATATCAGCTCACAGAAGCTTACCTCTCTATTTTTCCATATCTAAACATAAGATGGTTTTCTCTGATAGGCCATTGAGAAACAGCCAGTTTTTCACAGAGGAAATCCTAAATGCACTTACCTACCATGAGACATCAATGCCTTTCTGAAACCCTTCTTAGGTGGATCCAACCACAGTGTAGTTCTGCACATCACAAGGGCTCCACCAAAGTAGGCTACCCACTGTAGATCAGCTGGAACTTCGAATATATGATACCCAACCTATATCCATTGATACTGAACTGAATTAGATCCTTGTACTAACTCACCATAAGTGAGAGTTCCTTTTAGGCCATACTGGCCAGCTGAATCCTTATCATTTCCTGAGCTCCAGATATTTAGTATAGGGAATCAAAAACAATGTTATTCTGCTGTGCAGGTGCAAGCAGCCTTTTGATCATGTCTCTGATTCTACAGTCCAACACAATAAGGTATAGAATCTCACCCAGAAACTATCATACTAAGCCTTACAGTCTGTTATCAAGGACAGTAACCCAAATGCCTTCTCCTACTTCTGACTATATAACCAAGGGGCCAACTTCATACTAGCCATCCTATTAGTTGTGGAATCATAAAGTTAAGCAAGCATTAATCTCTGAAATTCAGGGTAATCTGTAGTTTCTTAACTATTTTACCACTAACCAAGTTTAACAGGTGTTCCTATAATTGATTTAATAGATAAATTACTACACCTTCAGAACTAACCTTGGCTCAAAACAGTACATAATAAGTAAAACAGACTTACTTCATAAGTGCCCAAATTGTAAATAACAAATAAAATCAGATTTACTCACAAAAAAATATTGTGATTAAAACTTCTATTAAAAGTGCCCAAACCATAGCAGAATTCAGTTGCAAACTATACCAGTTTAAACAGAGCTGGTTTATAATAATTTATAAAGAAGCCTCAATAAGAAACATGAGGTCCCTAGGAAGCCAATGCTGACTATTTTTCTAATTTTGTGCTTGAAGCAACACGATTGTGTAAACAGACCATATTAATATAATTGAGATAACGTTTTAAAGTAACACTTTGTCATTTACAAAGATCCCTTCTCACAGGACTCAAGATGGCATTTCCAGCATACATACTGTTAAATGCCCCAAACGAGCTACATTCAACACTGTTCACTAGTGGGGTATAAGATAATAAAGAATGCTCAAAGCACAGCTGTGTACCTCATAACCAGACTGCAAAATGCATTTGTATCTCCCAAAAAAGAGTGTCAAATGATCAGGATCCATTGCAGAAGTTCATATTCAGCAAAGTGAGTTTTGTCCCACAAATGATTTTCCACAAGTCGATGACTTCAATAACCAATTGTCAATTAACACAGTGATGTAGAAATAATTAATGGATCCAGGGTTAATGAATGAATTAACCCATCTGCAGCTTAGAGTTTTGAAGCAATTACAATATACAGTATAATAGTTTAAATATTCTAGAACCTGAAAAGGTCCATAGTTTAATTAAATCATTTGTGACCTCAAAAGGTCCAACAAAAACCTAAAACAAAAAAAAACATCAGCAGTTTACCCAAAATGTAAAATCCAGCTCTGAAACCAGGAGATCTATAGCCAACAAGTAAGGCCATTTTATAGAAAAATGGTGAAACTTCATTTGTGAACATTGAAGTTTAACATTTAACTTAATGTATCATTATGTCCAAGTTTCTCCATCAGTCTCTCCATAAAACAATGGTCCAAAACTGTGGCCAGAGGTAGAAATGAAATCAAAGGCATAAACATTTCTAGAGATACATCTCTTTCTTGGGGGGGGACAGCTTGTGGTCTAAAACGCCCAAAGAACTGCCATATGAAAAAGATTTATCAGACAGCTCAAACTAGGCTCCCACTTCATGTTTGGAGATTGGCAAATTCAACCAGCTTCCTGTATTCCAAGGTCCTTGATTAACAGTAGATCCTCTAAAACTCCATGGCTCATCTTCACTCTTGTCTGTATTATCCATATTACCAAACCTTCAGGCTGCTTTTTACCTCTCTGCATATGCCTTGCATGCCTCACTCACCTGAAAAGAAAGTGGACAAAATTGCTCCATTGAGCATAGTAAAATTTTAACTTTGGGATAAGCCTGTAACCCCCAGTCCCAGGCAACCATGGCATATCTTTTATGAGAATGTAAGAGCATATATGCTCGCAAGCAGCAAATGCTACAAAAAAAACTAAACAGGTTCTCACAACCCAGGTGACAGAATTTTCTTTGTCTCTTTCAGACAAGAACTTCAAAAATGCAGTGTAAGGTTTCTCATCTATAGCCTCTCACTCTGCAGTTGCCCCATCAGTAGGGAAGACATGCCAAGTCCATCCTGGGAGTGTACCAAATGAACTGCTGCAAAATACGTTACTATTGGGAACAGAATTTAAACCATGGCATAAAAGCTAAGTGGGCATCTTTTATAAAAGTTAAATAATCTTAGCTGCTAAAAACAAAGGTGCTCAGCAATTCAAAGTGGCAACTTTAGTAGAGCCCAAGTGAGGAACGGAACAGCAGCATAGCTATCTTGCCACTCCACCCTCTCCCACTCTTTTTGCCTCTATCTAAGCTGAAAACAATGCAGTTATACATGATGATTAAGACTAATATAAAAGCAGAACCTTATTTGGAATACATTGAAGACAGAGTGCATAGGAAGGTTATATGCAGCTTGAGACTGGGCTTGTTAAATTAATCTAAAGGCTGGCAAAGCTATTGGGTAGTGACCAGGCAGAATAGTAGTTGTAAATATGATGTGAATAATAGGAAAACAATTGCACATCTTCTGTTTGAATGTGCAGTATATTATTGGAAAAGGAATGAGAAAAGTATGCTAACCCTTTTATTAATAATGACTGTGATCAAATAGAAAATGAAATCAAAAAGCTTCTGTTTGCTAGAAACTGGGCAAGGTATTATGCTTTGGCAAAATTACTAACCCCCTGGTTGGGCAGGGAAACCAATGGAGCAGCCCATCTCACAACATTCACAGCCACAAATACACAAATGGGGCCATTACCATCAATCAATCAATCTTTTATTGTACTTAAAATGTATGCTGTTATAAAAGAATGATCTATGCTGTTTTTAAACAAAGATTTTTATGAATTATATCAAAGTGTTACATGTGATAGACTTTCTGTTTTATACATGTTTTTTCCAATAAAGACTCTGAATCTGATATTACCCTGTATTGAGGATTGCTATTTGATACAATGTGCCAAGGGAACCACTAGAGAGCAACTAATTCTTAACATGATATTTAGCAATAAGAAGGATTTGGTCAGAGGCATACAAATTGGATAGATACTGGGTGACAGTGGTCATAACATTATTAAATTCACCAGTGGAATGAACAGTGGGAAAATGAAGGGAGAAACATATACACCATGCATTTGCACAAGGCATATTTTGGAAAAATGAGGGAGCTCATAGCACAGGTACATTGGGATATCAGACTCAGAGAGCAGAATGTTTGGTCACATTGTGACAACCTCAGAATCCTTCTAGATACCTTGGAGAAATAATGTCATGTATCCCACAGAAGAGAAAGCATAATAATGGAAGATAAAAACCTCTGTAGATGGTGAAGGATGTATTTGACATATTTAGGTAAAAAAGAGTCAAGTAAGATAAATAAATTACAAGACACCAGCAGAAATATACAGATCTATTGAAAGAAGCTTAGGAGGAGCAAAAATAGAATCGGGGTGCAAACTAAATGGCAGAAGAACAGATAACACTTAAAGTTACATCCAACCACAAGACGTTCTTCAGGCATGTTAATGAGAAGTGGAAAGCATCAGAAACTGTTGGACTACTAAGGGATCAGGAAAGTGGTAACATGATCATGAAGGAGGAACAGATTGCTAAATGCTTTAAAGAGTATTTTACCTCGGTATTCACAGAAGAAATGGGATATCAGATAGTGAAAAGTTGTTCCCATGGAAGTAATAAGATAAACTGCAGGATATGTATGTGATGTTAGAAGCAGCTGAAATAATGCTGACAATAGCAGACTTCAAGAAGGCAATGGGGGCTGTTGGAACACGCCCACAGAATCCTGAAGTAATTATCCAAGTAATTATCTATTTTATTGGGAATAATATTAAATGAGTCATTGAGGATTCCACACATGCCTGACGACTAGAAGGTAATCCATGTGGTACCACTACTGAAAAAAATCCTTCTGGATTGAGCCTATGAGCCTATGAACTATAGGTCAGTCATCTTAAGATCAATACTGACCAGGAAATATACTTCAGACAATCATAAAAAACAGATTTTTTTTTGTGCTTATCATTTTTATTGAATGCATTTCATTAGAACATAAAACACATCATATCAACACTATATATCATCAATCAAAATATAAATACATTTTTGGGGGATGACAAAAGAATAATAACATTAAACAGAGTATAACTGTGCCACAGGAGGAAACGTATTCTATATTAATAATTGCTTTGACAAGCTCCAATGCTTGCTGCCTGAAAAGCAAGTTAAAATTAGAAAAGAGCGAGGAGTAAATCAAAGTATCACAATTATAAAGACAGAGAAAGCAAAACCAATTCCACAGTCTCTATTATAAATCTTAAGGCAGGAACGAGAAATTAATCTGCTTAGTTTACAGGAGGTCGTAAGTGTCATGATCTATGAGACAAAAGATTAGAAAACATCATTTCTAGCTTGTGACCATTAAATTGCAATTACACATTAGGAACATTGACAGGCATGTATTCAATGAGATCTACATCTTCTTGCTCTTCCTCATCTTCTGAATTCAGCTTAGATGAGAGTTGAAGATTCTTTTTGAAAACAGTCTTGCTTTGTCTGGATCCTTGAAGTAATAGGGTTTGTCTTGGAAGACAGTCTTAAGAGTTGAAGGGAACCAAACAGTTGCCATCACACCTGCATCCACAAACTCTAATTTGATAGCTAATAGGGCAGGATTCTCAAAGCATATGCACTTGGTGCATCTCAGCTGCACCAGTGAAACTGAGATGCGCTGAGCCCGAACTGTGGTATTCACAGAAGATGCACCAGAGGATGCTCCTGGTGCATCCCCTCTGTGAATACCACAGTTGCGCCCAACCTGAAAAGCACTGGCACAACCCCCTGGTTGGGCAGGGAAACCAATGGAGCAGCCCATCTCACAACATTCACAGCCACAAATACACAAATGGGGCCATTACCATCAATCAATCTTTTATTGTTGACCATAAAAAAACCTTACAATATATAAATTACAAGCACAATACAAATAGTGACATATGACAAAAAATAGAAAAATTTAAAACTGTAGATGTAAAAATGCCATTACTTTTATATTTTAACAGAAGTCTTTTGCAACTTTGTAAGCACAAGATCAAAGATGTGCTCTTACACACAGGGAAATTACTATTATTCTTGCTTCCATTTCTTCTTTATCCTGACAATAATCTGAAGAGATGTTGCCACACGTTTAATCGTGTTATCATCTGCAGTATTAAACAGAATAGATGACAATTCATTTTTTGTCAAATTAGGCCAGTCCAGAAAAGGGCCTAACCAATACTGTCTCGATTTAATATACCATGGACAGCACCATAGCATATGGAGTATATCCTTTCTTTCCCCTGTGTGACAGTCACATAACTCCTGTATTTTTAGCACATTGTTATATCTCACTTTAAGCAGATTACTTTCCAACAGTTCTAACTTAGCTCTAATAAATACGTTCCTTAGTACTTTATCTAGTAACACATCCCAATAGTATTTGAAATCAAAACTCAGGTTATTTAATGCATACCATTCTGCATACCTCGAGCATTGTATTTTAAGCAAATCCTCTTGAATACAGTAATTATTTATTTTGGTCTGTATGTACTTTTTGTATTTTAAGCATTAAGCAATGTTCTTTTCATTATATAGCTTTAATACCCTCAGGTCATATTGATCCAGATTATTATATATCCTCTGTAACCAATTTGCATTCCTACACTTATTTTTAATCCATTTTAGTTGTTCTTGGAAACATAATTTGAGTAACTGATTATCTCTTAATCTGGTTAAACATAAACAAAATGTGACCTTCTTCCCATCAGTGTAGGAGTTTATATTTAGCAGTTCAAGTTCCACCCTTAAATATACTGCTGGGCAAGATGGTGTTTGCTCCAGAGTTGATTGTATTATTGTATAAGCTGGACTCATAAGTTCTTCTGCATTATTACTTTCCCACAGCTCAGCAACATAAAGTATTTGTGCCCAATATTTATATTTAATGGCTGCTAGAAGTAGCCTTATAGTATGGCCTCCATAAGAGAAATCAAATCTCCTTAATCCAATAGCTGTTTTCCTATCCTTGGTATAAATTATCTGCAGATGTTGAGTCCATTTATTATTAGAGGTATATGTTAAACCTAGATATGAGTACTGTGTTACACTTTCAATTTTATTATTGCCTAATTTCCACTGATTTCTTAATTTGTTGGAGTCAAATGTCATTGTTTTAGTTTTATTATAATTTAGTTTCAATTTTAACTCTTGTGTGTATTTTTCCAGAGCATCTAATTGTTTTTGCAGGCCACATCTAGTCTGCAACATTAATATAAGGTCATCTGCATATGCTAACATGGGGGTTGACCTATCTCCTATCTTTGGGGCATCTGAATCCATTGTATCTAACTTTCTAATGAAAACACCCATATAAATATTGAAAAGGGTAGGGGGCAAGGATATAACCTTGCCTGACTCCATGGTTTATTCTAAAAGGCTTAGAAAGTTCACCATGTCCCCCAACTCTAACCCTGGCTCAGGTTTTACTATAAAGTGAAGCTATTATTGCTACTAAGGATAGGTCTATTCCCCCGACCATATCATTGGATATTTAGAACTGGGACTTATTTAGTGATATTTTTCCTCTGTTGACCCAATGGAATACACATTTAAGTAATTTAATTCTTAAGGAGTGGGGGGGCATCTGAATTTACATTTGTAATTATATAAGGAATGTTATCATATACTGCAGTTGCTTCTCGGCTATATTACTTGATTTTGGTGTATTTTTTTTCTTTTACTTTTTCATCTCCCCCTCCCCACCTCTCTTGACTTGGTCTAGTTATATCTTTATGTTAAGAATATGTATAAATTAGACAAAGGTTTTTGATCTGTATGTAGAAATTGTGCAATGAATATTTTCTTGTAAACATAATTATTATGAAATTAAAAATTAAAAAGTTAAAAAAAGGAAGCAGCACAAGTATACCAAATATATCAAATTCCTTGAAAATATCTCCATTATACCAAATATCATTAGCTAGTTTGGGTGGGGAGAGGTAGATATTACAGCTACAATTTCCCTCAATATCTGTAGCAAGTTCCACATTCTCAATGTCAGTTTCAACCACTCGATTATCCATATTAATTGTAAAAAGAACAATCAGTTGTTTTATAGTTCCTGTTTGCTACCCTCTATCCAAAAAGGAGGACCTATAAGTTAATTAGTGCAGATGATTCAGAAACATTAGTTTTCTTGTCCATATTATTGGCCTTATTAATGCTCTGTGTACTTCTATTATTGGGGTTTATACATTCTTTACCTTGAGAGATAACAGGACCTTCATTATTCTGTATTTTGGAAGCATTTTTCTTATGTTTATCTTCTAGAGAGGATAACATAACTTTATCACATGAACAATATCTTAATAATTTTCCCATTTCTCTTTCAAGAATCCCAAGTTTTTCTTCCAAGTTATCCTGACTGAGTTTATGGACACCACATGCTGTTTCTGAAATAGGAGATTTAATGTTAGTATTATCTAGATTATGTACCCCAGCATCTTGCTTGTTGCTTATCTCTATTTGTTGAATACTGTCTTGTGTTAATCTAGTTTCCACTATTTCCCTTTTAAGTGAATTTTCCAGTTCTAGGGATGAACTTATTTTTCCATTAACACCTTGTCCTTTCTTTTTTTCTCCTTTTTTTTCTTCTCATTTCTTGGATGATTTGGAGAATCAGGGATAATTATTGTAGAGAAATTCTAACTAATATCCACATCCTCTTTGGCCTCTAAGATGTTAGAATGAAGGATAATTGACTCCGATATATCAGGAACTGGTAAAATACTCATTAATTTGGGGGTTAATTCCTCCAATTTAATATGGTTAGCAAACAGATTAGTCTTAATAGTCTCTATCTCCTCTCTGTTAGTCATTAATTGTTCCATAATAAGGACATTTGCAGCAAATACATTTTTGAGTAAATCAATCAAATCTTTACTTACAGAGCTGGGGTAATAAACTCGATTACCCAGATGTACCATATCATCTCTCCAACTAGTCTGTTTATCAGGGCTCTGATTTGTAGAAGAAAGTTTCACATCCTGAGAGCTAGTTTTGACTTCTAAGGATTTAAGTCCTTGTATTGTAGTCTGTAGGTCATACATTATATCATTTATCTTTTGTAGTATAATTATTTTTATCTGCAGTCTGATCTTGGTCAGAACTCCATTTCCTATTCTCTAGGCTGTTAAAGTCTCCTGAATTCACTGGCTCTAAGGAGATCCCTTCTGCAGTACTAATATAATCTGAAAAGTATAAGAGGAGTGGTTGGACCACAGTGGGCTCAGGAAGGGTGAGGGTGGTGGAACAGAGTTGCATCCCTCCAGTTGTACTTCTTCATGATTCATGTGCCATTCTGGCAAAGTGTAGTTCCTCTATGGAGGCACCCGCAGTGGAGACCAAGGAGGATGCTGGGAACCTCCACAAAAGAGACCCACAGGAGGGTGGCATGGGACCCTCACAAGGGAAGTAAACAACTCCTGGTGGGGGACTCCATTGCTAGGAGGGTAGAACTGGGGGAGGGAGGGGGAGGGAGATAAGGTTTGGAGGGACAGGGAGCGAATCCTCAGGATCACGGGAGCAGCTGCACGGGGAAGGAAGCTGGATGTCATTGTCCACCTAGGGACAAATGACCTGAATGGAAAATGGATCAGAGGAGTGCCCACTGTTTTCCTCATTGCCAGTGCACATTACTATGACATTTAAAGATTTCCATTAATGTTGGCTCCTAGTTCTTTCTCATGGCCTGTTGCTGTTAGTTGATACTATTCAAATAGTACTCCTGACCAGAATTCTTTGGAGAGGGAGAGAGAGAGAGCTGGACATCATTGTCCACATAGGGACAAATGACCTAGCTGGAAATGGCATCAGAGCAGTGCAGGAGGAGTTTGTGGAGTTGGGGAGGGGCCTTAGACAAGTAGCATGCATGGTATCCTTCTCGGAGGTGCTGCCTGTCTGTGGCATGGATGAGGCTAGGGTGCTCCATACCATGGGATTCAATCAATGGTTGTAAAACTGGTGCAGAGCTCAGCGTTTTGGCTTCATTGGGGACTGGGGTCCACCTGGAGGGATGCAGGCTTATACTGGTGCAATGGTCTGCATCTGTCCAGGAGGGGAACCAGGATCCTAGGTGATAGGTTTAAATGCTTCATTGGCAAGCATTTAAACTAGTCAAGGGGGAGGCACTGAAAAGGAGCAAGGAAATCCTAGCCCCCCCCAAAAAAATAAGATTCATAGATGTTTACGAGCTAGGGAGGCAGTTTATGCCTTTATTAAGCTCGCCATCAATCATCGGTGGAAAAAATTTTTATTGCTCATGTAAGTATCCAAGTTATTTTTAAAAGTGTCCATTGTTCCAATCTCGATGAAACTTTTTGGAAGATTATTTCAAGTTGTTACTACTCTCTGAGTGAACCAATGATTCCTCTTTTTTGTATTATTTTTGGTACCCATAATTTTTCTATTGTGCGATCTAGTATTTGCCTTTGAGATATTTCTTGTCAGAGCAGTTGTTATGAAAGTTGTTTCATCATGTACAGCTCTATACACCATGCATAGGTCACCCCTTAGTCTTCTGTAATGTAATGAATAAAGATTTAGTTTTCTCGGCCTAGTGCCATAATCAAAGTTCCACATATTATTCATTTTTCTAGTAGCTTTTCGCTGTATGTTTCCAACTAGTTTGTTGCTTCTTATAAGTGCAGGATTACATACTGCAGAGAAGTATTCCAGGTGAGGATGAACCAGACTAGAGTAGAGGGGGACAATCACTTTCTCATGCCTGCTCTTAATGTTTCTTAGAATGCATCCTAATATTTAATTCCCCTTTTTGATGGTATTTCTAATATGTGTGTCAAACAAGAAGTTGCTAGAAACTGTTACTCCCAGATTCTTTTCATCATCAGTTGTTTGTAGGTACATGTTGTTCAGTTTCTAAGGGTAACAGGGATTGTTTTTGCCCAAATGCATAACTTTGCATTTCTATGTGTTAAAATGTAGCTCATTTTTGATTGACCAGGTCTCAAGATGAGAAAGATTATTTTGAATCTGAGCAGCCAAAGCCCTGTTTGTCACTATACCTCCAAGTTTACAGTCATCAGCATACTTGGCCATCCAGCAATGATTATTTAGGGGAAGCATGGAAGTGATCAGTATGTTAAAAAGAACAGCTCCCAGGATGGAGTAGGGTAGTTAGTGAGGTAAACACCAAGATAGAGAAGTCGATAGGGAGAAGAGCAGGCGTAAATGGAGAAAAAGGCAAAGGCAGTAAAGACAGGGATGGGGAAAAAAGGGGTAAGGCCATCAAAAAATGGAGGGTAATGAGTAACAAGGCTGTAGTCTAGGTAACAAGCTCCCTGAGCTGGTGGCCTTGATGGAAGAGGGGTGCTTGGATATCGTGGCAGTCACAGAAACATGATACACAGAGAATCATGACTGGCATGTCAACATACCAGGGAAAACAATCTACAAGAGGGACAGGGAGGGTAGAAGAGGAGGAGGAGGAGTAGCTCTCTATGTAAGGGAAGGGATCAAAGCAAGAGAACAAAAGGGTAAACAGGGAGGAGAGAAGACACTGTAGGTCACCCTGGAGACTGGAAATGGCACCACAGTCTGCACGGGGTTGTATACAGACCCCCATCTCAGGGGGAGGAAATGGACAAGGAAATGATAGAAGGCATCCTTAGGATGGCAGAGAAAGGGGAGATATTGTTGATGGGGGACCTGACTATGTCAGATGTTAACTGGAGCACCTTTGCTGCAACCACATCCAAGAGCAGGGTCATTCTCAATGCCCTACAGGGGGCATGCCACAGACAGCTAGTGGTGGAACCCACTCAGGAGGGTGCAATCTTAGACCTGGTACTTTCAAACAGGGAAGGAGAGAGGATCTCAGATCTAGAAGTGGGTAGCCATCTGGGAACAAGTGACCACCAAACAGTGTGGTTCGCGATAAACTCAGCCACAGAGTCAAGCTATACAAAAGTGAGGGTAATGGATTTTAGGAGGGCTGACTTTGTCAAAATGGGAGAATGCCTCAGAAAAGCACTAGCAAACAGGCAAGAAGGAGAGGTGGAGCAACAATGGGGAAACATCAAAACTGCCATCATAGAGGCAACAAAGGCCTTTGTGTGAAGCAAATAAACAAATCAAAAGGAAAAAACACTATGGTTCTCAAAAGAAGTATAAGGAAACACAGAAGGAGCAGTACAGAGAACTGTACCAGTTCAAGCAGAAGGAAGCGGGGAAGGCAGTCAGAATAGCAGAGGTCTAAAATGAGGAAAGATAGCCAACCCAGTTAAGAAGGGGGATAACACATTTTACAGGTACATTAGGGAGTGAAGAAAGATAAAAATAGGGATAGTGAGGCTTAATAAAGGGGAGCATGGGTGGGCAGAGAGGGACAGTGAAAAAGCAGGGAAACTGAATGAATACTTCTGCTCGGTATTCACAAAAGAAGAGGAGGGGGAGGTACCTAATCCAATCAGTAGAAGCACTCTGGATAGGGTAGTCGATACCAGTCCTTTCACAGAAGAAAGGGTTCTAAAAGAACTCCTAAAACTGAAGGTGGACAAAGCAATGGGGCCTGACGGGATTCACCGCAGATTTCTAAAAGAACTAAGGGGATAACTAGTGATGCCACTGACTACCCTTTTTAACAAATCATGGGAGGATGGTGCAGTACCTGAGGACTGGAGCATGGCGGATGTGATTCCTCTTCACAGAAGTAGGAGCAAGACAGAGGCAGGAAACTGCAGACCTGTCAGTTTGACCTCAGTGGTAGGGAAAATGATGGAATCACATCTAAAGGAAAGAATTGTTAAGTACCTAGAGGCCAGTGATGCACAGGACCCAAGGCAACATGGATTCACAGCAAGAAGGTTATGTCAGATGAATCTAATTGATTTCTTTGACTGGGTGACCAAAGTAGTAGACCAGGGAGGGGCTGTGGACATGGCCTACTTAGACTTTAGCAAGGCATTTGCCACAGTCCCACACAAAAGATTAATAAAAGAATTAGCCAGCCTGGGAGTGGGTTCCAGGGTGATAGCTTGGGTAAAACATTAGCTGGAGAACAGGACACAGAGGGTAATAATAAACAGAGTCCACTCCAAAGAAAGGGGGGTTACTAGTGGGGTACCACAGGGTTCAGTACTGGGTCCAGTCCTTGTTAATGTCTTTATAAGTGACATTACAGAGGAACTGGAAGGAAAAGCATGCCTCTTTGCAGACGACACAAAGATCTGTAACAGGGTTGAGACATGGGGGGTGGAAAGGACGAGGAGGGACTTGACAAGGTTGTAGGAATGGTCAGAAGTATGGCAGCTTAGATTCAATGCAAAGAAGTGCAAAGTAATGCACCTGGGAAACAAAAACCCAGAGGAAGAGTACACAATGGAGGGGGGAGGTAGTAACAACAAAAAAAATGGAAAAGGACTTGCGGGTTGTCATATCAGATGATCTAAAGGCTAGCAAGCAATGTGAAAAGGCAGTAGGATGGCTGAGGGGGGGGATAGTGGGATATATAGGGAGAGGCATCACCAGTAGAAAACAGGAAGTTGTTATCCCTCTGTACACACAGTTGGTGAGGCCCCATCTGGAGTACTGCATGCAGTTCTGGAGACCCCATCTCCATAAGGACTTAGACAGGATGGAGGCAATCCAGAGGAGGGCAACTAAAATGGTTCAGGGTCTGCAACAGAAGCCATACGAAGAGAGACTAAAGGAGCTTAATATTTATACCCTTGAGGAAAGGAGGGAGAGGGGAGGCATGATAAAAACTTTTATATACCTCAAGGGAATCAACAAAGTCCAAGAGGGTAACATCTTTCAGAAAAAGAGATGTGCAAGAACAAGGGGACACAATTTGAAGATAGAGAGGAGGGCGGCTCAGGGGCAATGTGAGGAAGTATTTTCTTCACAGAGAGGGTGGTGAATGCATGGAATGGCCTTCCTGAGGAGGTGGTGGGGTCAAAAACAGTGGAGGAATCCAAGAATGCATGTGACAGCCATAAGGCAATTCTTGTGGGGGTTAGGAAGAAGTAGGCTGTTGGTTAACTAAGATCTGCAGCTTATCCAATAGGTAGGGAAATGGGCAGACTAGGTGAGCCAAATGGTCCTTATCTGCCATCAAAGTCTATGTTTCTATGTATAGATCACGGGATTTTTCCAGATCAGTATCTGGAATCATGGCCAGATTAGAGTCAATTGGTAAATTAGCATGGAGCTTTTTTTCCCCAATACGTGAGGTGAAAAGATTTGCTATTAAATACTGGAGTGGAAGTTATTTCAAGATAATTTATCCTGGTCATATGATCTGTCATTTTGGTCTGTTTTAGACTCATTTCTTTTTCTTTACTTTTTTTTGCCACTTGTTTATCAGGTATCATACCTACTAGTGGTGAGGTATTTAAACCTAGCTTCACCTGCTTCCTTGTTGACACCATAATAATTTCAGTTAAGAAAACCTTAATAGGACAAATTAAGTATGCACATACAAAATGTTACAGTTCTGTGTATGTAAAAGTATATGTAAACAATCCACAATATAATGTCCAGATTGATTCTCCAGCAAAGCTATTTATCCTTGTTCAAGCAATAAATAGCTGAGGCACAGTATCAGTATTGTAGCCAGTAGGTAAATAATGTCCTTAAACTTTGTGCAAATTCAACGTTAAAAAGGTTACAGGGAATCTGTCAATATGATCTCTGTCTCTTCAGCTTCCTGTTATAATGAATCAGACACAGTACTTAAAAAAATCACCCTTATGGAATTCCAGTAAAATACCACTTTTCTTGATTGCCCCGTGCTGACTCAGTGCTTCTTTGTTTGGCATTCCAGAATCTCACAAAGATATCAGGTAAAGTCACTACAACAGAGCAATGTGCTCCTGCTTCTCCTCTTAAAAAAACAAACATTTGTATTTCTGGAATAGAGACTGTCCTCTCTGATCCATAGAATCCAGCCCTAGCTAGAAAATACAAAAGGGGAAACTGTTCAGAATCACAAGTCTCTCAAAAGCTAATAATTAAAGCACACAGTCCTAATAATATAACTGTAGGTAAAAAAAGCAGACAAAGCAGTTACCCCACAAAACAAAAATATTTAAAATTACAATACTTTTAACTAATAGCTATGAATATCTGGGACTATCTAATTACTTACATCTCCAGCAGTATTTTCACTTATAAGGTGGCAACAAAACAGGGATACCTCTTCACCAAATGGTTATATGAAAAGAAATGTGCCACGTCCGAAAAAGACGTACTGACACACTGGATTTCAACCCTTGAATAGTATGCTTAAAAGAATGTTCCAACACAGTCAGAAGATGACACTTCAACAGCGTGTAAACAGAATGTAAAAAAACAAAACTTTTATTCTTTAAGTTGAACAGCCACACACACACACTTGTTACCAAATAATCAGTCAGAGCTATAAAACTGCAGACAAACCTGTTGCTCTCAGTGCTGATAACAGAGCACCCTATTCAATATTCTAGTTTGGCAGACCATTCATGTAATTGCTACCATGGCTGTTATCTTAATGGTTGAAAGTGCAGGAACGCTAACACGTGAGCAGTTAAATCAGCCTCGCACATGTCACATGTCTTCACTTCAACCTGATTGGTCTACTGAAGCAATTCAAAAACTTTTATGTAATTTGACAAGTTGTTTAAAACATAAAAGAAAAATTAAAACTTGAGTATAAAAGAGGAAATGTACCTATAAAATGCCTCATAGAGAGTTCCACATTCTAAGAAACACAAGGAGACTTAAAACACCCAGAGATACAGAAGCAGTGAAACAGGAACAGCAAATAATTTTGTGCACCTAAAAAAACATTCAAATTGCCAGGGAAAAGATAATAAAGAACAACTCCCCTAGTAGCTCTTAGTCCAGAATAATGATAATCAAGTCCCAGAACAGATGAGAAATGCACTGATTCTCCAGCTCTTTTCTACCATTCACAGTGGGTGCTGCAACTTTCGAGCCAATGACTCCCCACAGATATTCTGTTAACTCACCCAATAGGGTGGGCTCCACTGGCCATCTCAGGTCTCCAGGCTCCTATGGCTGAAAAAACAGTGGCAGGAAAAAGGGAGCACAGAAGTGGGCCAACAAGAAAAACTGGAAAGACAGCTACATTCCTGCACAAAATTTAGTCAACATTGAGTATTAAAGAAAGGCAATGGTGACATACCATACATAAGCACAGTAAAGATTTCTAGCTGTTCTGCTGCAACTCACTCCTCCACAATGAGACAGCATGCATAACAGTGAAATGGGGCCATTAGGTACGCAAGGTGCAATGGGGCCATTTGCATATCATTATGGCCCCATTTGCATGCATCTTGCAGGGCTGTGCCCGGCAGAATGAACCGGGCACCCTGCAAGGTCTGTGGGCCACACATATAGCCCCAATTAGTCATGTTGTATCCCCCATCCATCCCCGTCCTGATCACATTCTGAGATCAAGCCAAGAAGTATCCCTGGTGGTCCACTGCCCCCCCCCACCTGAATCTCCAAAGTAACGGAACCCAGTGAAAACTTTGTGCCCAGATAGAACTCCCCTCTTCCCTGCCAGCATCCCTGATAAAATGGAATCTAATGCAGCAACATCCCTTATGGTGTAGAAGAACTCCCTTCCCTGCCTGCCTCCCTGGTAAAATGTAATCCAATGTAGCAACATCCCTTGTGGTGCAGAAGAACCCCCCTCCTTTCCCCGACCCAATTGCAATGTCAATGGCAATCCAGAAGCCCCCCTGGTAGTTCAGGGGACCCCCACCATTCAGCGCATTGTACCCCCACTCCCCCATCCCAGCATGTTCCCACCATCTGCAGAAACTCAACCCACCCACATACCGCCATGGCAATGATGTGAATGACAGGGTACAGTACAGTACACACTGCAAGACTATTGGTTGGTAGGGTCCACCAATGGGCTTGTGTACAGTAGCTGTCATTCACAGACAGCTCTGTTGGTGGGCAGCCATGGTGGTATGGGGTGGTTTGCCACCCCACTGATGGTGGGAACATGCTGGGATGGGGGAGTGGGGTGGGTTGGGGTACATAAGTGGGTGGAGTCGGGGTCTGTTGGACTACCAGGGGGACGTCTGGATTGCCATCAGTGTTGTGATTGGGTCAGCATAGGGAGGGAGGTTCTTCTACACCACAAGGGATGTTGCTGCATTGGATTCCATTTTACCGGGGATGCAGGCAGGGAAGGGGGTTCTACCTGGGCATCAGGGTTTCACCGGGTTCTGTTACTTTGGGGATTCGGGTGGGGGGGACCACTGGACCACCAGGGATACTTCCTGGATTATACTCAGAATGTGATCAGGCTGAGGAAGGGTGGGGGGGTTCTACTTGCCTATCAGGGACTGAGGATGGATTCATGCCTTACGGGGTTATGGCCAGGGAGGGGGGACACAGTTGTGTACCAGGGATGCCTGGTATTTTACTGTCATTATGGGAATATGGGCAGGTTGGGGGTGCTGCTGGACTGCCAGGGAGTTTTGGCTCCAACACTGACATTTACAGGACTACGGGCAGGGAGAGGGGGAGAACACTGGACTGCCAGGGTAGGCAGGCTGCCATGCTGCTGTCTGCAGTATGGCTGCCTACCTGTGGGTGGACACCCACTTATGTCAACTTGTTGTAGATGTATCTTTTGGAGGCGCATCTCTGGACTTGCTCCAGAGATGTGCCTCCATGGTGGTTTGTGAATGGTTGCTGTGCACCATATGCATGGGCACCCCCCACCCCCGCAGAACCCCTCCAGATGCTCCACATAACATTATGGGTGATGTGTGGCACATCGGTTACACACAGATTAAGATTCAATGGGTAGGATTTTTAAATGACTGGATGCATCCCTGCACCCATATTTCAGGTGTATGCTGCATCCACACATATGTGTACAGATGTCTGCATCCTATTCACGGATCTTTGGATGCATTTCAACATTTCATGCAGTTTATGACAATTCCTGCCACAACTGCAGGACTTGCCTCTGTATTTCTGACTCAAGTGCATAATTCTGTTCAAGAAGTTAGACCAACTTTTTGTGGTCTAACTTTGCTGGCAGATTTCTGCACTTGTGTCAGAAAAATGAACACACATTGCTGAAAATCTTGCCTAGACTTTCTGCAGCCAATATCAAAGTGATCAGAGGATGCATAAAATGAGAAAAGGTGAGTTTAAGCTGTTTTTTTATATTTGATTTGCAGGAGTGCTACCAGAGATACTGCAGTCTCACTAGATGTAGAAGAGACCCCTCCCAAAAAAAGAGTTGTTAAACACTTAAAGAAAACCAACTTAGACTCAGTGGCCTAATATAGGATGATAGAGGTATGCAAGGTGATTTTGAAGCTGTGGACCACATACTGTAAACACCTGAGGAAGACTCATTGTGAGTCGGAGCGGTGGGGAAAGTTTGGAGCGCTTTCTGTTAATCTCATTTCAGGATTTACAAATGCATTTATTTTGCTACTCTTCATTTTTGCCTGGATAGCATTTTTGCTTCATGTGAGGTAAAAGAGTGCATTCACTGCTGGTTTGGGTGTGTTCATGAGTGGGCCTGTTGCCTTTTTGTCAGTTGCACCACCCTTTTTCAAATGCTGGTCACAGATCTGTTTAGGAACTCATACTGTGAACTAGACCTGGGCCCAACCCGTCTCTTAATGGGATGTGTTGAATCCATTGGTCCAGTGCTTGCTGAGATTGTCCAGTGCTCACTTTGAAGGGACCTTTCCCCATCACCCTGAATGAGGCACTGGTGAATCTCCTCCTAAAGAAACCATCTCTCAATTCAGACATCTTGGTGAATTATAGACCAATCTCTAACCTCCCATTTCTGGGTAAGGTTATTGAGAAAGTCATGGCTCTGCTGCTTAAGGTGCACTTTACAGCCTTTGACAGCTATGAGCCCTCCCAGTCTGGGTTTTGGTCAAGGCATAGCACCAAAACAGTACTAGTCAGGGTGCAAAATGATCTCCTCAGGGTGAGGGATAGAGGGGAATGGTCAATACTCATTCTCCTCAATCTGTACTCAGGATTTGACATTGTGGACCATGTAGTGTTGCTGGATCACCTAAGAGAGCACTGTGGATTCACCAGTACTGTCATCAATTTGTCTTAGTCATTTCTCACAGGTAAAATGCAGACGGTAGTGATGGAGAGTTTCTCCTCCTGCCTGAAGCCCCTGCCATGTGGAGTTCCCTAGGGTTTGATCCTGTTGCCTATGTTTATCACAGACAGTGTACATGCTTCCCCTGGGTAAGATCATCAGACAGTACAGCTTGAGTTTTCACTGTTATGCAGATGACACCCAGCTGTATATATCATTTGCACCCAGGACAAGTGATGCCATGGAGGTGCTTAATAAGTGTCTGGCAGGAATCCAGGACCAGATGTCCTCTAGCTAGCTGAGACTCAATACCAACAAGACAGAGGTGCTAGTAATTGAGGCTGGTCACAGGCATGATATTGGTGTTGCTGGGATGAGAACAGGGTTATTCCTTGGCCCTACTCCTTTGACTGTATCTAATAATGTGAAAAATGCAGGCATTATCCTTGACAATGGATTGACACTGGAGGCTTAGGTGTTATCCATCATCTAGAGTGTTTTTTACCATCTTAGAAATATCATCTGAATCAACACCTTAATTCCATCTGATGACCTGCCCTCACAAGTACAACTTTTGTAATGTCTAGACTCGACTACTGTAATGCTCATTATCTTGAGGTCAGTGGAGGGTTTTTCCATAACCTGCAGCTAGTGCAGAATGCAGTGGCCAGGTTGTTGATAGGACTTCGTGACCTGCAATGACTGCTGGTGAGATGGGGGATCACCTTCAAGGTGGTCCTGCTCACCTATAAGGCCATATATGGATCAGGCCTTGACTACCTGAGTGACCTCATGACTCCTGTCCACCCTGTTGACTTGCTGCGCTCCTCGACTGAAGGTCTCCTGGTGGTTTCCAGGGCACAGCTGAAGAGCTCTGGAGATCAATCATTTGAGATAGTGGGACCGCCCCTGTGGAACTAGCTTCCAAGATCTCTGAGGCAGGTCCCATTGATGGAGGTGTTTAAGCAGGGTCTGAAGGTATATCTTTTTAGAGAGGCACTTGCAAACTGCTTATGAGTCCCAGAAATAGTAGACTGCTGAATTGTTTATTTTAAATAAGGATTTTACTTATGTATCGTTGTTTGTTTGCTGTTGTAGTTATTGTTATATGTTTTTGTATTTGATAAATTTTATTTATTTCAAACTCTTGTCTGCCTGTACAGTGCCCAGAGCCTGTGGGATGTGACACTAGATAAACAGAATTTTAGTTACTTACTTTTAGTTACTAATATGCATTAACATGAGGAAATCATGTAAGACCAATCTTATTGCATTTTCTCATAATGTTGCCAAAGAGCATGATAGAAAGAGACCTGTAGATGATTACTTGGACTTCAGCAAATCCTTCAATAATGTGTCACATAGGAGACTAGTTTATAAAATGGAGAACCTAGTCATAACGGTAGTGTAATATAGTGGACTAAAAACTAGTGCAGGACAAGAAACAAATGGTTATTATAATGGTAATTGAGCCACATGGTCAAAATGGACCAGTGGAATCATGCAAGGTTCTGTGTTGGGGTTAAGTTTAATATGTTCATAATGACCTGGATATGGGCACCAGCAGTTGGGTTGCTATATTTGCTGATGACACCAAAATAGGAAGGGTAGTAACACTGCAGAAGAAGGTAAATGAATTGCAGAGAGATCTGGGCATGCTCAGGTAATGGGCAGAAAAATAGCAGATAAAATTCAAAACTGAAAAATATGATGTGATGCATATTGGTCAGAAAAAATGTGAAAGAAAAATTACAATTGAGCACACAGAGATTACTGAAACTTATCAGGAAAAGGATTTTGGAGTAATAATTATTAACAACTTTAAATGCAGGCACCATCGTGGGCTACATTTGGCAAACCAAATAATGTGTATTAAGAGCTATTTCATAAGCTAATTGAGAGTTATTATAATACCCTTGTACAGATCACTGGTCAGATCTCATATCGGGTTTAGGAGTACAGCTCGGGTCCAGATACAGTATCTGAGGAAAGTTTCAACAGAATTGAGAAGTTGCAGAGAAGAGCAGCCAAGGTAGTTATGGACTTGGAAAGCATGGGCTATGAGGATCAACTGATAGAATTGAATGTTCACCATGGAAAAGCAGAGACTAAGCCGAGGGTGGCATTATTATACTTTTCAAAGACCTGAAACTAAAAATACCATCATATCAAATGCAACTCTTCCAGATGTACAAGGATGAGAAGAAAAGTGTCACTCACTGTTGAAAAAAGGGAACAAATTTATAGAAATATCAGGGAAAACTACTTCACAGAACAAATGGTGAATACTTGGAATAGGTTTCCCAAACAATTGTTATCAATTAACACTGTTTCTGGCTTCAAGCATAAACTAGATAGGTACCTTGATAAATGGAGATGAATGTTTATTCCCAATGAGATGGCGGGGAAAGAGCTTAATAGACTGGTGGTCTTTCTTTCACATATTTGTATGGTTATACATATTTTCTCTTGCCCTAGCCACTGTTATATCAGAAGATGTTTGCAGCTATATTGGTTTGTGGTTAGCTAGATATATATGTATATATATATATATATATATATATATATATATATAGAGAGAGAGAGAGAGAGATAGATAGATAGATAGACAGACAGACAGACACAGACAGATAGACACACAGGCACACAGACAGACAGACCGAGACAGATTCGATAGAGTGGTGGGATGAATTATTAGACCAACTAATATAGTTTAAGTGATAAATAGTCACGTACCCCGGGCCACTGAGGAGCAGATATGTAGTGACAGAAGCCACTGGGTTCCATCCTGAGGCATTGTTCTTACTAACGAGCTGTGCTAAGTCTTTGGCAAGTCTGACTGGGATCCAAGATTCAAGCTGCAAGCCCATATTCCCCATGCAATGAGGGGACATGCTTACCATCAGATGACTGGGCAAATCTTTTTCCTGTACAGTTCTTAATACCATCTCATATTCCATAGTAGTTTTTTAGTTCTAGCACTGAAATGACTTCATAAAATACACTAGAAAACTAAAAGAAGAATTTGTTTATTCAGAGACAGAACAACCATTAATATTTTCTGATAGTTTCCAACAATAATTGTTCATGATGTTTTATAATTCTTGAAATTATATTTCAAAAGCTGTAACATGTGACCTGTCAGGTACAGAAACGTACATTTGTTTTAATGAAAGCCTTGAGCCCGATCAACAAGAATAAATCCTAACAATATTGATGTCATGTGTCACTGCATGACTATACATAACACTATTATGTGTTGTTAAAAATAACAGAACTTTAAACAATTAGCAAACCATTTTATGTTTTTATATAGCAATATATGGCAGCTATAGCAATACCTTATATTGACATATCAGCTTAAATAACTTCAAGCTTTAATTTAAAATTTAGGTTACTAGCCCTAATGGTTCCAAAGTTACCCCATTGTAAATAAACTGTTTTTGAAACGTCTAACTCTGAAACTGTTAGAGCTTTTAAATGAAAGCTTAGAGTCCATCCATTATGAATTACTGTAGCTCTGTCAGTACTGTTTGTATGTGTAGATATTATTCTATATGTATGGATGCCATTTGAAACTGCTTTTAAAGTATATTATCAATAGCTATATGTCAAAACACAGCGAACAGTGTGAGCACTATTTTTTGTATTGATAGACTGTATCAATACTATTATTTTGTATAAATATATAAAGTTACTGATGGTTTTTAAAACAATTACGCAATTGGTTTTACTTTTTCTGAATTTTGGTAATGCTACATATTTATAATTGTAAATTGCACAGTTTACAACTTAATTTTTGATCATCTTATGACCTTAATTGTGTTGTGAACATTTCACTCTCCCCTCTAGCATTCCCTATTCCTCTTAGATTTCGCAGGCTTTACCTACAAATGCATTGGAAGAAACTAATATATATTTCTTCACACAACATTAATTTCAAGTAGAAGGGAAGCAGCAGCATTTCCAAGTTATTATTGCTTACCTCTTGTTGTGTCAAATGTCTTATTTATTTTCTGTCTACATGATCTTTAAAACTGGTACTCTGTTCATCTCTACCATTGTGCCATTATAGGTTCCCAACCAGTGTCATCATTGGCTGAAAACAATCAGAGGTTCATAACACTAATAATGTAACTTGTATGGGCCTCTACTTCAGTGGTGATGGATCAACTCCCCAGAGTATTCAAAGTTCATCAAAGTAGTGAATAATGAAATCAATGCTATCAGCATCAGGAGCTACTGACTAACTGCAACCAAGGATGCCACTGGTTCAATTACCCTTTCCATCATTGCACAATCAGGGGGTGACACATTAATCTCATTTTAATGACCAAGGAAACAGAAAACAAGAAAGAGAGGCAGTTTGAAAACGAGATCAGGGTATATGCAAGTATGAATTGGGATTGTCACAAGGTTTCCATTTCCCCTTTAAATATGCCTCATTGGAAACTACATTAACATACAGCATAAGTAGACACAATTTATACCTTGCTCCCTTAAGAGTTATAAATCTCTGTTGAACATTCTCTGGATACTATTCTTCCCTTTTGGCAATGAGCTTTAGAGTAACTGGTAATTGCTATTTTTCTTTTAAACTTAGATTGTGGGCTTTTAGTGACACTATACTTTCTTTGTTGTCTTTACTTATAATTGTTTTTGGGCTGTTGAAAATTTAAAACAGTGGTGGTGTAATTCTGTGCTGTCTTTAATTGCTGCAGATTTTATCTTGGCTTGTCTGACTGCCCTGTAGTTGGGTGAAGGGTGTTAATCGTCTGGCCTCTGACCTCAGCTACGTGATAACTGGAGGTGGGGCTTAGTCAGAGTTGAAGTAGCAAGTAGAGTTTTATTTTTGCAGAAGAAGCCAGAAGGGGAAGGAAGGAAACATATTCAATTCAGTGCTTTAGAGTAACTGGTAATTGCTATTTTTCTTTTAAACTTAGATTGTGGGCTTTAGTGACACTATACTTTCTTTGTTGTCTTTACTTATAATTGTTTTTGGGCTGTTGAAAATTTAAAACATAGTGGTGGTGTAATTCTGTGCTGTCTTTAATTGCTGCAATTTTCACCCCCTTCCCAACTCTTAATTATATGCCCTGTTAAATCTGATTGACAGGAGCTAAACACAGGTATAGTAAGGGGTGTGAAGTAGGAGGGTATAGGGGGAGAAGCCTACCTCAGCAGGACAAGTGTTTTGACTCATTTATTTATTTATTGGTTTCTTTTTTTTTTTAAGAAAATTATCTGAGGATCAGTGGCAGGATTTTTAGGACAGTAAATTAATAAAAAGGGAACTAGGAGAGCTTCAGTAGCAGACAAGTAGTGGAACTGCAGTATAATGTGGGGAGTGGTGCAATGCAGTGGCTGTGGGGCAGCCATATTCAGACAGACCTTCTGGACACTGAGGTGCTGCCCTATCTGCATGCATCTCTCTGGACTGTGGGATGAGGTAGCCAGACTCAGAGCGGAAGTAAACTGGGTCAGGAGTACCATCACCCCTATCCAGGGACCACCCAGTCCAATGCAACTGCCTCAAAGGATGCCGAGAATGAGGAGCACTTGGATGACAGTGGGCTCAGGGAGGGTTAGAGCGGTCAGGCAGAGGCACATCCCAGATCCTATGCCACTCAATGTAGCTACATATAACAGTTCCCACTGAATAGACTTTCACACCTTGCTTTGTTATGAGTTTAGTATTTCTTCTTTCCTTTACTTAACTGTATCAGAATTTCAACCCACTAGTTAAAGAAGAACTGTGTTTAACTTGCAAGCTTGTATTTTCTATGGAAGTTGTTTTTCAAATACGTGTTCACATTCTGTGATTGTTCCACATTTACTGGCTTTTTTGAGAATTCAAGTAGTGTTTCTGATTTACTCACTGGTAACAAGGACCTTTTTAAAACTGGATGATGGCCTTTTTGTTCTTGTTAAGCTCTAACTCTCTTATATTGTCATTGTAATGTGTCCGTGTTCTGCCTTAGAACTCTGTGACTGAATGGAACATAGACTGCATCACACAGTTTCAAAATGGTCCTTTCCACCAGTGTGCAAATAAGAAACACCCATTGGGATTTATGCACTAAAGCTTGTTAGCTCTACATGCCATGGTGCACAGTGCATAGGGCTGAGTCATGTGCATCCCAGGTGTCTTATAGACTCCAAGGATGCACAAACATAGACATGCATCCATGCATGCCCATTCACCCCAGACTGGAATGTATCACATTCAGCTGCACATCTGGTCAAGGACGGGGGAAAGAAGGACACATGGCTTTAGCAGGCATCCCAGTACACATATGCACCATGCAGAATACACACTGCTTGTTGCATGTATCAGGGTGCATAAACTATGCCATGTAAAAGCAGCCATAAGTGCTACTTGACTCCCAGAGTATTCTCTCCTGGGGACTATATAACCTGGATGAGTAGCTGCCAGACAGCTCCAGCTAACTCCTGGATATGGAGGGTTAGGTGCCCATTGCCAGCAGCTATTATATTATTTTACATTTAAAGGGACACTGTCGACCCCTGTAAGCCTCAAAGTGTCTCTAGTTTAAAAAAACAGAGTTATGATTGGTCCCATTCCATGGAGATTGCTGATATAGCTGGTAGTGTGATTCATATTTCTTTTTTCTTTATCAAAAGTGAAAAACAGACTGCCCAACATACTAGTGTTACCACACAAAATATGTGTTTGTTTACAGACCTTAATCAACTTCCATTGCATCTTTCCTGAACTTAGGAACATTCCCTACACAGTCTAGCCACACATCATACAATAGGAGGAGAGGAAGCTATTTCATCATGAGTGGATGCACTGTTAGGGAGGGCACCACGTGTTCAAGAAGTATGCAGTAAGAGTAGGTCAAGGATTTGAAACAAAGCAAGGTTGCACATGCATTTCAGTTTACCAGAAAAGGAAGAAGATAAAACAACTAGCAGCATCAATGAATTTGAGAGAATATAAGCAGTCACAAATATGGGTTTTCAATTCAGAATATGATGTAAAAAGGTGTTAACAGCGTCCCTTTATGGAAAAACTCCCCCACCCAATTAGGGGATAATACAGTCCTGGCTGAGGACTGCCATATCCCATGATCATTTACTCCTACAGAGCATAGGATCAACTATGGACATATACTGGGCTTCCAACTGAAAGGTGTTGTCTACATTAACTCTACCGCCCACAGACAGCCCCCTTCCCCTTCACATCTCTGTGCACTTGATTGAGGATAGGAACTGCCAGGGGATAGCAAATGCTGGCCTGGCATATACTCCTAAGGCCAGATTTATAGCACATGGCTTTGCCGATGCTTTTACAGGCCCATACAGAGCATTATCATGCACAGAGTAAATTGAGTGTACTAAAAGGCCAGAATAGAAAGAAGAGCAAACACCGCACCAGGATTTAAAAAAAAGCATGACTTGCATATTCAGTGAAGTTCTCCTTTCACTTTTAAGTGCCAATGTATTTTACATTTTTTTCCAAAATAAACTGATCCTAAAGAAAGTAGTCCCAGTTTTCTGCTCCGTATCAAGTCCATGTTACACATATTGGGACCTATGCACTAATGGGGCAGAGTGGCTATGTGTGCATAACTTGGGCATGCAACCACTCCACACCCATTGTGCCCCCCCCACAGTCAGCTGTGGGATTCACATACCGGGCATGCAGCCTCACTGCCAGACTGCATGGAGGGCAACATGGTTGGGGCAGGTGGGGGACATGCCCACACTCTGTGAGATGCACAGAGCCATGGAGCACTGGGCACAGGGGATGCACAGTACGCAGGGGGAACCCCTGCTCTAAGGTCTGTCATCCCCCGGGATGCTGCCTTCCTGGTCACAGAATGATAGGCGGAGATTGCCGTCCCCCTCACCATCCTGCACCAGACCACAGACAGCGAATGGATGTCTGGGGATGGCCAACCGGGCACCAGCCCAATTCTGTGTTTCTGCACGTTGCTCGATGGCAGCCATTTCTCATGCCATGGGCACAAGGGATCCACCTGCAGACTGGGTCGGGCATCCCATTGGATGCCCACCCAGGCCATGTATCTTTCCTCTGTCCTCTTGCATGCCAGGGTGCAGGGCAATGGACAGGTGGCCAGTTGTCATGACTACCACTGGTGCACACCGGTCCATGGATGCACTGCTACATGGGCAGAGTATGCATGGATTCTGAGTACCCCTGCCCCATTAGTGCATAGGGGCCATTGGGCACTATGCACAAAGGTGTGGAGTGGCTATGTGCCACATAACTTGAGTGTATATCCATCCTGCACCTAATGTGCCCCCTGCATGGGATGCACAAATGGGGGCAAGCATACCCACTGCACCCAATCCCCCATGACCGTGGACCACACCACACTGGGGGCATTCTTGGGGGTGTGTCAGTATTGTGCGGTATTCACTAAACTGCATGGTGCTGGTCACATGGGTGTGGAGGGTGGTGCATGGTACACCAGGATAGACCCTGTTGTAACCCTCTGTGCGCCTCTTGGTCTCAATCCACCAGACACCGGGGGACCAGTACAGCGCCCTCCATGCTTCCCCTGCCCACTAGGCAGCCAGAGAGGGCAGGGGCAATGAGACAGTGAGTGCCTGAATCATCAGAGTAGTGGCAGCACTGGGATATTGCAGGGAGGAGATAGACTGTAGCACAAGCCCACCTACAGGGGCTCAGAGGTAGCCAGTGGTGAGTCCCAATGCCGGGGTCCTGAAGTGCACTGGGATGGTACCATTTGCTGAGGGCTGGGCCAGTGAACTGACTGGCCATAGGGGCCATGCTGCATGGGTCTGGGTGCCTGCAGTAAGCATGCACTACCCCATACCTGCACCTCACTGTGCGAGGGATCCACTGTTGGACCCGGGATGGGCATTCCATTGGATGGACACCCAGGTCTGCAAATCTTCCCCAGCTGCCCTGTGGAGTCCTGTGAGCTGGGGGGGAGGAGCCATGAATAGGTGGCTAGCATTAGTAACTGCCAGTATGAGTGCACCTGTCCATGGGTGCACAGAGCCATGGGCAGGATACACAACTTTCCGCATACCCCCGCCCACTTTGTACATAGTGCTCAATATGTGTGTGTGTGTGTGTAGCAGTCACACCCTTATAGTAGAGTTGAGTTAGCACTTTAATGTTAAATCCTGATTTTTGCACCTTAATTACTCTGCCCTGTTCAACACAGGATCACAATGTAGTAAACAAAAATAGTGCATCAATATACCACGCTGATAATACAGCAGGTAAATTGCTAATGCTGACCCTTTACACCGCAAGTAAAGATATCTAACAACACAACACTACTTTGTTTTGTGCAGGTGGCTTCACCCCCACACCCCCATTATGGGGGACTCCACCCCCAACCCCCTTATAAAGATTATCAACTGGGGGGGCACGTACCTTGGGGGTGGCAAGAAACATGGGCCAGAGAAAAGGAGGTCCTCGCACAAGTGTTTTGTTTTATTTCTTTGAAAAGAAACACAGCGACATCAGTAGTCTGGGACCAGGATTCAAGCCCCGGTCCACAGACACAGAGCTTCCCTTTACTGCCATCAGCTCACCCCTTTGAGGCCTCCCAGCTGCTCACCAACCCACCCACCCACCAGAGGTCTTCCCCTCTACATCATGGCTTCCCAGCCAATAGCATACAGGGTGCAAAACTGTGCGTGCAGCATTTCAGTGCGGCGGTGTTTTGTGCCATGTAGCAATAGTGCCATACGAGGTATTTGTTGTGCGATATTGAATGCACTCAACAGATTACAGCATATTGAACTGGTACCGCCCTGATCCACCAGTCTATCCAGAATTCAGTAGGTGGGGAGCCGGAGCCAGGAGCTCTGGATCCTGAAAACATTTTGTCAGTCAGTTTGGGGTCAACAAATCTACAGAAGTGTAAAATGTTGAAATTCATTCAAATTAAGTTTTTGGGTTTTTTTTTTTTTTGATCACCAGTAACTAAAAACATTTTAGAAAAATGTGAAACTTACAGGTTTTATAGGGTCTGACCCAAAAGGTATATGCTTTGACAACTGGCAAGTTTTTAATTTATATAGTTTTTGAAATGGAAGTAGTGCTGTGCAGAATTTTTAATTCTGACAGAATGAAATTCCACAGAATTTTGTAAAGTTCTGCTGAATTTCATCAGAAGCAGAACGATGGAAGTCTGTAATGAAAATGCTTTAAAACCACAGAAAATGTTTGTTCCGCCAATTTTGGTGGGATATTATTCTACAGATTTTGATATTTTGCAGAACCTTTCTGCGACAATTTTGGATTGATTTCAAGGAATCCAAATAGGATATTTTCATAAAAATGCACTTGTACCTGTTTGTTGTGCCTTGAAGAGCACTACCATGATAATCACTAGTGTTTTTTTATGTTTATTTAATGTCCCATTAAGTCACCTAAATCTCCATAAAAATGCATCATCGTCTGCAGATTCTAATTCCACAGAAACATATATGTGGATTTAATTTCAGTTCATGTGGTGGTTAAAGAAACTGAGCATATTTTACTGCTGCTGCATTTCAGAGAAAACAACTATGCAACAATAACAACCCATGTCAGACTGCTCCATGTATGCCTGTATAATATGCCACCCTCTCTCCATGGACAGCAACCACTGGGATGCTTGATTCTCTTCCCATTGTCTGGCCTACAGTGGTCCTGGCTCATTCCTGAGTGCAGTAGTGTTGCATGATGCACCACCCTCTCTCCCTGGAAGAGATCGTCCACTCCTCTAGGATGCTTGATTCTCCTCCTTTCAGTTTTGAAACACCAAATCATGGGAGGCAGAGCCAGCAGCCCGGGTGTCAAGATATGTTTTCCACTTGCTCCTGCAAATAAAAGACAAACAGTAGTTAAATTTGTAATTTTTGCAGTTAATTGCTGGATTTACTGTCGGAAGCTGTACCGTCTTTATTCCTTGCTGTGTGGTCTTTTTTTCAGATGCAATTTGAGTGATGGGGAAGCCAAAAAACAACCCAGGTTCTTCCCAGGACCTCTTTAAGCCTCACAGCCACCACAACATCAAGGCCTTTTGGGAGATACACCACCCACTGAGGGATCAACAATCACACTTCTTTCCTTAAATGTGACTATGGAGAAGATGCACAAGGTGATCATGTCTCTTAATACAAAATTTGGCTCATTTTCTCATTATTTGTTAACAGTGGAGTAGCAGGTTGAGACCCAAGGAGCAGTGGTGGAAGTTTCGAACACAGCGAGCAAGGTACTGTCTGTCTCAGCAGGTTTGGTGAAGGAAAACCAATTGATGTGTACTCGATTGGAACATGTTGAGAATCTTCTACAGGAGATAAATATTCATATAAATGGCTTGCTCAACAATTTAAAGGCTCTCATCCTATTCCAACCATATTGGCCTGACTTTGGATCCAGACATGGTATAGCTGGAAGTTAAAAATGCTACAGGATTTACCCATTAGTGGGTAATGGATCCCACAACACCTCGAACTCTGCTTCTGAAAATGGGTTTAGTTCGGCAACTTGATTTACTCCTAAAGGCTGCCCAGACCACTAAAGACTTTATGGTGAATGTCAACAGGATACATTTTTTCCTGGACTTAGGTTTTAGCACTCCACAGAGACAGACAGGTTTTGATGGAGGGAAATATAAACTCAGGGAATTCAGCATTCCATTCAGCTCTGTATTTCCTGCACATGCAGGTATAATACAAGGGACAGATATATCTTTATATATATTTTTATAGTGATCCAAGGGACCTAGATAAACTTATTCAAAAACTGAGCTGGAACTACCTAGGAATACCGAAGAAGGGTCAGTGAAGGACTTTTAAGAACTAACCTGCAGGTTTAGCACATGCCATAAGTAATCTGATATATAAGATGGAGCAATAACTGTTTCTTTTTTGGTTTTGAATTAATATTAGCTCTTGCATCAGTGTGGAAGTAGCCCTCTCTAATGGTGATCTATTTGGTTTCTTTCTGGACTTTATGACTTACAAGTTGCATTGTGATTCTTATTGAAATCCAAGATCGAGTTTTTACCTGGAAGAGGAGTAAAGCTAGTAATAGTTTAAGATCAAGATGGCAGGGCAGTAATAACAAGAATAACACTGACAGAGATGAAACAGAAGATGTACAACTGAGCTCTGTCCTTCACAGTCGAGGTAATTCACCTGTCTACACATCAAACAATGAATCTGAGGTTGAAAATGATGGTCCTTTTTTAGAGAAAGGACAGTACAGTCAGGACAGATGCAGGAGGGGATGACAGGTTCAATTCAAGGAGCCAGTACAGGTGGAATTCAGGAATCCGAGGTGCAATGGTCAGGAACAAGTAGCAACATGGGGACAAGGAAACGTAGGATGAGACATGGAGGACATAGGCACCAGTGGAAAAAGAAAAGGCAAGGGAGGCAGGAAGATGTGACTGGTGAAAATATTGTCTATAATATATCACATGAACAGTTGGATGAACAAGAACTTACACTTTTACAGAAGGGGTTATCCTTTATTCCTACTGAGGACAGTAAACCCTTCCAACTATATGTGGATTTACATAGGTTCACCAGGAAATTAAATTTACAGGCTTTTTTTGGTAAAAAGGAAAATAATAATGAGGTATTGAAAAATGGTGGTGATCAAGTACATCTAGTAACTCCTGAGGCCAGTGAGGTAAGAACATTTAAACCTTTGTCCACATTTATGCCCCCATATAATGACTCTGTACGGATTTTCAAAAGAACATGTGAGGAAAAGTTTAAACTTCTTTTAGAACATGACACAAAAACAGATTTTGTTAATCTTACTAGTGATAAAGCAGAGGCTCTGAAACGTTTACAAAATAACTCTGAGTTAATAATTAAATCTGCAGATAAAGGTGGTTCTATTGTTGTTATGTCTATGGTTAAATATACTGAGGAAATAGAGCAACAACTGAGATGTGAAGACTTTTACAGTAATTTAATTCAGGACCCGATGGGGAAATTTAAGAAAGAAATAGCTTACTTCCTGTATGAGTCTTTGTGTGAAGGAATTTTAACTAATGATGAGTTTTCCTTTTTGACAGTTCAGTTCCAGGTAAAGGCATGTATTTATGTCTTACCTAAGATTCAGAAGGATTTGTATAACCCTCCAGGTCGACCTATTATTTTGGGTATTAGCTCATTAATTGAACCATTATCTAAATATGTGGATTTGCATATTAAACAATATGTACCTACCTTAAGGTCTTATGTGAGGGATACTATGCAGATATTGGAGCTTCTTGATAATATGCAACTTGAACAAAACTGGTTACTAATTTCTATGAATATTACCTCACTCTATACTAACATCCCCCACCAGGATGGCATTGAATCCCTAAGTTACTGGTTCGAACAGGATTCAGAAATAGGATATGCTAAAAAATGTTTTTTACTACAGTGTGCTGAACATGTGCTAACTAAGAACTGTTTTCTATTCCAGGAATGTTGGTTTTTGCAAACTAAGGGGATGGCAATGGGAGCAACTTTTGAGCCAAATTATGCCAACCTCTACATGGGTTATTTGGAAATAACAACTGTCTATGACAGCCAGAAGAATCTGTATTATAATATGATTGATTGCTGGCATCGCTTTATAGATGACATTTTTATGGTGTGGTGTGGCACACGGGAAGAGTTGGATGGTTTTCTAAAATAATTGGAATCTAGTAATGAAAACCTAAGATTCACAGTACAATGTGATCCTGTGTCTGTGTCCTTTTCAGATGTTCAGATTACTAAAAAGAGTGATGGGTTAATACAGACAAGTTTTTTTAGAAAGGACAATGACAGGAACTCTTTACTCCTGGCATCTAGTTGCCACCCACACCATATGGTGGTTAATATCCCGAAAGCCCAGTTATGGCGTGTGCACAAAAATTGTAGTGAAACCATTGAATAATGAAGTACAGGGTAGAGAGACGTGTAACAGGTTTAAACAGAGGGGTTATAGTGGTAAAATTGTAGATCGTGCATTTCATGAGGTGAGTCAAATTGACAGAGAAATTTTGTTGAGAACAAAATTTCAGGATAAAAATTCTGATGAGGGTAGAATGAATTTTGTTACCACCTATATGAGACATTCTGGAGCAGTGCAAGCTATATTATTAAAAAATTGGAACATTTTGGAATCAGATCCCCTGTTAAAAGTAGCAACTAAATGTAAACCGAGGATGGTTTATAAGAGAGGCAAAAACTTGAAAGATAAGCTTGTTCACAGTTTTTTGAAAATACAGGCACCGAAAAGAGATAAAATTTCATCATTGCCATCAGGAATGTTTCCATGTGGCAACTGTAAATATTGTAGCCACATGATTAGATGTAAAACCTTTACCACCTGCAATAGTACAAAAGACTACATGATTAAGGACTTTATTAGTTGTGTGACAACAAATGTAGTGTATTTGGTTACTTGCCAGTGTGGAGCATTTTGCGTGGGTAAGACCACCAGGATGTTAAAACAGAGGGTAGGTGAACATATTAGATCAGTGGCCCATCAGGATGATAGAAGTGCGCTTTCGAATAATTGGCAATCACAGAGAGATGACAAAAAACAGCACATTTTTAGATTCTGTGGCATTGAAAAAGTCCAGTTGGGACTGAGAGGTGGTAATTTGGAAGAGGTACTGACCCAAAGGGAATGCTATTGGATTTTTACACTGGGCAGATTAGTCATACCTGGCCTAATTGATAAAATAGAATTACTCCCCTGCATTAAAAGAAGGTAGTAATATAATGTAATATATGGATAATCAAAATAATAGTACTGAAAACTATTCAAAAAAATCCTTGTAATTCATACCACAGAACACTCCACTCCTAATAATACCACACTTCACTGCCAATAATACTATAATTGCAAAAAACGATAGTATTATCACCAAAATGCCAAGCACATGTGCAACTCTGCCTGGCAAGAAACCTAGTTGCCATGGAGCCATGTCCCTTCCTGCATGTCCAAAGTCACGCCGTGCATTCTAATTGGTCATTGTTCCTCTGTGGGCAGGCACACTCATTCTGAAAACATGGCGGCTCGTTACTCTCGCTTAGCAAGCCAAATGTGTCTGCTTCGTTTCTTCGGGGTTTTTTTCTGTAATTGGATTATCTGGTTGATCCTGCATTACCCAAAGGATCAGAAACGAAAAGGTAGAACTTCACAAAGTACAAACAGACACCGACAGAGTGGCAGTTAGGAGCAGGGATATGGGCAAGTGAGGCTGTCTCCAGTGTGACGGTCAGCCGACTGCAAGCGTGTCTTCAGTGCTGCAACTGGATTCACAGCTCACAGACTGTAAACAAAAGCTACATCCATATATTACAAAAAAATAACAAATAGAAAAGTATCTATTTCATGGCAGTAAGTCCATCTCGAGGTTTTGG
The DNA here is from genome assembly GCA_016271365.2 of Neoceratodus forsteri. Taxonomy (NCBI): domain Eukaryota; kingdom Metazoa; phylum Chordata; order Ceratodontiformes; family Ceratodontidae; genus Neoceratodus; species Neoceratodus forsteri. The sequence continues at coordinate 297,576,419 of JADMNL010000022.1, forward strand.
GGACTTTGGAAACCTCTGGAGCTTCACTCTCGAGGTTCCAAGTCCCCAAAACCTCTCGATGGTCTTACTGCCTTGTAATAGATAGTTTTCTATCTATTATTCTATTTGTTCATTAATTTGTTTGTCATTTTGCGTGACTGTATGCCAGTTTAATTATTGCCAATCATTATTGTTTACACATCTTTTTGTATGTTTTTTTCAGATATAAGAGACAGAATGCATTGGCTACCTCATCTGAAATAAGACTAGTATGTTTCTAACCTATGAGAGATGTATGTAAATTGCTGCTTCTTCAGCTAGTTATGAAATATTTTTGCCTTTGTTACTTTAGATGTGTGTTGTGAAGGGTGATGGTATATTATTTATATTGTAGATACTGTATAAATGCATTGAGGCACTTTAAAACTGAATATGATATTGTATTGTATATGAGATGTATGGTCCCTTTAAGGGATTTTACTATTTAAGCACCTTTTAGAAACACTATGTGTAACACCCCCTGATGATGTGTTAACCACGAAACCGGTCGGGGTTTTTGTCTATTGCTGCAGTTGTTTGTGGCATTTGGCAATACCTTTTAATCAATAAATATATGTTGCTTTACAGCAAGAGTGCATTTTTTTGTTCAGTATTTCAGTACATGTTTTAAACACTGCACCTCAGGTGAGTGAAGCTTCAATTGCCTTTTTCGTTAGAGTCATTTTTTTGAGAGCTTACTCAGCTGTCTGGTTATTTGATTATATGGGTGTTCATATGCCATGCCACAGTTCTTTTCTCAATAAATTTTTCCCACTTTTTTTCAGATTTGAAGTCATTTTGTTACGATTAATATAAACACTGAATTTGAGTAGCGGAAGTCTTGTGGGAGTCTTGCTGTCTGGCGCTCACTTTTTGGCACTCAGTTTGTTGCAGCTTCCATGTTGTTTGAGTGACTCTGCATATTCTCAGAGCGGCAGTAATTTATAATCCGTAGGTCGGAAAGGGGAATATCCTTAAACACACTGTGTAATATGGAGAATATTTCTCTTCGGGAGGAGACAACATCATATGCAGACCAGATTTTGATACAGCTGAAGAAGCAGCTTTGTTTGGTGAAGAGACTGAAGTTATACAAAGTAGTAATGAACAAATAACTACTGGAATTATTAACTCGACTACATCTTTGAACATTAAGGCTGCCTTTATTAGCCTTGAAAGAGCAATTCTCAGAGGCCAGAGACATCACTGGGGCAAAGTTACGTTGAAAGCCTATTTGAAGGTTGGACGGTCACTGCATGGCTTAAGGTTAACACAGAACCCAGGTTATGGTTGGGAGAGACAGAATTTTATGACTGATTGGAAGGACTCACTCCAGGTAGGCACTGATGCTTTGATCAAAACAGTTATTAGAGACTATTTGGCCCAACATGAGGATGTACAAAAAGATATTAGAAGTAAAGAGACTGCAGTGTTTCAATTTAAAGATGATGTTGAATTTATTAACTATGAGCACAAGATGAAAATTAATATTCAATGAGAGGAACAGAAGATTAAACAGATTAGATTGAAGAAATGGGAAAGGGATTATCAGGATTATTTACACAATCGAGTTTTTACCTGGAATAGGAGTAAAGCTAGTAATAGTTTAAGATAGAGATGGCAGGGAAGTAATAACAAGAATAACACTGACAGATGAAACAGAAGATGTACGATTGAGATCTATCCTTTGCAGTCGAGGTAATTCACCTGTCTACACATCAAAGAGTGAATCTGAGGTTGAAAATGATGGCCCTTTTTTAGAGAAAGGACAGTACAGTCGGGACAGATGCAGGAGGGGATGACAAGTTCAATTCGAGAAGCCAGTACAGATGGAATTCAGGAATCCGAGGTGCAATGGTCAGGAACAAGTAGCAACACAGGGACAAGGAAACATGGGACAAGGCCTGGAGGACGTAGACATCAGTGGAAAAGGAAAAGGCAGGACGGGCAGGAAGATGTGACTGGTGAACATATTGTCTATAATATATCACATGTACAGTTGGATGAACAAGAACTTAAAATTTTACAGAAGGGGCTATCCTTTATTCCTACTGAGGACAGTAAACCCTTCCAACTATATGTGGATTTACATAGGTTCACCAGGAAATTAAATTTACAGGCTTTTTTTGGTAAAACGAAAATAATAATGAGGTATTGAAAAATGGTGGTGATCAAGTACATCTTGTAACTCCTGAGGCCAGTGAGGTAAGAACATTTAAACCTTTGTCCACTTTTATGCCCCCATATAATGACTCTGTACGGATTTTCAAAAGAACATGTGAGGAAAAGTTTAAACTTTTTTTAGAACAAGATACAAAACCAGATTTTGTTAATCTTACTAGTGTTGAAGCAGAGGCTCTGAAACATTTGCAAAATAACTCTGAGTTGACAATTAAATCTGCAGATAAAGGTGGTTCTATTGTTGTTATGTCTATGGTTAAATATACTGAGGAAATAGAGCAACAACTGAGATGTGAAGATTTTTACAGTAATTTAACTCGGGACCCGATGGGGAAATTTAAAAAAGAAATAGATTACTACTTGTATGAATCTTTGTGTAAAGGAATTTTAACTAAAGATGAATTTTCCTTTTTGACAGTTCAGTTTTAGGTAAAGGCATGTATTTATGTCTTACCTAAGATTCATAAGGATTTGTATAACCCCCCTGGTCAACCTATTGTTTTGGGTATTGGCTCATTAATTGAACCATCATCTAAATATGTGGATTCGCATATTAAACAATGTTTACCTACCTTAAGGTCTTATGTGAGGGACACTATGCAGATATTGAATCTTCTTGATGATATGCAACTGGAACAAAACTGGTTACTAATTTCTATGGATATTACCTCACTCTATACTAACATCCCCCACCAGGATGGCATTGAATCCCTAAGTTACTGGTTCGAACGAGATTCAGAAACAGAATATGTTAAAAATTGTTTTTTACTACAGTGTGCTGAACATGTGCTAACTAAGAACTGTTTTCTATTCCAGGAACGTTGGTTTTTACAAACTAAGGGGATGGCAATGGGCGCAACATTTGTGCCAAATTATGCCAACCTCTACGTGGGTTATTGGGAAATAACAACTGTCTATGACAGCCAGAACAATCCATATTATAATTTGATTGATTGCTGGCATCGCTTTATAGATGACATTTTTATGGTGTGGCATGGCACACAGGAAGAGTTGGATGGTTTTGTAAAATACTTGGAATCTAGTCATGAAAACCTAAGATTCACAGTATAATGTGATCCAGTGTCTATGTCCTTTTTAGATGTTCAGATTACTAAAAAGAGTGATGGGTTAATACAGACAAGTTTGTTTAGAAAGGACACTGACAGGAACTCTTTATTCCTGGCATCTAGTTGCCACCCACACCATATGGTGGTTAATATCCTGAAAGCCCAGTTATTGTGTGTGCACAGAAATTGTAGTGAAACCATTGAATATGAAGTACAGGGTAGAGAGATGTGTAACACGTTTAAACACAGGGGTTATAGTGGTAAAATTGTAGATCATGCATTTCATGAGGTGAGTCAAATTGACAGAGAAATTTTGCTGAGACCAAAATTTCAGGATAAAAATTCTGATGAGGGTGGAGTGAATTTTGTTACTACTTACACGAGACATTCTGGAGCAGTGCAAGATATATTATTAAAAAATTGGACATTTTGGAATCAGATCTCCTGTTAAAAGTAGTAACTAAATGCAAACCAAGGATGGTTTATAAGAGAAGTAAAAACTTGAAAGATAGGCTTGTTCACAGTTTTTTGAAAATACAGGCACCGAAAGGAGATAACATTTCATCATTGCCATCAAGAATGCTTCCATGTGGTAATTGTAAATTTTGTAGCCACATGATTAGATGTAAAACCTTTACCACCTGCAATAGTACAAAAGACTACATGATTAAGGACTTTATCAGTTGTATGACAATAAACATAGTGTATTTGGCTACTTGCCAGTGTGGAGCATTTTATGTGGGTAAGATCACCAGGATGTTAAAACAGAGAGTAGGTGAACATATTAGATCAGTGACCCATCAGGATGATAGAAGTGCCCTTTCGAATCATTGTAAATCACAGAGAGATGACAAAAAAAAATTTTAGATTCTGTGGCACTGAAACGGTCCCGTTGGGACTGAGAGGTGGTAATTTGGAAGAGGTACTGACCAAAAGGGAATGCTATTGGATTTTTACACTGGGTGGATTAGTCATGCCTGGCCTAAATGATAAAATAGAATTGCTCCCCGGCATTAAAAGAAGGTATCATTATTGTTTACACATCTTTTTATGTTTTTTTCAGATATATGAGACAGAATGCATTGGCTACCTCATCTGAAATAAGACTAATATGTTTCTAACCTATGAGAGATGCATGTAAATTACTGCTTCTTCAGTTAATTATGAAATATTTTTGCTTTTGTTACTTTAGATGTGTGTTGTGAAGGGTGATGGTGTATTATATATATTGTAGATATAAATGCATTGAGGCACTTTAAAACTGTATATGATATTGTATTGTATATGAGATGTATGGTCCCTTTAAGGGATTTTACTATTTAAGCACCTTTTAGAAGCACCATGTGTAATACCCCTGATGATGTGTTAACCACGAAACAGGTCGTGGTTTTTGTCCATTGCTGCAGTTGTTTGTGGTGTTTGGCAATACCTTTTAATCAATAAATATATGTTGCTTTACAGCAAGAGTGCAGTTTTTTGTTCAGTATTTAATTGAAATCCAAGATAGCACAGTGCAAGATGGTCTTTCACGCCATTTCTCTCCAGGGACAATAACTGCCATTTCTGATTGATTGCTTCATATACCCCACAGTGTTTATTTCTCTTTTATCTTTGTGCACTGTTATGTATAACCTGACTCTGTTGGGTAATTTCTTTATTCTGATTAACAGATGTTTTTCTTGGTTACTATTCACTGATCTAACACTGTCCGAGTGGGAAGAATTCTCCCTGGTGATATAGGGAGGGCTTTGCAGTACATTTAATCAGATGAATGCTGTTTGGCATTTCAGCATTGCTGGTCACAGTGGTTAACAAGGTTTACTGTTTAACAATTTACTCTAGTTCTTTGGCACAGTAGTGCCAGATGGGTAGGCTTGTGTAGCATACTATGCTACAATATGTGAGATATTATATGATTGTACATGTTGAGTTACAAGATGAGCTCTAGCACATTGGCTGCCTTAGCTCCTTAACTGATTTTGATTGCTTGTTTGCAATAGCGGGCAGTCTCTTCTCTGTCTCCCTGGGTTCCCCTCCAAGGATGTGACAATAAAAATATGACTATGTCATCTACTGTAATTATTCAGGTATTTGGTGAGATCTCATGTTTCTGGAATGTAATTTGTGTTGTAATGTGCAAAATTATAAATAAAAAGTAAAAAAAAAAAGAAACACCAAATCATTTTTAGTGTCAATGGGTGTCAACACAATAGGCAACACTTGGCTCGAGAAGAATGCAAGCTCACACATATGCATAAATGAGCAACATATTCTTGTTGTGTGAAAAAAACAAGTAAATAAAATCACATGAACTTAAATATTATTAAATTAAATAAATAAAACACTGCTCTGGGGACATTATAAAATAAATCAAACTCTACTATTGGGACATTATAAAATTAAAGAAAAAACTGTTTTGAGGAGACTATAAAATTTAAAGAAATCTGTTCTGTGGACATTATAATACAAAATAAACTGTACTGGGGACATTACAAAATAAAAAAAGGCTATAAGGACATTATAAAATAAAAATAAACCCTGCTCCAGGGACATTATTTTTTATGGGTCCTGCTTGTTGCCCATCATGTGAAGTGGGTTTTAGTGTCAATATGCATGAAGCGGCATCAAGCTTCTTTTTAACCCTTTCCATCCCATGCATGACAGTATTTTGATTGTCAAGCAGGATTTGCACCTGTTGCACCAATTTACCAGTGAGCATATTAAGCTCCATCAGCTGCAATCCCCCAGTTTTTTCTGCTTGCTGTGGATCAGCTGCAGTGAGTGTCTTCCATGAGGAGCTGCTGACAGTAGGGGGGAGAGCCTGGGAAGTGGCTGTAGGAACACCAGTGGCACCGATAATCTGTTCTGTGTCACATGTCTTCTTGCTTAATTGCTGTTTCTTGAAGGCTCCCCTGATGTCACTAAAATGGTTTGCCTTTCTTGTGCTCAACTTCCTAGCACTAGCAGTTGCTGTAGTTAAAAATAATGACTATTATGCTCTACTAAAAAGAAAACTTTTCATCTTTCCTTGCCTCAGTTGATTCATTTGTCTCTCATCAAAGAGTGAAATATTAATATTTCTCTCCCTACATGTAGTGCCCAACCCCACAGACTTATGGTTGTTAACTTACACTGAAATTAAAAACATCATGATGTCATAAGTATAGTATTTTAAACTACAACTCCTTATCTAGCCTCTCCTTCGGCTCAGTCTTTGTAGGTTTTCTCAATATCTGCACATTCTAAGCACATGAGCATCAGGGAGGGTTAGGACAGTAGTGTCATCAATAGTGATGCTACTGTATATGACTTGATATGCATCAGTAAGGATGCTAGTACCCCATATATTCGTTACACTCATGTGACCAGCCTGCTAAGCATTGTTGCTCAATGCAATCTATTGAACAGCAATACCACAGAGTGACTCAGAAAACAATGGGAAATAGGCATATATGGTGACATGTCACAAACAGAATGTGCCTACAACTTTAGTGTATAGTCATTAGAAACAGTACCACTAAGTCACTTTATTAAATGGCTTTAGAAACCAAGGCCAATTCTAGAAACATGACTAACTTAGAAATGTCACCTGACTGGTGATTAATGCTCTGTACCCATACGGTTGGTAGCCAGCTTCACTAATTTGACCCAGGGATAGCCTTAGAACAAAAATCAAAGAGCTGCCCACTACAGTCCTTGAAAAAAGTATTTTGGTAGCCATTATTTACTGGGATGGCTCACCATGCTGCCTTGGGAGAAAAAGACAGAATGTAATGGACAGTGAAACTGTTATATTTTTATTATTTTAAATCTCTATTTGTATGCTGTGCCTGTGGTGGTAGTGGTTGGCTGGGACAGATGATATTGCCTAGGAGACTGGGACACAACTAGGAAGCACAGAGGAAGGGACGGTGATCTATAGTTCCCCAGTTAGCTCCAGGGACTATAACGGACCTGCATGGGAGAGTTGTTAGATTTTCACACAGAATATCAACAAGTCCCCAATAGAGAACAGTAACTGTACTGGGGAAACACTTTATTTGGTAGTGTGCCCCTTTTGAATCACTCTTGAGGAGGCTTGGACACAGCGTGACCCTAGCAGCTCTTCCAGGGCATGCTGTATAAGGGGCACAATGCATCTGTGCATGTCTGCCATGTCCACTGGGGCAGACAGGGTGATGGGGACAAGCAGTTGTGCAAGGTTTGTGATTAAACTTTAACAAAGATCCTCTGTAAGTTCATTGTAAGGGAATCATAACTGCTGTGCAGAAGTTGTTACAATAGTACATAGGGAATTACGAGGCAGGTTTGAGTTCAAATGAGGATTGGATTATGACAAGCCAATCAATCAATACAATGGGGGAGAGAACAAATGTCTGCATTATCTGTAAAATGTTTATACCAGGAGAACAAATTCCAAATTTTGAATGTGACAAATGCCTATTAATTAAAAACTTGTATACAGTGATCAAACTTCTTAACAAAAGGGTGTTGATACATAGTGAAATTACTCAGAGAAGTTTATAGACAATGCAGCTTCAAGTGTAGAAAATTCCAAATCAGTCCTAATACCGGATGAGGGAAATAATACTGGAGCAATTTATGATAAAAGGAAAAGGGACAGCTCTGGAGAAATTCCTGAAAACTTAGAGGTTGAGAAATGGAGTGTGGTTCAAGGAAGTGTAAAACATAGAAGAAGGCAAACAGTGAAGGAAATTGGCATACCGCTGCATAACAGGTTTACTGTACTGGGGGGAAGAGGATGCAGGAGTAAATGATTTTAACAAAGAGTTGTGTTCCTACAATATGGAAATTGACATTACATCAAGAGAGGAAGCAACTGATAGAGCTCACAACCAAACAAGTGAAGAGGTGAACACTTGTGGTTGTAAGACAAGTGCAGATAAGCCCACCATCGAACAACCTCAAGCATCCATGGGAGATTCACCGTCTGTTCAAGTAACAGTTAATGAATCTAGAAAGGAAAAGGATAAGGATGAACAAGAGTACAGGAACATTGTAGTTATGGGAGATTCTATAATATAATTCACTGATGTGACAATTTTTAAGGGGTGCAAGGAAAACACCATGGTGAGCACTTTACCCGGAGCAAAAATTAGTGACATCAAACATATGCTAGATGGACTACTTGAACACTCAGAGAATCCTATTGCAGTTATACAAGCTGGGGTGAATGATATTGGAAGATGAAGGGTAGTGGACATGCAGAAGGACTTTGAGGAAGTAGGCACTGCATTAAAGGAGAAGGGTAGTGATATGATTATATCTGGTATCCTACCTGGGCCCAGAGCTGGAAGAGCTAAGACTAGAGACATTACAACCTCAAATGAGTGGTTGAACAGATCGTGCTTTAGTGAGGGCTTTAACTTTATAGACCACTTGGATGCTTTTAAAGATACTAGACTTTTTGCAGGTGATGGATTCCATTTAAATAGGCACAGAACTAGGACCCTGGCTTATAGATTGAGTGCATGTATGTCAGAATATTTAAACCGAATAAAGGCGGAATTGGGGGAGGGACAGTTGATACTGTCAACAACACTATAACACAACCCAGGCATACACAGGACATGGAAAACCTGGGTTGGAAATGTCTATTGATCAATGGCAGGAGCTTGGTAAAGAAATTTGACAAATTAAAATACTAACAACTCAGTCAGTCCAGATTTGTGCTGTTATTGAAACATTGTGGGGAAAGCACAGATAATTGGGATAGAGACATATTTACTCACTATAGTAAAGAAAGGAATAACAAAAAAGGAGGAAATGTAGCTGTCTACGTAGCCGATACTATAATTTCAGAAGAGCTAAAAATGGGCAATCTTGACCAGGAGCAGATCTGGATTAAAATAACTCCCAAAAAGAGTCCCAAAATAATTCTAGGTGTAGTATATACTGTAGGTCCCCCACACAGACAAAAGAAGAGGACACTGCATTATGTGATTTAATTGAAAGACTAAATCCAGCAGACAAAGTCATTTTAATGGGTGATTTTAATCTACCGGGGATTAATTGGGCAACAAAGAAGGGCACATCAGTAATTGATGAGAGATATTTGAAGGCTTTGACACAGCAAGGTTTGGAACAACATGTTCCATAGCCTATGATAGGACACAACAGTTTAAACTTATACTCAGTAACATGAGTGGTGATCTGCAGCATTGTGTGGTGACCATGTCTTTTGGAAACAGTGATCATGCTATGGTGAAATTCAGGTTACTTGAGCCTTTCATTAAGCTAAAGGGGCTACCAAGATTCTGTGCTTTAGAAAGACTGACTTCCACAGTATGAGACAGGATATAGGTGGGTGAGGTTTTATTTTTTTTTATTTTATTTTATTGAAATCTAGGATTACAAATACCTTTGAGTAGGAACTGATCATTTGCAAAGGTTCCACGTCAAAGGAATGGGGGGGTATACATACATACAAAGGTCGACATAATAATACATAGTTACACAATAAAAAGAAGCAAGAGACTGAGGCTTAGGAAATTCCAGTAATTCAAAAATGTGCCAAATGTTAGTAGCATGACACACCAGTCAAGGGCATCTTAGAAACAAGCCGCAGGTGGGGGGTATGCAGGCAAGAAGGCCATTGTCAGAGGGCAGAGGGTGAGGGTAAGAGCTCTAAAGGGAGGGAGGGAGGAGGGATAAAAGTCAGGAAATGCCTGGGGGGAGAGAAAAGGGAGGGGCAAAGGGGTGGGCAGGTGAGGCAGGTAGAAGAGGGGCAAGGCGGGGAGAGGTAGCTGTCAAGACTGAAGTGGAGGGCAGTGAGCGGTGGGCCCCTGATTAGGCTAGGCAGTCACAACAAATAGTTGAAATGAGATGAAGTCAGAGTTGTCTCTTAAAAGGGCCAAGAGCAGCAGCAGTAAGAGTTTCTTTGTTGAGAGTATTGTACCACTGTGGTGCTCTGTAGGCAAAGGCCCTCTGGCCCATGGTAGTCCGGCATCTGGGGACAAGGAAGGTTAGTTGTTGTGAACTTCTAGTTCACTGGGTGCTGTGGTGGTCAATGAGGAGCTTTTCAATGCCCGGGGGCATGATCCCAAGGAGGACTTTTTTGGCTAAGAGGCAGGTTTGATACTGTATCCAGCTGATGAGAGGAAGCCATCCTGCCTGAGTGTACAGGTCACAAGAGTGTGTGTAAGTTGGTCAGCCCCAGTTAGCAGCCTGCATGCTTTGTTGAGTGTAACTGTAATTCTGTGGAGGGCAAAGGTCGAGGCAGAGCCATAGATTGCTAGCCTGTAATCGATGATGGAGGTGACAGAGCTGTTGATAGCCAAACGGAGAGTGTCAGGAGTCATGCAGTGTTTGTGCCTGTAGAGCAGGGTTGGAAAGAGGAATTTCAAGTTAAAACATTGAGAACCATGTGGAATCTCTTAATTGACCAACTTAATAGCCTGGTTAAAACATATATACTGTTCCTGTGAGGAAAAAATACAATGGAGCAGGTAAAATTCCAGCTTGGATGAACCCTAGAATAAAGAAATTAATAAAAAAGAATAGGGCATACAAGAGAGCTAAGCTGAGTAATGAGTCAAAGAGCTGGGTATACTACAAAGGAATTTTAAGGGAAACAAAGAGAACTATCAAAATGGTAATACGTATTTTGAGTTAGGCCTGGTGGCCAGAACTAGGGACAACTATAAATCCTTTTGTAATTACATGAATAACAAAAGAGGGGGTAAAGTTAAAGTTGGACCCTTGGTGGACTCACATGGAGAATTTATCTTTGTTATCTTAGTTTTAACTTACCCTTTTTGTTTATGTCACCAACCCTCCCTCTCCTGCACTTACATCTCCTTCCCCTCTACTCCCCTGCACTTTTGGTTACCCCTCCTCTGCCTAGGGGTTACTTTTCCTGCACTTATCATTTTAGTCCAATTACTTTTCTAGCAAATTGCTTGTTCTTTCTGCTATGGAAAGCTGACACCTTGTTTTTCTGTACATCTGTTTAATAATTTATTACCTTGTATTAAGTCTCTACACCTTTATGGTTCTGGAATACTGTTGTATTTTCTTTGTCTCTTTGGTATCCTTGTTAAACTGGCTCAACTGTTCTACGTACCTTGCTTTAAAGTTGCTCCTGTGCCATTGTATGTGGCCCATGTCATGCCTGAAAACAGTCCCTAGGATCAGTGCACCTATCCGGTTATCAAAGTCATAAATAAAAATGAATACATTGTCACCAGATCAGCACAGATAGCAGAGATACAGAATAGGTATTTTTCATCTATATTTAATAATAAAACAAATATTGACAAATGCCACTTAACAGGAGAATTTGGTGGACCATTCATCTTGGATTCAGATGATATCAAGGTTAGATTATTAAATCTGGATCCTAGAAAATCCCTGGGACGAGATGGGCTATGCCCAAGAGTTATAAGAGAGTTGGACAATGAACTTGCTGACCCATTAACCATGATTTTTCAGAAATCTCTTGATTGGGGGAAGGTATTGATCCTTGGAGAACAGCAACTCTGGCACCTATTTATAAAAAAGGAAATAGGGAAAGGCCCACTAGCGATATACCGTTGAGCTTAACATCCATTCTCAGCAAAGTAATCAAGGGTATAGTAAAGGACTACATAGATAACCACATAAAACAAACCAGTAACTGTGACAACACTCAGCATGGATTCACCCAGAGCCATCATGTCAGACAAACCTTCTTGAGTTTTAAGGCAAGGTCAGCAAGGCTCTGGAACAGGGTAAAGCAGTGGATGTGATTTTTTGGAATTTCATGAGGGCCTTCAACAGTGTACCCACAGCAAATTAAAGTTTTGTCTGATTTGGGTTTGCATGGCAGTATTAAAAATGGATGGCATCTTGGCTGAACAATAGGAAACAGAGGGCGAGGATTCAAGTTATCTTCTCAGATTGGTCAGATGTGTGTAGTGGAGTCCCCCAGGGATTGGTCCTTGGACCATGTCTGTTCAACCTATATACTGCATTGCTTCAATGGCACAGTTCACTTAATAGTGCCACTCCAAGTTACCAGTCCATAGAAGCTGCATGACCACAGTTCTCCAAATAAAAATTTAGTTTTATTTCCAATAATAAAATTCAACCCCTCTACAAACTGGGGTTTACTAAAATGTCATCCTGGGCTCCTAAATGCCCACTGTCAGGATGGTGTCCTGTTTTGCAGTAGTTCTATTTGTTTGCATGAAAGCACCTTAGTAAGCCTCCATGCCTGTCTCTTTAAGAGAACATCTAGCCTATGTTTTGGAAATCAGTCTGAGCTGGGTCTGAGTAACTAAGGCTCGTGACCAGCTAGACAGCCTGTTATATTGCTGTATTCTGCAGTCGCTGTTAGCACAGAGGGAGCCCTGTTAGGAAATGTGGTGATTTACTGTTTAACTGTTAGAGTAATAATGAAAAAAGGAGTTTGTCTAACCTGCTTTCATTTGCAGCTCGAGCTTTTGAATAGGAGCCACCATTTTGGTTCTGGACTGCCGGTATTGGACCAACTGAATCTCTGGGGACCTAAAATGGAGACTGTCCCCAGAGGTTGTATGGGAGAAAAATTCTGTAGTATTTGTAGTTCTAGGTGTTTGATGCCTAAATGGACCTGGAGGGGGGCGCCTACTGTGATGGACAGCTCTGTCAGCCAACCGAACCTTGTGGATTACAGGGAAATACCCAAAACTGCCTAAAGTAATATGTCAGTTGAGAGTGGAAGTTGGAGTGAGAACAGCTCTAGTGGTTGAACAGCAGCTCCTAGGAGGAACGTTGAAGGATCAGCAGGAAGGCTCAGTTGGCCAGACTGCCACATTCTCTGGCCTACACAGATTGTCTGTTGCAGAAGTTAGACAGTTCAGATTGCCAGCTTAGACCTGCAGCAGAGGAAAGAAAGTGTGTCAGTACTACTTGCAAGTGGGACTAAAGACTTGCTCCAGAAGCGATCAGCCTGTCTGAATGAGAGAAGATAGACCGGGTTGACAGGTTTGTGCAGTGGAGCTGTAATTAGCAAATGGACTTCATCTGAATTGTGGCTTAGAGAAATAACTGATTTCAGAGTGCTGAATGTGTTTCGTTGGTTGCGATTTGGCTCCCCACGGTGAATCCTGTTATGCCAGTTTGAGGCTTTCCAGCAATAGATCACAAACTCTTTCCAGGACTGTTCCTCCTGCTTGGGCCTTGCCATCTCAGCCCAAGACCCTGCCCACAATTCAGAGATCATCTCAGTGAAAGACTGGCTTGGGGATTCAGCCCTCTGCTCAACACCATCGAACAGGCAGCAACCACCAAGAAGTGAGTTGAGTAGGCCCTGCTTCCCCCAGCACACCACATCAACACCATGAGTCTTCATCTTGCCTGTCCTACATCCTGGTCCAGGTTGTGTGAGTACAAATCAGGGTAGCTCTCTGCAACAACAGCTACAAATCACTATGTTTCATCTGATTGCTTTTATTTGGGTTATTGCTAATGGACTGAGCCATCTGGCTCAGGATTACAAATATTTGGGTTGTGCACATGCTAACTATCTTTCTTTCTAAAGGGCCCCAACAACAGCTGCAATGCCAGCCACCCTGGGCAACACTCCAGGATATCTGGGATTTACAGTGCATGCTGAATCAGCCTGAAATAAATCAGAGCACCAATCATTTGACTAAATCCGTGCCCCTCCCATGTTCATTTCTCCTGAATAAACCTGGTCATCTGTTTCTTGTTTAACCTTAATAGTGTGCACATTATTGGTTGGATCACAGTGAAAGGTCTCACACTGTGTGGTATTGATCTTATTTTCCATGGGTCTTCAGGGCAAGTGCAGCAGATCCAGCCCTGGTGGTAAGTGCAAGGGATGTGAGCCTATTCTTACTGTTATCCAGTGTACGCAAATTGTTCTACATTATTACTGTTTAGGCCACTAGAAGGGTTGGTGGGTGGTTATAGCATCCTGGAGGGCTATACCAAAGCAGTCAAGCTACCCCAGTACCATTCCTCCTAGTGGAGGCTTCCATTCACGGAACTCAGGCCCCTCAACCTGTGCATATTACCACAGGCAGGGGTAGTAGCCCATATGATAGCGCCATGAGGGGTTACAAAAACAAAACCAGTGATTCAGCAATGCAGTGTTATTATCAACTATTAAGCATCTCACACTAGCCCCAGTGCTTCAGCTCCAAGCCTTCCTCAGGGAGTGTGACTATGAGTGTACCATTCTTTTATTTTATAGGTGGAGGTCTATGACATCACATAGTAAGGGGAGCGAGGGGGATACTGGGATGCATAGGGAGGGGCATCACAAGTAGAAAAAGGAAAGTGGTTATCCCTCTGTACAGACAGTTGGTGAGACCCCATCTGGAGTACTACGTGCAGTTTTGGAGACCTCATCTAAGCAAGAACATAGACAGGATGGAAGCAGTCCAGAGGAGGGCAACTAAAATGGTGCAGCATCTACATCAGAAACCATATGAAGAGAGACTGAGAGAGCTTAATATGTATACCCTTGATGAAAGGAGGGACAGGGGGTACATGATAGAAACTTTTAAATACCTCAAGGAAATCAACAACGTCCAGGAGGGTAGCATCTTTCGGAAAAAGAGATGTGTAAGAACAAGGGGGCACAATTTAAAGTTAGAGGGGGGACAGCTCAGGGGTAATGTGAGGAAATTCTTTTTCACAGAGAGAGTGGTGGACGCATGGAACCGCCTTCCTGGAGAGGTTGTGGGGTCTAAAACAGTGGGGGAATTCAAACATGCATGGGACAGACATAAGGCAATTATAGTGAGGAGTTGCAGGAAGTAGGCTGTTGGTTAACTAGAATCTGTAGCTTATCCAATAGGTAGGGAAATGGGCAGACTGGGTGGGCCAAGTGGTCCTTATCTGCCGTCAAAGTCTATGTTTCTGTGTTACTTCACTGATGTTTCAGCATAATTCTTTTAAGGCCATTTCAAGCAACATCACATGTTTTAGCTTTTTAAACTTTTATAAACTTTTATAAACTTTTTAAACTTATTTAATTTGCCTTACAAACAGGAACTGGAGAGCAGGAATCGAGCTTCAGTTTACAGGGTACACTTACCTTACAGCAGTGAAAGGAACTGGCTAAAGCAAAACTTGGTGGTGAGAGTACAGGAGCAGTGTCTACATCAGAAGGAGGAGGAGGAAACATTAACGCAACCTTTGTCAAACTGGAGCAGCTTCTCAAACAGGAAGTAAATGTAAGTTATAATATTTCAACATTAGAAACCTATCTGGAATGGGGCCAAGTGTTGTATGGGTTGCAGGTGATTAAAACTCTGTCTAGTGTCTTTGAAAATTTCAAAAATAAAGACGTACGGTTAAAGATCTTGGAGGCTGCTTCAGTTGAGTATACCAAGTTAATTATTAAAGAAGACTCTGAAAAGTTTGAAGATTTAAGGGAGGAGCTGAGAATTGCTAAAATAGAAATTTCAGCACTGAAAGACCATAAAGACTTTAATCAACTAGACAAATCATTAAAGAACAAAATTTACAAGCATGAACAAGAAGTGATAACCAGGAAGCAGAATAAATTGATAATTGAGACAATAAAGAATATGAATCAGGAACAGCTTTTACCCTACCAAATAAAACCAAAAGACCCCATTCATACAGTAGGGGCAGATCAAGAAATAGAGCTAAAAGAAATGATAAGGAACAGAACAATAAACCCACATCGAATAAGACTGTCTCCTTTGATCTCACAAAGAATACTGAAGTAGGTCCTTTTTTAGAGCAGGCAGAAGGAGGAGAGGAAGATGAACATGAAGAGGTAAGAGGGGAAGAAACAGAAAATACTACCAGGAGAGGTTTTAGGACAACAGTAAACAAGTCGAATTACAGATTATGAACCTATTGGATTTAAAATTAACTGAGACCCAAAATTCCTTACTCAAAAAGGGACTTAATTTTGTACCCACTCCTATGGTAAATGAATTTACAGTTTTTGCATACATTTTCAAACTATTCAGGAAGATCAAACTGAGATTTTTTTAACTAAAAATTCAAAAGATCTGTGAGAGCAACTATGGGTTTCTTAGAGCCAAAAGATATAAACGTGGATGAGGACTTGGATTTCCTGATAGCATCTCTGGGAGAACATGCTGGAGAAGACAACACAGAAAATGAGGAGGACATTATTAACTTAGGAGTTTTACAGAGTTTTCTGGAAGAATATGAATCAACAAGTCAATCAGAAAATGAAGAACAAGAATGGGACGTTAAACACCTGAGGAACTTTTTTTTTAGGTGTAAGTCTGATTTTTTGTCCATTGATTCAAAATAACAATATTCCACTGTTTGAAAAAAAACAGTTATAATGCAAGTAAAGGAACTGTTAAATAAGGAGAGCAGTAAAGGCAGGGGGAATCTGACATTTGAGGAAACTCAAGCTTTAAGTGGACTAATGAAAAATGAGCATGTCATAATTAAAGCAGCCGATAAGGGGGGAATCTAGTAATAATGAATGTAAATGATTATCAGAAAATGATAGAAACTTTGCTGAATGACTCTATTAGCTACAGAAAACTTAGGGGAAACCCAACCCATCAATTTAAAAAGAAACTATTTGAATTGTTGGAGAAAGCACAGACACAGGGCATAATTAGTAATGAAGAATTCAGATATTTGTACCATGAAGCCCCTGTTTTGCCCACATTTTATGTGATCCCCAAGGTTCACAAAAGTTTAGAAAACTCACCAGGGAGACTTATAGTTTTGGGGGTGGGGTCACTTATATTACCCTTACGTGAATTTCTAGACCTATTTCTACAGAGTTGTATGAAAAAAAATCCTCTCTTATCTGAGAGATACCAGTGATACTATTAGTAAATTTAAAAATATTGATTGGCAGGAACATTTCCATTGGATAACCATAGATGTAGAGGCTTTACACACCTCCATCAGGCATACAAAGGGGATTAGAGCAGCAGAATATTTCCTAAGGAAAGAAAATATGAGAACACATATTTCTGTGGAATTTTTAACATCAGCATTAGAGTTTGTGTAAACTCACAATTTCTTTGAATTTAACAGGGATTATTACATCCAGCAATGTTGAACGGCAATGGGGGCCTCAGTGACCCTTGCCCAGACTAATCTTTTCATGGGACTGTGGGAGCAAGAGGTGCTATTAGATCAAACAGTTAATCCATGTTTCCATAGAATGATCAAGTGGGGAAGATATAGTGATGATTGTTTGTGAATCTTTAATGGTAGTAAAGAGAAAGCGGAGGAGTTTGTTGACTGGTTGAATAAGAATGAATGGAATCTTAGATTCATATCTAAAATTGACCAGGAAAAAAATAACTTTCTAGATATTACTTTTAGAGGAGATGTTCAACTATGGACAATTAGTAAGGATTAGGAGAAATTGTACCCTTGATGAATACTTTAAAATGCAGTCAGAACAGTTACTGCAAAGATTTAGGCATAGAGGGAACACGGAACCTGTACTACAGGAATCATTGATCAAAGTGAACTCCATGACTCAAGAGAATTTGCTAAAAACTAGGCACAAGGGCAGTAGTGGACTGAAACAGTTAGAGGATGGTCTCATAACATTCTCAACAGAATAAAACAGGAATTCCAGGCATGTAGGAAACATAATATGGAGAAATTGAGGAACATTACTGAGTGATGGTATTTTGATTAAAGTAGTAGGTGAACATACAAGGGTGACTTTTAGAAAAACTTCCTCTCTAAAAGATAAATTGGTACATAGCCAGTTTAAAAGAGAGGAGGGGGACCATCCAACATGGCTCCCGGTAAGACCAACAGGTGTTTACAAGTGCTGTAATTGCAATGTTTGCCAGTACATGAATCCAAAAAAGGAGTTTGTTTCCACAGTGACAGGCAAAAAGATAAAAATCAGAGATTGTATTACATGTACAACCACTCTTGTTGTATATATACTATGGTGCAGCTGTAACTTGTATTATATAGGGAAGACAGTAAGAATGCTGAAGAAAGAATCCAAGAGCATGTTCACTCAGTTATAAATAAAAGAATGGATAACCCTGTGGGTAGGCATTTCCTGGAAACCCACAAGGGTGAGACAGCCACACTTTATTGGATTAGAACTTGTGAAAAATCCAGATAGGGGTGGTAACAGACAAGATATACTGCTAGAAAGAGAAAGTTACTAGATTTTTACTTTAGGCACAGTAAGACCAGGGGGATTGAATGATACCTGGGATCTAAAACCATACTTAAGAAAGAAATGATAATGAATTTGCCATCATTCAGTTATGGTTCAGTTATCAGCTGCTCGCCTTTGAACAGGGCTGCTACAGCTCCCCCGGTCAGCCGGCCGCTCCGTAGCTGCCGACCAGCTCCAGAAGCCCAGACACAAATCCAGCCAAGCTGCTTGCCCTTGAACAAGGCTGCTACAGCTCCCCCGGTTGGCCGGCACCTCTGTAGCTGCTGACCAGCTCCAGAAGCCTGGACACAAATTCAGCCAAGCTGCTTGCCCTTAAACAGAGCTGCTACAGCTCCTCCAGTTGGCCGGCACCTCCATAGCTGCCGACCAGCTCCAGAAGCCCAGACACAGATCCAGGCAAGCTGCTTGCCCTTGAACAAGGCTGCTATAGCTCCCCCAGTTGGCCGGCACCTATGTAGCTGCCGACCAGCTCCAGAAGCCTAGACACAAATCCAGCCAAGCTGCTTGCCCTTGAACATGGCTGCTATAGCTTCCTCGGTCGGATGGCACCTCTGTAGCCACTGACCAGCTCCAGAAGCCCAGACATAAATCCAGCCAAACTGCTTGCCCTTGAACAGGGCTGCTACAGCTCCCCCAGTTGGCTGGCACCTTTGTAGCCACCGACCAGCTCCAGAAGTCTGGGCACAAATCCAGCCAGGGTACAGCCACAGTGCCTGCCAATTGGAAGTCAGGCACCTTTTCTAAAGCCAAACTGATTAGTCCAAATACACTCTGGGTGGGATATTCAAAAGGGTTGCGCCATGCACAACAGGGTTGCACATGCTCAAGTCCTACATTGCGCCATTCTGCGATATTCAGCAGGAGGCAGTTGCGCAACTGAAAACAGGCTGAGCAACAGCACAATGCAAATGAATGCATGCTCAACAGGAGGGGGAGGAACCATGCATAAACTGCACAGCCCGATATTCAGTCAGGCTGTGCAAAGTTGTGCAGGCGCAACCCCCAACCTGCGTCTGCACAACTTTGAGCCAAAAAAAAAGGCTTGAGGCCACCACAGGTGAGCTGCTGCATTGCAGGGTGCAACACAGCAGCTGCCACCTGTGGCTGGCCTCAACCAATCCCTGTGCCCCCCAGCGATCGCGGGCATCAATGTAACTCCCCTCCCATTCACATCCCTGGTGGTCCAGTGGACGAAATGCCCGATCGCGGGCAGAAAGTATCTAGAACCCCCAAATCCCATGTGCCTGATCGCGGGCAGAAAGAATACAGAACCCCCACATCCCATGTGCCGATCGCGGGCAGAAGAATATAGAACCCCCATCCCATGTGCCCATTCCGTGGGCAGTAAGTAAATTCCCCAAAACCATCTCCCTGGTGTCTAGTGTATTGACCCACCCACCCACGAGAGGAAGCCAATGCCAACTTATGGGGTTTGCCCTAGGCATTGTTTTTTTAAGTTTCCAAGGTCCCACAGCCAATAGAGACCTGCCCTGCTGGCGGGGAAGCCTACCAGTTCCCAATTTAAATGTTGTTTCTGCAGTGCCCTCTGGATTCGAAGGAGTGACCGCATTTGAGACAGCACCAGGGGTCGTAAGGGAGCCAGGACACTAAGTAGCCCTCCCCCAAATGATTATTGAAGGAAGCAACTGGGCCGACTCAAGGTTTTTTTTTTCCCCAACTCCCAACCCCTCACCTGCCCAAGTACTGAATAGGCTCCATAGAAGAAGCAATATCGTTGCCCAGCAAATGGTAAATGGGAACCAGGAGTGACGTTGAGAGTATGCAGGGTGTGTGCACCTGAGTGATTGGTCTGGGCTTGACATTGTGAGTTGCAGCAGGAGACCTGCTTCTGGAAATGAAAATGAACTCCAGAGGGGGGACTGCTACAGGGTTTATCTAACTGCATTAAGCCACTGTGATAACATGGAAAATGGACTCGAGAGGGTGAGCTGCTACTGTGTTTGTTTAAACTGCATTAAGCCACCGTGATATCACACTGAAATTGTTGCTGGGGGGGACTGGGAGGAAGGAATTTTTCCTCTCAGTGTTGTTGGTGTAGTAGCACATTATTTAATATTGCTAAGGTCTACAGTGCAGCTGATGATAGTATACATTTTTTTGCTGGACATCTGTGCATTTCCTAGGGATTGAGACTGGTTTAAATGGGTGTATTGCCTAAGTCACTCATATTTGTTTTATCTCTATACTGAATTTAACCATGGCGGGTGTGTTTGATGCTATTATTTATGGTGATCTTACAGGGCTGAACATTGTTTGTAGATACTGTACCCATTGATGTCCCTGCTAATTGCAATCAGTGATCCAGCTCGGTCTTTGATATATCCAATCTGATTGTCATTACTAAAATACCCTTTCTGGATAAAATTACATTTTCACCTTGTATGCTGTTGAGAGTGCTTAGGGCCCTGAAAACACTTAACTGGAGATCAAGTACTGGCCTAAAATGCCTTAGGAGTTGTTGCATTCTCTTCCTGGTAATGTTAATACTTCTTACTGCAGGAGATATTGAACCTAACCTGGGCCCTACCTCTCATCTACCCACTAATCTATGTCCACTCCCCTGGGCTGGGACTAACGGGCTTAAACTTGCCTACCTTAATATAAGAAGTCTGCTCCCTAACGTTAATGACCTTATTATGTGGGTACATCAGTATCAGCCTGATGTATTGGGGATCTCTGAAATCTGGCTTAAATCTAATATTCCTGACAATGTATGCACTCTGCCTGGCTATATCTACTTCAGGCAAGATAGAAAAAAATTCCAAAAGGGGGGTGGTACCTTCTTCTATATTAAGGACCATTTAAATGCATCAGTTATGCCTTGCCTTACATTCACTGATGTTGACCTGGAGTATTGCCATGATGTGATCCTATTGGGAAAGGTAAAGAAACTTCATCTGTTCTGTGTGTACATAACTCCTACTTGTGGACTCAGTGCTCTTGCTAAACTAACAGGAATAATGGGTGCCCTGGTCAAGGGAAATGAGTTTATTATCCTGGGTGATTTCAATATAGATTGGATTGGAAAAAATAGGACCTCTGTAGACTACTATCTAAGTAAGCTAAATGCAGCACAGACCATTGATCAACCCACTAGGCAGACTAAGGTTGGGGTAAGGTGACACTGCTGGACTGGATCCTAACATCTAGGGTGGACAGATTCTCCCTCTCTAGCATTTTTCCTGACTAGTTCAGTGATCATTCCCCACCTACTGTTGGTTCTATGTGATATTAGTGACAATTAAGTAGCAAAGAGCATATAAGCTAAAGCAAAGCACTGAAGCCCAAAATAGCCCAAGACAAAATCACGAGTGTCAAAATAGTGACACTCAAATGAAAAAAAAAGGGCAAATGGCATGCCACCACAAAAACATGGAATTCGAGGCACCACATCACACCTGGAACAGACCAAAGAAACCCCAGCACAGATGGCAACAATGGAAACTGTATGTTTGGGGGTTTTGCTCCCGCACCTCTAACTAAATTATTATAACAAACTCAGAACACACACTGTTCCTAATTGGTGCACCTGTTGTGTGATGTAGCTGGTTCTTCCTCTAGCTATTTTCCACCCTCACTATTTAGTGACTCACTATTTTCACACACTCGCTATTTAGTGTCGCTCACCATTGTATCACACTCGCTATTCCAGCAGGTGCTCAAACTGAGTCACTCAATTTGACTTGCTCAGTTTGACTAGTCCATATTATGGGATACCCCTACGGTTTGTGGAGGGCCTAATTCCTGTTCCCCCCCCAAGGCTGATTAACTTCCATGACTTTTCTAAATTAGATGATGCAGCTTTTAAGGCTGCTCTAGCACAGATGGACTAGTCTTATCTCTGGACCACTGACAATGTCAGTGATGCAGCCACCTATTTTAGTAAGGTCTTTCAGGAACTGCAGGACAAATATGTACCAATCACCACTAGAAGAATTAGGGATTTTGCCAACAAGTGGCTTGATCATAATTTGCTAGCATTGCTAAAATATCAGGACAAACTCTGGGTAAAGTTTAAGGCACCTGGAAGTGCCACTGACTGGGTAAAATATAGGCATCTTTGGTCTGAATGTAAAAAAGCAGTACAAAGATAAACAAGAGCACCTACCATAAAAAAATTCCCTCTGCCACTATGGGAACCCCCTCAACATTATTGGAAACAAATAAAACACCTTCTGGGACAGAATAGCAATTCCATGCCCCTTGACATGGTCATAAATGGCATAAATTGCAATGACCTTTCTACCATTGACAATGCTTTTAATATACAGTTTAGTGATCTTTCGATGTACATGGGTTCCTTCCCAGTAAAGAACTCCTCCCCTGGTAAATCAACTGCCTGCACAGCAGATACGCAGGATGAACCCTGTCCTTTCTATCTTCGAGTGGTTTAAGTGTCTGAAGTATGTAAATTACTGAATCAAATCCCTGTATCTAAATCAGCAGGTTCAGATGGTCTTGAGCCTAAACTGCTCCAGTTAGCAGTAGTGGAAATTGCACCTGTGGTAAACAGATTATTCAACCTGTCCCAAATGAATGGCATAGTTCCTTCTGCCTGGAAGCTGTCCCAAATTATACCTGTTCTTAAGAAAGGGGACCCCAAAATCCTGCATAACTATAGACCTTACCAGTTCTAAATAAAATCCTAGAAAAACTGGTTGCTGTCCAGCTTACAAATTATCTGATTAGACATAAACGGCTATCTCCACATCAACATGGTTTTAGGAGTGGTCACAGCAGCTCCACTACATTACTGTCACACACCAATCATGTTGCCACTGCAATGGATAGAGGTGATTACATTGGCAATGTGTTCATATCTCTAACCAAGGCCTTCGACCTTATTGACCACACACTGTTGAATACTAAACTGAAAGATCTAGGTCTGGCAGCGCCTGCCCTTATTTGCTTCAATAACTATCTTCAGCATAGACAGCAACTGGAAAAATTGGTACGTCGCTATCAGAACCTGTACCATCTGTAGTTGGGGTTCCCAAGGCTCTGTTCTGGGGGCTTCTTTTCTTTGCATATAGCAAGTTGCAAGAGTTCTTTACTTACAGTATGCCAATAAGTTATGCAGATAACTTAGCACTTGTTGCCTGCTCCACTGATATTCATAAAATAAATAGCATGCTCTCCCATATCATACAGGCAGTGCAAACCTGGCTACTACAAAACAACATTGCACTTAAATATCTCAAAAACACAATCTGAGCTTTTGCCCCCCCACTAAGAAATTGTCAGACCCCATCCAAATCACTTGTAATGATGGTACCATGGTTGAGGCTGTGCAGTCCTTTTGTCTACCTTGGTGTTATCCTGGATCCTTCTCTTGATTTTCAAGTACATGTATATAAGACCTGTAAAGCTCTCAATTTTACACTGGGCTTGGCCTATAGAATTAGACAAAATCTCACCTTACATGCATGTTTATCTGTCATGAGGCGCATACTGCTTCCTAAATAGAGAGAGCAGACTCCTTCAAGCTGGTATCCTATCAGATACCATCAGCGATCCGTCCCCAAATACTTTGTTTAGGCAACCAAATCAGTGTCCCCAAAATCTAACTTTCAGAGCAGGTGAAATCTCTGGAAAGTTAGATTTTGTGACGGACGGTTGCCCAGACAAAGTATATTGAAAATACCAAGGTGAACCCATTTTCAAAGCTGGTCCTTGAGCTGGAGCTGGACCTCTGTCCATGGATAATTATAGGCCTATCTCTTTACTGCCACACCTGAGTAAACTCCTCAAAAACGTAGTCCATCACCAACTCTCAGAATATGTCAACAAATATAATCTACTTTGCCCATACCAGCATGAGTTCAGGAAGTATCATAGTACTTCATATGCCAAGGCCCATTTCACAAACCATGTGCTTAGAAAGGATATAAGCAACCTCAAAGGCACTGTCTTCATTGACCTGACCAAGGCTTTTGACCTGGTTGACCACAGTTTGCTCCTTGGTGGGTTAAGGATCCTTGGTTGCAGCGGAGATGGCTACTTGGTTCCAGAGTTACCTCTGGCCAATCCCAAATGGCTGGCATTGGGGAGCTACATCAGTGGCTAAGGCTGTAACTACTGGTGTCCCCCAGGGTCTATCCTGGGACAGCTCCTCTTCTCACTTTTTATTAACTTCCTACCTACAGATAACCATTCTTGCAAGGCCATTCTGTACATGGATGACCTAGTGTTGTTCCACAGCACCAAGTCATTGACTAGCCTATCCTCCTCTGTAACCCAAAACTATGGGTGGCCCTATGACTGGTTTCTGGGAGCACAGACTCCTGGTAAACACAAACAAGACAAAGGCAATGCTCCTGGAATCCAAACCCAAGATTACTAAACTGACAAATACTCAATCTACCCTGGCAGTCCTATCTCCAGATGGCTACATCCTTGAAAATGTACCCTTCTTCAAATACCTTGGTGTTACCCTTGACCCTTCTTGACTTTCTCCTTACACATCAATAACACCTTGCAGAAGATAAATCCAAAACTAGTGGTGGGTTTCTGTCTAAGGCACTACTTGATCCTGGAGGCCAAGGGTGCCATAGCTCAAGGCAACCTCCTTCCTCTTATGGACTACACTCATACCTCCTACCAACTTCTCACAAGGCTAACTACTGCCTACAATAATATTTGTAGAGTTATGTTAAGGGCACCCTACTCCACGCACCATTGCTACCTTTACCAGACCCTAGGCTGGCTCCCCATGCCAGAAACAGCTACTTCCTCGGCTGCACCATAGATAATGCTATCAGAAATGGTGGCCTAGTCCCCTTCTTCCTTGATCAAACTAAATATTTGCCCATATAACCTTCAGACCTCTAGTGTTCCTCCCTAGTGGTTCCATGGATATCTACTTGCCTGGGGAGTAAAGCTTTCTCTCTGTAGCCTCCAGACTGTGGAACAGACTACCTGCCCTCTTCTCTCTAGACTCACTCCTAGCAATCAAGACACACTATAACACTACCTTGATGGTCTGTGCCATGTGTACCTGCCCTCTGGGTGACATGTTTGCTTCACATTTCTGATGTGAACTCCTCACTCAATTGCTGATACATATGCGATTATTTGATCCTGCTGTACTGCACTGAATATCCCTGCTGTTAGATTGCCATGTGTTGTATTTTACCACTCTGTAATGTTCTCTGTAATGTAAGCTGTACTTGCACATGCGTTTTGTATTCCTTGTCCTACTTCTGTACCATTGTACCCGTGAAACTATATTTTCCAAACTGTATTACCTATGTGCCATCTCTATGGCCCAGGTCATGCCTGAAAATGGTACCTGGGATCAGTGTAGTTGCCTGGTAAACACATACATAATTAAATAAATAAACTACTGCACAATGTTGCTGTTTATTCAGCTTCAGCTTCAAAGCTGGCCTTAAGGAAGTGTGAAGTCACATACAATAACATATGCTGGTTTGTTCTTGCAACAAATAGACTTTGTTCATCATTGCACCCTTTATGAGGGGCAGGTGGCTCCTCCAAGTGCACTGCATGACTTAGCTACAGGTGGCACAGTCAACAATATTCCAAAATCAACAGCCTCAGCACCTAGCTGCACTGCTTCAACAACAGGACTATCCTTTCCCCTTACGATCCATGAACCTTGACTTACTTACAGTGCCCAAACTGAGGACTAATCTGGGGGCTGCTGCATTTCAAAACTTTGTACCTTGGTTAAGTAATAATATCCCTAATGATGTTCGTGCTAGCTCTTCTTCTAGGGGCTTTTGACATGCCTTCTGTGGGCAACTACTTATTTTTAATAAGTGTAGTTGCTCTTCTAGGAGGTGATAGACATCTGTGGACCATGCTTCTGTGGTTCACCTTGGAGTATCTCGTAGTAATATGACATCTGATTATTATTCCTTTATTATTTACAATTCTGTTCTAAATGTTGTAATTCCCTACTTTTTTAAACACTGTACCTTTGTGTATACTATGATATGATGCTTTTGCTCTGTCATGTTTCATACCGTTGTAAATATTGTGTTTCCTCTATGTATTTTGTTGTGATTTGTGCTCATCTCCCTCAATTGTAACTTCCCGGGTTGTGCCTGAAGAAAAGACATTTTCTGTCTAGTGCACCTACCTGGTCAACAAAAACTAAATAAATAAAATATGGATGCTTGGCTTAAACTTAGCAAGATCAGCTGAGGGCATGATACAGTTTATGAGCCCAAATGCTCTCTATATAGACAACTACATTACAAGGGACATGAACACATCACACTGCACAGAGTTAATGCTCTTCAAGTGCACAGTCTGGAGGCAGTCAGTGTGAAACCACTTGAAATGTCTGCCTGTATGCTGGCCAGTCACTAAAATTGTGGATGCTCCATTTGAAAATAAATAGTTCATGCTAAACTCTAGGGAACCTAATGCCCCTTCTGTTCTGTTCACCTCTATGAGTTTAGCATATATAGTTTGTATTTCTGTTTTAGTTACTGGTTTTGCAGGCTTTTCAGGATATGGTATCAATGCTTGGTGTACTAGATAGGTACTTTAATTTTAATATGCATAACTAAGTGGATGCGTGTATTACCTTGTCTCTTGCACTATGGCTTGCATTTGATCTTGGTATCTGCCTGTGTGTTACTACAGCATGTACAGTGCATGTTATTGCATTACCTATGCATGCACTAAAGTTGCATTGTAAAAGAAATGTACTAATAAAAAGATTAACTGAAAAAAATGAAACATTTTTTTTACATCAACAAATTATGTCAGCAGGTTGCCTTACTCCTATCTCTGCATGTAACAATTTTGAAGGTTAACCTGTAGTTGTTCTATGAGAGCAGCACAATAAAAGTTTCTGTCTATTAAGTTTGTCACACTAGGTTGTCACAGTGGTGCCAGTTGCCATGCAGTTAAATTGCAATAGAATATAAGCAAGGAATTACATAGAAATTACAGATTAGTTGCAATTCAGCTGTCTTAAAGAAGGTGTGACATTTGTAATGAGGCCTTAATGTATTTGTGACGTAATGGTCAGATTACTAAATCATGTGCGTAGTGCATTCTCTGAGGGAAATGTATGATGATTAAGTAATGTTGTATGTCTTTACTATTTTTTGTGTAAAGTATGTATAGCTGACTTGTTGATGGTGTTTGTAAATTACCTGGAAGTGCTATGTTCTTTGATGTGAAAGCATGTAAGGTTAATTAGTGAGTTGAAAGCTGCTGCAGTGGTCAGAGTATGTTTGTGTTGATAAAGGTGGAGCTCAACAGCAAAAGTACACGTCTGTAACCACAAGCAGGTAAGAACTCTCTAGGCCTGTACATGGGTATTCTAATATATAGTGTTAAGACTATCTGTGTCATGACATATGTGACTGTATGGGGACTACTACATTAATTTCTGCACCTGTTACATTTTGCACATCTCAAGGGGTGTATAAGGAATAAACACACTAGGGTGTCTGGTAGAGCTGAAATATACAGATACTTGCTGTGTATTTCTAAGTACAAGACACAGTTGAGTGCTTTCCATCAGAAGACATCCATATATCTTGAACAATGTGACCAGGGAGTCCCAGGGGAATAGATGGGGACTTTTTGAGGGAGATCGAGGAGCTCATTGCTGGCCTGGTGTTGGAGTCCCCAGGTGGTTGATTCTGGGGATTTCAATGCTTGGGGTTGATGGCTGGCTCTCAAACTTTGGGCGATCTCCTTATGAGCATAGGCCTGACACAAAATGTAATATCAACAATGCACTTGGGTGGCCTCACATTGGAGTTAGTTTTTTCAGCAGGTTTAAATATTACTGTCCTCTGTATTGATCCAGTGGTTTGGTTGGATCACAGCACCATGGGGTTCATGTTCAGGCCCCCAATGCTTCTGCCCCTGTGGAGATGGTCCTGTACCGCTGTTAAGAGGGGTTCTCTATGGGACTGTCGGCAGAGCTGGACCTATTAAGTGTTGGGGCACCTTGTGTGATTGGGCCGGAGGAAGCAGTGGCAGCCATACCTCTCAACTGTCACACATTACGAGGTATGTCACTCATTTTACCCCTCAGAAATCCTCTGCTCCACATGAAGAAGGGGATATTTCACATTTCCCACTGAGACTTTAAAGCAGAAATTCATAAGTATCTACTATGCTCTGTTATCAGCAAACATTATTAACATTAGTGCACTGACAGCAATAGTGTTCCGACCTTGCAGCGCCAAGTTTGATGATATGTCACACATTTTGGTTATTTGTCACACATCTTGTCACACATTTCAGGGAAGAAAGGTCGAGAGGTATGCCTTTTAGTGGCAGCTTATAGTGGGGCTGTGATTGTGGCCTTTGAATCAATCACACCCATTCATGTCCACCCCTTGCCTACTCACTGGAGACCTCCTTGGTATGATGAGGATCTCTGGAGTTTAAAGACTAAGGGGTGGAGGTTAGAGAGACACTGGAGGAGATCTGGCTGGATGTAGGACAATTTGGCCCTGAGGTCACATTATGCTGACTATCAGGGGCAATCTTTTGAAAGAAGGTGGAGTTTCTGTCTAGGGAGATTGCTGCAATGAGGATCAGACATGCTCAGCTCTTCCAGATAGTAGACAGGCTTTTACATCCTATCTGTCTCTGTGCTGGAGGAGCAGGTTCTAGCACTAGGTATGAGGAGTTGGCTCTGTTCTTCACCAACAAGGTGTCCTCTATCAGGGCTGAGGTCTCCTCAAGTATATCTTGAAAGAGATGCAGTGTCCAGCCTGAGTTGTGCCAAAACATTCCTCCTGTCTGGGATGAGTTTGAGCTGGTTGGGGTGGAGAAGGTGATAGGGATAATCTCAAAGCTGCGGCCTACACATTGTGATCTGGACCCAGGTCAGACCCACCTTTTGGTTGGATGTTCGGACCTGATGGGACCTGTGGTTGCTGAGGTTGTCTGGAGTTCCTTGAGGAGCAGAGTATTCCCAGTGTGCTTGAAAGAGGCTCTGGTTATACCCCTTTTAAAGAAGCCCTCTTTGGACCTGGACTGCCTCAGCAACTACAGGACGGTCTCAAACCTCCTGTTTCTAGGGAAGATTATAGAGAAGGTGGTGGCCATTCAGCTTGAGAGACATCTCGCATCTTCTTCTACCTATGAGCCTTTCCAGTCTGGGTTCTGGGTGGGGCATAGTACAGAGACTGCCCTGGTAAGGGTGCTTAATGATCTTTTGACAGCTGAAGGACAGGAGAACCTGCACCATCTTGGTTCTCCTGGACCTCTGCAGTGTTTGACACTGTGGACCATGAGGTGCTGCTTGGTCACCTGCAGTTCTGGTATGGTCTGTCCGTAATGTCATCTACTGGTTCAGGTCATACCTGACAGACAGAGTGTAGAGGCTAAAATGGGACTTGTCTCATCTATCCTGAAGCCTCTGAGCTGTGGGGTCCTGCAGGGCTCAGTCTTTTTGCCCTTATGGTTCATGGTGTACATGCTGCCTTTGGGGGACATTAACAGGTGTACAGGCTGGGTTTTCACTGCTTTGTAGATGATACCCAGCTGTACCTGTCATGTGCACCTGATGCTCAGGTGTCAAACTCTGTATTTAACAGCTGCCTCAAAAAAATCCATTTGTGGTTGGCTCACAACTGACTTAGGCTCAACCCAGACAAGACTGAGGTATTGGTGATGGAGCCAGGTCATTGTGGAGGAAGGGGGGATGGGGGGTTGTCCCCTAACCTAGTGTTGGGGGGTGTTCCCCATATCCCCTCTAGACAGGTGAAGGATTTGGGTGTGATCCTAGATGACGGCTTGACACTTGATGCTCAGGTGTTGGCCATGGTCAAAAGTGGATTTTATCATCTTAAGAACATCACCCAAATCTGAGCCCTGATCCCCCCTGAGGACCTGCCCACACTGGTGCATGCTTTCATCACTTCCAGGCTGGATTACTGTAATGCCCTATACCTCGAGTTATCTGAGGCAACCTCCACAGGCTGCAGCTGGTGCAGAACACGGTGGTAAGACTCTGACTGGGGTAAGGAGATGTGAGCATATTACCTGGCCCTCCACAGACTGCAATGGCTGCTGGTCAGGTGGAGGATTGTCTTCAAGATAGGGCTTCTTTCCTATAAGACCCTGCATGAAGGGGTCCTGTCTATCTGTAAGATCTCGTCTCCATTGTCCAGCCCGGCACTCCATTCTGCTAAAGGAGGCCTCCTTGGAGTTCCCAGGGATAGGCTGTGGCATTCAGGAGATAGAGCATTTGCATTGGCTGTGCCAAACCTGTGGAACTCCTTACCAGATTATTTGAGGGAGGCTTCCTCGGTGGTAGCCTTTAAAAGGGGGTTAAAAACATACCTGTTACAACTAGCTTTTATTGATTGATGCTGCTATGAACTGTAGATAGATGGTTTATATACTGACTGTATTTATAATGCTTTTATATGTGTGTGTTTTTACTTGATTTAGATATTTGTATTTTGTATTATTGCTTTTATTGTATAGCTCCCAGTGTCCCAGGAGTTGGGTGCTTCATAAATAAAATACCTATCTAGCTGTCTGTCTGTCTGTCTATCTGTTCATCTATCTATCTATCTATCTATCTATCTATCTATCTATCTATCTATCTATGTGCCATTCCTCTTATAAAAACTGTCATAAAACTTAAAAAATAATAATATATTTAATGACATATCTGCTATGAGATCTGATGTGTCCAGTTGTACTAGTAGAGCCACACAGTCACATAATGTTCTTGGCAAATCCGATCCCCAGGATTCCTTCACCTATTTTATAATATTAAATGACAGTGAATGTATATTCTAGCAGTTCCTTTACATATTGCCACCTGCCACAAAGCTAATCACACAGATTAGAAAATATTTACACACTTGCATAGTGCTGTAATTCGATTGTAGGTAGTCTGCCTGATTACAATGCCGCCATGATTATACACCTTTCCACATATGACTAAGACAGCATTCTTGCCACTTTTACACACACATACCTACTGTTGTGTACATTTCATACAACACTTAGTACATATATGGCAACCAAAAATGTGTCGAATAGTCACAGTACACCACATTTTCAGTATATTGTTAGCGGGACAGGGCAGTTAAAATAGGAGTTAGCAACTGTTTAGTAAACACCTGTTTGACGTAAGTGTTGGTATGCATCATCACAGTAGCATTTCCATTTGTCACGTACTCCAGAAATTAAAATGGCTGTTTATATTATGTGTGTAATGCCTATAGTTCTGCTCTCACCACACATATATTGTCAGTAGTGGAGTAGAACAGACTGGAAACCTAGTTGTCTCACCATAAGAAGGGGCCAGAAATAACACTTTCCCTAAGGGAATCTGCCATATGTTGGTTGATGAATTTGTGGAAATCAATATAAAATTAACTCTCCAGTTACAGTAGATGAAGCTGTTAAGGACAGCATATGTGTATGTGTGTGTGTGTAGGCATACATACTGAAGCATCATCAGCATACTGTAAGTCAAAGCACCACTGCTTGTGTGCCAGACAGGAAACATGGTTCGGGAATCTGTGCAAATGCTTTGTGCACTCACAGTGTGTAGTGCAATTTTAATTTTTGAGTATATGCTACAGTACTGTGATGCTACATAAATGCACTAACCACAGACAGGTGTATGTTCCCATTAAACAGCAGAATTTCATATAAAATACCATGTAACTACATTATATCTAATATAAGACTTGCTGCCTAATTAGATGACAGGTAGAGATTGTTTGTTGCAGAAGAAAATGTGGAAAATATAGGTAGATCATCAAAATTAATTTAATTTCTAATTCTCTTTTCCCCTGTTTCATCCTCATATGTTTTTTCTCTCTTTGTCCTTCACCCAATACTCCCCCTCCATCAGGGCCAAAGGTCATGTTGCTCCAGCCCTTGTTCATCTGCCCCATATGCTGTGGCCACAGTCAGTGGGTACTTTCTCATCTGGGTACACAGGCCGATACCAGAGTTTTATATTCCTTTTGCTAAGGGCCCAGATGCTGTTGTTTCTTCAGATTCCAATAAGGTGTGTCCTACATTGAAAGTGATTTATGGAAGGTTGCCATTGTAAATGGGCATAGTAACCTGTAGGAGTTGTGAATCAGTCTCCTCCCATTCAAACTGCCAGAAAGTACTGTTTTCCATGAAAAGAAAAATCCTTTTATTTCACTGCTCCATTTCATTTGCATAGCTCTGGCCCATTTTTCTCAGTCTGCAAAAGCGTGACGTCATACAAGAGAAACAAAGTTTATAAGCACTGCTTTGAAACAGAGACCTCTGTTGGTCAGTCTTGGTATTGCTGACATCTACACTACCGACTTAGGAGACTACAACTCTCAGTAAAGAACTCTTGTCAGCAAGATACTATATGCACAATGCCTTGTTTGGAAAAATAACATAGGAGAGCTTGTATTGTTGAAGCCACTACAGAGATATGGGACTGCACCTCACAGTAACGGAACTGGGAAAACAACTTCTTATTGTACCCAAATTGTCTTGTTATGTACATCTACATATTAGGTGCAGTCACCACCACCAAAATAAGGGACTGCACCTCTGAGTAACTAGCATTTAAATTACCTTTATAATTTACCCAGACATCCTTGGTGTTGTTTGTAAAACAATGACAGCTCCCTTGCATGATGTCATTTTGGGAGGGGTGGCCACACAGAGAAAACTGGAGGACAGGCAGAAAAAAAGTGCTGATAAAACATCAACAGAACTGACTATGACAGATTTTTACAAAATAAATTACAACATCAATATCTGAAACATGGCTGGCAATGACATACTATGTGAAAAGGCATTTGGGGAACTTCCTTAAATCACTTTAAATATCTGGGGATCAGCATTGAGCGAAGGATTTTTCCAGCATGATTACCTCCTCCTGGGCCACCATGACCATGCAGCGACAGGTGCTAACCTGCTCAGAGGCTTTTTGTATCTATTGGGGACTGTGTCCTGCCAACCTGATTAGGATCCTGGGTGTAGGAAAAGAATCCAGGTTCTCAGCTTGGCAAACAATGGTGCTATCTACTAGGCTGTCGAATGCCCCCAGAATGAATTTGTTACTTGTGTATTAGTGGTAAAATGTTGTTTTGTGAAAATGGAAACGTTAAAATTTGTAATGGTGTAGCGGTGTTTATTTATTTATTTATTGAACATATCGGAATTATAACCCTTTGAGTCAAAGACGTCTTTACAAAGACTCCACGTCAGAGTGAAACAGTAATACAATCATAGATAAACAAAGACAAATAGTGGTAAACAAAGCGATTAACAAGGCATACAGTGATTACAAGACAGAGATACTAGGTAATCAGTATATTACGTTGTCAACAGGAAATCATGAACAGAGTAGAGTAATCAAAGGCCACTAGAGGAAACATAGCATAGGCCTTTGAAGTCTGAAACTATATATACAGGTTAACTGAGCAGGACTAGCATAGGGGCAAAAGTCCTTTGTCATGGGGGCCTAACCAAGTGGGAGGGAGGGGAGTTAGTAGCAGTCACAGGTAACTTCCTGTCAGATGTGTTCCTAAGGAGGGATTTGAAATGGGCAAGTTTGGTTTCAGAGAGTAAGGTTTTGAGAAGTGTGTTGAACCAGAGAGGAGCCCTGTAATGAAAGGTTCTTTGGCCCAAGGACATCTTGCAGTGTGAGATGTGGTAGGGGATTTCTTGAGCTACAAGTGTGCTTGATGACTTGAGTGGGTCGAACTAGAGGTGAGAGACTTGGGGGGTAAGGCCAACCAAGATTTTTTGCAAAGAGGCAGGTTTGGTATCTCAGTTGCCCATCAAAGTTAAGCCAGTTAGTAAGGATGTAAAGACTGTAGGTGTGGGTCAGTTGGTCACAGCCAGAGGCCAGTTAACAGGCTATATTCGGGAAATCTGATCCTATTGAGAGCTGTGTTGTCAGCTGTACCATAGAGCAGAATTCCATAGTTGATTAGGGACAAGATGGAAGAGGAGATTGCCAGTGGCAGGGCATCAGGAGGAGACAGTGCTTATAGAGGTGCAGTAGACCAATGCATATATTGACAGTCGAGTTAAGGAGGCTGACTTGTGTTTGTAATATTTTCACTGCTGTTCTTTCTTGAGCTATCAGACCCATAGCCTTCAGTGATGTAATCTGACTAATTATTTCAACTTTCATCCTTTAATACTTTAACAAAAAAGATAATCTGTGCCATATGATCGTCAATTTTCTGTACACCGAGGGGTACAATCTGCTTCTTTCTAGGCAGTCGGAAAAGTGAGCTGTAACTAAACTGACATCACACTGCCTCTTATAATCAAAAGAGTTTTATGGCTTTACATGAAAAAAAATAACACAATGGTATGTTTCAATGCTTTTATATTTATAAAATGATTGATTGGAAATACACACTTAAGGTGAAACTAGTAAGAATTGTTTTTTGTTCTCACTGATCTTTAAGTTGCTTTCTGAAAATTAACCTCATATGTTTTGTGAAAAGACTTGATATTTTTGAGGTACAGTTTCATGGAGCATACAGTAGATGCCTTTAAGAAAAAGGGCCAAGAATTACTGCACTGTAAAATGAAATCCAGCATATGTCTACTATAAATGGCACATGTCCTAACCTCATAGCTTTATCAACTCGTTTTGTTTTTTCTGGCTTGGTTTCTAGTGTGGACCAAGTTGGAGGAATATCAAAAGTATATGACAAGCACGAGTGAAAGGAGTAATAAATCTTGTCCCAGCTAAACAGTCCCTGTCCCAAACAGTGATGAATAATCCAGCATAGACAACAAGATGTTTACTTACAATGTATATAGTTTTCCTCATACAGATTCAATTTAAGGCCCCACTAAGAACTGTAGAAATGTAATAGGTAAATGTCTTGCGTGATGTATTTATATTATTAGGGAAATAATGAAAGTTACTATTTATTAGGGCTGGCAAGATAGCCAAGCTTCCCAATTTGTGAAATGCAGGGCAAAACATGTTCACAGTTTTGCATTTCTCAAAATTCTCTACCATACGAAAAGAAAAGTGAAAAGGTGAAAAAAAAAGACATTAAAAAAAGTACAATAGTTATTTTGTTTCTCACTAATTGTTTCTGTCATTTATTTTTACATGAATAAAGAAAAACCCCACAAAACATTTTTTGGGTAGTGAAAATATGTGTAAACATTTCTACCAATTTTAACGAAATTCTACAAATGCCAACAAAATATTAATTTTTGTGGAATTCATTGGTAGACAAACATTTTGCCCAGTCTTACTGGTAATAGTTACATGGATTTGACGTGTCTTAAAGAAATGTGTCACTGTCCTAAGTAAAACCACAATACTGATAATGCAGTAAAGAACAGTGGCACTCACAAACCTTTTAGAAATGGTTCTAAAATTTTTTTATTGCAATCATATAACTAATGATGATCAAATATATTAAGTACATAACCCAGACAGAGAAAAGTTGTAAAGATGTAGCTGAGCTATGGTATTCTTACACAGGTTGTTCCCCTGCATACAGCTGGTGGGAACTTATGGAGGAGTCTAGAGAGAGTGCACACACACAATGGTGCAGGACTGGGTGCACAGTACATATGGGGTTTGATGGCCCCATAGAGCAAGACAGCATTTAGTATCACTGTTGTACTGTGCTGGAGTTATTTTTTGAGGATTAGTGGCCCCTAGTTGGAGTGCACATATTTCCTGGATTCTGGGCACATATGGAGCCTGAACAGTCACTTGTTCAAATTCATAATGTAATACCAACAGTCCTTAGTACAAACAAACTTAAGATTCTCTAAGATGCTGAATGCTGATGCAGTTTTGCAAGAAAAGAGCGTCAAAGTACAGGAGCTGTGCAATGCAGGTAATACCATACAGCACCATGCAAATCGACAAACTGTGTTTGGCCAAACTCTAGACTGCCTACCATGATCAGTGTGTTCACATGTCAGATTTATTGAGTACGGTGGCCCCATATTCAGAGCCAGCTGTGTGCACCACACATCCTGCAGCACTTTGCATGGCTGACTCGGGGGAAATAGTCAGACTCGTAGTGTGCTCCGCTAACTCTCTGAATATGGGGCTGTGGCAGTACAGCACATAGTGATTATGCCCTGTAATGACACAGACCCCTACAGAATATGGCCTGCAGGAGGAGCTCGGTGGAGAAAGTCCATCCCAAATGGGATAGCAACAGCACTCCTGTGAGCTATATTCAGCCCAGACATGCTAATGAATCAATTGAAATGCAAAGTGCTAAGGGCCATTTGCATGCCCATTATGGGCTCATTACCATGCTGCACATTACCATCACGTTGCTGTATGCAGAATGTTGCAGATCTCCTGACTACCAGTTCGTGTGAGCTGTATCATGTAAATTCACCCAGCTGGTTGATAGTGATCCCCATACCCGATCACTGCTCCTGGACAGCTGTATCACGTAAACCCAACTCATCGATAGATACTGACTCTCAATCATCTCTCAGGTGAGCTGTATCATGTAAACTTATCCCATTGGTCAATAGTGCACCCTATCACTGTCCCCAAATGTTCAATGAACCCTCCTCCCATCCCATCTGCTCAAGACCCTCCATCTTACACCGCCTTAACCCCACACACTGACACCACTATACATCAGTGGGATGGTGACTGCACAGCTTTCTGCTCGCCACCATTGTTTGTCACCATCTGAGGGACAAGGAGCATCATATGCCTACTGTAGAAACAGCTGTTTTACAGTAGGTGCATGATCACTCCCTGTCATTCAGATGGCAACCAGCTCAGGAGGTGAGTGGAGGGCTGTACCATTCATTGTCCTATTCACTGTCCCAATGCAGTGTAGTGGCATCAGTATGTGGGGGCATGGGCGCATGAGCTGGTAAATCCTGAGGTGATGTGACCGAAGGGGTCCACTGAACATTTAGGAGCTGGCAATTGGGGGATGGGGCTATACTATCCACCAGTGGGGTGGGTTTACATGATACAGCATGCTAAGAGCAGCAATCAGGGTGGGGTGGGAGGCCCTCTCCACTCACAGGGTGGGTTTACATGATACAGCTTGCCAGGAGTGGTGATCAGGTGGCTGGGTGATGCTGCCTTGGACTAATGGTTTCTACTGTTAGTCAACTGCCCAGCACCCGGCCGGCAAGGGGGAAGGTCATGCACCACTGTACACATGGATAAGGGCCATAATTTGGCAACATTAAACAGCTTTGAGATGGAGGCTGTTTAGCACTGCCAAAACCTCTGAATATACTACTGCACCCTGTATGCACTGTGGATTCCTCATTTGCATAGGCACATCAGTATATGCTGCGTGATCACACTGTAAGGTTCATGCTGCACAGCTGGGGCTTTGAATATGGCCCTCACCCTGTTGGATCACACTATTCTGGGTTAGCACGGCACTAACATGGTCTGTGCCGCACTAATCTTTTGAATATTAGGGCAGATGTCTTCTTTCAAATAATGTGCTGATAGGAAAGGTTGCTTTTGCACATGACACTGTCCATTTTGTCTCCTTGTTTGAAAGTTTTCTGTGTGTCTATATCTTCTTCAAACAAGGCCTGGTCAAAGCAAAGCAACTGCTATTGCATTAACCTGGAATTAATGTGTGGTTTGGTTGTATTTTGCTTGTACAGTATTATTGAGTTGTAATAATCCTCATACTTATAACACAGTAATAGCACAAAAAATAAAACCTTACACATCAAGCTAATGCAGAAGCAGCTGTTGTTGACTCTTGACACAGACACACAGACACACACACACATGTGCGCACACACACGTGTGCATACACACATGCTCATATATTTACACAAAAGTAAACACATGCATGTGCATACAGTCACAGACACACATTTGTGTGCACACACAGCTTTCCACCACCCATTAATCAATCAATCATAATTTATTTGTTTGATCATTAAAAACAACATAATCCATTACTCAGACTCTAACATGTTTGCCCTTAGATTAGACCTCACAGTAATAGTACTCACTTGTGGTAGTAGGGGCATGAGGCATTGTTAAGCAGTGTCACATGTCAAGATCCACCACATGGGCACTGGATAAGTTAAACTGATCTTAAAAAGATTAGATGAAGTACTCACCTGTTTTCTGGATGCAGGCTGGGAAGGGATGCATTCTGAGTGCTTTGGGAATCCTCCTGTCTCCAGGCTGGTGGGTTACCTGGCAAGAGTGGGCTAATGATCTGGACTGACAAACAAACATCCTTAGACAGACAAGAGCACACCCTCTGACAGACATGCATGCACACCATCAGACATTTATACTCACTTTTGACAGAGACTGAGATGCACTCATGCCTTTAGATCTTTAGACAGAACCAGACATACACACACATCCTTAAACTGATGTAGACACCCAACCTCTGACAGAAATTGTATATACACCCATTAGGTGCACTTAGTGAGTTCCAATCTGCACCACTTACCCACCGCTCCTCTTGAAACACCGTTGACTGGTGTTTACACACAGCTGCCTGTGGATTGTTTTGGCACTGGCAGCATGTCATGAGGAGCAGCCATGATTAATCTCTTCTGAAAAAACTTTTAAAGCATACCAGAAAGATGTATTTGCACACAAAACATCCATGAAGGTATATTAAGAAGTTGGTTGTTTGACTGGTTGCATTCCACATTGATTACCAGGAGTCTTTTGGCAGAGTAAGTTCAAGTGAAGCCAACACTTAACAGACATAATCTGTTTTATAGTTCCATGCATGTCCAGGTATGGGAGGGGAGGGTGCATGTAGAGGTGTAGCAAATAGGAAGAGGGATGGTACAGTGTGCCATGGCGTGTCACAGGGCTGTGCCCATACAAACAGAGTGGTGAGTTTATAGTCCAGTAAAAAGTGTCTGTATTGGTACATGAACCCATGAAAACACCAATTGCTCTGCACCGTATTCGAGCACAGAGCAGCTGCCTGCAATTCTGCCCATCATGTTTACACTGTCTGTCCTGCACCGATGCACTCATCTGCACCTCTCACACTGGTGCAGATCAGGTAGTGTAAATGGTGCTTGTACAGACACACACATGCAAGACATGCACACATCGCACTCAGGCAAATATGCACACTTATACAATCTCAGACCCAAAGACTTTCAACCTCCAGCACACACACACACACACGCACGCACGCACGCGCACACACACACACACACACACACACACACACACACACACACACCTCAGGCATGCACAGCCACAATCGGTCTCACACATCACATAATAACCCTATGATTTCAATTAAAGAACTTCTAAGAGCAACAAAAACAACCAACCAGCCAACCAAATAAACTAACAAAAAAACTCATGGTGAATATCATATCCATTGATCTGTTCAGCTGTTTTTCTACCTATGCATTGTGGAAGCACAGTCACGCTACTATATTAAGGATCCATTGTTAAATTCTATAAGACACTGTAATTTTGCTCACTTGTACCTCAGACATCAGATGACAGATAGAGCTAAAATGTTTAGCGGTTTTAGATGGTTCCAGACTAGATGCCCTGCAAATTCCATTCCTGTCTGTCATCTGTTATCCAAGGTACAAATTTTAGTGACACACACATTTTTTTAAAAAATGGTGCCTTTTTGGAACATTCTACAGCCCAACCAACAAAACATTAAATCACACAAATTCATAGGGTACAAGTGTTTTCCCCTAGGCTGCTCTGTTGCTGTTACTCTTTGTATTAGATCTATAGCCACTATTATGTGTGATAAGACAGAACCACAACAATATAGCAGTTCAATGGCTTTCTCAACCAGAATAATGTTATGCTTGTGCAACTGTATAACAATGTTTGTGGCCATTCACACTCTCTATTCCGTAGGAATTACTACCCTATAGGGGCACTGAAAGCAAGTAATCCTGTAAGAGGTTTCACCCTTAGAGGTGCAACAGAAGTAGCCCTTGGCAAAGGTACCTAGGAAGGAACGCCAAAGGAATTGTAGTAGTGATTGATGACTAGTAGGTAGAGAAGCAGGCTGACAGCAACAGGCAGCTTAATGAAACAAATGAGACAAAAGTTGGCAAGATAGCTCCAATAATATGGCTTGCGCTGATGACAGGAAGGCTTCCTAAGGAGAGAGGGAATGGCATAGGGCCATCATCCATCTCCATCCAACAGTGGAACCTACCTAAGTGAGCTAGGAAATATTGCTAAACTAATTACAGTACAAGTCACATTAAACTGTTCCTTCAATGAGTTGCTGTAGCATTTCTGATTGAGTTGCATAAGTGTTGCTTGATCTAGCACAAAACTCTGCAAAAACAGTTTCTTAAAAGTTAAATCTCAGATCTGCATTGCACTGGGGCAGCACTGTGGATACATTCTAAATGAGTTGCAGAAACATTTTATAAACATTGCTTTTGAGCTGGTTAAGCATTTAAAAGTAATGCAGTATGAGTTGCCAGTGCATTGCCAACTGTGAAATACAATGCTAAACCAACTCATTGGTGGAACATTTAATGTGACTTGCACTGTAGTATTATGACCTGTGGCACAGAGGAGAGAAAAAAAACCCTTGGAGGAGAAATCTCTGGGATCCATGGCCAAGATCGCTGTCCCTCCAGGCTTGACATGTTGTATTTAGCGATGGCTCTGCTACTGCCATTTAGAAACCCAAACAAGAGGAGCAGAAAACATTCCAATTTAGTGGAAACTCTCACTTTCCCTCTAATGGGAATGCTGTGAAGGTTTGTGAGCACTAGTCTCTGCAACAGTCTCACCTCAAAGGTGGGAGGAGGAAAGAATGATCACTGAGGCACTCACTTGACCCAAGAATCTACTATTTAGATCAAGCAAACCAAGAGCAGTCAGAGGGAGAATACATTGAAGGTGCCTCGGCAGTTGATACTACAGCTAAAGGATAGCAATATATCCTCCCTTCAAAGCTAGTCATAAATTCTACATCAAGAGGCACCACTGCAGACAAACAGCTAAAGCTCCACCTGGAGTAAGGATATTCCCACTGTGGGCCAGAAAGGAAGGATGCCACACCAGGCTTCACACACTCAGGATGCAGACTAGGGCGTAGAGTGAGACCATCTGCTAAGAGCGAGCTCAGAGCCAATAAATTGATGGGCATAGTCAGCTGATCTCTTCTAGCAATGGAGCAGGCTATACAAGGTAATGAGGAGAATATGAGGTACTATGCAGCAAAGTAAACACCTTTGGTAATGGTACAGGTCATACATGGTAAAGCAGGGAGTAACAGGCAATGAGTAGCATGGTAAACACCTGTAGCAATAGGCCTGGTAAGCAAATAGTACACAGAACCATGGTAGCTTGACCTACCAATCTACTACCAAAGAACTGCTCAACCAGCTTAGGTTATCTGGGCCTTAGTCAATGCAACACTAGCCAACCAGTCCATCAATAAGTGCCAATTAAAAGTGACAAATACCCAGAGGATTTAAGTGGCAAAGGCAGCATATGAACATGAGGTAAAGGAACCACAAGACCACGACTCTCCACTACAACCGCTCAGGCCTCCACCATAGCCAAAACAAAGCCACAGTAAAGCAGCATGACCCACATGCAGAGTTATTAAAACTAGTTGACTGTGACAGCTGAACTGACCTCCAGCGATAATGAAGCAGTGCGCATAAATAGAATAGTGCCCAGCAGGAGCTGAGCTAACAAGCAAGGGACTTTGTAGGGTAATCCCATGAAGACTGCGGACTGCAGAACAGTGACTGGTCACAACATATTTCCACTACTGCTGGATCCCCCATCCAAGAGGTGGGCCCCTCTGGTATTAGAATGTATAATTAGGGGTGGGGACAAAGCTCCCCAATAAGCAGGGGGAGCTGGGGCAAAGCCCAGCTCAAGAAAATACTTTTCCTAAAGTCTTCACGATGTGTATTCGGTGCTGTTGTAACTAGTTGCCTTTCTACAGTCACTATTATGACAAGGAACCCTTTGTAGATATGGGCAGTAATGCACTGAAACAAGAATAATTGCTGGGTACAAATGCATTTAAGCAGGTGTGAACCATATGGTGGACGTAATATAGACTTACTTAGTCTCAGTGTTGAGTCCCACTGAGTACCAATAAACATGTTTGAGCAGATTAAAAACCCCAAAAGAGCTGTTCACATGGGGAAGCAACATGGAAAGGCAGGAGACTCAGGTGAGATTCTGTTGCATACCTAGTAACACTGAATAGCTAAGCAAACTGAAATTCCCACTAAGTGCAGATAAAATATTGAAGAGATGGAAAACTCCAAAGGACTGTAGGCAAGTTGGTGTAACCCCCCTACAAATGGGGATTCCCAAAAAATCTTCCTTGAGCTTGCCTAAATGCTCACTGCCAGGCTGGTGTCCTGCGCTTTAGCAGTTTAAATGTGATTACCAGAGCCTGTATAGCCTCTGTGTACTGTCTCTTTAAGAGCTGCCTGATTGCAGCTTAAGTAATCTGAGAGGGAGCTCTGTTGAAAGATGTAACTATTTACTGAAACTCATTTAGAGTGATAATGATAATGTAGTTTGTCTAACCTGCTTTCTTTGTAGCAACGACTGTTTTGTTTGTCTCCACTATCTTGGTCCTAGACTACAAATTGGACCAAACAGTACTGGTGGGACCTAAAATGTAGCCGCACTACAGGAGCTGTCTGAATTCAAAATCTGTAGGAACTGTAGTTTGGAGCTTTTTTCACCTTTTACAACTGAAGGGGAGCTCTTGTTGACTGACAGCCAAATCAGCCAACCAAACCTTTTGGATCTTGGGGAAGTCCCGGCTGCTTGCAGTTTTCAGTTAGATCTAAGCTGGAAGCTGAACAAGAAGGAACTGAAGTGATTCGTAGCAGCAATCCTGAGGGGATTCGCATGGGAGAACTCTGAAAAGGCTAAGTTTTTGGCCTGCATGTCGGTGTGCTGCTCCTGAGAGGAAGAGAAGATAATTATTTTGGACTAAATCCAAGTTTGTGTGACTAAAGTAAGCTACTGAAGTGGGCCAGGCTCAACCTGAAGAAGACTGAAGATTTTGCTGAATTTGATCGACTTGTCAGGAGTTCCAGCTACCCCTAAGATCCCGGTGGATGCTGAGTCTTTGTGTATTGTGGAACTGTATGATTTGCCTGAAGGAGAGGATGATGGTATGAGTCTTTCTGGTGACATGCCAGAACTTGAGG
Source organism: Neoceratodus forsteri (assembly GCA_016271365.2). Taxonomy (NCBI): domain Eukaryota; kingdom Metazoa; phylum Chordata; order Ceratodontiformes; family Ceratodontidae; genus Neoceratodus; species Neoceratodus forsteri. The sequence goes on from JADMNL010000022.1 coordinate 297,619,970, forward strand.
AACACTATGAGAGTGCTGACAACCTCCCTTCAGTGCCAGAGTGTCTTCAAAATGAGCCAAGTGTTGTAGAAACAGAGACTACAGAGCAAGAAGCTGACACTGCTCCCAGCTTGGACATTCCCCTTCATGCAGAGGCACCCCTCACAAGTGATGAAAGCTCCAAGACCATTGCTGAAAGTACAGAGACTGTGGTTGTTCACCCCAGAAAAACTGGCCGAGCTGTCAAGCCAGTGGTGTGCTTCAGTTACAATTCCCCCGGGAGGCCACTGGATTTGCCTCTCAATTTAGTCCCGAAAGGTGTTTATGTCTCTCAGAGCTCAGTGCCCAAATTGAGCTTGACGGCCCATTCCAGGTTACTTGTTTTGCCCTCTCACCATGGTGCCCCTGCCCCATCTAGCCCCAAGTTAGCTGATAGGGAAGGGCACCCTCTTACATTGTTTAGAGTACAAGAAGTTATTACATGATTCTGTATAGTAATGTTCAATTTACCTGTGTGAAATATGCATAATGTATTGTCAGAATGGAAATTGTTTTTTTATTTTTTTTTTATTTCTGTCTTTGGTAACCGGGTTAGGACCACTAGGCACAAGTGCCTGTTTTCAGGGGTGACCTGGGAGCACTGGGCAGTTAAGTGACTTGCTCAGAGTCACACAGTATGTAAGTGGAGGTTGTGAGAATCAAACTCAGGTCTGGTCTGCTGGATGTATCAAGCTCGTTCATACCTCGTTCCTCTAACCTCTAGGCTGTACTGTCAGCCACAAATGATATAGTGGAGTACATTGAAATGTATAGTAAAGTGACATGTTATGCCAATTGATGAATCAGATAGTACTTGTATAGCATGCTAATGGTATAAATGTCTTGTATATGTTGCATTTTCAATGTTATGCTGGTACAGACTTGACGCGGATGCCAAGTTTCCCAGGCAGTGAAGGGAAGGTGTAACACCCGCTACAAATGGGGGTTCCCAAAAAGTCTTCCTTGAGCTTGCCTAAATGCTCACTGCCAGGCTGGTGTCCTAGTTTAGCAGTTTAAATGTGATTACCAGAGCCTGTATAGCCTCTGTGTACTGTTTCTTTAAGAGCTGCCTTATTGCAGCTTAAGTAATCAGAGAGGGAGCTCTGTTGAAAGATGTAACTATTTACTGAAAATCATTTAGAGTTATAATGATAATGTAGTTTGTCTAACCTGCTTTCTTTGTAGCAACGACTGTTTTGTTTGTCTCCACTATCTTGGTCCTGGACTGCAAATTGGACCAAACAGTACTGGTGGGACCTAAAATGTAGCCGCACTACAGGAGCTGTCTGAATTCAAAATCTGTAGGAACTGTAGAAGAAGAAGAAGAATCAGCATTTATATAGCACTTTTCATACACAGTATCCCAAAGCGCTTTATAAGCAATGCTAGACTGGTAGTGAAGTGACTGAATGTGTGGTGGTGGCCATATCGCACATCATCACCCACACACAGCCTGGATAATTGCATGAACCGGTTTATGGGAAAGGGAATGTTGGCCAGGACACCGGAATGTTCCCTGTTCTTTGCGAAGAGTGCCCTGGGTTCTTTTACTTCCACCTGGACACCCACCAGGACAACACCAGGATGGGCAGAAGGGACCTCGGTTTAACTTCTCATCTGAAGGACGGCACACCCCAGCAGTACAGCACCCCCCAATACCGCACTCAGATGCCAGCGATTTTTAGGTGCAAGTCCAATCCCGGTGTGGGATGAGAACCCACAACCTTCTGGTCCAGAGTCGCATGTGCTACCAATTGAGCCACACTGACACCAGTAGTTTGGAGCTTTTATATGCCTTTTTTTGCAACTGAAGGGGGAGCTCTTGCTTTGACTGACAGCCAAATCAGCCAACCAAACCTTTTGAATCTTGGGGAAGTCCTGGGCTGCTTTGCAGTTTTCAGTTAGATCTAAGCTGGAAGCTGAACAAGAAGGAGCTGAAGTGATTCTGAGCAGCAATCCTGAGTGGATTTGCATGGGAGAACTCTGAAAAGGCTACGTTTTTGGCCTGCATGTCGATGTGCTGCTCCTGAGAGGGAGAGAAGAGAATTGTTTTGGACTAAATCCAAGTTTGTGTGACTAAAGTATGCTACTGAAGTGGGCCAGGCTCAACCTGAAGAAGACCGAAGATTTTGATGAATGCGATCAGCCTGTCAGGAGTTCCAGCTACCCCTAAGCTCCCGGTGTGTGCAGAGACTTTGTGATTGTGACTGGGGAGCACTTTGCCTGGTACAGTAGAATTCCCTTACATGTAAATGTGCTATGAGCTGTTAGTGGGTCTTGAGTTAGTCCCCCACTGTGTGAACTGTGTTCTGCTTGCTGGAAGCTGTATCCAGCCCAAAATGGACTGCATCCAAATTTGTCTCCATGTGGTCTGGGCCTTGCCAGACTGGCCCAGCCAGACTACCCACTGCACAGAGAAGCCATTGATGAGAGACCTGCCTGGGGATCAGCCCCCTGCTTCACGCTTGAACAGGAATGACGCCTCTGCGACTCATGTGGGCCCTGATTCTCCTAGCATTCCAGATCAACCACCTGCAGTCTCGATTTTCGTCCAGCATGTGTTCAGTCTTGGGTATTGTGAGTAAATACCAGAGTAGCTCCCTGCAACAACAGCTTAATCTGAGTGTGTCATCTGATTGTCCTGTTGTTTCATTTCCTTTATGAACTGAGCCCTCTGGCTCTGGATTACAAATATTGTGTACTGTGCATGTTGTGTTTTCCATCATAGGGCCCCAACCAACTGCAACCCCGGGCATCGGTTCTGGCTAGCCCATCTCTTCTCCACCTGGGTACCCAGAGGTGGACTGTGTGGGGGGACCCAAAGCACTTGCATAACTGCTTGATTGATATAACCTTTAAGCGAATTAGCCTGATTTTGCCCCTCCCTTGTTCTAGTCCCCTGAATAAATCAGATCTAACTTTTTCTGCATGTAATCTCACTGTGGTTCCAGTTTGTGCTCAAAGCACTGTACTGTTGCTATTTGCTGTGCATAACCTTGTTTAACAGGGGGTCCCCAGGGTCGAGCCAGAGCAAACAGCCCTGGTGGTAAGTGCAAACAGTGTGGGTACTTGTGTGGTGTACCAGGGTTATTGTGAAAGTGATTATTGTACAGTGTTCAGGCCACTATGGGGAAAGAGATGATCCGGAGGGCTGTGCCCAGGTTAGCTTGACCAATACCAACCCTGATCTTTGGGTGGAAGCACCCGTTTCAGAACTCAGGCCTCTTAACCTGCTACTAGCCAAGCAGGCAGGGGTAGTAGCCCTTTGGATAGCGCCACCTAGGGGTTACATTGGCAATATAGAATTGTTGAAGACTCAGGTTTGATTCCCTCCGAGTGCACATAAACATGCTGAGCAGATTTAAACCCAAAAAGGCTGGATAAAACTGAGGGCAGACAGAAAGAAGTACAAAGCAAAGAAACACTGAGGTAAATAGGCAGGAAAGAACCATAGAGGAATGCAAGGCTGCTGGCAGGATCAGAGAGGAGCTATCACTGAGAACTGAGAGCAAGCTGCAACAGGGAGAGGCAGCAAACTGAGATCAGAAGCCTTGGCCAGGTGCAATGAATTAACAGAAACAGCAGCATCAGAGATGGTGGAATGGGAGCTGAAACAGACAACAAATGCAGGAAAACCAAGGATGCCAGGTAGTAGGGGAGGACAGGGAATCAGAGCACAGCAAAGGAGCAACACAGCACAAATTAAGGGGCAACTAGAAGCCCCAAAGAAAATACAAAACCAAAGTACAAATGCAGAAGAACAGAAAAACAGTACACAGGGAAGCACACAGCAGCTGGAAGCAAAACAAATACTAACCAAAGCAGGAGAAACACAGGAACACATCCAGCAGAAACCAAGCAGAGTCCAGAGCACAAACAAACTAGAAGGGGGGGGGGGCAAGGCCACAGCAGGCCTAAACTGAGCAGACAGACCAACAGCGCCTCCGGCTGACAAAGAGAAAATGCTTCAGATGGAGGCTGGGAGGAACCGCTTATATAGTGTATGGGAGAATGCTGTTATGCATGGAATTCCATGCCAGGAATATGCTTGTTCTGCTGCAGTAGTGACATCATTATGTTGTTCTGTTGCAGTAGTGATAGCACTACTGCAGCAAAACAACTTGGAATGTTGCCACATACTTGATTCTCCCAATCCAATTAAGCTGGAAGTTGTTGTTTTTTAAATTTGAACTTGCAGAAACATCTGCAGCACACTGTGTCAGTAATCTGAACCTACCACCAATCCTCAAGTGTCCCCACCAACCACCAGTTCACTGAAACAAAGTGCAGTGTCCGAATTAGGCATTGATGCCCATACACTATATAGAATAGCGGATGGGCAACTCTATGCACAACCAGTGAGTTGTGCCACCTCAGGGATCTGATTCCCACAGACCTCTTGAGCTTCGCTCTTGAGGTCACAGGGAATCAGTACCCCTGGGTGGCACAACATACTGGTTGTGCATAATTGCCCATCCATTATCCTATATATAGTTCAGGAAGTAGGCGTGGCTGGCTGTTTACCCACTGAACTGCAGGCGGAGCCTTTCAATTCAATATAATGGCAAAGAACACAAGATATTAGCTTGCGCTGATGATCTTCTATCACTTTCTAAACCTCAGCTTTCCCTAAACCACACCATGGACATCCTTAATGAATTAAAGAGATTTCTGGCTTCATAGTTAACAGGCCCAAATCAAAAGTAATGCCCACATCTGGAAATGAAAGTGACAAACAGTGGAACAGCTATGTTTGAGTAAAAAACAGATGGGCCACCTCACATATAAACTACCTAGGGATCAGAATTCCAAGAAATTTATCTAAAATAGTCAGCATAAACCTTGATCCCTTAACTGATAAATTGTAAATTGTTAATTTATTTATAATTACTGGCTTCCTCTTCTTCCCATAGGGAAACCATGGCATTATTTGTTGTAATAAAGGAGTGTTTATTATGGCAAACATGTGCACAGCTTCCCTCACTCTACACATGTGCCTGCTCGAATTCCTCGCTTCCCGACTGCTGTCCCCCTTCCCTTTCTCCCGAACTGTAAACCCACACGGAGGCAAAACTGCCACTGAGACTCGGCGATAAGTAATTTTAAATAAAAGTAAATGTATCACAAGGATTACTGGATCGACTACCCACACAATAATTAAAAATAAACAAACTTTTAAATAAAATGAAAGGTGACCATGAACCACGTGCTATAACATAATCAGACCGTGTCACGACAGCAACCTTTTTGTTTTATATAATTGCTGAGATGAAAAGAGAAACCCAGCAATTATATAAATATAAATATAGTCGAGTGTAAACTCAAGTTTACACACACCCTCAGGGTTAGATGCTATGCAAAAAACCCTCAAGCTTCGCTCTCAAGGTTTATATAGCACCCCCCCCTTGGGTGTGTGTAAACTTCTTGTTACACACCCCACCCATACTTTATCCTATATATTATGAATTAATTTAAAATTTGGTATCTGGGAAATGCACACTGATGAGCCAAAGCTCCTTTCCAGATGCAACTAGGGGGACAAGGAACAAGAGGAGGTAGATACACATACATAAAGAGCAATTATAAACATGCAAAGTGCAGCAAACAAAAATACAAAATATACAGGCAGTCAAAACCAAAATGTGAATGATTGAGAGAGCAGTGCATGGCAACATACATGACTACAGTGAACTATGTGTGCTAGAATGCATCAAAAATGGTGCACCAACAGATTCAAGAGCAGGCTGGGAGCCAAAATCACTGCTGGCCCAGTTAGCGAGGTAATAGGCAGGAAGGGGGAACAGGGGAGGCTGTGAGGTGAAAGTGGGAAGGGTCCAAGAGAAGAGGACACAGGTACAGGGGAGCAGAAGTAAACCTTTGTAAGTGTCAAAAGGCATGGAGAGATGGGAGAGATGAAGGGAGAGGCAGTAGTTTCCAGAGGAGGAGAGATGGTAGAGAAGACAGCTTGTCTGGCACGTGAGTGAGATGGGGAAATGGCAAAGTTTGGGAGTCTCTGGTGCACAGAGAGTAAAAGAGAGAGATCATGGAGAGGAGTGAGAAGAGGTAGTAGGAAAGGGAGCCAAACCAGTATTTGGCGATAAAGGCGGTACAGTGGGATTGGTAACACTGAGGTTGTGAGAAGATGGAAAGGGATGAATAAAGAGAGCAAAGTTGAGTGTGAGATGGAGAGTTGGTGGCAAAATGACAGTAGGCATTGCAGAGGGTGTCCAGTCTGGCTAAGGAAGAGGCAGAAGCGGTGCCATACACCACATCCACATTGTCGAACACCGGAGTACCATTTTAGTAACCAGTTCCAGGTGGACCTGGAGGAGATTCAGTCCTTGTTACTGTACAAGGTGCTGAATTAGGTATGACATTTGGTGTGGATGGTGTCAATATGGGCAGAGAAATCGCTTAATATCAAGCCATACCCCAAGGTATTTGAAGCAGGGACAGCATCAAGGTGAGTACTATCCAAGGTGGAGAAGGCAGAGGAAGACAAGAGCCTTGCCACTTTATGGCTGGTGATGAAGGTCATTGACACAGTCTTCTTAGTGTTGACCCTGAGCTGGTTAGCTTGGAATCAGCACAGCATGTTGTGGAAGTCACCTGGAGTGGGACCTACACAACTGAGGGTGATGGACCAGAAGTGTAGATGACCATGGCATCTGCATACATGTGGATGCGCAAAGTGATATATGCATCGCAGAGGTTGTTTAAGAAAAATTGAGAGAAGGATCAGACCTAATATGGAGACCTGTGGAACCCCTGCTAGGATTGGGGGAGGGACAAGACTCCACCCACTTGATCAGACTGTTGATGAACAATAAAGTACGATTGGAACCAGGCCAAAGTGGATTCAGACAGGCCAGCCGAGTTCAGCTTGTTCAGTAGGAGCAGGTGGGACACAAAGTCAGAAGCTTTGGCTAGATCAATGAAGATGACTGCAGTGATGTGTCCCTGATCCATCCTGGAGAGGATAGCACTAGTTACATGCAGCAGGGATAAGATGGTGGAATGGTGTAACAGGGTGCCCCTGTTATGAATATTTAGTCCTGAAGTAAAATGTGTAAACTCCTCCAAGATCTCATTTTCTTACTTTTCTCTCATCTTTTCTTCCTCCTTTCTTTACTAAATTTCGTGTCAGGGTGGCCAAACTGGATATCTCTACAAACTTTTCTGTCCCTTTAAAAATCCTAAAACCCTTATGGTTGCACAATGAAAGTTTATCCTTTTCCATAAGGAGCTCTGTGTTTGAGTAATGGTTCTGCTCCTAAGGTACCCCCAGTTTGTTTATGTGGTGCTTCAGTGCTGGAATGCTGATGCTTCTGTGAAGAAAGTGAAGCGCTAGGTGCTATTGTAATTGGTGCCCCTTTAAGATGCACATAAATGCTGTGCTACAAGCCGAGGTTGGGCGATGTAAATAAAAAGAGAACCGCTTGTTGCAGAAGTAAAAAAAAGCTTTTTGTTTTGCTTAAATTAAAGATGCTTTAATGGCAGGTCTCCTGGTCTGGCAGGGAAGGGCAGATAGGGAGCGTGCCCCTCATTTGCCATTCCCCTGTCCAAACTGGGTGTTCCTGTGTATTAGAAAGTTTAAAAATAATTATTCTTCTTTACCTGAAATCCTGATCATTTGGGGAAACTCCTACTATAGGGCGGTCAGCCCAGGTAATGACTGCTTTTGTAGGAATCAAGAGAGATGAGGTCACTGCAGGTGGGAAGAGCTATGCTCCAAATGAGTTAGAAACCCCCTAATTAAGGTTTGGATGATCTAAAACTGATATTTTAGAATATATTCACAGAATGAATATAACATGAATGCCTGACTTGTTTGCTTGTATAAAGAATATCCTAGATAGCCTTAGATAGGACCACATAAAGGTCTATTTTATGTTAAGTGGGATATCCCCTGATTGTGATGTTACCCTGGGAATTCCTATAAAATATGCCACCAGGGGCTAAGAAAGAGTGTGTGGGTCAGTATCTTCTGACTCACCGAGGAGGTGTAGCTACACACTGTATTGTTGGGAATTAAGTATTGGATATTGAATATACAGAAGAAAGACAGGAGTCTCAAGAAGAAGTATTTCCTGATGTGTTGAAATGGTGTGATGGACTAACACCCACAATTTTCTTTCTGTAAATATATATTTTTTTTGTTTTGTTTTTGCAAAGTTTTTCCAAATAAATTGATAAACACATTTATTGTGTTTTTTATGCACTAAATATTACCGTCAGGTGTCTGTCATTTATCCCACACCTTCTACAACTGGGTCTTCCTAAAACCAGACTGGAATGGAGAAAGGATGTTTGAGGAGGTAAGGAAGTCAGCAAGCCTACAGTAGACAATAAATTCTTGGAGTTCAGCAAGAGAGGGGAGGAATGATATTGGCCTTTAGTTGCCTGGGATGGAGGAGTTGCCTCTTTGTGCCGAGGCAGAACCTTAACAACTCCCAGGCCTGAGGAATGTCACTGAGGGAAAATATAGGGTCAAAAGGTGAGACAGAGGGAAAGCAATGGCTTGTTAGAGATCTGTAGGAGTTTGGAATCCAAATCATCAGGGCTGGACTGGGACAGGCTGAGTGGCATAAGGGCAAAGTAGACTTCCTGAAGGGAGACAGGAGGGGAGTGGAAGCCTTCTGGTGATTGAGGTGGGGGTAAGACAGTGGCATCAGGAGGAGGGTGACAAGGTAGAGCACAGGATGTGAATAGTTTGTTAAAAGTGTAGCAATGGAATGGGGTCCGAGATCAGTGAATCATCCACCAGGAGGAAGGGGGTTGCAGGCTGGGTTGGAGGATTGACTAGGGAGGGAATAACCTTCCATAATTTAGAGGTGGTGTTGAGATTGGATTGCAGGCTAACCTTGAAGTAATGGGCCTTAGCAGTGCATAGTGCCTGTGTTCAGTTGTTCCTGAGTGACCTATAAAACTGAGGTCAAACAGGGATTGGGAGGATTTAAAGCATGCCCAAACAAGGTCCTGGTACTTGAACAAGTTGATAAGTTCAGCTGTGGCTCAAGAGTAGAGAGAGTGTTTAACCCTGGCCTTTTAAGGAAGGGGGGCATGGGTATTCCAGGAATTGGTGAAAATGGCAATGAAGAGAGAAAGGGCTGAATACTATTTAGGGCCAAGTACACAGGAGACCAATCAGAGACAGCAAAGTCGGTTAGGAGGGCATTGGTGTTGAATCCTAAACCAAAGGTATTTGGGGGCAGATTGAGGGGGATGCACTTTTCTGACACAGTAGGTTAGGTAGTGGTCACTGAAGGCATCCAGAAGAATGTCTGCAGCTATAATATGGTGGGCATAGGAGGAGCACACCTAGTCCAGGAGGGAGTGGGTTAAGGGAGTGCGGATTGAGTCAGATGGGTTCATTGATTAGTAGGGTGAGGTTGTAGGACTAAGTCTTGTGAAGAGTAGGTTTGGAAGCAGGGGCTAGCCAATTTAAGTTAAAGTCTCAATGGAGGATGACCTCACCTGAGGCAGCATGAGAGGTGACAGAGGGTGTTTGTCTGAGTTAACTGAACTGAATGGTTATCAGAACAGTTATCTAGGTGTACATCTCAGGTGATTGAAAGGGCTTGATAGCTGTGCAGTTTAAATTACTTGTAGAAAGATCTAGTAAGTAGGGGGAGTGGATTAACTAGAAGGAAGCTATATTTAAAGACTGCCTTAGAAAGATTATGTTAGTAGCTTGGCAGAAGACACCAGAAGGAAGGAGTGCTGTGTGACTGGACATCTCTACTGGGACTATATTGCCCTCCTTCCCTCCCCTCCACCCTCACACCCGAAGCTAGTTCTACTTTTACAGGCACAGGATTTGACTGACAACAGAAACTTCCTGTTTGGGAGCAGGAAGTGAGTGATCATAGAGCCACCAAAGACCCACCATCCTAGAAGGGCAAGAGTAGCTCTCAGGCCCCCCTCTTGCTGCTGGAGGCCCACCTCTGAGCAAGTAAGGGTCTACTGAGAAATATAGGATATTCTTGTCTCAGAACAGGACAATCAGGAGCTTAAAGGCACAGAGGCAGAAAGTAAGTAGACAGTGAAGAGAAAGAAAAAAACAGAGGAAAGAGTAAGGATTCCAAACAACAGTTAAGGGGCCAGAAATAAGACATGATGGGAGTGGTGCAGTGCAGTGGCTGTGGAGCAGCAGTTTTCAGGAGACATTCTGGAGGATGCAGTGTTGTCCCATCTGCAGCACCTCTGGGCTGAGGGAGAAGGTTGCTCATCTCCAGACTGAGTTGGCCAGGATTTGTGGAACCTCCTCTTCCATCCAGGGACCACCAGTGCCACTGCCTGCCTCAGAGATTGCCAAGAAAGAGGAGCGGTTGGACCACAGTGGGCTCAGGGAGGGTGAAGGTGGTGGAACAGAGGCGCATCCTCCAGTTGTACCTCTCCACAATTCCTATGCCATTCTGGCAAAGTGTGGTTCCTCTATGGAGGCACCTGCAGTGGAGACCAAGGAGAATGCTGGGAACCTACACAAAGGAGACCCAAAGGAGGGTGGCATGGGACCCCACAAGGGAAGGAAACAACTCCTGGTGGGGGACTCCATTGTTAGGAAGGTAGAACTGGGGGAGGAAGGGGAGAGGGAGGTAAGGTGCCTGCCTGGCGCCATGGCTTGGAGGGACAGGGAGCAAATCCTCAGGATTGCCGGAGCAGCTGCACAGGGAAGAGAGCTGGATGTCATTGTACACCTAGGGACAAATGACCTGGCTGAGAAAGGGATTAGAGCAGTGCAGGAAGAGTTTATGGAATTGGGGAGGGGCCTTAGACAGGTAGCAGGCATGGTAACCTTCTCGGAGGTGCTGCCCATCTATGGCATAAGAGAGGCTAGGGTGTTCCACACCATGGGATTCAATCAGTGGTTGAAAAACTGGTGCAGAGCTCAGGGATTTGACTTCATTGGGGACTGGGGGTCCACCTGGAGTGATGCAAGCCTATACTGGCATGATGGGCTGCATCTGTCCAGGAGGGGAACCAGGATCCTAGGTGATAGGTTTAAATGCTTCATTGGCAAGCATTTAAACTAGCCAAGGGGAGGCACTGGAAAGGAGCAGGGAAATCCTAGCCCCCCCAAAAAAATCACGTAGTAAGTGCGGTAAACACCAACACAGAGGTGGCGATAGGGAGAAGGGCAGTGGTAAATGGGGAAAGTGACAAAGGCAAGAAGGACAGGGATGGGGCAAAAAGGAGTAAGGCCATCAGGAAATGGAGGGTAATGAGTACCAATGCCCATAGTCTGGGCAACAAGCTCCCTGAGCTGGTGGCCTTGATGGAAGAGGGATGCCTGGATATCGTAGCAGTCACAGAAACATGGTACACAGAGAACCATGACTGGGATGTTAACATACCAGGGTACATAACCCACAGGAGAGACAGGCAGGGAGAAGTGGTGGAGGAGAGATCTCTATGTAAAGGAAGGGATAAAAGCAACTGAACAAAAGAGTAAACAGGGAGGAGAGGAGGCACTGTGGGTCACCTTGGAGACTGGAAAGGGCACCACAATCTGCACAGGGGTTGTGTACAGACCCCCATGTCAGAGGGAGGTAATGGACAAGGATATGATAGAAGGCATTCTTAGGATGGCAGAGAAAGGGGAGATACTGTTGATGGGAGACCTGACTATGCCAGAAGTTAACTGGAGCACATTTGCTGCAGCCACATTCAAGAGCAGGGCCATTCTCGATGCCCTACAGGTGGCAGGCCTCAGACAGCTAGTTTTGGAATCCACTTGTGAGGGAGCAATCTTAGACCTCATACTCTCAAATGGGGGCAGTGAGAGGATCTCAGATCTAGAAGTGGGTTGCCACATGGGAACAAGTGACCATCAAACAGTGTGGTTCATGTTAAACTCAGCTACAGAGTCAAGCCATACAAAAGTGAGTGTACTGGACTTCAGGAGTGCTGACTCTGGCAAGATGGGAGAGTGCTTCAGAAAAGCACTAGCAAACAGGCTAGAAGGAGGGGTGGAGCAACAATGGGGAATCATCAAAACTGCCATCACAGAGGAAACAAGCCTTTGTGTGAAGCAAATAAACAAATCAAAATAAAAGAAAAAGCCACTATGGTTCTCAAAAGAGGTGGCTGGGAAAGTCAGGGAGAAAAAGATAGCATTCAGGAAGTATAAGGAAACACAGAAGAAGCAGGACAGAGAGCTGTACCAGTTAAGGCAGAAGGAAGCAGGGAGTGAAGTCAGAATAGCAAAGGCCCAAACTGAGGAAAAGATAGCCAACTCTGTTAAGAAGGGGGATAAAACCTTTTATAGGTTCATCAGAGAGCGTAGAAAGACAAAGGGAGGGATAGTGAGGCTGAATAGAATGAATGGTGGGTGGGCAGAGGGGTACAGTAAAAAAGCAGGGATACTGAACGAATATTTCTGCTCAGTATTCACAAAAGAGGAGGGGGAAGTGCCTAATCCAATTAGGAGAAACACTCTTGATAAGGGAGTCGATCCCAGCCCTTTCACAGAAGAAAGGGTCCTGCAAGAACTCCTAAAACTGAAGGTGGACAAAGCAATGGGGCCTGATGGAATTCACCCCAGAATTCTAAAAGAATTAAGGGGGGAACTAGTGAAACCACTGACTACTCTTTTTAATAAATCATGGGAGGATGGTGTGGCAGCCGAGGACTGGAGGAAGGCGGATGTGATTCTCCTTCACAAAACTGGGACCAAGACAGAGGCAGGAAACTACAGACCTGTCAGTTTGACCTCTGTGGTAGGGAAAGTGATGGAGTCACTTCTGAAAGAAAGAATTGTTGAGTACCTAGAGGCCAGTGGGGCACAGGACCCAAGGCAGCATGGGTTCACAGCAGGAAGGTCATGTCAGACGAATCTAATAGATTTCTTTGACTGGGTGACCAAAGCAGTAGACCAGGGAGGGGTTGTGGACATGGCCTACCTAGACTTTAACAAGGCATTTGACACAGTCCCACACAAAAGATCAATAGTCAAATGAACCAGCCTGGGAATGGGTCCCAGGGTGGTAGCCTGGGTAAAACATTGGCTGGACAACAGGACACAGAAGGTAATTGTAAATAGAGTCCACTCTGAAGAAAGAGGGGTTACTAGTGGGGTACTGCAGGGTTCAGTACTGGGTCCAGTCCTTTTTAATGTCTTTATAAGTGACATTGCAGAGGGACTGGAAGGAAAAGTATGCCTCTTTGCAGATGACACAAAGATCTGCAACAGGGTTGATACACAAGGAGGCATGGAAAGGATGAGAAGGTACTTGGCAAGGTTGGAGGAATGGTCAGAAGTATGGCAGCTAGGATTCAATGCAAAGAAGTGCAAAATAATGCTCCTGGGATACAAGAACCCAGGGAAGATTACACAATGGTGGGAGGTAGTAACCAACAGAAAAGTAAAGGGACCTGGGGTAATTAATCAGATGACCTTAAGGTTAGCAAGCAATGTGAGAAGGCAGTAGGGAGGGCTGGGGGTATACTGGGATGCATAGGAGAGGCATCAGCAGCAGAAAACAGGAAGTTGTTATCCCTCTGTACAGACAGTTGGTGAGACTCCATCTGGAGTACTGCATCCAGTTCTGGAGACCCTATCTTCGCAAGGACATAGACAGGATAGAGGCAGTCCAGAGAAGAGCAATTAAAATGGTGCAGGGTCTGCAAGAGAAGCCGTACAAGGAGAGACTAAAGGAGCTTAATATGTATACCCTTAAGGAAAGAAGGAAGAGGGGGACATGATAGAAACTTTGGCACCCTAGTGGAATCAACAAAGTCCAAGAGGGTAGATCTTTCAGAAAAGAGACGTGCAAGAACAAGGGGACACAATTTATAGATGGGGGGCAGTCTAGGGCAATCTGAGGACGTATTTTTCACAGAGAGGGTAGTGGATGCATGGAACAGCCTTCCTGAGGAGGCTGCGTGTCTAAACTGTGGGAGAATTCAAGAATGGCTGGGACAGACATAAGGCAATTCTTGTGGGGTAGGAAGAAATAGGCTATTGGTTAGCTAGGATCTGCAGCCTATCCTGTAGGTAGGAAAATGGGCAGACTAGGTGGGCAAGCAGTCCTTAGCTGCACAAAGTCTATGTTTCTATGACAGAGTTGACCAGGAAGAGGGGCAGAGCTTGAGGGAGGCATAGATAACATCAGCAAAGATGGGAAGGGTGGAGGGAGGACTAGCTTTGCTATCAGGAACAAGTGAGAAGAAGAGAGGAATCACCAAAGTGATGGAACAGGAAAGGGTTTTATGGATATAGAGGGCAACGACACTCCCATGCTTGCCACAGTCCTGATAAAAAGAGGTGGAAGTCAGGCAGAGCTAAGCTGGAGTCAGGTACCCTTGAAGACAGCCAGGTTTTAGTGATGCACAAGAGGTCGGGGGTTGCTGGGAGACCCAAACTTTAAGGGAGCAGAGCTTGGGGAGGAGATTTCTTGCATTGAGGTGGAAGAAAGTGAGACCTTTGGATAAAGCAAGGGGAGAAGAAAAAGAAAGGGGTCTGGGGTTGGTCTCAACATAGCCAGCAAGAAGTAGGAGAAGGAGAAGGAGAGTTGAGTAAAACTTCCACCCTTTTGAATGGGGTGCAGAAGGTGGAAGAGTGGAGAGAAGAGACAGGCTCACTGAAGGAACTTGACATTAAGGGAGGGAGAATGTAGCAGTCCAGGGTGGATAGAGAGGTACAGGAAGGGAGAGACAGGGAGAGTGGAGGGAGGAAGGAATGGTGAGGAGGTGGAGGTTTAGGAGGGGAAGAAGAAGAGAGAGAGAGAGAGAGAAGCAGGATAGGGGGATGAGAAGTGTGTGAGCATACTTGAGTGGAGGAGGGGGGGAACTAGGATAGGAGGGAGAGAAAGGCACTGTAGAGGGAAAAGGCATACAGCATGGTGTGAAGGGTTGTAACTAGAATAAACAAGAGGTATATGCAAAGTACAGTGAAGGTGGATGTGACAAATGAGCAGTTTAGTCCTCATAGGTCTGGGCTGCAGACAGATAACATACTTAGATGCAAAAAATTAAACAACTAGTACCGTACAGTAGGCTGGAAACAATGGCTAGCGCTTAGGCACAAAGAGCTAATATGCAGATTGTAAATCTAAGGATAAGCAAACACGAATGACTAATTCTAGTACTGTAAGGCTGAAACGAAGGACCTGGAGAAATGGAACAAACTAACTCTTTGAGGTAAAATCAATGCATTTAAAATTATTGCAACCACAAAGATATTGTGCATACTGGAAAACCTTCCTACTAACATAACACAAAATGGTTCAACGAATCTATCAGATGATTAAGAACTTCCTATGGGAAGGAAAATCCCAAGATTAAGTTTGGACGAACTAAGGAACAAATGGGACAAGGGAGGTATGGGACAACTTTGAAAGTTCATCACTTGACTTTTCTGTTCAGGCACGCCAGCCATTGTTTTTGACCTGAATACAGGCAACCCTATGGGTAAAACATGAAGAAGCTATTATTAAACCTTCTCTTTAATCCATTTAATATATGCTATATCCCTTTGGTACAACAACTCACACTCCTTACTAAAAGCCAGAGCCAAAGCCTACATCCACTTTAGTAACATCCTAGGCAACAGTCAATTGCCTTCTATTTTATACCGCTATGGAGAAATCCTGACATTAAATATCAGGGTGAAACATAACAAAGACTGGGAGCACAGAGGTATTGAGCAATTAAAAGACATAATCAATCAAGGATGTTGGATTTAATGTCTCATACAGGACTAAAATCTAATTACAAATTGTAATTCACTCAGCTTCATGCATACCTCCAACTTAGGTCTGCGTTAGAAGGCACGTTCAGACAAATAATGATTGGGACAATCTTGTTACATTAGTCAGAGAGGGAGAGGAGGGGCAGGCGAACTGTTTAGACTATGTAGGGACTGTAGCCCTCATCTAACTACCAGGACTAGAGATATACGGGAAGAGAGTTTTTTCTGCACCATATCACAAAATCCTGGGATCTGGTCTGGAATAGTGCCTATCATACCAACAAGGATATCCAAGGAACATTAGCCTAATTCAAAAATAGACACAACTGCCACTATACTCCTGAGAAGCTTCACAGAATATGTTTGTAACAGGACAGTGATTAATGCAGATGTAACTGCTCCCAAGCAAACCTTGTCCATGCTGTTATGGCACTGCCCACTTATTAAAACTTAATCCTGTCAGATCCACCATGACTGCATAATGAAGTTTGTGAAGAAAATGGACAGACTAGGATGGCCCCTGTGGTCCTTACCTAGTGTCAAATTATATGTTTATGAGGGTAATGTAGTCAGTTGCTGTGGAAAATATGGAATGTTAATACACCAAGAGCTATCTTTTCTGTGTCATATTGCCAATTCTGATGGTAAATTCTGTTTAAATTACACCATAAAAACATAGACTTTGGCGGCAGATAAGGACCGCTAGGCCCATCTAGTCTGCCCATTTCCCTACCTACAGGATAGGCCGCAGATCCTAGTTAACCAACAGCCTATATCTTCCTGCCCCCCACAAGAATTGCCTTATGTCTGTCCCATGCATTCATGAATTCTCCCACAGTTTTAGACCCCACAACTTCCTCAGAAAGGCTGTTCCATGCATCCACTACCCTCTCTGTGAAATAATGCTTCCTCACATTGCCCCTGAACCGCCCTCCTTCTGTCTTTAAATTGTGTCCCCTTGTTCTTGCAAGTCTCTTTTTCTGAAAGATGCTACCCTCCTGGACTTTGTTGATTCCCTGAGGTACTTGAAAGTTTCTATCATGTCCCCTCTCCCTTCTTTCCTCAAGGGTATACATATTAAGCTTCTTTAGTCTCTCCTCATATGGCTTCTCTTGCAGACCCTGCACCATTTTAGTTGCCCTCCTCTGGACTGCCTCTATCCTGTCTATGTCCTTAGGAGATGGGGTCTCCAGAACTGGACACAGTATTCCAGATGGGTCTCACCAACTGTCTGTACAGAGGATAACAACTTCCTGTTTTCTGCTGCTGATGCCTCTCCCTATACATCCCAGTATACCCCGGCCCTCCCTACTACCTTCTCACATTGCTTGCTAACCTTAAGGTCATCTGATATGATTACCCCAGGTCCCTTTCCTGTTTTGTTGTTGTTACTACCTCCCCACCCATTGTGTATTCTTCCCTGGTTCTTGTTTCCCAGGTGCATTATTTTGCACTTTTTGCATTGAATCCTAGCTGCCATACGTCTGACCATTCCTCCAACCTTGCCAAGTCCCTTTTCATCCTTTCCATGCCTCCTTGTGTATCAACCCTGTTGCAGATCTTTGTGTCATCTGCAAAAGGCATACTTTTCCTTCCAGTTCCTCTGCAATGTCACTGATGAAGACATTAAAGGACTGGACCCAATACTGAACCTCGGTACCCCACTAGTAACCGCCCTTTCTTCAGAGTGGACTCCATTTACAATTACCTTCTGTGTCCTGTTGTCCAGCCAATGTTTTACCCAGGCTACCACCCTGGGACCCACTCCCAGGCTGGTTAATTTGACTATCAATCTTTTGTGTGAGACTGTGTCAAATGCCTTGCTAAAGTCTAGGTAGGCCATGTCCACAGCCCTCCCTGGTCTACTACTTTGGTCACCCAGTCAAAGAAATCTATTAGATTCATCTGACATGACCTTCCTGCCAGAACCCATGCTGCCTTGGATCCTGTGCTCCACTGACCTCTAGGTACTCAACTATTCTTTCTTTCAGAAGTGACTCCATCACTTTCCCTACCACAGAGGTCAGACTGACAGGTCTGTAGTTTCCTGCCTCTGTCTTGGTCCCACTTTTGTGAAGGGGAATCACATCCGCCGTCCTCCAATCCTCGGGTACCACACCATCCTCCCATGATTTATTAAAAAGAGTAGCCAGTGGTTTCACTAGTTCCTTCCTTAATTCTTTTAGAATTCTGGGGTGAATTCCATCAGGACCCATTGCTTTGTCCACCTTCAGTTTTAGGAGTTCTTGCAGAACCCTTTCTTCTGTGAAAGGACTGGGATCGACCTCTATCAAGAGTGCTTCTGTTAATTGGATTAGGCACTTCCCTCCTCTTTAGAATACTGAGCAGAAATATTCATTCAGTATTCCTGCTTTTTCACTGTCCCTCTGCCCACCCACCGCTCATTCTATTCAGCCTCACTATCCCTCCCTTTGTCTTTCTACGCCGCTGATGTACCTATAAAAGGTTTTATCCTCTTAACTGAGTTGGCTATCTTTTCCTCAGTGTGGGCCTTTGCTATTCTGACTTCCTCCCTACTTCTTTCTGCCTTAACTGGTACAGCTCTCTGTCCTGCTCCTTCTATGTTTCCTTATACTTCCGGAATGCTATCTTTTTCTTCCTGACTTTCACAGCCACCTCTCTTGAGAACCATAGTGGCTTTTTCTTTCGTTTTGATTTGTTTATTTGCTTCACACAAAGGCTTGTTGCCTCTGTGATGGCAGTTTTGATAATTCCCCATTGTTGCTCCACACCTCCTTCTAGCCTCTTTGCTAGTGCTTTTCTGAGGCACTCTCCCATCTTGCCAAAGTCAGCCCTCCTAAAGTCCAGTACCTCACTTTGTATGGCTTGACTCTGTAGCTGAGTTTAACGTGAACCACACTGTTTGATGGTCACTTGACCCCAGATGGCAAACCTACCTACACCAAGACTAGATGTAATTAAATATATTGTTACAAACTAGGGCACTTATCATCACCTGCTGAAAGTCAGAGATTAGCTGAGGATTAATAATGGTGTGCTAAAGACTCATATTTAGTCCATTGTGTGATCCCTAACATTGTACTGCTAGGTACAAGATCTTAAGGAGCCGTTAATCACACCTGAGCCAAGTCCCCAACAGGTCACACTTAATTTTAATTTACCAAGAAGGAAAAACTAGACAAAATTAAAACTCTTCATATATGTCAACAAGTCCCCAACAGTTACAAACATAAAAAGTCTCCATCACTGTATTTGGCCCTGCTCACAAAGCTGTTTTTTTTTTTCTCCGATCTTTGCCCTTGCTTCCCATTTCATCTAAGCCATCTTCAAAAGAGTCGGTCTCTCAGGAGTAAAAGCCAGAGCCGCGGGTTCGGGGCTCAGGGGGCACAGTTCTGGCTGAAGGGTCTGGTGTGGGCTGGGAACACAGTCATTACCAGAGTTCTGTACACAACACCTGTAAAGAACGGGTGGGCTTCTTCCACCACATTCTAGAACTGAGATCGGAGGAGGGTTTTTCAAGATTCAAGGAGAATATCAGCAGGGAAACAGCACGTTCCAAACCAAACTCCACAATACCTTCCGACACAACATGGAGACAGAGAGAGCATCCCTCTCGGCCCGATGGTGAATCACAGTACGGGCCGGAAGGCAGGGGCCCACAATGAATGGAAGGCCGAGCCAGTAGGGAATGAGGAAATTGGACTGCTGCCCACCAGCAACGGAACCTGCCAAAGCGCTGCACAGACTGGGTGAATCGTCCAAACAGTCCGGCTGCCAGACATCTGTGTGTTGGGGCCTTGAAAACAGAGGGCCAGTGTTACTAAACTGTTCATGTCTTAATGTCATTTTTAAAAGTTTACAAAACAATTCTGAATTAGGCCTCACCTCTTACCCAAGAATGCCACCACAACCCCAGGACGGGAGTGCAGTAGTTTCTGAACTGCACCGTTCCGCTTCACTCTCAGGTGAGCCCCTTGGAGGGCATCGACACTACGCTGAGTTTTACTTGGCAAGGTGAACAAGTCACTCATTTTCAAATTAAATGCTGTAAATGCTTGGCAATCACTCACCAAGCAGAAGTAATTTCAGCTCCCTGCGAGCTTGATCCTTGTCTCTTTTGAGCTGTCTCTCAATTTCTGCATTTATCCTTTTACATTCCTTCTCTTCTGGAGACAGGCAGCACTCCGCTATGGTAGCTATGTGTGTCTTTTCCTTTGTGTAAGAGGTCTCTATTTGATGTAATCTGTTTGTTTGTGCCAGTCTGTCTCTCACAAAATTTGAACTGTGCCTCCCAGGAGGCGAGTACACACCTTCCTCCCAACTCCGGGATTTCCTTCCACCTGAAACTTGTGGCAGCAGCAGCTCACAACATGGGTAACCACAGGAGAACCCCACCGCCGCTGAGTCTCTTGCTTCTCTCACAGTGAGTGAAGGTCGCTGCCTCCCTGCCTGCTGCTACTGGCCCCCAGCCTCACTTCAGCTTCCTCAGACTGCTGCTGAACCTGTCCCGAGAGCTACTACTTGCGCTCAGAGCGGCCGCTGTAGTCACTAAAGTTTTTTTACCTGTTGGGAATTGCATGAGATGGGAGGGCAGGGAGGGGTTGAGTCTCACCTTCATTTACACTGGGGATGGGTTTTGGCACTGGGGAAGCAGAGATACCAAACAATGATGCCTTCCTGACCCTCTCATTCCAGCAAGCCGATTCTGAAATTACTGCTGCTGCCTGGCATTTCTCGTTTCACACACATTGAACTGGGTTGAGCTATGGGCTGCTACCCCCCCCACGTTCTGGTGTGCTGCACGCCATGGTGTGCCAGACGTATCAGTAGCTACGCCCTTGCTGTGAACTGCCCATTTATTAAAATAAGGTGGTTAATAGTATGGAGAGTGTGTGGTTTAGTCCTGAGTGAAGGTGTCCCTTTTGTTCACAGAATTTGTATCCTTGGAGATACTTCAGTGTTGTTCCACCTAAATAAGGAGGAAAAGTAATGGTTATTATTGACTACATCAGGTTTGGAGCATATAATAATAAGCAATTGGACAGAACCAAAAAACACTGTACCTACCATGGAAGAATGAATCAAATTTATGTACCATAGAAGAATAAATCAAATTTATGTCTAAGACAGCCTTCAATGTAAGGAGTACCCTAATTTCTGGATCCATAGATACATTTGAACAATCTTGGAAACCCTTCTTTACAAAGCTGAACTCTGGTTAGATACTTAGAAATATACTTCACACTCAATTATTTAATAATGGTCTTTTATTTATTTATTTCAAATTTGGTAACCAGGAACGGTACACTGAGCTGATGCTCATTCCAGGTGCGACCTGGGGAAAGGGAAAACAAAAACATACAAAGGGAAAATTACATAATGACAATAATGTAGTGCAGTATACAGACAAAACAAAGATTACACACGGACAATATATGCCTTAACGCAGTTGTACAAGACCATTAAGAGGCCAGAAGACTGAAGAAGTAGAGGGACAGCAGCAAGGAGCAACAGATGTGAGTCTGAGCAGGTGCTTAAGGGCAGGGAGCGAGGGGATTTGATGGATGGTAGAGGAGAGCTGATTCCAGAAAGAAGGGAGGCAATAGGAGAAGGCAGACTGATTGGCATTTGAATGGGGAGTATAGCACTTATATTAGTATATATGTAGAGGATATGCTCCATTAGCCTCATACAGTTTAGTTAAATGTGTGTATGTTTTTCAATAAATATAAAATTACTTTTTTATTTAGTTTTTGTTTACCAGGTAAGGTACACTGGACAAGTAAATATCTATTTTCAGGTACAACCTGGGAGACTGCATCAGGGTGCAGTAACACAAGAAGAATACATGGTACAGAATAGCAGCCAGGGTCAGCTAACAAATGATAAACGATGTAATCAGGGAACAAGCATGGACTAGAATGCAGAGATATACAACCAAAGAATGTATACGGAGTTATATAAGCCTTCCATCAAAGTAAACATACAGGGCTCAATTCTCAAAGGGTCAGGAATGCAGCAAGGTGCTTGCATCACAGAAACTCCACCTTGCATCATTTCTTATTTACAAAAGGAGCTTGCAGCATCGAGGGGAGCCAGTGTGCTAGACTGCATTGCGCCTGGCTTGTGGCATGCCACAGGCAGCACCATGGCACTGAGGGGTGTTGCACCAGTAGGTGGCTGCCATATCCCCTACAGTGGAATTCCATAAGGGCAGTAATGTCCATGGTGCCAGCCGAGAGTTTGACCAGCCCGAGCTGGTCTAACGCCTGGTAGTCAAAAGGGGTCCCACCTGCATACCCCACAGGGTGTGGCAGTGCTGCCCACCAGCAGTGATGGTGGTGGACTGCTGCCAGGCATGGATCACAAGCTGGCTGCACTGCTGGTGGCATGGCATGCTGTCGGGGAGTGTGCCCTCCATCATGCTTGGGGCACATGTGGGGCATACTTGCCTGCCATGCTAGGGTGGGCCAGGACATACCTTGGCATGTGAGGCAGGGGTCCCAGTGGTGGCAGACTGCACTGGTGCCAGTGGTGGGGCTGGACTACTGTAATGGACAACATGCCTTCACAGTGGGCAACACATCCGCTGGTGTTGTCAGTGCTGCATGACTGTCCCACAGCTTGTGTCATTCCTGTTCCATGTGCCTTAGAAACATAGAAACACAGAATTTGATGGCAGATAAGGACTGCTTGGCCCATCCAGTCTGCCCATTTCCCTACCTGATGGATAAGCTGCAGATTCTAGTTAATCAGCAGCTTACTTCCTCCTAACCCCCACTTTAATTGCCTTATGTCTGTCCCATGCATTCTTGAATTCTCCCACTCTTCCTGACTCCACAACCTCCTCAGGAAGGCTGCTCCATGCATCCACAACCCTCTCTGTGAAAGAATACTTTCTAACATTACCTCTGAGCCATCCCCCCTCTATCTTCAAATTGTGCACCCTTGTTCTTGCACATCTCTTTTTCTGAAAGATACTACCCTCTTGTACTTTAACTCCCTTGAGATACTTGAAAGTTTCTGTCATGTCCCCCCCCTTCCTCCTTTCCTCAAGGGTATACATAATAGAAACATAGAAGCCTTCCCTTTGCCACATGGGTGTGCTTGGCACAAGCTGCAGGACTTTGGTGATGGGTTCTTTCCCATACCTGAATTGGGTGTAGGGTCCCTGGGGCACTGGAGATTGGTGCAGCTGCCATTGGCACAGATTGTGCAGATCTTTGAGAATCGAGCCCACAGTTGCACATGGCAAGAGGGAGAACAAATGCATAATATAGGAGTCTAATTGAGGTACTTAAGGAACAGGAAACCCTAGGCACTACTGTGTGCAGCAACAGGATGACAAATTCATCCGATGACTGTGCAGGACAATTTATCAACCTGACCAACACATGTTCATCAAATACGTGAAGTATCTATACATAAATGTACTATGTATTACTTGTAAGAATATAACTTTTCTGAATTTTGAATCTATCTCTGTATTAACTAAAAACTCAATAAAATAATTGAAAAAAGTACTTGCCTCCTCATACACATTTTTTGTCTTCTGTTGGCACCCTTTGCAAACTGTGTGAGAGGCCTTTTGGCACCATGCATTTCTGCTTAAAGTTGAACCAGCATAATATTCTGTGGTGATTTGCATATGTAGCCCATGATGCTTTGCATTGTGGGGGCATGTGTAATTTTGTATTTCTTTGAAACTTGGCTTCCCAGCCAAATGCTCTTTGGGGTAACCATTGACTCAGTGCTTGCACACAGAGGTTCTTTGTATTTTAAATTGATTTTTGTTTTAATTGGGTTCACCACAACATAACCCAGATCAACCATCTTAGGGTAGCTGGTTCATTCCACTGGGGTGTCAAACAGACGAGGCATACTGATGAGTCTTGGTAGGACGAAACATGTGTCTATGTTTTCTGTTGGCACCCTTTGCAAACTGTGTGAGAGGCCTTTTGGCACCATGCATTTCTGCTTAAAGTTGAACCAGCATAATATTCTGTGGTGATTTGCATATGCAGCCCATGATGCTTTGCATTGTGGGGGCATGTGTGATTTTGTATTTCACATTTTTTGTAGTCCTATGTTGAACAAAAAATAAGTTTTAAATCAAAATGAATAAAAAGAGATACTGTATCACATGTGTAGAATGGTATCTCTTATTGTGTATGTATCTGTATTCATTGAGAAGGTGTCACCAAATATACTGACACAGAAATATTAGTAGTGCTGGAAGCCAGTGTTCAGTGCTGGCAAACAATCCCTTCCCAGAGACTAGTCAGGAACCAGGTGCCCATTCCCAATGCTGAAAAACAACTGCCCCAATTCTGCAGTTCCCCAGTCCATTTCTGATCCTCTCCTGCCACTTCAGCCCCAGTAAAAAGCTAAAATAACCCTTCTGGATCCAGCTGGTCTCCAGTGCCCTTTTGCTTTCCAAACCCTTTGTATCATTTTACCACCTATAAAATAACAAAGATAATCACTCTGCTGTTCTGGTGGTCCTAATACTTCTCATGCCTCCACCTGTCACCCAACCCCAAAACATTTCCTCTGATCCAGAGCCCCTACTCAACCCCTTTCCCAATATCTGCCTGGTACCCTTCACTCATATTATAGGGTCATGGAAGATGCCCTGTAGTTAGGTGGCTGGTGAGTTCTATATTAAACTCGATTTTTGTTTGATGCTTGCAGAAAGATGGTTTTACAGATTTCATGAAACTTTCAGGATTTGTTGTATGCAATAGAATGCACCATCTGTGAAAGTCTCATGTAAATTGGTTCAGTATTTTAGAGACATTAAAGTGCAACTCAAATATACATTTTCCATTGATTTCAGTGGTGGGTGTTTTTCTGAGTTTTTACCCTGGTCTAGATAAAAACTGTAAATCTTTACATTGTAAATTGTGTATGGTTGTGTAGGTTGGTGGGGAACTATTTCTCGGGGGGAGGGTTTGATGCTTGGGAGTTTTCTATTTTTAAGATATTTAGATTTGAAATATCAGGTTTTTCACATTAAGAGTCTGCTCCATCAGTTGGGCTTGGACTTAATGTACCACATGCACAGAACAGTTTTGATGCTGTTGAATGGGTATCAGAAAAGTGAAAGGAAAATTAGCCTGTACTTTTAAGTACCACATGCACAGAAAAGTTATGGCGATTGGAAAAGCTGGAGTGATGGGAATGGAGAAGGTGTTCAAGATTGTCACGCTCTGCAGCTCTTTTAAACCTGCAGGTGTTGAATATCAATAGTTTCCCGGGGAAACAAAATAAAATATATACAGTGTGTGTCCCTGGAAATGGTTTCTTTGTTTGAGAAATTAATAAACATAAAAAAAAAAATATCATAATTAGTTGTCTGTCTGTGCCATGGTGCCTTCTGCATCTTTACAGGGACCACCGGTCT
This sequence comes from Neoceratodus forsteri, assembly GCA_016271365.2. Taxonomy (NCBI): domain Eukaryota; kingdom Metazoa; phylum Chordata; order Ceratodontiformes; family Ceratodontidae; genus Neoceratodus; species Neoceratodus forsteri. The sequence continues at coordinate 297,645,070 of JADMNL010000022.1, forward strand.
TCACTGTCAAATAACTGAATTTTATACAGTATTCAGATTCTGAAAATCACCATATATTGGGCAGTGAAGAGGGTCCTGTCATAAAGTTAATCAGATGTTCAGATGGAGGTTATAACTGCTGGTTATGAATAAGAACATGAAGTCACTGATCACATAGCTTATTCACTTTGCTGTACAGTTTTTTTTTTTTTTTTATTATTTTGGCAACCAAGGAAGGCTCACTAGGCACAGTGCTTGTTTCCAGGGCAACCCTGGAGCACTGGAGAGGTTAAGTAACTTCCTCAGAGTCACCCAGTATGCAAGTGGAGGTTGTGGGAATCAAACCTAGGTCTGCTGGATGTACCAAGCTAATTCTCACCTTATTACTCTAACCTCTAGGCTATACTGCTTACCCAAATTTCTTTTACAGCTATTTTAACATAAATATTGCCTTCATGTTGTATATTTCAATTATAGATACATATTGATTAATAAGACAAAGAACCTCTATGCATAAACACTGAGGCAACGGTTACCCCAAAGGGCATTTGGCTGGGAAGCCAAGTTTCAAGAAAATACAAAATCACACATGCCCCACAATGCAAAGCACCATGGGCTGCATATGCAAATCACCACAGAATGTTATGCTGGTCCAACTTTAAGCAGAATTGCATGGTGCCGGAAGGCCTCTCACACAGTTTGCAAAGGGTGCTAACAGAAGACATAGACACGTGTTTCGTCCTACCAGGACTCATCAGTATGCCTCATTTGTTTGACACCCAGTGGAATGGACCAGCTACCCCTAAGGCAGTGTGCCTGGGATATATTGTGGTGAACCCATTAAAATAAAAACTATTTAAAGACAAAGAACCTCTATGCATAAACACTGAGGCAAGGGTTACCCCTAAAGGGCATTTGGCTGGGAAGCCAAGTTTCAAGAAATACAAAATCACACATGCCCCCACACAATGCAAAGCACCATGGGCTGCATATGCAAATCACCACAGAATGTTATGTTGGTCCAACTTTAAGCAGAATTGCATGGTGCCGAAAGGCCTCTCACACAGTTTGCAAAGCTGCAACAGAAGACATAGACACGTGTTTCGTCTCTACCAGGACTCATCAGTATGCCTCGTCTGTTTGACACCCCAGTGGAATAGACCAGCTACCCCTAAGGCAGTGTGCCTGGGATATATTGTGGTGAACCCATTAAAATAAAAAACTATTTAAAAGACAAAGAATCTCTATGCATAAACACTGAGGCAAGGGTTACCCCAAAGGGCATTTGGCTGGGAAGCCAAGTTTCAAGAAAATACATGCAAAATTTCATGCAAACCAGCAACTTATGCCTTGTACACACTGGCAGTCTGTGTTTAAAACCATTTTTAAAAATGGTTTTAAATTCACCATGGAAGTCCATCCACACTTTACTTCATTTCTTCATAACCGTGTTTAAGTACATTTGCGCTGCTGCTACCACAGCCACACTAAAGACCTGTAATGGTTTAAGCTTAGCACTGCTGTTTCATGAGAAACATTGATTGATCTCCCATCCACACTACAGGTAAACCATGCTAGATTTGAAACAAGTTTTAAGACTAGGTCCCTTGCAGGGTTTAAACATGGATTTTAAACACGGATTCAAACCGTGTTCAGTGTGGACACAAACTGTGTTTGGGCTTGTTAAAATGTTTTAAGGAACTGCTAATTGACATTTCATATTTTCACCAGACCTGCCAGAATACACTCTCTTACTGAACTTTCTTTCTCACAGTAAAATGCATAGACATGTTATCCTGTGAAAATATTATATTGAAAAAATGAGAAACTATAAGATTCAGCTTGTATATTTCTTGTGAAAATATATTCAGCTGCATATAGCCCTTGAACTGCTAGTTTATATTGTTGTTTTTATGTTTGCTTGCACGCATGTGCAAGAAACATAGCGCCCCCATATGAGTTTTCAGAGGTGTGCCTCCCCCACTTCCAATGCCCTGCTCCTTTTTGCACACATGGCTGCACCTCACCAATGAATGTCTGAGCTGTCTATGACAGCCGTTCAGATGCAGTGGCATACAGTTCTAAGGAAAACACTGCCACAGTCAGCGGGTGGTAACGTAGAGGCAATTTGCATACTGCTGTTGGCAGTATGCAACTTGCCACATCAGCACTGCATCTGAACTGTCATAGACAGTTCATCTTCTGCCCCGATGAACACCTATGTAGCATGCTGGGAGCCCACCCAAGCATGCTCATGTGCTCCCCTCCACCCCCACACACTGTATGATCGACGGGGGGTGCCCAATCCCCCGTTGGCTCCACTGGCCCCTCTCCAAACAGACTTCCAGGTGCCACACTGAGAGCCCACCCCAGCATGGCAAAAGTCCGTATGGCCGATGGGGGTGCTTAATCCCCCATTGGCTGCACTGTACCCCCCCAAAGAAAACAGACTTTGAGGTGCATGCTGGGAGTCCACCCCAGCACATGGCATAAGCAGGGCGGCCAACAGGGTGCCCAATCCCCTGTTGGCCCACTGCCTCCGCAAAAAATAATCCTTTCAGTTGCCACACTGAGCCCACCCCAGTGTGGCAAAAGTTCCGCATATTCTAAAACACCTGTAAAAAAAAAAAAAGGTCCCCATTGACTGTCTCGCCTCCCCAAACAGCGCCCCCTCTGTGCACCCACCTCCCACCCTCGACCCCATACTTACCTCTGGAGGCCAGTGCGATGATCTTCGTGTACCGGAACACATCTGAACTCTTCAAAGTCGACTACAACTGAAGAAATGCCGGTAAGATGTAAAATGGCATAATTTTTTTTTCAACTTTGGTGCAGATGTTGGTTATTTGGGATTTTTCACCAAATTTCAGCATGGGGTTTTTGGTGCCCCACCTCATGAACTCAGTCACTGGCATTTTGTTATTCGGTCCCGAAAGGTAATTTCGCGGCCACTGTGCGGAACCACCTTTTGGTACTGAATAATGAAATGACTGTGTCACAGTTCATGAGGTAGTCCTCCCAAAACCCTATGTTGAAAATTTGATGAACAAATTCCCCAAAATGACTGTTTTATGAGAGTGCATTACGCAGTTCCTATGCACGCTCGGAACTTCGCGAATTTTTACTATTTTCACTCCAGATTTTCAACATTGCCATTTTACCACACCTCGTTATGAGCAGTACAGCTGTCATTTTTCATATCTCACCCAAAATGTGTTTTTGTGTATGTAGCACACAATGGCGCAGTCAGTGTGCAAATCAATGTTCGGACAGATTAGGAAAATCAGAGTGACACTGTTCATGAGCAGAGGTCTTTAAATGGTTATGTTGAAAATTTGATGACAAACGTCCATAAAATGCCTGTGTTACGAGCATGCATTGCGCAGTTTCCATGCACCCTTGTAAGTTCACGAATTTGTAATATTTTCAGTCCAGATTTTCAACACTGGCATTTTTCCACACCTCCTTATGAACAGTACAGCTGTCATTTTTCACACCCTGGCCAAAATGTGTTTTTACACTTCCAGCACAGAAATGCATGGTCACTGTGGGAAATCAGTGTTCGGAACAGATTCAGAAAATCACAGTGACACTGTTCATGAGCAGAGGTCCCAAAATGCATGTGTTGGCAATCTGCTGTAAAAAATCCCCAAACTACTTACATTATGAGTGTGCGTTGCGCAATTTCTACTCACGCTCGTGACTTCACCATTTTTTTTATATTTTCACTCCAGATTTTCAACATTGCCATTTTTTACACCTCCTCACGAACAGTAAAGCTGTCATTTTTCACATCCTGTTAGAAATGTGTTTTCACACCTGTGGTGCCAAATGGCGTAGTCACTGTGCAGAATTAGCTTTCTGCTAATGAACCGGTATTACCACTGTTCATGAGGTGGGGGGGGGGTCACAAAAAACGCATGTTGAAAATTGGAATGAAAATACCAACGAACGCCTGGGACATTAGGGTTTCCGACCATAACACCCCACCCTGTAGAGACTGACAGGCATCAAGGGTGTGACTTAGGATTGTCACCTGTAATGTTCATGCCATTTCACCCCCCACTCACACTCTGCAGCCAGTGACAAGCATCAAGGTGTGCCTTGGACTCTTCGGCCCCAAAGTTCACCCCATTCTCCTATACTGCACCCATCTCACCATATTTCCTTATAGAATGGGGAGAGCATAAGGCCCAAAGACTCCAAGGCACACCGTGACACTTGTCAGGGTCTGCAGGGTAGGGTGTGGTGAAATGGCATGGCCGTTATGCCTGATGACCCAAAGGCACACCCCAATGCCTGTCAGTCTCTGCAGGGGGGTGGTGGTGGGGTTGGCTTCAGTTCAATACTTCACTGCCATTCCTATTATGCAACTCTCTAATTCCTACACTACCAATGCCAATGCCAGCAAGCAAACATTCGGCATTGACAAATGCTTGTTTTTTGGTGGCAGGCTAGGAGACTGTTTCAGCAGCGCAAATTTACTGTGAGAGAGAAGAATCAGTAAGAGCGTATGTTGTTTGGCTGGATACAGCAGAAAGGTTGATCCCCTGCTTAATCATTAAAAATCTGAAACAACTACCTCACATCTTACAATTTCAAGAGCTGCTAATGCATTTATTAAGTTGCTGGTTTGCCAAAAGTATGGGGCCAACACCCAGGTCTAATGATGATAACCAGTTGACCTCCCCCCCAATGACTTTTACTTGTCTTATTCTCACTACGGCACAGAACAGCACAGCACAGCACAATACTGCCTAAAACACTGTTGAACTTGAAGAATACTGATGAGCTATGGATCGTTCTGAATGGGGACTGACTGGAGGAGTGTCAGTTTAAACTTAACAACATAAAGCAGATCACGTGACAAAATGTCACAAAAGATGCACCACCTGTCTCACATTATTCTTTGCATTTGTGACTCCGCAGTTAACTGCATTACATTTCTTGCTGTCGGCGCAATAAAAAACTATAGAGACTTTGATGCAAATGAGTGCCTTCAGAGGGATGGGTATTTTGTATGGGGTAGAAACCAGACTTTGCTGACAGAGTGGAGTGAAAGTGCCTAGCTTTAAATTAAAGGTATAGTAATATTTATTTATACTTCTCTTCCTTTAGAAAGTAGCAGGTAAGTAGGGAGAAAAGAAGAGATCTGTAACCAGTGCTTGGGACACTTTGAAACTTGGTAGACAGTGTTTGGGGTACCTTGAAACTTGGGTTTTGAGTTGTAACAGGTGATGTTGGGGAACTAGCTCAGGAGCTTAATCTTGGGTGAGTAGATTCAGGAATCCCTGTGAATCAGGTGTAACTTGGGGATGGAGCTGACAGAGGCTTAGTACCTTCTTACTAGAGCACTATAAGAGTACTTCCACTCTAGCGTGTCTAGCATGTTCATGTCCAGTGAGTGAGTGGGACAGTGAAGGAGTGGAACAGGTGACTGGCATTGTAAGCATTGGCAGGCATCAGCAGAAGGAAGTGGAGAAGCGGAGGACTCTGCTGATTGACTAAGGCAAGGAACCTATTCACTATTTAAGCGATATTGACCAAACTGGTGGTTGTTTCCTGGAGATTAATGACCAAGCTGGGGGTTGAGTGCCCAAGGCTGTGCCTCATGCCATTGCCTGCCACAAGGTCATTAATCCATAGTAAATGATCACCAGTGAAGTCACTATTGCTATTATAAGACTGACTGAAGTACAATTTATGAATTTTACTCACTCATTTCTTGTTTTTCTTTCCAGAGCTGGCGGAGCAGGTGTGCAATCTTTCTGACATCCTACATAGGGCGTGCATCATTAGATCACATCATGATTACATATGTCCACATCTGCTGAGCTGGTTTGAAGTAGTGTTGTAGCAGCATGGCATGAGGAGATTGATGGTTATACTTGGCCATATTTATTTTTTCATTTTTATTGTTGGGGAGAAAGCGGCTGCATTTTATTTATTTTATTTCGTTTTTGTTAACCAGGTAGGTGCTGTAGCCAAAAAATGACTATTTTCAGGCACAACTCAGGAGGTTACAGGGATTACAAGGATACAAGGATTACAGGGATCCAGTGATTACAAGGATACAGAGTACACAGCAAATCCATGTTACAGTATGTATAGAGTGGATATCATAGAAACATAGGTGATCAAGTACAAACAAGTCAAGGTCAAAGAAACCATAATAAGGTTCACAATGTAGGTAATAAAGCATAAGCAGGGTAAGGTGCCAGGCAGCAGTAGTCAAGAAGAAAAGTGCTGGTCAAAAGTGATTAATGGGGAGAGATTAAGAGCAATAATAAGTAGCACAGGGGCAAACAGAGTGTATTTTATCTACTTTGAGTTTGCTGCATGGGGAAAGCAGATCGTTGTTATACTCAGTAATTATACCATCAGATTTCACTTCTAATAAACGTCTGCAAGTTTTTAGTAAAAAAAAAAAATACATTCTGACATTTATTAGAAGAAGTGAAATGCAGTGGTATTGACCGTCAGTGTAACCAATGATCTGTTTTCACTATGCAGCGAAGTTAAAGCAGACAGAATACAATCATATCATACAAAGCTGTTACCAGGAACTTGAGCTGATAGGCAAATATGTCTGTCTGTGTAGTCCCAATGGCACGGTGTAATACACTGCGGTTATGTGAGGCGGCCACTCGTGACATGGTCACATTTGGATCGGTCATTACCTGACCATTAATGATTGATCAAGTAACCAATCTGTGAGCGTAACTAGCTCATTAATATTTAATTGGTTTTATGATGTGTAACAGTCACTGCTGTGAAGTGTTGAAGATCGAGGGTAGGCCAAAACTGGGAATAGTTGCAACACGTTATCTAGGATAGGACTATAAAGAGATATAAAAGACTGAAAGGATTTAAAAGAGGTTTAAAAGAAAAACAGGCAGAGTAGAAGGAAAGTATGATGGGAGTGGTACAGTGCAGTGGCTGTGGGGTGGCAGTTTTCAGGGAAACCTTTTGGAGACTGTGGTGCTGCCCCATCTGCATGCACTTTTCTGAGCTGAGGATAGAAGTTGCTAGTCTTCAGGCTCAGTTGACTAGGATTTGGGGAACCTCCTCCCCAACTCAGGGATCACCAAGTCTGCCACCACTAACTCAAAGGATGCCTAGGAGGAGGAGGAGCAGTTGGACTATGGGGGATTAGAAGAGACTGAGGGTGGCGGGACAGAGGCACATTTCCCATCTATTAACACTACACAACTCCTACGCCACTTTGGTGGGGCAGGACTGTCCCATGGAGGCACCCGAGGTAGTGACCAGGGAGGATGTGGGGGTCCTCTGCAGTGGAGATTCCAAGGAGAGTGGCAGAGAACCCCAAAGGAGAAGGGAGCAATTCGTAGTGGGGGATTCCATCATCAGAAGGATAGATTTGGGGACAGAAAGGGAGTGGGAGAATGAGGTTAGGTGCCTACTCAGCACCATGGTTTGGAGGGAAGAAAAGCAGATCTTGTAGATTGCTAGAGCAGCAAGATGGCAGGGGGAACTAGATGTCATTGTACACCTGGAGACAAATGACCTGTCTAGTAATGGGGAGATGATAATTCAGGAGGAGTTCAGGGAGTGGTGGAGGGGTCTTAGGCAGGTAGCAAGCTCAGAGACCTTTTCTGAGGTACTGCCTGTCTATGACAGGGGGGAGGATAGGGTACTCCATATCAAGAGCTTTAACCAGTGGTTGAAGGAATGATGCAGAGAGGAGGGGTTTGGCTCCATTGGGGACTGGGTCACAACTGTGGGGGTAAACACAGAAAATAGAAAATAGACTTTGACAGCAGATAAGGACTACTTGGCACACCTAGTCTGCTCATTTCCTACCTATTGGATAAGCTGCAGATCCTAGTTAACCAACAGTCTACTTCTTCCTACCCCCCACCAGAATTGCCTTATGTCTGTCCCATGCATTCTTGAATTCCCCCACTGTTTTTGACCCCACAACCTCCTCAGGAAGGCCGTTTCATGCGCCCACCACCCTCTCTGTGAAAAAAAATGCTTCCTCACATTGCCCCTGAGCCGTCCCCCCTGTATTTTCAAATTGTGTCCCCTTGTTCTTGCACATCTCTTTTTTTGAAAGATGTTACCATCTTGGACTTTGTTGATTCCCCTTGAGGTACTTGAAAGTTTCAATCATGCCCCCCTTCCTTTCCTCAGGGGTATACATATTAAGCTTCTTTACTCTTTCTTCATATGGCTTCTGTTACAGACCCTGCATCATTTTAGTTGCCCTCCTCTGGACTGCCTCCGTCCTGTCTATGTCCTTGCAGAGATGGGGTCTCCAGAACTGCACGCAGTACTCCAGATGGGGTCTTACTAACTATCTGTACAGAGGGATAACAAGTTCCTGTTTTCTACTGGTGATGCCTCTCCCTATATATCCCAGTACCCCCCAGCCATCCTTACTGCCTTCTCATGTTGCTTGCTTACCTTTAGGTCATCTGATATGACTACCCCCAGGTGCCTTTCCATTTGTGTTGTTGCTAATACCTCCCCCATTATGTACTCTTCCCCTGGGTTTTTGTTTCCAAGGTGCATTACTTTGCACTTCTTTGTATTGAATCTAAGCTGCCATACCTTTGACCATTCCTCCAGCTTTGCCAAGTCCCTTCTTATCCTTTCCAACCCCTCTTGTGTATCAACCCTGTTGCAGATCTTTGTGTCATCTGCAGAGAGGTATACTTTGCCTTCCTGTCCCTCTGCAATGTCACTGATAAAGACATTAAAAGGACCGACCCAGTACTGAACTCCCGCGGTACCTCCCACTAGTAACCCCTTTTCCGGAGTGGACTTTGCTTACTATTACCCTCTGTGTCCTGTTGTTCAGCCAATATTTTACCTAGGCTACACCCTGGGACCCACCCCAGGCTGGCTAATTTGTTTATTAATCTTATGTGGGACTGTGTCAAATGCCTTGCATAAAGTCTAAGTAGACCATGTCCACAGCCCCTCCATGATTTACTACTTTGGTCACCCAGTCAAAGAAATCTATTAGAATCATCTGACATGACCTTCCCACTGTGAATCCATGCTGCCTTGGGTCCTGTGCTCTGCTGGCCTCTTGGTACTCAACAGTTCTTTCTAAAGGCCTGTACAGGGGAGATGGCCTGCATCTGTCCAGGAGGGGGACTACAGTCCTCAGTGAATGGTTTTAATGTTACATCGGTGAACATTTAAACTACCTGAAGGGGCTGGCAGAAGGAAGCAGGAAGACATAAACTGCCCCCTCCAAACTGGAGTAGTCAGCAGGAAGAACCCTAAGGGAGATAAACCCCCAAGGGTACCTAACAGAGAGAAAAACAAGTTAGTAGTAATGAACAGAGATGGGAATGTGAACAGAAGCAGTAAGGAGAGAGGGCAAAAAGGAAAATAGGGGGTTGTCGAGCAGAGTGGCACTAGAAATTGAAAGGCCATGTGTACCAATGCTCGAAGTCTAAGAAATAAAGTTCTGGACAGAGGCCATTATGGCAGAGGCTGACCTGGACTTTGTTGCCATTACAGAAACTTGGTGCACTGAGAACCATGACTCGGATATAGCCATACCATCCTATACTCTATTCAGGAAGGACAGGGTGAGGAAAAAAGGGGGAGAAGTTGCTCTTTATGTGAGAGACAGCACAAAAGCAACAGAGGTACAGGAAATACAGGGAGGGGTGGAGGTACTGTGGGTGATGCTAGAGACAGGGAATGGAGTCACTATTCGCACTGGTGTGATCTACAGACCTCCAGCGGGAGTTGATACGGTTGTAGGGGAAGCCACCCAAAAGATGGCAAATAAGGGGAGATGCGGCTGGTGGAGACTTCAATCTGCCGGATGCATTGGAGCATCCCAGCTGCAGCTACAGCTATGAGCAGGGACATCCTGGACTCCTGCAGGTGGCATTCTTCAGGCAACTAGTTATGGAGCCCACTCATAAGAGGGCAATACTGGATCTTGTACTAATTTTCGGGACAGTGGTTAGCCAGATGGGGAAAAGTGATCTCCATACTGTGTTGTTCAATATAAGTAATGTGGCAGAATCGAGCCATAGAAGGACAAGGGTCCTGGACTTCAGGCGGGCTGATTTTAAAAAGATGGGTGAATTCCTTAGGGATGCCCTGGTGGGGGGGGGGGGTACTTGGGTGGAGTATAGGAATTTTGGGTGAAACTAAAAGGGCTTAGAGAAGGCAACAAACCTCTGCATCAAGCTAGTAGGCAAAGCCAAGAGGAAAAGAGACTGCTGTAGTTCTCTAAGGAGGTGGCTGGCAAGGTAAGGGCAAAAACTTAGCATTCAGGAGGTATAAGAAAACACTGAAAGAGGAAGATAGGAGCTGCATCTGGAGAAACAGAGGAGTTAGGAAATCAGTTAGAGTGCAAAGGTGCAAACAGAGGAGAAAATAGCCCAGGAATAAAGTAAGAGGAACAAGACATTTTTAGATATGTAAGCAAAAGAGGAAGACCAGTGTAGGGATTGTAAAATAAAAAGGGAAGGGGTGATTGTGGAGGAGGACCAAGAAAAGCAGACATCTTGAACAAATAATTTTATTCTGTGTTCACAGAAGAAAGGGAAGGAGAGGGGCCAAAGAAAAGTGACAGGAGCATTGAAGGAAGGGAGGTGGACATTAGTCCATTTACAGAGGAGAGAGTCTAGAAGGAACTCACAAATCTTAAAGTGGATAAGGCAATGGGCCAGATGGGGTCCATCCAAGGATACTGAAGGAACTCAGAGAGGTGCTGGTTGCACCTCTGATAGCCCTGTTCAACCTCTCAATGGAGACAGGAGAGGTTCTGGGGGACGGGAGGGCAGATACAGTCCCACTACACAAACGTGGTAGTAGGGAGGAGGCCAGCAACTAAGGGCCAGTCAGCCTGACTCCAGTGGTGGGGAAATTATTGCAGTCACTACTGAAGGAAAGTATTTTGGAATATCTTGAATCCAGTGCTTACAGGACATCACAGGCATTCCACCACATTAGGGTGCCACTCATCAGAGTGCCAGTCTATTAGAGCACTAGATTTTGCAAAACTGACTTTTCTGTTTGCAGGGGACTGTACCTCCACCCTCCCTTACTAAAGATACCAACTCCTGGGGGAGACAGACCTCAGGGAGGGACATAGAGAATTCAGTGCAATTCTCATCTGATGCTCTAATTGACTGGTGCTCTGAACACGGTGCTCTAATGACCATACATGCATCATGGGTGTGTGTGTGTCTTGTCAAACAAATCTAATAGATTTATTTGACTGCATGACCAGGAAGTGGATCAGGGTGAATCGGTGGATGTGGGCTGCTTGATTTCAGCAAGGCCTTCAACACCATCCCACACAGGAGATTAGTAAGCAAACTGGGCAGCCTAGGAGTGGGATTAAAGGTGGTAAGCTGGGAAAGAAATTGGCTAAGTGATAGGAGACAGAGGGTGGTGGTAAATGGAGTTCACTCCCAGGAAGGAAGGGCGCGCAGTGGTGTACCTCAGGGATCTGTACTGGGACCGGTCCTCTTTAGTGTCTTTATTAGTGACATTGCAGAGGGACTGGGGGGAAAGGTCTGCCTGTTCACAGATGACACTAAAATCTGCAACAGGGTAGACACTCCAGGGGGGTGGAAAAAATGAGAGGGGATCTGAAAAAGTTAGAGGAGTGGTCAAGGGTGTGACAACTGGGCTTCAATGCAAAAAAGTGCAAAATCATGCACTTGGGACACAGAAACCCAGTGGAGGAGTACATAATTGGAAAAGAAGTATTGATGACTGCCAAACATAGAAACATAGAATTTGATGGCAGATAAGGACCACTTGGTCCAGCCAGTCTGCCCATTTCCCTACCTAATGGATAAGCTGCAGATCCAAGTTAACCAGCAGCCTACTTCTTTCTACCCCCACCCCCTAGAATTGCCTTATGACTGTCCCATGCATGCTTGAATTCAACCATTGTTTTTGACTCCACAACCTCCTCTGGAAGGCCGTTCCATGCATCCACAACCCTGTCTGTGAAAAAATACTTCCTTACATTACCTCTGAGCCGCCTCCCCCATCTTCAAATTGTGCCCTTTGTTCTTGCATACCTCTTTTTGAAAGATGCTACTCTCTTGGACTTTGTTGATTCCTTGAGGTACTTGAAAGTTTCTATCAAGTCCCCTCCTCCTTTCCTTGAGGCTATACATATTAAGCTCCTTTAGTCTCTCTTCATATGTCTTCTGGTGCAGACCCTGCACCATTTTAGTTGCCCTCCTCTGGACAGCTTCCATCTTGTCTATGTCCTTGCAGAGACTGGGTCTCCAGAACTGCACACAGTACTCCAGATGGGGTCTCACCAGCTGTCTGTACAGAGGGATAACAACTTCCTGTTTTCTACTGGTGATGCCTCTCCCTATGCATCCCAGTATCCCCCCAGCCCTCCTTACTGCCCTCTCACATTACTTGCCCACCTTTAAGTCATCTGATATGACTACCCCCAGGTCCCTTTCCATTTTGTTGTTAGTATGTCACCCCCATTGTGTACTCTTCCCCTGGGTTTTTGTTTCCCAGGTGCATTACCTTGCACTTCTTAGCATTGAATCTAAGCTGCCATACATTTGACCATTCCTCTAACCTTGCCAAGTCCCTTCTCATCCTTTCCACCCCACCTTGTGCATCAACTCTGTTTTCAGATATTTGTGTCATCTGCAAAGAGACATACTTTTCCTTCCAGTCCCTCTGCAATGTCGCTTATAAAGACATTGAAGAGAACCGGTCCTAATACTGAACCCTGCGGTACCCGACTAGTAACCCCCCTTTCTTCAGAGTGGACTCCATTTACAATTACCCTCTGTGTCCTATTCTCCAGCCAATTCTTTACTCAGGTTATCATATTTGGACCCACTTCCAGGCTGGCTAACTTGTATATTAATCTTTTGTGTGGGACTGAGTCAAATGCCTTGCTAAAGTCTAGGTAGGCCATGTCCACAGCCCCTCCCTGATCTACTACTTTGGTCACCCAGTCAAAGAAATCTATTAGATTCGTCTGGCATGACCTTCCTGCTGTGAATCCATGCTGCCTTGGGTCCTGTGCCCCTCTGGCCTCAAGGTACTCGACAATTCTTTCCTTCAGAAGTGATTCCATCATTTTCCCTATCACTGAGGTTAAACTAACAGGTCTGTAGTTTCCTGCTTCTGCCCTGCTCCCACTTTTGTGAAGGGGAATCACATCTGCCCTCCTCCAGTCCTCAGGTACCACCCCATCCTCCCATGATTTGTTAAAGAGGGTAGTCAGTGGTGTCACTAGTTCTACCCTTAGTTCAGGAGCATGTTTCTGAGCATGCTTTACAGTAGTGCTCTTACAGAACTCAGTCGGTGGCTGGCCGTGGAGGTGAGGTGGGCTGTGCCAGTCGCTGGCTGGGGATGGGTGGGGGTGTTGGGTGGACTGACATGGCTGGGTGGGGATCACTAGACCACCAGGTGTACTACAGGATGGATATACGTATGCCTGTACTGTACATACTGTACAGTATGCAGGCAATGGTGTGATTTGGGGACCCAGGACAGTGAGTAGGGGGCCTCTAGCCTTGCGGGATGCCGGCAGTGTGTGTGCAATGGGGGGAGCACTTGTGACCTGCGGTTGCGACTTGTGACATGCTCGCCAGGTATGGCCGCATGTCGCAAGTCACAGGACTTAGCTGCGGAGACCTTGCCCCTTCTAGAATAGGGTGCAGGGTCAATGTCGCAGTTGTGATTGGCACAAGTCGCGTTTACGGTGATTTGCACCAGCCTTCTAGAATTGGGCCCATGTTGTTTAAATCAATATACACAGAAATAAAAAATAAAAAATTCACACACAGAACCATTTTATTCCGTGAATCAAACACTTAATAACTCAAATAATAAAAGAAACCTTCATTAGTGGATTTACCATTTTCATTTCCTGGTCTGGTTAATCAAATTGACTCAAGTACGATATCAAATACAATTTCAGACATCGGGAACAGTTCTTGGTAGCAGTTCTCTGTATATTACAGGGAACTGTTTCTGAGAACTGTTCCTGATGTCTAAAATCGTATGTGATATTGTATGTGATACCATATCTATCTGTCTGTATCAATCTATCTATCTATCTATCTATCTATCTATCTATCTATCTATCTATCTATCTATCTAGCAAAATCCAACTGATACCACAGGCAACCACACACACTACCTTTCTTGCACTGTCAAAAAGTTACTTTTAGTAGATAATCTCCTGTGTAAACTCTTCAATTACAAATAGCTACCATGTTCTGCATCTATCTAGGCAATGTAAGTTGTATTTTTTAATTTTATATTGAGGTTGTTAAAATCAGCATGTATTGAGCAGTGCAGAGAGTCCTGTTGTAAATATGATCAGATGTTCTGACGGACATTATAACTGCTGGTCACCAAAAAGAACATGAAGTCAGTGATCACATAGCTTATCAATCTCAATTGTTTCCAATGGTTTAAAAGTTCCTTGTCATGCACGCATTCTTTTGCCTGGCAATACCTCAAAAAGGTCTAAGACTCTTTGTCATTTATGTCTTATTATGTTGGTTTTATGGGATGTGTAATTCTATTCAACCTGTTTTTTCTTATTCCTAACCAGCAATTATAATATTCCTCCAAACATCTGTTCATATTTCTGACAGGGCCCTCTTCACCGCCAATACATTCTGATTTTCAGATCCTGAATATAAAATCAAAAATTCAACAACTTACATTGTCTAGATAGATGGAGAAAATAATTGCTCTAGTTGTAATTGAAGAGTTTACACAGGAGATTATCTATTAAAGTGACTGACAGACTGAGAAAAACAGTGTGGTTGAGTGTGATATCAGTTGGATTGGGAGGGAGCATTGAAGTGACCATGCGACTGCATTATAATCACATTACACAAAAATAATACAGCTGCATGATACCATGTATTTCTTAAAATAAATAATGTACAATTTTGTTCATTTAACAGGCAAAAGGCTGCCAGCCCGGTGGCACTGAGGGTTGAGGCACTGGATGCCACACCTCTTGCCATGCCGGTGACCCGGGTTTGGGAACGAGCTCGTGGTGCCAGGGGTTGGCTGGGGAGGAGAGGATGGAGCATCTGGAGGACTGCTCTCCTCTCCTGGGAAGGAGGGTGGAACCGTCTTGCGTAGACAATGGCACCTGGTGGAGACCGGGTGCACTGCAGCCACAGAGACCACACTGGAAGGGGAACATTGGGTGGCCATCTTCTGGACATGTGCGGGAGTGCTCACATAGCGGGCTGGATGGCATTGCATGTCCCTCACTCAGGGGAGGGTAGTAAGTGAAAAATTCCCCTCCCTCGGGGATAGGCAAAGCCACCTCGGCCCTGGACCACACTCCCAATACAGGGCACTCTCCTCTCCTGGGGCCCTGCTTAGCCTGGCACTCTATACTATAGATAGAGCACCCTGGGCGGATAGGCAGCCCTCCCGGGGCCTCAGATCCAGGGGATGTGTCAGGTGAGGCGAAGGAGATAAGGGAGAAGCATCTCAGGTGGGAGTAGAGACCAGTGGCAGAGGATGCTGGGGAGAGTTCCCTAGGTGAGGTGCAAGAAAAAGAATTCAGAAAAAAAAGGTAAAAGGCTAGCAGTGAATGACATCTGCAAGCATCATGTGCTTGTCAGTTTTGGGCTAGAGTGAGCATGACCCTGCAGTTCATTACCACAGGGAGCTGACACAGGAAGGCCACTCCTTGAATGACCTTGGTCCCAACCACTCTCAGGCTATGATGGAGAAAGCAGACGGACAGCTGATACGCTATTAGCTGTGTATAAACAGAGTGTTTAATATTTTAATTCTGAAATGTATGAAAGAAACACATACATACAATGTTTTAAATGCTAGTTGTATTGCACTGGACATACCTAGACTGTCTAATATCAAAATAAATAAATAAGTAAATAAATAAACAGCACTGCAATTGATTTTTAATGGAACTGACTCAGGTACAATATTAGATGCATTTTCAGACATCGGAAACAGTTCTTGGAAACAGTTCTCTGTACAGAGAATTGTTTCCGAGAATTGTTTGCAGTGTCTGACACTGTATCTGATATGGTATCTGTCTGTCTTCTGTCTGTCTGTCTGTCTGTCTATCTATCTATCTATCTATCTCATCTATCTATCTATCTATCTATCCAGAGTTTACTGCAAGGGTATGCTTTGTGGTCCTGTGGTGGTGAGGTGAGTTCGTGGGCATGGTTAGTGACCCAACTATATAGGGTGAGGGTACTGTAATGTTGCTGTTATGTGACACCCCTCCCATCCAGGGAATGAAAGCTGGGTTGCCCACATGGACCCAGGAGCCATATACTCAAGACCCTGATTTTTTCACAATTCTGTGGCCATGCAGATTGTTGCAAAATGTAATATAAACTGTGGAAAAACTGTGAATATTATTCTGCAGTTTACAGGAACTAGTGCAATATTATTCCGCGAGTTTACATGAACTGCGAAATACTATTCTACTGGTTTTACATGAACTGTGGAATACTATTCCACAGTTTACATAAAATGCAGAATATTATTATGCAGTTTATACTGAAGAGTCAGTATTTAGCTGGCCTGCTGGTGCAGTGTTACCACGATCTCTTGCAATGCCAATGACCCGGTTAAGGAATGAGCCTGGGAATTTTGAGTGCCAGCTGAAGGGAGGAGGATTGAGTATCCTATGGACTGTTCTCCTCCAGGGGAGGTGGGAAGTCACTGGTGGCCGATAACCCCTCATGGTAGCCTGGGATATGACAGCTGGGACTGACTATGTTTGGGAGGCATGTCAGATGTTTAGTGTGCTGCCACAACATCATTGCATAACACACCTCCCAGGAGTAAATGGGAAAATGGAGGTTCTGCCGCTGCATGGTGATGCCGCCCCACATTGCAGACCTCGCACCACCAAATGTGCTCTCACTCCTGTTTTACCATTCAGTCTCCATCAAGGAAAGGGCTACCGGTGGCCCCACTCCTGAGGGGTAAGCTGGGGTGTTTGGGAGTGAGGTAAGTCCTGGAGTGTGTGCAGGTCTGAGCGTAGTAGATCTGACCAATGGGGCCAGTAGATGAGGAAATAAAGCAAATTAAATAAAAAAATGAAGAGTCAGTAGAAACTGTGACTGAAACAAATTTTCAATTTACATTGACTCAGATTAAGGAAAATTATCCCATGGATCATAAAAACTGTGATTATTTCATGGATCATATAAACCCTGGGAAACTATTCTGTGGTTTATATTAAATTCTGTAGAATGCTTTTTGGAATTCAGTAGAATTTAAAAACAAACATCTTAAAAGCATTTTGGAGTAGCCCCTGCCCATTAGTTTGTCTGCTAGGGCTTTAACTTAAAAATTTAAATAGGTAAATCCTCCCCATCAAGCTCTGTCCCGCCACCCTCCCTACCCCACTGAGAACCTCCTTGAGTCCCTTTATTTGAAGTAGAAATATTTTTATCAGGTCCCATACTGTGTAGCAATCCTCATCCTTCAAATTTCACCACTGGGCCTGAATTCTGTTTTTTTGTCCTAGAAGTGCTTTGAGCACAGCCTCACAAAGCACTACTGGAGTAAGAAACTGGTATTCTGGTCTAGTGGTAAAACTAGAAGGATGAGGATCACAGTGCAGTGTGGTAGCTGCTAAAAATATTACTCATTCAAATTTGGTGGCCCTGGGGACTCTCAGGCTGGGGTGGGAGGGTGATGGGGCTGAGATGGATGGGGTGGATTTTACTTTCTAATACTAAGAACTCAGGAGTTAATTAACAGCCTTTCTGATTTGTAGGTCCCAGCCCAAAACTAAAAATTTCCCCCTGGGTGCTTGGGGTGGGGTGCTGATTGCTATCAAAGTCCCCAACTACTGCTGCAGAATTTCCTCAGAAATAAGAAACTAATGCTGCAGAAGTTCTGTGTCAACAGGGGGACTTGCTGCAGAATTTAGATCCAAATTGCCACAGAAAAATTGGGGTCTTGCCTATAGTGAAGACAACTCTTTTCTTCGCATTGGGCCCTGCATCTCTGCACCCATGGGTGGCAGAGGACCTGTACGTTGGCTGACAGGGCTGTTTTCCCTGTGCATCTGTATCTCCAGCAACATGCAAGTGTAGGGAGAACTTGCACTTTTGTATCTCACCAGATGGCCTCATGAATTCTTTACATCCGTTGCTGCACGGAAGTGCAGGGCCTTGCTGGCCCTGCAATTCTGTAGGCAGATGGAACCTTCTCTTGGTGCAGGGCTCAAACGGCGCTGTGTATCTGCATCTGTTCATGCAAGTCCTAAAAGGATCTGCATGAATGATGATACAAATCCACTGCTGCAAAATGAAAAGAAATTATTTGCAAAAAACTACATTAATGCATCAGTTAGGTTCAAGTTAATGCCACAACAGTAGAAATGTGGTGTTAGGGGTTTCCAACCCTAACTACCCCAAACCACAAAAGGAAAAACATTAGGGTTTTTGGTCTCCAGAGTCTTTGCAAATCAGGGCTGGGGTCTTTCTTGGGGGTGTCAACCCTAATGCCTACCCTGTTCCCTGAACAATGTCAGACATGATGTCCTTTCCTCATGCAAGGAAGACCCCACTGCTGATTCGCCAGGCCTCTGGAGACCCAAACCCTAATGTTGTTTCCTTTGCTGCTTGGGGATGGGGTGGGAGTTAGGTTGGAAACCCTAATACCACATTTCCTACTTTTGTGGCATTAACTTGAACTCTCACTGGTGCAATGTGTAGTTTTTGCAAATGATAATATTATAAGGTCCAGTATTAGCAACTACACTTTCAATATAGTAACAAATGTGCTTGGCATTTTACTAAGAAATTCAGCCAGATGTGGAGGTGATGGAGGCAGTGGTAATCTGCTGGGGAAAGGGAGGTAGGGGTGCAATGGGGTGGGGGCACTGAACACATGGAGTGTTTGGAATAGGAACAGTAAAGAGCAGTGTGTGATACTGGACAACAGAGGATGGCTGGGGAGGGACAGGGAAAGGGAGAGGTAATACTGGACATCAGGGAATGCTTGGAGTGAGGTAAAGAGAGGTAAGGTGCCTCTGGATACAACTGCTTAGAATAGGGTGAAGGAGAAGGGCACTGGATAGCAGGAATGTTTGGAATTGATATGTAATGGAAAGAACTGTGTATTGTATTGTAAATCTTTCTTTTATTTCCAGGTCTCCCATGAAATGAGCATTTCATGCCCTAGAGTATTAGCCAGTCAGCACATTTTAAATAAAATAAAAATAAACAAGGTCTACAGGAAAACAGGGAATGCTTTAAATGAGATAGGAAGCAGGCAAGGTGCCAATAGACACTAGGAAGTGTTTGGAAATGGACAGGGAGCAGGACGTCATGTCATTGGATACCACAGTTGGCTTGGATTGGTATGCTGAGAAGAAAGAGGGTACCACTGGACTCCAGGGAGTCATGCAAGTAGTCAGAATGGAACAGGTAGAAGGAGGAGGTTGCTTTTGGGCACCAGGCATTATTTGTACTAAACCAATGAGAAGGAGAGGGGCAATGCTGGACATAACAGAGTGTTTAGAGAGTGAGATGGGGAAAAGTAAAATGGTTCTCATTACACAGGGGAGTGCCTGAAGTGAGATGGAGGAGCAATAGGTGTGCCACTGGATGCAAGAGAGTGTTTGGATGGGTTAGAGAAAGGGAGGGGTTGCCAGTAGACATCAGGAAGTTCTTGGAATGGGATGGGAGATAAGGGTGCCACTGGACACCATGGAGTGATTGTAATGGGACAGGGAAGGGGTGCCGCTGGAGATTAGTGAATGTTTGGAGTGGGTTGGGGAGAGGTAATGGATGCCACTGGATACCAAGGAGTGCTTGAAATGGGACCATATGAAAGAGGGGTTTCACTTGTCGCCAGCGAATGTTGGAATGGGACAGGGGAGGGGAGAGGCTACTGGACGCTAGGAACTGCCTAGAACAACATGTAGAAAGGGAAACGTGCCACTTGGCACAAGGTAATATTTAAGACGAGATGAGGGAGGGGTGGTCTTCTGGACACTAGGGAATATTTGAGTGAGGTTAGCTGAAGGGAGAAGGGTGCCACTGAACATGAGGGAGTACTTATGGAGTGAAATTTGGAAAGAAAAGGATTGTCAATGTATAGAAAGGATTACATGGAGGGACCATGAGAGCAAGAGAAAGCCATTAGAAACAAGGAGGTTTTGAAATGGAACTGCATAGGAAGGGTGCCACTGAATATCAAGGAATTAATGGACTGAGGGATAGTGAGGTGGGGCCACTGGACAACAGGGACTACCTGGATTTGGATGTGGAGAGGAAGGGGGAACAAATAAACACCAGGAAGTATGCTGATTGTGAAGGAGACAATGAGGAGGCTACAACTGAATAGATAGAGAATGCTCAGAGTGGTGCAGGGGCAGAAGAGAGGGGTGACACTGGACACCATGGGAGTACTTGGTCAGGCAGAGTGTGAGGGGGGTGTCAGTGGACATCAGGGATTGTTTGGGAAAGGATGGGGAGAGATGGGGTGCCACTGGAAGACAGGAAGTGCTTAGTGAGTAGGAAAGGGAGAAGGGGTCACTGTATGATAGAGAATGCTTGCAGTAAGATGGAGAGAGGGCAAGGATGCCACTGGATACCAGCAGGTGCTTAATGAATGAGATAGGAAAAGGTAAATGGTGTCACAGGATATCAGGAAAAGCTTGAAGTTGGATGGGAAAAGGGAGGGGTGCTACTGGACATCAGTAGGGCTTCAGACAGGACAATGAGAGGTAGGGGACAGCTGGACATCAAGGATTATTTGGACTGACACAGGGAAAATGAATGGGTATCACTGGACAATAGCATGTTCAGCAGGGGGCAGGTAGAGGGTTGGGTGCTCTTGGACACAAGGATGAGCTTCAAATGGAATTGGAGGAGTGCCATCGGATACCTAGAAATGCCTGGGGTGGGACTAGGAGAGTGAAGAGGTACCAGTGGTCTCCACAGAGTGTTTGGAATAGGATGGGGAGGGTGCCACTCTGTACCATGGACTGCTTGGTATCAGATGGGGAGAAAGTGGACATAACACTAGATACCAGGGAATGTTTGGAACATGGCAGCTAGGATGGGCTACTGGACACTAGAGATTGAGTGAAACACAATGGGTGGGGGGCCACTGGACACCAGGGAATGCTTGGAGTGGGATGAAGATGGGAAATGGGAGTCACAGGACACCAGAGAATACTTGGAGTGGGATGGAGAGAGGGAGGAGCTGCACTGAACCTTAGGGATGCTATTCATAAGATGATGAGCAGGAGTGGGTAGAACTGGGCATCAGTGATTGTAATGACACGAGCAAAGAGAAACAGTTTCATTAGATGTAAGTGAATGTTTAGGATGGGGGTGGGAAGAGGAGTAAAAGGGAAGGGTTACTACTGGAAACCAGGGAGAGATTGGAATGGGATGGTGAAGGGAGGGGGGTGTCACTGTATACAAGGAAGTGATTGAGGTGTGGAACAGGGAAAAGCAGGGTATGACTGGACAGCAGAGAATGCTTGGAGTGGGACAGGAAGAGTGAGCTGCATGAGTGCCAATGGATTTTATTTGAGTGTTCGGACAGCAATGGGGAGAAGGTGCCACTGGACATCAGAAAATTCTTGAAGCAGTATAGGGAGAGAGTGGGGATGTCACTGGGTCCCAGGGAATTCTTGAAACAGGACAGGAGGATGAGCCACTGGATAAATCACCCCATTTCAGCATTTCAAACTTCAGCATTTAAACCTGGAAAAGTTCAAAAAGTTTGGTTTGACTCCTATAAAGACAAGCGTTTGTCAATTTTATTTTATTTAGTTTTTGTTTACCGGGTAAGTGCACTAGCCAGCAGAGTGACTATTTTCAGGCACGACCCGGGAGAGTACAATACATCAAAAAATAGATACAGAACATATCAAGCAATGAGAAACCAATGTTACATCTTGGGGAAGACAAGTCCTTATGCATGGCATGTATGGAGATTCGAGCACAGAACATAGGGCAGTAGCATAATTAACAGGTACAGAGTAGGAGTAATACCCTGTGAAGAAAGAAAAACAACATAGAGATTTCACAAGCATAGATAGCGAATAGGTTACAGGAAAGGTATAAATGTAGAATGAAGCAGTAAACAGGAAATCAAGGTGGTAAATTAGGCAGTAGATGTTAGAATATAAGTGAGGGTAGAGTAAGTAGCCAAGGCAAGGCGACAAGCAGTCTGCCTGACCTCGAAGATTAGTGGGGTTGTGGATGAGTGCTTGGGGTAGTGACACAGGAACAGTAGATAGGGGGCCTGACAGGAAGGAATTAGGGAGGATCAAAACAGATGCAATGATCAGCCTGCATAAGACAGCAATGGAGCATGGTTTAGAAGTGAAAGTGGGTCCCTGACTGTCTGACTTCCAGTGGGAAAGTGTTCCAGAACTTAGGAGCCACGTATCCAAAGGTACCTGTACCTTTTGTTGTAAGACATCTGGGGACTTTGAGTAGGGATTTTTCAACTGATCTCAGTTCATGAGGGGAGGTGAAAGGAAAGAACATCTCCGCCAGTGTAGTTGGGATTTTTAGCCTGATGATAGAGTCAACAAGAGAGCCAAGGTAGTAATGCCTAGAGGCCAAGGGGGAGAGCCAGCCTAAGTTACCATAAAGTAGGCAACGATGCCTAAGTCGAGGGGAAGAGGAGGCATAGCGGCATACATTATTGTAAGTGATGTCCCACTTCAGTAGGGAGGTTTTATGGGCAGAACCAAGGAGGGGGGCACAGTAATTGAGGGTCGGCAACAGAATTCCCCTTGCAATGGCCAGTTTAGTAGATCGTGTTAACATGTAGCTAGTCTTGTACGCAGCTCCCAATTTGTTATTTACTGTCTTGCAGGTAGTTTGAATATGCAGGTTGAGATCCAGGGATTGATCTAGCAGAACCCCTAGATAGCTGAAAGATGAGACAGACTGTAATTGAGATCCGCCCACGTTGAGGACCGACAGTGATGAGGGACCAGTCCTGAGTTTGGGACTGAGCCAAACAGCATAGACATTGTCTTTTTGCATTTAGGACCAGTTTTGATCATTGAGCCAGTTTTGGATGTTCTTGAAATCGTGGGAGAGGGCGGTGTTAAGGTCATCAACTTTGTTTGCACTGGTATAGATGACCAGGTCGTCAGCAAACAGGAGAGATGAGCAGTTTCTAAGGGCACTAGGGATACCATTGATAAATAGCGAGAATAGGAGCAGTCACAAGATGGATCCTTGCAGTACACCAACACTTATAGCTGCAGGGTCTGATATAGCCGAGTCAAATTTCACCATCTGATACCTGTTAGATAGGTAGCTATTAAACCATGTTACAACCGGAGTAGAGAAACCCAGGTTTGTGAGGCCCGATAGAAGTAAAGGATGGTCTACCAGGTCAAAGGCCTTAGTCAGATCGATAAAAACAGCTCCTGTAAGGTGCCCTGAATCCATATTTGAGAGAATATCAGAGGTAAGTTTCAACAAGGCCGTAGATGTGCTATGGTTCTTTCTGAACCCATGTTGAGCATCGGAGAGTGTAAACTTAGAGACATAGTCAAGAGTTTGTGTGCAACAAACTTATCAAGAAGTTTAGACAAGGCTGAGAGAATGGCAATGGGTCTATAGTTGTTTAAGTCCTTTTTCTCACCCCTTTTAAAAACTGGGGTTATCCGAGCTATTTTCCATATATCAGGGACAGTGCTGCCAGAGAGGGACAGGGTGAATATTTTAGCCAATGGCGAGGCAATATAATAGTCAATGCCAAATGTTTGCTTGCTGGCATTAGCAGTCAAAGTGCAGGAGTTAGACAGATGCAGTATAGGAATAGCAGTGATGTATTGAACTGACACCAAGTCTACCCCCACCCTGCAGAGATGGACAGGCACTGGGGTGTGCCTTGGGTCATCATCCATAACGGTCACATTTCACCTCGCCCTACCCTGCAAACACTGACAAGTGTCGAGGTGTGCCTTGGGGTGTTTGGGCTTTACACTCACCTCATTCTGTAAGGAAATATGCTGAAATGGGTGCAGCATAGGAGAATGGTGTGAACTCTGGGGCCAGAGTCCAAGGTGCACCTCAATGCCTGTCACTGGCTGCAGGGGGGTTGGGGGTGGGGATGGAATGGTGTGAGCATTACTGTCAACAATCCCAAGTTACACCCCTGATGCCTGTCAGTCCCTACAGGGTAGGATGGATGCCTGTGAGACCCTACAGGGTAGGGCATTATGATCAGAAACCCTAAGGCTCTGATCATGTCTTGGTATTTTTACTCTAAGTTTTCAACATGGGCTTTTTGTGACCTCACCACATGAACAGTGACACACTATCACTTTGTTAGCCAAAAAGTGATGTTGCACAGTGACTGCACCATTAACGCCACAGGTGCGAAAACACATTTCCAACATGATGTGAAAAATGACAGCTCATGAGGAGGTGTAAAAGAAGCATTTGTCAATGCCGAATGTTGATTGTGTTGGTCTGTTGAGCACGCTCACTGGCCCTCTGTCAGTCGCTCAGTCTGTTTCTTCTAGTGCTGCAGGCTGCTTTTTTGTACTGGGCTCCTGCCTGCATTGGCACCTTGTTCTGCCCACTAAGAAATCTGCAGCTGTCCCGACAGAACTCCGTTGAGGTGGCTCACCCCTCTCTCACTCGCTTCATTCTGTTTCTCCTGGCGCTGCAGGCTGCCCTTTGTACTGGGCTCCTGCCTCTATTGGTGGCTTTTTCTGCCCACAAAGAAATCTTCAGCAGTCCTGAACAGGTCTGTTCAGCCTGCTGACTCCCTCTCACTCACTCATTCCGCTTCTGCCGCACTGCAGGCTGGCCTTTTTACTGGGCTCCTGCCTGCATTGCCGCCTTTTCTGCCAACAAAGAAATCCACAGCAGTCACGATAGAGCTCCTGAGCCTCGCTCACTCCCTCTCTCACTCGGGCCGGTTGTGTTTCTCCCGCGCTGCAGGCTGCCCTTTGTACTGGGCCCTGCCTGCATTGGCATCTTTCTGCCTACAAAGAAATCCACAGCTGTGCCAACAGAGCTCGCTGAGGTCGCCACCCCTGTGCCACTCACTTATTCTGTTTCTCCTGGTGCTGCAGCCTGCCCTTTGTACTGGGCCCTGCCTCTGTTGGAGCCTTTTTCTGCCCACAAAGAAATCTGCAGCAGTCCCGACAAAGCTCCGTTGAGCTTGCGAACTCCCCTTCTCTCACTTGCTCATTCCGTTTCTGCCGGCGCTGCAGGCTGCCCTTTTCTATTGGGCTCCTGCCTGCGTTGCCGCCTTTTTCTGCCCACAAAGAAATTTGCAGCAGTTACAATAGAGCTCCGTTGAGCTCGCTCACACCCCCCTCTCTCACTCGCTCATTCTGGTTTCCCCGCCAGTGCAGGCTGCCCATTTGTACTGGGCCCCTGTGTGCATTGCTGACTTTTTCTGCCCACAAACAAATCTGCAGCAGTCCCAACAGAGCTCCGTTGAGCTCACTCACTCCCCCTCCCTCACTCACTCATTCTGTGTCTCCTGCCGCTGAAGGCTACCCTTTTGTACTGGGCTCCTGCCTGCACTGGCGGCTTGTTCTGGCCAGAAAGAAATCTGAAGCAGTCCCGACACAGCTCCATTGAGCTCTGTCACTCACTCATTCTGTTTTGGCCGGCGCTGCAAGCTGGCCTTTTATACTGGGCTCCTGCCTGCTTTGCCGCATTTTCTGCCCACAAAGAAATCTGCAGCAGTCACGATAGAGCTCCGTTGAGCTCACTCACTACCGCTCTGTCACTCGATCATTTTGTTTCTCTTGGCGCTGCAGGCTGCGCTTGTGTACGGGGCTCCTGGCTGCGTTGGCACCTTTGTCTGTCCACAAACAAATCCACAGCTGTCCTGACAGAGCTCCATTGAGGTCGCTCAGTCTCCCTCTCTCGCGCACTCATTCTGTTTGTCCTGGTGCTGCAAGCAGCCCTTTTGTACGGGACTCCTGCCTACATTGGTGCCTTTTTCTGCTCACAAAGAAATCCGCAGCAGTCCTGACAGCGCTCCGGTGAGTTCGCTCACTCCCCCTCCATCACTCTCTCTCTCGTTCTGTTTCTCCCAGTGCTGCAGGCTGCCTTTTGTACTGGGCTTTTGCATTGGGCCTTTCTCTGCCCACAAACAAATCCGCAGCAGTCCCGACAGAGCTCACTTGAGCTCGGTCTCCCGCCTCTCACTTGTTTGATCTTAATGTGTCCCAAACAGTGATTTTCCACAGCAACCATGCTATTCTAGGCAGGAGTGCAAAACATATTTTAGCCAGGATGTGAAAATGGCAGCTGTACTGTTCATAAGGAGGTGTGGAAAAATGCCACTGTTGAAAATGTGGCATGAAAATATTACAAAATTGCGAAGTTACATGGCTGCGTGGAAACAGTTCCAAGCACGCTTGTAACACAGTCATGTTATGGGTTTCGCACCACATTTTCAACATAGGCATTTTAGACCTCTTCTCATGAACAGTGCCACTGTCATTTTCTTAATCTGTCCTGAACAGTGATTTCTACAGCGACCCGTTATTCTGCTTGGAACTGTGAAAAACATTCGGTCAGGATGTGAAAATGGCAGCTGTACTGCTCATAAGGCAGTGTGAAAAATTCCACTGGTGAAAATCTGGCATGAGGATATTACAAATTGCGAAGGTTACAAGGGTGCCTGGAAAGTGTGCAATGCACACTTGTAACACAGTCATTTGATGGGCTATCATCACACATTTTCAACATAGGCATTTTAGGACCTCTGCTCATGAAGAGTATCACTCTCATTTTCTTAATCTGTCCCAGACAGTGATTTCCCACAGCGACCGCTCTATTCTGCGCCGGAAGTGTGAAAACACATTTCAGCCAGAATGGGAAAAATGACAGCTGTACTGTTCATAAGTAGGTGTGGAAAAATGGCAATGTTGGAAATCTGGAGTGAAAATATTATAAATTTGCAAAGTTACGAGCGTGCGTGTAAACTACGCAACACACGCTTGTAACACAATCATTTTATGGAATATCGTTACCAAATTTTCAAAATAGCCATTTCAGGACCTCTACTCATGAACAGTGTCACTGTCATTTTTTTAATCTGTCCTGAACAGTGATTTCCCACAGTGACCACGCTATTCTGTGCCAGAAGTGTGAAAACACATTTCGGCCAGGATGGGAAAAATGACAGCTACTGTTCATAAGTAGGTGTGGGAAAATGGCAATGTTGGAAATCTGGCATGAAAATATTACAAATTCATGAAGTTATGAGCGTGTGTAGCAACTGCGCAGCGCACTCTCAAAAAACAGTAATTTTTTGGATTTTTTCCACCAAATTTGCAACATAGGCTTTTTGAGAGCCCACCTCATGAACACTGGCACTGTCGTTTCATTAATCAGCCCCGAAAGGTGATTCCACGCAGTGACCACGAAATCACCTTTCAGGGCCGAATAATGCCATGACAGTTCAAGAATTCATGAGGAGGGGCCCCAAAAACCCCATGTTGAAACTTTGGTGAAAAAATTCCCAAAATGCCCGAGATATGCACTAAAGTTGAAAAAACCCTATTTATTACATTATACAGCTTACGGCATTTCCTCAGTTCGCGATCGGCTTTGAAGAGTGCAGGCGTGTTCCTGGTCTACTGAAGTTCATACGCGCTGAGCTCCAGAAGTGAAGTATGGGTGAGGGTGTGGGAGGCAGTGTGCGCGGTGGGTGGGTGCAGGTTGTGGGTGGGGGCGAAGCGGCAGTCAGTTGCCTTTTTTCAGGAGAAAAAAAAGATGTCAGGACCATTTTTTTCCTTCACAGGGCATCTGGCACACTGGGGTGGGCTCCCAGCGTGCCAGCAGAGGCTTTCATTTGGGAGGCCAACAGTAGTCGTCGGGTTAGGCACCCCATCGGCAAGCGGGGGGTTCATTATGCCGACAGGGATTGGGCACCCCGTTGGCAGGAACAAAAGCAGGGGGGGTTACAGAATGCCGATGGGAGTGGGCTCCCCCGTCGGCAACAACAGAAACAAAGGGGCACCAAAGCCGACGGGGATTGGGGCCCCTGTCAGCAAGTAAACATGGTGGGGGGAGGAGGTTATATTGTTTGTGAACACGGCAGCAAGCCACTGCCATGTTCACAAACAATATCAGGGGTTTTACATCCCACCCTGCAATGATGGGTCGCTTCCTCATTGCAGTGGATGGCTGATGCTGCAATGATGAGCCGGCCCCTGATTGCAGCGGCTACTTTTTTAGAAGGTTGTTGCACGCTGGCTGAACTAGTGTCAGCAGCAGTGTGCCACAGCATTGGGGGAAGCGGGACATGCCTTTGCAGCCTGTGGGGGCATTGGCCACAACAGTGCCGTGCCTCCACAACCTGCTTGTAGAGAAAGCTGCCGCAACATGTTTCTTGCGCATGCGTGCAATCAACATAAAAATGGTAAGGTTGAAAATCTGGAGTGAAAATATAAAAAAACTGGTGGTCACGAGCATGCATAGAAACTGCACAAGGCAGACCCATAATGCAATTATTTGGGGGAATTTTTTCACCAGATTTTCAATATAGGCATTTTGGGACCTTCACTCATGAACAGTGTTACTGTCATTTTCTTAATCTGTAAAAAGTCAGAGAGAAGAAATGGACTTTTACATTGCAGCACCCTCAGCAGCTGCTGTCCCAGTTTCTCCTCTAGCCTGATAACATGAGGGAGGGGTTGGGAGGGAGGTGCAGGCTACCAACAATTATGTAATTTTATACCAGGCAGAAGGACTATTTTATTACAAATTGTGATAATAATAGGCTTTTTTATATATTTAAAATTATTTTTGCAACAGTAAACAGTAAAAAAAGAAAGCAGCCCATTTTATAAGCACAGTATGACACTCCGGGGTGTGTATGGAACAGATGTTACCACACTTCCAGGGGCTGAAAGCACTCAGCCTGCAGCCCTGTGTCTCACTATACCCCTGGGCATGTGGTAAAATTTATTCCATGCATACCTCGCTGTATCTTGCTGCTTACTTGCACACACCCTGGAGTGCCTTTCTACTATTATAAAATACATCTTATGGAATAAATAAAAGGCCTTTATGTAAGTTTTCCTTGGATTAGTTTCATAATGTGATTTTGTACTACAGTAGCATCGTGGCTGGAACTACCTCTAGTCCAGACCAATCAACTTTCAGGATTTCTTTTCTGCATTCTATAATAGCATTTTTAAATGATTTCTGCAATGGGCTTGGAAAGTTACACTTTGCATTGAATGTATCTACTTGGAATAATCCAGCCAGCAATATACTACTGATTACCATGAACATAATTTTGTGATCTACAGTCAAATATATCACCTTTATAAAAGCATTTCACTGCTTCAGAAACAGCCTTGCCTAGCCCCACTCTATCTAGAACATACATCGTGATTGAACATTTTTATTATGTTTGCTTGCACGCATTTTACCACACCTCCTTATGAGCAGTGTAGCTGTCATTTTCACATCTTGCCCAAAATGTGTTTCCGCCCATGTAGCTATAATGGCACAGTCAGGCGAACTCAATGTGTGGAACACATTAAGAAAATCACAGTGTCATTGTTCATGAGCAGAGGTCTTAAAATGGCTATGTTGAAAATTTGGTGAAAAAATTCTAAAATGACTGTTTTACAAGCGTTAGATTAGCAGTTCTCATGTGCGCTGGTAAGTTCAAGAATTTTCAATATTTGCACTCAATGACTTCCAAATACCTAAACAGCACATAGAAGCAAGCAACAGTCGGCATTGACAAATGCTTGTTTATATCTGACTCAAAATGAAAATGGGCAGCCTAACAGAGTGAAATCTGTCTTTGAAAAGTAAATCCATTACTCTGGGCTCATGATTAACACCAAAGCTAATGCGCATGCTGAGAGTCATGGCTTTACTTTTCAAATCCATATTTTATGATGTATGGCTACTTATTTTCAATTCTGAGTTTGATAGAAAAATTCAGAGCATAAGGTAGTTTTAGAAAGATTTAGCTGGCTGCATTTTGAAAAGGGAAAACTTGTTTATGAACAAGATTTATGGCACCTGTGCCCAGCATACTATGAGTATATTTGAAATATGGATACTGTACTGTGGGTGTGTCTACAATGTATATAATGTACTATGGGCATGGGTTAAATGTAGATTAAATACACTGGGCATGTATAAAATTTGGCTTGAGTGATATTATACCATGGCAAGAAAAATTCTAGCAACCTAATTGGCTGCTGACCTCTAGACACAGTGATGTTATTAGACAATAACATCATTGCTTCTAGGGCAGGCACAGAGATGACCGCAGAACTGAGTGAAATCCCTAACTCTCTACTCAAGTCACTGCTAAGCTGACATGGCTTGACAATCCCTACAGTCAGAACCGTTCATGCCATGTACACAACCCCCCTCACTGCCAAATAACAGTCCGCCCCCGCACCACGATAAACTATCCTAGCCTCACTTTTTATTTTGCTTCAGAATGAAAACTAAGAGTTCACTTTCAGTTTCCTTAAAACACACAGTGGCACATCACGCTATCGTGGGGCTTGGAACAACTTCACACACCAACTTCAGCAAGACGCAGATTCAGTGCTGTGTTAGTAGACAACCTGCACTCTGCTGTCCCGCTTCCCTTGTCAATCTTACATTCAGAAACAGAGCACAAAACCTTTTTCTCCTCTCCTACTCCAACTTATTAAAAACTGAGGGCATTGTAGCTCATGTCCTCAAGATTGTCGCGCTCACTTCACAAAATCTTAGCCGCGCTCAATTCAAAACACCTTAGCCATGCATCCCTGTCTTCCCTGAACCCCGACTTGTGAAAAGAACATTTCAAAATAAAACCTGAAGTAAAGCTGTACCTGTAATCGGCTTTCACACAGGAGTGCCAAAGTAGCTGCTCTCCCCCCATCGGCTCAGCACGCAGCCACATTCCTCGGTTGATATAACAAACAGCTCATTTTAAATAGCTGACTTCAAAAATTTATACAAAGAAACCAAGTTCAAATACAGTCTGGTTTAATGGGTGGGTGAACAGCTGTGAGTGTGTGTGTGTGTGTGTGTGTGTGTGTGTGTGGTGGGGGACGATGTAAGACACAGCAGTGAAATAATCATAAATCAGTTACTTTAAAGGAACTATTTTATTTCAGATTCAGAAGTTACCAGTTTAAAACTGTAACAGTCGTTCAAAACAAAACAGTCTGTCTCTATTTCTTCATTACACAACCATCAAACAAAAAAACTACACAACGAACCATTGTATAATAGCAATAAGGCACTCCAGGGTGTGGGTTATTGTGGAATAACGTCACTCCTGGGGCGGTGGAAGCACTTCGGCTTCACCCTCGTGCTTCAACCCACCCCAGGAGTGATGTTATTACATAACAACCCACACACTGTTGTTCTTATTGCTTAAATAACAGCGCCCACAGCATATCATGGTATACTTAAATTGGGAAACCAGAGCAGAAAAATAACACCATGGTCTGATGCTTCAAAATGTTTATTTCAATTTCACCATAACTTGCTCATAATGACCATCACCAATAAGGCAGCTACTGCTAGGAATAAAACCCTATTGCTTTGAGGCTCACCCAGCCTCTTTATCAGGAGGAATCAAACTGTGGTTTTGATAGTTTGTGGGATAATAATTGACAGTTTTTCTGGGTTCTGGTTAGCTAAGAGTAGATACCTGTGGTATAATATTTGCTATTTATCTTTCAGCATGTGATGTATGCATCTCACAATATAGTGTTTATGTTCAACTATGTGGTGTACATGGCCAGAGGTTACAAATTCTCCAGTGGCATACCATGTACTTTGATACAAACATATTATATTTGTTCTGCATTTTTGAATACAGTATATGTCTGAATAATGTTTTGATTCATTTTAATTCACACATACAGTTTTCAGACAATTTAAGAATGCTTGTTTTTAAAATAATTGTTCTTTTATCATTATAAATTGAGATTAATGGTATACTATAATGTTAAACCGTTGCAGTTGTAAATTAAAGGGTGACAAGTGAGTAATGTGCATGTGGAGGCAGCTCTGCACAGGTAATATCACCCTAGTGTTAATTATTTTGATAGGATGTTAAAATGTATTCACCTTTACTATAGAAGCACTTAGAGGGATAAAGAATTGGATGTTGTAAACTAGTATGTAATGTGTCACTATTTTATACATGCCTCGTAAATCATGTGAAAGGCTAGATGGTTTTTAACTAATACAGTGGAAGGTAATTAGAGCTTTGAAAATCAAAGCAGATACACATATTAGAATTAGATACTCCTTACGTGCAACTTTCATAGATTGGTTAGTTCAGTAAATGACCAAATGGGTCATAAACAAGCTTGATAAATAAAAATGTGCTTGCAGTTTATGAAGTATTTAGAAACGGAATGCTAATTATATGTTCAAGCAAACTTTTTAAAGCTTGCAAATAGAGAATGATATATGGATCCATTTGTGTAACCAGAATTTTACACATAACACAAGTGTGGGATGCTACATAAACCCTAAGAGCAAAGCTCTAGGGGTTTATAAAAGCCCAGTTCCCCAGTGTCCAGAATCCAACCACGAAATCCTGTTACTGCCCCCCCATCCACTACTGTGCATGTACAGTTATTTCTGCTTTTTTAATTTGTTTTAAATATACTTTTATAGTTTCAGCCCACACGACCCTCCCTCCTCCCTCTGAGCAGCCACCCCACCCCCAGAAGGTAACAGTGGCACTGAGGGTACCCGATCCCCAGTGCAGGAATCCCGGCACCCCCACTACCACGCATGTTTTTTTAATACTTTCCTCCCCATCTGACCTCCTTTTCAACACCCATCACCCCACTCCCACCCAGAAATGTAACACTGGCACTGGGAGGATGCCCAATCTGCCAGTGAAGGAATCTTGTGTTGTCTTTTTCCATCCTGTAAAAAACAAAGAAAAGCCCATTGATGTCTTTTGTGGTGTTGCATCTCCAAACCTCTCACTCAGCACATACCATCCTGCGCCTCAAGCCCTTACTTACCCAATGGGGGTCCACCACCATAATCCTGTCTGGATCGCAGACGCTCTTTCACTCTTCAAAGCTGGACCATGAACTGAAGAAACAGGTATGTGGTTCAATGTATTTCAGTGGTGTTTTGAACATACTTGCATAACCTGGCCATGTTTTCATATTTTTGGCCCAGATTTCCACACATGACTTTTTTGGGACCCCCGCCTCATTAAAAATTGAGCAGTCATTAGGCAAATCTGTCCCGGAAGGTGATTTTGCAGTCCCTGTATGAAATCACCTTTTCTACTTTTCTACAGGACTTGAACATTTCTCTGCCTTTGTTCATGACGTGGGGTTATACAAATGCAATGTTGAAAATTTGGTGAAAAAATATTAAAAAACAACAAAGTTATGAGCCTACCTTGCATTTTGTGAATGCAGGCTCGTAACTTTTGTAATTTTCAATATTTTTACCCCAGATTTATAACATAGCCATATCTTTACAGCACCTCATGAATGTGACAGCTGTCATTTTTTCAAATCCTGGCTAAAATATTTTTTGACATCCTGAAAGGTGGTTTCACGGTCCCTGTATGAAATCACCTTTTGGGCAGGAGTTGAACATTTTCTCTGCCCTTGTTCATGAGGTGGGGTCATAAGAAGGCCATTTTGAAACTTTGGTGTAAAATATCAAAAAACAAAAAAGTTATGAGCCCGCATTGAAGTTTGTGAATGCAGGCCTGTAAGTTTGATAATTTTAAATATTTTTACCTCAAACTTTACAACATAGCAATTTTTTTACAGCACCTCATGAATGTGACAACTGTCATTTTTCAACTGTGGCCCAAAATGTGTTTTGTGTCCCAAAGTTGATTTAACGGTATCTTTGGGCAGGAGTTGAACATTTGTACTGCCCTTCTTCATGAGGCAGGGTCATAACAAGGCTATTAAAATGTGGTGTACAAATATTACAAAACAACAAATTTATGAGCCTACAATATATTTTCTTAACACAGGCTCGTAACTTTGGTAATTTTCAATATTTTTACCCCAATTTCCTCTTATGTAGCCCTATCAGCTCTGGCCAGAGTTTGTTTTTGTGGTAGCTGTGACTGACCTGCCTCGCAACTAAATTGTCTCTGACTTCATGTTGTATGCGCATGTAATAAAAGACTGGGCTGTTATAATGTTTTTTGTTCATTATGTGTCAGATATAGTTGTCTTCCTTTTAGACTTCTAAAGACTTTTTCTTTTAACAGTCAATGACCCTAATATTTAAGAAGTCAGTAAACCACTGTGCAGTGGGGTACAGAAGCATATATTGTCCTTGTGGAACATACTGTAGTGAATCCATATGGTGGAGGGCAGGCCCACCTGCAGCAAAATACACTTGAACTGCTTCATTTTGTTTACTTAGCAATGGATATTTAATCAAGTATGTAAGTGTATGACTTTGCTTTAGACTTCTGGCTTCAAATCTATCCTCAATCGATCTATTTGATGTTATGTAGTGCACAGTAACAGAGATGAAATTTCATACCAGTTTCTAGTATGTAAAAATGCACATTACAAAGCCATCTAAGTATCCTATTTTTATGGTAGGCCAGCTCACAGTCCCTTGACATATATAACAGTTTATTTATGTACTAGTTTTTGACATAGAGCAGACCAGTATTCTAAAGACAAATTTGCTTTCCAACTTGCCATGGAAGAAGTGGCACTGTGGAGTAGATCTCAGGGTATACACTATCAAATAACTTGTGCACAGTTGCCACAAGAAAAAACATGGCTAAAAACAAGTATGCTCTAACAGGCATTTCTGTAATATTTTTATTTTCTTTCTTTGATAACCAGATAAGGCCCACTGAGCACAAGGCCCATTTACTGGGGTGACCCGAGAGCACTGGGGAGGTTAAATGATTTGTTCAAGGTCACACAGTATGCAAGTGGAGGCTGTGGGAATCAAATCCATTCCTGTTGGCTGTAACAAGCTCATTCATACTTTGCATTGTAACCTCTGAGCTATACTACCAGCTCAATGTACCATGTCATCCATCTATCTCATCTATCTATCTATCTATCTATCTATCTATCTATCTATCTATCTATCTCTCTGTATCTGTATCTGTATCTGTATCTGTATCTGTATCTGTATCTATGTGCTTTGCAAACAACTGCGTTAATGCAACAGTTAGTGATCAGATTAAAAACAAATGTAGGGAAATGTGATGTCAGGATTTAAAACCATAACACCCCTGCCCCACCCCGAAGCAAATGAGGGGAACAGTCTTCTTTGAGGCTGTCAACCCTAACACTCGCCCCATTGTAGTAACAGAAAAGCTTAGATGCGATGGAGGCAGGTGTGTGTGTTTCATGAGTACATAGAATGTGGTAATGTGGTGAGCGTTAGGGTTGACAACTCCAAGGAAGACTCCACCCCTCATTCACTTTAAGGCTTGGGCAGGGGAGCTAGAATTTGAAACCATAGCATCACATTGCCCTGCTTTTATTGATTTCATCTGAACCCTAACTGTAGCATTAACACAGTTTTTTTTTGCAAAGAATTGCCTTACTCTTTGAGATAGTATAATCGTATCCTCATTTGTTGGGCCCTGCCTCCCATCTATTCATACTTTTTGAGATAGTGTAATCATATCCTTTCTTGCCTGTGGGAGCGCAGGGCCCCATCCCTTCCATAGATGCATATATGTATGTTGCTGTGGAAGCGCAGGACCTGGTGCTGTCACTTGTAGGACAACAGCAACCAAATTGTCAGCATAGCCTTCTTATAACCCCAACTCATGTACGCAGTACTGAAAATGGTGAAATCCCTGCTAAAACATGATTCCCTGCCACTGTGATATCTTTCTGTGCCACAGGTACGAAAACACTGTTTGACCAGGATTTTAAAAATGACAGCTGTCAAGTTCATGAGATGGTGCAAAGATATGGTTATGTTGAAAATTTGGAGTCAAAATATTTTAAATTACTGAAGTTATGAGTGAGTGTAGGAAAATTTCAACAGATGCACCATTGTTACATATCATGAGCCTAAATTTCCAACATAGCCTTTTTATAAACCCACCTCATGAACAAGGTGGTGAAAATCTTCAAATCCCATCAAAACGTGATTTCAGCAAGTGACCACAAAATTGCCTTTCAGGAAGATTTGTGAATTCCGCTGACATTGTTCATGAAGTGGGGTCCCAAAAGGCCATGTTGAAAATTTGAATCAAAATATGTAAAATGGCAAAGTTATGCATCAAAGTTGAAAACCCCATTGAAATACATTGAACTGCACTTACTTTAGCTTCTCATATACCAGTCAGCATTTCCAGCAGCAAGACGTGTCTTGGATCAGAGAGTTGATCTTCACCCTGGGATCTGTTCAGGGAGTGAGGGTGTGGGTGGATATTGGGGTGTATGGGAGTTGGATGCTGAGTGGGAGGTTGGGGTGGAGGTGTTGGATCACTAATGAACCATTTTATTTACAGGTTGTGAAAAAAGGACATCAGGGACTATTTTCTTTATTACAGGCAGGATGGTGATTGGAGGGGTTGTCACTAGACACCAGGGAAAGACAAAATTTCAATGGGGACAGTGATTGGATGGTGGGGTGCCACTAAACACTAGGGAAATATTTAACCTTAGGGGAAGGTGACTGGAGGGTGAGGTGCCAGTAGACACCAGGAAAACCTTAAACCATTCCAGGGATGTTGATTTGGAGGGTGCCACTAGACACCAGAGAAACAGAAATTATGAGTGGGAACAGTGATCAGAGGGTGGTGGGCACCAATAGGCACCAGGGAAAGTTAAACTAATTACCGGGACAGTGATTGGAGGGTACGAGGTACCACTAGACATCAGGGAAATCTTAAACCATTACAGGGACTGTGATCGGGGGCGGTGCCAGTAGACACCAGGGAAACTTACAACAATATGGGAAAGGCAATGGAGGGTGTGTGTGCCATTTTAAAGTGCTTACTGAACATACTCAGGATCTGAAATTGTAAAATTTAATAATTTTGGAAGGAATTCATATTTTTTTACCAAACCAGAAAAAGGCACATCTGTGAACCAGTCCCTTTCTACTCAAGAAATTTCATACCAAAATTCCAAACCATCTGGGCACTAGGCAAGTTCAAAAGTACAGCAGAAAACCTAAAATGTTTGTTCATACGAACATTTTCATATGAACGAGCATGCAAAAAAGCCTAAGTGACTCATGAAAAATGGATTTTAAAGGTAAAAAAATATATATTTTGGAGTAATTTAACCAACAGTTAAGTGCAGATTACACTTAATGGAGTCCTGGAGAGAATGATAGATGTGTTTGTCTCTCTCCAGGATGTTAGTTTTGAGGGTTTTGAATTTTCTTTTTTGGAAAAAATGAACAACAAAATGATGGCAACAAAAAAAGGATTATTTCCATATGAAAAAGGATTCCTTTTTCATTTTATATAGTTATCTTGAAATGCCTACTGAGCATGCTAAGAACAGATATTTCAAAGTTGAATAACTTTGAAATGAATTAATATTTTTTCGCCAAACAAGCAAAAGGCACATCGGGGGCCAGCTCCTGTCTACCCTGAAAATTTCAGAACCAAATTTGAAACCATGTGAGCGTCAGGCAAGTTGAAAATAACTGCTTAAAAGCAGCAAAACACACCTGAAAAATCACTTTTACACACTCCGAACATAGAAACCCATTATGCAACTGGATCAAAATGTTTACAACCAGAGATCTACCTTATGAGACCATGCAGACAAAATGTCATGCAAATCCATTGAACAGTTTTAAAGTTATTAAAGTGGAAAATGTGGAGTTTAACATTAAAGTGCCTACTCAATCCTAACTATAGGGTGCAGCCACCCCTGTAATATATATATATTCTTTGCAAAAATGTCATTAATGCTCCAGTTTGCATTCTGTTAATGCCACAAATGTAGTGAATGTGACGAGTTTTCAACTCTAACTCCCCACTGCCATTCCCAGCCAGCAAAAGGAAAAAAACAAGAATTTTAGGTCTCTGGAATCTGGGCAGTGGTGGGGTCTTCTTTGGGGTTGTAAACCTGAATGTTCACCCCTTCCCCCAGCCCATAGCCTCCTCTCTGAAGTACAAGGTACAGCTCCAAGCCAGTTCCTCATATCGATACACACTTCAAAGGTTGAGAAGTATGTTTCGCCATATGTTGCTAATGCAGTGTGTTGTAGCTTTCTTCACGCAGGGCCCAAGAAAGGAGATCACATCTGACCTTGTTTGCTCAGAGAATAGGGTGGACATTAGGCCTTACAACCCCAAGGAAGACCCTACCACTGATTCGCCAAGACTCCAGAGACCCAAAACCCTAACTTTGTTTCCTTTTGCTGCTTTGGGGGTGGGGAGTTAGGACTGGAAACTCAAAACACCACATTTTACTACTTTTGATCCCTAACTGGTGTGTTAATGAAATTTTTGCAAAGAATTTTCTTTTTGAGATAGTGAAATCGATCCTCATTTATGCATGTCCCTTTGTGACCTGTGTGAAGACATGCAGATGCTCAGGGTCCAAGGGAAGAAAGAGAAGACTCTGTCCATCTATGGAAGTGAAGGGTCCTTGCATGCCCTGCAGTTCCATATAGCAATGGATGCCAAGAATTCATGGGGCTGTCAGGTGGGCTTCTGTTCTCTATGATTTCGTGTAGCTATAGATACAAACACACTGGAGAAAATGTCCATCTGTCAGCCAATACACAAGGCCCTCTGCCACACATGTGTACAGATGTGCAAGGTCTTACAGTCTTTTTTGAATCACAATTAAAAATAGTTTTGGAAGTCATATTTAGTTTTACATTTCTCACCATGTGAAACTAGAAATTATAGACCACAATCAAATTTAATGTCCAGCAACCAATTGGTCATGTGCAATGATAAATTATGATCTGCAGTGAAATTTCATATGAAGCAACCAATTTTTTTACAAAATTAAGATGAGCAATCAAATTTCATGGTGAGAAACCAGTTTAAGTCGTGAAACAAAAAATGCTGATGCACAATCAAATTTCAAGTCGAGAAAAGAATTTTCATTGTGAAACAAAAAATCACGGTGTGCAATTAAATTTCATGCTGAACCAATTTTCTACTGCAAAATGAAAAATTCTGGTGAATAACCAAATTTCTAATTGTGAAACCGATTTTTTCATGACATGAAAAATCATGGTATGCAATTAAATTTCATGCTGAGAAATCAATTTTCTGCTGTGAAATGAAAAATTCTGATGCACAATCAAATTTCATGCTGATAAATATTCTGCTGAGAAATAGAAAATTCTGATGTACAAATTTCATGCTGAGAAACTAATTTTCTGCTGCAAAATGAAACACTATGGGCCAGATATTCAAAACTTTGCCCTGGGGCTAAATTAGCACTGCCCAGCGGGCAAACTTAGCCTGGAGCACAAAGCAAGCTATATTCAAAAGGAATAGCCCAGGGCAAACAGCTTCTGAATATAGCATAGGAATGAGGCCGGGCAAACTGGCTGGGAGGCAGGGCAACCTTAGCCCTGGAATAAGACAGCTCTGAATAAGGCAATCAGGAAGTGCAAACCACAACAGCAAAACAGTGCACAGTGATGTGAAGGTAGGTAGATGTAAACTATGGGCCAATGTGTGGCCAAGCAAATGTGTGGACCAGTACAGCTGCAGGCAGCAGCATATGTGAAGTACAGTGTTCAAAACTGTAAAATATTCCCGAACTGTAGCGGCGCAGCGCCAACATGTTTGCACAGGTTTAGCGAGACACTGGCAGCCCGGTGCAAACAAGTTTGCCCGGCGCTAAACTTTGCCATATTCAAAATTAACATGCAAATGAGCCTACTTATGTAGTCTCTGGGCAAACATCCAGATTAGCATCTCATTATGTCCTGATTTGCATGTTGTTTGCGCCGGGCTAATGGTTTAGCCCTGTGCTAAACCCGAGCAAATGTGTTAGTGCTGCGCAAACGGCTTGGGGAATATTATACAGTTTTGAACACCACTTCCACATGTGCTGCTGCCTGCAGCTGTATTGGAACAACACAGCACAGGCACAGATGGTGGTGGTGCTGCATGCAACTGTCACACTGTAGGTCATGCTACAGTACACAGCAGAGACTACAGTAGCAAGGGGGCCAGTAGTGTGTGGACACAGCAATGCCTATGGTATGTAGGGTAGTGATGATGACTGCACTATACACAGTGAGAGACCCAACCTGCAGGTGTTTACTGAAAGTGTACACTACTGTTACACTGTTGTGTGACCCACAGATGCTGCACTCTGGCATGGGATGCTCACAGTGACAAATACATGTCCGGCTTTGTGTGCGGTGGCACTGTGTACAGCTGTGCAGTATGTGGCTGGGGATATATTATCAGAAAGGCACACTGGTGTTGGGGTATGCCCAGTGCTGGCCCATGTGCACTGCATGATGTGTCCCAGCCTTGTGGCCACACCTGGTCTGTGGCACAGCCCACCAATACACTCTCCCCTCAACATCCTCCATGCCCACAGTGCTGCATGTGTGTGCTGGCATCTGTTGGTGTCCAGAGAAGTGTGGTCCACAGGTGTGTGCTGTATGGCCACACTGCTATACTATCCACTGGCGGCAGGGTCACCATTTACTGCCTGGCATGGCTGGGACTGGTGGCAGATGATGGCATCATTTGATGCCATCAGTTAGCAGCATGCATCCTCTATGTTTGACTTTGTCTATGTGTCATATTTATTTGTTAGGGTCGTGCAAAACCCGTGCAAACACAGCACAAAGCCATAGCATCACACAAAGCTGATTGCTCAGGGTTAAGACAAGCTTTTCCTGGTTAGCGCACTGGGCGCTATGTCGTAAGCAAGTCGCACAAAACCACTTTGCGAGTGCTAATCACTGAATATAGCATTGCACCTGTATTCATGTCAGTTTGCCCTTGCATACATTATGATTTTGCCTGGCGCTAATGCAGTTTGTCCATGCTGTTTGGCCTTTTGAATATAGCAGACTCGCGTTAATCCCGGCGCAAACTTTTGAATATCTGGCCCTAGGCTGGGCAATCAAAATGTGTTTTCATCAGACATTTTCTGAGTCACAATTAAAAAATTTTTTGCAAGTCAAGTTTAGTTTTACACTACCCTAACAGTATAACACAGAAAAGCATGTCACAATTCAAAAAAATGGGAAAGACGTTAACATGGCCAGGAGAAATAAGTAAAACATGTCTATAATCATGCTTGACTAAACCAAGCCTCAGAATATGAACTAGCATGTTCTAATGAGGTAGATTCATGTTTTTGTTTTTGTTTTTTTGTATTATTGCCGCTGTAATAAACATTTGAATTAATAATTTGTACTGAGGTGGGAAACAAGATGTCAGCTGCCAAAAAATGAAAATAAAATGATGTTGTGGGCACATCTCATGAAACTGAAAATGGTCTCACAACACCAGATTTGTGATGTTGCATCAGAACGTTATCCCTAAAATCCTACTGAGCATACTCAGAACAGAAAAACACAAAACATTAAATCCTTATAACTCTGGAACATTTAATATTTTTCACAAAACCTTCCAAAAGCACTACCTTGCCACAATGTGCTTTTACCCTGAAAGTTTTGGGAAAATAATTATCTGCCATGTAGGCTGTAGGTGAGAGAAAAATCCCATGTTAAGTATAGAGAAAAAAATTAGACTTCTACAGTAAAATGATATGCAGATCTCAGAACCTGCACAAGCTTCCATCACAAAACGTTCCAAAGAAGTAGACCTTGTTCATTAGATAATACATGCAACATTTCAGCTAATTTAGTCAAATGCTGCCTGTGATAGGCTTAGTCCTGCCACTATATAAAAGTACCCATTCTTTGTTTCTTTGTCTGGTTGCAACCCCTATTCTCCCCTCTTCTAAGGCTATCCTGTTTTTCCTGCATGGAGGCAGGTCACCTCCTTACAAACCTCCCCCATCTCTAATAACCACTCTATGCTTTACTTCTTTTCCTTGGGTACTTTTTATATCAAGTTATGGAAATAGCAGATTAACTGCTCCAGTTATGAGTATATGCAGACTCCATCCCCTGGAATATTGTTTGATTCCAGCATTATTTACTGTTTCTATCTAAAAGAGGAAATAATAATATTTGTTTTCTGCCTGCAAATTGGTATGGGACTCTGGTTATAATTTATCATTTGAGAGTCCTAGAAGCAAGAGAGATAGTTATTATCATCAAGGAATCTGTTGTTTGTTCTAGCTGCCAAAATATATGTATTGCACACACCGTCATCATGTTTCATTTATCAGTATGCAACCTGTAAGTCGCCTCTGTCTCATATTAATGTTTACCACCCACGGTCACCCTATGTGGTACCCTTGTATGTATATCCAGCCTGTATCATGTAACATGCATTTCATGCATATACTGTTATTACCTATCTATGTTTGTACTTTAGTGTTTATGTCACAGGACCTCCTTGTGAATGAGCTTGCTCAATGGAGTTTTCCTGCAATAAACTTGAACTTGAAGGAATCTGTTGTAAGTGTCTCCCTGATGAAAGTGCTATCTGAAATAGCCACTTGAATGTTTGCACACAAGTAGAGCTGCGTGATCAGACGCATTCTTCGTAGCAAGTAGCACATAATAATTTTTTCAAAATAAAGACTTGAGCAGCATGTAGGTCCAAAAGGCATGTTTGCTCCTGAAAAGCCCTGTTCAGGACAGCCTAACTTTGTAAAGAATAATCATTAAAAAGACCTCTGTCATGTTGTGGATAAAGCAGCCGACGGCTTGAAATTTCAGCTGACAACTTAACCCTGCAGTTCTGAAAGCTGTTTGGTTTCAGCCCTTCTGCATGGAGACTTGTAGCCATTGTTTAAAAAAGCTTTTAAATAGCTGGGTTTTGTTCTACCATTTAAAGCTGAGTATTGCAAAATAAAAGAAATGTACACCCCATAAGATGTACTGTACAACACTCTTAAAAACTAACTTTTGTTTCCAATAGGAAAAGGGTAGACTTACAAAAGAAGTACCTTTTATGGTTATGTGTAGTTGAGCAGAGCCCTTTTCAGTCAAAGGAGGTCTGTTCACTGGGAGTGCCTGCTACATTCTGACTGGAACTATAGGGAATCAGCGGCCCTGGTGGACACTTTTATAATAAGAAACCTGTCACTCAATATCAGGAGAACATTCTTTGAAGTAGAAAAGCTTTACCAAAACATATTTTTATGTGCTAAACCTTAGACCAGATTGTTTATACCAAACAATGCACTTAGTGATAAGTATAAAATTGTTTTGGAAGCTAATAAAAGAATTATGTATTTTGAGGATGCTGTGTCACCTGATTCAGGTAGGTGGGGATATAAGACCTACCTGAACAGGTACCTGGTAGATACGGTCAGTACCTTCTGGCCAGTGGAGATAGAAGTTTCATGCTTTGGATTATACTTGTTTTTCTTTGTGTTAACAAAGTTTTTTTTTTTGTTAATTCATTTTTGATGTTTATGTTATTCTTTGATGGTGCAGAAGAAAAGTTTATGAAGATTAATAAACATCCCACAAGCCAACGTGGGTTGCACCTTATTTACTGAGTGCTGTGTCCATCTGTAGAACCCACACCGTAACACTGCCAAAGCTATTAAGGTGCAAAATTAGGGGTTAACATTGAACACCCTTCTCAATCCTACTGTTGCAGCCATTGCCATGGTCAGACATTTCCTGAAATTTCTGTGATACCTCTAGAGAAATTCCTGCTGGTCTGCAGTACTACTTTAGGGAAACAAGAGAGAATCTTTATATAAATATGACAAAATATCTAAAAATATCTGACCATGTCAATGGTTACAACTATGACTGTAGGGGGTGCCACCATGCCCCTATAATATATATATCTGTTGCATACAAGAACACTACAGTGGAAACTACTTCTATCATTGGAAGAGTAGTCTCATGTGCATTGTGGGGCATAAGAATCATGAACAGAAGGTGAACCATAAGAGTGGTCGCCACTGGAGTATTAATATATTACTAATAGATCAATAATATACCAAACATTAAAGGAATAATGCACTCTAGAGTGTGTGTCGTGCTGGAATAATATCACACCTGGGGTGATTAGGCATTATGCCACATGCCGAAGTGGACTAATCACCCCAGAAGTGACATCATCCACATGACACACACCTGAGTGCATTATTCCTATTATACAATGGCTGATTTGTAAAACAAAACAAAAAAATTGAAAAACTACATTTAAGGCACATTTTTGTCTTATTTTTGAATGGGTAAGGTTACTTTAGAAAACAAATAGTGCAAATTTCTTGTTTCAGCCAATAGGTGGAGCTGCTGTGTTTTAATGTGGTTCTGTACTTCCCATAGCAACCTTTTTTCACTGCTGCTACTCTTTGTTTATGTTCTCTGTTCCCTTGTTGTTAATGTTTTGGCAGAAGGTTTTGAGCATTTTTTTATTATCTTTGCGTTTCCCGGACTGGCTGTTCACAGCGCTGCTCCTTGGAATTGGAGATTACCCACCCCCGTCTGTTACAAGCCTCTGCCTTCTGCCATGGAGATGAGTGTAAAATGAAGGAAAGGGCACAGGTAGGTGGTAGCTAAAATGTTTGTGAGTTGTTTCGCTTGGTGGGTTTTAAAGAAAAAAAAACTGAACAAACAGACTTGAAGTGAAAGTGTATCAGTGAGAGCCACGTCGTGGGTACTTTTAGACAGACTTGCTAATGGCTGGGCACCATGCGGGGAGACCAGAAGCTGATCAGAGGGAGGAGAACTGCTCAGTGATGGCTTCTTACTTAACAGACCTGC
The DNA here is from genome assembly GCA_016271365.2 of Neoceratodus forsteri. Lineage (NCBI taxonomy): Eukaryota > Metazoa > Chordata > Ceratodontiformes > Ceratodontidae > Neoceratodus > Neoceratodus forsteri. Next base: position 297,689,817 of record JADMNL010000022.1, read on the forward strand.
CTGTATGAACTGAGGAGTGGGCACAGTTAAGTCAGTTAAAGCGAGCGAGTGAGCGAGCAGTATGAAATGAGCTGTGGTGTTTGTTCAGTGGCTTTCTTCATCCTTCACTCGCTGCAATCACATTGCCAGCTGCCTGCCTTACCATTTGCAGTCTTATTTTTCTCCTGGTACAGTTGTTGTGTGGTTTGTACCAGGAGGTAAATAAAAGCAATAGAGAAAGTGACCAAGGAAAAGGTTTAAAGATAACAGTTACCATGTTTACCGTTGGCAGGGCAGGGAGCACAGATTTGGAGCGGGAAGCGCTGAAGTCAGTTGTAGGGAAATCTGTAGACTGATTCTGTTTTTATATTTCATAGGTGTGCTTGGACTAGATCCATGATGTTATGCCAGGATAACATTGGGTCCAGTCCCAGACAGACCAATCAGAGCCCAGCATTCTTTCTTGCCATTATATAATAAAAATAAACTCCTCTCACACAAGCCCATTTTCTGTGCATCTGCATATGAAAGATTCTTCATGGAATAAATGTCTGACACACACAGGAAAGTAGTGCTCTGATTGGTCCAGAAGCACTCCCTCAATCTATAATATTATAACATTATTTTGTGTGTTACATGTACAGAGAGAGACACCTTGGCTCTTCGACTGACACTAGATAAATTAACTTTACTGTTATCTTTAGATTTTAAATCAGCACTCAAATCTCACCTGTCTAGCCAACAGATATGCTCCTGCTTCCCCTGATCTCCTCCCCTTGTAATCTGATACTGTATCCCCCAGCACTTGCACTTATTTTCTGTCCAACTTGAAACTCACTGACCCTTTTCACATTTCCCTGTCTCCCTCCCACCCCACCCCTTTACCACTTCACCGGTCTTCATCCCATCCCACTAACCCATTCCTCACCTTCTGCCTCATCTACCCATCATCCACTAACCCCCTATGGCAAAGTGACCCCGAGCCTGAGGTTACCACCTTCCCTCTCACATCCTGCCACTTCCTCTATCCATTCTCCCTCTCCTCTAATCAAGGTCTACTGTGCTGCTTAATAAACTTTTCCACCTCTAAAACAATTTTTTTTGTATCTCTTTGGTTAAGTACAGTAGCTGTAACAATTGTTCTAGTCCATTGATTGTTTCCCTACAGCTTTCTGTGTTTTCGAATTCTTGCATTGTACTGTGTATTTTTATTTCCTTTTTGCCTGACATGGAACCATTGTAAATGAGCTTGTAGAGCAAAGGTTGCAATCCAAGATTTCAATAAATACATAAATAAATAAAATAAATAAATAAATCTTTAGATTCAAACTGCAGTATTGAGAGTCCTTACAAAAGTCTTGCTTTTTAAACAGATATGTTAAAAGAACATCAGTAAATGGCAACAGCTGGGATAGCCACACTTTTTCCTTCAAAAGACATGCACAGCACGGAAGAGAAGACATCCAGGTTTGATGACCAGAAATTACTTAAAACCATTTTCTCAGTGCAATAAGGTATATGGAAGAGCAGCTAAAAAGGTGTTAGAGTGAATAGGAAGAAGGATTACTAGCAGGAGGAGGGAGTAATAATGTGCCTGTATAGATCACAGGTCAGGCTATATCTTGATCACAAAAAATGTTCTGAATTTATTCTGTAAACAAGTTTAACATACAAGGATTCAGGTGAGCCATGCAATGTATGCTAAGCAAGCTTCTGAAAGGGAGTTATATTTTTAAAGCACAGACTTCAGCTACTACATGTGCAATTTGCTTTCTTTCTGGCTGGGATTCACAAAACTTTCTCTGGGCTAAAGCCTTGCTTTTGTGCCAAGCTGATATTCACAGAAGCCAGCTTGCATGCTCAAACTGGGTTTGTACTCGGGCAAGGTGTGGAGGGGATGCAGTGTGAATGAGGGGAGGGACCAGAATATCGGCGCAATCCAATTCACACAGCATTTGCTCCATGCAAGATGCGTTATATGGTCCCTTGCACGGAGCAAATACTGCCGACCAGGACCGTAGCTTAATCCTGCATAACTTCTAGTGGTTGGTGGAGGTACTGTGGCACCCCTGCCAGATTCCAGCACAATAGCCCCTGGTGTCCAGTGGTCCCACCCCACCCCATACCCAACCAATCTAATATATATGTTTACTCCTGGTGTCTAGTGGTCCCTCCCCTACTGGATCCTGTGTCCGAGTATGACAAGAAGATTCTCACTAGTGCTAGTAGTCCCCAGAAAAAGCAGTAGAGAGGCCGCACATGGAAAGGATGCTGGGATAAGTGGCAGCTACAGCAAAACAGAAAAATCCTGCACTCACCACCCCAAAAGAAGAGACTGCTCAGAGTTGTGCCCAAAGGTGCTTGATTTTTTTTAGTGCAGATGTGCAAAGCTCCTGCTGCTTTTCGGAAAAAAATCTATTCCTTTCTCAAAGGATCCTTTGAGAAAGGAATAGAAGTTATTTTGAAACGTGTCAGGAGATTTGTACATCTGCACATTTGCACAAAACAAAATGAAGCACCTTTGACACCGCTCTCATTTGGGATGGTGAGTATGAGATTTTTTCTTTTGTAGTTGCTAGTAGTCCCCCTTGCTGATTACTGGCCCAGTGTGGACCATAACACATTCTCTGGTGTCCAGAGATCCCTATCCCACCTAGCCCACCTGATCTCATGCCTGACAATAATGAAGTGTTTCCTTGAGGTCTAGTGGTCCCTCCCTACACCCGATGCCCATCCAATATATAAAAAGATTTTCCCTGGTACTTAGTGGTCCCTCCCCCCACCCGCAGCCATGTCCAATCTTTGTTAAATATTCACTGTTGTCCAGTGGTCCCTCCTCTCCTGCACCCATGCCCCAATATAATGTACCATTTCTTCAGTGTCTAGTGAACCCAATACCAGATCTGTAATCAATATTATCTCATGTCTAGCGGTTCCTCACCTCATCTGCACTCATGCCCCACCTGTAATCAATATTCCCTGATGTTCAGTGGTCCCCATCACAATCCCCATAATATCAAACAACACCATTCCCTGGCATCCAGTGTTTCCCCTCATCCTGATCCCCTATACAATAAAATAATATAATTCACTGGTGTCTATTGGACCCCCACTCCCCCATCCCAGCAGGTAGTGCCCCACTACTCTGCTCCTCCAATCCTGACCCTGAGCCACAAATAGCACAGCCCTAAGATCTCCACCATGGTTGGCCACTAACTGAGCTGTCAGTGAGCGTGTACCATTACAGTACATGCTCATTGACAGCTTAGCTGGCCAGCCATGGTGGAGAGCAGAGAACTCTGCTGGTTGCCAGCTCGGGTTAGGGATGAGGGGGAGGGACCCTGCCTGCCATGGAGTGTATGTGGGATGTCTGCTAGACACCAGGGAATGGTATAAATTTATTGTATAGGGATCAGGATGGGGGACCAGTGGACACCAGTGAATATTGATTACAGATCAGGCATGGTGTGGCTGTGGGGAGGAACCACTAGACACTAGAGAATGTTGATCACAGATCAGGCATGGGATCAGGTGGTGGAGGGACCACTTGACACCAGGAAATGGTTCATTGTTATCAGGCATGGTTGTGGGTGTGAGGAGGACCATTGGACACCAGAGGATATTAAATAATGATTGGGCATGGGTGCAGGTGGGGTAAAATGACCACTGGATACCTGGGAATATTAAGTAAAGATTGGGCATGGGTGAGGGTGGGGTGGAGGAAACACTAGACACTTGGGAATATTAATTACAGATTGGGCTTGGGTGTGGGTGGGGGAATGGAACAATACATCTTAACCTGCTAGGACCAAAATCAGGGACACTGCCCCCAAAAATCAGGAATAAACGACCAAAATCAGGGACACCACATTTTTTTCAATGTGGTGTTGCTCCATCACATGACATGTACATCACATGATATAGTACACTACAACATATGTAAAGTATCTTTAGTTTATGCTTTTTAGATATCAAATTCAGTAACATACTACCAAATGTCACAATAAAAAAAAACACATAGACAAATGTTTTGCATGTTTTTGTTGTCATTTTTCTTTATTTACTTATTTGAAACTAAAGTGTAACATGGGCACTGCTAGAGAAATAGCTTTTTTAGGATACTGTGTTAATTTAATTTCCAGGCTTTTAAGCATCTAGTGTTGTTAATTTCCAGATTTAATTAAACAGAACTATACTGCATTGGAATATGTACAGACTCAGAATAGACCTCGTTCAGGTTTCTAGACTGCATGCACTGAGCCACTACATAGCATCTATTCTTTTTACAACTCACACTGTTCTTGGCTTGTTCCTATGTATAGCAGCATTATATGTACCGTATACTGTTTTTTAATGCAACAGCATACTGCAACATTATTAGTAAAAAAAAAACAGCAGAATATACAGTAACAGTACCTCACTCATTAAAGTAAAACAGGCAACATGAAATAATAATAATTGGCTGAACTGCTTAAACATGATTAAAGTCACTTCTCATAGCGGATTGACCACATGGGAGCTGTAAGAAGTGTTCTCCAGGTTCTGATTCATGTTTGCCTAATGCTGCTGTTTCAGATTACAGTGTGTGTATATGTGTGTGCCACACTGCCACAGACTGATGTATCAGTCTAGAATTTCTATACATTCTGCCGGTAGTTAAGGGTTAAACATGTGCACTAGACTCTCACTGGCATTCTCAAAATCTGGAAAAGAAGCAAGCAAGGTGGGACTTCAGGACATGGAGTCTACATTTGGGAAATCCTCAAAAATCAGGACAGTTGAGAGGTATGGAGGGAACAACTGGACACCAGGAATATTAAATAAAGACTGGGCATGGGTGTGGGTGGGGGAGGGACCACTAGACACAAGGGAAAATCTTTTCTACATTGGGTGGGCATAGGGTGGGGAGGCATTAATGGATGACAGGGACTGAGGACTGCCCTGTCGAGCAGGGACTGGGAGGGGTGCGCTAAGCTGTGGCACAGCCTATGTAAAAGGGCCCATAATGGGCATGCAAATGGACATATAATGACTTGCATGCCCAATGGGCTCATTTACATGGCTACTTTTGTGAACTGGAAATAGCGCACCTGCACTATTCATTGCAGAGCCTATACTTGGCTCCATGTCAAGGTGGCACTGATGGGGTTAGTGCTAGCACTAGTGGGTTAGCACTGACTCAACCTGGCCCTATTCTTGGTCAGACAGTGCAGATGCAATATCTGACTGAGAATAGCCTCCTTAGACACCTGGGCAATTGCATAGTGCAATGCAAGCTTTGCCCGAGCTGTGCAACTTTTGTGAATCGAGCCTCTGGAGACTTATTTTGGTCAGTTAGCTACTACAGTAGTATCTCTGCAGTCTATTAATATTATTGTCTGTTGTGTTTTACCTAGTAGAAAACAGATGAAAGTTTCATTGTACAGTTTAATTATGTGTTATTCTCATGATTACAGATATGGAGATTTAATGATTGTACTGTTTTTACATTTTGCCTTGGTTAACTAATTACATATTTAATTTTAGAGTTCCTGTAATTTCAAACTCAGTTTTCTAGTTTATGCAGTATAAATTGTTGGAAGGTATTCATATGACAGAAAATTTGAGACACATTTTTATAATTTGTTATACAGTATCTAAGGATTCTGTGTCTTGTAGTTAGATCCCACTCGCCTTACTCTCTCACCCTCTTTCTTTCTCTCTCTCTCTCTTTTAACCTGTAATGGCTATCTGATGAAAGAGAGCATATAAAAGTGTCAACAGGCAGTTTGCTTATATGTTTATATTCAATTTGCAACAAATAAAAAATTCCAATGAGGTGAATTATCAGCCATGGTCTGTGTGAGTTTAATAAAATTTGACATCACACTGCAGAGTCAGAGTACTGCTAGAGAGCAAAGATTTCAGTCTATTTCACTAGCACTGCCCATAATATGTAAATTTCACATTGTTATAATTCAGATGCATACTATTTTATCCTAAGAGGCCCTTTATTGTATAAAGAAGAGATATACTCTATTTTCCAAATATTCTTAACAGGTAGTGACGAAAATTAGTTCAGTATATAGCTAATGTAGTATATTTAGAATTTAGTAATGTATTTGATAATGTATGTTATAGAAAACCATTACACAAAATCATCAGACATGGCCTAGGTGAAAATAGTTCAAGCTGAATCAGGAAATGGCCATGCAATAGCAGAGAAAGGGCTAGATTTTCAGAGGTATTGGATGCTGATGCCACTGTTTGATTTACCTATATTGATAGCCATCTCAATCTGTGTGTGTTGTTAAAAACAGAGTCTGGACAATCCTGATGGAGCCATTCAAAAATTCTGCCCATACAATCTTTGTGAGCATGAAATATTTTGGGTGGAGAGGTATGATGAGTGATGTCCTGCAGGGTTCAGTGGTTAGAGGCATCATCAGTGGCTCAGCAGGTAGCACACTCATCTCTGAGGCCACAAGATCAGAAGGCTGTGGGTTCTAGCCCCACACCAGGCTCTTGGGTTAATATCCCAATACTGACACTGCAGTGCAGCATGTTGGGGTGCTGTCTTTGGACGAGACGTTAAACTGAGGTCCCATCTGCCTGTTCTGGTGGTAGTTCAGGTGGATGTTAAAGATCCCATGGCACTTCTCGTAAAGAGCTGGGGACAGTTTTATTGAAAACAAAAATTGTACAAACAAGCCAACATAAGATGCATCAATAAGAAGTGTATAGGAAAACCAAAAAAGAAAACAAAGAGGGGAAAGGGAAATGGGAAAAATAAAGATACTGCATAAGTCCTCCTCCCTCTCCACCTTCCGTATTGTAAATGCCATTAAATCTTTCACAGTTATACAGTATGGAATTTGCCTTATGTGTGTTATCACTGTTAAACCATTTGGTATTTACGCAAGTTTACAGCTCTGCTTACCTACTTGTACTGTCTGTTTACCTGTATGTTATTTTTACAGCTCTGCTTACCTGCTTTTACTGTTCTGTTTACCTGTATGTTATTTTTTACCCCCGGGTCGCCCCTGAAAAAGGGACCTCCGGGGCCCAGTGGGCCTACCCGGTAAACAAAATTCAATAAATAAATAAATAAGTTATAGCTGAGTCAGTGTTCATGATCCATGGAAGGGCTGTCCACAAGGCCAACAGAGACGATGCCGAATACAAAGTCCTTTCATGGTCATATATTTTCTTTAAGTCCGCCACTATCTTCCCCTCAAGTTCCGAATAAGAACAAATCTTTTGTTGCAAGGTAAACAAACATCTTGATATCCAAATGTTCCATTTAATCACAAGAAATGCAAGGTTCAAAGTGTCCCTATGCCACAGAGACCAGTGAGAGGAAAACACCATACATAACATTTTGATATGTGACTGTAGAAAATATGGAACATCCCAGGAGTCGGCCACAAGGCCACCAATTCGTAATATAGGAGCAATCAAAAAACAAATGTGATATGGTCTCCAGTGTATCAATACAGAGAGGTCTAGAACAGAAACGATCCTGAGACTGCTTATGTTTATGGTTGGCTTTCACATTTATCCGTTCGTGACAAGATAACCAGTGGAAGTCCCACATGTGGGCCGGGATCCTAGAACATCGTAACAGAACTAGAAGCGAGGGTAGGTAACTGGCTGGACATTTCAGAAAAGGGGCTTGCACCGGACAAACAGAGGACAAAAGCTTCTTGTACAGTACCTTATACGTATTCGCGACAAGAGTCTGAGGTGACACTTGCCATTGCTTTAAACGGAGAAACATATGCTTAACATACAACGGGACATCCCCATTTTGTCGCAACACACCCAAAGAATTATGTTCCCACATGTGAAACCAATACCTACACGAGTCGTAAAACTACGCTTCCCACCCTCTCTGGGTATTGACCAGTAAAGGCCGCAGGTTGGCCGAAAGAAAAATACTAGTAAAGAATAGCAATGGATTAATCATCTGGACACCGGCTTCAGAAGTAGGAAGGTAAGTGATATTCCTCTTAATCAGATTCAACCGACTGCCCCAAAGGGCTTGAAAAAACAAGCTGAAAACCGTAGTTTCCAGCTGCTTTGGGATGGGGAACACATAACTTAAATACAGGAACAGAGGGAGAAGATAAGTTTTAATCAGAAAACACGTTTCTTCTTCCCGAGCTGTCCCCTATTCCAAGAGGCCACCATGCCTCGGCCCTGTTTCAATTTCTCTTCCCAGTTAAAGGAATCAGAATCTCTCGTCCCAAAATCTATACCAAGTATACGAATTGGTCCTTCTACTATACATAAAAAACTGATTTTATCTAAAGAGATGGAAGATGAAGCAAGCCATATCCCCATACTCTTACCAAAGTTTATACTTGCCCCAGAGAATGCACTGAAAGAGGAACATTCCTGAAGAGAGACAAGCACCGAAGCCTCATCAGCTACAAGAAAACACACATCGTCAGTATATGCGATCGCCGAAAACGGGCATCGCAGAGCCAAACACGAGATGGCACGGATCTGAGGGTGGGCATTAAGACGCCGCAGCAATACATCCAGAAAAAAACATATAATAGAGGTTCAGTGGACAACCTGGCTAACTCCCCCATTTCACTGGGCTCGCGGGCCCACCCAACCATTAATCAGCGGAACAACAGTAGTCAGTCTCTATAAAATGTCTGGATCCAACGAATCATCTTATCAGGAATGTGCAGAAAATGCAATACGTTCCATAAAAATCATGATTAACTGAGTCGAAAGCAGCCTTTTGGTCGACCGAAACAATAAGTCCAAACAGAATCCGAAAACCATGGAAAATAATTCACGAGAAGAATCAGGTGATCAGAAATTCTCCTGTTTGGTAGAGAACAGGATTGGGCCGGGTGAATAACTATTTCTGGTATCCCGAGCAAACGTGGTGCGATGAGTTTCGTCAATATCTTAAAATCCGTATTCAACATACAGAGGGGGCGCCAGTTGTCAAGGGAATGAATGTCACCTTTCCATTTGTATACATAAATCAAAGTGCCCTTTGTAAACTCCAAAGGGATACATTCAGAGACAAGAAGGGAGGCAAACACAGAGGTCAATTCCGAGAGGAGGAAGTCCCCCAGATATTTGTACAGGGCAGAAGGAAGGCCGTTCGGACCAGGGGTCCGATGTAGGGGCAAGGAAGAGATGGCTAACTGAATTTCCCTTTCTGTGAAGGGTTGACATGCAATTTCTGCACTCTGCAAGGAGGGAGAAGGAACATCAAGAGCACCTTACAGTTGTCCCAGGTCCACTGTCACAGTAGGTAGAGGAGAAAACAAAGCGGTCTTATGGTCAGTAACAATCTGACATAAGTCCGAATGGGAAGTACAAAGATCTCTATTCAATTGGAAAGACATGACATAGATTTATGGGCAATCTGGTGATAATTAGATTCAAACGGCAAACAACTTCCCGGTACCTTTACAGCATAGCTATGTTGGTGGTACAGTTGTTAGCGACTGTTTAGACTGAAACCAACATGTCCTTCTGCACTAATTGTATTTGCTGCACAAGATCCTATCCCGTCAAGTATGCAAGTGACAGTAAAGACTGAAAATGAGCTCTATTCTGTAAATATACAAGATAATCAGTCCTGCTTTTGTACTATAGGATTTCAAAATCCAGTAAGAGTACGCTTCGATCCATCCACCACTGAATTGGATCATCATACATGGCATATACTGACTTGTGGGCATAAATAAATGACAAAAGGGTTTGCTGAAATGATGGTACCTGAAATAAGGATACATTAAATTTCCAGAAACCCGGCCCTTTACTGCAACTGACAGGAGAACCGAAACTAACAGAAAGTAGCTTATGGTCAGAAAAGGCTATCGCCTGTACTACAGCCAAAGTGATTTCTAATATACTTGATGCAAAAACAAAATCTATACGGGTGGCCAGCCTACCCTTTTGAAATGTGGGAGTATGTTGTTTCGTGAAAGAAAAATAAGAGTCCGTCAAACGGGCAGTACGAATCATGCGTCCCAGCACAAGTGAGTCACAATACATTTTTTTGGTAGTAGCAAAGGAACTCTTATCCCGGAGACTAAGGCCACAGTTAAAATCACTGGAAAATAAAATCCGGAAAGAAGAATGTAAATAAGGGCGGATTAAATCAAAAAGAGCTATTCGCTCAGTTTTCAGTTGGGGCATAAACATTCACTCATCTGATACGGGCATTGCCCGATCAGAAAGTCCAAAATCAAAGCTCTACCAGGGCCAAATCAAACAGCTTCAAAAGTCTAAACTCGGGATATTAATTAAAATGCCAAGACCAGAGCAGGAGTCTTGGCCTATAGACCAAAAAGAAGGACCCATAAGCCAGTCTCGTTGAGCCAGTCGGATCTCCTGCACAGCGGAATCTGTATCCTGTAAAAAATATCCCAAATGGCAAAAGCCTCAGAAAGGAAAACACCAGCCGCCTCTTGTCCACACGCTTCAGACTATTCACATTGACAGTATGGCAGGTAAATTGTGACATAGCAGCACAAAGATTAGGTAACCATCACTATTAAGTCTTCTCTTTCCAGCTACCTTAGTCCCTTTCAGCCTGACCTTGGCCTTCTGTTTTTGTGAAAGGCCTAGCCCAACTGAATTTCAGAATCAGTAAGACCATCAGAGAGAGAAGAAGCAATAGAGGAAGCGTCAGATTCACCACCTGCATCATCCGATATCGACTGAAGCACCTCAAAGGCATTCGATAGAGCAATAGAAGGTGCTGCGCAGGCCTTCGGAGGGGATGGTAAGGTGCGGGAACCAGACCTCAATGACCTGCGACACATTACTTTGGCAGGTTCATGAGGGGGAGGCATAGTACTTGGGCCCGGGCCCTGCACCATGTCCTCTTGCACCATAGCACAGACAGAAATCGGAACCTCCCCATGGGGCTGAGCCCTTTTGGCTGACATAGGTACAGTACTACAGGAGGCTTCGAGACCAAAGCCTTTGGGGGAAGGGGAGCTGCCACAGTAGGGGAGGCATCCAAAGTGGTGCGAAGGTGAGCTTTTTGAGCTTGAGTAATCACAAAACGTTGATCTACACCTCCGTCATGCGTTACCTTAGTATGTGCCACCCAGGGACATGATTGAAACGTGTGGCCCATCTCATCACAAAGATTGCACCTGCAGTCATTCAGACAGTGCATACCCACATGACCCATTTCACCACAGTTATTACATTTAATCTTGTCGCACACACTGTTCAGATGTGAGGGATCCCCTCATCTGTAACACGCTTTGGGTTGACCAGGGTAAAACAGGACCCCTCTATCCCGACCTAAAAAAAAAGAATTAGGCAAGTGCACTGGACTGGATTCAGAAACATTCAACATGACTTTAAATTTCCAACCCCCTGTCCAGATGTTCTCAGAGTCCAAGATTGCCTCCGGCTGACCCTGTAAAGTACAACGCTGTTTTAACCAATAAACAATATTAGAGACATCCACTTCCTCATTGCAAAACATAACAGTAACTATCTTAAAGGCTGGTTTAGAGAGGGGTATTGCCTGAAAGGGGGTCCAAAGAGCAGTGTTACACAAGGCATGATATTTTGACCAAAAACCGTCAAGACCACGAGACGTCTGAAAACTAATGTCAAAGATTAGTTTCCCTGAAACATGTATCAAGGCATATATTTCGTGTGCAAAAAACTTCAAGAATCCTTCAACAGCGTTCTGGCCACATACACAGGGTCAGGGGGGTCCGGCAGCCCACCTCGATAAGAAAGCCGGACGGCATTGTGACGTTTAGCTGCCAGAACTGGAAATTTAAACAGTGAAGAGAAGGACCTCGCTGACCCAGTTCGAGCAGAGGGAGGTCGAACAGTGGCAGAGGCACCTTCAGCCAGAGGATCTGGACTAGGGAGAGTCTGAGTGGCAGGGACCTGGTTAAGGTCCAGGACTGGGTTCTGAGTTAAATGGAGCTCTACAGGAAGATCCAAGGGGTCTATTGAATTCTGAGAAATCTGTTCTCCCCCACCCATTTCCAGATCGTGCACAGGGCGAGGGGATCATATAGGGGACGGCCCTGAGACCCAGGAACCCGCTGTGGGGTCTTGCACCCATCCAGCCACCCGAAGCGCTGCATCTACAGACCATGCGGGGGCATCAGTAGGGTGCTCCTGAGCAGAAGTCTTAGAGATAGCCACATCAGCCGGTAATACAGAGGGCTGGCTCACTGCCATAAAAGTACTCACGGGTTCTTCCGCCACAGAAGAAAGTCCAGGGACAGCTCCACAAGACATCTCGAAATGCTCTGTTCCAGAGTCACTAAGCAAAGCCACAGAATCCATTGCTATAGTGCCAGTAGGAACCATAGTCACTCCTACTGGCTGAACACGCCGTAGTTCCTGCTGCATTTCCAGTTTGGCGGACACATAGCAGCGTTCCGCCTCCAACAAATGGTCGTGCAGCACACGTACAGCCAGACTCAAAGGTTCCGAGTCCAAGTAAGTGTGCACCACTTGCGGTCCTCCAGAACACTCAGGCAAGACCGGACCAACCTCACTTAGGCATACCGCTGACGGCGCCACTGGTACCTCCCGAAAACCATCTTCCAACACTGCAGACACAGATAAATCCATCCGGCAATCTAACGTGGTCTCCGCAGATACAGAGACAGGAGTCGAGACCAGGTCTCCTGTCTCCACAGCTCCAGCAGCCGCAGGCAACAGAGCGTCCTCCATCTTGGACAGGGAATCCCCTCTGACAGAGTAGGGGAATTTCCCTGGTGTCCTGGCCAAATTTCCCCCCATTCACTAAAAATACCACCAGCAGCTTAATCTGGTTCAAAGTCAGTTGACATTCGTCTGTATCCCCCTGCCCCGGGTTGTGCCTGAAAATAGGCAGAATTTGTCTAGTGCACTTACCCGGTCAACAAAAGCTAAATAAAAATAAATAAATAGTCCACATTTTCATAAATGGCTTGAAGAAGAATATGAGTAGTTGTCTCTCAAAATTTGTCAATGATACCGAAACAGTAGGCATAGCTGATATTGAGGAGAATGGAGAAAAGCTACAAGAGCACCTTGGGAGGTTTTGGAAATTGTCAAAAATCTACGGATGCAGAGCAATGTGGAAAAATGTAAAGTTACACACTTCAGACAAAAACAGAGGAATCACAACTACTATGATACCAAGTAAAACAGAGGGTAACAGGGAGGGTGGTGATGGGAGAAAAGGTTCAGACAGAGGAAAGGATAACCAGAGGGGTTGCCAAAGGGGACAACATTTTCCTCAAATACATAAGAGATAAGAGGAAAACGGGGGATGAACAGTGAGGATTAGAAGGGTGGAAGATGAAGACAAGGAAAGAAAAAGCTGACAACCTAAACAGATATTTCTGCTCAGTCTTTACAGTGGATGGAGGGGGACTAACCACAGGGAGTAGCAAGAATGGCGGGGGAAGGGGAGCTGGACACAAGTCCATTTTCAGAGGAAAGAATCCTGAAGGGTCCTGCAGCTCTGAAGGAGGACAAGGCAATGGGACTGGATGGGATACACCCAAGGGTTCCAAAGGAACTCAGGGAGGTGCTAGCTGTACCACTGACAGCCTTGTTCAACAGCTCACTGGAAACAGGCATGGTTCCAGAGAACTGGAGAAGAACTGACATGGTCCTTCGACATAAGAGTGGCAGCGAGGAGAAGGGAAGTAATTGTAGGTCTGTCAGTCTTACTTCAGTGTAGTGTTGCTCAGATAGTGCTTTTGTGGATCCTATCACTATCTAGCAGAGAGTGCTGGTATCCTACCTTAGATCCTATTACAAATTCTACCAAAGACAGATGTAGGATCCAGAGACAGATAGTGATGGACACTAGATAGGACCAGGGATCCTAAGTTAGATAGTTAGGATCCGAGGTCAGATAGTGATGGATCCTAATTAGGATCCAGGGATCCTAGGTCAGATGGTTAGGATCTGAGCTGGATCCTAGAGGGTAGGATCTATGGTCAGATAGCACTACTATCCTACCACAGCAACTATGTGGCCAAATGGGAGGTATCTGTTGATATCCTAATTTCTAGGATACTATCTGAGCAACACTAATTGTATTACCTTTTCAACATATACCAATGCATCAACAGCAAACATATATGTCATGTGTATTTAAAACATTTTTTTGATTCAGTCTGGAAGGATATTAGTAATGTTGAAATTGGGCTATGTATTTGGGTCTGGTAATACTGTAGGGTTGGATAATTAAGCAAGAAACCACAACAGGGTGTGGATATGGTGGGTTTACCCATGCCTGGTGTGGTTCAGTCATGAGTCGGCAGGCTGAGTGACCAAACCACACCAGGCATGGGTAAATCCCAGCATCACCCACACCCTGGAGTGGTTTATTGCTATTATGCAGTGCCTCCCACCTTTTTGTGGGAAACAAAAATAAACAAAGGTGTTTTTGTATTTTAAGTCATTTTATTTATTTTATTGAGCCAGTAGACCCTGCCTAGGCTCCCTCATTTCTCCAGTGTCTCCACACTTGATCCCATCTAACAAATACACCACAGAGACACATTTCCTCCTCCCCATCACGAATACCGAATACACCATGGACACCCCCTCTTCACACACACACACACACACACATTCATTGATTTAGAGAGAGCTTGCAAGGCTTGTTTTGTTTTTAACAGTATCACCCAATGTGAGTCGAACTAACAAGTACACCGTTCATAACCGAGTGTGGAAAAATATCTCTGCTGAGTAAATTGCATTGCCATTCAAAACTAGTTTTCTGAACTGCACAAACTATGCCCATTTCAATCTGAGCACCATAACTGTGGGAATTTACTGTTTGAAAATGCTAGCCAAGAATCTGGGTATGCGCAGTAGTGCTGATGCTACGTCGGATGACCAGATTTTTGGCTTGCATTTTCAATCAGTAAATTCCAACACTTATAGCACTCAGCTGGAAACAAGCTTTATTTTGTGCCATTCAGAAAACTAGTAATGGGCAATGCATTTTACTCAACAGCAACATTTTTATTCACACTCTTTCATAAGTGAGTGTACCCTTGCATTGACGCTGACATCACCGGGGATGGTAGGAGGCATGAAGGAGGTGCTGCCGTATTTAAGGGGGAGCAGTGAACGTACATTGTTTTCCCATACTACAGAAAATGGGCTGTGATAGAGACAGAGACACCTCAGCACAAAACAATAATTTCCTAGTCATGTGGTGACTGTGGGATTCAAGCCAATGACGATGTGCTCTAACCTCTATGCTACAGTGCAGGCCGTGTGCAGTAGCAGCACATTTTTTCACAGTAGTAGTTGAGGCCCGAATATAAACAGTACAGGAAGTAAAAATGGGAAAAGCGCGGTGAAACCATCAGTATAGTGACAGAATAATTCATGAATATACTTGATAGATGGCAAATGCTTTCCCTCATCGTAGAATTGAACTCCTGACTCCTTGCTTGCAAAGCAAGCACACATCCAGTGTGCCACATGAGGAGCTTGATGAATGAGCTGCTTTAATCTTTAAGAGCACATACTTTAGTACTACATATATACAGCATAAAAACATTATAAGGGGAAGGGGCTGACAGATGAGTATAGCCAGAGCATAACATCTGAGTATTGCTGATTTGTTGTTTGAACAGAATTCTTAGTCACATGGGCTCAAATTCCAACTAATGCACTGACTTTTCATCTCTTTTGTTTCTCTGGGTTCCACTAAAGATGCTAGTAGAATGCGGTGAAGTAGTAGGTCTGGATTTTGGACTTTTTATTGTATCCCCAAAGTGGGAAACCTGCATCATATGGAATATGAAATGAGCCCATGTATCTAGGAATGCTCAGGAGCAAGAAGCTGCTGGTTTTCAAACCAGGATTGCTTTAAAGGGGACAGGAAAGCAGATTTTGGCTCTAATATGGCGAAGTATGTGTTTCAATTCTGAATAAACTATTAACATGTGATTTATTGTCACTTGGTTTCAGTTTTTAAGTTATTCAATACATATTCTGACTACTAACTGTGAAGCTGCTACTCAGTGTTCCTTTTTATTGCTCAAGCTGCTGCAGATGACGGCTCGAGCATGCATTCTGCCTGTGCACAGCTCTCCATTCAGAATCAGCACAATAAACAACATGTTTTTCACTTCAGTACTGCTGACCCGCTTCACACACAACTGTATGTTGTCTGTTAGTGGAGGTTCATTCTCTGCACTAAAATGCAGAAGGCTATTATCTTCTCCGTACAATTTTACTGTCGTGCTTTTTTTTTAACAAGCCCTTAACCCACACTTTCTCAAGCTGACTATTTTGATTAGGATGAGACTCTGAGAGTCACCGAATCAGACACTGTTCATGTTTACAAGCCCTTAACCTGCACTTTCTTGGTTTAGATAGGATACAGGCTAGTTTGATTTAGGATTGGCCCTGAATCAAACTAGCCTGCATCACAGCAAATATCTAACTAAGAGAGAACGGGGTTAAGGGCTTGTAAAAAAAAAAAAAACATGACCGAATCTGATCCCCATGGTGACTCTCACAGTCTCAGCCTAATTGAAATAGCTTGAAGCATGAATATCCGATCCCTGTGGTGACTCTCAGAGTCTCAACCTAATCAAAATAGTCACCTTGAAGCCAAAAGGTTTCCATTGCAGATTACTGAAACAAACATAGCCTGCCTGCTTCCCAGAGCAAATCTAAACTGAGTGTGAGGTGAGTGCTTGTTTTAAAAACACAAAAACACGCTATACTGTAGGTTGGACTTCATCACGACAGGTGAAAGCAGTGAAAGAAAAGTTCAATTCTTTCTCTAACAAAACCCAACAACAATCACTCTGTAGATTGACTTTTATGTCAGGTTCCAGCAGCAGAAATGAAACTGAAATGGCTAGTAAAATTGTACTGTGACTGAAATGATGAGCTGATGGGCAGGATCTGGGAACTGCAGTATAGACTGATGAGCTAATGATAAACACTCAGGAGAAGATTAATAGTTTCGCATTTTGGGACAGGTATGAATCTCCACTAATGAACAGTTTTTTACTGTTGATCAGAAATCAACTTGATGGAGCTGCAGCACGCTATGTACTGTATGTGATAAGAGACAGCTAACTCAGTGGGAAGAATCAGTGTTCTTCCCATTGAGTTGGTCTTATCATGTACTGTACATAGCATGCTGCAGCTCCTGTAACCTAATATTCAATCATCAGTACAATTTTTGCAGCCTTCAGCATGTCGGTGCCAGGGAAGGGGTGCGGACCAGGAATGGGAGCGGCTAATAAGAGATCATGTTGTTCACTACATGATTTTAAATGCTGGAGGTGCTGCCTTTTTTTGTTAACTTAAAGCTGCAGCAGTTAATCTCCTGTGGGGCTTTTTTTTTTGACGTAGCTCACAATGACTGGCAATGGGCATTGCTGTACAGCTAGGGAACGTCCACTGCTGCATATCACTGTTGTACAGTGCTGCTAATATTACAATTTTATCAATCTAGAAGTTTGCTTAATTGAAACTATTTGACAGCACTTTAAGAATACCGAGTTCTTGGCATGAGTACACCAGTTGGCACCAAAGCATGAGCAGGCATGTCATGACAAAACTAGCACGCTCACTTCTCCTGAGTGAATACCAGAAAGGTTAAGAAGCAGCTCCAGTAATGGCCATATTGTGAAAATCAATTAATTTATTAATATTAAAATAAAATAACAAGTACTGTTTCCTTTCAGACTAATATTCAAACCAACAACATAAGTTATAATGACAGGACGCATTTCCTAAAACAAGAATCATTTTTATTTCCTGTCCTGTAAGGGGCAGGAATTGTGTTCGATCCCCAACAATGCCACATAGATCTATTTTTATGTAGCTCTGGCAATTATCACTCACAAACTGTTCTGCCACTATTGAGTTGTGGTTTATCTTTGATTCATTTTAAACAACATTTTATCATCATGGCCGGTGATGTGTGTTTGATTTTTCTGTATCCTGTATGGCCATTCACCGAGAGTCGACTCGTGCATAGTTCATGACGTCATGTTATGGTTGGCGTGATGGAGTTTCACTGTTGAATTCTGACAGTCTGAATACTGTCAGAATCACGCAGAAGTACAGGTGTGTATTACTTTGAGTGGCATGGGGAATACAAGCAGATATATTGGGGCTGACTTCAATGAGTGTCCTAATGTTTTAAAATCAATTTTGTTCTGTGTTATTATACAGCCATTGAAGCAGTACATCCTTCCAGAAAACCCATACAACGGATCCAGTTACTATGACTTTTTTAGTTATCGGCTTTAGCAGTAAACTTAAATGCTTGTGATTTGGGATGTATAAATAAGTTACACAATGGTACAGCTCATCCCTGTAGTTAGATAAAATGATGCAGTCAGGACTTAATTTAATTGAGCTTATTATCTTAAAATGATTAATGGTAGTGAGTGTCGAATACCTATGTCATTTGTAGTGGCTGGGTCCCATGAACGTCTCAGCTGCCCTCATTGCAATTTGACCTGACAAGATGAACACTTATAAATAATTATTCATGCATGCTGGTTCATAAGCTGTGCACTGTTCTATAAATAGTTCCTCCCTTGGAATACTGCTTTTTCAGACTTCCCGAGTATGAAAGTACTGCTGGCTCGCAATTCATGAATGACTTCACATCTTTAACACCCTCCCTCATCCTCATCACAGTCATCACCATCTATTTGACTTATTCAGTATTCCACCACCATCTGTTTATAAAATCGGGATGCATCATCTCAGTTAGCGGATGTATCGGCTAATACATTTTTTCATCTTGCAATTTTCCGGTTAGCCCATTTTCTGATTAATTATTATTCCTGCCTTAAAATTATTGTACATTACATACAATTTGTGTCTAGCCACTGATGATGGCATCATCCATCCTCTACCTGTCATCTGAATTTAGTAGAATGTATTCCATCACTCAAATTGGGTGATTGACTCATCCCTGAGTGATGATTCCTTACAGGCTCTACACCTTTTTCCCTAACTGATGCCCATGAACATGTGTGTGTGTGTTTTTTTAACATCTTTGCTCAGTCGTCGCCAATGTTGTGTGCTCATTGCAATCAGTTTTAGTGTAAAGAGTGAACTAGTTCATGCACAGGAAAATGAAATGACTTTGCTGAGTTTTTTAATAATAATAATGTCAGTTACTGATAATCATTAATTTTGACTGATGATTTTTTCATTATTTCATACTCAGTTATATCTATGTGTATTTGAAAGTCACCACCCATTTTTTTGTAAATTATGAAAATGGATTTCTAAGTAGATGTAAAGAGTTGTTTGTAGGTTGTGCTATTTGTAATGGTGCTTGGTGGGAAGGACACCACTGCAAATGAGGTGCAGTTACTGGTGTATTATGAGAGATAACTGGGTGGTGTTAGTTGCAGTCACAAAAGATGCAGAATGTGACATTCTTTTCTTATCATTCAGGTTTAGTGAATGTGGTATTGTTCAAATATTTACTTTTGGTGTGGTGGGACCATTGAGTTCTATATATTAACTGGAGGGCAGACTTATGCTACGCGTCATTAGTTCATCTGACACGTGCATCCACCATCTTGCAGGGGAGTCAGTTATCGGGAGTGATTTGAGACTTCATGGTTTTTGTCAGTCGTCTTGCTCACAGATCACGCCAAAAGAAAGACAAGCATGGCAGCACCCTGTTCTGAGGTACGTAAAGAGCGCCACCATCTTTTGGATGGCAAAATCATGTTGCCTCCAGGGGTTTCCGCGTTGTTACATGAGTTTTCAGCTTACAGTTTGTAATGATGTTTTGCCCCGAATCTGCATGCAGCCCATCGTGACCAGGGAGCATTTGTACCATCGCAGCAGCAGCAGCTGATGAAATATGCAAGTATTCTATTCCCCATCCTGCACTGAACTATGAATATGGGCTGGGGAGCACACTGGAAGACTTTTCTATAATTGGGATCTAGCTGTTGGGGGCATCCAGCTGCAGTGAGTGAGTGGCCCCAAACCTCTTCAGTATCCCTCGTTTGGACCTATTAGATGAACTGCTCTGTCCCTCTGGTAAAAGGTGCTGCCACACCTAGAAGCTGCTGTGAACTCAGAAATAAAAGCAGAATTGTACAGCTGGGGAGTCTGGACTGGGTAACCAGCTCCAGGACAGGTTAGCGGGGGGGGATTCCATGGGTGGGGATGGTAGGGGGTGGGAGCAACCACAACGATAGTGGGGGCTGTGGAGTGGTCTAGGGAGGGTGCTGAGCTTGGGGAATGCTGGTGCTGGAAAGGTGGTCCAGCTGCAGGAAGGGTGGGGGTGTTCCAGGTGGAGGAAGATTACGGAGGCTAGTCTGGGGTTTTGATGAGTGTTCCAGCTGCAGGGGATGTGACTAGTCAATAGGCAGAAATGGTGGATTGATGTGTCCAGCTACAGGAGGGTGGAAATCTGAGGTGAGAAGCTGGTCTGGGATGGGAGTGGTGGTCCAGCTACTGATAGGGTGCTGGGGAGCTAATCCATGGTAAGGAAAGGTCTAGCTGCTGGGGGTTGTCTGCTGGTGGTGCAGGTAAGACATGCAATCCCATGGATGAAAATGACCAGATGCAGGGTGGATAGTTGGGCTAGGAACTGGTCCTCTGCATAGGGTGGGTCCAGCTGTAGATATAGTGGTTGACTGAGGTGGGTGCTAGTTTGCATGCTTGGGAGAGCAGCCACATAGACATTTGCCTGTGGGGGGTAGTCTGGGGACTTGGGGTTAATCCAGCTGCTTGGAGTTTGCATGGCATGGGGCTGGATGCTGGTCCAGATGCATGGAGGCTGGTCACCTGAGGGAAGAGGCTGTGATGTATGGTGGTGTAGCTCCAGAGAGGTTGCCCAGCTTGGGAAAGGCTGGGGCTGGAAGGGTTTCTAGCTGCATGGATGATGGTCGGCTTTTGGATGGCAAAAGCACATTGACTCCGGGGGTTGGCACTGGTTTGTATGAGGCTTTAGCTTGGTGTCTATAATGTTGTTTTGCCCTGAGATCGCATGTAGACAATTTTTTAGCTTCCCTGGCCCCCTCAAAATGTGGTTCTGTGCCAGGTATCCTTCATACCACTGAGGCAGCAGTTCTGTGTTGTTAAAACCACAGATATATTCTGTTCCCCTCCCCTGTCCCAAACTGCAGATAGTGGCTGGGGAGCACACATCTAGTCTTTTCTTTAGCTCTGCTCCAGCTGTTGAGGCAGGGGGCAACCAGCTGAAGTGGGTGGTTCAATACCTTTACAGTGCCTCTCATTTCACTCAGCACCTCAGAATTGCTTAGTCATGTGAAAGTGCTACCATACCATGAAGGTGCTGTGAAAGACATAAAAACAGAAGTGCATCTGTTATGGGGGGTGTTCTGGTGGGGGTATAAGGACTGATGACCAGCTCCCAAAAGGATAAGCTTTGTTAGGTGTTGGGGAGGATGTTCCATGAGTGGAAATGGTGTTGGGGTATCATACTGCAAGAAGAGTGGGAGCTTTATTGGTCTAGGAGGGTGCTTAGTTTTGAGAAGACTGGTCCTGGCTCTGGAAAGGCAGTCCAGCTACAGGGAATGTGAGTGTTCCACTGGTAGTGAGATGCACTGAAGGCTGATCCAGGGACTGGAAGAGTGGTCCAGCTGTAGGGGTTGGGGTAGTCCATAGGCTGAAGTGGTGGTTTGGGGTTGATCCAGCTCAGGTATGGTGGTGATCTGGGGTGAGAAGCTGGTCTGGGGATTGGGGGAGGGTCACGATCCTGTGAGAGTGCTCAGTATTTTTGGGGTGAGAGCTGGTCTGTGGTTAGGAAAGCTATAGTTGCAGGAGGGTTGTCTGCCAGGGGTGCTGGTGAAGGGCACAGCATAGTGATCCAGCTGCATGGGAGGGCAGTCTTTAGGATAGAAGGGAGGACCATATGCAGGGCAGGCGGTCATGCTAGTGAGCTAGTATAGGGCATAGTGTGGGTCCAGATGTAGATACAGTGGTTGACTGGGGCTGGTTTGTGTGCAGGGAGACAGCTGAGGAGACAGTCATCTGCTGTGGGGGGACAGACTAGGGATTTGGGGGTAATCTATCTACATGGAGGTTGCGTGATATGGGGCTGAATTCTGGTCCAGATGCAAAGAGTTTGACTGGGGGAAGAGGCTGGGCTGTGGGGTGGTGTGTCTCCAGGGAGGTTTCACAACTTGGGGATGGCTGGGGTGGAATGGCTCCCAGCTGCATGGAGGATAGACAGATTGAGAGTGACACCTGGTCCAGTTCCTGGAAGGGTGATCCAGCGGTTGGGAGGATGGTCATTCACGTGGTGTCGGGGCTGATATGGGTACCTAATGATGGTAGCTGTAGTGTTCGGATCAGAATTTTTTGGGGTATAAAATTGGAAAACCTTGACTCCTCGGGAAACCTATTGACTACTAATAGACATATCTATTGATAGTCATAGTTTATCCATCAGGGTCAATATTTTTCTCTTTATAACCCTCAACAGATGATGTTTTTCACACAGCTAGGAAAAAAATGGAAGACTACAATGGCAACACACAATCTGCAGGCAGGTAGATGTCAGTTATAGATAGTTATAATTCAGAGACTCCTTTATACAAATATCCAGTGTGAATTTTTTCACAAGTTGGATTTTATTGGGTGATGGGTTTTGTGATAATGTATATAAGTTTATGGTTTTGCAGTTGTGCATTTCACTGCTTATATGGATTTTGCTGTTGCTGGAAGCATTAAAACTCGCTCATTAAGAACATCCCTCATATTCAGTGCTGGGTGCATGACCAATGCATCCTGCTCACCCTCTAGCAATGATGCATAATGTAGGCGGTTAACCCAGCCATAGCTCTCTGGCAGTCCCCCCTACATCACCCATCCTTCGCTTGCGATAGCACCCAGTGGGCTGCGTGTGAAACTGCCATGGTAGTCTAGCAGCCGAACATCTGTCTTTAATGTTGCCCGTACCTCCCTGTTAAGTCTCATGATCCCCCTGCCCCCGATCATGAATCCTTTGTATAACCTGTATATCACTAGTAGTACAGCTGTCCTCCACCACTCCATCTGTTCATCACCTCCACACCTGGCCACTGGCCAAGGACCCCTGCCCCACCCACCTCTTGACCCAAGCGATACTTACTGTAACAGTGGAGAGTTGGCTGGCACAGCCCTCATGGAGCACATCCAATAGTGAGTTCATGCGCTGTGACTGTCGAACTGTGTCTGGCACAGGAGATGAATAGAGGGCTGTGCTGGCTGCCACTGCCACAATAATGAGTGGTGGTCGGGGCGAGGGGTGGTGCATGCCTGTGGCCCTCGGTAGATGACTATGTGGGTTGTTGGTGATAGGATGGGGGGCAGGGGTCACTAGACTACTAGAAGTATATGGGGACCATAAAGGATTGGTGATCAGGAGCATGGTGGGCCAGCAAGCTACCAAGAAAACGTGAGTAACCTTAACGATGGTTGATGAGGGTGCCGCTAGACTATCATGACAATATTGCATGCACCCTGCTGTGCGCTGTCGCATATGCTGCTCATCAGGCTGTGGTGCACACATGTATGACACTGAGTATGGGGACCATATTTAATGACAGTGTTAGTGCTTGCAAGGATAGCAACATTCATAACAGCAATGATGTGCACAATGCCAAATGATCAAACTTACATACATTATATAACTTGTGAAAATAAGACAATTTTATCCATTAATAATAAACAGGTTAGCACCTGTGCTAACATGGTTTAGATGTAAATGTAATGTACTGTACTTAACACGTGTAGCTAACCTGAGTTTGTGGGAGAGCTCGTCCTGGGACCATAATCAGAGGCACCAGGAACACCCTTAAATCAAGGTGCCACAATACCGCTGGGCCTACATTAATGAAGATGTCTCATCTTGACTACCAGTTCAGTGGGATATTACAGTATGTTTGCACTGTAAAAGCTCCACAATCAGAGCTGTTTACTGCAGTTGGAAAACTTTGCTTAGTTGGGCCCTTAACAGTGCCTTCCCAAGGGCAGGGGGCTGCAGTTGCCTGCCCTAATCTCCTGGTCTCTGCCATGGTACAATACCCTGGTGATCCACCATCTCTGCCCTTGCCATCACCCTTTTCCTTTTCCTTTTCCTTTTCCTTTTGCATGCTATGTCACTTAACCACCCCAATTTTTCCTGGTTGCCCCTGAAAACAAGCACTTGTGCTTAGTAGGCATTACTTGCCTATCAAAGAATAAATTACAAAATAACAAAATAAGTAAATTATTAATAAATGTACCCACAATACTTAAATTTACCTTTCTGTGATGCATGGGGGTATGACATTAAAATTGGAAGGTGGGAGGTAAAGAGAGAATGTGAGGAAGTTCTTCACAGAGAGGGTGGTGGATGCATGGAATGGTCCTGCCTCAGGAGGTGGTGGGAGCAAGCACTGTTGATGGATTCCAGCATGCCGGGACAGAAATAGGGATCAAGATTTATAAACATATGAATCTGCCAGCAGAAACAGGTCTCATGCTATATCGAGTCTGCTCGAGTGCGCAGCTAGCACCCTTATATTGCAGCTGCCCCCCCAACCTCCAGGTCATTCTCGGCCTTATCTCCCCAGGCCCTTCCCCTTGCCCTGTCCTGTGCCCTCTTAAAACTACCTACCGTCTTACACAAAATCACCACATCAGGAAGGGTGTTCCTTCTCGACACCACCCTTTTTGTGTAGTAGTGTCTCCTCATCTCTCGCTTGAATCCCCCCCACTAATCTTAGCCCATGCCCTCTCTTGTACTTCCTTTCCTCCACTTGAATAACCCATCAACGCTAGCTTTGTTGATCCCCTTCAAGCACTTGAAAGGTACAGCAGCAGATTTAAGTAACAGGTTTGTTTGGAGTGGTTACTAGAGAGAAGTAGTTATACATAGATTACTGTTACACTGTTGTGGTGTTAATTGTGTAGTGCATATCAAATGTAAGTTAGTAAGAACCTTCAATATATGGACTACAGAATATTTAATTCATACCTTTTTTTTTCTTCATAACTAGGTTGCTAATACTGTGTTGCTGGAATGTCTGATAATTACAACATATCAACATCTGGTGAGTCAACCTCGCAAGAGGTTCTTTGTCTCTATAGTGACAGTGATGAGTACACAGCTCCATTCAGTCTTTCTCAAGTGACAGGGTATGCGTATGAAC
This sequence comes from Neoceratodus forsteri, assembly GCA_016271365.2. Classification (NCBI taxonomy): domain Eukaryota; kingdom Metazoa; phylum Chordata; order Ceratodontiformes; family Ceratodontidae; genus Neoceratodus; species Neoceratodus forsteri. The sequence goes on from JADMNL010000022.1 coordinate 297,714,926, forward strand.
CAGTGCTGGGCCAGATTAATTCACTTCTAGATCCAGGAGGTGACAGTAGTTCAGATGAGAATGGTATCAATGTTAGTGAAGTTCATACTAATAGGCATCTGAATCTGGATTGGTGTTCCTGACTGAATTGTGTCATGATAGACACAGAAAGAGAATGTCTATGCTGCCACTAGCTGAATGCAGCACAACATAGAATACTGGATTATGAATGCATTACATTCAACCCATCTTTTCATAACATCTGCATTGATGTTGATGCGCTTGAGGTTGCTATGTTAGCTAATAGTGATGTGAGAGAGACTAGGTTCAACATTCAATACCCAGCAGGTATGGTAAGATGCAAGCAGTGAAGTTTCCCATAATAGCAGAGTAGTGTATGGACTGGGCTTATTGCTCACCGATTTCAGTAAAAGATTATTGGCTACAATATGCATACATTTGCACTTCTTGTCATTGACGCAAAACTACCATATACTGTATAGCTGAGTGTTGTTCTGTATAGAATTCCATCTCTTTCAAAATGCTGTTCTACCACAGTTCCAAGGTCGTGGAATGTGATTCTGCCCTACTGTGGTAGAACAGCATTCTAGAACCTCTAGAGATTGCAAGACTAAGTTTCATTTTTAAAGCAAATGAACTCACAAAACACGTTTCCCACAGTACTATACACCATAAAAAATACAGGATGAGCAACTCTGTGCACAACCAGTGTTTTTCCATCTCGGGGTTCTGATTTCCATGGCTCTCTCGAGCTTCGCTCTCGAGGGCAGAGGAAATCAGAACCCCTCAGTGGCAGAACACACTGGTTCTACATAATTGCCCATCCAGTATTCTCTTTATCCTGGGCCACCTACTCATGTTTTTCATATCTTACTGTATGTCCTTTATCCATTCAGCTGTGTCCATTCTCCCGTGGGAACCCAATGGTTACTTCTCCGGTGCCAGATAACTCCCCTTCAGCAACCACCCTCTCTGTTCTGTCCCTCAGCCAGTTTCCACCATCTGACCTTCTTTCAACAAAATATACGGTGTTGTATTGAATAATTCCCATAATATTATTGAAATTTAGAGAACGTCTGGTATCAACAGTGACTGGCATATTCAACAAATAGACCATGACCGGGATGGTTCCAATGTACTGTAAAAGGGCAAATATAGTCTCTCACCACTAAATTGTGAACAGTGAGGAGACTGGAGACTACATGTCAGTCTGCCTGACTTTATTTATAGTGAAATTTATGGATATAATGCTAAAACAAAAGAAAGGTGTGTGATAATTATTGAATCCAGTGGCTATAGGTTACAACAAAGCATGGATTAACAAAGGAAGGAACATTGTTTAACCATGAGTCGGACACTAGGTCAAGCTTGTTTCAGATGAGAAGATCTTGTCAGACACATCTGTTATATTTCATTGCCTGGATGACTAGGGAAATAAACAGGAGGGTCAGTGCATGTGGATTACTTAGGTTGCAGCAGTGCCAGCGACACCATCCCACATTGAAGGTTAATATAGATGATTGTGAATGAGCAGTCATACACACCTAGGATACTATTGTACTGAGGATTTTAAATTATAACAGAAGACCTATAGAGCTGGGTGTCACAGTGAACAGTTATATGGCCAGTCCTCTATAATTACTTCATAATCGGTGTTACAGAGGGGCTAGAGTGGAAGGTATTCCTCTTTGCAGATGACACATGTGGATAGAAAACTGAGAGGGTACGTAAACATGCTTGAGGAGTGGTCAGTTGTGGCTACTAGATTAAATGAACAGAAATGTAAACTCATGCACTTTGGACACAGTATAGGGAGGAGCACAAGATGGGGTGAGGTGTGGGAAGGGGTCAGTATGGGCAAGAAATTTCTTGGGGTAATCATATCTAGAGACCTGTTTGTGACCAAATAATGTGAGAAGGCAGTGCGAAGACCCAGAGAGATGCTGAGGTGCATAGAGGATGTCTCACCAGTAGAAATAAGGAGTGGGGTATGCAATGACACAGATCACAATTCATAACTTTTCAGGAGTACTGTGTCCAGATTTGGAGGACACATTTTTGAAGGACATAGACAAAATAGAGCCAGAATAGAGAAGGGCAAAAAAATGGAGCAAGGACTGCACCACAAAAGTCATATGAAGAAGGATTACAGACACCCAATACATATTTAATGGAGAAGAGGAAAGAGAGAGACAGCGGAGAGTGATTGGGTGGGGGGTGGGGGAAAATGACCGAGACTTTCAAGTACTATCAGGAGTATACATAAGAGACAAGTGGATAGCATCTTTCGCAAATGAAGATGTGCAAGAACAAAGTGGAAATGTTATTAGGCTAGAGGGGTTGGCACAGGTGCAACTTGAGGAGTATATTATTTTTAAGGCAGAGTGGTGGATAATTGAACAGTCTCCATGAATTGATAGTATAATAGCAACAGGAAAGAAAAGATGAGCCAGAAATCAACTAGGATGTAGTAAAGGCAGGTGAGTAGACAGGGTTTCAAACAGTGAGGACACAAACTTAACTATATGCTGTTTGGGTCACATTTGTACCCATGGCCATTTGAGTTAAAGCAGCAGTACTATGCAAAAATAAATTGCGCTTTTTTTTAACTTTTATTCCCTATGCTCTGTTGAGCATGTACCTGATACCCTTTCCCACTGACATTATACTATCACTCTGTAATTTGCTCAGTTATCATTTGTTTTAGTTTAAATTTCTGCAGCCCGTGACATTGAAAGGAGCAGTACTATATGCAGCCGTCACATTTACTGTAGATATGCATAACTGAAAATGGATCACTTTCTGATTAGGTTGTACTGCTGCTTTAGGCATATTTGTTCAGAGTGTTTGAATCCAAATGAAGTCCTGTGCCTATAGGCTAAGGCCTGGCTACTCTCACGGAAGTGCAGACTAACCACAGACTCAGGATTGCACTGTGGTGCTACTGATGAGGCCAAGGACAGCCACAGTAAAAAAAATAAATAAATCTAGTGCTGCCTCACTGTTGCCTACATGAATCAGGAGCTGCCAGGCTGTCTAGTCCCATGCTAACCAGAACTGCATTGGCATTGCTTGCAGACAGCAGCACCCCCCGACCCAGCAGTACAGCTAACCTTAAAAACAGCTGTACTCTGTTGGCTTGTTTCACAAAAGATTAGAGCATGGTCTGGTTTGTAATGGGAAAGAGCATCAGCAGCTAGCCACCCTACCCAGCCAGTAGCTACATCACAGATATAGCCCCTCAAGTAAAAGTCCAGAGGGAAAACCCTGCTTCTCTTGTCTAGTGGGGATGGCCCTGCTTCTCCTGCCTTGGGGGCATTGCACTGCTTCTCCTGGCTCAGAGGGGAAGACCCTGCTTCTCCTGGCTTGGGGGAGGATGGCCCTGCTACTCTGGGCTCAGGAGGATGGTCCTGCTTCTCCTGCCTTGGCAGAATGGCTTTTCTTCTCCTGACTCAGAGATGGAGGGAAGAGGGAATGGCGTTGCTTTTCCTGGCTCAAGGTGAGTGTGTGTGGCCCTACTTTTCAGGGGGATGGCCCGGGCTCTCCTGCCTTGAGGGGATGGTCCTGCTTCTCCTGGCTGTGGGGAGAGGATGGCCCTGCTTCTCCTGGCTGTGGGGTGATGGCCCTGCTTCTCCTGGTTGTGGGGGAAATGGACCTGCTTCTCCTGGTTGGGGGGGGTGGCCCTGCTTCCCCTGGCTTAGTGGGGATGGCCCTATTTCTCTTGGCTGGGGGAGATGTCCCTGCTTCTCCTAGCTTGGGGGATGGCGGAGGTGGCCCCCGTCTTCTGGATCAGGAGGTGGCCCTGCATCTTTGGCTCGGGGAGGATGACCTACTTCTTCTGGCTTGGATGATCCTGCTTTTCCCACAAGAAGAAGCAGGCCACCTCCACAAGCCAGAGAAGCAAAGCCATCTCCATAAAATAAATAAATAAATAAAATGGGAATGGCATTTTTTTTAGAAATGTAACATTCATCATTTGATTAAATACCCCAAAAGGCAGGTATGAGTGAATATGCATGCATACTTTCAGTTCAGGTTTCTATATTGCCCTGGCTGTCAACTGTAGCACCCACCTCGTGCCCTGGTTACTAAAAGAAGCTGGAGCCACCACTGTTGGGGGGACACCAAGCAAAGATGCAGAGACATCAGCAGTATATTAAAAAAGAATAAGCAAGCAAAAATATATTGGAAGAGCGCACACAAGCCTCTGCATCAAAAGTTTAATGAACAAGCCACTGAGCCACCTTTCATACAGTATGTATAATCTGAGATGTGCTAATACTATTTATTGAGATAAGGGAAAAAAATAGCACAGTAGTTGTGAAGCTGAGATGATGGCTTGGTGGGTTTTTTTGGCCTTGAGACAGATGCTTGTGGGTTTGATGCTCCAATTAGGAAGCTCAGTTCAGTCTTCATACTATTTTATTGTTTTTTTTTTTATGGTTTCTTCAATGGCTAAATCATAATTTATCTTATATATCCATTTAGGGCACTTATTTCCTAAAACAACAGAACACTATGGCCTTTGGCACTGTATGGCATTGTACACCTGAATCATTGCTGTGTTTTGAGCACCTTCTGGGAATTCACCACAATGAGCTAGTTAAATATCTGTAGTATTGACAGCAAAAGCTGCCAGGTGAGATCAACAGACTGACCATTCTGACCTGGTCATGGGTCTGTGACCGTGGGGGAGTTTTGGAACTGGATGCAAAAAATAAACACAATAATAAAATTCCATAGACAGGTACCCAGAATCTGATGAAATGCTTCAGTCATACAAAGATCAACTGTAGCTGTTGGGTAAAAATGTGGCATTTTTTTGCACTGCCTTCTAGTTGCTTACATGGGCTCTGTGGGGTTTGTAATAAGAGGTCAAAATGTCACACAGTTATCCAATTGAGACAGTGGTGAAGTGGCAAAGATGTTGGACTTCTATGTGCAGGGTTGTGGGTCTGTGACCTGAATAAGGAAAAATATATTTTGCCACTCTTTTTTTAAATGTAATTTTTTTTTGGAGTACATTAGGCTCGTTTGACATGAACAGGAGGATGAGCATAGTAATCTGTTTCGACATAGCAATTATGCAGACGGATGCGAATATATGCTGCAGTCATACTATTCAGAAAAACAGACATGCCATGGGCTGCAAGATACATTTGAAACACACATCAAACAAGACATACTTTCAAACTAAATCCATAACATTTAGCTGTTTCAGATTGGCAAGAGGCACTAACCAGGAGTGGAGAAAACACTGTGGGTATTGGATATTACAAAATGTTAGTAGTGATTCAACATGAATCAGAGCTGTTGCATGAACATCATCATTTATATTTGATCACCGAGACTCAGGCCATGGCACACAGCCACGATTTCAGTAACATAGAATAAAAAGCATTTACATTACATAAAAACAAAACCTAATTCTTATAATCTACATCTCAATTGATAAAAACCACCATTGGTTTTGTGATGATGAAATGCTAATGCACATTCACAAAACAGACATCATGGAAGCGAACCATTACAACACGCCACCCAAATATTATTTCCTGCTTCTCACGCTGAACAACAGAAAACAGCACACAGAAAAAACACACGGGTAGAGACCATTGAGTATGACATTTTAATTAATAATAATATTACAATAAAACATAGGTTGTCTGGTGAATGTAACACCACTGCATCTCCCAATGCATTCAAAATGCTCAAATACTCAGTTCTTGTCCCTTTAAAGGCAATGATATGCCATTGTAGCTTTTTCTCCTAAAGACTATCTTCCACTATTTTTACTCTTCTAACTCCTTGCAGCAAGAATTATTGTCCGAGAGAAAGAAGAACTAAATTATCTTTATATTAGTAAGTGTCTGTTCTGAATGAAACTGTTTTTTTTTAAATACAACAGCAAATATGTTTCTAGGGGAATCAAACCACTGACAGTTTGCTTGTAAGGCCAAGACACTAGTCAAGTGTTACCTTATGGGTAGCTGGGTCAGGTAGTGTGGGTATTGCCTATTTTTGGCTGGGTAGGTTAGTTCGAGAAGGTACAACCCTACCCGACATAACAGTTTAATTCTTAGGTCGGGTAGCTTAAAGCAGGTAACTGGTAATTAGTAGTGTTCCTCATCTCTCCTCAAATGGGCATTAAAGATGTAATACTTGAAGCAACATCTCATTCTGTTAGTGAGAAAAGGAAGTGCAAAAGAAGAAGGAAACCACTTTGGTTCTCAAACACAGTAGCAGAAAAGGTCAGAGCCAAAAGGCTGGCCTACAGGAAATATAAGGAACGAGCAGGATGAAGATAGGGAGATACACCAACTTCCCTAAGGGAAGCAGGGAAGGTAAGGCAGGCAAAGGCCCAAATTGAGGAAACACTAGCACGAACAGTAAAAGAAGGTGACAAGACTTTCTATAGATACATTAGTGAAAGGAGAAAGTCCAGAGCGGGTATTATTAAGATCAAAGGGATAAGGGTGTGTGTGAGGAGGAGCACCATGTAAAAGCATCTATCCTAAATAGATACTTCTGCTCAGTATTTACTGAAGAGAAGGTAGGCAGGCCCACAGCTCTGCACCATGGACACAGGGTGGACTAGGCAATGGGTCCTGATGGCATACATCCCAGGGTACTAAAGGAGCTAAGGGTGGAACTAGCAAAGCTTATTATCAGAATTGAGCACAGGAGAGTCCAGAAGACTGGAGAAGGGTTTATGTGACCCCGCTCCACAAGAGTGGTAGCAGGGAGGAGGCAGGGAACTACAGACCAGTCAGTCTTACCACAGTAGTGGGCAAGATTATGGAGACACTCCTTAAGGAAAGGATAGTACAACACCTGGAATCCATAGGAGCACAGGATCCAAGACAGCATGGGTTTACAAAAGGAAGGTCCTGTCAAACGAATCTCATAAATTTCTCTGACTGAGTAACCAGAGTGGTGGACCAAGGGGGAGCAGTTGATGTTGCCTACCTTGACTTCAGCAAAGCTTTCGATACTGTTCCACATAGAAGATTGATTAATAAGCTGGGTAGGCTCGGGGTGGGTCAGACATTGGTCAACTGGTGGCAAATTGGTTGATGGGCAGAAAACAGAGAGTGGTGGTAAACGGTATACAGTTAGAAGACATGCAAGTCACAAGTGGGGTACCTCAGGGATCAGTCCTGGGGCCAGTCCTCTCAATATCTTCATCAGTGACATTGCAGATAGACTGAAGGGCAAGGTTTTCTGTTTGCAGATGACACCAGTTCTGCAACAGAGTAGACGATCCAGATGGTGTGGGCAGAATGAGAAGAGATCTGGATTAACTACTGTAGCAAAATGGTCAGAAGAGTGGCAACTGGGGTTTAACGCAAAGAAGTGCAAGATCATGCACATAGGGAAGAGAAACCCTGAAGCCACCTATAGGCTGGGAGGGGAGTTGCTGGCAGTCACAAGGGAAGAAAGAGACTTGGGCGTCATCATCACCGATGACCTGAAATCATCCAAGCAGACCTCTAAAGCAGTAGGTAAGGCTAGAGGGATGTTGGGGTGTATTAGTAGGGGTATCACAAGTGAGAAGAGGGAGGTAATACTCCCTCTTTACAAGACACTGGTTAGGCCCCATCTGGAGTACTGCATGCAGTACTGGAGGCCACACCTTCACAAGGACATTAACCAAATTGAGGCAGTCCAGAGAAAGGGCAACCAAAATGGTGCAGGGACTGCATCAGAAAACATATGAGGACAGATTAACTGAACTCAATATGTATATCCTAGAGCAAAGGAGAGAGAGAGGTGATATGATTGAGACATTCAAACACCATAAGGGCATTAACAAGGTGAAAGAGTCTAACATGTTTCAATATAAGAAAACAGCAGGACAAGAGGACACAGCATGAGATTAGAGGAGGCAAATTAAGGGGTAATGTGAGGAAGTTCTTTTCACAGAAAGGTGGTGGATGCATTGAATGGCCTACCTCAGGAAGTGGTGGATATGAATACAGTGCAGGGCTTCAAACAGGCATGGGATAGGCATAATGGAGCAATACAGATGAGTATGACTAGATAGCCCATTGACAGAGCAAAGGCCTTTAGCACATTCATAAGGTACAAAAGAAATGGGCAGACTGGATGGGCCTTGCAGTCCTTATCTGCCGTCAACTTCTGTTTCTGTGTTTCTAAATGGTAAAGAGTTAACAGTTTTAGTCAGAAAAACCTAAACACTACAATCCTTGGTATTTACTGATTAGAGGAAGTGCATTGTAACTTGCAAAGAACAGTGTGTTCCGAAAGGAAACATCGAAACACAGAAAGTGGGGTCAGATAAAGACTGCATGGCCCACCTAGTCTGCTCCTTAACCTACTGCAACACCTCCAGTCCTATTTATTCACAGCTTTATCCCACCTTCTTATCCACCAGTGTTCCCTTATGCTTATCCCATGCATTTTTGAATGTCTTTACTGTTTATGAATGGAAGTGTTTGCAGTGAGTTCAATGTTCCAAGTTGGAAGACAGAGCTCCCTGCAAACAGTAAACACCAACCATTGCAACATTAGTTTAGTCTGCCTTTTCTGATTGAAAACAATTAACACTTTGCCAGCTGGAGCAGGGATGAGGAACACTATTAATCCCTGTTTTTGAACTTAGAGTTTATTAACTTTTTAATATATAACAATGCATCAACAGCAAACATACACATCATGTCTAGTTAAAATGTTTTTTTGGATTCAGTCTGTAAAGGTATTAGTAATGCTGTAATCAGGCTATGTTTTTGGGTCTGGTAATCGGGTTGGATAATTAAGCAAGAAACCACAGCAGGGTGTGGGTGATGGTGGGTTTAACCATACCGTGACAGGCATGGGTAAATCCTAGCATTACCACAACCTGGAGTGCTTTGTTGCTATTATACAATGCACCTCCCCACCATTATTTTGTGAGGAAAAAAAATAAACAGAAAGATTTTTTGTATTTTAAGTCATTTTTATTTATTTGATTACTTCACCCAAAAAATAGTTCTTTGTTGCTCAGTAGACTCTGTCTAGGCTCCCTCATTTCTCCGGTGTCTCCCAAACTTGATCCCATCTAACAAATACACCATAGAGACACATTTCCTCCCTCCCTCCCCATCATGAATATTGACACACCATAGACACCTCATCACACATACACACTTGTTCATTGATTTAAGAAAGAGCTTGCAACACTTGTTTTTTTAACAGTATCACACAGTGTGCATCGAGTTAACAAGTACACTCATTTATAAACAAGTGTGGAAAAAAATATTGCTGCTGAGAAAATTGCATTGCCTGTTCGTAACTAGTTTTCTGAACTGTACAAACTATGCCCATTTCAATTCAAGCACCATAACTGTGGGAATTTAATGTTTGAAAATGCTAGCCAAGAATCTGGGCATGTGCAGTACTGCCGATGCTACAGTGGATGTCCAGATTCTAGGCTTGTATTTTCAAACAGTAAATTCCAACACTTATAGCACTCAGTTGGAAACAAGATTTAGTTTGTGCTGTTCAGAAAACTAGTAATGGCAATGCATTTTACTCAACAGCAACATTTTTTCACTCGATCATAAATGAGTGTATCCCTTGAATTGCACTGACTCACCAGGGATGGAGGGAGGCATGAAGGAGGTGCTGTTGTATTTTGGTGGAGGGGGGCAGTGAGCATATACTGTTGTCCTGTACTACAGAATACAGGCTGTGATAGAGAGTGAGACACCACAGCAAAAACAGTCATTTCTTAGTCGTGTGTTACAGTGCTTGTTGATTGCTGTACCATTGAGACTTACTGGAGGAGTCAATGTTACAGACAACAAATTTCCATGCTAAGCACTGAGGCAAGGGTTACCCATGACTGGCATTGGCCGGAAGCCAAGTTTCAAAGAAATACAAAAACACATGTCAGTGTTACTGATGTTTAAAAATGCAATTTTCCAGCAGTTTGGGGGGTCAGAAGGATGCTGTTTTGGGGTTCCTGATCATACAGCTAGCTAGCACCTCTTCCATAGGTAATGTCAAAATGTACCATGGCTGGAGGTGCCAGTTAACCAATCAGATTTGCAGATCCTCAACCCCATTGCATATTTAAAATGACCCTACCTGATTACAGCATTACTAATCCAGGTAGGGTGCAATACATGGTGAGATTGGAGGTGGTGCTTGTAGGTAGGGGTGGAGTCAGGGTTACATTGAGGTGGGATTGGAGGTGGGCTTGTATTTTGGGAATTGGAGGTGGAGTTCTAAGAGGGGGATTGGAATCAGGACATGTATGTAGTGGGATTGGAGGTGGGGCTTACATGTGGTGATATTGGAGGTGTGGCTTCAATGAAGTGGAATTGGAGGCAGGACCTGTATTTTGGGGATTGCAGTTGGAGTTCTATGTGATGGGATTGGAGGAGGGGCTTCCATGTGGTGGGATTGGAGGCTGGGATTTCATGTGGTGACATTGGAGGTGGGTCTTCCTTGTGGTGGAATTGGAGGCAGGGCTCCCATGTGGTTGGATTGGAGGTGGGGCCTGAATGTGATGGGATTGGAGGTGGAGTTCTAAGAGGGGGATTGGAACCAGGACATGTATGTAGTGGGATTGGAGGTGGGGCTTACATGTGGTGATATTGGAGGTGTGGCTTCAATGAAGTGGAATTGGAGGCAGGACCTGTATTTTGGGGATTGCAGTTGGAGTTCTATGTGATGGGATTGGAGGAGGGGCCTCCATGTGGTGGGACTGGAGGCTGGGCTTTCATGTGGTGACATTGGAGGTGGGTCTTCCTTGTGGTGACATTGGAGGCAGGGCTTACATGTTGTGAAATTGGAGGTGTGACTTATATGTGGTGACATTGGAGGCAGGGCTTCCTGTGGTGTGTTTGAGGCAGGGATCCCATGTGATGGGATTGGAAGAGAGCCTTGCATGTGGTGAGATTGGAGGTGGGGCTTCCATGTGGTGACATTGGAGGTGGGGCTTCATGTTATGGGATTGAAGGTGAGGCTTACATGTGGTGATTTTGGAACAGGGCTTCCATGAGGTGTGAGTGGATGTAGGGCTAGCATGTGGTGATATTGGAGGTGGGACTTCCTTGTGGTGGGATTGGATTCAGGGCTTCCATGTGGTGGTATTGGAGTCGGGGCTTACATGTGGTGATATTGAGGGTGGGGTTCATATGTGGTGACATTGGAGGCTTGGCTGCTTGTGGTGGGATTGGAGGTGGGGTCCTTGTGGGTGACTGTAGGCTAGGCTTACATGTGGAGACATTGTAGGCAGTGCTTCCTTGTGATGGGATTGGATTTGGGGCTTCCATGTGGTGGGATTGGAGGCTGGGCTTAACTGTGGTGGGATTGGAGGAGGGCTTACATGTGGTGACATTGGAGGTGGGGTTTACATGTGATGACATTGGAGAAGGAGCTTACATGAGGTGGGATTGGAGGCATGGCTTGCATGTGTTGTGATTGGATTTGGGGTTTCCATGTGGTGACATTGGAGGCATTGCTTACATGTTGTGGGACTGGGGCAGGGCTTTCATGTGGTGACATTGGAGGTGGGGCTTACTTTGGTGGGATTGGAGGCAGGCATTGCATGTGGTGGGATTGGAGGTGGTGTTTCCTTGTGTTGGGATTGTGGGATTGGAGGCAGGGCTACCATATGATATATTGGAGGTGGGGCTTCCTTATGGTGGGATTGGAGGCTGGGCTTCTATCTGGTGGTATTGGAGGTGGAGCTTACATGTTGTGGTATTGGAGTGGATCTTGCATGTGGTGACCTTGGAGGTGGGATTTAACTGTGGTGGGATTGGAGTCGGGAGCTTACATGTGGTGATATTGGAAGCTTAGGGTTTACATGTGGTGACATTGGATCGCGGGGCTTCTTTGTGGTGGGATTGGAGTGGGGCTTACATGTGGTGGGCTTGGTGGTGGGGCTTGCATGTGGTGACATTGGATGTGGGCTTCCTTGTTGTGGGACTGGAGTCAGGGTTTACATGTGGTGGTATTGGAGGCAGGGCTCCCATGTGGTGGGAATGGAGGTGAGGCTTGAATGTGATGGGGTTGAGGCAGGGCTTCATGTGGTCACAGTGGAGGCAGGGCTTACATGTTGTGAAATTGGAGGTGTGACTTATATGTGGTGACATTGGAGGCAGGGCTTCCTTGTGGTGTGTTTGGAGGCAGAGATCCCATGTGATGGGATTGGAAGAGAGCCTTGCATGTGGTGAGATTGGAGGTGGGGCTTCCATGTGGTGACATTGGAGGTGGGGCTTCCATGTTATGGGATTGAAGGTGAGGCTTACATGTAGTGATTTTGGAGACAGGGCTTCCATGAGGTGTGAGTGGATGTAGGGCTAGCATGTGGTGATATTGGAGGTGGGACTTCCTTGTGGTGGGATTGGATTCAGGGCTTCCATGTGGTGGTATTGGAGTCGGGGCTTACATGTGGTGATATTGAGGGTGGGGTTCATATGTGGTGACATTGGAGGCTTGGCTACCTTGTGGTGGGATTGGAGGTGGGGCTTCCTTGTGGAGTGATTGTAGGCCAGGCTTACATGTGGAGACATTGTAGGCAGTGCTTCCTTGTGGTGGGATTGGATTTGGGGCTTCCATGTGGTGGGATTGGAGGCTGGGCTTAACTGTGGTGGGATTGGAGGAGGGCTTACATGTGGTGACATTGGAGGTGGGGTTTACATGTGATGACATTGGAGAAGGGGCTTACATGAGGTGGGATTGGAGGCATGGCTTGCTTGTGTTGTAATTGGATTTGGGGTTTCCATGTGGTGACATTGGAGGCATTGCTTACATGTTGTGGGACTGGGGTGGGGCTTTCATGTGGTGACATTGGAGGTGGGGCTTACTTTGGTGGGATTGGAGGCAGGCATTGCATGTGGTGGGATTGCAGGTGGGGTTTCCTTGTGTTGGGATTGTGGGATTGGAGGCAGGGCTACCATATGATATATTGGAGGTGGGGCTTCCTTAAGGTGGGATTGGAAGCTGGGCTTCCATCTGGTGGTATTGGAGGTGGAGCTTACATGTTGTGGTATTGGAAGTGGGTCTTGCATGTGGTGACCTTGGAGGCGGGATTTAACTGTGGTGGGATTGGAGTCGGGGCTTACATGTGGTGATATTGGAAGCAGGGTTTACATGTGGTGACATTGGATGCGGGGCTTCTTTGTGGTGGGATTGGCGGTGGGGCTTACATGTGGTGGGATTGGTGGTGGGGCTTCCTTGTGGTGGGCTTTGTGGTGGGCCTTGCATGTGGTGACATTGGATGTGGGGCTTCCTTGTGGTGGGACTGGAGTCTGGGCTTACATGTGGTGGTATTGGAGGCAGGGCTACATGTGGTGACATTGGAGGTGGTTACATGTGATGTCATTGGAGGCAGGTCTTCCTTGTGGTGGGATTGGAGGAGTGGCTTTCTTGTGGTGGGATTTGAGGTGGGGCTTCTTTGTGGTGGGATTGGAGGCAGGGCTTACATGGTGTTATTGGAGACAGGGATTCCATGAGGTGGTTGAGTGGGGCTTCCATGTGATGGCATTGAGGCACAACTTCCTTTGTGGTGGGACTGGAGGCGGGGCTTGCATGTGATGACATTTGAGGCAGGTCTTTCTTGTGTTGGGATTGGAGGCAGGGCTTCCATGTGGTGGTGTTGGTATATGGCTTAACTGTGGTGGGATTCAAAGTGGAGCTTACATGGGATGGGATTGGAGGTGGGGCTTCCTTGTGGTGGGATTGCAATTTTGCTGTGTATTTGGGTCTGGCAGTTGGGTTGGATAATTAAGCAAGAAACCACAACAGGGTGTGGGTGATGGTGGGTTTACCCATGCTTGGTGTGGTTCAGTCATAAGTCAGCAGGCTGAGTGATCAAACCACACCAGGTGTGGGAAAATCCCAGCATCACCCACACCCTGGAGTGGTTTCTTGCTTAATTATCCAACCTGATTACCAGACCCAAATACATAGCCCAATTACAACATTACTAATACTCTTCCAGGCTGAATCCCAAAAAAAAATGTTAAATAGACATGATGTATATGTTTGGTGTTGCAGCATTGTTATATGTTGAAAAGGTAATACTATCTAAGTTTAAAAAGAGGGATTAATATTGTTCCTCATCCCTGCTCCAGCTGACAAAGTGTTAATAGTTTTCAATCAGCTATAACTGTGGGAATTTACTGTTTGAGAAGTGCATTGTAACTTGCAAAGAACAGTGTGTTGTGAAAAGAAACATTGAAACACAGAAAGTGAGGGCAGAGAATGACCACATTGCTTACCTAGTTTGCCCCTTATCCCAGTGCAACACCTCTGACCCTATTTATCCCCGACTTTATCCCCCCTTCTCATCCACCAGGGTTCCCTTATGCTTATCCCATGGATTTCTGAATGTCTTTACCGTTTATGAATGAGAGTGTTTGCAGGGAGGTCAATGTTCCAAGTTAGAAGACTAAGCTCCGTGCAAACAGTAAACACCAACCATTGCAACATTAGTTTAGTCTGCCTTTTCTGAGTGAAAACTTTTAACACTTTGCCAGCTTCAGCAGGATGATGAGCACTATTAATCCCTAGTTTTAAACTTATATTTTATCACCTTTTTACCATATAACAATGCATCAACAGCAAACATATACAGCACGTCTAGTAAAAAAAAAATTTTTGACCCAGTCTGGAAAGGTTTTAGTAATGTTGTAATCGGGCTATGTAATTGGGTCTGGTAATTGGGTTGAATAATTAAGCAAGAAACCACAACAGGGTGTGGGTGGTGGTGGGTTTACCCATGCCTGTTCTGGTTCGGTCATGAGCTTGCAGGTCAAGTCTGCGTCGAACTATCCCGTACACTCGTTCATGAATGAGGGTGGAAAAAAATGTCACTGCTGAGTAAATTGCATTGCCCATGCTAACTAGTTTTATGAACTGTGCAGACTGATGCTCATTTCAAACTGAGTGCTATAGCTGTGGAATTTACTGTCTGAGAATGCAAGCAGAGAATCTGGGCATGCACCGGAGTGCTGATGCTACGGAGGGTATTCCAGATTCTCAATTTGCATTTTCAAACAGTAAATTGCAACACTTATAGCACCCAGTTGGAAACAAGCTTTAGCTTGTGCTGTTCAGAAAACTAGTAATGGACAATGCATATTACTCAATGGCAAAATTGTTTTCACACTTGTTGATATGTGACTGTACCCCTTGCATTGGCGCTGACATCACCAGGGATTGTGGGAGGCATGAATGAGATGCTGCCATATTTTTAGTGGGGGACAGTGAGCATACACTGCTTTCCCTGTACTACAGAATACAGGCTGTGATAGAGAGCTAGTCACATCAGCCCCAAACAGTCATTTCTTAGTCATGTGTTACAATGCTTGTTGATTGCTGTACCGTTGAGGCTTAAGGAGGAGTCAATATTACTGATGTTTAAAAATGCAATTTTTCCACAGTTTGGGGGGTGTCGGAGGGCTACTGCTGTTGGGGTTCCTGATCATGTAGCTGGCTAGCACCTCTTCCATGTTTAATGTCAAAATTTACCACGGCTGGGAGGTGACAGTTAAAAATCAGATTTACAGATCCTTAACACCCATTTTATGATTTAGAAATTATCCTACCTGATTACAGCATTACTAAACCAGGTAGGGGAAACATATGTGGTGAGATTGAAGATATGGCTTGTATGTGGTGGGACTGGAGGCAAGGTTACATGGTGGGATTAGAGGCAGGGCTTCCATGTGGTGGGACTGGAGCAGGGTTCCATGTGGTGGTATTGGAGGTGGGGCTTGTATTTTGGGAATTGGAGGTGGAGTCTATGAGGAGGATTGAGCCAGAGCTTTTATTTGGTGGGACTGGAGGAAGCTTACATGTGGTGACATTAGATGTGGGGTTTCAATGTGGTGGAATTGAAGGTGGGGCTTGTATTTTGGGGATTGCTGGTGGAGTTCTATGTGGTGGGATTGGAGTTGGGACTTCCATGTAGTAGGATTGGAGGCTGGGCTTTCATGTGGTGACATTGGAGGTGGGTCTTCTTTGTGGTAGGATTTGAGGTAGGGCTTGCATGTGGTGACATTGGAGGTAGGGTTTCCTTGTAGTGGGATTGGAGGTGGGGCTTCCATGTGGAAGGACTGGAGGCGGAGGTTCCATGTGGTGGGATTGGAGGTGGGGCTTGTGGTTTGGGAATTGGAGGTGGAGTCCTATGAGGGGGATTGGAGCCAGGGCTTCCATGAGGTGGGATTGGAGGTAGGGCTTCCATGTGGTGGTACTGGAAGCGGAGCTTACATGTGGTGATATTTGAGACAGGGTTTACATGTGGTGACATTAGAGTGGGGCTTCCTTGTGGTGGGATTGGAGGCAGGGCTTGCATGGTGACATTGGAGCAGGTCTTGCATGTGATGATAGAGGCAGGGCCTGCATGTTGTGGTAGGGCAGGCCTTGCATGCGGTGGGACTGGGGGTAGGGTTTCCATGTAGTGGGATTGGAGGTGGGGGCTTGTATTTTGGGAATTGGAGGTGGAGTCCTATGAGGGGGATTGGAGCCAGGGCTTTTATGTGGTAGGACTGGAGGCAAAGCTTACATGTGGTGACATTGGAAGTGGGGTTTCAATGTGGTAGAACTGCAGGTGGGGCTTGTATTTTGGGGATTGCTGGTGGAGTTCTATGTGGTGGGATTGGAGGTGGGGCTTCCATGTTGTGGATTGGAGGCAGGGCTTACATGTGGTGAGATTGGTGGTTGTGTATGCATTCTGGGGCTTGAGGAGGGCCTCTGTGTGGATGTGTGTGGTGTAGGTATATATGCTGACTGAGAGGCAACATTGAGTGATCTGAGGCAACATCGAGTGATCTGACATGTTGGTAATGTACTTCTGGTGATTGTGGGGTTCAAACCTATGAATATGGGGTTATTTGCTTTGTAGCCCAGTGCTGTAACCTCTGTGGTACATTGCAATCCTTGGAAAGCAGCAGTTTGTTTACAGTAGTAGTTGTGGCCGAAATACAAACAGTACAGAAAGTAAAAATGGGAAAAGCATGGTCAAACCATGTGTATAGTGACAGCATAATTCATGAATATACTTGATAGATGGCAAATACATTCTCTCACCTAGAATCAAACTTCTGACTCTTTGCATGTTAAGCAAAGCACACATATCCAGTGTGTCTCCTGATAAGTTTGGTCAATGAGCTATTCTAGTCCTTAGAGCACATAGTTCAGTACTACATATATTCAGCATAAAAAGTTTATAAGGGAAGGGGCTGGTAGCTGTTAAAAGCACTAGTATAGCCAGAATATGACATTTGAGTATTGTCTATTTTTTAACAGAATTCTTAGTTGCATGGGCTCAAATTCCAACTAATGCACTGATTTTTCATCTCTTCTGTTTCTCTGGGTTCCTCTAAAGATGCTAGTAGAGTGCAGTAGGTAATAGGTCTGGATTTGGGACTTTTTATTGTATTCCTAAAGTGGGAACCTGCATCATATGGAATATGAAATAAGGACATGTATCTGGGAATGCTCAGGGGCAAGAAACTGTTGGTTTTCAACCCAGAATTCTTTAAAGGCAATGATATGCTGTTGTAGCTTTTTCTCCTAAAAGACTACCTCTCCACTATTTTTACTATTCTAACTCCTTGCACCAAGAATTATCGCCCGAGTGAAAGAAGAACCAAATTATCTTTTATATTAGCAAGTGTCTGCTCTGAATGAAACTGTTTTTATTTGTAAATACAACAGCAAATATATGTTCCTAGTGGGAATCAAACCACTGACAATTTACTTGTAAGTCCAGGACACTAGGCAAAGTCTACCCTATCTGTAAGTGGGTCAGGTAGTGTGGGTATTGTCTATTTTTGGCTGGGTAGGTTAGTTCGGGTAAGGTACTACCCTACCTGAGATAACAGTGTAATTCTCAGGTTGGGTAGTTTAAAGCAGGTAACAGGTAATTAGTAGTGTTCATTATCTCTCCCTCAGCTGGTAAAGAGTTATAAAAAATTTTATTTTTTGATATTTATACTCCTGCTCCCATGGCCCTCACAATCAGGGGGAGTCCCAGCTCCATCACCTCAACATCCACCATCTGGTGCCGGCTGTTTCATCCAATGCTTGCCCCCCCTGGCAGTGATAGTAGGGGGCACCCACCCCCACCAAGAATGGATCCAGTGTGCCGGTGCCATGGCTGGTCAGGGGCAGAGCCTGTGAACTCCCCCTTCATCCACCATGAGCAATGTTTCCTCATTTTCTCCCCTTCTGGGAGTGGAGTGTGCAATGGTGCCAGCAATGGCGATGCGCATGCTCCCATGTGCTGTCCATCAAGCACCTGCCCTGCTACCCAATCCATGTACAGCAACAGTGCTCCAACCCCCAGCCAGTGCTAGGGGCCAGGCAAGCACTGACTGCTGGTCACCCCCCCCCCCGGAGAAGGAGATCAGTGCGAAGATGCTCAATCCTTCTCCCCCCTGCTGACCTCGTGGCCCGTGCTCATTCCCAAACATGGATTGCCAGTGTGGTGTGAGGTGTAGTGCCCAGTGCCTCAACCCTCAGCACCACCGAGCCATCAAGTGTTAACAGTTTTTAGTCAGAAAAACCTAAATACTGCAATCCTTGGTATTTACTGTTTGGACGGAGCATATTGTAACTTTCAAAGAACAGTGTGTTCTGAAAGGAAACATCAAAACACAGAACGTGAGGGCAGATAAGGACCACATGGCCCACTTACTCTGCCTCTTAACCCACTGAAACAATTCTGACCCTATTTATCCCCAGCTTTATCCCACCTTCTTATCCACTAGGGTTCCCTTATGCTTATTCCATGCACTTTTGCATGCCTTTACCATTTATGAATGGGAGTGTTTTCAGGGAGGTCAATGTTTCAAGTTAGAAGACTGAGCTCCCTGCAAACAGTAAACACCAACCATTGCAACATTAGTTTAGTCTGCCTTTTCTGATTGAAAACTATTAACACTTTGCCAGCTGGAGCAGGAATGAGGAACACTATTAATCCTTTTTTTTAAACTTAGATTTTATTTAGTGTTGCTCAAATAGTGCTTTTGTGGATCCTACCACTATCTGTCAGATAGTGCTGGTATCCTACCTAGGATCCTACTAGAAATACTACCAAAGATAGATGTAGGATCCAGGGTCAGATAATGATCCTAGATAGGATGTAGGTGTCCTAGTTAGGATCCAGGGATCCTAGGTTAGATAGTTAGGATCTGGGGTCAGATAGCGATGGATCCCAATTAGGATCCAGGGATCCTAGGTCAGATCCAGGGATCCTAGGTCAGATCCGGGGATCCTAGGTCAGATAGTTAGGATCCAAGCTGGATCCTAGAGGGTAGGATCCATGGTCAGATAGCACTACTATCCTACCACATCAACTATCTGGCCAAATGGGAGGTATCTGTTGGTATCCTACTTTCTAGGATACTGTCAGAGCAATACTACTTCAGTGGTGGGGAAAAAATGGAAGCCATACTGAAAGACAGACTGGTAGAGTATATTGAATCCAGTGGGGTATAAGACCACAGGCAGCATGGATTCATTGGAGGAGGTTAAGAAAAAATTAATCTGATAGATTTCTGTGGCTGTGTGATCAGGGAAATAGATTAAGGGAGGCCAGTGGATGTTGACTACCTGAACCTTACCAAGGCCTTTGACAGTATGCCATACAAGAGGCTGAAAAAGAAACTGAGCAGCCTAGGGTGGGGTACAATGTGGTTGATTGAGTTGAACAAACAACCATACATATAGTGCAGTTTAAGTGGTATTTTATTAAATAAATAAGTTAAAAACATACACACTTGCTTCTGTAGCACTGACCCACTCCATTTTCCACTGAAGCAGTTTGCACTATGATCTGCACTTTGTTGAGGTGTGGCCACTTTGGAATATTCAATTCATTAAGTACTCTCTTACAGTGATATTGACCAATAGTACAGCAGTGGCTATATGGATTGGATACAGCACGTTATAATATCTAACACTGGCATATTATAGCACACAGAACTAATACATAAGATAGGTCACTATGTTATTATATACAATATTGACGGTACCTGACCCATTAACCCTCCCCCTCTTTTTATTTGGTTACTAAATGGCACATGTATACAGCTATGCGTAAATTTGTCTGAAAGCGCAATCAATTATTAATCAGAATATGATCAATTATTTAAAAAAGGGCACCATAGAAACATTTCCTTTAGACCTGACAGTCTTCTGTACAGTATATCACTATGCATACTCTTGGTAATGGGTCAGGTACTGTCAATACTGTATATAATAGGGTAGCGACTTATCTTGTGTATTAGTTTTGAGTGCTACAGTATAATGTGCCAGTTGTAGATGTTACAACATGCTGTATCCAATTCATATAGCCACTGTTATAGGTATCCATAATTGGTCAACATTACTTTAAGAGAGTACTACTTACTGATTTGATTATTCCAAAGTTGCCATGTTCGACAAAGCACGTCATAGTGCAAAAGACCTTGGGGGAAATGGAAGTGGGTCAGTGCTACAGAAGCAAATGTATCTGTTTTTATTTATTTAATAAAATATTGCTTTTTAAATCTCATCATATATATGGTTGTTTGTTCAGCCTGACTTCAGTACTGTGAGTATTGTAGCTTCACATTGAGGTTCTGGGGTGTTTTTGAAGCTGCCTCTTTTACATTTGTTTGCACTTTTTTTGGCCTGGCTCAGAACACCAAACTGTTTGTCACTCTTGGGCAAAATAGCCACATATGGTATAACTTGCAATATATCAAATAGTAGCACTCCTTAACTCACCTGTTTAGAATCAGCACATAATGCAAATTACTTTGTGGAATCCCTGTTTTACAAAGAGGGGAACATTAACCCACTATTGATGAGAGATGTGGACATATAGCAAAAAACTGTTCAAGACAGGAACATTTTAACACAGAGAAATAGAGATTAAAGAGGTTTTTAATGCTCTGAAAGCATGCCACCTACAGTATACTGGAAGAGGATGACCCTTACAGCTTATTTAAGAGTCAATAGAATACCTAGGGGGCTGCACTTAATAAAACAGCCCACCTTTGGTAAGGTAGTGATATATTTTTAAAAGGCTGGCAATTACATATATTAGAATTGTGAGCAGGACTGATAAAATACATTTTAAAAGATGCGAAAACTATTGAACAAGAGGTCTAGGAACCATTAATTTAAAAATAAAATGTTTGTTTCCATATAGCTTTTTCCTCCCAGTCGACACTGGCAGGGCTCTCAACCTTGTCCTGTCTCCTCTCACCAGGCATCTTGTCTTTCCCATGTCCTGGGCTCAGGATCCACCACAGATTGCCTGCTGGGGTGGGGCCAGAAGGAGGAGAGCCATCCTCCCCCAACCTGGAGATCCACATCCAGATTTGGGCCAGGGACCGGGCGATGGCACAGGGTAGAGGTAGGCATGCTGGGTTTCATGGGTCCAGTGCCAAACATCTTCTGTTTTCTCCCATTCCCCATTGCTGGGGAACACATTGCAGCATATGCACATGGAGGCATGTACATGCTGTGGAGTCCCGCAGTGCACTCCCATCTTTGACATCCCTGAACCCTGACTACCCTAAGGCCTCCACCTGGTGGCGGTCATTCAGCGGGAACACCAGTCCACCCTCCCCAGGACAGGAGAGCTGTCCTCTGGATGCTCAATCATCTCCCTCCCCGGCCCACCCCCAATAACCTGCATTCACCATTGAACACGGGTCACCGGTGTGGCAGGAGGTAACGCACCAGCACCTCAGCCCTCCACACCACTATGCCTGCCCATGAGTTAAAGATTTTGAGACACATCATGATTATGAGAGACACAGACTACAGCTGGAGATGACTATAAAAACTATGAGAGTAAATGAACTAAAGAAAACAGTTTGAAAGGGACTGGCTAGATTATGCTAAGGGTAGGATATTTAACTGGGGTAATAAAACAATAAATTTTCACCTCGCTACATCATGAAAAAATGGCAGGAACTAGCACAAATAGATACATACACAAGTGGATCCCAGTCTAATGGAGTCAGTACTAGTAACTTTGTACCTTTGTTGTTGGTAGTACGTGAAGAGGATGAACAAATAACAGTGAGCCATCACAGCAGTGACAGAACCACAGCACCAACACTTTTGCATGACCATAGTTCAGCCCCTATCCCTAGTTGTGTCCCCTTTGGAGTTGAAATCTAAATTGAGGGGGGTGGGAGGCAATGCCCCTCACATGGAGGGTGTAGGGACGAAGTCCTCTGCAAGAAAACACTTTACCAAATGAGTTAGGTGTGGGTTTGGCATTGTTGTGATGGTTCACCATTCCCCAGTCATGCTTCTGATATGGAACCCTGTTAGATATCTGCCAGGAGGAGATGCCCCCAAACCAACTGGCAAGTCACAGACAGGGAGAGATGGGAGAACACAGCAATGGCCAAACTCAGTGGGCCCAACAGCCCAATCTTCAAGAGCATCCCCAGCTCATAGAGTGACCACTGCGGTGCAGCCCCAGGATCACTCATTTTTGCAGAAGAACACAACAAAGAACAAAAGGCAAGGAGATAAAGAAGAGGAATATATAACCACAACAGAAAGAATCCATGACAGAAACAATGGCAGAGGAGCAGCTACAGTTGGAGACCATATTGGAGGTAACAACTTCTATTGTGGTAAATATCTCCACATATGAATTTACTAATGCAGAACAACAAATAGCAAAAAAGACCTAACTGTGCAAAAAAAGAATTTTGCTGGCAGAATTGTAGTGAAAGTCAGACTTTCGCTTCATTTGAAAATTCTGAAATACATTTCTGAACGTTTGGGGAAATTCCACCTGCCCTGCACCCTACAATACAGTTTTCCTTTGTGTCTAGTGCCCCCCCCCCCCCCCCCACCAGTTGCAGATCAAATTAATTCCCTGGTGGCTACTAACCCTCTGCTTGTCACTGATTGCCACCTGATTTTAAATGAATTCCCTGGTGGCTAGTGGTCCTTTGCCCAACCCGATACCCACCCCATATTTAAAAAAAACCTGGTGGCTGTGGTTCCCTCTCCACCTGATTACTGGCCCGACCAGTGTAACGCCCCCATTCTGATCCCCCCAGTATAGTAAAAAAAAAATAGCATTTCTCCATGGTGATATAGTGAATCCACCCATCCCTTATCCCCTGTCCCTGAATTACAGTTTTATTCCCTGGTGGTCTAATGCACCCCTGCACCCCCACCTCTGCAGCAGTTTCCACCCCAGCCCCCACATCCCAAACCTGAGTGGGTGACCAGCACAGCCCTCCTCTCTCCTCCATGGCTGGCCACCCACTGAACTGTCAATGAATGAGTGTGAGAAGAGGGTTGTGCTGGTTCCCGCTCATGTTTGAGATGGGGAGCAGGGAGGTGGGACATTGCCTGCAGGGGTGGGGGGGCAGGTGCATTAGACCACCAGGGAATAAAATTGTAATTCAGGGACTGGGGATCTGGGATGAGGGTGGAAGGTTCACTATACCACCATGGAGACATTTTTTTTTTACTATACATAGGATTGGGATGGGGGGGTTACACTGTTTGGGTGAGTGATTGTTGGGGGAAGGGACTGCTAGCCACTAGGGAATTCATTTAAAATTGTGCGGTGACCGGTGGGGGGGGATCACTAGACACCACAGGGAATTTATAGGGATAGGGAATAAAACTAGTATCTCTTAAGCAGGACAGGGCAAATTTCATCCAAACACACTAGTGGCAGGGGCACTAGACACCACAGGGAATTTGTAGGGCTAGTGAATAAAACTAGTATTTCCTAAGCAGGACAGGGCAAAATTCACCCAAACACAGTCAGAAGATTTCGATCCACCACAGGCGTAAGTTCGGAAACTTCAGGCAAAGTTCCACTAAGGCAGAAATCACAACTTTTGCCCATCTCTAGGCCTAACCTATGGTCCAACAACTAAAACTAATAAGTTACAAACTATGGTTGACCTAAGTAGATTCGCCAGAAAATTAAATTTAACACCGCATTTTTATGATGCGACTGTTTATTCTTTTATAAAAAAACACTAATGATTCCACTTCTAACAGTCAGGACAGTACCAGTCATGATATGAAAACTGTCTTAAAAGGACATTGAAATAAATAATTGACAGGGATAAAGGACAACCAAGGGAGGGGCTGGAGTAGAACAGTGAAACAGTCTAGGGAGGTCAAATCATGGAAAGTCATGTGTGCAAATGCCAGGAGCCTTAGCAACAAGATGGAAGATCTGGAGGCTGTCATGGTGCAGTCAGACCTGGACATTGTGGCCATCACTGAAACCTGGTGTAATGATAACCACGACTGGGAGTTGGCCATACCTGGCTACAACATATTCAGAAGAGACAGGGCAGGCAGGAAGGGAGGAGTGGTGGCACTGTATGTGAAAAATGACATAAGGGCCCCAGAGATCCAGGAGGAACAAAATGGGGGAGAGATACTGTGGGTTAAGCTGGAAAGGAAAATGGGTCCAGCCATCCGCACAGGTGTGGTCTATAGACCACCAGCCCAGGAGGAAGAAACAGATAGGGAGCTAATGCTAGCCATCCAGAGGATGGCAGACAAGAGTAGTGGTACTGGTTGGAGACTTCAATATTCAGGCGTGGACTGGAGCATTCCAGCAGCAGCGTCAACTAGGAGCAGATTTATCCTGGACTCCTTCAGGGTGCCTTCCTCAAGCAACTGGTCATGGAACCAACTCGGCAGAAGGCAATACTGGACCTTCTGCTCACAAACAGGGACAGTGTGATGGGGGTAAGAGTGGGGAGCACCTGGGAACAGTGACCACCAGTCACTGTGGTTTGAAATCACAGAAAGAGCAGCACCAAACCACAAAAACACGTATCCTGGATTTTAGGGGCAAACTTTGGGAAAATGGGGAGATACTTGAAAGAGGCATTAAGGGAATGAGGCAGGAATCAGGGGTTGAGGAACAGTGGGAAGTATTTAAAATGGGGATTACAAGAGCAACAGAATTATGTATTAAGCAGGTTAGCAAGAGGAAAAGGAAGAGGAGACCATTATGGTTTTCCAAAGAGGTACAAAGAAAGTGAAAGCCAAAAGATTGCATTCAGGCAATACAAAAGACACAGGCAGAAGGGGATAGGGAGAAGTACCAGGAGAAGCAAAGGGAGGCAGGGAGGTCAGTAGGGAAGCCAAAGCTCAGACAGAAGAACACATTGCAAAATCAGTGGGTAGAGGGACAAAACCTTTTACAGGTACATAAGTGAAAAAAGAAAGGCAAAGGGAGGATAGTGAGACTGAAGGGGAGGATGGGGGCTGTGTGGAGGATGACAACAGTAAAGCTCACATATTGAACAGGTATTTCTGCTCAGTCTTTACTGAGGAAGAGGAGGGTAATGGGTCTGAATGGAGTACAAGGGTGAGAATGTTGCAGAAATGGACACAAGTCCCTTTACGAGAAAGGGTCCTGAAGGAACTGGAAGTAATAAGAGTTGATAAAGCAATGGGCCAGATGGGTGCTCCCAGGGTCCTTAAGAACTAAGAGAGGTGGTGGCTGAACCTCTTGCTATCCTGTTTAGCCGATCACTAGAAACAGGGAGGTACCCAAAGACTGGAGGATAGCAGATGTAGTCCCCTTATACAAAAGTGGGAACAAAGAGGAAGCGGGGAACTACAGACCAGTCAGCCTCACCTCGGTAGTGGGGAAGATCATGGAAGCACTACTGAAGGAGAGATTGGTGGAACATCTGGTTGTCAATAGACTACAGGACCCAAGGCAGCATGGTTTCACCAGGGAAGGTCATGTCAGACCAACCTCATTGAATTTTTGACTGGGTGACTAGGGAGGTGGATCAGGGAGGGCAGTGGACATGGCCTATCTGGACTTCAGCAAGGCCTTTGACACTGTGCCACATAGAAGACTATTGCACAAACTGGGAATATGGGTGTGGGCAGGACAGTGTGCGGTGGGTAGGTAACTGGCTGGGCAGCAGGACACAGAGGGTGGTGGTAAATGGCTGTCACTCCACAGAGGATGAGTGACCAGTGGGGTACCACAGGGATCAGTGCTGGGACCGTACTATTCAATATCTTCATCAGTGACATTGCACAGGACCTAGAAGGCAGAATTTCACTGTTCGCTGATGACACAAAGCTCTGTAACAGAGTAGACACACCAGAGGTGTAGACAGAATGAGAGAGGACCTGCAGAAACTTGAAGAATGGTCAGGGGTTTGGCAGTTGAAATTCAATGCAAGGAAGTGCAAGATAATGCATATGGGGCACAAAACCCTGGCACAATATATCAGTTGGGGGTGAGGATATAGCATGCACCAAGCAGGAAAGGGATCTTGGGTTATCATCTCTGATGACCTCAAGGCAGGGAAACAGTGTGACAAGGCAGCAGGTAAAGCAAATAGGATGCTGGGATGCATAGGCAGGGCATCACCAGCAGGAAAAGGAGGTCATAATTCCACTATACAAGACACTAGTGAGGCTGCACCTGGAGTACACTGTGCATTTCTGGAGACCTTACCTACGTAAGGACATAGACAGGGTAGAGAAGGTTCAGAGGAGGGCAACAAAGATGGTGCATTGATTGCATCACAAGTCCTATGAGGACAGGTTGAAGGCACTGAACATGTATTCCCTGGAGGAGAGAGGGAGGAGAGGGATATGATAGAGACATACAAGTATCTTACAGGAGGAACAGGGTGCAGGAATGCACTATTTTTAAGTGAAAAGATGTTCCAGGACTAGAGGGCATGGAATGAAGTTGGAGGGAGGACGATTCAGAGGAAACATGAGGAAGAATTTCTTCACAGAATGGGTGGTGGACAAGTGGAACACCCTGCCAGAGGAAGTGGTGGGGCTGAAACAATCACGGATTTAAGAATGCATGGGATAGACATAAAGGAATTCTGGAGGTCAGGGTAAGGGGCAACAGACTTCCTGAAAAACATAAACTGAACTTACAAACTTAAATGGGCAGACTGGGTGGGCCATAGGCCCTTATCTGCCAACACTGTCTATGTATCTATGTATCTACGTAAATAGAAGCCCAGTTTTATTTCACTGAATAATCCCACTGTAGCAGTATTTACTAAGCATGTGAAAGAGACATACAGAACATGACTGAAGGGAGATAAAGCCTCATTTTGATAACTACATGAGAGTGGAGAGACAAGCACTGAAAATTTAAATAAAAATAAAGAAACTGTAATTAGAGGTGTGTGAAATTCGCAAACTTCACTTTACAGATTAATTTACAAATTTTTTGCAATTCATGACGTTAATCTGCTCTGTGAAGTTTCATTTTGCAGTATAGGGCTAAATTCGCAAGTGGTGAATTTGGTAAACTTTGTCCACAAAGTTGGACAAGTTACCAAAGTTAGCCCACAGGTGAAGCTTTCATTGTAACATGGGATTGGAGATCACAGGGTACTGAAATGAACTGTATGGCATGTGCTTGATGCAGTCTTATGAAGAGAGAGATGGAGAGAAGTCTGTCCCTGATTGTCTGAGCAAAAAACCTTTATAACTACTCCAGAAGTGGAGTATTTTGAACCAAATCACTCACAAAAAATATCTAGAGTTACCTTGTGCAATTAGATTACCATCATTTGTTTATAGTTTTTCAGATTTATTTAGTTGAAGGTAGTGGTTTTGTTTTGTCTAGTGAGGCAGTGCTATGTGGAGGAGAGGATGTTTTTCAGTTAGTAAGCAAGGCAGCCCTGTGTGCACTAGTTTGCTTTCTTCATGCTTTCTTCTTAATAATTTTTGTCTGTGGTCGTCGATTTGTCATTTTATTTCTGTAGTACAGTTTTGTGTAGTTAAGTGAATTATTTATCGTAGAGATGCAGCGAGTTAAACTTTGTTGGCGAAGTTGCAAACTTTGACTACATGAAGCTTTGCAGAGGTCCTACTGGCATCACAAAATTTGACTTCACTGACTTGCAAAATTTTTTCAGGCAAAGTGGCACTTTTTCCCCAAAGTGGCAACTTTCTGAGTGAAGTTTAAGTCGCTTTATGAGAAAAAAGTGTCACTTTCCTGGTAAAAATTTTTATGGAAGCCGCTACTTTGAACTTCACGATGTTGGCCAGCTTTGCAAAGTTCTGTCAAAGAAAAGTTTTCTAAACTTCACATATAGTATCTGTCAGTCTGTTTCTATTTTTATTGAGGTTATTTTGTTTAGTTCTTGAAGTGATGGTATTACTTACAGTAACTTGTTTTGAATTACTCCTGTCATGTGTGTCTTTTTCATTGCTGCTGTGATAAAATACACACAAAAAATGTTTTGAGTGGTTTTACTATAGTTACTGTCAGCTCAGTAAACTTTTCTGTTCAGATTTGGATCACACTGATAATCCTTCTGGTGAAGTGTTTTCTGCTGTTGGTATTTAGCTTTATTGAAGTGTTTATTTTTTTCCTTGCAATATTAAAAATCTAAATATATAAAATGACTAGAAAGATATACTCGAGTAAAGGGAGAGGTTATCAGTGAGAAGGCCAAGAAGTGCATAGGTTCTGGGAGGCAAAAGGTTGTTGCACCGAAAAAAACTACCTGTGCAGCAGCTTCCCCCATGGAATCTGGGGCTGGTACTATAAGCAAAGCAGTAGTTGATGGAAATGGCAATGACATTAATGTTGCCAGAGTATTCTCTGCCACTGCTGTGGCATCCATGCTGGTGGGTGCTGGTGGAGGCAGTGACAACAAGACCAGTCTGAGAGGAAGCAAAACCTCTGGCCTAGGAACAGTGATTGAGGAGGAGGTTGCTGGTGTCCACGAGACAGCTGTTGGTGGTGGCACCGAGTCTTATCTGGATGATAGGGTCCTACTACCAAATGAGAGTGTTGAGCTTAACGAAAAGTTATATCAGGTCTCTTGTACCAGTGGAATAATTTTGCCTACTGTGGGGCTGTAAAGTTAACAGTTGGCTGCTTAATACTAATGTACTGAATACAATTGAACGTCTGTATGTTTTGCACAAAAATAAACTTAAAGTGATTAAACAAATTAAAGCACCCCAAATCACTGCTTTCTTTTGAGCAGCATCCATGAATCCCCCTAAGTCAAATGCTACCTGACTGGTTATGGTACCATGTCGAGTCCAGCTGTTTGGTAGCCCAACACCCAGAAAGGTCCAGCCTATACTGCATAGCATGTTGTTTGACTGTCTTGCCAAATATTTACCTAATAATGCTATTGCACGAGAAGCGAATGCAATAACCAGTAAAGTGCTGGCAACCGATCTACTGCCATTCTTTTTTTTTTGTGGAGAATGTGGGATTTAGAAGGTTGATGGTATGTGTCTGTCCTAAATGGCAGATTTCCCCACAAATGTACTTCTCCACCCATGCCTTTCCTGAACTTCATAGGACTGTGCCAAGGTAATCCATGACCTGCTACATTCGGCATCCCCATACATCTTTGTTGGTATCTAGTGAACACAGCATCCACGATTGAGCGCTTTCAAAAAGAGTGACTCAATCACAGCACCTGTTTTCAGGGCTACCTAGCAGGGTGTCGACTGGGTACCTGTGTGGATGAGATAGGGCAATGGGAAACATCGCACATGTACATGTGCGCACATCTGAGGAGGGGTGGGGAGGGGAGGTATGTGGGAGGGGTGTGGAAGGCAGCTGCCCAGCTGGCCGGCTAGTGTGGTGGGGAGGGTGGTAGGTTGGGGTATGCAGGGTGCAGGGTTCGGGCCTGGTATTGTTTTTTTTTTGAGCTGGCAGGCAGCATGTTTTTTTTTTAAAGAATTTCACCCCCTCTGACATGCACAGCCTTGGAATTGAAAATCCTTAAGTAGGGGAGTGCGGGGGAGGGATGCGGGGGGGCACAACCCCCCACATAAATGTAAATTCCGTCACTGCCTTGCAGTTCACCACGAGTGTACATCACCGTAATTCATTTTCGGTGATGTACACTCGCCCAAACGGCAATCGCTATTCCATGATCACCGTTATCACATAGAACCCATCTCAATATGGCTGAGTGGACCAGTGGCCAGACAGTTGGTTGCTCCTGTCTGTGCATTACAGCACATTGGGCAAAGGTACCTGGGGTAATATTTGGCTCTAGCTGGGGAAGAAATTCTACTAAGCCCAATTGCAGTGGTAGCAAAAATCTGGGCATTTTTCGGGATGCCACACTGGCAATGAAGAGTATGATTGGATCACACATAGGTCAGAAAATGTTAGAATTGCTTTTGTCTGAGACTGATGAGAGGATACAGCCTGTGGTGGTAATACCATGGCGGGGGTGACAAAGGGTCTTCATGTTTCTGTGGAGTGGGGGGGTGCAGGGGACTATTGACCTTGAGACATTTGTGTATCAGTAGCTTCATTTTGATCCACCATCACCTTGGTGTATCCCAAGGGTGAAGCTAAAGGTGAACTTGCCAGACAAAGTTGACAAAGGTGATCTTCCTATTAAATAGACAAAATTCACAAAAGCAAATTTGGCAAATTTGACACAACTTTGCAAGTGAATTAAAACTTTACAGCACCTCTAACTGTAATTAAGACAGAAGATAAAAGTTGATCCATTGTTATCATAGACAGAGGTAAGTACGAGAATGAAATTTTAAAACAGTTATCTGATATAACATTATCGAAAACTGTCAAAAGATATGACTCTTGTGCATAAAAATGCTGTGGACATTTGTTTGTATGAAGTACTAATGGATGGTGTTATTGAAAAACACAGATATATCTAAAATGTTGTCTGTCCCATGTCCTGTGAGGGCCACAATATATGGGCTATCTAAAATTCATAAAATGTTGGAAGATTCACCTGTCCCCCCACACACACACTGTGGCCAACATTGGATTCCTCACAGAGCCTTTAGCCTAAAATGTGGACAGGTATATTAAACCTCTAGTGCCCCTTTCACCAGCCTACATTGAAGAAGATACAACCCTTACAGAAATACTAGTGTGCTGCATACATGCACAGTGCATGCCACATTCTTAATGATGCAATATTTGCACGTGGTTAGCATACACAAAGTGAACCCAAGCAAACCAGATCTAAAAAGCACATCAGGTTTGCATGCTGCAAGCTTGACGTGCATGCAGCAGCTAAACTGGTGTGAACATCATCTAAAAATCACATCAGGTTCACATGCTGCATGCTTGACATGTGTGCAGCAGCTAAGCTGGTGCAAATCTCATCTAAAAAACATATCAGTTTCTATTTCTCATGCTACTGCTAGCAATTAGAGCCAATAAAATACAGTTTCCATTGATTTCCCATTACAATAAGGCAAACACATTCATTCTCACCATTAAATCCTTTTGCAAATTGTTTAATTGGTTTTGAGTTTTTCCATTAAATTGCCATTAATTTGTAAAGTATTGTTTGCTTACAGCATTAAGTTCCTAAGATATGACCACATTAATCACTGCTCTCAGTAGTCAGCCAACCCCCCCCATTCCAGATGTTCGAAGAGGGACCTCTGTGGTGTGAAGCCTGACCTTTTTGTTTTGAGCTATGCAAACCCACTTATGCATATTTAGTGCTTCATATGTGTTTCTAGATGACTGTTATGGATCATTTACTTTCACTTTGTCATTCTGTATGGAGCACATACACTACGGCCATGCTCAGCATTCTTTGTGCTGAGTAGGGCCCTGGAAGCATGCACCATACCTCACTTTTTGCCATTGAAATGAAGGACATGGACACTCAAAATGAGGGACAATGAGGGACACTAACCCTCATAATGAGGGACACATCCTGAAACATGGAGATACTTCAGAACAGAGTGGAAACCATTGCATTTACTTGTACAAATATTAGCACCTGAGAATCAATTTCTACCACAAAGCGGGGGCATCTTTCAGTATGGCAGAGGGGGTCAGTTGCTCCCCCACTGCATTAGTGCCTAGGTTGTTCTTATAGTGTGGCAATAATGGAATTAAATTTGGATTTAATCTTTTGCAGAATAAGTGCCCCCCTGGCCTGTATGCACTCACGCTGCAGCTGTGGGTGCACTCCTGACTCGACTGTATCTGTGTTATGTTGTCCACTGTCTCCACCCTTTAGTGGCAGCGCTGTCATACATGACGTGGAGGAGCTCTGAGCAAGCAAGAGCATGCAAGTCACGCAAGCGTGACATTGTCTTTCCGCCACTGAGTAGACAGGCTACACACTACATCTCAGAGGAGTCGGTGAGCACTGAGGTCTCTATAGCAGCATCAAGGCAGCATATTTTTGTTGGTCTACTCTTAGTGAATCTATGTTTCCCTCAGTGGTTGAAGGGGCAGGGGGTGAGCTAGAAGCTATCATGATGACCAGGCTACCTACCTACACTACTAGGCTCACCTCACAATGACAACAGCATGGGATCTCCATGGCAGCAAGCTATGGTTTGGAGCAACGGCAGTGGTGATTTGGGTAGCCTTCACAGGCCTTGATCAGCATGGCATAGCAGCAGCCAAGTAAGAAGCAAGAACACAGGTTGGGTGAGTTCAGTCAGTGAGGTGATATGGTTGTGGACTGTGGTTGGGACCCAAGATGGTTGGTTGCAGCATCTAGCTTCTGGAAGAAGGACAGGTGAGGGGCAGGTTAAAAACTGGGCTGGTGGAACACTAGGCCAGGCCACAGGTTCTGACCAGATGGCTGAGTAAGTAAAAGTAAATAATTTTTTTATAGAGGAATTGGGGAAGGAGGAAGGATTGAAATATTGATGTGCTTTTCACTTTTCTGCACGTTTAGGCAGCTTTGCAACCCATGTCAGATGGGTATTGAATGGAATGGAGTCAGAAAGAGAGAGATTGGGGAAAGGTTTTCTTTTTTTGGGGTTCAGAACGTCAGCCAGGGAAAAAAAAAAGGTTAGTAACTGGGTGGGTTTCAGCCCAAATCTGAGGCACTGCTCTGAGGCATGGGCTTGAAGTCTGTGTGAGAGAATGATAAAATGTGCTAAATTCCTAAATCAAAAAATCCTGAGTGATGAGTGAGACTGACTGAGTGAAATAAAAAGAGACAACTGAGTGAGTGGTGAGAGAGACTCGACAGTCAGTGGGGCAGTTGAAGCCTGAAGGTCAATTAATAAAAATGTGTTAATGTTTTGTGATAAGTGTGTGGTGTGCCTTGACCTCATAATATAAGGTTGCTGTTGTTTGTATCAGAATGGGTCAGGCATACTCTCCCAGTCTGCAGAGCTGAACATTCAGGCTGGAATCAGCTTGCACGTTCGAGCAGTCAGGCAGCTGCTGCCTGCTTCAATGTGCACAGACACAATGCCTGTGCGAATGCGTAATGGTTTTTGATGGGTTGGTACAGTTATAGTCTGAGATTTTTTTCCCTCAGCAGATGGATTAATCTTATATATTTGAATTTTTCCTGTTTTGCATACCATTTATCAATCACAACAAATAAATTTTACCTTTTTGAGACATTCCAGACATTCCAAAACTTGCCTTCTAGGGGCTAACTGGCACCTGGCCTCCACTGGTTGTTGACTCCCTGTTAAAAATCTGAAATGGCACCCCTGCCATAAAGTCTACATCTACAGGACATCCTCTGTGTGAGCAGCATGTTCTCCATGATGGATGGATGAGGGACAGAGCAGTTTTCAGGGGTACAATGAGGGATGTCCCTCGCAGTCAGAGACAGTTTAGATGTGTGGTATGCACAGACTATTCGAGCCCCACTATAATCAGGCATATAACCCCTCCATGAATCTGATCTCCACCCCCCTCTCTGCATGTAATATCATAGGGCAAGGGACAGTGCAGGGGCACGCCCCATTGAAATTGATGGATTCATTTTTTATTACTGTTTTATACATTATGATGATGCATTGGAGATTAATGAAGGCCACTGTTTGACTAACAAGGGCCTTGTTAGTCAAACAGTGACCTTCATTAATCTCCAATTCATCATCCTAATGTATAAAATAGTAATAAAAAATAACTCCATCCATTTCAAAGGGGAGTGCCCTTGCACTCTGCCCCTTGGACATCATCTCTTAAAGACTCCTGCCTCTGGCTCCCTAATACTCAGGTAAGAGACTCTCAATTTAAACCTACAGTATACTTGGTGGGTTGTCTGTTATGGATCAGCTGTACCCGTTAAAGTGTGTGTGTTTGGGCAGGCAGCTGACTGTGTAGGTGGGTGGGTGCTGAGTTATTGCTACTTTTGGGTTTGCCCCTTAAAGTCTGTTTGTGTGGAAACATTCAAAACTATGGAGAGAAAATAGTAGGAGTACAGGCTGGACAGAAGTAATTAAGTAGTTCTGTGGGTCAGTGTGTGTGTATGGGGGTGGGAAGAACCACATGTGTTTCTGATGCTATGTGTGCTACAGTTCAGTTGCACAGCTGAGATGGGGAGACATGAAAACTAAAAAATATGGCAGTGGCAATAAGCATGCCATATTTGTGCAGATGCGTGCAGATTCGTATTGAAGTACAAGCATGCCATATGTATGCAGACAGTTTAACATAGTGGTTAAGGGCAAAGCTGCAAACCTGGAGACCTGGGTTTAAAACTCATCAGCTCCCACTTTTATACTGTGTGATCCTGAGCATGTGGAAACAAGTGTGCTTTTCCTGGTTAAACATTTTTCTCCTTATGTTTGCAGTTATAAGTGACCACTTGCTTGTTGCATGCTTGCCACATGCATACAGTCTGTTCCAGTTTAACATAAAAACATTATTGCAGCACACTTGCTTGCTGCATGCATGCCACATGCATGCAGTTGGTTCCAGTTTAACATAAAACACATGCTTGCAGCACACATACCACAAAGGTAGTTTTATGTGCACAGCATACAAACATTTCACATAATTCTTTCTGTAAGGGAACACACATTTTGAAAGTGCTAAAGGATCTGCAACTTGCAGATGAGTGCTGGCTGGTTACTATGGATATCACAGCACTATACATCAACATACCGCATGAGGCAGGTATAGAAGCACAACGTGAATTCCTGTATCAGTTGTCAGGATACACTACGAGATTGACTGAGTTCATTTTGACATTTACAGAAAAAATTCTGATATTCAATACTTTCATGTTCATGGGCCAGCTTTATCTTCAGGTCAAAAGGGCAGTGATGAAGGCCTCCTTTGCACCAAACTATGGTAATTAGTACCTTTCACAATGAGAAAACAAACATATTTTGTTGTCACAAGAAAATCCATTTTACCATAAAACTGATATTTACAAATACTTTATTGCTGACATTAGTTTTGTGTGGTGGGTGTCCCCATCAGAGTTGCAGGATTTTGTGATGTACTTGGAACTGACCAATTGTAATTTAAAATTTGCAGTAAATGTAGATAAGAACACCATTAACTTTTTGGATCTCACCATTGGTCATAATGGCAAAGGGTGTGTGAAAATCAGCTTGTTTAATAAAAACACAGATAAAAATGCTATACCGAGTTATGATAGCTGCCACCCATGCCATACAGTGGGGTTCCAAAGCATGAGGGTGCTGGCATTATAGTGCCAGCATTACAGCGCCAGTGATATGGCACCTGGAGGAACTGTGACCCGGTCACTGCATCGCATGGCCAGTAGGCTGATGGATGGGAGGCAGCAGGCAGAAGAACCCAACACTGAAGGGTGCTGAGGGAGATGCAGGATGCCACCCGAGAGTAAACCAGTTCACCGCCCCCCACCCCAGCACCCAACTTGTGCTAGTGACACCCCCCATGGCCAGCTGCCCAGTCTTGAGCACCCACCAGTAAGGGGCAACAGGCAGACACTCCCCCAATCTGGCAGCCCACTTGCCACCCAATCACCCACGTGCAGTATGTACCCGAGAGACATGCCCTGGTTGTCTAGTGCACCCCCACCCTGTCCGTAATCCCTGTAGGCAGAGTGGTACCCACCACTGCCTGAGTAAGGTGTTCCCATGGCATGTCATGTCACCTAAATTCTGGTGATCTAGTGCCCTCCTGCCCTGGCAGGTACGGTCCTCGCACACACCTCAACCACCCCCACCACATCCCACTAGGGAGCAGGTCACCGCATGTCCTTCCATACACTTCACAGCTGGTGGACCACTGGCCTGTCAATGCACGGTCATGCGCCCATGCAATGACAGCACAGTGGTCCACCGCCATGGAGGTGTACAGAGGGTTGTGCCAGTGTTCCGCCCATTAGGGGGATGGAGAGGGGTGGTCAGAGTGTTGTGCTAAAGGCAGTACCTGCTGGGTGGGGGCACCAAACCACCAGGGCACAGGGGTGACATGACGCTGCATGGTAACACTGCACTCAGGCAACAGCGGGCACCACACCACCTACAGGGATTGGGGACAGGGTCAGGGGGTGCATTAGACCACCAGAGCATGTCTTTTGCATATGTATTGCACAGGGGTGATTGGGTGGCTGGTGGAGTGCCAGGCAAGGGGACGTCCTCCTGTTACCCTTTACCAGTGGATGCTTGGGGACTCAATTCTGCTGCCATGCTGTCTGTGGGGGTGTCAGATCACACACCCATGGGCATAGCATTGTTGCTGTGTCTTCTGATCTCCCATTTTGTGGGGCACACACATGTTGGAGGTGCTATGTACCATCGGCGGGATGCCGGTACTCTGAATGCAGGTGCTGTGTTGCCTAGCATGTCCTGAGGGTGGAATGGTAATTTAAGCTTTGTTATAACTTTCAGATCACAGGATCATGTGATGAAATCCATTTTGAGAAAGAATTGGCACATCTTAACAACTGAGGAGAAACTAAATCAAATAACCTCTCAAGGAGCTGGCTCAGTGGTGCTCTGGGTTGAGGTGCTGGATGCCACACCTCATGCCATGCCAGCGACCCGGGTTCAGGATAGGACTCGGGCCACTGGGGGGTTGGCAGGGGAAGGAAAGGATCAAGTGTCCGGAGGACTGCTTTCCTTTCCTGTGGTGGGTAGTGGGCTTTGTATCTCTCTGTTAGTGGCCCCCAGTGGATATCGGGGGCACTATATGGAGCATGCTGTAGAGGGGTGGAGCGGCAGTAGACATAGGTACTGTGTGCGCAGACATCATTGCATGTCCGTGCTCCAGGGGGAAACAGAAGGAAAAAAAAACGACACTCGGTGGAGATGACGGTGACCTCCAGGGACCATGGCCTACACACCCAATACCAGACTTCCCCCAACCAGTTCTCTCTTGAACTCTAACTCCACTCCTGGACCTGGCAGTCTTGATTTCAGAAAGGTCACCCAGGTAGGTGTCAGGTGGTCCTGCCCCAGGGAGCTTTGACCCAGGGGGAGGGTTTTGCTGGGTCTAAGGAGTTAGGGGGTGGGGTGTCTCTGTCCCCAGTTCCCTGTTTGGGGAGGTTTCAGGTGGGTGGTAGGAGTCCTGGTCAAGAGGGGTTCTCCCAAGAGATGAACCAGGCCATTGGGTGATAAATAGAGTCTACAAAAAAAAAAAATTAAGACCTAAAATGATGCATCCCCATGGAGGGAACAAAGCCAATGAGGTGACGTAGAGCCTGCACAGCATGCAAGATGCATAAGGACTCCAGGTTTGAATCTCCCTACCACTGGATACCCACAGATGTGAAGACTGCATGTTCTGTACCAGCATCCAGGTCAGTACAGTTTTCATTCACAAAGTTATGAGGAGGAACTGCAAGTTACATGACTGTGAACTGCAACACCACAAATGTAGTTTATGTAGCAGTATGAAAATGCAAAACATTTTACATGAGTAAGATAAAAACGCCCTTCAAGTTGAGGGTATTGGAACACTTACAAAGCATTACCAAGAAAGATATCACTAATGTCTTGGTGACCCACATAATGAAAGAGGGCCAACGACATAAACATGTTCCAAATCCTTGAACATGTAACTTTGGAACAGTGGGGGGTGGCTGTACAGTAAGCTTCTTAAACAAGAGTGTTCATGTAATATAGACTGAGGGTACATCAAACACCAGGTCTAAATGAAATGCTTTCCTTGGTGCCCTTTTACAACAATTGATCATATTCTGATCAATAGTTGATTGTGGTTTCATACAAATTTGTACATAACATGTGCCATTTAGTAACCCAAGAAAAAAGGGGTATGGGCAGTTTTTAGTCAGTCAGGTACTGTCAATATTGTATATAATAGGGTACTGGCATATCTTATATATTAGTTTTAAGTGCTATCATGTGCCAGTTTTAGATGTTATGACGTACTGTATCCAATTCATAGAACCGCTGTTATACGTATCCATAATTGGTCGATATACTTTAAGAGTGTACTACTTAATGGATTGAGTATTCCAAAGTGACCATGCCTTAACAAAGCACATCATAGGTGCCAGCCCAGTGGTGCTGAGGGTTGAGGTGCTGGATGCTACACCTTGTGCCATGCTGGCAACCCAAGTTCAGGAGCGAGCTCGGGCATCGGGGGTCAGAAGGGGTGGGAAGGGATCAAGTGTCCCCAGGACAGCTGTCCTTTCCTGGGGGAGGGCATTGGGGCTGTCTGGTGTCCCAGTGACCCCAGGTGGAGACCAGGGGCACTGCAGGATCATGGACCAAGATAGCATGGGCGAGCGTGGCAAACACTGGCAGGGTTGCCGTGTGTCATGGCATCATTGCATGCCACGATCGGGGAGGGGAAGTACTCAAAACCCCCCTTTGGGCCAGATAGGTGATGGCATCCCAGTGCCTGGCACCACATGCCCAATACTGGGCTTCTGCCTCCACCCCTGCTCCTTGATCTCCTCATGGACCTTGGGCCTGGTGGGGCCCATGGGGAGCACTAATGTTCTTGAGGAGGCAGTTGGTCACAGTGGGTGGTAGAGCAGTGGGTGAGTGGACTGGCTGAGAGAGTTCTGGACCCCGTAGAAGATAGACCTGAAAAAAACAAACAAAAAAAAAGACAAAGCACATCATAGTGTGAAAGGCCTTGGTGGAAATTGGAGTGGGTCAGTGCTACAGAAGTAAGTGTATCTGTTAATACCATTTTTTAAATTGCACTATATGTATGGTAGTTTGTTCAGTCCCATACAGCCCAACTTCAGCGCTCTGAGTGTTGTAGTTTCACATTGCAGCTCCAGGGTGTTTTTGAAGCCAACGCTTTCATATTTGTTTGAATTGGATTAGAAGCTGGTTAATAGATTGGAGACAGAGGGTGGTGGTTAACTGTACTAACTCTTAAATGGGAGAGTGACTAGAGAGGTGCCACAGGGCTCAGTACTGGCACCAGTCCTCTTCAATGTCTTCGTAAGTGACATTGCAGAAGAATTGGAAGAGAAGATATGCATTTTTGCAGATGATATCAAAATCAAGGTGTGGTCAAGAGCATGGCAGTTGGGATTCCATGCCCAAAAATATTAAAATCATGCACCTAGGGCATAGGAACCCAGGAGCTAAGTACAACTGAGTATAGAATGAGGGTGTGTGTGGAGGTACTGACAGCTACGAAACAGGAAATTAACCTTGGGGTTATCATATCTGATGACCTCAGAGTGGCTAAACAGTGGATAGGGCTTGTGGGATGCTAGGGTGCATAGGGAGAAGTATCTCTAGCAGGAGAAGGGAGGTGGTGCTGTCGCTGTATCATTCACCAGTGAGACCCCACCAGCAGCACTGTCTACAGTTTTGGAGGCTACAACTCAGAAAGGACATAGATAGGATGGAGGCAGTTCAGAGGATAGCTACTAAAATGGTGCAGGGATTGCATGAGAAGCCTAATGAGGAGAGAGTGAGGGATCTCAACATGTACACCATGGAAGAGAGGAGAGCGAGGGTTGACATAATAGAGACCTACAAGTACCTCATAGGGATGAACACAGTGCAAGAGGGGAGTCTCTTTCAAATAAGTAAGAGCCTCAGGATCAAGGGACAGGCAATGATGCTGGGGGGGGTAGTTTAAGACAGACGTGAGGAAGTACTTCTTCACTGAAAGGGTGGACACCTGCAACAGACTGCCAGCAGAATTGGTGGAGGCAAAAACAATGGGGGGCTTCAGGTATGCATAGGATTAACAAAGGGGCATATAAGAAAATAAACAGGTAGGAGGGAGGGAGGGTCACCAGAGACCAGTTAGGGTCTGCAGAGACAGGTTAGGCAGGGAACATCTGGGCAGACTGGGTGGGCCAAGCAATCCTTTTTTGCCAACAAATTCTATGTTTCCATGTTTCTATGCAGCTAGCCAACCACTATTTGCTCCACATTTATAAATGTATGAGGTAGTAGGTAGGTTGTAGTTTTTATTTGAAGCTCTTCTTAGACTCAGAGCACCTTACAAAGAGGTTTGTACATTCACATGTTTCTGCTTTCCTAGACAGCAGTACCCTACTTTTTCAGGCCTGGACATTTGACCACCACAGTGCAAGCAAAAGTGAAGTAACATACTATATACTATGTACAGGGCCCATCATGTGAGGTGAATTTTATTGCCCTTTCAAGGCCTTGGTATTGCAGTCTATCACCTCTTCCTCCTTGTAACATCAGCAGTATCAGTACTGGGGAGACATACATTAGCTTGATCATCAACTACCGTGCCAAACAGACAATACACAGTTGGTCACTTTTAATAATATCATGGCTGACCTGAATGAGCCGCTCTCTAGAAGTGCACCTGTGATGCGTCATTCAACAATTTCATTGTTGTATGTTGGACAATGATCATACTTCTCAATGTGCACTGTTCCATCCACATGTATGCAGATGATACAGTCTGTACAGCAGCCCA
Organism: Neoceratodus forsteri; assembly: GCA_016271365.2. Taxonomy (NCBI): domain Eukaryota; kingdom Metazoa; phylum Chordata; order Ceratodontiformes; family Ceratodontidae; genus Neoceratodus; species Neoceratodus forsteri. The sequence continues at coordinate 297,755,496 of JADMNL010000022.1, forward strand.
TCCACCTTGTGATGTGCCTTAGAATCTTCAATCAGATTTCCATAAGATGAACACTTAGTCTCTTTTTAAGTTTGAAATAAGCTGTAATAGATCTTAATCTCAAAATGGGGTTTTAATTAAAGGGCTTGAGACTGTGGTTTAACTTAAACTCTAGCTACAGGTATGTACCATATAAGATATTTTTTCTTTTATAATACTTATTATTGCTCTCTCTATTCACAGGTGGACTAGATATATCAGATTATGATTTATTGACATAGACTGTAATAAATGTCCAATGGAAAATAACCAATAAAACTCAAGTATTGAAAATATAGTTCTCTGACAAGCAAATATGCTGTGAATGTCACTAAGCCAAAATCTATGACTTTCTATACCCCATGCAATATAAAGAAGATTGTAGACCGAATTATATCAGTACCTTGGACTACACCCTAATCAAAATGATTAAATGTGTCAAAAACATAGGTTTCTGGCTATACTCCCTTCCTAAACTTCAGTAAGCACAGCAACACCATTTTAGCCACACCTGGACCAGATCTGAGCCCCTTATACCATTTCAAACACTGCCTCAGTGTCATGCAATGTGGCGCAGCATATTTGCTAACATGTCAAATGGCTAAGCATTAAATAGTTTAAGTACAAAGGGCAATTTGCCACCACTGGCAAATGGCTACTATGCATGGTATTCAGGTTGGGAGCTTTGAAACAGGAATCTGGTGGGCTTAGGGATAGAGTGTCAGTTTGACACATGTTGAAGACAGGCCTTAGGTAAAGGTGTTGAACTGCAAACAGTACCCTTACCTACAGCTTTCCCTTATTATGGATCACTGATGCTCTGTTCTTGAACTGACCAGCTTCTTCATTTTGTCCTCAAAGCACTGGGATCTTGTACAGGTACAGTCGAGATGTTTCTCACCTTGCTATTTTTGTGGTTTGCACACTTTGTTATGTTTTGGGCTTGATAGTGCTTGGTTATCTTTTAGCACATCCTGTCTCATGTTAGTACCTTTATTTGCACTTTGCAATAACTTCTTTTTGAACTTGATGTTGGAGTGTTCAGTTTCTGTATCTCATAGTTGCTGTCGGTTTTACTGAGCATCTCACCTCTATGTGAGCACTGCTGAGTCTGTGTTACATTTTTTCATTTTTGGTGTCCGACCCTAGCACTATGTCATGTGCTGCTGCTAGCTCCTTGATATGATGATGATGCTGGGAGGCACCTAAGGCTTGTAGAGGACGTGTTTGACTGGAGGATGGGGAATGCATGGATGTGCTTTCTGAAGGTTGGGTCCTATTTCTTTTATTGTAACCAATGCTGGACAGTATTGTTCTCAGCTACTGTGTAACTGTAAAGTATTGACTCTGCTCCTTGGGCAGTCCCCCAGGACCCACATGAAGAATACATATTTCACCTAAATGAGTCTGTTTTGGTGTGCAAAGTTCTACATAAAATATTTAAAATAGTTGCATGAACAGCCATCAGTACCTAGCTTAATGCGAAGCAGGGCCCAGGCTTATTCTTAGAGGATGGCTGTAGCAAACATAGCTGTGTCCCCTGAAAATAACCTTCTCAAGGTAAGGGATCAAAAGAGCATATGTGTGTGTGTGTGTGTGTGTGTGTGTGTCTGTGTGTGTGTGTGCGTGTGTGCATGTGTGTATGTGCATGTATGGTTGTTAAATGCCAGTGGAAGAAAGGGGAGGTTTGAAGTGCTGCAATCCTGGTGACCATGGTTTGAATCCCACTAAAGCCCCTTATTTACTATGGGGCCTTGAGCAAGTTAATTATCCTCCCTATACTTAACCTCTGTAATTTCTAGTTTCTCTCTTTTGCTTTTTGAATCTCCCTGTGAACCTAATAACAGCAACATTTTCTACTCTGTCTTCTGTATCGTAATGCACTTTTGGGATACAGTTTGCATATAAGTGTATATAGATTTCTCTTCTGTGAAGGGCTGGTGCATGAATGGTGTTATAGATTTTATCTCAGTTCCTGAAAGATGAGTGGAATGACCAGGAATTTGTTTCACTGCAATCACCAGACTACCAACACAAGCATCACCCTCAGCAGGTGCTGTGGTGAGGGAACAATGGAGGTTCTTTAGATGGGTAGATGGAATCATCCGACAAGGAGAGACAGGAGTGATCCTTTGAGTTTTGAAGATGGAAGGCTTTATTCAAGCAGCAGGGGTAGGTTGACACAGTCACAAGGGAAGAGGGGTAGAACAATTGTAAAGCCAACCAGCAGAAGCAAGCAAACACTATTTTCATATGCTGTAAGTTACTCTGTAAGTTACTGTACAAAACAGTTACTAAGTAAGGATCCTATGAAATCTAAGAGGTGCACTTCTTTGTAAGGCTACTGTATTTTAATTCTACCCCTAGCACTCTGCGGTACCACCATTTGACAGTTACCAGCCCTGAAGAGGCTCTTGCAGTATTGTAACACACAGTACAGTTGCAACAATTCAAGTCAATAAAGAACACATCAGAGTCCACTTCTAGTGAGGGTATTCATGCACACAAGATGAGTGTGAGATGAAGACAAAGAAGGGGGAATGAAGATGAGGGATCCTGTAAAGCACAAAACTGGCACCTCAGTGCAAGCCTTGGAGAGGCCACTGGGATTATGAGAGATTTGTAAACAGACCATTGGTTCATCGGCATAAAACCCACTCTCACAGGCTGCCAGGAAAGAATGAACTGGGTAAATTCCTGGCACAAGCCCACTGGTAGGCTGCGAGAAAACAGAAGGGGCAAAATGGAACAAGATTCCAGCACAAACCCACTAGTGGGCTGCCAGAAAGACAGAAGAACTGCAGGAGGTACTTCCGGCACAAACCCACTGGAGGGCTACCAAGATCAAGAAGAGCTACTGGAGATTCTTCAGCACAGACTGCTGGAGGGCTGCCGGGACCAGATGAGCAGTGGAGAACATCTTGTGCAAGCATGAATGAGAAAGAAACCAGGATGAAGCAGGGGACATCTAAAAGAGAAGAAAAATAACAAACAGGGTGTAGCAAGCTGGAGGAATAGAGAAGATCTTGAAGTGTCCAGAACAAGAACCAAGAAAAACAAGAAAACGGTGGCTGTGGATCACACTGGGCTTCAGTGGACTGCGACTAGTGGGGAACGACAAGTGGACGTTGATACGGTTCTTCCAGGATGAAGAAGATTCCAACCAAGACCACAAGCATGGACACTGGAAGATAGTGGTGAAGAATGAAGCTGTAGGAACTTTTCTCTGATGGATGGAGACTGATTCCACTGAGATACGATTGCAGACACAGGTGTACAACCTTAGACAGCTTGGAATCAGCATACAATACTTGCAGTGCAGTATAATGGCAGAAGACTGAGTCCATACGCACAAGTCTTTAGCAATCAAGGATGTTGGTACACTCTGGATTCACTCCAAGGCAAAGAAACAGTTCTCGAGGCAATTGTTCAGTTGCAGTGGGTAATTTGCCAGAAGCAGTGGCAAATAACCCAGTTCGGGGCAATTGTTTGGTTCCAAGGGAACTTGCCAGAAGCGGGGCAAATAATCCAGTTCGAGCAATTGTTCAGTTTCAAGGGTAACTTGCCAGAAGCAGATGCAAATAACCCAGTTAGGGAAATTGTTCAGTTCTTCTCCATCTCCTCCCTCCCCACCTAACCTCTCTCCCCAACCTCCTTCCCTCCTTTCCCCTCAAGTCTATCCTGTCTAATCTGATAATGATATTAGAGAATAATGAACTGTTTTTTCCTTGTTCTTAAAGGTATTCATGTTATAAAGCTCTATCTTTTTTCAGCCCCTCGATATCAATACCTTATCCGGAGTATGTTTTTGTTGGATGCAAGTCCTTAATCTCTGAGACAACCTGCATATATGATGCACAGTGTGGAGAGATCTATACCGTTACATCAAACAGGATAGGTTGCTGTTGACACAGTTTACAGTTCTTCACAATCTCTATTACACCCCCATTAAACTGCATAAAATGGGCAGACTCCCATCTTTATTATGTTCTCATTGTGGTGTGGCTGAAAGTAACCTTAAGCATATCCTGTGGGATTGCCCCAGGATAATTCCCTTTGGGGCAGCTATACAGACTTCCTTGGATCCCTTGTTGGGCCTATTGGATCTTTTTAGGCCTGATATCTGTCTTGTGGGTATATATCCCAGTGATTTGAGTAGTACTCATAAAGCTTTTGGGTGGGGGGGTTGAATTGTTCATTTTTCTTTGTATCTGTTTATCATACTGTTTTTATTATATGCAGTCATGTGCACAAGATTGTTTTGTCATATCCTGTCACTTTTGAAATAAAATATATTAAATAAAAAAAGTAAATAAAGCTCTGTCTTTATGTCTTCCAGATGGATGGCCTCCACATAACTGAATATAATGGTATTCAGCCTATACTTCTTACTATATTCTTCTTTACCTCTGTCTGCATCTAAAGTCAAGGTAACATTGAGATTGAATAATCCAATAGATTCAAATACCTACAGGATTATATCCATACAGAAAATTGTCAAATAGGATGATATTCATCTCAGGTTAATTGTAATATCAATAATAAGTAGACACAGTTCATAGTTACTGTTGCATTAGTTAGAATGTTAAAAGGAGGTTTATAATATTTTATTTTTGTATTTTTCATTAGAATAATTATGTTCAATAAGAAAATTGATTTGTTTGTTTGACTGAATTATGGACACAATAGTAAATGTAAGTTAAAAAGTTAAATAAGTTTATAAAAATTTAAAAAGCTAAAAAATGTGATGTTGCTTTAAATGGCCTTGAATGAATTATGCTGAAACATTCAATGAAGTAAGTGATGTCATAGACCTCCACCTATAAAATAAATGCATGGTACACTCATAGCCACGCCCCCTAAGGAAGGCTTGGAGTCAAAGCACTGGGGCTAGTGTGAGTTGATTAATAGGTGATAACACTGCATTGCTGAGTCACTCATTTTGTTTTATTATTAGAAATTAAACTACATTTTTTCAGAGAACTGTGGTCATGCAGCTTCTGTGGACTGGTAATTTGGAGTAGTGCTATTAAGTCAACTGTGTGATTGAAATTGGGCTGCCAGCTCTTTAGAGCGCACCCCTCCCACTTTTCCTTGGTGCTGATAGTGTTGTGATTCAAACTATTGCTTCAATGGGTTGTGAGGATTGTATCTGTGTGACCAAATTTATGAATGACTCTAGGATAGGCACAATTGTGGAAAACACAGAAGACTCAGTAAGGTTACAGAGAGCTCTTACTGAGTTTGAGAATTGGGCCATTAAATATAGGTTACACTTTAATACCGATACATGCACAACCATGCACATGGGAAACAGGAACATCAGGGCTAAATACGCATTAATGATCAAATTCTGAGAGAGGTGATTGAAGAGACAGATCTCGGTATAACAGTTTCTAGAGATCTGACATTTAAAAGTCACTGTCAAGTTATAACAAAAAAGGTGAATGAATACTGAACAGTATAATTAGACACATTAATAGCAGGGATCATGAGGTAATTGTCCCACTGTATGTATCTTTGGTTCAGCCGCACTTGGAGTATTGTGCTCAGGTTTGGGCACCAAATAAAAAATGTACGATATTCACACTTGAGAAAGTACAGGAAAGGCTAGATTAATCAAGGACCTTATAGGTTATGATTGTGAGAAAAGATCGGAACATCTGGGAATGTTTTCACTTGAGTACAGATGACTGAGGAGAGACATGTGTCTGCTCTATCGAGCATTAACAAATGACGATCTATGGGATTGTCTGGGCTTAGAAATGAGAGATTTAATTTATAATATGAGAGCTCACATACTGCAACTGAGAGGGGAGTTATACCACTCAAATAAGAGATCCAACTGATATAACCAGAGAGTGGTTACTTTCTGGAATTCACTACCTCAGCAAGTAGTCGGAAGTAAAAATATGGCAGAATTTAAGAGGAAACTATATCAAATTTGCATGATCAATAATATTAGGGGATATAGGTTTTAAGACAGGTGAGCTAAATGGACTTCTGTCTTTAAATACTCTGTATTTACCTATGAGACCTATGTAACAGCTCACCATGCTACAGCCAAAGTGCTCAAGAGAGAGAAAGAGATAGCATGGGGACATAGCAGTTATGAACATACAGCAATGAGAGAAACTTAGACACACTTCCAGGAGGTACTGTGTGGGTGTTGGTTGTTGGGGTGGGACTGTGGGCAGACAGGTGGGGGGGTGTTTAAGAGACCACAACCTAGTGAAGCAGCATGCCCAAACAAGCACAGGTGTGGAGGGGGCAGGAACATGCTTCGGAACTCATACAAACTTGAGGAATGCCACAACTCCCTACAAACAAAATTACTGCAAACAATGTACAAGGGGAAGGTCAGGGCAGACTGTAGTAAATAAAAATACTGAATATTAAAAGAAAACCTCATCTCTAAAACCTACAGTATTTTTTTTTTGCAAATAACTGCACTTTATTGCACCAACAGCATTAACAATAACAACTTGTACATGATCCAGACACACGTAGTACCTTTACAATAGGATATAAAATTGGATACAGTACAATAACAAAATGGAATAAAGCAAGATAAAAGAACTAAAACCGATCCTAGACGAACCCTCCCAACCCCCACCCCTAGGTCTGACAGCCCAACAAAAAAGAGGAATATTAAATTTACCTCAAAACTCCAGAAGGATCACTATATGTAGATCAGAGAAAGGAAGGATAATCCAGAAAATCGAAAGGAGTGATCCCTATTTGGAGCCGCCCAAGTGAGGAAAAAACCAAAACCAGAAGTAAAGTGATAATTGAGGTAGGAGTCTTCTGGGGCGGATTAATGTGTATAATGCCGAAAAGGAAGAAACAGGTAAAGGGAAGAAACAGCCTCAGCTGTGTTGGAGGGAGAGATAAGAACTTCAAATAACCTCATATCTAAGTGCCTTTATCCACATTATATATTGCAGGGTTGGGATACCTTTCCCCTTTTGAGAGCTCAGAGCAAAACTACGCAACTGTTGAACTAGCCACCCTATCAGCCTTAAATATTCGAGTTATATTGCCCCAGCATTTTTCAAATTTTACACCTGAGTTAAACATTAAGGCTACCATTCTTTCTGCATTTAGAGCTTCTAGGAAAGTGTCCCACCATTCCATACGTGAGGGAGCACCCTCTCTGCACCAATAATGGAGAAGTAACAGTTTGGCCACTAAAGATATTAATGCTAACTGACATTTGTAAGTTATGGACGGAATATCAGCCAAGTTGCCCAGAACGCAAGTCTCTAGACTAAAAAACACCACTACATCAGTGAACGGGGTCATCCAAGAATGAATAGAGTCCCAGAACTTAGTTGCCTTAGGGCACTCCCAGAGTTTAGGTAACGTGGTGGCCCACGGGTAACCACAGTCCTGACATACAGGGGATCTAGTTCTATAAATGCATGAAAGCTTAGCTGGAGAAAGGTACAAATCATGCAGGATATTAAATTGTAGACCCCTCAGCCTATCTTGCTTGATGAAACTATATAAATCCCGCCAAACTCTCAACCAGGTCTCATCTGGCCAATTTGGGAATAAGTTCACTTTCAAATAATGAGGGACAGGGGAGGCCTAGGCCTCCCTAAGGGAAAGAATGAGCTTATAAATATTAGAGACCGCTTTGCTAGACACAGCAATAACTTTATCTTGCTACCAGATTCCCGCCTGATCCTGTCCCTGAGCATCTTTGAGGAATGAATGAATACAGTTCCTGATTTGATATAACCGATAATTATCCTTGGGTTGACTGAAAACTTCTTATCAAATCTGGAAGAGAAATTAGGTGACCACCGACAAAAATCAGCCATCCTGGGTTTGCTGGAGGTGGCACCCACCATCCTTTTATCGGCCGATTACCAATTAACAAGTTCGGGTTACTAAGCAGGGGTTGTAATAAGTCCTTTTTAAAAGGGATATTTAGTAGAGCATAAAACTGGAGAAGGGCTCTAATGTCCCATCCCAGTGGGGTATCTTTCATTTTTAGAGGGATTCTGCACCAGGGAGTGAAGAAGAGGGCTTCCAGATCCAACTTAGCAGTTTTGGCTATCAACTCATCTATGGCGCCGCTACCCGAGGATGCTGGTGTTTCGGACGCCCACTTGGCTGACCTTGCCATATGGCTTGCTAAATAATAAATATAAAAATCAGGCACCTGTAAGCCTCCCTCTTCCCTATGACGGGTGAGTTTACGATAGGCCTGACGGGTGGGTTTAGCATTCCAAATAAAATCGGTACAGTGTTTGTGGCAAAGATTAAAAAAAGACTTGGGCAAATATATGTTGAGATTAAAGAGATAGTAAAAGACTTTCGGCAAAACCATCATTTTAATGGTGTTCGCTCTCCCCCAAAAGGAGAGAGGCAGTTGGGACCACCTGTTAAGGTCATCTCTGATCTGTTTAAGAAGGGGTTTAAAATTTAAGTCGTATAGTTGTGAAAAGTCTTTAGAAACTTTAATACCTAAATATGAGAACGAACTGGTCTGCCAGGATAAGCCCAGCGAGTCACACCAAGCACGATGTAGGTGAGGAGATAATGAATAGACTGATGTTTTGCTCTTATTAAGCTTGTAGCCAGAAAATTCTGAAAATCGTGAAATAATGGAGAAAAGCTGTGGAAGAGAGGATCGACTGTGCCAGATGTGGACTAGACGGTCGTCTGCAAAGGCAGACACCTTAAAATCAGTGTTTTGGATACTTACACCTTGGATAGCATTGTCCAATTTGATTGCTCTAATTAAGGGTTCCAAATATAAATTAAATAAGTATGGTGAGAGGAGACAACCTTGTCGGGTACCTTGCGTTAACTTAAAGGAAGATGATATCAGATTGTTGCAAGAAATTCGTGCAGAGGGACAGGCATACAAAATCTTAATATAACTCAGAAAGTTATCCAGAATACCGAATTTGGAAAGCACTTCGAACATAAATTCCCATTCCACCCTATCGAATGCCTTCTCCGTGTCTAGCGCGACCAGAGAGGCTTCTTTATCTGGGCTCAAAGATTCATGTATCAAAAAAAACAATTTCCTAAAGTGGTCTGCTGATGAATGGCCGGCCACGAACCCAACTTGTTCGGGGCTTAATAGCTCCATCCATACTGATTTTAGTCTATTGGCCAAAATCTTCGCAAAAATTTTTACGTCAACATTTAATAGAGATATTGGCCTGTAGTTCGTCACAAGATCCGGCGGCTTGTCTGGCTTTGGTAAAAGGATAATTCTTGCCTCAAAAAGAGAAGACTTATAGATTCCTTCCTTGTGTCAAAAGGCAAACAGTTGCCATAATAATGGGGCAAGGGTGTCTTTAAAAGTCTTGTAAAACAAAACCGAAAAACCATCCGGGCCTGGCGCTTTATCAAGTTTTAATGCATCGATAGCTTGCAAGATTTCCTTAGTCTCTAAGGGGCCTCTAGCTTACAGCTGAGGTCCTGGGGAGTTGAGGCAAGAAATCCTGCAAGAAACTCTTCATTTTACGAGACCCTGAGGAAAGGGGCTCACCATATAAATTTTATAAACCCAGTAAAGGCGGTCATAATATCGTCAGGGCCTGAGATTATGTCACCTGTCTCAGGGTGCCTTATGGAGGCAATCCACCTTTCCGCTGCCCTTATTTTCAGCTGCCAAGCCAACAATTTCCCTGCTTTACTACCTTGTCCTATGTAGGAAGCCTCAAGTTGGCGTGCAGATCTCTACCTTCTCTTCATGTATGACTGATACCAAACTCTTAACAACGCGAGCTCTTGCTCCTGGGAGGGAGATCTAAGATCTCCATTTATGGCATTTAAAACCCTTATTCTATCAAGGCAGTCCACCGCTTTGCGTGCAATTTTCTTTTTACGGATTGTCGCCAATCTAATAAATTCACCTCTCCATGTGGCCTTCAGTGCCGCCCCCACACTCGGTCAATTGCTTGGAAGGATCCCGTTTAATTCAATGGTATGAAACATAAAGTTCCGGAATATCTCGAATGAAGAGGGGTCTTTAAGCAGGTGATTATTCAGAGCCCATGAGTATGATCTGAAAGGTAAAGAGAATGGGAGGCACCGAAGGCCAATAGGTGAGTGATCAGAGATTACTCGACCAAAAATAGAGGCCTCTTGAATTAGGGAAAGTATCTGATGGCTTACTAGAAAAAAGTCTATACGAGAGTAGGTTGGTGAACTGGTGAGAAAAAGGTATACTCCTTAGACTTAGGGTTGATTAGACGCCATGGGTCCGACAAACCCAGTGAGGACTTAAACTCATATAATGCTGATTGTGCAGAGGATGAGCGAACGCTTTTAAACCATGAACGATCCAGGCAGCTGGATTGGACTAGGTTCCAGTTCCCACCTAAAATTGAAGGTTTATCAGCTGTAGATGCAAGGAGAACTGCCAGCCGGGTAAAAAAGGTAGGGGATTCCTGATTGGGACCATAAATAGACCCTAGCACTACATCTATGCCCGCTAGTTTACCCAAAACAAGGATATATCTCCCCTCGGGATCGGAGATTACTTCTGTCGACAGAAAGGGAACACTCTTAGCCACAAGAACTACCACCCCCCTTTTGCAAGTGGAGAAGCCCGCTCCAAAAACTTGGCCCACCCATCTCTTTTTAAAAAAGGAAAGTTGTTCAGGTAGCATGTGTGTTTCCTGCAAAAAGGCGATTGATGGGTTAAAACGTGCCAAATGATTAAGGACGATGTGTCTCTTTTTGTTATCTCTCCCCCCTTTAATGTTCCAAGAAATTATACTCAACTCAGACGCCATATAACAACAGCAAAAGAACATTCCACTGTTGGGCTGTCAGACCCCCAATATCCCCAACAAATATAAAGCATGAAAGAAAAAGAACCTACCCACCAAACAACCCAAACCACTCCCCAGCTTAAAAACAGCTTGACCCCGGCCTAAGCCGCCTCCGACCTTCTGGACCATGACACACTCTAGCGATGGGGCCTCTCGCTACCTTAGAGAGTCGGTTAATTACCCCTCTCGAGAAAACCGGAGATAATGTAACTGCCTACAGTAACCTCCTAGAATGCTACACTAATGTAATTAACATGCAGCAAGCTCGTAATTAACTAGAGGAAAGTAAACTAACAACCCTAATACCAAATTCTCTCCGTAGCCCCCTGACAAAGGAATAAATAGCTGTTAGAAATAACAGCTATATAATGTCAGAACATTGCTGCTGAACTGAGCTCTTTCATCAGCTCTTAGATTCAGGCCTAAGCAAGTTGGTAAAACATACCAGAGTAAAGGGAAAAAAAAAACCAAAAACTACCCTATTGGCTGCCAAAACCAGACAGAGCAAACAGCTACCAGGCAAGTACAGTAATCATATAGCACCCCAAGAAAAGAAGGAAGAGGAAAAGAGGAGGTAGGAAGAAAAACAAAACATATAGGCCTAACTAAGAGGGGAGCTTAAAAATCCTGTACTGCAGTGCCTTAAAATATTTCAAATTAGGTGATGAGGGCAGCCTGCATAGAAAAGCAAATTGTCCACCACAGGTCGGTCTTTTCCCCCTAAAGCACTGCTTAGGATACAACCCCATAGCAACCAACAGTGAAAAGGATCAGTAACATTACCCTATGCCCAATAGATAGAGTCTTAAACCATACCCATTAAACACGTTGAAACCATTAATGTCGCCCAGCAAAATGGCACCTGGTGCTTATAGCGAAATACTAAAATCAAGAAATATAAAAATTAGAATTAAACACAATATATCAATACGGGAGAGGTTAGGAGGAGAGGGAAGAAAAAGGGGGAGGGAGGGGGAAATAAGGGGAAAGGAAACTAGGAAGTAGAAAAAGGGTAAGGTGTCCATTGTAAGTCCCAAAGTCCAACATCTAAGTGACCGACAGAGGAGAAAAGTCCTTGCTGAACCGCTGTGTACTCAGTCTTCCTTTCATGAAAGGCTGGAAGCTTGCCAGAGGACGTACATTCAGGTTTTATGGAAGAGGTCCGGGAACCAGTCCTTTAGCACCTTCAGGGCTTCATCAGACGTCTCGAACAGCTTTTTCCCCTCCTTGTGGGTGACTTCTAGTTTAGCAGGATATAACATGCGGTGCTTCACTCCAGCAGCCCAGAGCTTGGATGTAATAGGATGAAAGCTTGCTCTCACCATCCTGCTTTTGACTGTAAGATCTGGGACTAGACGAAGTCTCTTGTCCTCCCAGAGAATTGCTGAGAGCTTCCTTGCTTCCCTCAAAATCTGCTCTCGATCGAGATAATTCAGAAGCTTGAAAATTATGGGCCTCGGGGGATCAGCTGATGAGGGTTTTGCTCTCAAGGCCCTGTGACCTCTCTCGATGGTGTATTCTGGGCCATTAGCTGAAGGGCCTACTGTTTTCCTCAACATTTTTTGCAGAAAGGCAATCATATTAGGCCCTTCCTCCCCCTCTGGTAAACCTAGTAGGTCCAAGTTGTTCCTGCGATTTCTGCCTTCAAGGTCTTCAAGGCGGTCCTCTAGTTTAGAAACAGCTCTCCTCAGCTCAGTCATTGCAGGCCCCTGTTTGTCAGCATTGCGCCCAAAGAAGAAACCCTTGCTTCCACATCGGTGACACGTCTAGCTAGTTGGTTAGTGCAGGCTTAAAGTCTGCCACATCTTCAATGAGCTTAAAAAGGGCGTCTTTTATAGTGGACAATTCCCCATAAACATGAGCTGGTGTTAAATCGTCTGCTGGGTCCGTTGGTGAAGTGCTGCGTTGGAGCCGTTTTGCCTCGAGCTCTAGTTTTTCATCAGTTTCGCCCATACTCTCAAAAATGCAGAATTTCACTCCAGGAGACTTCTCCTACCTCTCCCAAGGCCGATACTGGTGGTTAGAGCTTGCAGAGAGGTGTAAAATTGAAGAAATAAGCGCGATTAGCGAGCGCTAGCCCCACGAACGTCCGCTACGCTTCACCGCGCATCACATGACCAAACCTACAGTATTTTATCATGTGGATAAATATCCACCAAATTTGTTGTTTTCAAGCATTTAACCACATTTTTCTATTTTTTTTATTAATTAATGTTTATCCATTTTACAAGTGAAAAAAAATTACCTACTCCAGGCTCATGGGTGTATGGGGCAAAAATGCACTTACCGGATGTTTGGAGGCTGTCGGCCTAGAGCCTCACAATGTAACTAGGGCATGCATTAATGCCCCCATATGCCATGCTCTGTCATGGGTTATAGCGTACTTCCTTCACAGATGAAGTTAATAACTCTATTTATTATTTAATATGTCTCTCATAACATGTCAAACCTGAAGTGGCAGGATGCATTATCTCTGTACCAGCAACAACTGGCATTTCAGAAACATTCCCATCACCACCGGATCCAACAGGAGTGGCATTGGTGGTTAATGGTCCATCTGAGCCTCCTGCTCCCTTTTTTCCAGATTTCTGCACAGTTGCATCTGAGACAAAATAAAACTGTATGAGCAACATGATGTTGGTAATGATAAACAAACTAACACATACAACAATGTGAAATTCAACATGTGTTCAAGTGCCTAACCTGCACGGGGAAAAAACCATGAGTGCTCATCGGGATACACAATAAAATCAGGTAGTTAGGATCATTTGCACTTTTCATTGCCAAAAAGGGGGATCTCTAGATAGAAGTTTTCAAGGCACACAGTTCACCTGGCCAAGAGATCCTGCGCCCTTGGGTACCACAGTATGTCAGAGGAAGTGAGGTACTATAAAAAGATTTGTAATTAACAAATGAAGATGATGACATTATAGGAAGATGGGTATTTAAACAGCATGAGTTTGAAAATGTAATCACCCTTGTTAAAGTGCTGTGTAGGGGCACAAAATGCCGTTGAGTGTTTTTTAGGTTATGGGAGTGCACTTTATATATTTTTCAGCTCTTACTGATATTGTAAGTTAATAAAGTTATTTTTTATATATATATTTAGAACTTGTCGTAATGTAATATTTTTGCTGTTGAGGTTTGAGTTTGAGCCGTTCCATTTTTTCAGTGGTTAGTTTTTGGCCTATGCACAATAGCAATTCAAAGCAACCCTTGTTTTTGTCGTACTATAGAAAGGGCAAACCTGTCAACGGACCTTCATTCTCCTTCTGACCTAAAATTCTATGATTTTTGTAATTACATACACCAATAAAGCCCATCCTCATGCATCTGGCTAAACATCCCTAATCCACTCAGTCACTTCAGAGCCATCAAGTGGTACACTGGATATGTCCTTGTCTTACAAGCAAATGGTCACAGGTTTGATTCCCAGGGAGAACCTAGATCTGCTAATTAGATCATTGGAAAATAAATAAATGTATACCCCTTGAGGAAAAAAGGGAGAGAGGGGACATGATAGAAACTTTTAAGTACCTCAAGGGAATCAACAAAGTCCAAAAGGGTAGTATCTTTCAGAAAAAAGAGATGTGCAAGAACAAGGGGGCACAATTTGAAGATAGAGGGGGGACGGCTCAGAGGTAATGTGAGGAAGTATTTTTTCATAGAGAGGATTGTGGATGCATGGAACAGCCTTCCTGAGGAGGTTATGGAGTCAAGAACAGTGAGAGAATTCAAGAATGCATGGGATAGACATAAAGCAGTCCTAGTGGGGGGTAGGAGGAAGTAGGCTGTTGGTTAACCAGGATCTGCATCTTATCCATCAGATCAGAAAATGGGCAGACTAGGTGGGCCAAGCTGTCCTTATCTGCCATCAAATTCTATGTTTCTATTTTTTCATGTAGAGGGTGGTGGACACATGGAAAGGCCTTCCTGAGGAGGCTGTGGGGTCAAAAGGGGGGATTCAAGAATGCATGGGACAGACCTGAGGCAATTCTGGTGATGGGTAGAAAGAAGTAAGCTGTTTGTTAACTAGGATCTGCAGCTTATCCAATAGGTAAGGAAATGGGCAGACAGGGTGGGCCAAGTGGTCCTTATCTGCTGTCAAAATCTATGTTTCTATGTAACATTTTGTTTTTTCCCATGGGCACAACAGAAACAGATATTGCTAATATGTCTTCCAACTCTGTAGCCATCCATCGGTGGGTTTAAAAAAACTTTCCAAGGGCTTGTGCAGTCTGTTTGGCCTATTGTAAAAGCAAAGGACCACTTACTAGAGCTTTCTGCTTCTAAACACCTGTAAACCAGACAAGGAGTGCCTCCTCTACCTCCCCATCTTTCCCCTCTCTCTTCCTTTTCCTCTGAGGGTTCTGGTTCAAATGCCACTCAGACCACAGAAAGTTCTTTGTTGTGCAGGAGGTCAGAGACTATGGACTTCAGCAGTGTAAGGTCAATGCCTATATCTTGCATACTCATCTTGGGAAGTGAGTCTATTTGCATTAAGAGTTCACTTTTATGAGCAAGCGGCAATACAGGCCTTTTGAACATGCTGACAGGTTTGGGGGTCTGAGTGAAACAGTGAGAGGAGAGACATGAAACATAAGACAGGACAGACAGATAACAGTAGGTGGGCAAACAAATGCTGATAAAGTAATCATCCCAATTAGCACTTCTAATCAGTCAATTATTGTCTTATAGGGCACATGCCTTCATTCACCTGGACAAACTGAGATAACAATGAGCTTTGGAGAAAATGGCCACAGTTATGTATTTATTAATCAAATACCAAAGGTACAGTCTAACCAGCGTCATGTGTGCAGCAAGGTGGTCTTGTATGGTAGTTATCAGTCAAATAAATCTGACACCAATTATTGGTGGTCAACCCCCCCCCACACACACCACCAGGGAAGGCCTGCCTTACCACCAATCACAAGACCCCTTGAGGACACTGGTTCCGGGGCATGAGGGATGGCTCTCTTGACTGGCTGCAGCCTCGTCCTCTCCCTGCAGAGGACCTGCCATGCCATGGGCTAATGCTCGAAGAGGCTGCCATTCTGACTGCCCCCTTCCCTTTAAGGGAGAGGGTAGACCAGCCATCCAGCCACAACCTCCTGTGAGCCTCAGGAAGATCTGTCTGTTAAAGAAACGTGATCCCCTGTTCTCCCCTCAATAGAAACCTTCCAAGACTACCAAGCTGCCACTTACAAAGTCACATGACTGTGACACCCTGTTCTAGCTTTGTCTGCTTGCAGCCGCCGCCCCCCCATTGCTGGAGAACGGGAAAAAACAGAAAACCCTTTTGAAAAAAAAAAGGGAAATTCCTTTTCGACCTCTAAGGTGATCTCCCCTGCGACAGGAAATTCCCTGTTCCCACCAAGTTCCCTCCCTGCTTTTATGAGGGTGAGGTTTAGGTGAGTTCCAACCTGAGGTGGAGGAAAATGAGGGAGAACCCCTCCGGTGCAGCCCCTTTTATGGGCTATGCTCCTCCTCCTGGCCACAATCCACCTTGACCCTGGGCACTCCTAGGTTCCTGCTCCTCCACCCCTAGTGGATGGCTCACTCCTGATCTACCTACCCATCCAGGTGTCCCTCAGCCATGCTCCCAGACAAAGCCCCACCTCCTGCAATTCCTTGTAGACATCTTCATTGTCTTATACAGCACACGCCTTCATTCACCTGGACAAACTGAGACAACAATGAGCTTTGGAGAAAAATGGCTTGTAACCTTGGAAGCAGCTCATACCTCATACTATCTCACCTCTCATTTTCCCATTCAATGCACCTCTGTATACCCGGGGTCCAGAAATCGGTTCGTACCTCCATGGTACTGCTTGGCCCGGACAGCTGCTCAGTGTATAAAGGAGTGGCCGCATATCCAGATCTGTGCTCTCTGTCACCTGTTGAAACAAAACAAATACATTATAACATGTGAGGTCTAACATAACTTTCAAATGCTTGTGACTTCCATCAGCCTAATGCCTGAATCTGACTGTCTGTCAACCCTTCTGCCCTTGCATATGATGCAGTCCCAATCCTAAAAGATGGGTATTAAATTGTTGCACATCATGCCCGAACTGCTGTAGTGTCCTCTGTAGGACATGCCTAAACTGGTACATCATCACTGGGGTCCATCCTCGTGTCTAAAAAAGGCCCCCACCCCCACACTTTAATCAGCTTTGTTATGTAATCCTGCACCCAAAGCTGAATATCCTATTGCACTCTTGGGAGTGCCCTCAAGCTGCACCAACACCCCTAAGATTGGAGGTAGTTCTTGTCCACTGCAGCCACCAGGATCAACTAGATACACTGAGGTGTCTGTAGGCTAGTACATGAGACTGACAGAAATGGCTGCTGACTACACACTCTCTACTCTGTGGAGAAGAGTAGACAAGCAGGGAGATTTTGCTTTGGAAGTTTTTTCACAGGTATGCCACCTTTGCCTGACTAGCTGTATCTTCTTACCAGACCATCTTATTGTCAGTCCCTGTTGCACACCTCTCCTGCTCTTCCTTTTTCCTATTTTGCAGGTGAAGTCCCTGCCAGTGGCCTGGGGGTTCCCCCATAGTGGCTCCAGATTGCAAGTGTTGAGAGGGAGTCATTGGAATGGCTTCAGAGTGGAGTGAAGGCTGCGCCTGCTAAAAGAAGTGTTCCCCGGAGAGATCCAGGGGAGTTCAGTCTCACACTATTATCCTGCCTATTTGAGTACTGGGAAGTGCATTAACTAGAACTATTCTTCTTTTGCTTTTCACCTATAATTGGTGACTCTATAGCATTTCAGTGTTTTAGTTTTAGATTTTGGATATCCATTAAAATTTCTGGCTTATTGACAAAAGTCTAATCTTTGGACATAGTGTCAATCTGTTTTTTGGTCAGCTGTCATTTTTCTTTTTTATGCATTTTTTTATACACATTTTATTATTAGAAGCCTCTTTAGTGGTGTTTGTTATTTATCCTTAAATTTTAGTTTTTCATGCCATATGTAAATTTGCAACACCTGCTTACTACCTTAAAAGAGCATGTGTAACCCATTATAGCCAGATCACCACGAGATCCAGTATTACTAGGAGCAGCTTTTCACTTATGCATGACAGAGTCTTTTCTCTAATTGCTGTCTTTGCATCCAACCTCTCTCGCACATTGTTTTTTCCAGTAATCGTACATATCTGCTGTACTCTGCCATGCTCCTGAGGAACTTTTGTGCCTTCCTTGTAATTTTAGTAGTAGTTCACTCGAGAGAGTAATTGTGGCATAACTAGCAAGAGAGATAGTTACCTAAGTGATGTAAGTTGGGTGCATGTAGCTCCAAGCTGAAAATAAATGTATAGTAGGTTGCAGTCTGGTATACCAGGTTTGGAAAAACAGCTTCTTCTCTTGTGAGACTGGCAATTCTCAATTTATTGGAAAGAAGCATTTTTGCACTAGTAATCTATCTTTGGTAAAGTACGTTATATTAAAATTTTAACCTGAATATAATGGTAATGTTATTTTAAACCTTTTACAATAATCTGGGGAATTTCATTAAATTAAATATTTATTTAGCTTCCATAGTATTTTGTAAATGCTCGGCAGTTGTATTTAAACTGCACCGAAGCTGTGTTGTATTTCATTTTTTTAGTGTTTTAGCTGATTCAAATATTACAAACTGTGCTGTCCTTTATATTCGCTTTTATAGTGGAAAATGGTTTTAAAGCTATAAAGGGTCAACACGGGACTCAAGATCTGGTGTTAACTTTTTTAACCAAGGCACTACACCTTGAATCTGGAGGGTTTTTCCTCCCTGGATTTTAAAGGGGTTTAGAACTGGACTTTTGAAGACTTGGTCCATAGCAATTGTTTGGAACCTTGGAAGCTTGAAAGACTCAAAGTGTCTGCTCAAGGTGTTGCTGTTGAATAATGAAGTACTAAAGCTAAGTTGAAGGCAACTGTGGTAACAAATATCCAAACTTTTTTAAAGTACTTGGACTTAAATGAATTTTGGACTTTTAACTTGGTTATTTTGATTGTCCTATTTAGGGTTTTGTGGATCATTCTGTAAGATTATTGTATCACTGTCTGTCTTTTTCTCATTTTCTTTTTTACCTTATCTACTTGTTATAAAATTATATTGAGATATCTAATCCAAAGGTAATTCAAGGATATAGGGGTATTGTAATTTTATTTCTATTTTTTTATTCAGGAACTATTAGTAACTTAAAGCTATTTAAGGTTATTCGATTTTCACAGCATACCATTTGATTATAGGCTCATTGAATTAAGGTGGTAATTAGGCAGCTGATTTAAGTGAGCAAGTAACTGGGTGTTCTAATTAAGGTAATTAAGGTAAAGAGAGTGAATTCACTAGAAATATATAGATACCTGAGAACAATGGTTATTACTAGGAGTGGGAGGTCTGGAATTCCACAGACAGCCCAAAATAGTAAGAAATTGAGAAAGAAAAAAGATGAAGGAGAATCTAACAAATTAACACTGATGGGTCAGCTTGATAGTTCAAAGGGAAGACATAAAGCGATGCAGGGTAAAAAGCCAACATTTGAGTATCAACCCAAAATAACTCCTTTTTTAAAAAATGTTGAACCTCATCCTTCTACACCAAAACTTGAGAAGGAGGGTTTTTGTTTTCCTTTCTTGTCAAAAAATAAGGGGTTTATACAATGTTCTGAAAAAGATGAACTGGTATGTAACTCCAGTGGTAGACAAATTGTTTCATCTGATCTAAATAGTGAGGAAAGCATTGGATAACTGCACTATTAGTAGTTAGATAGAACAATCTAGATCTAGATCTGGATATATTTCATGCCAGAATGTAACAAAAGGTGACAATCCAGATCCAAATTTAATGTCATCTTGGGAGACTACATCTCCTGCCTCTTATGAAAAAAGCTCTTCCTCAGTTATGAATGAGGTTCTGACTGAGACGATTATAAATTGACTGGTGGGGCAGAATTCACCCTTGTTGATGAATACTGATCCCACCCCTGAACTGTCTTCTGTATCAGATAATGAAAGAGCTAAGCCCTTAATGGGTTGTTAATATAAAGATCACTTACTCCCCCAAATGTTAAAGGATGTGAACCATACGTTGTATAAGCATAAACAGCTAGAATCAAGTCAGGATCAAACAAATATAGGTAGCTTAGGTGATTATAGCACAGGCTGTCCCTCTCTTAGATTTCCCCCTTCTTTTTCATCCTCTTCATCATATGATAATCAAAACAATAAAAATAAAGAGGACACTCGAGGTGAGGAAATTGGTTATAACAAAAGATTTTTTGCAAATAGAGGAGATTTTACCTCTAATTCCCCGTTATCTCCACAAATACTGGAAATGATTAAGAATCAATATTATGCAAACATTTTAATATTGAAAAATATATGGGCAGTCAAACAAGAATTGGATAACCTAAGAGGTGATGTTGCCTATAATAGAGCTATGTTGGATAGGATATCAGGTCCTAAAGTTAACAATAGTATAGATTCCTTGACAGAAAATCAGAATTATCCAAATCTGGTCCCTGTTGGTATGAGTAACAAAGCAATACAAGTAAATGTACCCCCTCATTTCAGAAGGGTAGAGAAGTTTTAGCTGAGTTACAAAGTAAAGAAACGTGGGTGCATTTTCAAAAAACAGACTGTTTTAAAGGGAAACAATTAATAAACAAGGGACATATGGATCATAAAAGAATAGGGATCATAAAAGACAACCAAAGAGGATGAGAAAGAAAAAGGATAAGGGAAATAAAAACATCTATTAAATGCACTTTTGGATGAAATGCCAGAAAATAATAACCAAACTACTCAGAGTAAATCTACTAGAAATGTTTCATTGGATCGAAACTTTGAAATCAAAAGAGCATATATTGATAGTAGAATCACCAATTGATGTAGAATTTAATACTGAAGTGAATTTTTTTACTAACAAGGTGTTACAAGGTTTTGGAGTAGAGGCCAAGGGAAACAGTGAAGGACCCCAAATATCTAATATGTCACAGAATGGGAATCAGTCCAAAGAACTTCCACACCCTAATTTGGAGGAATTTTTGATAGAGATGTATGGGATTGGCAGACTGAGTAATGAGACTTCACAGTTATTAACCGGGTGGGTACTAAAACTACTTCAAATTTCATCTAATGATGGATAGATTTTTATAATGAGGCCTCCAAATTTAGATTATAAGGACTGTGTACTTGTTTACTGTGCTAAGGAAGTGACAGCTGTAAAAAACCGGAATTCTTAAAATGATTTATTTAAAAGAGGTGTATATATATATATACTGTATATACAGTATATATATATATATAGAGAGAGAGAGAGAGAGAGAGAGAGAAAGAGAGGGAGATACTTCCCCCACAAGCTGTCCAAATCCTACATAGTGATCAATCCTCAGCAAAAAAGAAAGAAGTTTTAGAAAATTCTGAATGGCTTGCTGAAGTCAACATAACTATTTCCAACTAGAATTCTTCAAAAAACAATTGTTGGGAAAATAAAACACTGACCCTTTTTGGTGGGAAGTCCTTAAAGGTTACTCTAGTGTAGCCTTAAAAAGAGAAATTTGATCTTTCCTTACCTGTGCCCTAGGTTTGAATATCAGTAGGAAAACCATAAAATACATATATGTACATGACTCAGATTCAAAGATACCCCAAATTGATATCACATTTCAGTCTAGCAATTTGGCAGTTCTGGTCCTACACACTTCTAAAGTGTTTGATATTCATGGCCTCTATTTTGTAGATGCTGAGACATTAAATCAAATAAGAAAACCAAAAAACAGTGCTAATCAAACACCACTACAAACAACAAATCCATTTGCTCCTTTAAGAGACATAAGTATAAATTGACAAACAGACCCTAGTGAGATAGACATATATGATGGGGGTGAAGATCTTAAAGAGTTAAAAATACTTACTTGGAATGTAGAAGGGTTACAAAACAGATTAGCAGATAATGAGTTCCAGAACTTTTTGAATAGCCTGGACAGTATTTGCTTTCAGGAGACATGGATGCTGGGAGAGAATCCTCCATTGATCCCAGGGTATACAGGATTTATGCTCACAGCAGCAAAAGTAAAAAAGAATGGTAGACCTAAGGCTGGAGTAGCAAGTTATGTTAAAACCAGATTGGACTTCAAAATATCACAGCAAAGGGTTGACCTATTGAACTACCAAGTGTTAAAATTGGAAGGTGTAGAGGCTGTCTTGTTAATCTGCAATATTTAAGTTCCCTTAAACAATGGTAAAGCTCAAGAGGATTATTGGAAAATATTTAAAACAACACTTGAGAAATTAACAGAAGGAAATGAATACAGCATGATAATTGTTTTAGGGGACTTTAGTGCAAGAACAAAGGAAAAAGGGACACTAAATTCAGAATTGACAGATGGAGTGAACGTAATCAACAAAAACTTATCTTGGCAACAGTTTTCAAAGGATAAAACTAGTAACAAAAATGGTAGATATTTGTTTAGTATTATGTCTGAATTGGATTATGTAATCTTTAATGGAGGAACAAAAAGCAACCAACAAGGTGAATACACATTTATAGGTCCTAAAGGGTCTTCTGTAATTGATCAGGTATGGAGAAACATAGAAGCAATTGGTAAAATAATAGATTTAGAAGTAATTCTAAGATCAGAATCTGCGCATTTACTTGTCATGATGAAATGGCAGTTAGGAAAAGAGACAAATGTGATAAAGGAAAAACAGATTCAATCCTGTAATGAAATTTTGAATAAAAAAAAGAATAAGATGGCAACAGACAAGTATTGTTCAATTTGCAGAAATTTTGAACGGCTCTTGTATGGAAAAATATAGGTCTGAAATGTTAAAATCTGCTCCCATGACAAATTTAATGATAGCTTGGGAGGATATCTCCTTCTATTTGAGTTCTTTCTTTTTCCAATTTGATCTAATGAAGAAAAATAAAACTTGGTTTAATATGAAATGTAAGAAAGGCAAACAAAAATTAAACAAAATGATCAGACAATATAAAAATGGGAACCTTGAAATAACAAAAAAAATTATAAACAGAGAAAGAAAATATTACAAGGAAATATTATCCAAAGAAAGATTAAGGTATCAAAAGAATATGTGAGAAAAAAACTTTGAATTTCCATCATCAAGAAGGATATCAAACAATTCTGGACTCTGGTTAGTAAAGGATATGACAAATATACTGTTTATATTGAGGCAGGGATTACCCCTCAAATCTGGGAGCAATATTACCTACATCTATATTTCTTACAAATAGAAGTTGCACGTAACTTCAGCAAACAAATTAATAAAATAATTTCTCCCAATTCAATATATGTAACTGCTTCAGAAATTATTGAAGCTTTAGATAAAATATTAGTAAATAAAGCCCCTGGTCCAGACCAAATTTTGGCAGATTTGTATTGATCTTTTAAAGAATTGTGGACTCCAGCTTTACATACCTGATTTATCTATTGTATTCAATGGGAATGGTATCTAGATTCATGGAACGGCAGTGTAATTTGCTCATTCCATAAAAAAGGGATGCTAATAGCCCTGCAATGTACTGGCCTATTAGTTTAATAGATGCCTCTCAGAAAATATTCTCCAGAATAATACTGAACAGACTACAACAATGGGTAGAAAAGTATAACATTATGACAGAATTACAAAATGGTTTCAGAGCAAGAAGATCAATGGTACAGCATTGTTTTGTGCTACAGCATATTATTTGGAAATATGTAACCATAAAAAAGGCAAATTATACTGCTGTTTCATTGATCTTAAAACTGCATTCAACTCTATAAGCAGGAAAATATTATGGTCAAAATTAGAAAACTACAATATAGACCCAGATCTCCTAGACATCCTTATAAGATTGCATAATAATACTTGGCTCAAAGTAAAGTAAAATCAACAAGGAGACCTTACAAACAAAATACATACCAATGTGGGAGTACATCAAGGATGTTTGTTGGCTCTCCCATTATTTAATTTATATATCAACTTCATTTTACAGTCTAAATAGTTTGGATTTTCATTCCCCTGCCGTTCTTGCAGAGAAAATTCCCCTTCTAGCATATGCTGATGACATAGTCCTAATATCTACATCTTTGTTAGTTTTACAGTGTAAGGTTAATGTGTTTTTGTATCTGTGTAAAAAAGGATGGATTAAACATTGATCTTCAAAAAAACAAATATGGTTGTTTTTGGTCAAAACAGGAAAATGGTGCCTGCACTATTTATAGGAAAAAATAAAATGGAAACAAGAACATACTATGATTATTTAGGCTTCAGATTCTCATCAGATCTTTCCTGGAACCCACATATCAAAATTATGATACAGAAATTAAAGACAGCATTTGGAGCCTTTAAATGATTTAATGGAAAAATGGGCCAAAGTTCAATTTTAGGACTTTTAAAAGTCATTAATGCAAAAATCAAAACAAGTGTCTTATATGCTATAGAAGTATGGACTCCTGCTTATATAAAACCATTAGAGATAATAATAAACAAAATGTACCATTTTATATTAAAAGTTCAACAGTCTGTGCCAGCTGAGATATTGAGAAAGGAACTGGGTCAGTTTTCCTTACTAACTTTGGCAACTGAATGAAGAATTACCTTTATACAGCAGTTGTTTTTACTTCCAGACATCATACTTCCTAAATTGTGTCTGGAAGAGCAGATAAAATATCATAATATAAATTTTACATCTGGAACAATTAAAACCATTAAGGAAAATATATTACAATGGGGTTTAGGAAAACTTTTATATGAAATTTACATCAGTCCATGCCCCAAGATAGTGGAACAAATTAAGAAAAAGAGTTAGAGATCATTTTATAGCAATGGATCAAGAATGAATTGATAAATTGAGACATTGTCAGTTGTTTAAAATAATGAAAACAAAACATAACCTGGAATTTTATTTGACTGCCATGATTGACCCACAGGAGAGAAAACTTCTTACTAGGTATAGGTTTGAGCAATACACAGCTAATTATATACTCCATGATCAGAAATGCCCTAGAATAATGACTTCTGAATACAATTGTTTGTTAGGCTTTCAGGATGACCTTAAGCACATAGTTTTGCATTGTCCAAAATTTGAGGCACCCAGAAAGAAATGGTTGGCCCCAGTTTTGGCCACCCTTGATCTCCCCTCCGAACAGTGAATTATTTTGTTGTTTAACACAAGTGATAGAAATATATTGACATCTCTTGTCAGTTTTTTAAGAATGATTCATCTGTAATGAGATAATTAGGTATTTATGAATTAGATAATGTTGAAAGAATTTGTGTACAGAATTATATGACACCAATTTAACATGTAATAGAAATCTTAACTGTTTGTTAAATTGTTACTATTTTTGATTTACAGGTTAGTATTTAATGTAATGTATTCCCAATTGTTTTTTGTTTCATTTCCTGTAACATGTATTGCATTGTTGGTGAATGGTAATACCAAACAAATAAAGCATATTTAATTAAAAAAAAAATTGTGACTATTTTGTAAAGACTTTTTAGTCTAACAAAATTTCTACCTACCTAACACCACCGGGCACCCAAATCAGTTTTGCTTTTTTGCAAATGGATGAATACTCCTGATGTGGTTGAAACCACATCCTTGTCTCCCCAATGCCAATGGCAGCCCCACTGCCCTGCTTGGTTGTACAAGCTCTGGCACACAAAAGACTCCATAGAAAGACACCTAGTAGGCTGTCCTGAACAGACACATCTCTGTTGGCAACAACCAGACCTTTGGGAGCTCATACCATATTTGCTTTAAACAGGAGATGGCTAATGGGAAACACCTCCCATTCAGCCCCATCCACCCTTGCAACATCTTGCAGAGGGGGAACACCATGATGGTATTTGCATACCCCCTAGCTTTCTGAAACCAAACTATGTCTGCCAGGTGTTGAACCACCATGGCCGGCATAGCCCCCTCTCATTTTTTACACAATATGTATGCACACAGCTGGTCTACTGGAATAGGCCATGCTTTCAAGCACCTTGTGTCCGCTGTACCCCCAAGAAGCTGTCTAGCCCCCTCTGGTATGCCACATCCATCCTGGGTGCTAGCGTATTCTGAAGCAAGTCCAAGGCATCTGGGTTACCAAATCCTAAAGGTTCCTTGGCACTTCCCTGGGATGCCTGTCCACCCACGGCACCAGTTCTTGGAACCTCCCCCATTGTGAATGAGAAAGAGCATCAGCAATACCATTATCAGCACCTGGGACATGCATAGCTTTGAAGTGGATATTAAGCAGCAAACAGTTCAGCACAAAGACCCTCATGAGATTGCCCATAGGGCCCTTGCAGCCCAACTACCTATTTATGGCATGCACCACCCTAGTGTTATCTGATCTAAAGGTGATTATCTTATCATTAAGATACTCCCCCCAGACCAACAGGGCTACCACTATTGGAAAAAATTCCAATACCGTAATCTGTTTCAGCATGCCAAAGTCCTCCCAGGCCACCTGCCACTGGCTGACGCACCACTTATATTGGTAATAAGTCCTGAACCCTAGTCCCCCAATGGCATCTGTAAAGAGTTCTAGCTCCTGACCTGACACCCGGACTGGCCAAAGGGCCACAGCATTATAAAACCTCAAGAATGCTTGCTAAATGTCCAAGTCATCCCTCATAGTTGCAGTCATGTGTATTCTGTGGTGCAGCTTGGAACATCCCACACCCACTCCTGCCAACTGCCTCATAAACATCCTGCTCAAGGGCAGGACCAGGCAGGTGAAGTTCAGGTGCCTATCAACTGTTGCAGTTCTTGTAAGGTAGCCTTATTGGCCTTGGTCACTGGTCCCAGGAGAGTCTTAAGGGCCAACAGCTTTTCTTGTGCTAGCTGACAGACCTGTGCCCATGTGTCAATTTTGATACCAGGAATGATAGCCGTGTACACTGTCCTTCTGTCTTGTCCTCTGCCAATGAGATGTCCAGTTCACTGCATATTTCCTGGAAGGCCTCCATAAGCTGAGCACAGTGCCTAACACCAGCCTGTCCCACAAACAGGAAGTCATCCAGATAGTGCACTATGTTGTTAAGCTGAACTTTTTGCACCATCACCCAATGCAGGATGTGCTGAACTGTTCAAAAACAGCACACCCCACCACACACCCCATGGCCTTCAATTGTCAACAAAGTTTTGTTCTTCAATTTTCATGCCCAACAGTGCTCTGTTGGCCGAGTATACCAGTAATAGGTGAAAGGTGGACTCTATATCGGCCTTCCCTAGGAGTGCCCTCTGGCCTGCTGGACTAGCCATTTTGACTGCCCTGTCAAATGATGTGCGTGACATTGCAGTATGTGTTGAGTCAAGGTAGTGGTTGACCGAGTCCCCCTCCAGGTACAACAGATGATTTATCATCTGAAACTCACCTTGTACTTTCTTGGGGACCAGCCCAAATCAGAGATATCCTGAGCCAGGGGTTTAGGGGTGTTGAAGGGCTCACTGATCCTTCCAGCTTCTAACTCTTTCTGTATCTTATTTCACAGCACCTCCCATCTCTCCCTGGCAGATTTCAGGTTGTCTGCTTCATATGGCCACCATGGCCCTTCGTATTGAATGCAAAACCCCACCATGAACCCTTCTGCCAAGGAGCAAGCAGCTGTTCTATTAGGATAACTGGCCAGTCAACCCTCAATACGTTCCGCCATTATGGTTGTTGGGAGCCTTGATATTTCCTGTTTGAAAGGGGTGAAAATTACCTGTCTTATTTCCTGTCCCTATCCCTGTCCCTGTCTTTTTGCCACACAGCTGAAAGGAATGCTGTTTTCCACAAGCCATACACTCATGTTTATGTCTGCATCACTCTGCTCTGCATGACCCTTGGTTATAATTAAAGCAACATTCCTCCCCCTTTCCTGCTATTACCACCTTGATATCCCTTCTTTGGTGAGGTAGGCTGCT
The DNA here is from genome assembly GCA_016271365.2 of Neoceratodus forsteri. Taxonomy (NCBI): domain Eukaryota; kingdom Metazoa; phylum Chordata; order Ceratodontiformes; family Ceratodontidae; genus Neoceratodus; species Neoceratodus forsteri. Next base: position 297,783,222 of record JADMNL010000022.1, read on the forward strand.
GGACTGGAAAACCACTATCCATATGCTGGACCTCCCATACATGTCTATTGTCTACAATAACAGTAGGTTCAGCATAGCCCATGACAACTCTGTATCATTCTGTTTCCTCCTCTGGAATTCCTCATCATATTCTAACCACCCCACCCATGGCTTGCTAGCATGCATCATCATAATCTGACTAAAATAAACCCACAACCCTTCTGGCTTTGCTGGGCTATCTTGGGTCAGCATTCCTACATATATCACAAACCCTGCTACCCAATTCTCCCATGTGCAATGTATGGTTGCCTTACGCTTCTGTTCTACTCCAGCATCATGTTCTTTCTCACCTTTCTCTTTTTTGGGCTCCTTTGGCTGATTGAGCAGGGAAAAAAATGTCCACGTATTCCCTGTTGAAGATTTGCTGCCTTAACTTTTCCAGTAAGTGTGACCCCACTGGTTCACCCAGTGACAGGAAATTCACTGACAGTTGTTGCCCTGAAGTCTGCAGTCGCACTGTTGGCACTACTCCACTTTCCATTCCATGTGTCCCCCAGATGCTGGGGCTATCTGCCCCGTACCTGCCCGAGCTCACCCTTGATCAGTCAATAAAGCTAACAGGTGGTCGAGTTTCTGCTCTACCCCTGACTGGCCCATGGAGCAGGACTTTGTTTGAGGCACCCCCTCTGTCTGCCCAGGGAGTGCCATGATCTGGGGTAGGGTTGCGGGCCCCACCGGGAACTGCATACTTCTCCCAGCCTTAATCTGATGCTGAAGGTGCCATAGATCCATGGGCAATGGTGGCATAGGCACCTGTGCTGTAACTGGCTGCACCTGCCTCACATTCCCCAGCACCCCATATTCACAGGCATTATACTGGGAATTCCCACTGTTGACTTCCACAGATGACCCAGGCACAATGGTGCCCATTCTCCTAACCTTACAGGTGACCGCTCTCTGGCCCTGTGGGCACCACAGGCCCCCCGCTTCCATGGCTGCCTCTGTTTTCCTGAGTAGGGCACCTTCCTTTCCTATCTTAACAAAGCCTTCAGTTCTTCTGCTGCTAACCTATCTAGGTCAGGCATACCTGGTTGTGTATCTGGGGCCAGATCACCATCTTTGCTTCTCCTGGTGCAAGCCTTCTTAGGTGGTGGTGGAAGCACTGGGTCCTTCTTTGGTGTTTGCGTTGGTCTTTCCGGCACCGGTTCTGGATCTCTTGGCTCTTCCTGTGGGGATACAGGCTCAGCAAGCTGTGGATGGATGTCTGGCTTTGAAAGCTCCTCTACAGGTGACACCGGTTCATCCAGCTGCATCTGAGGGACAGGCTCCACCAAGCCACTTAGCTTGGGCTGGGGCACCAGCACTGATGGCCCTGGTGCCTCTTCCTCACCTTGCCCTTGGAACAATGCATCCCAACTTGCCTTGCCTTTCCCATACAAGAGAGCTGCCAGCTGCTTCTAAAACTCCATGCCCATCTTTGTTACCTGTCGCACCATCTGAAGGCACAAAAACACAGCCACAGCCATGCAACCCTTGTTCTCACTTAAGCCTCTGTTGCCGCCACAACTAAAGATCAATTGAGCGTGGACAACTCCCTTAATATCCTTTATTGTACACCCCCTACCTTATGGCTGACAGCTACCTGACACCTTTTTTTTGGAACTGGGAGTCACTAATTATCCTCCCCTATACCCTCTGAGCAAGTGAGGTTGTCAGGAATTGTAGCGATGCCTTGCAGGCTCCCTCAATAGATCAGGTTCAGAATGGCTTTTTGCTAATCATGACAGAAGTCATGGAAACAACTTTTTTTTTGGGGGGGGGTCAACATGGGCCTTTTTTTTTTATTATTGTAGGGTGCAAACCAGTCAGGTGCTGTTATTTATTAAAATACCTAGACAAGGTAACTTCTTGATGTGATTTCCCTTGCTAACTTTCCATTTTAAATGCATTACATTTTGCACATGGTTAAGCCTACAGCACTCCAACCCTTAGCACAGGGCAATTAGGGTAGCTGTAAACATATTTAAAACTTCAACCATGTTTAATGGGGACTTTGAGATTTAAACCCAAGTCTCCATGATTCTAGCCCAGAGCCTTAGCCACTACACTGTATTGCCAATGTGTTGTACTTGCTAACTTTGCCTTATGTTACAGGCTATCCTGAGAGACTACCCAAATGGAGTTCATCGCCTCTGACTGGCATTCTATTTTTTTTTTACTTAATAAATTGATGCAGCATTTATCTCTCCTTACCAGCAGCCCCTGAGATCTGAACCCAGGTCCTTCTGTGCCATAGCACAGCAGCTCTAAATGCTGCACTATCTCACATTTCTTAGCCTTTCTTGCTCCTGTTCTATATCTCCATATTCTGACTACAAGGCCCTGTGGCCTGCTGCTGATCACATGGCATCTTCTGAACTTTTTTTTCATTTATAAAGAACACACACTGTGCTGTACTATGTTTCCCTTATGCAACCCTGGGAAAGGAGCTGGAAGTACTGTTATGCTGATGTGCCTTGTAAGCCATTCAGAATAATTCCTATGTTCATTGCAAATTCACAGAAATGGTATACAATGGTGATTTGCTATGGGTTTTTACCTTACTTGGGCATACTTAGCATCTGGCGGAATAGATTATGACTCCAGGAAGGCGGCAATGGCATCTGATCATGTGGTGCAGTATCCAATTATGTGGTGTTGGCGTCTGCGATTGTTGACATCCTGGCCACTGGCCCCCGCTTGTGAGTGACCCAGGAACAAAACTGGACATGTGGCGGGAGCTCTGGATCCCAATAAACTGGACTCCATACCGTGGAAGGAAACCCCCACACACTTTGCCCATGCCTGCATCTGGACTAGAGGCAGTAGCACACTCCGCTATCCATGGACCTGCACCAACACCACTAAGCTACTCAAAGAGGAGGGGGGTCAAGGGCAGGGAATCAAGGATATGTTATTAAACAAAGTGCTACCATAATTTTTCCCATGGATGTAAATTGTAAAGCTTCTAAAGCCCAGTAAGTGCATCTGCTCCCTGTTGCCCAGCATTCACCCCTCCCCCACAAAGCTTAGTGCTTATCTAATCTCCCAGGCCCAATTGCAGGGGAGCTTCACCAGGGGGCATCTGTCAACTGCCCAGGAAGGCACACTGAGGATAGGACACATTCAATCACCAACCTGTTAACAGCTTTTTTTTGTTTATAAAAACCTGTCCTTTCCTAACACCACTGGGTTGGTAAGTGACCTGCTCAGCTTCACCAAGCATGCAAGTGAAGGTTGTGGGAAACAAACACCAGGTCCACTGAATGCGCTAGGCCTATTCACAGCTCCCCAACCACTGCCAGGGCCGAAGCCAGGCCTTACCTCTACTTGCCTTTGTGTGTCTCTAGAGATCCTGGTTTCTTCCTTGGCTTCTTCTTCTTTTTCCAACCTGAGATGGAGAAGAATGAGGGAGAACCCCTCTAGTGCAGCCGCTTTTATGGGCTATGCTCCTCCCCCCCGGCCACAGCCTACCTTCCCCCTGGGAACTCCTACCCCCCTGCCCCTCCGTGCCTAGTGGGTGGCTCCCTCCTGACCTACCTGCCCATCCAGGTGTCCCTTGGCTGTGCCCCCCAGACAAAGCCCTGCCTCCTGTGATGTCTTGTAGGCTCCTTCATTGTGTCTAACTGCTAGTTGCCATGTAGCGTAAATGAGTAACTGAATGCAAAATCTACTAATTTGCTGGCCACTAAAGCCAGTTGACCGTGTCCAGGTAAAGAGGAGGATTTCATATACGGCTCAGTGCAAATGGTACTTTGATTTTTGTCTAATTTACCTGATTGTTGGGACAAAGTGTGTCCACTGTAACCAGAGTACACTGTAATGCTATGATGTCTGTGAACTAAGGAAAAGGACATACATTCATTTGGTCAAGTGATGGGTATGGGATAACCAGGCCTCCAGAACTGGACCAAACTAGATTGGTACAATCATGATGGGCCAAGTCAGTTTGCAAGAGCACAGAGACATGGTACAAGCTGTTATAATACTGCTTGTCTGACCACTTGGGAAGTATGAACCTGTCCATCTTTTATCTATGCTGTCCAACCAATGCGGGATGGCTTTCACCAGCTTATCTGGTATAGTCTGGTCTCCACAGTCTAGGTTTCAACATGTTCTACCAGCAACTGTTGCAGCATGACTGGCCAGTCAATATTTGTACTGATCTCTTCAAGTTCAAGTCTGAAAGTCCAGGCTTTTTACAAAAGTTACTTGGTAACTCTCACATCCAGCAATCCAAGTGTTGAAAATTTGGGGTCAAGATACTGAAAATTATTAAAGTTATGGGTGAGTGTTGAAAAATGTCAATGTACCTTCATGACGTTGTTGTTTTTTAATATTCTGACCCCCAATTTTTCACATGCTCTTCTTATGGCCCCAGCTCATGAACCCAGTAGATGAAAATTTTCACTTCCTGGCCAAACATCATTTCATGCCACTAATATGAAAACATGTTTTGGCCAGGATTTGAAAAACAACATCTGTCATGTTCATGAGGTGGTGTGAAGAAATGGCCATGTTGAACATCTCTGGTCACAATATTGAAAATTACCAAAGTTACGAGTGAATGTTGACAAATCTCAATGTACCTTCACAACTTTGTTGATTTTTCATTATTTTACCACACATTTTCAACATAGTCTTCTTATGACCCCTCCTCATGAACTCGGTAGATGAAAATTTTCAAATCCTTCCAAAAGGTGACACAAACATACACAAAATTCTTTGTTTGTACTGATTTTAAGACAGTCCAAATTCCAGAATGTTACCATTTTTTTTTTCTGGTAAAAAACAAAATACAGTGGCCTTGCTTATGGTCTATCTAGTCTTCTTGAGTGTATTGGTCCCCACTGTGTATACAGAGGGACCAGTCCCCCTCCCCAGGTTCTCTATGCTCCCCTTCAAGTTCTCACTCTTCCTCCACATTCAACTTTCTCTTTCATTCTGTCCTATTCTCTGTTGAAGCTATCAACCATTTTCAGTGAGACCATCTCCTCTGACAACTTATTCCACTTGGCCACCACTCTCTCAGAGAAAAATTGCCTCCTCATCTCTATCTTGAATCTTCCCCTTACCAGCATTAGACTATGCCCCCTAGTAGACTTGTTCCCACTAAGATTGAAGAGGCCTTCCATATTCACCCTGTCAAAATCTTTACGGTATCTGAAGGTCTTGATCATAACCTGTTTCTTCCTTCTGTCTCAAGGTAGTACATGTTGAGCCCCTTGAGCCTTCCTTCATAAGTGTTGCCCTGCTGGCCCTAGATCATCTTGATTACCCTTCTCTGGACCATCTTCAGCAAGTTAACCCTTTTTTAGATACGGGCACCAATACTGCACACTGTACTCAAGGTGCGACCTTACCAGTGACCTGTACATTGGCAGTACAACCTCCATATTCCTGCTGGTAATCCCTCTGGCTATACAGCCAAACATCTAATTTGGCTTTTGCTGCAGCTCTCTTGCAGTGTGCTGAATGCTTTAGGTCACTTGTAATGGTTACCCTCCAGGTCCTTTTTTCCTTCTGACTTGGTAACCTGCATACCACCCAACTAGTATTTGGACTCTGGGTTTTTCATCCCCAGGTGCATCACTTTGCACTTTCTTTGCATTGAACCCCAGTTGTCATATTCCAAACCACTTTACTAACCTAGCCAGGTCTTCCATAAGTTTCTGTCTCCCCTTCTCCATGTCCACCATCCCACAGAGTTTTGTCATCCATGAGCAGGCAGATCATGCCCTTGATCCTATCCACTATGTCACTAATGAAGATGTTAAACAACACTGGACCAAGTACTGAGACTTGTAGGACCCCACTGGTCACTGGCCTAGCTTCTGAGAGAAGAACTGCAAAATTACATTTCAAGCTGGGAATGGAGTCCCAAAAAGATCATATTAAAAACTTTGAAGTAAAAATATTAAAAATGGCCAAGTTATAAGTAAAAGTTCAAAATGCATTGAAATACATTAACCGCATTTACCTCATTTCCTCATTTCTCTGTCAGGCATTGAAGAGGAAAGATGTGTTTCCAGTCCAGAGAGGATTACTGCATTGGTCCCTGGTAGGAAAATAAGGGGTGTGGGGTGGTGGGTGCTGAGTGGAGGGTGGTTGGGTTGGGGGAAGGGTAGACATCAATGGACCATTTTCTTTACTTTAGGTCACAAAACAAGAAAAAGATACTGCAGGACTGTTTTGGAGTTATGGGTACTGACACTGGGAGTTGGGCACCCCACTGGTGGTTTGATGTTTGGCGGTACTGTAGGGTGAGCTTCTCAGTGTCGCATGCTTGTGGCCAGTGGGGTGGGAGGTACGTAGCTGGCACTGGGGACTGGTCACTCTGGTGTTAGTATCTTAATCAGGAAGGGGGAATTTCACTGAACTGGCATCAGAGATTGGGCACCCCAGTATCAGGAATGGAAAAATGAAGGGGGAACTTAACTGGCACTGGGGGTGAGTGCCCCAGTGTCAGAAACTGTTACATTTAGATGTCACCAGGGATTGGGTACCCTGGTGTCTGGTAGAGGCTGCAGATGTATGTAATAGTGGCCAAAGGGCCAAAGCAAAACCAGAAGCCATGTACAGTTTAGTTCAGCAGGGGCAGGGCTACACATGGATGCATAGCCTTGCCCTCATTGAACAAACACTAGTAAAACTAATATGGACACTGTTTACAAAGTCATGATAGCCCTGCTCCCTTATATACACATGCATTTTTCTTTTCAAATAACCACACTGAGATATGTGGTCATAAAAATTCAGTTATTCTTAGAATCCTAATTTTTCCAACTGGGCATGCTCAGAAATTGAACTGATTGTCTTACATATTTTAAAAACTACTTTAGTCTTGGAGATTAAAAAAAGCACACACATTAGGCACAACTTTTTCAAACCTGCATGTTCCAGGTTTAAAAGCCTCCTAGTGTTTTGTTATACTGTGGATGAGTAAACAAAAGGTCTTAATTGATGCAATTTTTATATTTTGTGCACCCCTTTCATTTTGATCCCAGTGAACCGCTCACCACAAATTTTCAGGATTCAGAGATTCTGGCACCAATGCTCTTTTTTCAAAATTTCAGGTAAATTGTTTTGAATGTTGGCCGAGTTATTAAAGAGCAAAATCGTGGTAGTGCTTACTCAACCCTAATAGTGTGGGTGGGTGGGTGGTTGTGTATGTGTCTACATTTGTGTTGCCATGTGTGTTTTTATGTATTGTACGTGTGCATCTGTGCCTCGTGCTGGCTGTGAAGCATACTGGCTATAATGTCGGTGTAGTCCAGTGATACAAGCACAAAACTTTGACCTATAAGATTTTTTCCCCCAGATGTGAAGACAGAACAAACGCAGCCAGGAAATGTGTCAGTGAAACAAAAAAAGTTTTCTCTAGGCAAAAGTAGTGGCATAGACGTTTAGACCCTTCTCATATTTTCATTACATAAATAAAAATGTGTAATACCTATCTGGGTAAGCACTAAAGACAGCTATAGTAGTCAACAACTACTTAAAATCAAATGTAGATAATAAAACATACAATGTGGATAAATAAAAGTTCTGCAATTTACAGTATTGTATCACATATATTGCAATTTGCAGTAAGTGACCAAATAATTTTGTTCCCTTGCGCAGACTCAGCATATATACATAAATTCATAATGACAAATTCATGCAAATGGTGTGGTAATTTTGAAGAATGCATCTATATAACTATTGAAAAATGTAGACTAAACTAAATAAATGTTTTAGATACCCAGAAGAACTTTGTATTTAATGAAGACTAAACTCTACATCTGGAAAAGTGCACAGTATACTGGCTATATATCTGGCAAGATCTTCAAAACCCAAACATTGTGGAAATGTGCTTTTTACATTCTGCCTAGATTAGATCAGCAAAAATACATTTAAAATGATTTTTAAAAGAGAACAGCCAAGAACATGACCAAATAAACAGCTGCAGTAATGCACAATCATGAGAAATGCAACAAAATGAGCCCCAAAGAGTTTTTACACTCAGTTCAAAAAGAAATTATAAATGCCAGATTATTTATATTGGTCAGTGATCAAACCAAGTCTCACAACAAAAATAACTGGCTTAGAATGTCAGAATCAATTTATTTTCTTCTATAATCACCATTCCATCTCTCCTTTCCATGCTAGTTCATGATACTAAATTTGTGTGTGTGCATGTGTTTTTGCAGACTCATTAATTATTGCAATAATTCTATATCCAACAGGCTTCATTGCCTACTAATTCCTTTATTTTATGTGCATTAAGTGCCTGAGCCACTGGGCTTAACTTCTGCTGCAAGCTTTATTTGGTAATGAAACCCACTGGAAATAAATTAATTACCCCAAGATCCCACACAAATTGCACACAATTCTATGGTTATATTGCTGTATGTGTTGTTCTTTCTATTGATTCGGCACCATCTACTGACATTTAAATGAATTGCACCAATAATTGTTAAGAATCCATAACAGCATGTGGAAATACTAGATATAAATCCTAAACTTTTCTTTGCAGTTTTTTAAAAATAACTACTTGTGTGATATTGCTACTGATATGTAATGTGAAATGTTTTCATGAACCATTTAAAGCAAGTTCAAACCAAGGGGCAAATAATTTACTCTAGACCATTTGTTCAAACAGAATGGAACTGAACAGAACAGAATTTGTTTCATGCTTTGTCCTTTTACAAACTCTTGTTCAAATCAATTTACAAACCCATGGGATACATACTAGCAGTACATGAACTGTATTTAGGCATAGGTACTGACTAAAGTTAGGGGAAGGTGCCTCACTGAAATGAAGGCCCCCAATAACTTTTTAGTGTGGTTGTTTTCAATGTAAAACTGTTTTTTAATTTGTTTTAAAAATGGACAGTCAGTGCCAGAGAGCCAGTCTCCCACAACACACATGCAGTTTTTTTTCTTGTTTTATAAAGGTTGTTGCATAAGCAGTGCAGCAATAAAACTAGACATGCATCCCAGAATAGTGGTTCTGGCACTGGGCTACATTGCCAAGAAGGAGACCATGGTTCACTTTTCAATCCTGATTCCCAGTAACAGGTCAGAGGAGACTTGAGTATTTAAATTGAGCACCCCTCCCCTACACACACACATACACTTCCCATTAAAAATCAATGGCAGTGATGAATGAGCTTCTAGGGCTCATTTCAGAACTGGGGGGGGTCCTAGCAAGCCCTCTATAATTCCAACACTGCTGCAGACACAGCAAACTCTTACTCCAGGTGAAGGGTGCGGCATGCCCCCCAACCTCACCACCATTTGATAATTTCCTGTACTGGGTTGCCAAGAAGAGATGTCTGCCTGCATCACCAACATCAAGTTAGGTGGTGTGATGGTGGAAGAAAGCTGTAAAGGTTTTTACAACAGGCAAAAGCAGGATTTTCATGGTAGAATTATGCCTCAACCTACCCACATCTCAGTGGTCCATCTGTCTCTCTAGCACCATACCCATGTTGTGTCTATGTGAAAGATGAGGGGCTCCATTATGTGGGGTCATAGGAGAACTGTAGAGGCATTATCTGGACATGGTTTCTGAAGCAGGCATAGCTGTGTCAGGATGGGAGTCAGACCTGCAGGCAATGAGAAGCAGCCATCCTGGGGAAAGGGTAAATTATATAAAAACAGATAGATGTGATTCACCAACTTGACATGGTCTGATCATTATTCAGCAGTGGAGCATTTTAGCAGACAGTGTGCGTGTTAACACTATCCTCTCGGCATACCTATTAATCATACTGATTCACACAGGCTGTCTAATTGGTTTCTCTTTGGTTTGTTGAGGGGTCCAGGGACAGTGTTTTGTATGGGCAGGTAAACACATGCACAGAGTGAAAGGTATTTTCTTTGACATGGCTATAGCAAGCAAAGGCAGCACTATAGCAGAACCAAATACAAAAGGCTTTTTCAGTGATCTTAGACCAGCCTTCTGTCTGTCTATCTGTCCGTCTGTCTGTCTGTCTCTCTCTCATATCCTCATAGCTTAGCCACAGGTTCATCTCTAGCTAGCAACAAGTTCTTTGTTTCTCTCCAGTCAGCACCAAGTTCTCTATTTGTTTCAGTCACAGCATGCTACATCCTGAAAGGTGGATGCCAAATCATAGTTTCACTTCCATTCACCCTCTGTCCTTGAGTAGCTACACAGGTCCCCACTTCCACTTCCCAGTCTTGCCCCCATATGTCCTGTTCTCTTTGAATCATTTCATGCACAGAAAGAAGCTGTGCACTAGTGCTGTGTTTGGTGCTAGAGCCACATGAAGCAGCAAGTTCCAAACTTAGCAAAGCAGGCACAAGGGGTAGCATTCAAAAGCACTCAGGAAAAAGGCAAGACAGAAAACAACTTAATCCTAAATTGTATTTGCATGCAACACATATAGCAAATAGTTCAACTACTTATTAGTGGTTAGCGTGGCTATAAACAACAAGCTGGAAGTTGCATAGGAAGAGCAACTTCAGACATATGAACGTACATTACTGAACACTAGTGCTCCTAAAAAAAGGGATCCTATGCTTAACCCCAGTGCTTTGATCTGCTCTGCACCTCCTTCAGAGGGCATCCCAGAGAAGGTCTAGAGCAGACCAAACTGCTGATGGGATTGCCGAGGGTCTACAGAATCTGTACCTGTGCTTTGAGTGACAGTCAGACACCAGGCTTTGGCATCTGAAAAAACATCCTCCTTACCTATGCACGGCAGACCAGCTGCAATTACAATAGGCTGCAGCACATGTTGGCTTGAATCACTTCTTTTTATGAAACATCATAAAGATAAATAAGGTAGCATCTTTTTGCAGAACTGTGCATGGTTTACAGCGAGGTAAGTAAGAATCAAAAAGTGAAAATTAACAGAGGACACTTGCAGATTAACAAAGAATACTGGGAGAACAATTGAGGTCACTACTTACTTAGTTGATATACAGCAAGGTAAACTGAAGGTCAGTAAGTTGCAAGGGCCAGATGGTACACATCCAAGGGACCTCAAAGATCTAAAGGATATAATACTGGGCACATTGGCAGTGATCTTCCAGAAGTCACAGGAAACTGCTGAGGTACTTGGCGACTAAGGGCCCCATATTCAGAGTCGGTCAGTTGCGTGCGCATAATGGTGTGCTGCTCAAATAAGTTGGGCTGGACAGCTCTGGCATTATATTCAAACAGACTGCGTGATCAGAGCAGACCTTGCAATCTGTTTGAATATCAGACCCTGCTTGTGCGCCGCGCAGCAGGGGGTCACCATGTGCAGCGCAACCAGGATGTAAGGCTGAATACCATCCATAGGGGAACTGCGTTGTACACACTGGTATGTGCCACAGCCCCATGGGCAATATTTAGCCCAAATATGCAGATGAGCCTATTGGGCATGCATGATGCAATGGGGCCAATTGCACGCCCATTATGGGTTCATCTGCATGGCTGCACCGCCAAGTTGTGCGCTGGGTGCGCTGAGCCAGCCCTCCCAACCCCAATCACAGTTCATAAAAAGAAACCTAAGCCCATTTCCATAGTGTAGTGTTCTCCAGCCCTGATCACAGTTCATAAATGAAATTCCCCAAGCCCCATTTCCATAGTGTAGTATTCCCCCAGCCCTGATCACAGTTCATAAACCAAATCTCAAGCCCTGTTTCCATAGTATGTCCCCTCCCCAGCCCTGATCACAGTTAATGAAATGAAATCACCTGATCCCTATTTTCATAGTGTCCCCCCTTCCCAGCCCCAATCACAGTTCATAAAATGAAATCCCCAAGCCCCATTTCCATAGTGTAGTGTCCTCTCTCCCTCCCCAGCCCCAATCACAGTGCAATGAAATTAAATTCCTGAGCCCCATTTCCATAGTGTGGTGTCCCCCATCCCCAGCCCTGATCACAGTTCATAAAATGAAATCCTCAAGCCCTGTTTCCATAAGATAGTGTCCTTCCACCCAGCCCAGATCATTGGTACAACAATCATAATCCCAATCCCCATTCCTTGGTATCTAGTGGCCCCTCACTCAGTAGGCAGTAACCCACCACTATGCATCCCCCACTTCGCTCCTGCTGGTGACTGGCACAGCCCTCTTCCCTCAGCCAGTTGCCGCCAATCGAACTGTACCAGAGTATGCACATAATATGTGCTCATTGGTCAGGTCCTGACCAATGAGCACATACTATTTACTGAACGAGCTCTGCATAGTTCAGTCGGCAGCTGGCTGTGGCAGGGTGAGGAGGGCTAGGCCAGTCACCAGCATGGTTTAGGATGGGGGGTACAGTGTGGTGAGTTACTGCCTCACCGTGGTGCAGGTGTGGGGACCACTCAGACACCAAAGAACGGGGATCAGAGTTAAGATTGTTGTACCAGTGATCAGGCAGGGTGGGGGGACACTGCACCATGGAAATTGTGCTCAGGGATTTCATTTTATTGCATTGTGACTGGGGTTGAGAGGGTGACACTACACTGTGGAAACAGTGCTCAGGGGATTTCATTTTATTGCATTGTGACTGGGGTTGAGAGAGGGTGACACTCACACTGTGGAAACAGTGCTCAGGGATTTCATTTTATTGCATTGTGACTGGGGTTGGAGAGGGGTGACACTACACTGTGGAAACAGTGCTCAGGGGATTTCATTTTATTGCATTGTGACTGGGGTTGGAGAGGGGGTGACACTACACTGTGGAAACAGTGCTCAGGGGATTTCATTTTATTGCATTGTGACTGGGGTTGGAGAGGGGGTGACACTACACTGTGGAAACAGTGCTCAGGGATTTCATTGCACTGTGATCAGGGCTGGGAAGGGGAGACAGTACGCTGTGGAAACGGGGCTCGAGGGATTTCATTTTATGAACTGTGATTGGGGCTGGGGGGGAATGTGTGCCTGACCCTAGACTGTGCTCGGGGCACCAACCTACCCCACACATAGTTAAAGTAGGGTTTCAAAAGCTTAATTATGTGCCGGCACAGCTGACAATTTTTGTGCTTTGGGGGGTTTAATATTGTGATGTGTGGCTTATGCATGGGGGAACCCTCATTTGTATAGGCGCATCACAATATTGCACACAGCAGTGCAGTCGGAGGTGCGCGGTACATCGATGGCCTTTGAATATGGCCACGCCCCTGATGGCCCGTGTAAGTCTGGAGATGTGAGGAATGTGCCATGCATCTTGTCTTAATATGTGGCTCTAGAGGAGGGCAAATTAAAAATTTGCCAAAGAATTGCTGCAGATATCCCCTTGTGTGTGTCCTCACCCATGTAATCTGTAGATAGGCAGGTAGGGTTTGGACCATGAAAGTGGAGGCTTAGCTCTGTCACCACCCGCAGGGGGGAATCACTGGGGCCACTGACAGGGTATGGGGCACCTGCAGGGGTGGAGAATGAGGGGTTGAAAAGAGTTGAAGCTCCTCCTGACTTCTGCCTCACTCTTTGGCTCTTCTGGAGGATACAAGACACAGGACAGCAGCCTTTCAGCCATTTTGCAGCACTCCTTGGGAAACAACATTAATGGATTACTATAAGCTCTATGAGTAGGCTGAAAATGTGCACCCTTTTAAATTTTGTTGAGAGATTGCACAGTGTCCTCCTTTTCATCTAACTAAAGGAGCCCTCTGACTCTGAGAGGGGATTTTGGCTAAAAGCTGGGGCCCTCGTGGGCCATCCACCAGCCTTCATACCTGTAGCAACAAAACAGAGGCTAGTTCCCTTCTAGGAGCTGTCATCTCATGTTGCAAGTCAGCAGGACTCCTCCTTCGATAGCACTGAACTCAATCAGTTGTAGACTGGGGAACAGGCTGGCTAGCAAGACCGGGAGTTGGAGCTGGTGCCATCTCAGGAAATGGAGGACTGGTGTTTTCATCAACACCCCCTCTCTGGGATCTCCAGCTGCCAGATAAGTTTCATGAGCAGAGGAACAGGGAGGATGCTGGAATGACCATATGGCAGTTGCTGCCGATGGGAGACTGAACCCATTAGGAAGCTATGCTTCCTGTAGGCACTGGGTTTCGGCGAGCTTAAGGTGCAGGCATAGCATGCAGTTTGGACAGTATCAGGGTTTCAGGTGGTCTTGTTAACATAAATAAATAAATAAAAGCAGCTGGATAATGGGGACCTCATGGCCAGCTTGGAACCCAGCACACTGGGCCACTAATATAGGCATGAGTCCATCATTGGTAATAGCCTTTTTATTAATAGTACATATTTCAATTGTCAAGGATATCCAAAAAGCTTGCATGTGGCATTTTCAATCTGCTTCTCTATGCTCAGTCTCATTGTGCTGTGGTAATGAGAACACACTTATACTGCCTGCATCAGTTGTAAGGTCAGTTTATAAGAAGCATTTGTCAATGGCGAATGTTTGCTTGCTGGCATTAGCAGTGGAAGTGTAGGAGTTAGACAGATGCAGTATAGGAATGGCAGTGATGTATTGAACTGACACCAACTCCACCCCCCCCTCGCAGAGATGGACAGGCATTGGGGTGTACCTTTGGGTTGTCACCCATAACGATCATGACATTTCACCTCACCCTACCCTGCAGACACTGTCAAGTGTCGAGGTGTGCCTTGGGGTGTTTGGGCTTTACAGTCACCTCATTCCATAAGGAAATACAATGAAATGGGTGCAGTATAGGTGTGAACTCTGGGGCCAAAATGTCCAATGTGCACCTCAGTGCCTGTCACTGGCTGCGGGGGGGGAATGGCGTGAGCATTACTGTCGACAATCCCAAGTTACACCCCTGATGCCTATCAGTCCCTACAGGGTAGGGCATTATGATCAGAAACCCTAAGGCCCTGGGCATGTTTTGATATTTTTAGTCTAAGTTTTCAACATGGGCTTTTTGAGACCCCATCGCATGAACAGTGACACTATCAGTCTGTTAGTCGAAAGGTGATTTTGCACAGTGACTGCGCCATTAACGCCACAGGTGCAAAAACACATTTCCAACATGATATGAAAAATGACATCTGTACTGTTCATGAGGAGATGTAAAAAAATGGTAATGTTGAAAATCTGGAGCGAAAATATAAAAAAACTGGTGAAGTCACGAGCGTGCATGGAAACTGCGTAAAGGCACACCTATAATGCAATTATTGGGGGAATTTTTTCACCAGATTTTCAATATAGGCATTTTGGGACCTCCACTCATGAACAGTGTTACTGTGATTTTCTTAATCTGTCCCGAACACTGATTTCCCACAGCGACTGCGCCATTCTGCACTGGAACTGCGAAAACACATTTTGGCCAGGATGTGAAAAATGACAGCTATACTGTTCATAAGAATGTGTGGGAAAATGCCAATGTTGAAAATCTGGAGTGAAAATATTACGAATTTGTGAAGTTATGAGTGTGCATAGAAACCACGCAATGCACTCTCATAACACAGTCATTTTTGGGAATTTTTTCACCAAATTTGCAACATAGGCTTTTTGAGAGCCCACCTCATCAACAGTGACACTGTCATTTCATGAATTGGTCCCAAAAGGTGATTCAGCGCAGTGACCACGAAATCACCTTTCAGGACAGAATAACCAAATGACAGTCACTGAATTCATGAGAAGGGGTCCCGAGAACCCCATGTGAAAATTTGGTGCACGAATTCCAAAAAATGACCGAGACATGCACCAAAGTTGAAAAAACCCATCGCACCTCACTTGGGCAACGTGCATTTGCCTACCGGGCCCCCCTATGGAAGAATGAACTCCCTAGGCACCTCTTGGCCACCAATTGTCTGGCACAATTCAAAACTGATCTCAAACAGCACCTAATAACACTGTCTAAGTGCACCTGCCCCTGAGTCCAGCTACACCTGCTCTCTCTGCCCCCAGCAAGCACTAGACAGGCCTCAGGTCTCCCTCCCTCTGTCCCTTCTCATGACTTGCACCAGCAATCAGTTTGCGTCATGCTTCTTCGGCACCCTCCACCCCCCTCCCTCTCCCCCAACTCACAGTCCCATGAGTTTCCCTAACAGTCACTACTAATGTAGGCTGCCTGACCATGCCCCCTCACACCCCACCATTTTATTCTAGCATGTCCTCTCCGCTCAGCCTCCCCTCACCCCACCATTTCTCCCTATACCTTATTGCTCTTCTTCCCCCACCTTTCACCTCCACTGCAATACATACCTCTCTCTCTCATGCCTCCTTTCTTCACCCCACTGCCAGCTATCCCCGTCCCTCTGAACTACTGACAAGGCACTTTGTGGCTGCTTACCCCCCCATAAAGTGTTTTTCTTGTTATTTAACTTGTACCTATGTTTTGAGTTATTCTGTAAGTTCTGAATCCAAGCTGTATCGTTCATTGTGCTATACCTTTGCTTTCTCCTATTGAACTTTGTTTTGCAATCTATGATGTGGAACCTTCACAGAGGGTGGGTGTGGGTTGCAGGAGGGGAGCAAGAGAGTCAACGAGGGACCATTTTCTTTTGGTACAGTTTTTTATTTTTTTTATTTTATATGGATGACGTGGGACTTTTGCCACGCTGGGGTGGGCTCCCAGCGTGGCACCTGGAAGTTTTTTGGGGGAAGTGGAGACAATGGGGGATTAGGCACCCCACTAGCCATACAGTGTGGGGGGGGCACATGAGGACACTGGTCTTCTGCCACGCTAGGGTGGGCTGCCAGTGTGGCACCTGGAAGTTTGTTTTTTGAGGGAGGGGGCACTGGAGCCGACGGGGATTGGGCACCCCCATCGGACATACAGTGTGCTTGGGGGGGTGTGCATGAGCCAAGGGAGATTGGGCACCCCCACAGCACAAAACAAAGGGAGGGGTGCACGCATACAACCACTACAATCAGCGGTGGTGACATGGATGCAATTTGCATACTGCTGACGGCAGGGCAGTATGCAAATTACCTACACATTACTACCGCTGATTGTAGCGGTTGTTTGCTTTCAACTGTACGCCACTGCAATCTAAACTGCTGTCATAGACAGCTGGGACATTCATTGGTGTGGTGCGGCCACGCCTGCAAAAATGCTGAGGGCATTGGAAGCGAGGGTGCAACACCTACGAAAACTTGTGTGGTGGCTCTATGTTTCTTGCACATGCGTGCAAGCAAACAAACATAACAAATGAATTCATGGCTGCTACAGGCGGCTCACACTGTGGCAGATACAGGCACTCAGAAGACTGACCACCATGCCAGCTACACAGTGCTGGGTCAGGCCACATGGAGGATGTCCATTTGGTCATCCACCTGCACCCCTCCCCCACCATTGAGGGAGTCCAACAGGTCTCCAAAATCATTACAGTTTTTTCCCATTGATCTGCAATTAGTTTCCTAGGTTTCCCCTGAGTCGAGCTGGGACACAGGGATTATTTAAAGGTGCCATACCATACCATGACTTAAGGGGGATATTGACAGAAACCCCCCCCCCCCCAAGACCAGTTGGCAATGAATGGCTATAGCCAGCTTGCCATTATTTATTTATTTATTTTATTTATTTAAGAATCAGTTTACAACCTTTGAGCCAGAGGCTCGTTTCCAAAGGTACTTCGTTACATAAAGGCATACATTGCGATTCGGTTACATAGCAAAGATTTGCAAAAAATCAATAGGCATTCACCAGAGGTGCCACGTCACATTGTGGACAGACAAATACAATTGGGTACAGGGTACATGTAATTGATAACAGGTATTACACAAGTCGGTATCAAGTGAGCATTCTGGTAGGTAAACATTGAAACAGCTGGCACTGGCCAGGTTAAACCTAGGCATGGTGTACAGGGAAGTGGTGGAGGGATGGTTGGTGAGAGCTGCCTGGGGCATTGTCAAGAGAAAAAGAGGTGGAGGCTATGTTCAGAGACAGGAGCAGTTACGAGTGCTGAAGATGTGGTTCCGAAGTGCAGTTTTGAATGTGGAGATGGTGATGGCATTGGTGATGGTGGCAGGGAGAGAGTTAAACCAGGTTGGGGCTCTATAGCTGAAGGACCTCTGGCCACGGCTGGTTCTTGTTCTGGGGACCTTTAGAGTGGTCCTGTAGGAAGGTACCGTGTTGCAATGGTGGGAGGGCTCTGGTGGATGGATGCCATTACCCCGGGGGGGGAGAGCCCGAGTAGGTTTTTTTTGGTGAGGAGACAGGTCTGGTATCGGAGTCGTTCATCCAGGGTAAGCAGGTTAGCATCGACATATAGCTGACAGGTGTGTGTGAGCCTGGGGGCACCAGTAATCAATCTGCATGCTTTATTCAGGGTTAGGTGAATTTTGTTGAGTGCAGTGGTGTCGGCAGCACCGTATACTGGTAGACCATAGTCTACAAGGGACAGAACGGACGATGTAACAGCTAGCCAGAGAGCATTTGGGGGAAGGCAGATTTTATGGCGGAATAGGATGCCAAGCCGTGTGTTGGTGGCGGATGTTAGGGTGTCGATGTGGTTGTTAAATGTGAGGGCTGAATCAAAGGTAACCCCAAGGTATTTGTAGGAGCAGACTTGTTCCAGTGGTTGGTTGGTGCTTGGAAGGATATAGAGTGGGTGGTTGCTAGCTTTGTTTTGGGGGTGTGAAAAGAGCATAGTTTTGGTTTTGTTAAGATTGATGACGAGTCTGCGCCCTTAAACCAAGCCTCAGCACTGTTGAAAGACTGCTGTAGGAGTCCTGTAGGGAGATGGGATTATGATGGTGGCAAAAGGACTCGCGCTGCCTGCATACAGCAGAATTTTGCCAGAGCATGCACTGGGCAGGGTGTTCAGATACAACGAGAAGAGAGGGGCCCAGGATGGAGCCTTGGGGACCCCAGAGAGAATGGGATGGTATCGGAGAGTGTGTTATTAATCTTGACACACTGGGATCGAGTGTCAAGATAGCTAGCACACCATGCCAGGGGCCAGCCGAGAGACCAGTGAGGCAGAGTGCATTCAGCAGCAGTGGATGGGAGACAGTGTCGAAAGCCTTTGAGAGGTCAATGAACACTGCACCAGCTAGGAGCTGGTATCCAAGGAGGAGTGTAGGAAGTTGGAGAATTAATAAGGGCAGTGCTGGTACTGTGACCGTGACGGAAGCCATGTTGCTCTGGGCATAAGATGTTATGCTTAGCCAGATAATCAGTGATTTGAATGGCCACCACTTTCTCCAGGGCTTTAGAGAGGGAGGGAGGATGGAGATTGGCCGGTAGTTGTTGGCCGATGACCTGTCGCCTCCTTTATGAATAGGTGTGATAATGGCTGTTCCAAGCTGTGGGGAATTGTCCCAGGCAGAGTGACTGGTTAATTAGGGTTTGTGAGAGGTGCAAGGACTTCATCTAGCACCAGCCTGAGGATGCTGGGGTCCAGTGAGTCACTGCCGGGATTGTTGCCATTGAGAGCTTTGATTAGGATGGGTCTGGCTTCCCGGGTGGAAATCTTTCGCAGGAGGAAGCTGGGGTGCTGGAGGACAGGGGGAGTTTGGCTGGGGGGAGGGTCAAAGAAATTACTAGGGAGGACTGAGCTAAGGTCAGTGAAAGTGGTGTTGAACCAGTTAGCTATGGTGGCAGGCTCTGTGGAGGTTGTGCCATTTCTAGTGAGCTGGGATGGGGCAGGGGAGCAAGCTTTACCATTGAGTTGCTTAATATTATCCCAGAAGGTCCGGGCTGAGCCCCAGGAGGAGGTAAGGGAGGCCTGGTAATGGTCTGCCTTGGCTTTCCTGATGGCCCATGAGCATTTATTTCGGGCTGCATTGTATGCTTGCCTGTCAGACAGACGACCTGGCATTAGGCATTCTGGTTTCAGTTTTATTTAGTGGTTAAAATAGTAAATGCCCTTAAAATATGATAAGCTATGTTTGATGGTGAATGTTACTTGAGGTGAAGTCCTATATATGTACGGTTTACACTGTTCTGAAACTGCAATTTTTTTCTCTACCCCTGCTCATATAGCATGTTATTCATGGTTCCCAAATAATGTTAAAAGTAGAACAGGTGAAGCATACATGTTTGCACTGATTGTGCATAAACTTGCTGGATGGTAAAAAATACTTGAATTCATAAATGCATACTGGGCTTTATAAATGTTTGGAATCTCTTAATTGGTTTCATTGGGTTAGGGGCACAATAGACTTTTTAAACAGTCAGTGTCACCTGCTAGATGCTGTTTAACGAAAGAGGGGACTGCAACCCTCAGCTACCCTCTCCCTAATTTCCCCAGAATCAGGCTCCAATTCCTTTTTATACAACTGGAGCTCAGATTTGTAAGACAAGTCCTTCACAAAACAAATGAGGTAATACCACACTAGAGTCAGTGGTCCCTTGGCGTGCTGATTCAGTGGGCCTACTTGTAAGGAAAACTACAAAAACAGTGGAAATTAGTTTAGTTATGATATTAATCTACTTGCAAACACAGTTTGCCATATTTAGGAGAGCGCTTCTTTTTAGATGAGCACTTTTGTTCAACAAGCACAGTTCATGCTGATGGCAGAGCTGCTGCAGCCATGGTGTACTGAGACCTTGTTAAACACTTACAATGTCTCAGAAGAGAAGGGGGGCAATACAACCAGAACAGATGATGGGTCATTGGTCTGTTCTGCCTGACGTTGTCTATGGTTCTGCTTGTAAGTTAACTTAATTGATGATGGTTACAGAATACAGCTCAATTAAGCAAGTGGGGGCGTCTTCTAGAAATTATTCTGAGCCAGGTGATCAGTTAAGAAACACAGAAACATAGAATATGAAGGCAGATAATGGTCACTGGGCCCATCCAGTCTGCTTATTATTTTAACCTTCATTTTTTGCTGGAGACCCAATTTGTTCTACGGCACCATCTCTTTCCCACCCTTCCTTACCTCTGCAATTCCCTTGTGCCTGTCCTAGGCATTTTTGAACCTCACCACTCTTTTCATCCCCACTGCCTCCATTGGAAGGCTGTTCTAGGCATCCACCACCATTTCTGTAAAACAATTACTCACATCCCACCTGAATTTATTCCCCTCCAGCTTCACAGCATGCCCCCTTGTTCTAGAGCACCTTTTTCTTTGAAACATACCCTCCTCCAGTACCTCATTAACCTCTGTAAGGCATTTAAAGGTTTTTACCACATCCCCTCTCTCCCTCCTCTCCTCCAGGGTGTACATATTTAGCTCTTTAAGCCTCTCCTCATACGGCTTTTAATGCAGACCCTGCATAAGTTTGATAGCCCTCCTGTGGACCGCCTCCACTCTATCTATATCCTTCCTGAGATATGGTCTCCAGAACTGCAGACAGTACTCAAGGTGATGTTTTACCACTGATCTACATAGCGGCAGTACCACCTCCCTCTTTCTGCTGGAGAAACCCTTCCTATACAACCCAGCATCGCACTAGCCCTTCCAACTGCCTTGTCACACTGTCTGGCCACCTTTATGCCATCCAGTATTATTACCCCTAGGTCTCGTTCCTGTTTGGTCTTTGTCATTATCATTCTGCCCATTTCACACTCTGCTCCTGAGCTTCTGTGGCCCAAGTGCATTATAGTATATGGAAAGTGCTTATTCTACACAGAAAACAGTGTATTCCCAAATCTTGTTGTACGACAGTTCAAAGGTCAAAATAGTTGTTGTACTATCGTTCTGACGTCACATCGATAGTAAATAACTTTTCAGCTTTGAGCTGCTATCTGATTGGCTGAAATGGTGCTGTTTCAAAAATTACACACTAAAATGGTGGAGGTGCTTAGCAAGCAGTAGGGCGAGCAGTTCATAAACACAGTTTGGACACGATCTGCTATAGTCAGCTCCATGTGTCCGAACTGTTAATTTGAAGGTTTTCTTCTTTTTTATTACTGGCACAGTTATGGGATTGGAGCAGAGTGGAACTGCTATGAGGAGGACTGGTATCTTCGGAGATGGGATTGCAGAGAGGAGGACCAGAATCTTCTGGGATGGGAGTGGAGAGACCGGGAATGTAGCAAGGACCGAGGCAGAAGTGTGAACACAAGGTATGAACCTTGTGAAAGTAATCGTTATGTATTTCAGGGGAACCATATGCTATATAAAATAGTGGATGGGTTACCATCCACAACTAAGTCTGTGTTTCCATCTCGGGAGTTGATGAAATCATAGAGACCTCTTGAGCTTTGCTCTCAAGGTCTCTATGACTTCATCAGCTCCCTCGATGGGAACACAGCCTTGTTGTGGATGGTCACCCATCCACTATTCTATATATTTTGCACTTTTTTGAATAAAAACCCAGTTGCCATACCCTTGATCACTCCTGCAGTCTTTTTAGATCCCTATCTACCCCCCCCCCGGCATGTCCACACTGTTGCAGATCTTGGTGTCATCCATAAAGAGGCATATTTTGCTGGCCCAGTGGCACAGAGGACAGAGCCACCCATGTCTCACCTGCCATCACCCCAGTGACCCATGGTTGGGAACAACCAAGGGCCTCTCAGGGGCTGGCCAGGGGGAGGAGGATTGACTGTTCCAGTGGATGCTCTCCTCCAGGGAGGTAGGGAAGATTGTCCCAGCACAACACCACAAGCTAGGTGACCATGGGTGGCAGTGCAGCTGGAGTGACAGTTCCAGGTGGGGGATGTTCCCTGATGCAGACATAAAGCATGTCCTCTGACAGGCACACGTCCAACTGCCACCTCCACAGAGCACCTGAGGGTCAGGAAGAACACCAGAAAATGCTGCAGGATGCCACCCTGTGGAGCTCCGCAGACCCCACACCAACCACTGGGCACAAGGACCACTGATCTGAATGTGGGCACCAGAAGGGGGCTTGGGAGACCCCCAGAAGGCCCTGCACAGGGGGAAATCTGTAGAGCACTCCATGGCCTAAAATGATAGGTCCCAGAGACAGCGGGTGATAGGTTGGGGGAACTGCAAGGGCAAAAGCGGGCCACCAGCAGTGGGGAGAAAAAAAAGAGGCAGACATTTCATTCCAGTTGCACTGCTATGTTGCTTATAAAGACATCGAAGAGGATCGGTCCCACAGCTTATCCCTGAAGTAGCCCTCTGGTGACCATTCCTTCCTCAAAGTGAACTCCATTTACCACTATACTCTGTGTTTTATCCGCTAACCGGTTTCTTACATAGAAACATAAAAACATAGACTTTGATGGCAGATAAGGACCACTTGGCCCACCTAGTCTGTCCATTTACCCTCCCTACTGTAACACTGCTGACCTTACTTGATCTCTAGCATTTACCTCCCCACCCTTGCATTAACAATAAGGTTCCCTTTTGCCTATTCCATATCTTCTTGAATCCCTTTATCATTTTACCCCCACCACATCACCTGTGAGGCTTTTTCCAGGCATCCACTACTCTTTTGTGAAGAAGTACTTCTTCTGCTTACCCAGGCTACCACCTTATTATTACTGAGTCTGGGGTTTTACTGATACAACTCACTCTTTTAAGGTCTGGAAGGCATTTGAAGGGTGGAGTAGGGGCCATCCCAAGCGGGCAGACCCTCAATGCTCTATTATGCCAGTTATTCTGGAGAAAGTGAGGGTGGCCCTCCCACCAGTTTGCTGGTTTTCATGTAAGGCCACATAATTTATGACTGTTTTTGCTTTGGCATTCTGTGGAGCATTCCAGGTCTCTGAATTGGTGCAATCTGCACAAACTGAAGTTGCTGCAAGCGTAGAAAACTCAGGTGTGATAGTGACCACAGTAGGGGAGCTGCTCCAGAGTAAAACTGACCAGAAGGGTATTGGCTGCCAGTGTGTAGTAAAGGCCCCAGCAAAGTCAACATGGGACATAAAATCCTTGGTGGCTGCTTACATTGCAAAGGGTGAGGCATTCCTCTGGTATGCAGATGGAAAGCCCATAACAACCCATCAATTCAGACATATTCTGGGGTTGGCAGTCCAGTAGGCCAGTTTGAATGTAAATGAGTACAACACCCATTCCTTTAAGATTGAGGCAGCAACAACTGCCAGGATCCAGGGACTCTCAGAAGGTGAGATGATCCAGGCCATAGGTCAGTGACAGTCCCAAGTGTTTTTACAGTATGTCTGTTTACACTTGCTTTAACATTATCTTGCTGTTTTTCAGATTCTCTTGGTGGTATCAAGCAGGTCTGGATCTGTAGACATTCCTTCATCCATTGGGCAGTGGAAAGAGCAGGGTGTCAGCTCAGGGGGAGGAACTATTGATTCCAAGGCAGAAGGTACAGATTCACTGAATGGGGAAGAGAGTCATGTGCAGGAAGAAATGTCTCCCTAGGCTGGCATTGGAGGCCTGACAAGAAAGTTCATCCAAACATCATTCTGATTCATCTGGGTGGGAACGACTTTGGACTCCCGAAAACCATTGCTCTGCTCATAAGAATGAATGAAGACTATGATCCATAAGAGAATGGTGGCTAAACACTAAGCTGATTTGTTTCCACATCATTCAGTAGCTTCACTGACAACATGCAATTGACTTTAAAGCTATCAACAAAACATGCATACGCATCAATCGAAAAATGTAGCTGTTTATGGAATCCATTGGGAAACTGGGGGATTGGACACCCCAAGCGTCAGTGTTATGTTTCTGGGGGGGGGGTGCTGAGAGGGAGGGTGTGGTAAGGGGATATCTATAACTGAAAAATAAATTAAAAAAGGCAATCATGGAGGAACATGGCACACTCCGCCGTGTCCAATATGACCATCACTCTCTACTGTGCATGCACTAGTAATCGTGTATGCACAGTACGTTTGGCAGCCATGCTGGACACGGTGGAGTATGCTGTGTTCTGTTGTGACTGCCAGTAAAACAAAATAGTGCAGTGGGCCATCAGTGTGACTTCCAGTGGAGACAACAAGTGGAGTGCTTCATAGACTTGGAGACAACTGTGTTGCAACTCCAACATGTTTTTCGGTCAGAAGGAATGCATTGAGTTCTTTTCTGATAGCAAGAGGGCTGTGGGGCTACGCCCACTGCAGCCCTAAAAAGGAAGTAGAAGTACTATAGACCAGGGATCCAAACCTCAACTGTGGGAAAATAAAGGTAGTGTCGTACAGAGTCCAACTGTTAAAGAAGGCAACATAGGTTTACTATGGGGAAATTGTGCCAGTTGAATGGTTTTGTTTTCTCTGAGGAAGTAACAAAGAAGTTATACATGGAAAGGCTGTTGAGATAATATAATTAGATTTCGGCAAAGTATTTTACATGTTTTCCTTCCAAAAGCTGGTTCTGAAGCTGAGGAAATTTGAAATTACAGATAATATAGCACAATGGATAGGGAGCAGGTTACACAATAGCGCTCAGTGGATAATGGTGCATGGCACAACATTACACTGGAAGTCACCAGTGGGGTTTCCTTAGGTCTGTGATGAGACCCCTACTGTTCAGAATTTGTAAGGTTTGCAGATGATACATGGCTCAGGAGGTTGGTCAACACCAGTGAGAAGGAAAATAGTTACCGATCCAACAAGTGGCAAATGAAATTTAATTTGGATACGCGTAAAGTCCTTCACTTAGAAACATAGAAACATAGACTTTGATGGCAGATATTTTTTTTTAATTTATTTTAGTTTTTGTAAGTGTACTAGACAAATTCTGCCTACTTTCAGGGACGACCCGGGGGGAGGGGGATACAGATGAATGCCAACTTTCCTTGACCCAGATTAAGCTGTTAGTGGTATTTTTTTAGTGAATGGGGGAAATTTGACAAGGGCACCGGGGAAATTCCCCTACTGGAGAAAATCACATGGGGAGATTATGGAGAAATCTAGAGTGTATTGATTAGGCACAGAGAAATTATCTGGAATGTTATGATGTAAATATTGTAAATATTGTACATAATTTGTTTTTTTCTCTTAGTTTTTCATTTTTTGTTGTAAGGTATTGTCTATGGTGAAATGTAGATTGTTTTTGGTTCTCAGTAAAAACTTCCCCATCTCTTTTCTAGAAGTGCCATGAGATCTTTAGCATCCACCTGAACTGGCAGATGGGACCTTGGTTGAACAACTCATCTGAAAGATGGCACCTCAGGAATGCAGCACCCCCCTCATGCTGCACTACAGTGTCAGTATTGGAATTTAACCGAAGCGCCTGGTGAGGGGAGAGAACCCACAGCCTTCTAATCTCCCAGTCTCAGAGGTGAGTGTTTTACCTGCTGAGCCACTGACACTGCTAAGGACCACTTGGCCCACCCAGTCTGCTCATCTCCCTACCTAATGAATAAGCTGCAGATCCCAGTTAACCAGCAGCCTACTTCCTCCTACCCCCCACTATAGTTGCCTTATATCTGTCCCGTGCATTCTTGAATTCCCTCACTGTTTTTGACTTCACAACCTCCTCAGAAAGGCCATTCCAAATGTTCACCACCCTCTCCGTGAAAAAATATTTCTTCACGTTGCCCCTGAGTCATCCCCCCTCTATCTTCAAATTGTGCCTCTTGTTCTTGTACATCTCTTTTTCTGAAAGATGCTACCCTCTTGGAATTTGTAGATTCCCTTGAGGTATTTTAACATTTCTAGCATGTCCCCCTTCCCTCCTTTCCTCAAGGGTATACATATTAAGCTCCTTTAGTCTCTCTTCATATAGTTTCTGGTGCAGAGCCTGCTCCATTTTAGTTGCCCTCTACTGGACTGCCTCCATCCTGTCTATGTCCTTGCGGAGACTGGGTCTCCAGAACTGCACAAAGTACTCCAGATGGTGTTTCTCCAACTGTCTATACAGAGGGATGGCAACTTCCTGATTTCTACTGGTGATGCCTCTCCCTATGCATCCCATTATCCCTCCATCCCACCTTACTGCCTTCTAACATTGTCTGCCTACCTTTAAGTCATCTGATATGACTACCCCAGGTCCCTTTCCATTTTTGTTGTAGTTAGTACCCCCCGCCATTATGTACTCTTCGCCTGGGTTTTATGTTGCCCAGGTGCATTACTTTGCACTTCTTTGCATTAAATCTCAGCTGCAATACTTTTGACCATTCCTCTAACCTTGCTAAGTCCCTTCTCATCCTTTCCACACCCCACTTGTGTATCAACCCTGTTGCAGATCTTTGTACCATCTGCAAAGAGGCATAATTTTTCATTCCAGACCCTCCGCAATGTTACTTATAAAGACGTTAAAGAGGACTGGACCCAGTACTGAACCCTGTGGTACCCTGCTAGTAACCCCCACTTCTTCAAAATGGACTCTGTTTACTATTACCCACTGCGTCCTTTTGTCCAGCTGATTTTTTACCCAAGCTACCACCCAGGGACCCATTCCCAGGCTGGCTAATTTGTTTATTAATCTTTTGTGTGGGACTATGTCAAATTCCTTGCTAAAGTCTAGATAGGCTATGTCCACAGACCCTTCCTGGTCTACTACTTTGGTCACCCAGTCAAAGAAATCTATTAGAAATCATCTGACATGACCTTCCTACTTGGGTCCTGTACCATGCTGGCCTCTAGGTACTCAACAATTCTTTCTTTCAGAAGTGATTCCATCATTTTCCCTATCACTGATGTCAAACTAGCAGGTCTGTAGTTTCCTGCCTCTGCCTTGCTCCCACTTTTGTGAAGGGGAATCACATCTGCCCTCCTCCAGTCCTCAGGTACCACATCATCCTCTCATGATCTGTTAAAAAGGGTAGTCAGCGGTGTCGCTAGTTCTCCACTTAGTTCTTTTAGAATTCTGGGGTGAATCCCATCAGACCCCATTGCCTTGTCCACCTTAAGTTTTAGGAGTTCTTTCAGGATCCTTTCTTCTGTGAATGGACTGATATTGACCCCATTATCCAGAGTGCTTCTATTGTTTGGTTTAGGTTTGTCCCCTCCTTTTCTTTTGTGAATACTGAGCAAAAATATTCATTCAGTATCTCTGCCTTTTCACTGTCACCCTCTGCTCACCCACCCTTCCCTTTATTAAGCCTCACTATCCCTCTCTTGGTCTTTCGTCACTCTGTAATGTACCTATAAAAGGTTTTATCCCCTTCATAACTGAGTTGGTTATCTTTACCTTGGTTTGGGCCTTTACTATCCTGACTGCCTCCCCCCCTTCCTTCTGCTTTAACTGATACAGTTCTCTGTCCTGCTCCTTCT
Source organism: Neoceratodus forsteri (assembly GCA_016271365.2). Taxonomy (NCBI): domain Eukaryota; kingdom Metazoa; phylum Chordata; order Ceratodontiformes; family Ceratodontidae; genus Neoceratodus; species Neoceratodus forsteri. The sequence continues at coordinate 297,811,145 of JADMNL010000022.1, forward strand.
GTGATTCCTTATACAGTACTTCCTGAATGCTGTCTTTTTCTCCCTAACCTTCCCCGCCACCTCTTTTGAGAACCATGGTGTTTTTTTCAATTGTTTTGTTTTGTTTATTTGCTTCACACAAAGGCTTGTTGCATCTATGATGGCAGTTTTGATTTTTCCCCATTGTTCCTCCACCCCTCCTTCCTGCTTTTTTGCTAGTGCATTCCTTAGGCATTCTCCCATTTTCCCAAAGTCATCCCTTCTAAAGTCCAGTACCCTCGCTTTTGTATGGCTTGACTCTATGGCTTTTTGTTTATCATGAACCACACTGTTTGGTGGTCGCTTGTTCTCAGATGGCTACCCATTTCTAAATGTGAGACCCTCTCACCATCCCCATTTGAGAGTACCAGGTCTAGAACTGTTCCCTCCTGAATGGGTTCCAACACTAGCTGCCTGAGGCATGCCCCCTGTAGGGCATCAAGAATGACCCTGCTCTTGGATGTGGCTGCAGCAAATGTACTCCAGTTAACATATGGCATATTCAGGTCCCCCATCAACATTATTTCCTCTTTTTATGCCATTCTAAGGATGCCTCCTATCATTTCCTTGTCCATTTCTTCCCCCTGAGATGGGGGCCTGTATACAACCCCATGCAGATTGTGGTGCCATATCCTGTCTCCAAGGTGACCCACAGTGCCTCCTCTCCTCCCTGTTTACCCTTTAGTTCAATTGTTTTGATCCCTTCCCTTATGTAGAGAGCTCTTCCTCATCTTTTACCCTCCCTGTCCCGCCTGTAGATTGTGTACCCCGGTATGTTGACATCCCAGTCATCATTCTCTGTGTACCATGTTTCTGTGACTGCCATGATATCCAGCTGCCCCTCTTCCATCAAGGCCACTAGTTCAGAAAGCTTGTTACCCAGACTATGGGCACTATTTTTTGATTGCCTTACCCCTTTTAGCCCAATTCCTGTACTTATGCCTTTGTTTTTTTCTCCATTTACCCCTGCCCTGCCCCCTATCAACCTCTCTACCTTGGTGTTTACCTCACTAACTATCCTGTTTTTTGGAAGGAGGCTGAGAATTCCCTGCTCCTTTTCAGTGCCTCCCCCCTTAGCTAGTTTAAAAGCTTACCCATGAAGAATTTAAACCTATCACCTAGGATCCTGGTTCCTCTCTCAGAAAGATGCAGACCATCATGCCAGTATAGGCCTGTATCTCTCCAAGTAGATCCCTAGTCCCCAGTGAAGCCAAAACCTTGTGTTCCACACCAGTTCTGCAATCATTCATTAAATCCCAGGGTGCAGAGTACCCTAGCCTCACCCATACCATAGACAGGCAGCACCTCCGAGAAGGTTACCATGCATGCTGCTTGTCTAAGGCCCCTCCCCAACTCCACAAACTCCTCCTGCACTGCTCTGATGCCATTCCCAGTTAGGTCATTTGTCCCTATGTGGACAATGATGTCCAGCCCCCTCTCCCTCCCTCTCCAAAGAATTCTGGTCAGGAGTACTATTTGAATAGTATCAACTAACAGCAACGGGCCATGAGAAAGAGCTAGGAGCCAACATTAATGGAAATCTTTAACTGTCATAGTAATGTGCACTGGCAATGAGAACAACAGTGGGCAGTATTATAAAGGGCATATCATTGCAAGAGTAATGTGATTCTACACTTAACATGGGTACTGTTAAGGCAGCATTTGTAATAATGTGCACAGTTCAGGTCTTCTCAGTACAAAAAGGACATTGTAGCAATAGAGGGGATGTAGCAGAGAGCAAATAAAATGAGCAATGGGATGGAGAGGTTTGGGGAACATCTGCAAAAGCTAAGCATGTTTTCCCTAGAAAAAAGGCTATGAGAAGATATGATTTCAGATTTTGAAATTTGACATGGATTGGCTAGGGAGAACTTTTTCAGCTAATTTAGGGCATTAGAGCTACGTGATGTACCCTACACTTGAAATGGATAAAGTTAGGGGTAATATGAGGAAGCAGTTTTCACCCAGAAGGTGGTAAACTTATGGAAAGAAAAAAATTATTCCCAAAGGAAGAAGTAAAACTGGGGATAATTTAATCTGTTAAACACAAGTTGTGCCTGTTCCACTTGGAAAATAATATTGCTGGCTACACAATTAAGTTCATTGGTGAAAGTAGAGGGGGGAGGGTAGAGTCATGAACAGCAAACCTCATAATAGAACTAACATAGAGATTGTATATATAAAAACTAGAAGGGTCATCATGTGACCCCCCAATAATTTGCATAATAGCCCCATAGACATAGAATAAGCCACTTGCATATGGTGGCATGAAAGCTCCTGGTTTTCCACATGATGTCCCATCTAGTGTTTACGTTTGCTATGTGCAGGCGCAAGTGAATGTATTGTTAGGAGAGTGAGTTTTGAGAGGTGTGTCACTGTGGTCCAATGCAGGGCAGCCTGCAAGGGGCTTGTCAGTGTCACACCAATCATCTTACAGACTGATAGTGGTTAAGGGCATTGAGCTGCAAACCTGAAGACCTGATTATGAATCCCATCAGCCCCCACTTGCATACTGAGTGACCCTGAGCAAGTCACTTAACTTCCTTGTGCACCCAGGCCACACCTGGAAATAATCTCTGGCTTAGTGTGCCTTTTCTGGTTAAACAATGTCCCCTTCCCCCTTCCCTTTCCTCCCTGTTCTGGCTTGCTTGGTGGAAACTTCATGGAGTTCAAAGGAGAGAGCAAGGCCAGCTCTTCCCTATGATCTACATTACCCTGCCCAGCAAGCACAGCTGATTTGTCATGATCAGTCTGCTGTGTTCCCTCCTTAACCCAGCATCATCCCTAGTGCCGGCTAAAGTCCCCCCACCCAACCATTTTCATTGTGTGACACCAGGGAGCCCACCATCAGTGCTATCAAACATTATGAAAAGCCTTCCTCAATCTCTCATGCTACTTCCAAGTTAATATTCTGGCACAGGGGTGCCCAGTCCCCCCACCCTGCCCATTTTGATTGTGCAACACTGGGGAGCTCACCCCTGGTGCCACAAAACATAACACTGACACTGGGGTGTCTAATCCCCAGTGTTGGTACCCGAAATAAAGAAAGCCATCCCTCACAGTTTCTTTTAAATACACCCTGTAATATAGAAAACTGTCCATCGATGTCTGTTGATGCTGCCACCATTATTGTCACCCCTCTAGACCCTCCCACTCTGCACCCACCACCCCAGCCCCCCCCCCAGCCCTTACTTACTACTGGGGCTGCAACTCTGTAATCCTCTCTGGATCAGGGACGCATCTTCATTCTTCAATGCTGGACAGTGAGCTGAGGAAATCAGGTATGCAGTTTAATGTATTTCAATGGGTTTCAAACTTGTCATCATAACTTGGTAATTTTTTAATATTTTTGCCCAAAATTTTCAACATGACTTTTTTCAGATCCCTCCTCATGAATAATGACAGTGAAAGTATGCAAATCTGTCTAGAATGGTGATTTCACAGTTGCTTTATGAAATCACCTTTCAGGCAGCATTTAAACATTTTCACCACCCTTGTTCATGAGGTGGGGTCATAAAAAGGCTATGTTGAAAATTTGGTGTAAAAATATTAAAAATCAACAACATTATGAGACTATTTTAAAATGTATGAATGCAGGCTTGCAACATTTGATCATTTTCAATATTTTGACCCCACATTTTCAACATAACAATTTCTTCACAGCATCTGCATGAATGTGACATTTTTCAAATCCTGCCCAAAATGTGTTTTCACATTCTTAGGGTGAAATCACCTTTTGGTCAGATTTTAACATTTTCTTCACCCTTGTTTATGAGGTGGGGTCATAAGAAGGCAATGTTGAAAATTTGGGGTACAAATATTAAACACACAACAAAGTTATGAGTATACATTGAAAATTTTCAATGTGCACTCGTAACAGTGGTAATTTTCAGTATTTTGAACCCAGAGTTTTTAGCATAGTAATTTTTTCACATGACCTCATGAATGTGACAGGTTTCATTTTTTAGACCCTGGCCAAAATGTCATTTCATACTTGTGGTGCAAAATCACCTTCCAAGCATGATTTGAACATTTTCTCCACCATTTTTCATGAGATGAAGTCATAAGAATGCTATGTGGGGTCATAAGAAGGCTATGTTAAAAATGTGGGGAAAAAAATTAAAAACCAACAAAGTTATAAGTATACATTGACATTTTTAAATGCACACTTGTAACTGTGGCAATTTTCAGCATTTTGACTCCAGAGTTTTAACATAGTCATTTTTTCACAAAACCTCATGAATGTGGCAGCAGCTGTCATTTTCCAAACCCTGGCCAAAATGTGTTTTCACACTTGTAGTGCAAAATCAGGAACAGTTTGAAAATTTTCTTCACTGTTGTTCATGAGGTCAGGTCATAAGAAAGCTATGTTGAAAATTTGGGGTAAAAATATTAAAAATTAAGAATGTTATGAGTGTACATTGGCATTTTTCAATGCACACTTGTAACTGTGCTAATTGTCAGTATTCTAACCCCTGATTTTTAATAAAGACATTTTTTCACACGACCTCATGAATGCGACAGCTGTTGTTTATCAGACCCTTTTCCAAATTTGTTTCACACTTGTGGCATAAAATGCGGTTTCTGCAATTGTTTTATAAATGACACCTGTCAAGCTCAGAAGGAGTGTTCATAAAAAGGTTATAATTACTGATGACCCCCTTTAATGCATGGACTTAATCCATGTTTCAAATGCTGTAATAACCAGGTTACCCAGTTAATACGCCATTTGCTTCACTCCTGGTTCAGTTCTATAGGTAGCGCGCTACTTCATTGGCTCTTACTCTGTGTGTGGGTGGGATGAACACTTCTACAAACATGTTGACTCCATTTCTTGGTTAGCAGGGAGCCACACTAATCATTTATTTACTTTCTTATGTATTAATTTATGTATTTATTTTTCTACTTTTTTCAGTGTTTATCTGGTTGACCCTGCCTTTAGAACTTCTCAGAATCTCAGATCCTGGTGTTTGTTGGCTTTGGGAGACAGTGACTATGATCAGAAACAGGCCATGGCTGACTACTAACAGCACTATTTATGCATAGTTCCACACTGTGAGCTTAAAAAAAGTGCCCATACTGAAGAGAGACTGAGAGAGACACAGACAGAGTGCGTGTGTGTGTGGAGCAGAGGAACTAAGCAACAGACAGCATGGATCACAGCACAACTGCTTCAGTCAATTTTTTTGGCATACAATCCTTGCACCAGTAATTATAAAAATAAAACATACACAACTATGTGTATATGATGTTTTCTTACACACCCTTGGTGTGTGATGACCTACTAAACCTCTTGAGCTTTGCTCTCAAGGTTTATGGGTCATCACACACCTTAGTTGTGTAAACAAACTTCATAATGCACAGTTGCCTATGCATTATTCTCTGTAGAAACACAGAAATATAGAAAGTGATGGCAAAAGAGGATGATACGGCCTATCTAGTCTGCTCTTGTTCCTACCCCCCTCCCTTAACTGCTATTCAGTGTTATGGTGCCCTTGTACCTATCCCAAGCATTTTTAAAAGTTCACACCATTTTTGCCTCTACCATTCCCTGTGGCAGGCCATTTCATGCATCTACCACCCTCTCTTTTTTTTGCAATTTAAAGTTTATTGAAGTTTCAACCAAAGTAACACTCAAAAACAAGTACAGTACAGAGTCAGAAATACAATCAAAAACTAAAGCCATCTTGACATAAACCTCCTATCCCCCACTCCTGAATCACAAAACCAAAATATGTAAGTAGGCATAGGAATGATACAGTAACCCTCCCCAGTCCATCCACCAACCCCCATGCCCCAACCTCCCAGATCACCTTAGGATAAGTTAATCTCATTCTATGGAAAATAAATAAAAAATCATCAGAATAATAAGAAGACCTCAAAACAGTAAAACAGCTGCTGAGAGCCAAATTAAACTCACTTGGACACCATCTGTTATGATAGAAGAGTATGCAGCATCTCCCATCACCTTTGGAAGAGGTCATGCCTTTGATGAAGTCTGTCAATCTGTTTTTCAACTAGAAGAGCCCGTATGATCTCATCATATCACTCTCTGAAAGATGGTATAGAGTAGTCTCTCCAATATCGCAGAATCACAACTTTCAACACCTCAGAAATCAAAGCTATACGAGGCTTTCAGTGGCCAATCAAAGTAGGTGGATAATTTCCTACCAAACAAATTTCAGGGGTGAAGACCTCCTCCAGGCCCAAAAGCGGGTCCATCAAGCCTTTGATTTTAGACCAAAAAGGGGTCACCTTGGGGCAGTTCCACAATATATGCAATAAATGCCCTGGGGCAAGTCCACAACAGGAACACAAAGGGGTATCAGATCTTTCCATCTGAAACAGTTTAAGAAGAGTATAATAAAGATCATGCAGCACTCAGAATTGGGTCCTTCTATACCTATCCCATTTAATAAATTTATAGAGATTCCACCAAATAGCTTGCCAACGTTTTGAGTCATGTTGCTAATTTAATGCATGCTGCCAGTAGAAACAGACCCCAGTTAAAGAAGTAGGATCAACTGTTTGTAAGTAAGAATACATATCAGCTACTGGGTGAGATTGAGCAGCCAGGGAAATAAGTTTGGGCAAAATCTTGTTATTATTAGTTATACATGTCAGGTAACAGATGTCAGGGCATTAGTCAGCTGCAAGTACTTAAAAGTATGGAAAAGTGGTATAGAAAAGAGGTCCTGCAGCTGTCTGTAAGGTAAAATCTTGCCATGCTCCATAAGGAAAAAAACAGACATGGTACTCAGATGGGGACAAAAAGAGGCAGGGATCTGACGGCCACCAATACATATGTTAGGGTTTGCTATAACAGGTTGAGTCAAGGATCGGGACCAGTCCAAATGGATATATTGTTCTAACTGACCTTTGGCTTTAAGGGACCAGATTGGGGGGGGGGATGATGCAGGGCCTCTGGCAAACTAGATGGTTTAGAGTACAATAAACTAGTAGGATGAATGCCAGCCTTCTGACATAAACCAACCTCAATTTGCATCCAGAGAGGTGTATATACCATGTCAACACTCCCATCCAAAATAGAACCCCATTGCAAAAATTTGGAACCATGCAAGGCTAGATAGTAAAGATAAGTTAAGAAAATGCAGGTCGCCTCTCTCTCTCTCTCTTTCTCTCTCTGAAGTGTTAGTTTGGAATATGCTTGACAGACCACACCCTCTTTCAAGAGGAAGTGGTTCAAGAGCCACTGAAGGGTGGTGAACCAAGCTTTAGCTGGGAAAGCACCCAACATCCACAATGGATAGAGTAGCCATAAAGAATGTTCATCTTAACAATGTTGAAACAGCCACAAAAAGTCAAAGGTAGGGACATCTATCTCACTAGATTGCTCTTAATAGTTTGCAGAAGGGGTGGAAAGTTTAAGGAAACCAAGTCAGAGAGGAGATGTGGCAGGCGAATTCCCAAATATTTGAGAACCTGGGGTTCCCAGGACAAACCTAGGTCACAAATCTCCTGCTTAGAAACATAGATATTGACAGGCATAACTTTGATCTTATCAAGGTTTTGCTTATAACCAGCTTTTCTAGAAAATTTCTCTAATTCAGCCAAAGCCACAGGGAGACAGAATACCAGGTCTTCAATGTGCAGAAGCAGGTCGTCTGCATAAGCAGAGATTTTATATCACACCCCCCACCACCACCACTGATAACCTTTTGATATTCTGAGAAATCTGCAATCTTAGGAGAAGGGGCTCTAAATATAAACAGAAGGGGGAAGGGGCAGCCTTGCCTCGTGCCCTGCTTCAGCTAAAAAGAAGTGTAAGAGAGGCCACTGCAGCAAATTTTCACTGTGGGATGGCTATACATAACTTGGATCCATCTACAGAAATTAGAAGGGATACCAAATTTTCATAGCACCCCAAACAAAAAAGGCCAGGAAACACGGTCAAAAGCCTTTTCTGCATCCAAGGAGACCAGGACATAGGGGTCCTGCTCTCCTTAGACATGGAAATTAAATATAGAAATTTCCTTAAATAATCACTGGACAGGTGGCCAGCCATGAAACCCACTTGAATGGGTGAAATTAGCCTATCCATACAGATTTCAATCGATTAGCAAGGACTTTTGCCAGAATCTTGATATCAGAATTTAACAGGGATATCAGCTGGTAACTAGCTGGCAATAACTCATCCCTGCTTGGTTTCCAGATGAATGTTATCCACACTTGAGTAAAGGAGTGATCCTCTAGCCCTTCAGTTAAGAAAAAATTGAATAAATGAGTGAGGAAGGGTGATAATTCCTCTGAAAAACTGGTGTAGGAATTATTACTGAATCCATTCGGGCCAGGCGCTTTATCCAAAGGGAGTTGCCTGATCACTGCCTGGACCTCTGAGAGCCTAATCGGCTCTGCAAGGGACTTTGGTTGAGATGGGGATAGGCAAGGAAGAGGGGAGATCTTCCAGTTAAGCCAAGATCTGCGCCTAATCATCAGGGGTTGAGGGATTGTCTTCATAAAGACTCCTATGAAACTCCCCAAATGCCTCCATGATGTCCTGAGGTTGAGTAAGAATGGCGTCACCTGGGCTAGGAACCACCCTCGTGTCCTCCATCTGCCTAAGCCTCCAGGCCAAGAGCTGTCCAGCTCTCTCACTGGATTCCAAACACCAGGATTTGGTATGCAGAATTGCCAGCTTGGCCTTCCCAGCAAGCAATTCAGCATATTTTAAATGGGAGACATCAAGCTGATGCCAAACTTTAGGAAGTGAATTGGAAGACAGTCCCTGCTACAAGCACCTGATGTCCAACAGGAGCCAGTCCTCTTCCTGTGTAAGGAGTTCCCTTGCATTCAGAAGCTAACTTTATGCACTCACCCTAGATGGCACTTTTAAGGGCTCCCCACAACCAGTCTAACTGAGAGACTGGCCCTCTATTAATTTCCAACAAGTTAAGGACGTATTCTTTCAAGTGTCGGACCAAGGTGGGGTCTCTTAAAAGCTGAAAGTTAAGGCGCCAAATCCCATCTCTCTCTTTCCCCTCATTTAAGACCTGTATTAGCTCAATAGGCACATGGTCTGAGAGGACCTTGAATACTATTTCAGATGATACAAGGCCACTCAGAGTTTTTACTCACTAGAAAAAAGTCAATCCTAGAAGAAGTTCCATGAGTAGTGGAGAAAAAAAGTGTATTGCCTATCTTTAGGGTGCAACACCCTCCATGGGTCGACCAGTCCCAAGATGTCCAAAAGCTCCCTGAAACTCCTCTGACCTGGGGACAAACCCCACCTATTAGAGTGAGATCTGTCCATGTCTTCCTGGTAGACTAAGTTCCAGTCACCCCTCAGAATTAAGGGTAACTTAGGGAAGGAAGCAAGGTGAAAGGCAAGGTCTGAGAAAAAAGTGTGAATCAACAGTATGACCATAGATGGAGCCCAAAAGTACTTCTGTGGTCCCTAGGCACCCCTGCAGCAAAATGTAATGACCTTCCGGATCTCAGAATTCTCAAGTGAGTTGAAAGGCTGTGCCTCTCACCACTAAAATGGCTACACCACCTCTTTTCAAATAAATGCCCACCCCATATATCTGAGCAACCCAGCATCTATGGAACAAAAGCAACTCGTCCCATAGCAAATGAGTTTTCTGCAGCATGACCATATTGGGATTAGATTTCTGGAGATGCCCCAGAATCATATATCTTTTCCATCTATTTTGGGCCCCTTTGATGTTCCATCACAGAAATTTGTAACTAAGGCTCATTTAGGTAAAGACCTGAAATGATAACCCAACAATATCTAGGAACGTAATAACCCAAGTACAAGTGTTCGTGAAGACCTCCCTCCCTCCCCCATGACTCTGGCCCCCATCCTCTCTCATTAAAAGGTATCCCAGACTCACAAAATATTGACAACCCGAGTCAATAGCCCTTCTCATATACCTCGTGGTCATCTGAGTAGCCCAAGCAGGAAAAGAGAGGATAAGCAAACAGATAAACAAACTGGGCATGCCCTTATATGTGGTATTAAATGAGCTCATGGGCCCAGGTCTAACAGGAAAGTAAGAGCTGAGCCCCCTTCCCCTACCCCCTATACAAAGCAGAAAACCCCTTAACAACCACCCCCAGAACCAACCTAAATGCAACACTGAAGAATAAAACACATTTGCTTTGGGAGAACCCCCTTCACCTCCCACACCCTGTCTTCTCCACCCGAGCCCCCACAGCAATCTTTCATACCCTGAACATTGAATCCTCAAAACAGTAACCCCCCCCCAAAGAATCAGAAATAGCCAGATGGCCTAAAATAGACATAAGAGAGAACATATGCAGTTGGCATGCACAAACACAGTAACAAATGTGCAAACTAGGTAGACCCGAACACCAGGATGACTAGAAGAAAAGGGACCAACCCCCCACTGCTAAAAACCACCCCCCTTAAACACAAGAACACTAACACCAACAACAACATCCCAAACCCCGGTCCTCATGACCAATTCCCCACTACTAACTGGACCATAATTGGTGGATCCCTCTGCTTCATCCCCACCCCCCACCAATCCAACCAAGTCATTTGTAGACACACCAGAGGGTGTAGACAGAATGAGAAGGGACCTGCAGAAACTTGAAGAATGGTCAAGGGTTTGGCAGTTGAAATTCAATGCAAAGAAGTGCAAGATAATGCATATGGGGCACAAAAACCCTGGCACAATATATCAGTTGGGGGGTGAGGATATAGCATGCACCAAGCAGGAAAGGGATCTTGGGGTTGTCATCTCTGATTACCTCAAGGTAGGGAAACAGTGTGACAAGGCAGCAGGTAAAGCAAATAGGATGCTGGGATGTATAGGCAGGGCATCACCAGCAGGAAAAGGGAAGTCATAATTCGCTATACAAGACACTAGTGAGGCCCCACCTGGAGTACAGTGTACAGTTCTGGAGACCATACCACGTAAGGACATAGACAGGGTAGAGAAGGTTCAGAGGAGGGCAACAAAGATGGTGCATGGATTGCATCACAAGTCCTATGAAGACAGGTTGAAGGAACTGAACATGTACTCCCTGGAGAGAGGAGGGAGAGGGATATGATAGAGACATACAAGTATCTTACAGGGAGAAACAGAGTGCAGGAAAACACTATTTTAAGCAAAAAGATGTTCCAGGACTAGAGGGCATGGATGAAGTTGGAGGAGGACGATTCAGAGGAAACATAAGAAAGAATTTCTTCACAGAACGGGTGGTGGACAAGTGGAACACCCTGCCAGAGGAAGTGGTGGGGGCTGAAACAATCACGGGATTTAAGAATGCATGGGATAGACATAAAGGAATTCTAGAGGTCGGGGTAAGGGGAAACAGACTTCTAGGAAAACAAACTGAACTTACAAGCTCAAATGGGCAGACTGGGTGGGCCATAGGCCCTTATCTGCCGACACTGTCTATGTATCTATGTATCTATGTATTAATGTAATAAGAAGTTTACCTTCAAAGTATTCAAAAACATTTGTTATATTTGGCCAGATAGCAAAAAAAGGAAAAGCTTCCAGTGCACTATAGAAGAAGAATGCCATCAAACATAGAATAACCTGCAATGAATAGCAAGGAAAAAGATAGAAATAAATCCCAATGGACACCATGACTGGCTGATTTGGCCCCTAAAGCCATTACAATAGGCATGACAAAAATCCAAAACATTAAGCAGGATCCCTCTATACATAAAACAAAAAGCAAAACTGCTATGGCGAAACAAAGTCATTAAATGGTACTTGTAGACAACAAGAATAAGAATAACAAACACAAAGTCAGAGTTCTTCTAATTTGGAAATCATTCAAAAACTCAGGTCCTCATTAAGCAGCAGTCCTCGGAGTAACAGAAGCAGGAAAACAGTAAAGCAGCCTGAACACCTGAGCCACTTCTTATGGAACCTGCATTCTAGAAAGTTCGATCCCTCAGGAGCAGTAAACAAAGTCGTCACCCTTGGTAAGCTGAATCTATTTAGGCCAGAGAGTTGAATAAGCTGAGGTCTGCAGATCTGGGTCCACCATGCAGTAAAATATGGGATATTAGCAAGCCTTGTAAACAAATGAAGAGCTGACGTCTAAGTAAAGCATCTCTGAGCCCTTGCACACACCAGTCCAATACCATGCTGAGCCATCACAGGCTGAATCCCAGATGAAAGAAACGAACAGCTTCAGGCAGAAAATAACAGACTGAGGCAAAAAATACATGTCCATAAGTCCCTTTAAGGCAATGTGAGGTAGTGAAATTAGGTAGACCTCAGACCGCTCCAGAGAGCTCATTTGAATAAATCAGGGTAGAGCTTTTTAAGGTCTGCTGTTGCCTTACCAGGTTCTTCAAAGCTAACACATTGTCCATTATATTGTACCTGGAAAGTGGAAGGGTAGCGAACCCTAAACTTAACACTCACAGTCAGGAATTTGTTGACTAAGGGATGACAAGTGGCTCTACATTGCCACACTAAATATGGCATATCCTGGGAAATATGGACCCACTGCCCTTCCCACAGGCCTTCCTTCGCCTCCTGAACCTTAGTCAAAATATGTTGCTTATCAAAGTAATTGAGCAGCTTGCAGATGATTGGATGTGGTGGGGAGCCTGAAGGAGGTGGAGGGCGTAAAGACCACTACATATACAGACCCATTTGAGGAGAGTCCTGCTATCTTTTTGAATAGCGTCTGTACAAAGGTGATGGCTTTGGGATCCTTAACCCCTTTGGGCAGGTCCAACACTATCATAATATTATGTCGAGACCACCCTTTCAAATCCTCCAGGTGGTCCTCCATCTTTCTTAAGTGTTGCTAAACAGATACCACTTTGGGGTCCAACTGTGCTTGCTAATTTTCTAAAGATGAGGTCTGGGCCACATTGTCCCCCACCTGGTGGGCTAATGAGTCCAAGGAGGTGCGCATCTTCTGTAGCTCGTCCATGAGAAGATTCAAAGAATTTTTCAGAGAGGCCCTCTTCTCTAAGAATTTTCCTTCATTTAGAGCATTTGTGGCAGAAGCTGAGCAGGAGGCCCCTGTGGCCTGTTGTTTGGATCTTTTACTGTTCTTCTTGTGCTCCAGCAGTGATGGAGTGTGCCGGGGAAAGGTGATTTCTTATCCGGATCCATTCCAAAATTCAGCAATGTCGGCACCAACAGGAAGCTCTGTTAAAATGTAAGTAGGCCACACCAACTAAATTGCAAATGTTAAAGAAAACTAGGTAAAAAAAAGAAGCAGAATCGGCAGAGGGGAGTGACAGCAAGCAGCAGGCACATCCTCTCAGGCAGCCATCACATGACCTCATCTACCACCCTCTCTGTGAAAATGAAATTGTGTGTCTTGCACCTGAATTTGCCCCCTTCCAGCCTCATATCATGAACCCTTGATCTAGTGTGATTCTTGATCCAAAACAGGTCCTGAACCTGTACCTTGTTTATTCCATTTAGGTACTTGGAGGGCTCTATCATGTCTTCTCTCTCCCTTTGCTGTTCCAGGGAATACATGTTTAGGTCCCGCAGCCATTCATCATATGTTTCGCTATGCATTCCATGTATCATTTGTGTTGCTCTCCTTTGCACTATTTCCAGTCTGTGCATATCCTTTTTAAGGTGTGGCCTCTGAAACTGGATGCTGTTCTCCAGGTGTGGCCTCACCAGTTATCTATACAGTGGCAGGATGATCTCTCTTTTTCTGCTGGTAATCCCCCTTCCTAAGCAGCCGAGCATGCCATTTGCCCTTAGTGCTGCTTTTTCACTTTGCTTGGACATTTTGAGGTCATCAGCTATAATTATTCCAAGATCGCTTTCCTGCTTAGTGGATTTCAGTTTTATTCCTCCTGGGTTTCCTCTTCCAAGGTGCATGATCTTACATTTTTTTTGCATTGAAGTTTAGTTGCCATGTTTTTGACCATAGTTCCAGAGTCCTTAGGTCAGCCTTCATCTTTTCTGCTCCTCCTGGAGTGTCTACCTTGTTGCCATTTTCGTATCATCTGCAAACAAACTCACCTTATCTTCCAGGGCTTCAGATATGTCACTAACAAAAATATTAAAGAGTATCAGACCTAGCACTGACCCCTGTGGTACTTCGGTATCTACCCCTCTTTCTTCTGATAGGGAGCATTTCCTAGTACCCTCTGGGCCCTTCTGCTAAGCCAGCTCTGTATCCAGTTCACCAGTTGTTGCCCTACCCCCATGCTGTCTAACTTATTTAGTAGTCTTCTATGTGGGACCGAGTCGAAGGCTTTGCTGAAGTCCAGGTATACTATGCCTATTGCAGAGCATTGATCCACTATTTTGGTTACCCAGTTGAAAAAGTCTATTGGATCAGTTTGGCATGATCTACCCATGGTAAAGCCATGCTATTTTGTGTCAAATTTGCTGTTTTCTTTGAGAAAGGATATAATCCTCACCTTTAGAAGGGTTTCCATTATTTTGCCCACAATTGAGGTGAGGCTTAGCATCTGTAATTGCTTGCATTCTCTTTGCTCCCATTTTTAAGTTTGCTTACACGCATGTGCAAGAAACATTATGTGGCAGCTTAGTAGAGAAGTGGGTTGTGGAGGCACAGCACTGTAGCAGCCAACAGAGGCACTATGTTTGGGAGCTTGGCACTGGTAGACGAATGGAGGCACAGTGTGCTGAAGACACTGGTCTCCGAGAGTGCTACCAAGTTGAAACGTTTTCACCACAGCAATCAGGGGTCACCTCGTCATTGCAACATCAGCCATTCTGCTGCAATGAGGGAGTAACCCATCATTGCTAGGCGGAACCTTGCCAAGTGTAATATTGTTTGTGAAGCCGCCACCATGTTCACACACAATATTACACCCCCCATGCCAAAGGGGGTGCCCAATCCCCCTCAGCATCATGTGCCCCGAGGAACATTGTTTTGCTGATGGTGGGGACCAATCCCTGTTGGCTTCATTCCCCCCTGTCATTTGCCAATGGGGGAGCCCACTCCCCATCGGCATAATATCCCCCCCAAAAACATTTGGTTTGTGCCGAGGGGGTGCCCAATCCCCCTCAGCTCTTGCCCTCCGATGTGCCGATGGGGTGCCCAATCCCCCATTGGCTACAGCCCCCCAAAACAAATCAGTGGGGTGACACACTGAGAGCCCACCCCAGCATGCCAAATGACCCTGTAAAAGGAAAACCGTCCAGCAATGTTATTTTTTGTGTGTTTTTTTTCTAACCTGCAAAGCAGAAAACGGTCCCTCGTCGAGTTTGGTGGCCCTCCCACAATCCGCACCCACTCTCTGCACACCCCGCCTCCCCACACACACACCCTCACTCCATACTTACCTCTGGAGCCAGGCGCGATGATCTTCGGTGGACCGAGAACATGTCTACACTCTTCAAAGCCGACCATGAACTGAAGAAATGCCAGTAATCTGTATAATGGCATAAATAGGGGGGTTTCAACTTTGTTGCATATCTCAGGCATTTGGGGAATTTTGACACCAAATTTTCTACACGGGGTTATTGGGACCCCTCCTCATGAATTCAGCCACTGTCATGGCATTACTCAGTCCCGAAAGGTGATTTCACGGTCACTGTGTGGAATCACCTTTCAGGAATAATTAACAAAACGACAGTGCCAGTGTTCATGAGGTGGGCTCTTAAAAAGTCTATGTTGAAAATTTGGTGGGAAAAATCCCCAAAATGACTGTTTTATGAGTGTGCCTTGTGCAGTTGCTATGCACACTTGTAACTTTGCCAATTTGCAATATTTTCACTCCAGATTTTCAACTTTGCCATTTTTCCACACCTCCTTATGAACAGTACAACTGTCATTTTTCACATCCTGGCTGAAATGTGTTTTCGCACTTCCAGCGCAGAATAGCACAGTCGCTGTGGGAAATCAGTGTTTGGGACACATTAAGAAAATCACAGTGACACTGTTCATTAGCAGATTAGTACAGTGTCAGTGGCTCAGTAGGTAGCACACTCGCCTCTGAGGCCAGGAGATCAGAGGGCTGTGGGTTCAGTTCCCACATCTGGCACTTGGGTTAATATCCCAGTACTGACACTGTAGTGCAGCATGAGAGGGGTGCTGCACTTCTGAGGTGCCGTCTTTCGGATGAGAAGTTAAACTGAGGTCCTATCTGCCTGGATTGGTGGTAGTTCAGGTGGATGTTAAAGATCTCATGGCACTTATCGAAAAGTGTAGGGGAATTTCCTCGGTGTCCTGGCCAAATTTCCCTCATTCACTAAAAATACCACCTACAGCTTAATCTGGTTCAAGGTCAGTTAGCCTTCATCTGTATCCCCCTCCCCCGGGTCGTGCCTGAAAATAGGCAGGATTTGTCTAGTGCACTTACCCGGTCAACAAAAATTAAATAAAAAAGAATAAACAAAATTAGCAGAGGTCCTAAAATGCCTAGGTTGAAAATTTTGTGACGAAAGTCCATAAAATTACTGTGTTATGAGCGTGCATTGCGCAGTTTCCACGCACGCTCGTAACTTCACACATTAGTAATATTTTTACTCCAGATTTTCAACATTGTCATTTTTCCACACCTCATTATGAACAGTACAGCTGTCATTTTTCACATCCTGGCCAAAATGTGTTTTCACAATTCTGGCGCAGAATAGCACGGTTGCTGTGAAAAATCAGTGTTCGGGACACATTAAGAAACTCACAGTGACACTGTTCATGAGCAGAGGTCCTAATATTCCTATGTTGAAAATTTTGTGATGAAAGTCCATAAAATTAGTATGTTATGAGTGTGCATTGTGCAGTTCCCACACACGCCCGTAACTTCACAAATTTGTTATATTTTCACTCCAGATTTTCAACATTGGCATTTTTCCACACCTCCTTATGAACAGTACAGCTGTAATTTTTCACATCCTGGCCGAAATGTGTTTTTGTACTTCCGGCGTACAATAGCGTACTCGCTGTGGGAAATCAGTGTTCAGGATACATTAAGAAAATCACAGTGACACTGTTCATGAGCAGAGGTCCTAAAATGCCTATGTTGAAAATTTGATGATGAAAGTGCATAAAATGACTGTGTTACGTGCATGCGTTGCGCAGTTTCCATGTATGCTCGGAAGTGCGAGCATTTTTACTATTCCCACTACAGATTTTCAACATTGTCATCTCTTCACTCATCCCTATGGATGGTACAGCTGTCATTCTTTATATCCTGCCTGATCTGTGTTTTCGTACATGTGGTGCAGAATGGCACGGTCACTGTTGGAAGTCAAAGTTTGGGACACATTGACAAAATCATGCTACCACTCTTCATGAGAAGAGGTCCCAAATGCTTTCATGAGGTGGGGTCACAAAAAGGCCATGTTGAAAATGTGTGGTGCAAATACTAACAAACGCCTGGGGCGTTAGCGTTTCTAACCATAACGTCTCACCCTGTACAGATTGACAGGCATCGGGGTGTGCCTTTGGATTGCTGACTGTACTGCTCATGCCATACCACCCCCACTCAGTGACAGGCATCGAGGTGTACCTTGGACTCTTCGGCCCTACAGTTCACCCCATTCTCCTATGCTGCACCAATTTCAGCGTATGTCCTTATGGAATGGGGTAACTGTAAAGCCAAACATCTCAAGACACACCTCAACACGTGTCAGTGTCTGCAGAATACAGTGAGGTGACATAGCATGAATGTCATGGGCGATGACCCAAACACTTACCCCAATGCCTGTCCATCTCTACAGGACGGAAGTGGGATTGGCGTGAAGTTCAATACTTCACTGCCATTCCTATTCTGCATCTGCCTACCTCCTGAATTTCCAATGCTAATACCAGCAAGCAAACATTTGGCATTGACAAATGCTTGTTATGTAGAGGGATAAACATGGCCTTTTCCCAACCCTTTGGGACTTTACCTCGCTCAAGTGATAAGTTAAAAAGATCAGCCAGGGGAGCTGCTAGTTCCTCTCTTAGCTCTTTCAGCAACCTCAAGTGTACTTTGTCTGGTCCCATGGCCTTATTTACATTCATTTTCTCCAGTTCCTTTAGGACTCTTTCCTTTGTAAGAGGTCCTGAATATACTGCACCACTGTCTGTGTTGCTCCTTGTAAAGAAGGGCCCGCAACCTTCCTCCTTCTCCTCCTTGGTAAACACAGAGCAGAAATACCTGTTGAGGAGTCTACTTTGTCCTTATCCTCTTCGTTCCTCCATCATCCTTAGCTAGTCTGACAATACCTCCTCTTGTCTTTCTCTTCTCACTGATCTATCTCTAGAAGGTTTTGTCACCCTTCTTGGCCTCCTTGGCTATCTTCTCCTCTATTGTTGCTTTTGCTGTTCTGATTTCTTTGCTTGCTTCATTTAGTTTCTCCTTGTAGTCATCTTTGTCCTTGTCAGATCCAGTTTTCTTGTATTTTCCAAAAGTCATCCTTTTTTCCGTGATCTTCGTGGCTATGTCCTTAGAAAACCAGAGTGGTTTATTTTCTTCATTGCTTTGCTTACTCTCTTTATGCAATGATTTGTAGTTTGTCGTAGAGCTGTTTTGAGATGTGTCCAGTATTCTTCAACATCCCTCCCTCATTCAGTATTTGCTAGGGTTTTCTTGAGATCTTCTTTCATTTTAGTGAAATCTGCTCATCTAAAGTCCATGACTGTAGTCTTTGAGTGCTTAGTTTCCATTTTTGTCTTAACAGGAAACCATATCATGCAGTGGTTGCTGACCCCAGGCGACTTGCAACTTCTACCTGTGAAATATTGTCCTCATTTGTGAGTACCAGGTCAAGGACTGCTCCTCCCCTTGTTGGATCCCTCACAAGCTGTTTTAGACTCGATATGCGCACAGCCTCCAGAAAGTCATTGTTTCTGATTGAACTTGCTGTGTGGGTACCCCAATTTATGCCAGGTAAATTGAAGTCACCCACCACTATCACTTCCCCTTTACCACTCATTTTGTGTATTGTTTCTAAGATTCTTTGTCCCCATCCAGCCCTGTTGCTGGAGGACTATAAAATACTCCTACTTGAGCTACTGCTCCATTGCCAGCCTCCAGAGTTACCCAAAGTGACTTGGTTTCTGTATTGTCATTTTGGGTCATAATGGCTTTTATACCCTCCTTTACATACATACTGTACATAGCTGCCACCCCCAACACACACCTGTTCTACCAGTTCTGTCCTTCTGGAAAAGACAGTATGCTGGAATAGTTGTTTCACAGTCATGGTTATTGTTGAGCTGGGTCTTGATGATGACAATCCAGTCCAGATCTGCTTCCATGACAATAGCAGTGAGGTCAGCTAATTTATTAGTTAGACTCCTTGTGTTTGTGAACTTAGCTTTCCAAAATTGGCTTTCCTTTTTTGGTGCTATGCTCTATGTTTCATTTATTTGTTGTTTTGGACTCCGATCCTTTTTTACTAGGTGTTTTCTCTTTTGTGAACTTATTTCCCTTGATTTGGTGGGGTTTTGGGGGAGAGGTAGCAGGGCACTCTGATACTGCCTTCTTCTCCCCAGTGCCTAGTTTGAATGGTCGATGATGACATCCAATGCCTGTCCTAGTGCTCTCACATCTTCCCTAGTTAAGTGTAGACCACCATATTTAGAGACCTCTGTCCCAGAAGTCCCACCACTTCCCTAGGAAGAGATGCCTCCTTTCTTGGCACCAGCTCTGGATCCAAGTGTTTAGCTCCTCTATTTGCTCCTTGCAGATCCTTTGCACACTGCCTCCTCTTCCCCACATGAGGAGGACCTCTGAGAAGGCAATGATTGATGAGTGAGAGGTTAATGCATCTCCAAATTGAGATATGTGCTTTTTGATCTCCTCGACTGTCTGATCCATCAGATTGTTAGGTCCTATATGGACAGAAACACCTGTGCATTTACCCTCCCATTGTATTAATTTGTTTATGTGATCAGTACCTCTTTTTACAGAGGCCACGGATAGGCATTCGACTACCACCTCTGTCTCAGGACCCTGATTTATTTGTGATCCCATTCCTTGGATCATGGAATCACCTACAATCAGAATTTTCCTGTTTTGTTTGCTGTTTGATTTCTTTGATGTGCCACCTTTGCATATTTTTGTTGTGTGACCTGGTTGGCAGTGTTTAGAATTAGCATTATATCCCTTCTCCTTCTCCTTGGTGAAAGGGGTAAATCTATTTGCCATTTGGATTGGTGTCTCCTGTTTTGAAAGCTGCTGCTGGAACTTTTGAGATTTTCCTCAGGCCTTCCTTATCACCTGCCATTCTCCTGAACCAGGGTTGGTTAGCTGATGCTAGATGCTCCCCTGTTGGAGATGGTGTGGTGTACATGGGCGAGAGGGTTTATGGTTGCCAAGCAAGCTGTGGAGATGTGTGATTTGAGCCCAGGATTTTAGTTTTATTTCTCCTATTGTCCAGCATGTTGGACAGTGCCCTATTGCCTGTATACCTGCCTCTGAAAGAATGCACCACGCCACTGGCAGTTTATGATGTCTATATTCTACCAGGAGTTTAGCTAGGATGAAAGATAAAGAAAAAGAGAAATACACATTTTTTTATATCCTATATCTTTGTGCTTTCCCTGCCTCTTCCTATTCCTAGGCAGGAAGTGTGAGTGTGATCCAGCAGCTATAATGTGTGAGTAGCCAGGGGACAGTGGGATTTGGGGAGGGAGGGAGGGAGGGTGAGTGCTTCCCTGCTAGGAGAGAGTTACAAAAACAATCACCTAACTTCTTTGTGCAGCCCTCGAGAGCCTCAGGCAGTGCTGAAAACTGCTATTTAAGGTCACCTAAGGTCACTCACCAGCAATCAGTCACCAAGTGAGGTTTCAGTCACTCCCACTTTGAAAGAACCACTTAGTAGCTCCTAGAAAAACAGAAATAGCTGCTATGTGAAACAGCCAGACTTCTGAAGCAACTGGCTGAATTTCTGAGAACACACACTCCTATTTAAGGTCACCTAAGATCACTCACCAGAAATCAGTCACCAAGTGAGGTTTCAGCCACTCCCACTTAGAAACAGCCCCCACTTAGAAACAGCCACTTAGCAGCTCCTAGAAAAACAGAAATAGCGGTTTGCAAATGTGGGGTAAAAATGTGAAAAACCAACTAACTTATGAGAAAACATTGAATTGTTCCAACATTTACTCATATCTTTATTTTTACAGATATTGGCCCCTAATGTTTAGCATATCCCTTCTGTTACCCCACCTCCTAAACATGGCAGCCGTCATTTTTCAAATCCCCACTGAAACTTGTTTCCATAGCCACACAGCAAAATCACCTTTGGAATGGGATTTTAAAAATTCCACCTGTCTTGATCATAATATCAGATCATAAAAAGACTGCTGGACATTTGAAATCAAAATGTAGGAGCCCACTTAAAAGTAGATATTGCCTTTCAGCTGCCATGTTCCGGGTAATTACAATTTATAAATGTGAAAAAGCAGGACACCACTGAATAAGAGACATTGTAGTTCATCTGCTGTATCTTGGGCAAATAAATAGTAAAAATGTGTACAAGCAAGACCTGGTACACAGCAACACCAGCAGCAAACATTTGGCTCTGACAAATGCTTGTTATATATAGGATCTCTATGATTATTTTTTCCCCCTATTGTTTAACCAGGTGAGACACACTAAGCTGAAAGCTTGTTTACAGGTGCAACCTGGGAGCACAGGGAAGTTAATTGACTTGCTCAGGGTCACACAGTATGCAAGTGGGAGCTGTGGGATCCAAACCCAGGTCTCCAGATTTGCAGCTCAGAGCCTTAAACCACTGCGCTATACTGCCTCCTCCTATTAGCATGCTAGGGGGGAGAGAAACAAAAGCAAATCATTTTGTTAGGTAAAGATAATACCTTTATTAGGCTAATGAAAAGTTAGAGATACAAGTGTTCAAGGACTATATAGTACTGCCTCCTTCAGGCATATTATGCAATGTAGGCTGAAGCACCTTGTGTAGGTGTTTGATTAGTAGCAGTGATGCAAGTGAAAAAAAAAGAGTCTTGAGTAAATTTTGAAGTGATAATAAATGTCAGATTAGTAGGTATAAAGTCATTATTTACATTCCAGCTGTTGTCACAGTAAAGCCCGCATGGTAGCATTAGAAATGCAGGCAGAAATTGCAATGAATTAAAGGAAGGAGACGTGTTAGTAAATGTAAGCTAAAATACTAGGGATAGAAACAAGTTTTGTAATGCTGATGTGCATCAACCAGCGGCTGAGTAGAAGGTGTTAAGAAACTATTGCCACATAGTATTTTGTTATGGAGCAGTCCTTTATTATACAAAATCACACATACCCCCATAATGCAAAGCATCATGGGCTGTATATGTAAATCACCACAAAATATTATGCTGGTTCAACTTTAAAGGGTACCTAAACAAGCAGTTTTTATTTAAACTGCAAACTCCAAACTCTGGCTTCATAGAGAGGTAAAGTAAAGGCTACTGTTTACATTTATGTTAAAACTGCATTTCTGTGAATAACATACATGCAGTTTCATAGCTTTTGAAAAATGTAAACATCGGCCTTTCACTTACAGAAAACAGCCTTGCCTTCTCCCTAAGATGCCTGCCAACTGTGTTAAGTGATGAGTTATGATGACATCATCGGAGTCAGAGCCAGAGACCACTATAAATTCTTATAGGCTAACTAGTTCTTTTTTCCCTCTTTGTTTTGAATTGTTTTACCAGAATGATCAACACCATGTGTTAACATGTGGATTATTTTGATCAGTACACGTTAGGCTATGATTTTGTTCATTTTATTTACTTTAACTTGCTGAAAATGTTTTGCAATCTAGCTGACTTTCTCTTTGGCAAACTGCAGAACAGTATGACACTTCAAATACCTGATGATCTAGTGGTTATGTGATGCCCTGATTTTTTTTTTGTTAACTAGGAGACACACTATGTTGAAACCCTTGTTTACGGATGTGGCCTAGCAGCACAAGAAAGCTAAGTGACTTACTCAGGATCACACAGCGAAGTACTGGTCCGGTCTAATTCCAAAGCTCATGTATTCTTGTTAATCCACAAAAAAAGCTTCTCTTGTATTCTTTTTCCAAGTGAACCCCCTGCACCTAGTCTGCCTTCTGTTGAACACCCCGCCATCCATACCGTGTCCTTAGTACTGCCTGGGGCTGCATATGAACTTGCGGTCTCATGAAGAGAATTATCATACCTCAGACTGTAATCGTATACCTCAGAGAGTTGTGCATACCTACACCGATACAGATCATCAGCTGGCACTGTTAAAAAATACCTCCCAAATCACACTTAAGTCCACTGTTTCAATATTTGGCTTCTTCTCCCACAGTAAACATTGAGTGGATCACCACCCTTCTGCACAGTGAAGGCAGTATGTACAGTTCCCCTGTTGTGTTTTTGTCCCACCTCATTAACCAACAACTGGGTCTTTGTGGAGGGCCAAGCAATACGCCTCAGGACTCACCAGAAAAACTGCTGTTCATGCCCTCACAAGGGCTGCACTTACTATGTATAACAATATTATTAGTAGGAGAGGCATACTAATGCTTTGAGCAAATCTACCAGACTTCCAGTGTCAGTCTACTCCTTCACCTGTGATCTGCAGAACCCCGTAGGACAGTTCCCTGCAAATCTTCTCCAGTACTTTTTAGTGCCCTACTCCACAATGCGAGCTGGTTGGCTACCACCCTTCTAAATCACGAATGATCTATACACAGCTCCCTCAATACTGTCCTAACAAACGTCAACACCCCCCACCTGAGGTTAATCTCCCTGCACTGAATTCAAGTAACACTTTAAGTGCAGCCCTGCCACTCTAAGCATTTGTCATTGCTGGCTGCTTTCATTCTCAGTCAGGTAGTGATCACGGTGCTGGCAACCCTACATTTCAGATCTCACAATCATCTGTTAAACATCCCCCTTCCTGTCTTCCCCTAAACTGAATATAGCTGTACCCTGCTGGAATGGCCTCTTCAGTCCCTCTCTAGCATTGATTCTTCTCTTCTTCTCCCCAAACCAAAAACTGGTGAGCTCACTACACTTCTGCATCATGAATGTGGTTAGTACAGTTGCCTGTGTCATTTTTACATATTAATAATAAACATGATCTTCTGGTAAGCAAGGCTGATAGCAGTAGGGCACAAGGGGAAACATAGGCATTCCTACCCATATAAGATCTAATCCACCTATGATTAGGCACTATTAAATGACGTGCATAATGATGTGCACACTCATCATTTAATAGTGCCTATTCAAAGATAGCCTAGATCTTTTAAGGATAGGAAAGCTTATAATTCCCCTTGTTCCCTGCTGCTATCAGTTTGATCTACTGGAAAGATGTGTTTATGTTTGATATGTCAAAAAAAACCTGGGGACTGTACTACCTACATTCATGAAGCACAAGGGTGATGACCTCACCAGTTTTTGGTGTTGGGAGAAGTAGTGAGAATGAATATCAGAGGGGGACTGAGAAGGCCACTCCTGCAAGGTACTGCTATGTTCAGGGAAGGAGGAAGACAGAAGGGGAGAAATATGAGCAGATCACTGTGAGAAATAAGATGTGGGGCTGCCAGCACTATGATCACTACCTGACCCCATTTTCCTGGCCAATATTCCCCTTCCCATAAAACCAGTTCATGCAATTGTTCAAGGCTGTGTGTGGGTATTAATGTGTGAATTGGCTGCCACTACACATTCAGTCACTTCACTACCAGTCTAGCATTGCTTGTAAAGCACTTTGGGATACAATATGTATGAAAAGCACTATATAAATGCTGATTCTTCTTATTATTATTTCCCATGGATAAAGAAGAGAAGAGACGACAAGCATATTTTTGATTTCCAAGAAAGTACAAACTCTAGCATTGGACTACAGAAGAACTTTGCTACAAACAAGTGGTGGATCTATGGGGTGGTGAAGGGTGAGGCTGTGCCCCCCCAACCCCATTGTAAAGTGCTTGCTTGCTGCTGCTGCATTTCACTTTGTTGAAGAAGTCTGATTTATTGATTGTACAAATGTTTACATTCAAAAATATGGATTACATTTGTACTTTCAGTCAAAACCTACTAGAAAAGCATAATAGCAGAAAAAATTAAGGTTTCATAAAATGTTAAAAGTGCACATCAAGTATGCACACACCCAACAACCCCATTGCAGCATCCTGGATCTGCCATAACCACTAGACCACCAGGTTATTCAAGATTTCAAGATTTGTACTGCACTGTAGTTTGCCAAAGAGAAAGTCGGTTGGATTAAAACACAATTTAAGCATGTTAAAGTTAACAAAATGAACAGAACCTAGCCTAACATGTGTATTGATCTAAATAATACACATGATTTTGAACATTTTGGTGAAACAGTTCTATACAAAGGGAAAAAAAGAACTAGTTAGCACTATAGAGAGCCATATAGCTCTCTGACTTTGGCTCCGATGATGTCATCACTTAACACATTTGGCAGCCATTTTAAGAAGCAGGTAAGGCAGTTTTTTTTTTTTAAATTGGAAGGCTGGGGCGTGGCTTAGCTGCTGAACTAAATGGCAGCTTAATCTGCTGGAGCTGCGCGTGCAGATGTTTATATCCAACGTTTTCATGTCCATGGAGGTTTAAACTAAGTGGAAGAGTTGAGACAGAAATCGAATAGAGCTCCCGTACAAGCTTATGAAAGAATTTTTAAGATAGCTGATAAGAAACTTGCTTGGAAGCCCGTCTCAATACTGCGGCCTGCAAAATGGCGGCAGCGCCGGGCTCAGAGCTCGATTTGGCGTACTTCAATAGCTTATTTGAGAGACTACTTCACAGGATGGATGAAGTAACGGACGCGTCGCATCATACTGCAGAAGCAATCCAAAATTTAACAGGGCGAATAATAACAATTGAAAAAAAAACGCTAGCGCAGGAATCTGAGATTGAGAGTTTTAAAGGAATACAGCGGGACCAGCAAGGGAAAATTAATATGCTAATGGCTAAAGTTGATGATTTAGAAAACCGGAGTAGAAGAAACAATTTGCGGGTAATAGGGTTCCCAGAAGGAGTGGAAAAAAGAGACACGGCCCTATTCCTACAGCGTGCTCTCCCTGAGATCCTGGCCCTGCAAGCAGACTTTAATTTAGACATTGAAAGGGCGCATACAGCCACGGTTCCAGTGCCAATCAAAGGGGGTAAACCAAGGGCTATTTTGTTTAAGCTCCTGTCATTTAAAACACGACAGACCTTGTTACAACGTGCCAGGGAGGTGGGTTGCTTAAGTTGGCAAGGGCATCCTATATCACTGTACCAGGATTTTTCCAGGGAGTTATCGCTTAAGAGGAGAGAGTATATCCCCTTGCGCCATAAGATGCAGAAACTGGGGATATAGTATTTGTTAAGGTACCCCGCTACAATGCGTATAGTGCAAAATGGGACCCCGCTCTTCTTTGAAACTCCCGAAGCATTGGAGGAATTTTTGCACAAACAATCGGGGAATTAGTCTAGCTTAGCCACATGCCCTGACCCCTTAGAGCTAGAAGAGATGGTGACAGACCCAGGAGAGCAGCCTGAGTCATCCATGGGCCTTCCTCACCGAAGCAGGAAAAGAGCAGTGAGAGAAAGTCACAGGCGAAGGGATCACCCCCATATCAGAACTAGCATTCAAACTGAGACAGCGGAGAGAGAGGTGCAACATAGCGAAAGCACGGCCTTGGTGCATTACATGACCTGCAATCCTTACGAGGTGTTGAGATCTCCCTCACCCCCCCAATGCGCACTCCGAGGAAGATATCCCTAAGGCAGAAGTAGACTCCCCGGTTAGTTGTGGTACGAGAAACGTGGTAGTGTTGGAAGGCAGTGCAGTTGAGGAACTGCAGAAGGAGCAACATTCCAATGGTGCAGCACCCGATGACAGCGTGAGAAGCCAGGCCGATGAAGCAACAACATCGAGGCAATTGAGCCCATGAAATGAACAGCAGATTGGGATGTGAATTGGATAAGTACCGCATCCATGTTAAATTTGGGGGAGTGGATGGTATCTGAGCATAGCGGATATTGCCAGGACTGGGGAGCTGTTTATGGTTTCATGTTAAAAATCAAGGCCCAGGAGATCATGAGACACTGAGACTTTGGCCTTGTCAGGGCGTTTTGATCTCAGGGCTGGAGTTAAACCTTCTGTGGGGAGGTTTTATTTGGGGGGCAGGGGCAGTAATTAAACAAAATACAAGCTATGGGCATAACTGAACCCCTAGGTATACTATGGGTGTTGGGAAGCATTTTATAAAGGGTCTGAAGGTTGGGCAGTGGGGGGTAGGTTGCAGATGGGTCTGAGCATCTTAAGAAGGAGGAACTGCAACATATTTTGGGTCTGAAGGGTGGACCTCGGCTAGGATGGGTATAAAGGACGGTATTGGGTGGGGCATGAGGTAAGCCTGACGAGTTATTAGTCAAGGGGTAACTGTACTTGTTTATGGGAAGGAACAGAACAGTATGAAATATAGAGATGGAACTTCTCTGTATGTGGGTAACCCTAGCCTTGTTTTGAAATGGCCAACTGACTGCTAGATCGGGGCAGACATTTAGGAGGATGTAGTCTGTCTCCTGGGGGTACGTCTTGGCATGCAGCTCCTCCCCCTTAATCGCTATGACCTTGGACAAACAAGGTAAGGTGGGGGTTGAGACATGGCCAGTCCACCACGTCCCCAGGAACTACTCTGCAGGTTAGGCCTCTTTCTGAGAGGTGAAGGACCCAGTATGCAGGATGGCTCCAACGAAGCACGGAAGTGCAGTATGTAAATAGGTTTAGTGTGTGGTTGTTTGGGGGGTTATCTATAGGATTTTAGGGTGGTACTTGCGGTATAAGATAACCTGGCTGCCAAGGAAGGTCAGGGGTTTGTATAGAAGCATTGGTGGACTGGTTGTACAGGATAAAGGGAGCCTAATAGTGTCTCAGGATTTGGAATTCCAATCTAGAAGGGGCTACGGGACCTGGTGGGTGGTAAAGCCTTCCGCTCTCACCGGCGGTTCGATGGTAGCATTTCACATTGCGTTGACTCTCGAAGGTTATGACTACGGTTGAAATACCCTGTATCACTTGGAACGTGAGGGGCATGAACTCGCCAGTGAAGAGGAAGAAGGTGATGTCATATTTGCAAAAGAATAGGGCCCAAGTGTTTTTTTTTGCAGGAGACAAAACTAGATGGGAAGGGCCATGGGCTTCTAAATAAGGGCTGGGTGGGTATAGAGATCCATGCGTCAGCAGCTACAAAAAAACGTGGAGTAGTAATATTAGTGCATAAACAATTACACTGGTCTCTTATTGCCTCAAGGGCGGACCCACAGGACAGATGGGTGATGGGGATATTTCAAACTCCTAAGGGGCCTATAGTACTAGGGAACATTTATGGGCCAAATGAGGATGATGCAGCCTTTTTCCACCAAGTTTCCCAGGTGCTTTTAGATATGAATAAAGACAATATGCCCACCATTTTTGGAGGGGATTTCAACTTAGTGCCAGACCCTATGATGGACAAAACCCCTAACACTAGCCATGGGAGAGGTAGGAGAGCCCTGATAAACTGGATGGGTGATCAAGGGTTGACAGATATATGGTGAGCATTAAACCCTAGGGGGAAGGATTATTCCTTTTTTTCACCGGTACATAACTCCTATAGCCGTATTGATTTTTTTTAACGTCCCCGCAGATTACACAGGTAGCTTTGGAGTCGACTATACTCCCTATTGTGATATTGGACCATGCCCCTGTGTGTCTGTCTATAACCTGGGCCCTTGTACCTCAAATCGACCTCTTGGAGGTTAGACCCCTTGTTAATAAAGATGCAAAATTCCTAGAATGGGCTAAGGTGGAGGCTGAGAGATTCTTTTTGGAAAACCCAGCACAAGATACTACAGCTGGGGTTAGATGGGAAGCCTTTAAAGCTACCATGAGAGGTAAGATCATTACATATGCTGGGGTAGGAAGGAGAGCGAGGATCAAAATTGAAGGAATTAGAAGAGGAGATTAAAGAATTGCAGAGACAGCATAAGGAGCAAGAGGAAAGCTAGGCATGATTTTCTCCGTAGGAAGATAGTAGGTCTTGAAATGGAGATAAATTCTCTTCTATCACGTATAGGAACTCTCTATAATGAGGTTGAAGCATAAATATTGGGAAGGGAGAGAAAGGGAAGGTATTAGCATATAGGTTAAAAACAGCAAATGGATAGATACATTGCTGGACTGAAGGATACTGTAGGACAGGTGCATACTAACAGTGAAAAGTTAAATGCAGTTATGAGGGAATATTATCAATCTTTGTATGCCTCAACCAGACAGGTGGATCCCCAAGTAATTCAAGTTTTCCTGCAAACACTGGAACTTCCCTCTATAACTTTACAACAGGCAGAGCTTTTGGATGCCCCATTAACTATAGAAGAAATAAAAGAGGCCTTATTTTCTCTTCAACCAGGGAAGGCTCCAGGGGGGGATGGCTATTCAGTAGAGTTTTGGCAGGCCTTAGCAGATATTATTACCCCAATACTTCAACAAGTTTATGTTCAGGCAGAGGTGCGGGGGGTTTTTCCACCAAAGTTGCGGGAAGCGGTTATTACCGTACTAACTAAAAAAGGGAAAGACCCTACTCTCCCTGGTAGTTACCGGCCGATCTCGCTATTAAATGTAGACAGTAAAATATTTACTAAAGCATTAGCTCTAAGACTGGGTCCCCTGCTACCGCAGTTAATACACCCCTCCCTAGTAGGATTTGTCCCTGGTAGGTTCAGTGCAGATCATCTTAGGACCTTAACCAATTTAGCTCTTATCGCATCTCAATTAGATACCCCAGCGGCAGCAGTAGCTATAGATTTTGAAAAGGCGTTCGATTCCCTGGAGTGGGATTACCTCCATGAGGTGTTGGGTAAGTTGGGAATAGGCCCTAGATTTTGATTCTGGGTAGCAGCCCTGTATACTTCCCCAATGGCCAGATTATTGACAAATTCTACCCTATCCCCACCTTTTGAGTTAGCACGTGGTACCAGGCAAGGTTGCCCTCTCTCTCCCCTCTTATTTGTGTTGGCTGTAGAGCCCTTAGCAGTGTACCTTCGGGATAGTAGATCTATAAAGGGATAGTAGCTGGAAATACAGAGTATACTACCCTTTTATATGCAGATGACCTTTTGGATCTAGTTGCGGATGCAGCTGAGGCGCTACCCTCTATACTCACTACTCTGCGCCAATTCAAAGGAATTTCGGGACTTCAATTAAATGCCATCAAAACCGAAGTTCTCCCCCTTAACTCCAGATGTCAGCCAGAGGTGCTAGGAGACACAGGTTTGAAGTGGGCCAGGAAAACATTACTTATTTAGGTATTCGTTTCTTAGCCGAGATCTCGAAATTATGGGAATATAATTTCCTCCCTCTCCTGGTGGAACTACAGGAGGATATATCCAGGTGGACCAAACTTCATTTAACTCTAGCGGGTAAAATAGCTGCGATTAAGATGATCCTGGCCCCTAAAATTTTTTATTTTTTGGCACATATTCCCCTTTTATTACCACAAAGCTGGACTCAAAAGATAGATAAGGCAATAGGGAGTTTTCTGTGGGAGGGGAAGCCCCCAGATATAGTAGGAATAAATTCCGGGCGCATTGGAGTGTGGGGGGGGTGGTGTCTGCCATGGTTTACAGGATATAAATGGGCATTTCACCTGGCACAGTCGACACATTGGTTGGGACTGGGTACCTCCCTCCAACCACAATGGGTGGATATAGAGCAAGCTGTAAGTCAAAAAATCTCACTGTCACTGCTTCTTTATAATAGTCCCCCAACAAATTTAAAAAATCATCCCACGATAGGGGCAGCGTTGCGATGCTGGGAAACAGTAAGAAGGAAGCTGAAGGTAGATTTACGCCTATTCAATTAACTCCGCTATGGGGTAACAGTAATCTATGTATAGACAAAAAGTGGTATACTGGAGAGTTGGGCAGATAAAGAGTATTGCCAGGTTGGAAGACATACTGGCCCCAGCTTCCCTGGCTGTAGTTTGTTTGCTAACCTTGCAGGTCAGGGTGAGTCGATCCCGACTTCCGATTTTTGGAAGTACTTACAAATACGCAGTGTAGTCCAAAACTATCTGACCCAGGCAGCAAAAAAAGAAGATAACCTGAGTACGCCTTCTTGGTTAACAAGGGGGAAAGGGATGGCCAGTTCAGTTTACAACGCATTCCGAAACAAAATACCTAGCCAAACTGAAAAGTCTAAACAGAAATGGGAAAGGGCCTTACAAATGAAGATTACCGATGTGCAGTGGAAAGAATGCTGGAAAGGGGCTCAAAAATGTTTTATAGATGCAAGAAGTAAGTTAATACAGAATAAAATCCTGCATTGTTGGTACCGCACAGCGGTAGTACTACAGAAGGCGGGGGTAATAGAGTCCAATCTATGTTGGAGATGCAATTCTCAACCTGGGGATTTGGCCCATATACTTTGGTCCTGTTCAATAATACAACCAGTGTGGGATAATATATGTGAAGTGGGTGCCAAAGTGTTAAAAAAGTGTATTCCTAGGTCCCCAGCCTTGCTTCTACTGGGTATGAAATCAGAGGCACCCAAGTTAAGGAAATTGGAATATCGCTGGCTGGTACTGTGGGCCATGCAGGCGAAAAGGCTTCTTGTGTGTAGATGGAGGTCCACACAGATACCTGGCACACAGGAGCTCCTCGCCTCCATGGTTCACATAGCTACTATGGATAAACTATCCCACTTGGCAAGCAACTCTCTAGCAGAATATGAGGAATGTTGGGCTCCCTTTGCTAAATATGCTGTCCCTAAGACTGGAGTAGGCTGATGCTGTACAACCAGGATTACTGCAATGATAACACGGTTACATAGAGAGAACGGTTAGACCTGGCCAATTAGGACTGTATGTATGGGAGATACAATAGTACCCCCTCTTGTATATGGAAGGTACCTAATATTATATAGATTAGTGTTTCCTTTTTTGTTTTCCTGTGTATGTTTTGTTTTCCTTATTAGGGGTGTTAGAAACCTGGATAACACCCAAAACATACAAGAGTCTTTCCCTTTTTTCTCTTCTCCTTTCATTTGTTTTGGGATGGGACTATGAAGCATGGTAACCTTGCCTTTTCATTGCTTTAAGATACAGAATCATATATGGTGGGGTAAGTACAGGTCGAAAGTAACATTATCCTCTTTGTCTCTATGTGGAGTTGTATCTGTAACCAACGACTCATTATTAGACTCATGTCTAGAATAAGTGCTTTTATTTTTGTTAAAATAATGGAAATAATAATAAAAGGTGTAACAGCAAAAAAAAAAAAAATGGAAGGCTGATTTTACATTTTTCAAATGCTTTGCAACCACATTTAGGTAACTTATATAAATGTAGTTTTAGCATTAACAAATTCAGCAGCCTTTCCTTTAATCCCGTTTGAGGTCAGATTTTTGAACAGTTTGTTGTCAAAATGCTGTTTAGGTATCCTTTAAGCAGAAAAGCATGGTGCCCAGGGGCTTCTCACACAGTCTACAAAGGGTGCCAGCAGAAGTCCTTTATTATGTTTTGTTCAATAGGAAGAAGCTATTGTGTTAAAGGGACACTGTCAACCTTTTTTGCATCATATTATTTTTAGGTAAAAACCCACATTTTATGATTGCTTGAGCAGTCAGTTCTTTACTTTTTAAAAGAAAAGAGGGATCTGAATCAAACTACCAGCTGCATCAACATTCTCTATAGAATGTGAACAATCATGAAATGTGTTTTTAAACTAGGGACACAAGAAGCCTAAAGGGGTTGACAGTGTCCCTTTAAGTAGTGGGACATGAAGCCTTTGCCTGTACTAAGGCCAGATTTTGTTTCCTTCCTGATTTTGTGTGGGCTAACATGGCATGCCCTTATCATGCCAAAAAGGAAACTGTGGATCTTTTGGCCATGATTCTCAGTGTTTTTTCCTCTGGTGGTTTTCTTCTCCATAGTGCCATACTCACACAATCTACTGGTAGCACTTCCCATTTAATAATGGCTACAGGTATGTCCGATTATATTGAATGCTGCAGCTGCTTGGATAACAGAAGATTCACTTACTTTATCATTTCTTGTCTGGAATAGACACACCGTGATTAAACTTGTTTCGAAGTGTGAACCAGGTATACAGGGTTATAAGGGGAAAAGCAGTATTGCTACAAAATTAAAGTAATATAAATTATAGATCATTGCAAAGAAACAAAAATACAGCAGCACATTGGAATGAACACAATGTCAGAGCTTCAAGGTACAAGTAAAATAAATGATGATAAACTTGATAGACTTTGAGATTGTTTCCATCTACCTTCTCCTAGTATATGTTCCTATGTTCTACTGTGATAGTGGCAGTGGAAAAAAATATCAACATAATCAGCCTAAAGGAATATATAACACAACAGTATTTATTTGTACACAGTGATGCCAGAATTAGCCTGACAAGCAAAAATAATTATCCAATTGGCTGATCACCATCCCCTCCTTTTTTGTCACTGCCTCTTTCATTTTATTTTTGTTTTCTTAAATAACAGTCTGCCAACAGGACTGTGGGTGTAGGGGTATGCACAGTTACTGAGATTCAGATCTTGGTATGGATTCAATTCCAAATTTGGGGTTTTGAAGAACAGCTCCATACTTCTGTCCCATTCCACCTGAATGTTTGATACATATCTATCTGTCTATCTGTCTGTCTGTCTATCTATCTGTCTGTCTGTCTATCTATGTTACAAAAATTTTTGTTAATGCTCCAGTTAGGGTCAAAGTGATGAAAGTTGGGAAATGAGGTGTTAGGGTTTTCAACACTAACACCCCACCCTCCAAAACCAGGCAGGAAAAGTAGGTGGGGGTGTGCCTTGGGCTTCTCACGCATAACACTCGCCCCATTCCATCTGTAAATAAGGTCAGATGGTAGATTTTATGAAAATGGGGTGGCGTTAGGCTTGAGAGCAAGCACACCACTCTCCTGCGTGCATGGGAGGGTGGGGTGTTGGGTTGGAAACCCTAATGTCTCATTTCCCAACTACTCACTTTGACCCTAACTGACATTAATGTTTTTTGCAACTTATTTCCTTACTTTTTTAAATAGTATAATAGTATCCTTATTTTATTGTGGGCGCACAGGCATACAAAATTATATCAGGTTTTATTTTTATGACCTGTGTCAGTACCCTGGTATTCATTGCCCCCCATTGTACATTTGTGACCAGTCCACATTACTAATAATAGCCACTAGTGCCTAGTGACATCCCTCACCATCAGATTCCCATATCTTCTTAAATTTATAACACCCTTATTGATGGTTAGTGGAATCCCCCCACCCTCCCATGTCTACCCCTGATGTCTAGTGGCATCCCACACCCTCAGATCCCCATATCTGTTTTAATTTATATTTATTTATTTATTTAGTTTTTGTTGACCAGATAAGTGCACTAGACAAATCCTGCCTATTTTCAGGCATGACCCAGGGGAGGGGGATAGAGATGAATGCCAACTGACCTTGAACCAGATTAAGCTGTTGGTGGTATTTTTTCAGTGAATGGAGGAAATTTGGCCAGGACACCGGGGGAAATGCCCCTTCTCTTTTTGATAAGTGGGAGAGCAGGAGAATACCCCCATTGGTTGTTAGTGGCAAATCCCCACCCTCCCATGTCTATCTCTGGTGTCTAGTGACACCCCTCACCCGCCAATATCCATATTTTCTGTAATTAATTTCCCCATTGGTGGTTGGTGGCACTCCCCACCCTCCCATGTCTATCCCTAGTGTCTAGTGGCACCCCCACCTTCTGATCCCCATATCTGTTTTATTGTATAATATCCCCATTGATGGTTAGTGGCACCCCGCCACCCTCCCATACAATAGTTGTTTTATCCATGGTGCTAGTGGCACCCCAACCCTCTGAACCCCATATCTTTAAGGTATTCCCCCGTTGATGGCTAGTGGCACCCCCACCCTCCCATGTCATTGTCAACCTGAAAATAAGAAAAACATCCCTAAATGTCTTTTCTCAAATTTAACAACCTGTAAGAAAAAACCTGTCATGCGGACTCTGAGGTGCAGGGTGATGGAGGATCATCTGACACACTGGCGACCCGAGTTCACACCACAGAGCCCAGGACATACAGTAGCAGAGGCTGTCAGGGGAGGGTTCAAAGCATCCTTTGGATGCCCTCCTGCCCAAGGGGCTGAGCCTGTACTGCTCTGATGTGGCTCCTGGCTGCCCATTGTGGTGGCACATATTTGCGGTGTGGGTGACTACTTGCCATAGGTGTGCTTGGCCAGAACACCATGAGCATGCAGCTGTACTGGGAGGTAGGATAAAAAGAGAAAAATGTTCACCTGGCCAACTGGATGATAGCAGTTGGCCTCCTTGAGCACCACAAAGCCCAGAGGATGTCTGAGCTGATTCCTG
The DNA here is from genome assembly GCA_016271365.2 of Neoceratodus forsteri. Taxonomy (NCBI): domain Eukaryota; kingdom Metazoa; phylum Chordata; order Ceratodontiformes; family Ceratodontidae; genus Neoceratodus; species Neoceratodus forsteri. The sequence continues at coordinate 297,846,429 of JADMNL010000022.1, forward strand.
ATGGGTCTCATGAGGTATGGAGCACCAGTAGGCAAGTTTCCCCCCTCCTGATCTGGGCCATGAGAGGGCCCCCCCAGACAAAGGGTACATTGGGTCGATGGGGTGCCAGCAGTTGTGGGGACAGCAGGATGGCAATGGGGGAGTTTGATGGTGGTGGAGGCCTTGGTTGCCCGAGGAAGGGTATGGCCAGGAGGGCTGGGGAAAAAATAATAAGCAAAAAAAAAAAAATCCACCACCGATCAAACCTGCACCACTCACCCAACCTCCCATTGTGCACCCACCTCCCCACACCCCCCTTGATACACCCTCATTCCCTCATTCATCTAAACTGGCAACACACTGAAAATCCACTCTCTGATCAAAGATACGTTTTGCTGCTGGAACCAGTGACTGCTCTCTGACAATACCTTGCTTGTTAGATAGCAGTCTCCTGTTCTAGCAGCAAGATCATCTTTAATGGGAGAGTGGATTTTCAGTGTAATTGAGACAGTGAGGGTGTGTGGAGTGTCAGGGGTGTCGTCAATGAGGTGCACAGTGAGGCAGTGGAGTGGTGCAGGTGTTGATCTGCAGTGGACTTTATTTTTACAGGTTGTAAAATTTAGAAAAGACATTGAGGATGGTTTTGATATTTTCAGGCTAACAATGACATAGGAGAGTGGGGCAGTGGCACTAACCACCAATGGGGAGTACTTTAAAGATATGTGGTTCAGAAGGTGGGGGTACCACTAGACACCATGGATAAAACAACTATTATATGGGAGGGTGGGGGGTGACACTAACCACCAACAGGGATATTATACAATAAAACAGGTATGGGGATCACAGGGTGGGGTGTTGCCACTAGACACCAGAGATAGATATGGGAGGGTGGGGTACCACTAACCACCAATGGGAAATTAAATAAAGAAAATATGGGGATCGGCGTATGGGGGGGGGTACCACTAGACACCTGGGATAAATACTTTTTCACAAGAATGAAGAAGGAATTGTGAAAAAGGAACTTAATGAGCCATGAAAAAGGATTTAGACAGCTGAAGAAAAATGTTGAGAGGGCATGGGAGCTATGAAAGTTTGCTGTGTGAGAAAAGAGAAAACACGATGGTGGCTCACAAAAAAGGAATTTTTTCTGGCAAAAAAGAATTGACACCTCACAAATAAGTATCCTTTTTCATGAGACCAAAATCCTTTTTCTTTCCAGGAAGCTATCCTTGAAAGTGAAATTCCCATTGAAAATAATGGAACCTTAAAAATGCAATAACTTTGGAATGGATTTATATTTTTTCACCAAACAAGTGAAAGCCTGGTCTATGACTCAAACTCTTTCTACCACACACATTTCATACTACAAATCCACACTGTCTGTGCACAGGGAGATATGAAAAGGCACAAAAGGGGGGAATTTTAAGGATTTCAGAATCCACACATCCGACCAGAACAAAACTTTGCATGTCAAGAGATCTGCCCCATGAAACAGTGCATGTGAAATTTTGTGCAAATCTGTTAAACAGTTGCAAAGTTATTAAAGTGCAAAATCTAAGGTTTAACATTAAAGTGCCTACTGAACCCTAACTATGGGGTCTGACTGTGTGTGTGTGTGTATATATATATATATATATATATATATATATATATATATATATATATATATATATATATATATATATATACACACAGACATATATATATATATATGTATTCATGGCAAAACAGTCTGTTTAATGCATCAGTTAGGGGTTGTTCCACAGCGACAAAAGTAAAATTCTGTGTTAGGGTTGCCACCCCTTGCACCCCACACCAACACTGCCCCCACTATCAGGCATCGAGGTGTGCATTGGGGTCATCGACCCTAACTCTCACCCCATCCCATGTGTAAATAAGCTGAGGTGGTGCAGTATAGGAGAATGGGGTGAGAGTTAGGACGAGCTACAATGCACACCCCAATGTCTGGTAGTGTGGGAGTGTGGGTGTGGGGTAACCCTAACACTGAATTTCTTCACTTTAGGCATTATGGCACAACCCTAACTGATGCATTAAAACAAGTTTATCATGAATTTCTCTTCTTTTGAGAATATGCACTATAAATAGTGAGTGGAATGTGGTGGGGCCACCATGTGAATATTTGTCACTTCACTGCACAAAAACTATATGACTGACTGAAACGAAAATTGGTAAAAGAAGACAAGTACCAGAGTACACCGTGTATCCAGAATTGTGTGAATATCCGTTTAATGGTCGCACAGCACCACGAGCAAATAACTGTGCAGGAACAATTCAGCAACCGTAAGTGCCAGCGACCCAAAAAATTGTCTTAGTCAAAGATCTATTATAAATCTTTCTACATTCCAAATGCCAGGCAAATCAGACGCACGGTTCAAAAGTTCCCTCCCTCACGGAGCGCGGACCATGCGAGTGCTAGGAGCCTGCAGACCTGACTCCCTGCCCAGACACCCAGCAAGCAGCAGATTCCCCTCAGCGAGACCCTTCACAGAGCGCAGACCACGCGGGCGCTAGGAGGTAATAAACTACCTCCAAATAGCAGCACCCTTGTGGAGGATAGCCCGTCGGCACGCTATGGCGTCGACTGCACACCCACCTCCCTCCTCGGCATTTCCTTTATGGCTCCCAATAGTGACATCACATCCTGTCACTCAATTAACAAAGTCCCCATTTCTCCATTAGCAGGTTATACCTGCTAGCCACTAGAGGGACCCTCTGTCCTTCCCCTTTCTACCCCCTCTACCTGTATTACTCTCCCTCTTTGGATTACCTCTCTACCTGCTCAGTCCACTTCTCCCCCTTCTCCAACCTCTGCCTCTGCCACACCCCTCCTTTTGCCCAGACATCTGGCTAACCCAATGCACCACCCTTGCTCTATTGCCCACACCTAGCCTGCCACTACCCCAGTGACCACTAGGAGTCACTATTTCAACCCCATTCTCTGGCCCAAACACAGTCTATGGCAAGACACCCACTACCAGGTTCCTTGCACTCTGCTAGGTCTAAGCCCTACTGCCCTACCAGGGTCTCGAACCCTGTACCCTGTCCTCCAGAGGCTGTGACATTCCCACTACTCCAAAGTGGTATCTATGTTATCTGAAGGGAAATTCAGACACTTGTAATCCCCCTACCCAACTTTAATCAGGGTACTATGAATGCTCACCTCTTCCTCAAATCTGGCATAATGACTCCTCCTACAACCCTGTTACTACTGGTCTCCTCCATTTTACTATCCCTCCCAACATCTATCCCCATCTATGTCCCTTCCCTTCACCACCCCCTCCACCATTTCTGTCACTCCCTTTTTCTGCCCCCTATAAGTCCACTGCTCCCCTCCCATCTATCTCCTGGTCCCATTACCCCTCACCCCTCCTCCCTGCCCCCTCCTTTGGTTGCCTTCTTGCCTCTCTCCCCTCCTACACCTACTCCCCTCATCCAGACCCCTCTACTACTGCCCCCACCCACTGAAAGGCTAAATCCAGGCCCCTCCACGTGCTACGCTACCACCCTACCATTGCACTACTCTTGCTGGTGGCAGGTGATATACACCCTAACCCTGCCCAACCCTTACCCCAGGCCCTGCCCACCCCATATCAAACCCCCCAGCCAGTGCAAACTGCGCCCCCACCCTAGCTTCCTCCCCCGGGGCCTGCATCTTCTCCACCTAAATATTCGTAGCCTGGCCCCTAAGCTCGATCAGCTCCAGGTCCTAGCCATACACTACACCCCTGATATTATCATCCTATCTGAGACCTGGCTAAAACCTAGCCTACCTGATAATAATTTCGCTATCCCAGGGTTCAACATCATATGGCAAGACCGGCCTTCCAGAGGCGGTGGAGTGGCTATCTACATCAGGTCAGCCCTTCACTTCACTGTCACCATTACAAAAACTGTTCCCAAAGCTTATGAGCTTCTGATAGTAAAACTGTTCTCCCCCTCCTCACTACCTATCTTCGTGGCTGGCATTTACTGCTGCCCTGGCACGCCAACCACAATAGTCACCGACCTTCTGGGCCAACTCACTTCCCTTGCCAAATCGGGTGAACTATATGCTATGGGTGACTTTAACCACAACTGGCTAGCACCCACCTTTACCAAAACCCAAACTGAGTTAACTGCTCTTAACCTCTGTCTAACCATCACGGAACCCACTCGCTCTAACCTCAAGTCCGGTAATCACTCACTTCTCAACTGGGTGCTTACCTCCCACCCACACCGGGTCATCAGTTCAGGTCTTCTTCCTGATTCCATTAGCGACCACCACCTAATCTACCTCATCAACAAAATCCACAGAGTTAAATCCCCCCCAAATTCATATTCCTGTGCTCATACAAATCCCTCAATCTCTCCCCCCTCTTGGATGATCTTTACCACTCTAACTGGGTCCCAAGCTCAAACTGCTCTAATATGGATTCAGCCCTTATGCACTTCCAGAACACCTTCCTCTCCGCATGGGACAAACACGCCCCCCTTCGCTGGGCTAGAGTTTGTGGTTCCCACCTACCCTGGATCACTTCCAAGCTAATTGCTTGCCAACAAGCCCATGACAAGGCCTGGTGGACCTTCAAATCCTCACTCCTCCCCGGCGACCACACCTCCTATGGCATGCTCCGTAATAGGTGCACCAAGGCCATCTGCCTAGCTAAGTCTGAATACTTTAACAACACACTTAATGCAAACCTTGGAAGACCTTCCAAATTCTGGAAAGTCATTAATTCCCTTTTCTCCCTTCAAACAGTTAACCCTCCACCTCATCTCCTTGCCCAAGGTAGTCTCCTTTCCGACCCCCGAGAAGTCACCTCCGAGTTTAATTCCTATTTTACTACCTGTGCTCAGGCCCTCCTTGAAGCTCTTCCACCTGCAAACACCCCATCTCCCCAATCCCCTATCCTCCAACCATCCGGTACGAACCCCTTCTCCTTCAGACGCATTTCCCCCACTGAAACCTTAGATGCCCTTTGTGCCCTAAACCCCTCCAAAGGCAAATCCCTGATGGTCCTGACAACAAACTCCTCTTCCTATCTGCCCCCGCCATTGCTACCCCCCTCACAGCCCTTCTAAATCTTTCCTTTAGTACTGAGTCACTCCCTTCCGTATGGAAGCATGCCACTGTTCTACCACTCCCTAAAGGCGGCGACTCTTCCTCTACATCCAACTACTGCCCCATTTCCCTCCTCCCCACCCTCGCAAAACTCCAAGAACAGCTTGTGCTATCCCAACTCTCTCACTTCCTCGCTGAAACTAACTTCTTCACCCCTTTCCAGTCAGGGTTCAGAAAACATCACTCCACTACCTCCTCCCTGCTCAGACTCACAGACCACATCCTCACTGGGATGGACAAAGGGCTAATCACTACTGCTATTTTCATCGACCTTGCAAAAGCCTTCAACACCGTATCCCATTCTCTCCTACTATCCTGCCTTTCCGGAGCTGGATTAGCTGCACCCGCCATAAACTGGTTCAGTGCCTATCTTCTAAATAGAACCCAGTCCACTAAAATAACTGACCACATCTCCCCCCCATCACCTCTGGCATTCTGCAAGGCTCAGTACTCAGCCCCATACTCTTCTCCATCCTCCTAAATGACCTACCAAACTCCTGGTCCTCTTCCACCATCCATATGTATGCTGACGACACAGTCCTCTTCACCTCCGGCTGGACTCACGAAGAAGTCGCCTCCAAACTTCAATTTGACTTCAATAAAATCCATCTCTGGTTCAATAGCAACCAACTCTCCCTAAATGCCAAGAAAACCAACTCGATGACTTTCGGCACCCGGCAGCGCCTATCCAAACTCACCTCCCCCCCGAGATTCCACACCCTAAATAACACCATCCTCGAAGACGTACCCTCCTTCAGGTATCTCAGGGTTTGGCTTGACTGCCACCTTTCCTTCTCCACTCACAACGATGCCATCATTTCCAAACTGTGCCCAAAACTTGGTACCCTCTATAGAAACCGCACCAGTCTCCCTCTTCCTATCAGACGCAAAATTGTTCAGAAAATGATTCTACCCTCTTTCGACTACTGTGACGTAGTTTATAGTTCCACTGCACAATCCACCCTTGCTAGACTAGACCCCCTCTACAATTGATTTTGCTGATTTGCCTTTGATGCCCCACCTCACTCACATCACTGCACGCTTTATCATTCCCTGTTCCTACCTTTGCTAAGTTACCATCGCCTAATTCATAGCACTAAATTCACCTCTAACTTTTGGCTTGGCTCCCTCCCTCCCTATCTCACCTCTGCCCTATCCTCCCCACCTACCCCCTCTCATGCCCTCGGATCTGCTGACCCTAGACTACTATTCATCCCTCACCGTAGGACCACCTCCGGCCAATCTGCATTCTCTTACCTCTTCCCTAAACTCTGGAATGGCCTGCCCAACCAGATTCATCATTCTTCATCCAAACTCCCCCTTTCCTATGCCCTCTCTAACTTCCTTACACCTAATTGCTACTGCCCCAACCACCCTCCTGTTTAGCTCCTCCCCCCGGTCCCCCCTGGCCTGACCAGCGGCCTGGCGATCACTGAATTGTCTGGCTTATATACTACTCTGCGCACTTATACCCACTCTATGACCTACTCCGCACTCCCAATTTCTTCCTTCCCCCCCTTCTAATCATCCTAAGCTCACCAGCCCCACTCCCTTCCTCCCTCCTCACCTAAACTCTCCCTTATACGCCAATGTTTTTCCACCCTCCATCCTGACCCCCACCTTGCTCTCCAAATCCTTGTGTATGGCACTTATGCATTTCATGTTTTGTCTTGTTGTGTACCCTTGTTTGGTATACCACCCCCTTACATCATGTTCTGTACTGTTCTTACCTAGTTGGTTAACCACTACTTGTATACCTATACTTTCTGTGCCTGCACCGTGCTGAACTGCACTGCCAATGTAATTTGTTCAAATGTATTTCTTCCTGACTATGTACATTTTCCTTATTGTGCTACTGTAAGTTCAACTTGTATGTATACCTACCTCCTCTGTAATCCCCCCCCCCCCCCAGGTCACACCGTGAGATGAGCATCTTTTTGCTCAGTGTGCCTTTCCTGGTAAAACATTTTCAATAAATAAATAAATAAATACATTTTCATTCATTGGAGTGGCATTATTCCGCACCTGTTTATGTTTTACACACCAAACCACTGCAAGGCACCTCCATACCACTAGGGCTACCTATTCTATCATTTCAAGCCAGTAGCACTATGGAGAATGCTGTGTGCAAAATGTTAACTGCATCATGCAGTATCTCTGCAGCAAATTATTTTTCCAACATGTAGACAACGTAATTTACATCTCCAGGACATCCACTCCAAATTTCATGTGAAAAGACCAAACCATTCCCGAGATATTCAATTTTTACATTTCTGTACCTTTAAGAAGTCTTCCACCACAAAATGGCAGAAATCATGGCCAAAAATGCACTAAAATAGTGGACATGGCGGCCTAAAAATCAGTAACTGTGAGGTGGGCCAACTTCAAATGGCAATAACTCTGGAACAGAACAACATTTTTTCACCAAACAAAAATTGGCATGTTCCTTAAACAAAGGTCTTTGTACATGGCAAGTGTCAGGTCAATCAACTACACATTGGCTGCGCTATGCATCGCAGAGGACAGTGCAGGAAAATAGCAAAAATAGAATGTTTTGCACTGCACTACGCAAACGCAAAAACAAAAACAGCAATGTTAACGCAAACAGTGATGGTAACAGTGAGGTAAAAGAAAATAGAAACACTAACGGTAATGCAAACGCAAGCACAAATGGTAACGCACACGGTGATGCAAACAGAAATGATAACGCAAACGATAAGAGAAATACAAGCGCAAATGTAAATGAAAACAGAAATGGCAATGAAAATGGTAACGAAAATGCAAATGGTAACAGAAACGCAAACAGAAACACAAACGGTAATGGCAGTGGTGATGCAGAAGGAAACTGTGATGCACTCGACAATGGAAATGGTACCAAAAATGCAAATGCTAAGGCCAATGGAAATGCAAATGGTAACGAACATGCAAACGGTAATGATAACACAATTGGAAATGCAAACGGTTACAGTAACACCAACTATGATGCCAAAGGAAACAGTAACGCAAACGGAAAAGCAAATGCAAAACACGTACACAAACGCAAATGGTAAATCACACGGTGACACAAAAGTAAATGCAAACAAAAACAGTAACAGAAATGCAAACAGTAACAGTGACGCAAATGCAAGCGCAGAAGCAAAGGATAGTGCACACGGTGACGTAAACAGAAATGCTAATGCAAACGGTAATGGAAATGCAAGCAGAAATGCTAATTGTAACAGTAATGCAAACACACACCCTTTTTTGTCCCAAAAAGTTGCACTCAGAAGCACAGTGAATACAAAGAACGTATGCATAATAATGGCTCTTGGAGCAGAAAATGAGCACTTGGAATACTAAGTGCCTTATATCTCAGGAACTGTATGACATAGAAAAAAATTGAAAATCTCATATTATTTATGACTTTCCAGGCTATTTTATACTTAACCCCCTAGTGGGGGATGAAGCATTTTTCAGACGAAAAGTCGTATCTCAAACCGTTTTCGAGATATGGGCCCCAAAAGGCATGGCGGACGCCGTAATATTATCCTATGGGAAAAATTGTCAACTTCAGGGTGCCATAACATTGCAGCCCTCTACAGTTTTGTTACCAAACCACTAACAGGTACATGTGTGGGATCTTGGCTTTCTTCCCTCCAAATTTTAGCCCAAAAGACCAAACCGTTCTTTTGCAGCAGTGTGGCAAAAATTCCCTATTGTTTTGGCCATAGTGTCACAAAGTACTTTTGTAAATTATGACACTTGTGCTAATGAAATCACCAAAGTGTCGCATATGCAAAAGTACTTTCTGACACTACTTTTTACAAAAATTAACAAAAAAACATATTTCTGGGGTGTTTTACACCCCAAAAAAGACATGGCTAGCATCCTCAGGGCTCAACTAGGTGAACACAACAAGAATTGTGTTCCTGAGGGTCCCAAATTTAAATGCCAAGGATTTCTGCAACCACCAGCTGAAAACAAGATGGCCGATTTGTGACACTACAAGAGTCATTTGTGAAAGTAAAGCACTTGCAACACATTTGCATATTTTGTTAACTTTTCCCATTGACTATAATGGGAAATTTGTTTTTTGAATGCCTTTTGAACCATTTAATATTTATTTACAAAATCTTTGAAAGACACATCAGGAGCCCCAGATGCATGTTCCCTGAAGGTTTTGGACTGGTCACACAAACCATGCGGGCTGTAGGTGTAAGCAAATAATACACAAAAATGTGTAATTTATGCATTTTTGGTGCTCTGTAGCTCCACAACCATATATCCAACCATAACAAAGCTTCGCAGGTCCAGAGATCTATGATAGCAGACCATGCGTTCAAACTTTCAGACAAATCCATCATACAGTGGCAAAGTTATTAAGCTACCAAGTTTCAGATTTAACCTTAAATGGGGTACTCAACCCTAACTATAGTGGCACTACCATGCCACTATAATATATGTATATAGATAGATAGATAGATAGATAGATAGATAGATAGATAGATAGATAGAGATAGAGATATAGATATAGATATAGATATAGATATAGATTCATGGCAAAAAACTTCATTTAATGCATCAGTTAGGGTTGTTCCACAGCGACAAAAGCGTGGAAATTTGGTGTTAGGGTTGAAAACCCTAACTCTGCATTCCCCACCCCCACCCCAGCACTACACACACACATACACATGCACATGCAAGTAGGGGGGAGGACCAAGGCAACACAACCAATCACAGACAACCAGCAGCAGGTGACAGAAATAACATACAACTATCTAAACGTACTACAAGACAGATCCATCATCATGATCCACCAAGTGTAGCATTTGTGCAGACATGGGTGTACACAGCATTCTCAGCCTCCACACAGGGTAACATGCCAGAACAGGAGTACTCTCCACACAATACCTAAGATATACATTGTTTGGTTATGCTGGGATAATGTCACGAGGCATTAAGATAGAAGAAAGCATGGATAAAAAAGGTGTCCAATATAATGTGGTCATAGGCACAGAAATGACAGCATGGTACCCTTTGAGTAGCATGCAGTGACCAAAGTACCCATGCTCAAACCAAGATGGGCATGGTTACATAAAGACACACATGTAGTATTAATAATAAGTTATGGTCACAAATCAATGCACACATGCAGCGCTCAAGAGTTTTATGATAGCTCTATAGTTTTCTAGTCATTCTAGTACGCAAAAGCAATATTTGGTTGCTATTATGCCACATGTAGAAGCAGTACCACAGAACTAAAAGTGGTATGAATGCAGCATGATGTTTTCAGACTAGAATAACAGTCATTTTTTCTTGTTAATATCCAAAACGATTTGTATGATGATGTCAACCATGGTCCATGATGATATTAAAAATAGTGGAGAAGAGCTCTGCAGATAATACTGTACTGATCCATTTTTTTCTTATGCCACAGTAAGATTAGGAGGTATTTAGACACATGAAACTGTGTTATAATGCTCTCTGATACTACATAGTCATAAACAGAAACGTGTGAGCATGGGGCCCTTTGAACAGCATGCTAGCAGCAACATATAAATTAGTAGAGAAACACACTTACCTGTTTCAAATGAGAACATTTCCAGAATTCAGGTATTGTGTAGTGTGAGCATGAGACTTTTAGGGTCTGACACTCCTACACAGATCTGCAACTGTGCAATGAAAGATAATGGTGCAGCAGTACTGTGCACATAATAGTGTACTGATACATCATCGTCTTATACCGGGGTAACATCAGGAGACATTAACAGTCAACAAAGGTCTCTAAAACCACTGCCTGACATTAGCATGTTGTAATAGTGATGTATTACTGACACACTGTCATTCAGAAGAGATAAGAAATGTATTAGATATAAAAAATGTTTAATGTGGTCCACTAACAATTGATGGCCAGTATGCATGTATACCACCAAGTCACTCGGATGGCAGCAGAACTCCTACAGTTGGTGGACCATGATGATGGATGTGTCTTGTAGTACATTTAGACAGTTATATGCTATTTCTGTCACCTGCTGCTGGTTGTCTGTGATTGGTTGTGTTGCCTTGGTCCCCCCCAATTGCATATGTGTGTGTGTGTGTGTGTGTGTGTGGTGCTGGGGGTGAGGGGTGAGGACTGTGGAGTTAGGGTTTTCGCTTCCCTAACACCGAATTTTCTCTCTTTTGTCACTGTGGAACAACTCTAACTGATGCATTAAACAGAGTTTTTTGCCATGAATTTCCCTTCTTTTTGAGAAGGTGCACTATAAATAGTGATGGGAATGTGATTTTTTTTGTCACTTCACTGTGCAAAAACTGTATGACCGACTGAAATGAAAATTTGTAAATGAAGACATGTACCATGGTACACTGTGTGTCCAGAATTGTGTGTACATCCATTCAATGATCGCACAGTGCCATGAGCAAACAATGTAACATGCACAATTCAGCAACCGTAAGTGTCAGTGACCCATACATTGGTGCAGTGAAAGATGAATTACTCATCTTTGAACTTTCCAAATGCCAGGCAAATCAGACACACGGTTCAGAAATTATTGAAGCATAATGAACCAAATTTTCATTTGTTGGAGTGGCATAATTCTGCACCTGTTAATGTTTTATACACGAAACCACTGCAAGGCACCTCTGTGCCACTAGGGCTACCTATGCTATAAATTTAAAGGCAGTAGCACCACGCAGAATGCTATGCGCAAAATGTTAAGTTCGTCATGCAGTATGTCCACAGAGAATTATTTTTCAAACATGTAAACAGCATATTTCACATCTCCGGGACATCCACTCAACACCATCCAAATTTCATGTGAAAAGACCAAACCATTCCAGAGATATTCAATTTTTATGTTTCTGTACCTTTAAGAAGTCTTCCAACACAAAATGGTGGAAATCGGTGCCGAAAATGCACAAAAATGGCTGACTGTGAAGCGGGGCAACTTCAAATGACCATAACTCTGGAACTAAACAACATTCTTTCACCACACAAAAACTGTCATGTTCCTTGAACAAAGGTCTTTCTACCTGCCAAACTTCAGACCAATCAACCACACACTGGCTGTGCTATGTGTCATGGAAGACAGTGCAGAAAAATAGCAAAAATGGTAACACAAATGCTCACAGGAACAGAAATGCAAACACAAATGGTAACGAAAATGCAAACGGTAAGGCAAATTCAAACAGAAATACAAACGGTAATGGCAACAGCAATGCAGAAGGAAACAGTAACGTAATCAACAACAGAAACACTACAAAAAATGCAAACGCTAAAGCCAACAGAAACACAAATGCAGATGGTGACGAACATGCAAACAGTAACGATAATGCAATTGGAAATGCAAACGGTTACGGTAACACCAATGATGATGACAAAGGGAATAGTAACACAAACAGAAACGCAAACGCAAGCATGTACGCAAATGCAAATAGTAATGCGCACGGTCACAGTAACACAATTGGAAATGCAAACACTTTCAGTAACATCAACGATGACACCAAAGGAAAGACAAATGCAAGCAGAAACACATATGCAAGCGTGTACGCAAATGGAAATGGTAACGCTCACGGTCACAGTAACACAATTGCAAATGCAATCACTTACAGTAACACCAACGATGATGCCAAAGGAAACAGAAATGGAAGCGTAACTGGAAGTGCGTATGCTAAGGGAAATTGTAATGCACATGGTGACGCAAAAAGAAACACAAACAAAAACAGTAATGGAAATGCAAATGGTAACAGTATCGCAAATGCTAGCACAAATGGTAACGCATGAGGTAACACACACAGTGATGTAAATGTAAACACTAAGCATAAGCAGTAGCCGACCCCTGAAAGGTAAATGGCAACTGACTATAACAAGTAACACAAACGCACACAATTTTTTCCCCAAAAAGGTGCCTTCAGAAGCACAGTGAATACAAAGAATGTATGCATAATAATGGCCCTCGGATCAGAAAATGAACACTTGGAATACTAAATTGCTTATATCTCAGGAACCGTATGATGTAGAAAAAAAATTAAAATCTCATATTATTTATGACTTTCCTGGCTAGTTTTATACTTAGTCCCCTAGTGGGAGGCTAAGCATTATTCTGACAAAAGGTCCGTATCTCAAAGCTTTTTCGAGATACATGCCCTGAAAGGCACAACGGATGCCGTAATGTTAGCCTATGGGAAAAATGTTCAACTTTGGAGTGCCGTAATTTTGCAGCCCTCTGATATTTTATCACCAAACCACAAAAAGGCACATCTGTGGGATCTTGGCTTTCTTCCCTCCAAATTTCAGCCCCAAAGACCAAACCATTCTTTTGCAGCAGGGTGGCAAAGATTTCCTATTCTTTTGCCCGTAGTGTCACACAGTAGTGTCGTGATTTGCAACACTTTCACAAAAAAAATCACAAAAGTGTTGAATGTGCGATACTACTTTGCCACACTACTGTTTACAAAAATTAGAAAAACATATTTCTGGGGTGTTTAACCCCCAAAAAAGATATGGCTATCATCCTCAGGACTCGACTACAGTAGGTGAAAACAGTAAGAATTGTGTCCCTAGATGGTCCCAAATTTAAATGCCAAGCATTTCTATGACCACCAACTGAAAACAAGATGGTGGATTTGCGACATGACAGGTATCATTTACAATCCTAAAAACTGCATTTGCGACACTGTCAAACTTTTTGTTAACTTTTCCCATTGACTATAATGGGAAACTTGTTTTTTGAATAACTTTTGAACCGGTAAATTTTTTTTCATGAAATCTTTGAAAGGCACATCAGGGACCCTGGCTGTACATTCCTTGAAGGTTTTGGACTGGTCGTGCAGACCATGCGACCTGTAGGCGCGAGCAAAGAATGGGCAAAAATGCATAATTACCACGTTCTCCGGTGCTATTTAGCTCCACAACCGTACAGTCAACCATTACAAAACTTGGCAGATCCAGAGATCTATAGTACCACTCTGTGTATGCCAAACTTCAGGCAAATTTGTCACATGGTAGCAAAGTTATTAAGCTGCCATATTTCAGAGTTTAACCTTAAATGGGGTACTAAACCCTAACTATAGTGGCACTACCATGCCACTATAATATATATACATATATATATATACACACATATATAGATATATACATCTATTGTGAAAAACTTTGTTAATGCATCAGTTAGGGTTGCTTACACAGTGACAAAAGTGAGGAAATTTGACCTTAGGGTTGGGTTTTCAACCATCAGGTGACACTGTGACATACAGACACAGTGACACATAGAGAGTGCTGTACTATGCTAATGCAGGGATGGTAGGGCAGGATACATAGCACCCTGTGGTCCCTCCATGACATATGTAGAGTGTTGCTCTATCTCAATGGAAGGATGGAAGAACAGGGCCCAACTCACCATGAGGTCCTACCATGACTTATGGGTACTGCTGTACTGTCTGCATGAGATATACAGTTCATGCACTGGCCATCTTATGTGGTTGCACAGCATGTGGGTGTACCCCCCCAAAACACTGGGATGGCAGCAGAAGTGATACAGTTGCTGAAACATGATGATGGATGCCTCTTGTGGTATGTTTATAGAGTTGCATGTTCTTTCTGTTACCTTATGGTGTCTGTTTCTGATTGGTTGTGTTGCACACTGTACTGTCCCTTGCTTGTATGTGTGTTGTGTATCTGTGTGTGGGGAGGGATTCAAAGTTAGAGTTGAAAACCCTAACGTCCAGTTTTCTTACTTTTTTCACTGTGTAAGCAACCCTAACTGATTTATTAACAAAGTTTTTTTGCAATGAATTTCCTTACTTTTTGAAAAAGTGTAATATAACTAGTAAATAGTATATGTTGGTGGGAGTGTAGGGCCCTTGTGCATAATGATATGCATCTGTGGAAGCACGGGTCCTCTAAGTCCTGTACTCCCACTTATGCATAGCTACAGAGCCATACAGCAGCCCTATAGGGCAAGGAATCCTTGTAACACTAATCTGCCAATATCTCAGGAACATAGCAGCTAGAAAAAAATTCAAGTGTTGTAATCATGACAGCAAGTACTACATGCAATATAGAGCAACTGAATCCATATCTTGCATCGTTTACGAGCCACGGGCACTGAAAAGCACTGGAAAAGGCACTCTTTGCACCCTTGTGAAATTAATTTGCCAATGTCTCATGCACCGTACAAGCAATGGAAAAAGTTCCACTGCAGGTGTAGCCTACATTCCCCAATCTTGTTCCATCAGCTTAGATCACCAGAAGGTGATCTAAGCTGTCAGTAGCGAAAAGTCTGTATCTCACTTCGTTTCCTAGATATGGATACTGAAAAGCACAATGAGCACCACAATGTTATCCTATGGGGAAATCTCAGCTTCGTCATGGCATGTCTATGGAACAGCTTAATTCCCCAACACCTAAGCAGCATAGTTCACACCTGTAGGGCATCCCCTCAATACCCTGAAAATTTAAAGTAAAAAAGACCAAACCGTTCATTAGCAATGCAATGGTAAAGGTTTTAAAATCCTAGTTCGTGAGGTAGCAAAATCATTGACCACGAACTCACAGACTAGGATTTTGACAGCTTGTGGACTAGGATCGTTAGAGCATAATGGACAAAGAATTGTTTAATTTAAAAAATCTATTTTTGGACTAAAATGAGCCAAACCAAAGGCACGGCTTTGTAGAAGGGGTCACCCTGAACAAAACACATGCCTCAATTGGCCCAAAAGTCACCCGTGGAGAAAGCTACAACATTTTGTTTTGGGGAAAATGGAAAAACAAGATGGTGGCTCATGGACAAGGAATTTTATGGGGGACCAGGATCCTAGTCTGTGAGCTGACAAAATCCTTGACTGTGAGACGAATCCTAGTTCGTCAAAAATACATATACATTTTGGAATGAACTGAGCATGCTCAGAACCTGAAAATAAAAAATGTAATAACTTTAGAACGGATAAATATTCTTTTACCAAACCAAAACTGCCTTGTTCCTTGACCCCAAACTCTTTCTATGTTCCAGTTTTCAGAACAAAAGACCACATGGTGTGGTCACAGTGCTATGGGCAAAAAACATGTCAAAAGTGGAATTTTTTAGCATTTTGCTGCACAAAAACCATAAGTCCAACCAAGATACAACTTGGTAAATCAAGAGATCTACCACACCAGACCATGCTTTCCAAATTTCATGCAAATCTATTGAATGGTTGCAAAGTTATTAACGTGCAAAAATTGAGGTTTAACATTAAAGTGCCTACTCAACCCTAACTATAGGGGTGTGACTGTGCCCCTATAATATATATATATATATATATATATATATATATATGTATGTGTGTGTGTATATATATATATGTGTGTGTGTGCGTGTGTGTATATATATATATATATATATTTCTATATATATCTATATATAGGGGATACATGATGGGCATGAGTGTAATATGGCAAATATTGTCACTCCTGCAGAGTGAGATATCCAGAGCTCACGATGCAGGAGTGACAATATTTGCCATAGCACATGATCTGACCATCATGTATTCGATACATATAATAGGGCCAAGAGTTTTAGAAGTTTTTTTATGCTTTCTTGTGTTCTGTTCCTGTTTATGTGTTTGCTCATTCTGTGTGTGAGCTTTTCTGAATGGGCTGGCAGTGTTATAAACTCTGGAAGACACATGAGTGTGTTTTGCAATGCTAAATGAGTTAGTTTTAGGTAGGAGTGAGAAACACACTTTTGTGAGGTTGTATTGTTTAGAAGTCTGGCTGCAGTGAAGCTGAGAGCATCACAGTAATTGTAATGGGGAGAGAATCAGAGTTTGAGGAACAAGGGAGAGTGTGTTTCAGTGGTAGCTGAGTTAGCTGCAGGCAGTAGTTTAGACTGTTCTGTGAAGCTGTGCTGTTTAGAATTCTGGCTGCAGTCACAGTAATGAGCTGGAAGTTGGTGGGGAGGATAGGTTAGTTTTGTAATGCTCACTGAGTTAGCTGTAGGCAGCAGTGAGACCTCAGAAGTAGTTCTGCATTTGTGTCTATGGTAACAGTACAGGTGTTTCTTGCATGCTGAGGGGAAAGCTGCCTAGAGTGATGACCTTTTGTGACCTGTGTGTGTAAATGGCTGATAACATAACAGTAGAGCAAAGGATAAAAATATCACACTGCAGTGGTTGATACACTGTTTTATCCCACTCATTTACCACTCACCCCTATTGTGCGTGTGTATATATATATATATATATATATATATATATATATATATATCATTGCAAAAACTTTAATGCATCAGTTAGGGTTAAAGAGACAAAAATAGGGAACTGTGGTGTTAGGGTTTCTAACCCTAACACCCCCCCCACCCTTCACAGACGAAGATGTACGGGGTGTGTCACTGGGGGTCATCAACCCTAATGCTCACCCCATTCCATTAAAAAATATGCAGGGTGGGTGCACGTAGGAGAATGGATTGAACATTAGGGCTGATGATCCCAATGCCACCCCCAATGCCTCTTCGTCTGTGAAGGGTGGGGGTGGGGTGTTAGGGTTGGAAACCCTAGCACCACATTTCCCTACTTTTTGTTGCTTTAACCCTAATTGATGCATTCATAAAGTTTTTTTGCTATTTATTTCCTTCCTTTTTGAGACAGTGTAATCATAGTTTAATTTGCTTGTCAGAGTGCATGGCCCAGAGGGCTCTGCCCTCCAATTCTTCCATAGATGCATATATGTACATAGCTGATTCTTCCAAAGATGTGTATAAAGATGTGTGTATGTACTTATGGGCCCTGTGCTCCCATTTATAGGCCACAGGTGATACAGTTGTCATCATAGTCATACTAATACCCCACCTGATGTACCCAGTGGAGAATAAAATTCAAATCCCCACTGAAATGTAATTCTGTGCAACTGTAACACCATTATTGCACTGCAGTTGTGAAAGCTCATTTCAGCCAGGATTTGAAAAATGACAGTTGTGGTATACATTTGGTGGGGCAATAAGAATTCTATGTTCCAAATCTGGAGTCAAAATATTTTACATTGACAAAGTTACAAGAGTGTGTTGCGCAGTTCTAATAAACTGTCATAACTCTGCCATTTTATGACATTTTGACTCCAAATTTTTAAAATGGCCTTTTGTGGACCCCACCTCATGAACAATATGACTGTCATTATGGAAACCCCACTCAAAAGGTAAATTCATCAACCTACTGTGAAATCACCTTTCAGGCAAGAGTTGCATAATGATAGTTGTTTTGTTCATAAGGGGCCAAATATTCAAACGTTGCCCAGAACATGAGCAATGGAATGCACACTGCAATGCAGATGTGCCATAGAAAACTGATGCTATATTCAAAAGATGTGCCATAGACATACGCAGGCACAAACCACACTGAATATAGCAAAGTGTGCCACTGCACAACCAGACGTGCAGGTCAACCAGGATTGCACAGGAGCATAACAGCAGGCAGTAACAAGCATGCTGAGCAAGCACTACAGGCAAAGGTGCACACAGGCAAGGCAGCACAAGAGCACAGTGCCAGGCCAACCCTGGCTGTCCCAGGCCACAAGGGGAGCATGACCACGGTGCACAGCACAGGCACACAGTCAAGGGGCCACAGTGACAGGAGGCCACTCAACAGAAACACACAGGCCAACAAAAACACCCAGCCACCCATCCAGATAAAAGTGAATCCAGCAGGCCCATGGTACTGCACCACCTCAACCCTGATAGGCAACACTGTATGGGACAAAGCCACAGGCATGCTGGGAGGGCACTAGGCCCATACAGTGTGCAGGGGTACAAGAGATGGACAGGCACTTGGAAACATGGTGCACAAGCCACATCACCAAGCAGGGACACAGGGGCCCATCTTGCACTGCACACCAGCACTGGCAAGGGCAATGGTGCAGGTTGAGGGCAGACTAGCACAGGTGAACAGGGACATGAGGCAGTGGACCTCACACAGGCCAGATGCAAAGCCACAGCCCAAGGGCCCATGCCACAGAGGTACATGGCACACAGCAGCCACTGCACATGGCAGCACACCACAAAGGGCACAGCGGTGAAACACAACAGGCACACCCAAGAGCATCACAGAACAACATAGGCACAGTGCAGCATTGCACTGATAAATGTGAACTGTCAATCAAAGCATTTTTGTTCACTTTTTTGACAAACAAATGTGAATAACTTTAAAATGAAAAATGATAGCATAGTACTGTGAGCACGAATAATGTTAAGGACAAAAATATCTACAAAATGAGTGGGGTTTCATTTATAGATACCTTTTCATTTTTTGTAATTAGCAAAAAACAGCATAAACCCATTTTTCTTTTCACTTTTCTGACAAACAAATGTGAATCACTTTAAAACAAAAAAATGATAGCATGGTACTGTGAGCACAGAAAATGTTCAGCACAAAAACATCTACAAAATGAGTGGTGTTTCATTAATAATTACCTTTTAGTTTTTTTATAGTTAGTAAAAAACAGCATCAAATTCAATTTTTGTTTAACTTTTTTGACAAACAAATGTGAAAAACTTTAAAACCAAAAAGGTAGCATGGTATTATGACCAAGACATTTATTCAGCAGGAAGTTGTCTACAAAATGAGTGGTGTTTCATTTAATAGCAACCACCATGGCTTGGTGGACATACACTAGGAAAGTTAACCGAAAGTCCCAGAAGTTATCATTTAAAAAAAAAGATGTACAGTCAAAATCAAATGGTCCTGCACTGATAAGAAGCATTTCTATTGCATAAATGAAATATACAATGGTGAGCTGTCAGATAAATGATTTATCTATACTTGTGCTGTTTGATCTCGGACACCTCACTCGTGGCTTACACCACTCGTGAAGTTACCCAAGGTCAAACAGCACTTGTGTTGATAAATCATTAGCTCAAAATGTATATCCATATATATATATATATATATATATATATATATATATATATATATATATATACAGACACACACACACATTCATACACACAATATGGGAAAACATAAAAAATATATATGTGTACTGAGGGTGCAGGGTGCCATGAGGCACCTGAGATAATGCTGCCCACCAAACCATGCTTTTGCTGACCAGATGGTTTCCTTTCTTGGGATCAAATGGCTGTCAATCCATCTTCCAGACCAGATGGCCATCACATTTAATCATTTTTCACCATACAAATTCTTTTTTCACCATCCTTTTCCATCATGGCAAAAAATGAAATTGGCTGGCAAAAATAATTACCAGTATGACCATCTGGTCATGAAAAGAGGTAATCCTTTTTTGCCAGCCGATTTCCTATTTGCCATGATGAAAAAGGATTAACAAAAATGGAAGTTAGCAAGTGGTGAAACAGGACTTAAACAGTTAAAAAATTTCTAAGGGCATAACACTTATGAAAACCACGAAGAGCTGTTCATCAGCTCCTGATGAGCAAGCTACACAAGTAAATGTCTGCAGCAGACACCCCTGGGCACAGTCAGGACACTCTTTTTCACCCCAAAATAAGAAACAAGATGGCAGCTCAAGAAAAAGGACTTTTTTCTGGTGAATAAGGATTGGTCTTTCAAGAAAAAGGATCCTTCTTCATCAAAGCTAAATCCTTTTTCATGTCATTCCTCATTCCTGGAAAGTAAAAATCCTTTGAAAATAATGGGACCTTAAAATGCTGTAACTTTCGAACTGATAAATATCTTTTCACCAAATAAACACTGGACTTATCTGTGACCAAAGCTCTTTCTACCATAACATTTCAGACCAAAAGTCAACATGGTCTGTACGCAGGGTGATGAGAAAAAAACTGCAAAAAGTGACAAATTTGAAGGTTATTTCACTATCCAGATCCCAGAATTCTCACAATCGACTGGATCAAAGCTTGGCACATCAAAAGATCTACTCCAGGATACCACGCATGCAGAATTTCATGCAAATCTGTTGAACAGCTGCAAAGTTATTGAAGTGCAAACTTTGAGGTTTAACATTAAAGTGCCTACTCAAACCTAGCTATAGTGGTGCTACCGCATCACTATAATATATATATATATATATATATATATATATATATATACACATACATCATATATATGTATATATATTAATTGCAAAAAAAAAAAACTTTGTTAATGCATCAGTTAGGGTTCCTATTACAGTGACAAAAGTATGACAATTCAGCATTAGAATTCCCAACCCTACCACTCCACCTCCAACGCTCCACACACCAATAGCCATCAGGGTGTGTCTTGGGGTCATTGGCCTTAACTCTCACCCCATTCCATGTGTAAACATGTAGGTATGGTACAGCACATCCATCTTATTACCCCACCTCATGTAACCCGGTACAGAGAAATTGTAAAATGCAAGGCAAAACGTAATTATGGGCAACTGCAACTCCATTTTGCATCACAGGGGCAAAATTGAATTTTGGACAGGATGTGAAAAATGACAGCTGCACTGTTCGTGAAGTGGTAGGAAAAAATTATTATGTTGAAGATTTGGCATCAAAAGATTGAAAAGTACCAAAGTTATGCTCATGCGTAGAATAGATTCAACAGACATATGTAACTCAGGCATTTTCAGGAATTTTTTCACCACATTTTCAAAATGTCCTTTTGGGGAACCCACCTCATGAAGAGTGGCACTGTCATTTCATTAATCCATCCCAAAGGTTGATTTCACACAGTTACCGCACCATTCAGTGCCACAGGTGCGAAAACATGTTTTGGGCAGGATGTGAAAAATGACAGCTGTACTATTCATGAGGAGGTGTGAAAAAATACCAATGTTGAAAGTCTGGAGTGAAAATATTAAAAATTGGCGACGTTATTGGTATGTGTAGAAACTGCTCAATGCACACTTGTTACGTGGCCATTTTTCAACATTTTTGCACCAAATTTTCAACATTGCCTTTTAGGGACCTCCTCTCATGAACACGGGCACTGTTGTTTTGTTAATTAGTCCCAAAAGGTAAATCTGTGCATCTTCTGTGAAATCACCTTATGGTTCAGATTAATGAGCTGACAGTGACAGTGTTCATGAGGTGGGGTCCCAAAACACCCATGTTGAAAATTTGGTGAAAGAATATTGAAAAATGGCCAAGATATCAACCTAAGTTCAAAACAGCAAACCTTTCTCAGATGGTTTGCTCCCCAACCAGGACAAACTATAAAACGGATACCAGCACCGTTCTGGATTGGATCATAACAAGTCATCTCACCAGGATCACAAACACCACTGTCCTCCCTGACACACTTAGTGACCACTTCCCCATCATCTGCTACTTGTCCAATAAATTCATCAAGCCCCCAAAACCATTACTAGTCGGGTTCTACCTAGAGGCAAGCTACCTCATCTCAAAACCTTCCTTAGTCAACAGGATTGGTCCCCAGTTCTCACTGCAACCAATGTGAACACTGCACTGGAACACTTCATCAGGATCTTCAACCAAGCATGCAACATATTTGCACCCTTCAAGATGCGCAAGGCCAAAGCCCTATGTAACCCCTGGCTCACCAGAGACCTACTTAGATGACTAAAAGCTCGAGACCACCTTTGGGAGATTGCCAGAAACACCGGAAGACAAGTTGATATTGCTAACTATAAACATGCACGAAATAACTGCACCAAATATATCCAGGATACGAAGACCACCTATTTCCATAATGCTCTCACTAACTCATGGGGCAACAGTAGGGACTTCTGGAAAAACATTAAAGAAGTCACCGGGAAGCAGTCTAAATCACCCCTGTCAGTACTCGGCATAAATGGTAAAACTACACTTAATCAGAAACTCATTGCTGATACATTCAATGACACCTTCGTGGACCTCAGTGCTGTACTCCCACAGGGTTTTTTTGATGAGGTGGTTCCCCCTCCCCCTCCCATCCACCTCCAGCCACCCTCCCTTCTACTTTAAAGCAGTAAAAATGCATCAAGTCCGCAGCTACGTTACCAAAGCCATTTGCAACTCCAGAGCCAGCAATGACTCCCTTGACCTCAAACTGCTATCACTCACACTTGAAGAAGTACTCCGACCACTGACCAGGATTTTTAACCTCTCCGTCAGCCTCAGCCAGTTCCCTGACTTATGAAAGTCTGCCATGGTAAACCCAATTCATAAAAGTGGTGACAAAACAGCTACTGAGAATTACTGTCCAATTTCCATCCTACCTCCACTCTCCAAGGCCCTAGAACGGATTGTGTCAGACCAGCTCACCGACTTCCTAGACAATCACAACATCCTGTGCAAGCAGCAACATGGCTTTAGAAAAGGTCATAGCACCTCCACGGCACTACTTGAATTCACTGGTGCAATCCATCACTCACTCGATAACAGTCATCTTACTGGGTCCACCTTCATCGACTTAACTAAAGCCTTTGATACCGTCAACCACAATCTCCTACTTGCCCGGCTTCGACTAGCAGGGCTCTCACCTAACTCGGTGAACTGGTTCAAAAGCTACTTAGACAACCACTCCCAAAGAGTGAGAATTGCTGGCACACTCTCAGACCTAAGACCAGTCCAGTCCAGTGTCCCACAGGGCTCAATCTTGGGGCCCCTCCTTTTCAGCTTTTTTCTGAACTCACTGCCAGAATCCTGCCCTGAACAGATCCTACTCTATGCGGATGATGCTGTCATCCTGGCATCCCACCATGATCCAGTCCATCTACAAGGTAACCTCCAACAGGCCTTCTCTGCAGTTGAAAACTGGTTCACAAAACACAGACTTATTCTTAACCAGAAAAAAACAAACACCATGATCTTCTGCAGCTCCCAAAACAAACACAAACAATATCAGCTCTCCATTAAAACCAAGTAAGGAATCACCCTTGAACAAGTTCATACTTTCAAATACCTCAGCCTCACCCTCCACTGTAATCTCTCCTATGTCCCACACATCAATAATGTGGCAAAAGTAGCCAACACCAGGATGGGCCTACTATTCCGACACAGGAAACATCTAACCCCAGAAGCTCTGTCCATAGCTGTCCAGAGCTCCATCATCAGCATCATTGACTACGGTCTCATTATCTATGGATCTGCCACAACCTCATCTCTCAGGCGTGTTTCAACTTCCCTCAATCAAGCCTGCCGACTCGTTACTGGTTCCCACCGTCTCACCCACACCTGTGACCTCTACTCCAAAACAGGCTGGCTGCAACTGAACAACCGAATCAAATACCAAACCTGCATCACTGCTAAGAAAATCATGATGGGAAAGGCACCACCAGGAGTCAGCACCCTCTTCAAACCCAAAATCACCAGCCGCAACACCAGGAGCTCTAAGCCCCAAATCCTTCAAATCCCCCGCTGCCGCACATCCCAAGGAAAAAGGTCATTTGCATACAGGGCTCCGTGTTGGCTGAATGAGCTCTCTAGTAACACCTCATCCACAGCAACGCTCGGAGTATTCAAAAAAAAGCTCCGCCACTCCATAACTGGCACCTCCACCTGTGCTTGCACCCCATAACATCTTTATTCCCTACGCTGCTTCTGACCTTATAGCTGTCAGTTTCTGCCCTCTCTTCTTGCACTTACCTGTCCAATGCAACTTCTAATGCACTTGCCCTGTGTCTGTCCTGACAATGCCCCTCAGCTGCCTCACCCTGACCCTCTACACCTATGCCTTCCCCTACCCTCAGCCCTCTCCCCTTCTTGCCCTCTTCCTCCTATTGTTTCTTGAGTTACTCATCGCTCAGTCTGATTTTGTCAAGCAAAGTTACTGTCTAAAACCATGTACCTGTAACTGTTTTATGTTTTAGTGTCTGTTACCCTGTAACCAGCATGACATGGAATCTTTGCAAAAGGGCCTTGGCTGAAAGGTACTTTGTAATCCTAGACACAAATAAATAAATAAATAAACACCATAGACTGCCAATATATGGTACTTACTTCTGATTCTTCAGCTCGCGGTTGGGCTTTGAAGAGAGAAGAAGTGTCCCAGTCCACAGAAGATGACAGTGCCCAACCTCCAGAGGTAAGTATGGGGTAAGGGGGTGTGCAGGGAGGTGGGTGTGCAGAGAGGGTGGGGATGGGGGAAAGTGATGGGGGGAGACAATGAGGTACCATTTTTTCCACAGGATTAAAAAAAAAGACATCAGAGGACTGTTTTCTTTGTTTCAAGCATAGAACAAAAAAACATTTAGTAACACTGGGGGTGGGCTACCCAGTGATACTCATTACTGGTGATGGTGTGGAGGGGTATAATATAACTAAGGACACTGGGAGTGGGCTACCCAGTGTCCCACCTTGGTGGGTATCGACTGCCAGCATGGGGAGTGAGCATACCATTGTAGGTAAACATGTGGGGGAGTTTTGTTCTGTTGGGGGACACTGGGAGTGGGCTCCCCAGTGTCCCATACTGGTGTGCAGACATCTAGTGCTGACATGGGTATTGGGCACCCCTTATCGACACAAACAGTTCTTTTTGGCATTTTCATGATCTGTAGTAGGATCTTACTTCGTATCTTATCATACAAAGTAAGATCCTACTTTGTATTATGTGGA
The DNA here is from genome assembly GCA_016271365.2 of Neoceratodus forsteri. Classification (NCBI taxonomy): domain Eukaryota; kingdom Metazoa; phylum Chordata; order Ceratodontiformes; family Ceratodontidae; genus Neoceratodus; species Neoceratodus forsteri. The sequence goes on from JADMNL010000022.1 coordinate 297,871,995, forward strand.
TACAAATGAAGAACTGAAATATAAATGTAAAACATTTTTAGGAAATTTTTACAAGCAGTAAAGTGCAAAATGCACTTGGGAATTACAATAAGCAAGCTACATGTGTTGGTTCCTCCCCAGAATATCATTTTAGGAGTTTTCCAAATTTGGATTGCAGGCAAAACTGTAAACAACATGGCGGCCACACAAAGTAGGATTTTTTTCATACAAACCAGGATTCCTACTTCATTTCATTCAGCTATATTGAGGTGCCTACTAAGCATGCTCAGAAACAATTGTTTTCAAATTTTTTAATTGCAATAACTTAAAAATAGATTATTTTTTGTTCACCAGGCTAGCATAAGGCACATCTGTGAGGTAGTCCTTTTCTGCCCTGAAAATGTCAGACCAAAAAAACCAAAGCATCTGGGCTGTAAGCAAGTTCAAAGAAAAATCCCAGCAAAGTCAATGAGTGAAAATAATTTTTTCCCTCTCCATAACTTGTAAACTGCACATCCAACCATAACATAACTTGCCAGATCAAGAGATCTATCCCACAGGAAGGCACACACCAAATTGTGTGCAAATCTGTTGCACGGTTGCAGAGTTATTAAAGTGCAAGATTTTCAGTTTAAAATTGAAGTGCCTACTCAACCCTAACTATAGGGGGCATGACCAAACCTTCATATATATATGTATATATATATATATATATATATATATATATATATATATATATATATACATATATGTGTGTGTGTGTGTGTGTGTGTGTGTATATATACACATATATATTAAAAAACTTCATTAATGCATCAGTTAGGGTTGATAACACAATGACAAAAGTTTGGAAATTCGATGTTAGGGTCACCCCACCCTGCACACACTAACAGACATTGGGGTGTGCCATGGGGTCATCAGGTCTGACACTCACCACATTCCATGTGTAAACAAGCTGAGAGTTAGGCCCGATGATTTGCACACCCGATGTCTGCAAATAGATCGAAATGAGGGTAGAGGGTGGTAGGGGTGGTAACCTAACATTGAATTTTCAAACTTTTGCCACTGTGCTGTCAACCCTAACTAATGCACTAATGAAGTTTTTTTGCAATGAATTGTCCTTCTTTTTGATAAAGTGTAATGGAAGTGGTATGTAGTTATGGGAGCATGGGCCCTCCAGGCCCTGTGGTCCCTTCACACAGTTCATTTTTGTATAATAGTATAGGTATATGGGAGTGTGGGACCTCTGGGCCCTGTTCTCCCACTTAGACATAACCAGTGTAAATGTTTTCACCGATGCATCAAAACACACTTCTAGCTGACCCGGTGGCACTGAGGGCTGAGGCACTGGATGCCTTACCTCACACCATGCCAGCGACCTGTGTTCAGGAAAGAGCATGGACCGCTGGGGGTCAGCCGGGGAAGAGAAGGATAGAGCACCCAACGGCTGCTCTCCTTCTCTAGGAGGGAAACCTACAAGCTCCCGCCATGATACCACCACCTAGGGGGAACTCGGGTTGAAGGTGCAGTAGAGGGAGGTAGCAGTACAGGAACAGGGCAGACATCTGCAGAGGGGTGGGGCAGGAGGCGCATCTCACTGCATCTCCTTGCTCATTGGCCCTCATTGCACGCAGATGCCTGAGGATGAACAAGAAAAAACAACCCCCATCTCTCCTAGGTGATAACTCCTTGCTGCACATGCTTGCCTCATCAGAGCAGACTCCATTGTGCAGGTCCACCTCCATAGCAGAATTGTTGGGGAGGTAAGGGGGTCCTCTCCTTACCCCACACTGAGGGGTTAACCGGGCATCTAGGTCAGAGGTGGATCGTTGTACTCTAGGGGCAGACACCGACGAGAAGGCTTGTGCATATGGGGCAGTCTGAGAGAGTGGAGAGAGGGGGCAGTAAGGGGGCAAAAATACAGAGTAAAATAAAACCTCACTTCTGAGTGGAAAGGGCATGCTACCCTGTAAATTTCTGCTCAAAAGTCCTAACCACTTTTTGTCTGTAAGGTGGGCAAGAAACTGTTATATTGGGCCTCTGAGCCACCCTACTTTTGCAAAAATACTTTGTACTTTCACAAAAGTATAATTGATTTACTTGGGGGACTTCCACAAAAGTACTGGGTACAGACTAGGTGGGCCATGCTGTCCTTATCTGACATCAAATTCTATGTTTCTATGTTTTGTGAAAGTCTCTCATGTTAACCAATGATACTTTTATGAAAGTACACAGTTCTTTCACAAAAGTACCACTGTTTGACATGTGGAACTTTCACAAAATCCTCAAATACTTTAGTGAAAGTACCCCCCATGTAAACCAATGGCACTCTTGAAAGTACAAAGTACTTTCACATTTTCTGACTGGATGCTCGTGGACTTGAGAAAGTATGCAGTACTTTGCAAAGTTCTCCCACATAAACCAATGATACTGTCATGGAAATGCCCGTGGTTTGCATAAACTTTTGTGCCATACATATATTTTTTCCCCACAGCCTATAATGACGCAAACACTTGTTGGTGTGTGAAGGTACAGGGGTCTTGGGGGGTGTGGTGCTAGGTGTGGTAACCCTAGCATCGAATTTTCAAAGTTTTGTGGCTGTGGCATCAACCCTAACTGATGCATTAACATATTTCTTTGCAATTAATTTCTCTTATTTTTGAAAAAGTGTAATGTAACTGGTATGTAGTTGTGGGAGAGCGGGCCCTCTGTGCCCCATGCTCCCTTCATGCTGCCCATTTTTGCTGGACAATATGCATATGTGGGATGTGCTCCTACTTATACATAAGTACAGAGATATTCAGCAGCCCCATAGTACTGGAAAGAAACCCTTGTAACAATTATTTGGCAATATCTCAGTAATCATAGCAACTATTGGAAAAATCATGACTTCAACACCTCCACGCATCCTTAGTTCACCTGCCTGGAGCGAAAAATCCATATCTTGAAGTGTCTTTGAGATACAGGTACCGAAACGCGCTGCAGGCACCGCAGTGTTAGCCTATGGGAAATTTCTCAACTTCAGAACACTGTAACTAAGGGAGTGTTAAATGGTTTGGGACCAAATCAACAAAAGGCATATCTGTGGGCTCAGGGTTTGCCACCCTGAAAATTGCAGTCCAAAACCCCAACTGTTTAGGTGCAGTGGCGTGCCAAAGAATTCCTCTTTTTTGTATGTTGTAGTGTCACAAATTGTGGCACTTTCGCAAAAAAATGCGAAAGAATGGGCATGACACTGTCATGATTTGCAAAAGTATTGCATTTGTTCTGCCACAATTTGCGACACTATGGGGGGGGCTGATCTCAGAAAAGGCATTTCATACTAAGGATCATACTAAGGAAAATACAAGAGCGAGAAGGCCGAAGCCCATGAAGCTCCTATTCTAATCCAATATATAGTAAGAAAGATCATACCCACTGCAGATAAGGATATCTAATCTATTTTTAAAAATACTTTTAGTTTCACTAATGACAACCTCAAGTGGGAGTCTATTCCATGGACCAACAACTCTAATGGTGAAAAAATATTTACTACTCGATCTCACAAAGGGTTTTCTTACTAATTGTAAAGGATGTCCCCTAATGTTGTGATAGCAGCTTTTAAATTCAAGACTGAGTTTGCACAAAAGATAAGGGTCTTGAATGATGTCAAATAATAACATTAAATCGCCATGAAGCCAACGTGTAGATAGAGGCATAAGTTTTAGGATGTTCAGCCTAACCTCATGAGAGACATCATATAGCCCTGAAATCTTTTTAGTAAATTGCCTCTGTACTGATTCCATCAAAAGACCTTCAGATTTTTTATATGGACACCATAGCTGCGAGGCATATTCCAGATGCGTTCTAACGTATGCACGACACAATGGTGATAACACGTCGCTCTTTCTTGATTTAATATTTCGTATGATAGCCCATATGACTTTATTAGATTTATTAATAGTATTATGAATGTGTTTATTGTAAGAAAGGTTGTCTGAAATGGTTATGCCTAGATCTCTTTCATCTGAAATTGTATCGACGATTATGCCATTCAAATAATAAGGGGTTTGTAAATTACTAGAACCTAAATGCATTACCTTGCATTTAGAGATATTCAAAGACATGCCCCAGGTCTTAACCCATGTTGAAATATGATCAAGATCTTTTTGAATAATGTTAGTTTGATAATCAAAAATGCAGGGGCCACCTATTTTTGCGTCATCTGCATATTTGATGGAAAAGGATGAACAACCTGTAGCAAGGTCAGCGATGAAGGCCTGAAACAGGCATGGGCCCAGTACCGAGCCCTGAGGTACTCCACTCATCACTAACCCCCGGAACTGATTTATACCCATCTATATTGACTTGCTGAGAATGGTTTGAAGCCAATTGATTATCCAGTTAATTACAATACTGTTTATATGTAGTTTAAGGAGTTTAGAAATTAATGCCCAATGAGGCATGATTTCAAAGGCTTTGCTAAAATCAATGTAAATTATATCACATGGTATATCAGAGCTGAGTCATATGATGATTTGGAAGTATTAGAGAAGCTATTATAGAAATTGTGATTAAACAAATCAGCCATTTTAATTGGGTCATATAATAAAGTGTTGTTGTTGAGAATAGGACCAACCTGACAAGTTGGTTTCCTTAGCGAATTAATATAGGAGTAAAAATGCTTGCTATTGGATTTGTTAGCAGTAGATGATAATTTGTATTCCCAACAGCTTTTAGCCCTTTTTATCGTGACCCTGCATTTTTTTTGTGCCTGTATATGAGAAGTCCAGTATAAAGAGGTTTTAGTTTTTTGATATCGGATATATCTCTTGCGTTTTAATTTAATGCATTTTTTAATAGACTGGTTCATTCACTTGGGAGCTTTATTTTGGTTCTTATTTTTTATTTTGGATGGGATATATTGTTCCTTAAGTTGACAAATTGTGTTCTTAAAATTTTCCCAGTAGGATTCCGGGGAAGAGTATGCCAATAACGAGTCCCAGTTGATGTTATCAATAATATGTTTCATAGTGCTTAAATCAGCTTTGTCATAAAGATATATTTTGGTACAGTTGGAATTATAAATGTAATTTTGCACAATATTAAATGTAATGGTATTGTGGTCACTATTGCCAATTGGTTCACTTACTGCAATATTGTCAACTAATATATCATCGTTACAAATTATCAGATCTAAAATCTTGACTCCTCTAGTTGGGATGAGTATGTTCTGTTTTAGTCCCAGCTGAGTACATGTGTGTAATAACTCATTACCCTGACTAGTTGTGGCACATAATTTCTGCCAATCAACAGATCCAATATTAAAGTCACCAGTGACAACCATTTTACCTAATGTCTTTGGGTGTTCTATTTCAGCATCTAGGATATCTACTGATGAATTAGGGGGATGGTAACAAGAACCCAGAATAAGAGTCTCAGATGTAGAAATACTAAGTTTAACCCAGATTGTCTCAGTATATTTATCATGTATTTTAATGTTATTTGTTACATCGATAGAATTGAGATGATTTTTAATAAATAGTGCCACACCACCGCCCTTCCGATTAAGTCTATTGAAGGTGTAGGAAGTATAACCAGGTATAATAGTATCCCACGATGATTTATTATCACCCCATGTTTCACTTATTGCAATGATGTCAACATCATTGTTATGTATTCTGCATTTTAATTTGTCCAGTTTTCGAGTAAGGCATCTAGCATTGAAACGTAAAAAATTTAACTCTTTAGATATCATGGAGCTACCAACAGAAGATTTTAGAGATGGTGGTCTGAGCACCTTCTCACCCCCAAGATTTGGTTTAAAAGGCAATTAATGGATGTCATAAATTGTCTGCCCAGTACAGCATTACCCCATCTACTTAAATGCAATCCATCAAAACAGTATAATTCTGGTCAATATTCAAATTCCTCCCAGTAAGTTAAACATGTCAAGTTCTGATGTAAACACCATTTTCTTAACCACTCATTCACAATTTTGATTTTATTATTGAGAAATGAAGAAAAATGTGGGATTGGTAAAATTTCCAATATACAGATGTTACAACCCATATCCACCAGCTTATTGGTTCATGCAACATAGTCTTCTTTGATTGATTGAATAGTGTCCCTGTAGATGTTATTAGCACCCACATGTATAAGTGCAATAGAATTGTTGTCACAATCCTTCATGATCTCAGGCAACATTAATGTGAGATCAGAAATTTTGCAACCACTGAAACTAGAACTAGTTCTGTTGGCTTTGTCAGGGTTGTATATAGTCCTAAGAGTTTTGTCAATGAGTCCCCTAAAACATAGATTTGTCATGGCCTGGGAGTATTAGAATTATCCTGATGACCAGGCAAGGGGGACGTAGTGAGATCAATGGATAAATCTATAAGTGGAGTGTCACTGATATGTGAATAGATGACAGGTGGAATGTCATTAGTGCAATTATCTATCTGGCCTATGAGGGTATCTGGGGTCCCATTTTCATCATCCAATGCAAGGGAAGTTAAGGGGTCAAACCTGTTAAATTGCTCAAGACTAAAGTGTTGGGCCTTTCTCCCTTTTTTTGCAACTCTGGTAGTCTGAGTGAGGAACCAGCTGTCTTCAACACTTTGATTGTCATCATAAAGACAATGGGAGGAGGATGAGGACTATTAGTAACTGTCAGGATGAAAACGTCTGGGGTAAGGGAGGTGCTTGGTGTAACATCGATTTTGCCTTCAAGACCATGATCCACTTCTAAATTCAATGATACAGTGGTAGCCTTAAAACGATTATGCATATCAGATTGGCTATTCTCAAGTGCAATTAGCCGTTGATTAAATAGCCCAATCATATTATGCAAATCCACAATTTCAAGGCATTTATTACATGTGTAAGGTTGATCAAAAAGGTCCCCCGTCAATAATGTATACATATTACATGTTATGCATTTCTGGGGGCTTACCCCCCAAAAAAAGATGTGCTGTGTAGCTCAGGGCCTGACTAGGTATACACAACTGTCAGTGTTTTCCTAGGACCAGACACATTTGAACTACAGCCATTTTGTCCCTCGCTAACTGAAAACAAGATGGTGGCAGTCCAAAAACAAATTTGCATAGCTCAAAAGCAAATTTTGCGTTTGCGAAAGCTTTTAAAAGCTTTTGTGGTAGACATATATGTTTTCCCATAGGCTATAATGGGAAACTTTAAAGTTTGATAACTTTTGAATGGATTATTATTTTTTCACCGAATCTTCTAAAGGCACTTCCTTGACCCAGTCCCCATATACCCTGAAAATTTAAAACCAGTTGGACAAACCATTCAGGCTGTAGAGACAAGCATAAATTTCAAAAAAGTTCAGGATTTTTCACACTTTTAAATGCTCCTCAACCAAAAAATCCAACCAGAACAAAAATTTCCAGATCTAGAGATCTATGGTCCCATACTATGCATGCACAATTTCAGGCAGATTGGACAAATGATTGCAAAGTTATTAAAGTGCAAAATTTGGGATTTAACATAGAAGTGGCTGTGAAACCCTAACTATACTGGCCCTACCAGGCCAGTATAATATATATACTATAAGGGCACGATAGTGCTCTTATAGTTAGGTTTGGTACAGCCTTTCAATGTTAAATCTCAATTTGTGCACCTTAATAACTTTGCCATTTTTCAACTAAATAACCCAAAAATTGCTATGTGCTCTTATTTTGTGAGTGTCACAAGATTTGGAAAGTTTAATGACAGCAGCTTTTACGGTTCCAAAGATATAAAGTGATCAAAAAATGCAAAAAGGAAAAAAATTTTTTCCATGGGATAACATGGGATTATTTGCTCTCATGTACAGCACACACAGAATTAAGTTTGCCTCTGATACTTTCATGAATAAAGGGTGTGCCTTTGGATAGTTTGGTGAAAAAATATATTATCATTTTTTAATTATAATGCTTTTTGTGATAGAAGCAAGACAGGCAGTGTGAACTGTATTTTGAAATAGATTTCAAATGGTTATTGGAAAAACCATTCGAACTGCATTTTGAAATACAGTTCGAATGGTAATTAGAAAAAACATTTGAACTGTATTTTGCAAATACAGTTCAAACGGTAATCAGAAAAAAACATTTGAACTGTTGTTTACAAATACAGTTTGAGCAGTATTTTTAATTATCTTTCAGTTTAAAATGTTCTCCTAGCCAGTCTGGTGGCGCTGAGGGTTGAGGTGCTGGATGCCACACCTTGTGCCACACCGGCAACCTGGGATCAGGAGCAAACTTGGGCCATCGGGTGTCAGCAGGGGCAGGAAAGGATTGTGTATATGGAGGACTGCTCTCCTTTCCTGGGGTGGGTGGGTACACTTGCTGTGGTGCTGGTGGCTCTTGATGGTGACTGGGGACAGCGCACCTTGCAGCATGCCCATCTGGGGTTGGAGCAGCTGCAGGTGCCTTACACGTGGATGTGTGCCCATAGTGTGCAGGGCTTCATTGCACATTCGTGCTCTGGTAACACACACCAACAGAAAAACCCAGTCCCACAGATAGGCAACAGCAACTTCCAGTGCCCACCACCACACACCCAACACCGGACTCATCTTGCCGGCTCTTTCGATCCCCTGCCTTGCGTTGGGTCCTGTACACTAAGTGGTAGTCGTCGGATCAGGGTAGGGTGGAGGAGTGTCTGTCCCCAATTGCAAAATACAGTTCAAATGGTATTTCTAATTACCATTCAACCTGTTTTTCAAAATACAGTTCAAATGGTTTTTCTAATCACCATTCAAACTGTATTTCAAAATGCAGTTTGCACTGCCTGTCTTGCATTTATCACAAAAATTGTTATAATTCAAAGATGGTAATATATTTTTTCACCAAACCATCCAAATGCACACCCTTCGCATACACCCCATTATCCCTGAAAGTATCAGAGGCAAATTTAATTATGTGTGTGTTGTACATAACAGCTAAAAATCCCATGTTATCCTATGGAAAACACATTCCTTTTTGCATTTTTGACCACTTCATATCTCCGAAACTGTAACATGCCATCATGAAACTTTCCATATCTTGTGACACTGACAAAATGACAGCACATACCAATTTTCTGGTTATTTGGTTGAAAAATGTCAAAGTTATTAAAGTGCAAAAATTGAGATTTAACATTGAAAGGCTGTGCCAACCCTAACTATAAGGGCACTATCGCACCCTTATAATATATTCATTGAGAAGCTGTGTTAATGAACCATTAGGGTTCAAAGTGACAAAAGTTTCGAAATAAGATCTTAGGGTTCCCAACCCTAGGATCCCACACCCACCCTTTGCTTCCAACCCTAAGACCCCACCCACCACCCTGCATGCAGAAACAGGTGTGGGGTGTGCCTTGGGGTTGCAAACATTAGTGCTCACCCCATTCCAAGAGTAAGTAAGCTAAGATGGGTACAGAATAAAAGAATGGGGTGAGCCTTAGGGTTTGCAACTGCAAGGCACAGCCCTCACACCTGTTCCTACATGAATGGTGGTGGAGTCTTAGGGTTGAAGGCTGAGGGTTGGGGTGGGGTCTTAGGGTTGGCAACCCCAGGGTCTCATTTCCAAACTTTTGTCACTTTGTACCCTAATGTTGCATTAATGCAGTTTTTTTTTTTACAATAAATGTCCCCACTTTTTGAGAAACTATAATCATAAGTAACCCTAATGGTGCATTAATGCAGTTTTTTCATAGAATCTCCTTACTTTTTGTGAAAGCATCTCCATAGCAGTAGTTGTTTATGGGTGTGCAGGGTCCTCTGAGAATTGAAATCCCATCTATCCATAAGTGTAGAGAGATTGTAATTAACCTTCATCACCCTGTGGGAGTGCAGGGCCCATCAGTCCATAATGGTATGCATAAGTGCATGCTGCATGCATATTGTAATTTTCCCTGATTTTCACACAGGCCCTGTGCTCCTATGTATCCATAAATGTAGAGAAATTGTAATTAATCCTTATCTGCCTGTGGGAGTGCAGGGCCTGGAAGTGCAGGGCCCTCCCATCACTCCATAATGGTATACTTATCTCCCTGATGGAGCGCAGAGCCTGGAGTCGATAATGCCACAGTATCACAGTCACCTTAGCCCTATTCATAAAACTTTGCCCCTCAGTTGTAAACAAGGCCTGGAAAGATGGATAACAGCTTAGTACACTGAGCTGCCTTTCACAGAAAATCCATATCTCAAAGCGTTTTCAAGATATAGCTGCCGACAGGTACCATGACCATTACTATGTTATCCAAAGGGAAAATACCAAACTTCAGAATGTTGTAACTATGAAACTGATGTAAATTTTAACAGCAAACCAGCAAAAAGCACATCTGTGGGATAAGCCCTTTGCACCCTGCAAATTTCAGCCCAAAGGTCCTAACCATTTCTTTGGAGTGAAGTGAGAAAGAAACAGAATGTGTTTAAAAAGTAGTCACAGTTGTTTCGTGAAACAGTACAGCAATTATGCTGGCCCACCGGCGCAGCGGTAAACCTACCGTTTGTGGAGCCAGTGACCCAGGGTCAGAAACAGCCTTAGAAACTGGAGGGTCAGCCTGCAGGAGGTGGATTGGGCATCCTATGGACTACTCTCCTCCTCTGGGGTGGATGGGAGGGATGGACCATTGTGTTACTGGATCCAAGCAGTGGCTGGGTGCTGGTGTACTGAGTGACTGGAACATGGAGTCGGCACTGGCAGACATCCAATGTGACAGCGTCATTGATGTCATTGCATGCCCATGCTGTGGGGGAACAAAGGAAAAATTCTCCGGTGCACATGAAGATTGGTCCCGATGGCATCACACCTCTCACACTCAGACTGCTCCTCCTGGATCCTGACCCTTGGCCTTCCACGGTGGTGGGGTAAGTACCTGCCATGAAGTGGCTCATGTGAGGAACGAAGGAGGGAGTCAAGCATGAGCACTTCAAGAGGTGTGGTGACATGGGGCCAGTCGGAGAAGGGGGTACCATTGGCAACACACACACACGCACACCGAGGATGGAATAAACAAATAATAATTAAAAAAAAAGTGCCACAATTTGTGAAGGTTTAGCAAAAGTAGTGCTGCAATTTGTGACACAGTGCCACAAATTTGCAACATTAAAAATACCCCAATCAAAATAAACATATTTCTAGACTGTATTGGTGCAAAGTAACCACAGAATTGTGTTCCTCGGGCCCCAATTAGGTAAACACAAGTGTTGGTGTTTACCGGTGGCCGGTATTTTTTTTAATTAAATAGTTTTTTCCACATCACTAACTGAAAACAAGATTGCAGCAGCACGACACTACTCAGATCATTTGCAAAAGCAAAACTTGATTTTGCGAAAGCAAAAAGTGCTTTCGCATGGCACATCTTATTTTTCCCATAGGAAATAACTGGAAAATTGAAATTTTAGTAACTTTTGAATGGATTAATGTTTTTTCACCAAACCTTCAAAAGGTACATCCGTGACCCAGACCCCATATACTCTAAAAGTTGCAGACCAAACCACCAAGTGGTTTCGGAGAAACGGCATGACAAAAAAAAATTGGCAAAAAAAATGGTAATTTTCACATTTTTGGACACTCTGCAACCACACATCCAACTGGAATGAAACTTGCATAATCTAGAGATCTATGGTCCACGGTGACGCATGCAAAATTTCATGCAAATTGGTGAAATAGTTGCAAAGGTATTAAAAGTTCAAACTTTTGGATTTAACATAGATTTGAAAACTGAACTCTAATATAGGGGCACTACAATGGTGGCAGGAGGCCCAGCAGAGTAGGTCCAAGAGTAAAAGGGGCACATTTAAGGAGGCCCAGCAAAGGTGCTCACAAGTCACAGAGGTGCAGTAATGGGGGCCCAGCAAGGAAGGCCCTTTATTTAAAAGGGTCCCAGCAAAGTAAATTAAGAGGGTCCAGCCAGCCCTGGTGTCCTGCACCTTTTCAGAACCCACCCTAGACCCAGAGTCTAGAGGATGGGTTAGTCTCCCAGTAGGTGGGATGTAGATATTAAGACCTCTGCTGTTTGTTGATAGTTTTGTGATAGTGACTGCGGTCGCATAGGTGGGGAATGGGATTTGTTAAATATTTTCCACATTCGGACTGCCCCATAGGGACAGCTGAGGAAGGAGTTGGCTAGCAGCTCATTAAATAGGCTAGTACCAATTAAGGCAGTAGCACCACTGGAGTAAAAGGGCAATTGGGGCATCTAGTGCAGCAACGTACCTGCAAGTGCCTGAACTGCTCTACTGTTTGCAAAGTGTCTGAACTGCTCTACTGTTTGCAAAGTGCCTGAACTGTTTTACTGTTTGCAAAGTGGCTGAACTGTTTTACTGATTGCAAATTGCCTGAGCTGCCTTACTGTTTGCAAACTGCCTGGACTGTGATTGTTGCCCCTGCTTCTGGCAAGTTGTCCCCAGAACTAAGCAATTGCCCCCAAATTGAGTTATTTGCCCTTGCTTCTGGAAAGTTGGCCAGAACTGAACAATTTCCCCTAACTGGGTTATTTGCATCTGCTTCTGGCAAGTTACCCTTGAAACTGAACAATTGCTCCGAACTGGATTATTTGCCCCCGCTTCTGGCAAGTTACCCTTGGAACCAAACAATTGCCCCGAACTGGGTTATTTGCCACTGCTTCTGGCAAATTACCCACTGCAACTGAACAATTGCCTCGAGAACTGTTTCTTTGCCTTGGAGTGAATCCAGAGTGTACCAACATCCTTGATTGCTAAAGACTTGTGCGTATGGACTCAGTCTTCTGCCATTATACTGCACTGCAAGTATTGTATGCTGATTCCAACTGTCTAAGGTTGTACACCTGTGTCTGCAATCGTATCTCAGTGGAATCAGTCTCCATCCATCAGAGAAAAGTTCCTACAGCTTCATTCTTCACCACTATCTTCCAGTGTCCATGCTTGTGGTCTTGGTTGGAATCTTCTTCATCCTGGAAGAACCGTATCAACGTCCACTTGTCGTTCCCCACTAGTCGCATGTCCACTGAAGCCCAGTGTGATCCACAGCCACCGTTTTCTTGTTTTCTTGGTTCTTGTTCTGGACACTTCAAGATCTTCTCTATTCCTCCAGCTTGCTACACCCTGTTTGTTATTTTTCTTCTCTTTTAGATGTCCCCTGCTTCATCCTGGTTTCTTTCTCATTCATGCTTGCACAAGATGTTCTCCACTGCTCATCTGGTCCCGGCAGCCCTCCAGCAGTCTGTGCTGAAGAATCTCCAGTAGCTCTTCTTGATCTTGGTAGCCCTCCAGTGGGTTTGTGCCGAAGTACCTCCTGCAGTTCTTCTGTCTTTCTGGCAGCCCACTAGTGGGTTTGTGCTGGAATCTTGTTCCATTTTGGCCCTTCTGTTTTCTCGCAGCCTACCAGTGGGCTTGTGCCAGGAATTTACCCAGTTCATTCTTTCCTGGCAGCCTGTGAGAGTGGGTTTTATGCCGATGAACCAATGGTCTGTTTACAAATCTCTCATAATCCCAGTGGCCTCTCCAAGGCTTGCACTGAGGTGCCAGTTTTGTGCTTTACAGGATCCCTCATCTTCATTCCCCCTTCTTTGTCTTCATCTCACACTCATCTTGTGTGCATGAATACCCTCACTAGAAGTGGACTCTGATGTGTTCTTTATTGACTTGAATTGTTGCAACTGTACTGTGTGTTACAATACTGCAAGAGCCTCTTCAGGGCTGGTAACTGTCAAATGGTGGTCACCGAAGAGTGCTAGGGTAGAATTAAAATACAGTAGCCTTACAAAGAAGTGCACCTCTTAGATTTCATAGGATCCTTACTTAGTAACTGTTTTGTACAGTAACTTACAGAGTAACTTACAGCATATGAAAATAGTGTTTGCTTGCTTCTGCTGGTTGGCTTTACAATTGTTCTACCCCTCTTCCCTTGTGACTGTGTCAACCTACCCCTGCTGCTTGAATAAAGCCTTCCATCTTCAAAACTCAAAGGATCACTCCTGTCTCTCCTTGTCGGATGATTCCATCTACCCATCTAAAGAACCTCCATTGTTCCCTCACCACAGCACCTGCTGAGGGTGATGCTTGTGTTGGTAGTCTGGTGATTGCAGTGAAACAAATTCCTGGTCATTCCACTCATCTTTCAGGAACTGAGATAAAATCTATAACACCATTCATGCACCAGCCCTTCACAGAAGAGAAATCTATATACACTTATATGCAAACTGTATCCCAAAAGTGCATTACGATACAGAAGACAGAGTAGAAAATGTTGCTGTTATTAGGTTCACAGGAGATTCAAAAGCAAAAGAGAAACTAGAAATTACAGAGGTTAAGTATAGGGAGGATAATTAACTTGCTCAAGGCCCCATAGTAAATAAGGGGCTTTAGTGGGATTCAAACCATGGTCACCAGGATTGCAGCACTTCAAACCTCCCTTTCTTCCACTGGCATTTAACAACCATACATGCACATACACACATGCACACACACACACACACACACAGACACACACACACACACACACACATATGCTCTTTTGATCCCTTACCTTGAGAAGGTTATTTTCAGGGGACACAGCTATGTTTGCTACAGCCATCCTCTAAGAATAAGCCTGGGCCCTGCTTCGCATTAAGCTAGGTACTGATGGCTGTTCATGCAACTATTTTAAATATTTTATGTAGAACTTTGCACACCAAAACAGACTCATTTAGGTGAAATATGTATTCTTCATGTGGGTCCTGGGGGACTGCCCAAGGAGCAGAGTCAATACTTTACAGTTACACAGTAGCTGAGAACAATACTGTCCAGCATTGGTTACAATAAAAGAAATAGGACCCAACCTTCAGAAAGCACATCCATGCATTCCCCATCCTCCAGTCAAACACGTCCTCTACAAGCCTTAGGTGCCTCCCAGCATCATCATCATATCAAGGAGCTAGCAGCAGCATGACATAGTGCTAGGGTCGGACACCAAAAATGAAAAAATGTAACACAGACTCAGCAGTGCTCACATAGAGGTGAGATGCTCAGTAAAACCGACAGCAACTATGAGATACAGAAACTGAACACTCCAACATCAAGTTCAAAAAGAAGTTATTGCAAAGTGCAAATAAAGGTACTAACATGAGACAGGATGTGCTAAAAGATAACCAAGCACTATCAAGCCCAAAACATAACAAAGTGTGCAAACCACAAAAATAGCAAGGTGAGAAACATCTCGACTGTACCTGTACAAGATCCCAGTGCTTTGAGGACAAAATGAAGAAGCTGGTCAGTTCAAGAACAGAGCATCAGTGATCCATAATAAGGGAAAGCTGTAGGTAAGGGTACTGTTTGCAGTTCAACACCTTTACCTAAGGCCTGTCTTCAACATGTGTCAAACTGACACTCTATCCCTAAGCCCACCAGATTCCTGTTTCAAAGCTCCCAACCTGAATACCATGTATAGTAGCCATTTGCCAGTGGTGGCAAATTGCCCTTTAGTACTAAACTATTTAATGCTTAGCCATTTGACATGTTAGCAAATATGCTGCGCCACATTGCATGACACTGAGGCAGTGTTTGAAATGGTATAAGGGGCTCAGATCTGGTCCAGGTGTGGCTAAAATGGTGTTGCTGTGCTTACTGAAGTTTAGGAAGGGAGTATAGCCAGAAACCTATGTTTTTGACACATTTAATCATTTTGATTAGGTGTAGTCCAAGGTACTGATATAATTCGGTCTACAATCTTCTTTATATTGCATGGGGTATAGAAGATTTTGGCTTAGTGACATTCACAGATATTTGCTTGTCAGAGAACTATATTTTCAATACTTGAGTTTTATTGGTTATTTTCCATTGGACATTTATTACAGTCTATGTCAATAAATCATAATCTGATATATCTAGTCCACCTGTGAATAGAGAGAGCAATAATAAGTATTATAAAAGAAAAAATATCTTATATGGTACATACCTGTAGCTAGAGTTTAAGTTAAACCACAGTCTCAAGCCCTTTAATTAAAACCCCATTTTGAGATTAAGATCTATTACAGCTTATTTCAAACTTAAAAAGAGACTAAGTGTTCATCTTATGGAAATCTGATTGAAGATTCTAAGGCACATCACAAGGTGGATGGGCTGCTGTACAGACTGTATCATCTGCATACATGTGGATGGAACAGTGCACATTGAGAAGTATGATCATTGTCCAACATACAACAATGAAATTGTTGAATGACGCATCACAGGTGCACTTCTAGAGAGCGGCTCATTCAGGTCAGCCATGATATTATTAAAAGTGACCAACTGTGTATTGTCTGTTTGGCACGGTAGTTGATGATCAAGCTAATGTATGTCTCCCCAGTACTGATACTGCTGATGTTACAAGGAGGAAGAGGTGATAGACTGCAATACCAAGGCCTTGAAAGGGCAATAAAATTCACCTCACATGATGGGCCCTGTACATAGTATATAGTATGTTACTTCACTTTTGCTTGCACTGTGGTGGTCAAATGTCCAGGCCTGAAAAAGTAGGGTACTGCTGTCTAGGAAAGCAGAAACATGTGAATGTACAAACCTCTTTGTAAGGTGCTCTGAGTCTAAGAAGAGCTTCAAATAAAAACTACAACCTACCTACTACCTCATACATTTATAAATGTGGAGCAAATAGTGGTTGGCTAGCTGCATAGAAACATGGAAACATAGAATTTGTTGGCAAAAAAGGATTGCTTGGCCCACCCAGTCTGCCCAGATGTTCCCTGCCTAACCTGTCTCTGCAGACCCTAACTGGTCTCTGGTGACCCTCCCTCCCTCCTACCTGTTTATTTTCTTATATGCCCCTTTGTTAATCCTATGCATACCTGAAGCCCCCCATTGTTTTTGCCTCCACCAATTCTGCTGGCAGTCTGTTGCAGGTGTCCACCCTTTCAGTGAAGAAGTACTTCCTCACGTCTGTCTTAAACTACCCCCCCCAGCATCATTGCCTGTCCCTTGATCCTGAGGCTCTTACTTATTTGAAAGAGACTCCCCTCTTGCACTGTGTTCATCCCTATGAGGTACTTGTAGGTCTCTATTATGTCAACCCTCGCTCTCCTCTCTTCCATGGTGTACATGTTGAGATCCCTCACTCTCTCCTCATTAGGCTTCTCATGCAATCCCTGCACCATTTTAGTAGCTATCCTCTGAACTGCCTCCATCCTATCTATGTCCTTTCTGAGTTGTAGCCTCCAAAACTGTAGACAGTGCTGCTGGTGGGGTCTCACTGGTGAATGATACAGCGACAGCACCACCTCCCTTCTCCTGCTAGAGATACTTCTCCCTATGCACCCTAGCATCCCACAAGCCCTATCCACTGTTTAGCCACTCTGAGGTCATCAGATATGATAACCCCAAGGTTAATTTCCTGTTTCGTAGCTGTCAGTACCTCCACACACACCCTCATTCTATACTCAGTTGTACTTAGCTCCTGGGTTCCTATGCCCTAGGTGCATGATTTTAATATTTTTGGGCATGGAATCCCAACTGCCATGCTCTTGACCACACCTTGATTTTGATATCATCTGCAAAAATGCATATCT
Source organism: Neoceratodus forsteri (assembly GCA_016271365.2). Lineage (NCBI taxonomy): Eukaryota > Metazoa > Chordata > Ceratodontiformes > Ceratodontidae > Neoceratodus > Neoceratodus forsteri. The sequence goes on from JADMNL010000022.1 coordinate 297,889,461, forward strand.
TCTCTTCCAATTCTTCTGCAATGTCACTTACGAAGACATTGAAGAGGACTGGTGCCAGTACTGAGCCCTGTGGCACCTCTCTAGTCACTCTCCCATTTAAGAGTTAGTACAGTTAACCACCACCCTCTGTCTCCAATCTATTAACCAGCTTCTAATCCAATTCAAACAAATATGAAAGCGTTGGCTTCAAAAACACCCTGGAGCTGCAATGTGAAACTACAACACTCAGAGCGCTGAAGTTGGGCTGTATGGGACTGAACAAACTACCATACATATAGTGCAATTTAAAAAATGGTATTAACAGATACACTTACTTCTGTAGCACTGACCCACTCCAATTTCCACCAAGGCCTTTCACACTATGATGTGCTTTGTCTTTTTTTTTGTTTGTTTTTTTCAGGTCTATCTTCTACGGGGTCCAGAACTCTCTCAGCCAGTCCACTCACCCACTGCTCTACCACCCACTGTGACCAACTGCCTCCTCAAGAACATTAGTGCTCCCCATGGGCCCCACCAGGCCCAAGGTCCATGAGGAGATCAAGGAGCAGGGGTGGAGGCAGAAGCCCAGTATTGGGCATGTGGTGCCAGGCACTGGGATGCCATCACCTATCTGGCCCAAAGGGGGGTTTTGAGTACTTCCCCTCCCCGATCGTGGCATGCAATGATGCCATGACACACGGCAACCCTGCCAGTGTTTGCCACGCTCGCCCATGCTATCTTGGTCCATGATCCTGCAGTGCCCCTGGTCTCCACCTGGGGTCACTGGGACACCAGACAGCCCCAATGCCCTCCCCCAGGAAAGGACAGCTGTCCTGGGGACACTTGATCCCTTCCCACCCCTTCTGACCCCCGATGCCCGAGCTCGCTCCTGAACTTGGGTTGCCAGCATGGCACAAGGTGTAGCATCCAGCACCTCAACCCTCAGCACCACTGGGCTGGCACCTATGATGTGCTTTGTTAAGGCATGGTCACTTTGGAATACTCAATCCATTAAGTAGTACACTCTTAAAGTATATCGACCAATTATGGATACGTATAACAGCGGTTCTATGAATTGGATACAGTACGTCATAACATCTAAAACTGGCACATGATAGCACTTAAAACTAATATATAAGATATGCCAGTACCCTATTATATACAATATTGACAGTACCTGACTGACTAAAAACTGCCCATACCCCTTTTTTCTTGGGTTACTAAATGGCACATGTTATGTACAAATTTGTATGAAACCACAATCAACTATTGATCAGAATATGATCAATTGTTGTAAAAGGGCACCAAGGAAAGCATTTCATTTAGACCTGGTGTTTGATGTACCCTCAGTCTATATTACATGAACACTCTTGTTTAAGAAGCTTACTGTACAGCCACCCCCCCCCCCACTGTTCCAAAGTTACATGTTCAAGGATTTGGAACATGTTTATGTCGTTGGCTCTCTTTCATTATGTGGGTCACCAAGACATTAGTGATATCTTTCTTGGTAATGCTTTGTAAGTGTTCCAATACCCTCAACTTGAAGGGCGTTTTTATCTTACTCATGTAAAATGTTTTGCATTTTCATACTGCTACATAAACTACATTTGTGGTGTTGCAGTTCACAGTCATGTAACTTGCAGTTCCTCCTCATAACTTTGTGAATGAAAACTGTACTGACCTGGATGCTGGTACAGAACATGCAGTCTTCACATCTGTGGGTATCCAGTGGTAGGGAGATTCAAACCTGGAGTCCTTATGCATCTTGCATGCTGTGCAGGCTCTGAGTCACCTCATTGGCTTTGTTCCCTCCATGGGGATGCATCATTTTAGGTCTTAATTTTTTTTTTTTGTAGACTCTATTTATCACCCAATGGCCTGGTTCATCTCTTGGGAGAACCCCTCTTGACCAGGACTCCTACCACCCACCTGAAACCTCCCCAAACAGGGAACTGGGGACAGAGACACCCCACCCCCTAACTCCTTAGACCCAGCAAAACCCTCCCCCTGGGTCAAAGCTCCCTGGGGCAGGACCACCTGACACCTACCTGGGTGACCTTTCTGAAATCAAGACTGCCAGGTCCAGGAGTGGAGTTAGAGTTCAAGAGAGAACTGGTTGGGGGAAGTCTGGTATTGGGTGTGTAGGCCATGGTCCCTGGAGGTCACCGTCATCTCCACCGAGTGTCGTTTTTTTTTCCTTCTGTTTCCCCCTGGAGCACGGACATGCAATGATGTCTGCGCACACAGTACCTATGTCTACTGCCGCTCCACCCCTCTACAGCATGCTCCATATAGTGCCCCCGATATCCACTGGGGGCCACTAACAGAGAGATACAAAGCCCACTACCCACCACAGGAAAGGAAAGCAGTCCTCCGGACACTTGATCCTTTCCCTTCCCTGCCAACCCCCCAGTGGCCCGAGTCCTATCCTGAACCCGGGTCGCTGGCATGGCATGAGGTGTGGCATCCAGCACCTCAACCCAGAGCACCACTGAGCCAGCTCCTTGAGAGGTTATTTGATTTAGTTTCTCCTCAGTTGTTAAGATGTGCCAATTCTTTCTCAAAATGGATTTCATCACATGATCCTGTGATCTGAAAGTTATAACAAAGCTTAAATTACCATTCCACCCTCAGGACATGCTAGGCAACACAGCACCTGCATTCAGAGTACCGGCATCCCGCCGATGGTACATAGCACCTCCAACATGTGTGTGCCCCACAAAATGGGAGATCAGAAGACACAGCAACAATGCTATGCCCATGGGTGTGTGATCTGACACCCCCACAGACAGCATGGCAGCAGAATTGAGTCCCCAAGCATCCACTGGTAAAGGGTAACAGGAGGACGTCCCCTTGCCTGGCACTCCACCAGCCACCCAATCACCCCTGTGCAATACATATGCAAAAGACATGCTCTGGTGGTCTAATGCACCCCCTGACCCTGTCCCCAATCCCTGTAGGTGGTGTGGTGCCCGCTGTTGCCTGAGTGCAGTGTTACCATAGCACGTCATGTCACCCTAATGCCCTGGTGGTTTAGTGCCCCCACTCCAGCAGGTACTGCCCCCAGCACAACACTCTGACCACCCCTCTCCATCCCCCTAATGGGCGGAACACTGGCACAACCCTCTGTACACCTCCATGGCGGTGGACCACTGTGCTGTCATTGCATGGGCGCATGACCGTGCATTGACAGGCCAGTGGTCCACCAGCTGTGAAGTGTATGGAAGGACATGCGGTGACCTGCTCCCTAGTGGGATGTGGTGGGGGGTGGTTGGGGTGTTGTACCGGGGCCGTACCTGCCAGGGCAGGGAGGGCACTAGATCACCAGGGAATTTGAGTGACATGACATGCCATGGGAACACCTTACTCAGGCAGTGGTGGGTACCACTCTGCCTACAGGGATTACGGACAGGGTGGGGGTGCACTAGACAACCAGGGCATGTCTCTCGGGTACATACTGCACGTGGGTGATTGGGTGGCAAGTGGGCTGCCAGATTGGGGGAGTGTCTGCCTGTTGCCCCTTACTGGTGGGTGCTCAAGACTGGGCAGCTGGCCATGGGGGGGGTCCCTAGCACAAGTTGGGTGCTGGGGTGGGGGGCGGTGAACTGGTTTACTCTCGGGTGGCATCCTGCATCTCCCTCAGCACCCTTCAGTGTTGGGTTCTTCTGCCTGCTGCCTCCCATCCATCAGCCTACTGGCCATGCGATGCAGTGACCGGGTCACAGTTCCTCCAGGTGCCATATCACTGGCGCTGTAATGCTGGCACTATAATGCCAGCACCCTCATGCTTTGGAACCCCACTGTATGGCATGGGTGGCAGCTATCATAACTCGGTATAGCATTTTTATCTGTGTTTTTTTTAAACAAGCTGATTTTCACACACCCTTTGCCATTATGACCAATGGTGAGATCCAAAAAGTTAATGGTGTTCTTATCTACATTTACTGCAAATTTTAAATTACAATTGGTCAGTTCCAAGTACATCACAAAATCCTGCAACTCTGATGGGGACACCCACCACACAAAACTAATGTCAGCAATAAAGTATTTGTAAATATCAGTTTTATGGTAAAATGGATTTTCTTGTGACAACAAAATATGTTTGTTTTCTCATTGTGAAAGGTACTAATTACCATAGTTTGGTGCAAAGGAGGCCTTCATCACTGCCCTTTTGACCTGAAGATAAAGCTGGCCCATGAACATGAAAGTATTGAATATCAGAATTTTTTCTGTAAATGTCAAAATGAACTCAGTCAATCTCGTAGTGTATCCTGACAACTGATACAGGAATTCACGTTGTGCTTCTATACCTGCCTCATGCGGTATGTTGATGTATAGTGCTGTGATATCCATAGTAACCAGCCAGCACTCATCTGCAAGTTGCAGATCCTTTAGCACTTTCAAAATGTGTGTTCCCTTACAGAAAGAATTATGTGAAATGTTTGTATGCTGTGCACATAAAACTACCTTTGTGGTATGTGTGCTGCAAGCATGTGTTTTATGTTAAACTGGAACCAACTGCATGCATGTGGCATGCATGCAGCAAGCAAGTGTGCTGCAATAATGTTTTTATGTTAAACTGGAACAGACTGTATGCATGTGGCAAGCATGCAACAAGCAAGTGGTCACTTATAACTGCAAACATAAGGAGAAAAATGTTTAACCAGGAAAAGCACACTTGTTTCCACATGCTCAGGATCACACAGTATAAAAGTGGGAGCTGATGAGTTTTAAACCCAGGTCTCCAGGTTTGCAGCTTTGCCCTTAACCACTATGTTAAACTGTCTGCATACATATGGCATGCTTGTACTTCAATACGAATCTGCACGCATCTGCACAAATATGGCATGCTTATTGCCACTGCCATATTTTTTAGTTTTCATGTCTCCCCATCTCAGCTGTGCAACTGAACTGTAGCACACATAGCATCAGAAACACATGTGGTTCTTCCCACCCCCATACACACACACTGACCCACAGAACTACTTAATTACTTCTGTCCAGCCTGTACTCCTACTATTTTCTCTCCATAGTTTTGAATGTTTCCACACAAACAGACTTTAAGGGGCAAACCCAAAAGTAGCAATAACTCAGCACCCACCCACCTACACAGTCAGCTGCCTGCCCAAACACACACACTTTAACGGGTACAGCTGATCCATAACAGACAACCCACCAAGTATACTGTAGGTTTAAATTGAGAGTCTCTTACCTGAGTATTAGGGAGCCAGAGGCAGGAGTCTTTAAGAGATGATGTCCAAGGGGCAGAGTGCAGGCACTCCCTTTGAAATGGATGGAGTTATTTTTTATTACTATTTTATACATTAGGATGATGAATTGGAGATTAATGAAGGTCACTGTTTGACTAACAAGGCCCTTGTTAGTCAAACAGTGGCCTTCATTAATCTCCAATGCATCATCATAATGTATAAAACAGTAATAAAAAATGAATCCATCAATTTCAATGGGGCGTGCCCCTGCACTGTCCCTTGCCCTATGATATTACATGCAGAGAGGGGGGTGGAGATCAGATTCATGGAGGGGTTATATGCCTGATTATAGTGGGGCTCGAATAGTCTGTGCATACCACACATCTAAACTGTCTCTGACTGCGAGGGACATCCCTCATTGTACCCCTGAAAACTGCTCTGTCCCTCATCCATCCATCATGGAGAAAATGCTGCTCACACAGAGGATGTCCTGTAGATGTAGACTTTATGGCAGGGGTGCCATTTCAGATTTTTAACAGGGAGTCAACAACCAGTGGAGGCCAGGTGCCAGTTAGCCCCTAGAAGGCAAGTTTTGGAATGTCTGGAATGTCTCAAAAAGGTAAAATTTATTTGTTGTGATTGATAAATGGTATGCAAAACAGGAAAAATTCAAATATATAAGATTAATCCATCTGCTGAGGGAAAAAAATCTCAGACTATAACTGTACCCAACCATCAAAAACCATTACGCATTCGCACAGGCATTGTGTCTGTGCACATTGAAGCAGGCAGCAGCTGCCTGACTGCTCGAACGTGCAAGCTGATTCCAGCCTGAATGTTCAGCTCTGCAGACTGGGAGAGTATGCCTGACCCATTCTGATACAAACAACAGCAACCTTATATTATGAGGTCAAGGCACACCACACACTTATCACAAAACATTAACACATTTTTATTAATTGACCTTCAGGCTTCAACTGCCCCACTGACTGTCGAGTCTCTCTCACCACTCACTCAGTTGTCTCTTTTTATTTCACTCAGTCAGTCTCACTCATCACTCAGGATTTTTTGATTTAGGAATTTAGCACATTTTATCATTCTCTCACACAGACTTCAAGCCCATGCCTCAGAGCAGTGCCTCAGATTTGGGCTGAAACCCACCCAGTTACTAACCTTTTTTTTTTCCCTGGCTGACGTTCTGAACCCCAAAAAAAGAAAACCTTTCCCCAATCTCTCTCTTTCTGACTCCATTCCATTCAATACCCATCTGACATGGGTTGCAAAGCTGCCTAAACGTGCAGAAAAGTGAAAAGCACATCAATATTTCAATCCTTCCTCCTTCCCCAATTCCTCTATAAAAAAATTATTTACTTTTACTTACTCAGCCATCTGGTCAGAACCTGTGGCCTGGCCTAGTGTTCCACCAGCCCAGTTTTTAACCTGCCCCTCACCTGTCCTTCTTCCAGAAGCTAGATGCTGCAACCAACCATCTTGGGTCCCAACCACAGTCCACAACCATATCACCTCACTGACTGAACTCACCCAACCTGTGTTCTTGCTTCTTACTTGGCTGCTGCTATGCCATGCTGATCAAGGCCTGTGAAGGCTACCCAAATCACCACTGCCGTTGCTCCAAACCATAGCTTGCTGCCATGGAGATCCCATGCTGTTGTCATTGTGAGGTGAGCCTAGTAGTGTAGGTAGGTAGCCTGGTCATCATGATAGCTTCTAGCTCACCCCCTGCCCCTTCAACCACTGAGGGAAACATAGATTCACTAAGAGTAGACCAACAAAAATATGCTGCCTTGATGCTGCTATAGAGACCTCAGTGCTCACCGACTCCTCTGAGATGTAGTGTGTAGCCTGTCTACTCAGTGGCGGAAAGACAATGTCACGCTTGCGTGACTTGCATGCTCTTGCTTGCTCAGAGCTCCTCCACGTCATGTATGACAGCGCTGCCACTAAAGGGTGGAGACAGTGGACAACATAACACAGATACAGTCGAGTCAGGAGTGCACCCACAGCTGCAGCGTGAGTGCATACAGGCCAGGGGGGCACTTATTCTGCAAAAGATTAAATCCAAATTTAATTCCATTATTGCCACACTATAAGAACAACCTAGGCACTAATGCAGTGGGGGAGCAACTGACCCCCTCTGCCATACTGAAAGATGCCCCCGCTTTGTGGTAGAAATTGATTCTCAGGTGCTAATATTTGTACAAGTAAATGCAATGGTTTCCACTCTGTTCTGAAGTATCTCCATGTTTCAGGATGTGTCCCTCATTATGAGGGTTAGTGTCCCTCATTGTCCCTCATTTTGAGTGTCCATGTCCTTCATTTCAATGGCAAAAAGTGAGGTATGGTGCATGCTTCCAGGGCCCTACTCAGCACAAAGAATGCTGAGCATGGCCGTAGTGTATGTGCTCCATACAGAATGACAAAGTGAAAGTAAATGATCCATAACAGTCATCTAGAAACACATATGAAGCACTAAATATGCATAAGTGGGTTTGCATAGCTCAAAACAAAAAGGTCAGGCTTCACACCACAGAGGTCCCTCTTCGAACATCTGGAATGGGGGGGGTTGGCTGACTACTGAGAGCAGTGATTAATGTGGTCATATCTTAGGAACTTAATGCTGTAAGCAAACAATACTTTACAAATTAATGGCAATTTAATGGAAAAACTCAAAACCAATTAAACAATTTGCAAAAGGATTTAATGGTGAGAATGAATGTGTTTGCCTTATTGTAATGGGAAATCAATGGAAACTGTATTTTATTGGCTCTAATTGCTAGCAGTAGCATGAGAAATAGAAACTGATATGTTTTTTAGATGAGATTTGCACCAGCTTAGCTGCTGCACACATGTCAAGCATGCAGCATGTGAACCTGATGTGATTTTTAGATGATGTTCACACCAGTTTAGCTGCTGCATGCACGTCAAGCTTGCAGCATGCAAACCTGATGTGCTTTTTAGATCTGGTTTGCTTGGGTTCACTTTGTGTATGCTAACCACGTGCAAATATTGCATCATTAAGAATGTGGCATGCACTGTGCATGTATGCAGCACACTAGTATTTCTGTAAGGGTTGTATCTTCTTCAATGTAGGCTGGTGAAAGGGGCACTAGAGGTTTAATATACCTGTCCACATTTTAGGCTAAAGGCTCTGTGAGGAATCCAATGTTGGCCACAGTGTGTGTGTGGGGGGACAGGTGAATCTTCCAACATTTTATGAATTTTAGATAGCCCATATATTGTGGCCCTCACAGGACATGGGACAGACAACATTTTAGATATATCTGTGTTTTTCAATAACACCATCCATTAGTACTTCATACAAACAAATGTCCACAGCATTTTTATGCACAAGAGTCATATCTTTTGACAGTTTTCGATAATGTTATATCAGATAACTGTTTTAAAATTTCATTCTCGTACTTACCTCTGTCTATGATAACAATGGATCAACTTTTATCTTCTGTCTTAATTACAGTTAGAGGTGCTGTAAAGTTTTAATTCACTTGCAAAGTTGTGTCAAATTTGCCAAATTTGCTTTTGTGAATTTTGTCTATTTAATAGGAAGATCACCTTTGTCAACTTTGTCTGGCAAGTTCACCTTTAGCTTCACCCTTGGGATACACCAAGGTGATGGTGGATCAAAATGAAGCTACTGATACACAAATGTCTCAAGGTCAATAGTCCCCTGCACCCCCCCACTCCACAGAAACATGAAGACCCTTTGTCACCCCCGCCATGGTATTACCACCACAGGCTGTATCCTCTCATCAGTCTCAGACAAAAGCAATTCTAACATTTTCTGACCTATGTGTGATCCAATCATACTCTTCATTGCCAGTGTGGCATGCCCAAAAATGCCCAGATTTTTGCTACCACTGCAATTGGGCTTAGTAGAATTTCTTCCCCAGCTAGAGCCAAATATTACCCCAGGTACCTTTGCCCAATGTGCTGTAATGCACAGACAGGAGCAACCAACTGTCTGGCCACTGGTCCACTCAGCCATATTGAGATGGGTTCTATGTGATAACGGTGATCATGGAATAGCGATTGCCGTTTGGGCGAGTGTACATCACCGAAAATGAATTACGGTGATGTACACTCGTGGTGAACTGCAAGGCAGTGACGGAATTTACATTTATGTGGGGGGTTGTGCCCCCCCGCATCCCTCCCCCGCACTCCCCTACTTAAGGATTTTCAATTCCAAGGCTGTGCATGTCAGAGGGGGTGAAATTCTTTAAAAAAAAAACATGCTGCCTGCCAGCTCAAAAAAAAAACAATACCAGGCCCGAACCCTGCACCCTGCATACCCCAACCTACCACCCTCCCCACCACACTAGCCGCCAGCTGGGCAGCTGCCTTCCACACCCCTCCCACATACCTCCCCTCCCCACCCCTCCTCAGATGTGCGCACATGTACATGTGCGATGTTTCCCATTGCCCTATCTCATCCACACAGGTACCCAGTCGATACCCTGCTAGGTAGCCCTGAAAACAGGTGCTGTGATTGAGTCACTCTTTTTGAAAGCGCTCAATCGTGGATGCTGTGTTCACTAGATACCAACAAAGATGTATGGGGATGCCGAATGTAGCAGGTCATGGATTACCTTGGCACAGTCCTATGAAGTTCAGGAAAGGCATGGGTGGAGAAGTACATTTGTGGGGAAATCTGCCATTTAGGACAGACACATACCATCAACCTTCTAAATCCCACATTCTCCACAAAAAAAAAAGAATGGCAGTAGATCGGTTGCCAGCACTTTACTGGTTATTGCATTCGCTTCTCGTGCAATAGCATTATTAGGTAAATATTTGGCAAGACAGTCAAACAACATGCTATGCAGTATAGGCTGGACCTTTCTGGGTGTTGGGCTACCAAACAGCTGGACTCGACATGGTACCATAACCAGTCAGGTAGCATTTGACTTAGGGGGATTCATGGATGCTGCTCAAAAGAAAGCAGTGATTTGGGGTGCTTTAATTTGTTTAATCACTTTAAGTTTATTTTTGTGCAAAACATACAGACGTTCAATTGTATTCAGTACATTAGTATTAAGCAGCCAACTGTTAACTTTACAGCCCCACAGTAGGCAAAATTATTCCACTGGTACAAGAGACCTGATATAACTTTTCGTTAAGCTCAACACTCTCATTTGGTAGTAGGACCCTATCATCCAGATAAGACTCGGTGCCACCACCAACAGCTGTCTCGTGGACACCAGCAACCTCCTCCTCAATCACTGTTCCTAGGCCAGAGGTTTTGCTTCCTCTCAGACTGGTCTTGTTGTCACTGCCTCCACCAGCACCCACCAGCATGGATGCCACAGCAGTGGCAGAGAATACTCTGGCAACATTAATGTCATTGCCATTTCCATCAACTACTGCTTTGCTTATAGTACCAGCCCCAGATTCCATGGGGGAAGCTGCTGCACAGGTAGTTTTTTTCGGTGCAACAACCTTTTGCCTCCCAGAACCTATGCACTTCTTGGCCTTCTCACTGATAACCTCTCCCTTTACTCGAGTATATCTTTCTAGTCATTTTATATATTTAGATTTTTAATATTGCAAGGAAAAAAATAAACACTTCAATAAAGCTAAATACCAACAGCAGAAAACACTTCACCAGAAGGATTATCAGTGTGATCCAAATCTGAACAGAAAAGTTTACTGAGCTGACAGTAACTATAGTAAAACCACTCAAAACATTTTTTGTGTGTATTTTATCACAGCAGCAATGAAAAAGACACACATGACAGGAGTAATTCAAAACAAGTTACTGTAAGTAATACCATCACTTCAAGAACTAAACAAAATAACCTCAATAAAAATAGAAACAGACTGACAGATACTATATGTGAAGTTTAGAAAACTTTTCTTTGACAGAACTTTGCAAAGCTGGCCAACTTCGTGAAGTTCAAAGTGGCGGCTTCGCAAAATTTTTTTGCCAGGAAAAAGTGACACTTTTTTCCGCAAAGCGACCAAACTTCACTCAGAAAGTTGCCACTTTGGGGAAAAAAGTGCCACTTTGCCTGAAAAAATTTTGCAAAGTCAGTGAAGTCAAATTTTGTGATGCCAGTAGGACCTCTGCAAAGCTTCATGTAGTCAAAGTTTCGCAACTTCGCCAACAAAGTTTAACTTCGCTGCATCTCTACCGATAAATAATTCACTTAACTACACAAAACTGTACTACAGAAATAAAATGACAAATCGACGACCACAGACAAAAATTATTAAGAAGAAAGCATGAAGAAAGCAAACTAGTGCACACAGGGCTGCCTTGCTTACTAACTGAAAAACATCCTCTCTCCACATAGCACTGCCTCACTAGACAAAAACAAAACCACTACCTTCAACTAAATAAATCTGAAAAACTATAAACAAATGATGGTAATCTAATTGCACAAGGTAACTCTAGATATTTTTTGTGAGTGATTTGGTTCAAAATACTCCACTTCTGGAGTAGTTATAAAGGTTTTTTGCTCAGACAATCAGGGACAGACTTCTCTCCATCTCTCTCTTCATAAGACTGCATCAAGCACATGCCATACAGTTCATTTCAGTACCCTGTGATCTCCAATCCCATGTTACAATGAAAGCTTCACCTGTGGGCCCAACTTTGGCTAACTTTGTCCAACTTTGTGGACAAAGTTTACCAAATTCACCACTTGCGAATTTAGCCCTATACTGCAAAATGAAACTTCACAGAGCAGATTAACGTCATGAATTGCAAAAAATTTGTAAATTAATCTGTAAAGTGAAGTTTGCGAATTTCACACACCTCTAATTACAGTTTCTTTATTTTTATTTAAATTTTCAGTGCTTGTCTCCACTCTCATGTAGTTATCAAAATGAGGCTTATCTCCCTTCAGTCATGTTCTGTATGTCTCTTTCACATGCTTAGTAAATACTGCTACAGTGGGATTATTCAGTGAAATAAAACTGGGCTTCTATTTACGTAGATACATAGATACATAGACAGTGTTGGCAGATAAGGGCCTATGGCCCACCCAGTCTGCCCATTTAAGTTTGTAAGTTCAGTTTATGTTTTCAGGAAGTCTGTTGCCTCACCTCTGACCTCCAGAATTCCTTTATGTCTATCCCATGCATTCTTAAATCCGTGATTGTTTCAGCCCCACCACTTCCTCTGGCAGGGTGTTCCACTTGTCCACCACCCATTCTGTGAAGAAATTCTTCCTCATGTTTCCTCTGAATCGTCCTCCTCCAACTTCATTCCATGCCCTCTAGTCCTGGAACATCTTTTCACTTAAAAATAGTGCATTCCTGCACCCTGTTCCTCCCTGTAAGATACTTGTATGTCTCTATCATATCCCTCTCCCTCCTCTCCTCCAAGGAGTACATGTTCAGTGCCTTCAACCTGTCCTCATAGGACTTGTGATGCAATCCATGCACCATCTTTGTTGCCCTCCTCTGAACCTTCTCTACCCTGTCTATGTCCTTATGTAGGTAAGGTCTCCAGAAATGCACAGTGTACTCCAGGTGCGGCCTCACTAGTGTCTTGTATAGTGGAATTATGACCTCCCTTTTCCTGCTGGTGATGCCCCTGCCTATGCATCCCAGCATCCTATTTGCTTTACCTGCTGCCTTGTCACACTGTTTCCCTGCCTTGAGGTCATCAGAGATGATAACTCCAAGATCCCTTTCCTGCTTGGTGCATGCTATATCCTCACCTCCCAACTGATATATTGTGCCAGGGTTTTGTGCCCCATATGCATTATCTTGCACTTCCTTGCATTGAATTTCAACTGCCAAACCCCTGACCATTCTTCAAGTTTCTGCAGGTCCCTTCTCATTCTGTCTACACCTCTGTGTGTCTACTCTGTTACAGAGCTTTGTGTCATCAGCGAACAGTGAAATTCTGCCTTCTAGGTCCTGTGCAATGTCACTGATGAAGATATTGAATAGTACCGGTCCCAGCACTGATCCCTGTGGTACCCCACTGGTCACTCATCCCTCTGTGGAGTGACAGCCATTTACCACCACCCTCTGTGTCCTGCTGCCCAGCCAGTTACCTACCCACCGCACTACTGTCCTGCCCACACCCATATTCCCCAGTTTGTGCAATAGTCTTCTATGTGGCACAGTGTCAAAGGCCTTGCTGAAGTCCAGATAGGCCATGTCCACTGCCCTCCCTGATCCACCTCCCTAGTCACCCAGTCAAAAATTCAATGAGGTTGGTCTGACATGACCTTCCCTGGTGAAACCATGCTGCCTTGGGTCCTGTAGTCTATTGACAACCAGATGTTCCACCAATCTCTCCTTCAGTAGTGCTTCCATGATCTTCCCCACTACCGAGGTGAGGCTGACTGGTCTGTAGTTCCCGCTTCCTCTTTGTTCCCACTTTGTATAAGGGGACTACATCTGCTATCCTCCAGTCTTTGGGTACCTCCCTGTTTCTAGTGATCGGCTAAACAGGATAGCAAGAGGTTCAGCCACCACCTCTCTTAGTTCTTTAAGGACCCTGGGAGCACCCATCTGGCCCATTGCTTTATCAACTCTTATTACTTCCAGTTCCTTCAGGACCCTTTCTCTGTAAAGGGACTTGTGTCCATTTCTGCAACATTCTCACCCCTTGTACTCCATTCAGACCCATTACCCTCCTCTTCCTCAGTAAAGACTGAGCAGAAATACCTGTTCAATATGTGAGCTTTACTGTTGTCATCCTCCACACAGCCCCCATCCTCCCCTTCAGTCTCACTATCCTCCTTTCCTTTCTTTTTCACTTATGTACCTGTAAAGGTTTGTCCCCTCTACCCACTGATTTTGCAATGTGTTCTTCTGTCTGAGCTTTGGCTTCCTTACTGACCTCCCTGCCTCCCTTTGCTTCTCCTGGTACTTCTCCCTATCCCTTCTGCCTGTGTCTTTTGTATTGCCTGAATGCAATCTTTTGGCTTTCACTTTCTTTGCTACCTCTTTGGAAAACCATAATGGTCTCCTCTTCCTTTCCTCTTGCTAACCTGCTTAATACATAATTCTGTTGCTCTTGTAATCCCCATTTTAAATACTTCCACTGTTCCTCAACCCCTGATTCCTGCCTCATTCCCTTAATGCCTCTTTCAAGTATCTCCCCATTTTCCCAAAGTTTGCCCCTAAAATCCAGGATACGTGTTTTTGTGTGGTTTGGTGCTGCTCTTTCTGTGATTTCAAACCACAGTGACTGGTGGTCACTGTTCCTCAGGTGCTCCCCACTCTTACCCCATCACACTGTCCCTGTTTGTGAGCAGAAGGTCCAGTATTGCCTTCTGCCGAGTTGGTTCCATGACCAGTTGCTTGAGGAAGGCACCCTGAAGGAGTCCAGGATAAATCTGCTTCTAGTTGACGCTGCTGCTGGAATGCTCCAGTCCACGCCTGAATATTGAAGTCTCCAACCAGTACTACACTACTCTTGTCTGCCATCCTCTGGATGGCTAGCATTAGCTCCCTATCTGTTTCTTCCTCCTGGGCTGGTGGTCTATAGACCACACCTGTGCGGATGGCTGGCCCCATTTTCCTTTCCAGCTTAACCCACAGTATCTCTCCCCCATTTTGTTCCTCCTGGATCTCTGTGGCCCTTATGTCATTTTTCACATACAGTGCCACTCCTCCTCCCTTCCTGCCTGCCCTGTCTCTTCTGAATATGTTGTAGCCAGGTATGGCCAACTCCCAGTCGTACATTACACCAGGTTTCAGTGATGGCCACAATGTCCAGGTCTGACTGCACCATGACAGCCTCTCAGATCTTCCATCTTGTTGCTAAGGCTCCTGGCATTTGCACACATGACTTTCCATGATTTGACCTCCAGACTGTTTCACTGTTCTACTCCAGCCCTCCCTTGGTTGTCCTTTATCCCTGTCAATTATTTATTTCAATGTCCTTTTAAGACAGTTTTCATATCATGACTGGTACTGTCCTGACTGTTAGAAGTGGAATCATTAGTGTTTTTTTATAAAGAATAAACAGTCGCATCATAAAAATGCGGTGTTAAATTTAATTTTCTGGCTGAATCTACTTAGGTCAACCATAGTTTGTAACTTATTAGTTTTAGTTGTTGGACCATAGGTTAGGCCTAGAGATGGGCAAAAGTTGTGATTTCTGCCTTAGTGGAACTTTGCCTGAAGTTTCCGAACTTACGCCTGTGGCGGATCGGAAATCTTCTGACTGTGTTTGGGTGAATTTTGCCCTGTCCTGCTTAGGAAATACTAGTTTTATTCACTAGCCCTACAAATTCCCTGTGGTGTCTAGTGCCCCCCTGCCACTAGTGTGTTTGGATGAAATTTGCCCTGTCCTGCTTAAGAGATACTAGTTTTATTCCCTATCCCTATAAATTCCCTGTGGTGTCTAGTGATCCCCCCCCACCGGTCACCGCACAATTTTAAATGAATTCCCTAGTGGCTAGCAGTCCCTTCCCCCAACAATCACTCACCCAAACAGTGTAACCCCCCCATCCCAATCCTATGTATAGTAAAAAAAAAATGTCTCCATGGTGGTATAGTGAACCTTCCACCTCATCCCAGATCCCCAGTCCCTGAATTACAATTTTATTTCCTGGTGGTCTAATGCACCCCGGCCCCCCACCCCTGCAGGCAATGTCCCACCTCTCCTGCTCCCCATCTCAAACATGAGCGGGAACCAGCACAACCCTCTTCTCACACTCATTCATTGACAGTTCAGTGGGTGGCCAGCCATGGAGGAGAGAGGAGGGCTGTGCTGGTCACCCACTCAGGTTTGGGATGTGGGGGGCTGGGGGGTGGAAAGCTGCTGCAGAGGTGGGGGTGCAGGGGTGCATTAGACCACCAGGGAATAAAACTGTAATTCAGGGACAGGGGATAAGGGATGGGTGGATTCACTATATCACCATGGAGAAATGCTATTTTTTTTTTACTATACTGGGGGGATCAGAATGGGGGCGTTACACTGGTCGGGCCAGTAATCAGGTGGAGAGGGAACCACAGCCACCAGGTTTTTTTAAATATGGGGTGGGTATCGGGTTGGGCAAGGACCACTAGCCACCAGGAATCTATTTAAAATCAGGTGGCAATCAGTGACAAGCAGAGGGTTAGTAGCCACCAGGGAATTAATTTGATCTGCAACTGGTGGGGGCACTAGACACAAAGGAAAACTGTATTGTAGGTGTAGGCAGGTGGAATTTCCCAAACGTTCAGAAATGTATTTCAGAATTTTCAAATGAAGCGTAAAGTCTGACTTTCACTACAATTCTGCCAGCAAAATTCTTTTTTGCACAGTTAGGTCTTTTTGCTATTTGTTGTTCTGCATTAGTAAATTCATATGTGAGATATTTACTCACAATAGAAGTTGTTACCTCAATATGGTCTCCAACTGTAGCTGCTCCTCTGCCATTGTTTCTGTCATGGATTCTTTCTGTTGTGGTTATATATTCCTCTTCTTATCTCCTTGCCTTTTGTTCTTTGTTGTGTTCTTCTGCAAATGAGTGATCCTGGGGCTGCACCGCAGTGGTCACTCTATGAGCTGGGGATGCTCTTGAAGATTGGGCTGTTGGGCCCACTGAGTTTGGCCATTGCTGTGTTCTCCCATCTCTCCCTGTCTGTGACTTGCCAGTTGGTTTGGGGGCATCTCCTCCTGGCAGATATCTAACAGGGTTCCATATCAGAAGCATGACTGGGGAATGGTGAACCATCACAACAATGCCAAACCCACAGCACAAACACTTTTGGTAAAGTGTTTTCTTGCAGAGGACTTCGTCCCTACACCCCTCCATGTGAGGGGCATTGCCTCCCACACCCCCCCTCAATTTAGATTTCAACTCCAAAGGGGACACAACTAGGGGATAGGGGCTGAACTATGGTCATGCAAAAGTGTTGGTGCTGTGGTTCTGTCACTGCTGTGATGGCTCACTGTTATTTGTTCATCCTCTTCACGTACTACCAACTAACAAAGGTACAAAGTTACTAGTACTGACTCCATTAGACTGGGATCCACTTGTGTATGTATCTATTTGTGCTAGTTCCTGCCATTTTTTCATGATGTAGCGAGGTGAAAATTTATTGTTTTTATTACCCCAGTTAAATATCCTACCCTTAGCATAATCTAGCCAGTCCCTTTCAAACTGTTTTCTTTAGTTCATTTACTCTCATAGTTTTTATAGTCATCTCCAGCTGTAGTCTGTGTCTCTCATAATCATGATGTGTCTCAAAATCTTTAACTCATGGGCAGGCATAGTGGTGTGGAGGGCTGAGGTGCTGGTGCGTTACCTCCTGCCACACCGGTGACCCGTGTTCAATGGTGAATGCAGGTTATTGAGATTGGCCGGGAGGGAGATGATTGAGCATCCAGAGGACAGCTCTCCTGTCCTGGGAGGTGACTGTGTTCCCAGAATGACCGCCACCAGGTGGAGGCCTTAGGGTAGTCAGGGTTCAGGGATGTCAAAGATGGAGTGCACTGCAGGACTCCACAGCATGTACATGCCTCCATGCATATGCTGCAATGTGTTCCCAGCAATGGGGAATGGAGAAAACAGAAGATGTTTGGCACTGGACCCATGAAACCCAGCATGCCTACCTCTACCCTGTGCCATCGCCTCGTCCCTGGCCCAAATCTGGATGTGGATCTCCAGGTTGGGGAGGATGGCTCTCCTCCTTCTGGCCCCACCCCAGCAGGCAATCTGTGGTGGATCCTGAGCCCAGGACATGGGAAAGACAAGATGCCTGGTGAGAGGAGACAGGACAAGGTTGAGAGCCCTGCCAGTGTCGACTGGGAGGAAAAAAGCTATATGGAAACAAACATTTTATTTTTAAATTAATGGTTCCTAGACCTCTTGTTCAATAGTTTTCGCATCTTTTAAAATGTATTTTATCAGTCCTGCTCACAATTCTAATATATGTAATTGCCAGCCTTTTAAAAATATATCACTACCTTACCAAAGGTGGGCTGTTTTATTAAGTGCAGCCCCCTAGGTATTCTATTGACTCTTAAATAAGCTGTAAGGGTCATCCTCTTCCAGTATACTGTAGGTATGCTTTCAGAGCATTAAAACCTCTTTAATCTCTATTCTCTGTGTTAAAATGTTCCTGTCTTGAACAGTTTTTGCTATATGTCCACATCTCTCATCAATAGTGGTTAATGTTCTCCTCTTTGTAAAACAGGGATTCCACAAAGTAATTTGCATTATGTGCTGATTCTAAACAGGTGAGTTAAGGAGTGCTACTATTTGATATATTGCAAGTTATACCATATGTAGCTATTTTGCCCAAGAGTGACAAACAGTTTGGTGTTCTGAGCCAGGCCAAAAAAAGTGCAAACAAATGTAAAAGAGGCAGCTTCAAAAACACCCCAGAACCTCAATGTGAAGCTACAATACTCACAGTACTGAAGTCAGGCTGAACAAACAACCATATATATGATGAGATTTAAAAAGCAATATTTTATTAAATAAATAAAAACAGATACATTTGCTTCTGTAGCACTGACCCACTTCCATTTCCCCCAAGGTCTTTTGCACTATGACGTGCTTTGTCGAAGCATGGCAACTTTGGAATAATCAAATCAGTAAGTAGTACTCTCTTAAAGTAATGTTGACCAATTATGGATACCTATAACAGTGGCTATATGAATTGGATACAGCATGTTGTAACATCTACAACTGGCACATTATACTGTAGCACTCAAAACTAATACACAAGATAAGTCGCTACCCTATTATATACAGTATTGACAGTACCTGACCCATTACCAAGAGTATGCATAGTGATATACTGTACAGAAGACTGTCAGGTCTAAAGGAAATGTTTCTATGGTGCCCTTTTTTAAATAATTGATCATATTCTGATTAATAATTGATTGCGCTTTCAGACAAATTTACGCATAGCTGTATACATGTGCCATTTAGTAACCAAATAAAAAGAGGGGGAGGGTTAATGGGTCAGGTACCGTCAATATTGTATATAATAACATAGTGACCTATCTTATGTATTAGTTCTGTGTGCTATAATATGCCAGTGTTAGATATTATAACGTGCTGTATCCAATTCATATAGCCACTGCTGTACTATTGGTCAATATCACTGTAAGAGAGTACTACTTAATGAATTGAATATTCCAAAGTGGCCACACCTCAACAAAGTGCAGATCATAGTGCAAACTGCTTCAGTGGAAAATGGAGTGGGTCAGTGCTACAGAAGCAAGTGTGTATGTTTTTAACTTATTTATTTAATAAAATACCACTTCTTAAACTGCACCATATGTATGGTTGTTTGTTCTAACCCAATCAACCACATTGTACCCCACCCTAGGCTGCTCAGTTTCTTTTTCAGCCTCTTGTATGGCATACTGTCAAAGGCCTTGGTAAGGTTCAGGTAGTCAACATCCACTGGCCTCCCTTAATCTATTTCCCTGATCACACAGCCACAGAAATCTATCAGATTAATTTTTTCCTAACCTCTTCCAATGAATCCATGCTGCCTGTGGTCTTATACCCCACTGGATTCAATATACTCTACCAGTCTGTCTTTCAGTATGGCTTCCATTTTTTCCCCACCACTGAAGTAGTATTGCTCTGACAGTATCCTAGAAAGTAGGATACCAACAGATACCTCCCATTTGGCCAGATAGTTGATGTGGTAGGATAGTAGTGCTATCTGACCATGGATCCTACCCTCTAGGATCCAGCTTGGATCCTAACTATCTGACCTAGGATCCCCGGATCTGACCTAGGATCCCTGGATCTGACCTAGGATCCCTGGATCCTAATTGGGATCCATCGCTATCTGACCCCAGATCCTAACTATCTAACCTAGGATCCCTGGATCCTAACTAGGACACCTACATCCTATCTAGGATCATTATCTGACCCTGGATCCTACATCTATCTTTGGTAGTATTTCTAGTAGGATCCTAGGTAGATACCAGCACTATCTGACAGATAGTGGTAGGATCCACAAAGCACTATTTGAGCAACACTAAATAAAATCTAAGTTTAAAAAAAAGGATTAATAGTGTTCCTCATTCCTGCTCCAGCTGGCAAAGTGTTAATAGTTTTCAATCAGAAAAGGCAGACTAAACTAATGTTGCAATGGTTGGTGTTTACTGTTTGCAGGGAGCTCAGTCTTCTAACTTGAAACATTGACCTCCCTGAAAACACTCCCATTCATAAATGGTAAAGGCATGCAAAAGTGCATGGAATAAGCATAAGGGAACCCTAGTGGATAAGAAGGTGGGATAAAGCTGGGGATAAATAGGGTCAGAATTGTTTCAGTGGGTTAAGAGGCAGAGTAAGTGGGCCATGTGGTCCTTATCTGCCCTCACGTTCTGTGTTTTGATGTTTCTTCAGAACACACTGTTCTTTGAAAGTTACAATATGTCTGCCCAAACAGTAAATACCAAGGATTGCAGTATTTAGGTTTTTCTGACTAAAACTGTTAACACTTGATGGCTCGGTGGTGCTGAGGGTTGAGGCACTGGGCACTACACCTCACACCACACTGGCAATCCATGTTTGGGAATGAGCACGGGCCACCGGGGGTCAGCAGGGGGGAGAAGGATTGAGCATCTTCGCACTGATCTCCTTCTCCGGGGGGGGGGGTGACCAGCAGTCAGTGCTTGCCTGGCCCCTAGCACTGGCTGGGGGTTGGAGCACTGTTGCTGTACATGGATTGGGTAGCAGGGCAGGTGCTTGATGGACAGCACATGGGAGCATGCGCATCGCCATTGCTGGCACCATTGCACACTCCACTCCCAGAAGGGGAGAAATGAGGAAACATTGCTCATGGTGGATGAAGGGGAGTTCACAGGCTCTGCCCTGACCAGCCATGGCACCGGCACACTGGATCCATTCTTGGTGGGGTGGTGCCCCCTACTATCACTGCCAGGGGGCAAGCATTGGATGAAACAGCCGGCACCAGATGGTGGATGTTGAGGTGATGGAGCTGGGACTCCCCCTGATTGTGAGGGCCATGGGAGCAGGAGTATAAATATCAAAAAATAAAATTTTTTATAACTCTTTACCAGCTGAGGGAGAGATAATGAACACTACTAATTACCTGTTACCTGCTTTAAACTACCCAACCTGAGAATTACACTGTTATCTCAGGTAGGGTAGTACCTTACCCGAACTAACCTACCCAGCCAAAAATAGACAATACCCACACTACCTGACCCACTTACAGATAGGGTAGACTTTTGCCTAGTGTCCTGACTTACAAGTAAATTGTCAGTGGTTTGATTCCCACTAGGAACATATATTTGTTGTATTTACAAATAAAAACAGTTTCATTCAGAGCAGACACTTGCTAATATAAAAGATAATTTGGTTCTTCTTCACTGGCGATAATTCTTGGTGCAAGGAGTTAGAATAGTAAAAATAGTGGAGAGGTAGTCTTTTAGGAGAAAAAGCTACAACAGCATATCATTGCCTTTAAAGAATTCTGGGTTGAAAACCAACAGTTTCTTGCCCCTGAGCATTCCCAGATACATGTCCTTATTTCATATTCCATATGATGCAGGTTCCCACTTTAGGAATACAATAAAAAGTCCCAAATCCAGACCTATTACTCTACTGCACTCTACTAGCATCTTTAGAGGAACCCAGAGAAACAGAAGAGATGAAAAAATCAGTGCATTAGTTGGAATTTGAGCCCATGCAACTAAGAATTCTGTTAAAAAAATAGACAATACTCAAATGTCATATTCTGGCTATACTAGTGCTTTTAACAGCTACCAGCCCCTTCCCCTTATAAACTTTTTTATGCTGAATATATGTAGTACTGAACTATGTGCTCTTAAGGACTAGAATAGCTCATTGACCAAACTTATCAGGAGACACACTGGATATGTGTGCTTGCTTAACATGCAAAGAGTCAGAAGTTTGATTCTAGGTGAGAGAATGTATTTGCCATCTATCAAGTATATTCATGAATTATGCTGTCACTATACACATGGTTTGACCATGCTTTTCCCATTTTTACTTTCTGTACTGTTTGTATTTCGGCCACAACTACTACTGTAAACAAACTGCTGCTTTCCAAGGATTGCAATGTACCACAGAGGTTACAGCACTGGGCTACAAAGCAAATAACCCCATATTCATAGGTTTGAACCCCACAATCACCAGAAGTACATTACCAACATGTCAGATCACTCGATGTTGCCTCAGATCACTCAATGTTGCCTCTCAGTCAGCATATATACCCTACACCACACATCCACACAGAGGCCCCTCCTCAAGCCCCAGAATGCATACACAACCACCAATCTCACCACATGTAAGCCCCGCCTCCAATCCACAACATGGAAGCCCCACCTCCAATCCCACCACATAGAACTCCACCAGCAATCCCCAAAATACAAGCCCCACCTGCAGTTCTACCACATTGAAACCCCACTTCCAATGTCACCACATGTAAGCTTTGCCTCCAGTCCTACCACATAAAAGCCCTGGCTCCAATCCCCCTCATAGGACTCCACCTCCAATTCCCAAAATACAAGCCCCCACCTCCAATCCCACTACATGGAAACCCTACCCCCAGTCCCACCGCATGCAAGGCCTGCCTCCAATACCACAACATGCAGGCCCTGCCTCTATCATCACATGCAAGACCTGCCTCCAATGTCACCACATGCAAGCCCTGCCTCCAATCCCACCACAAGGAAGCCCCACCTCTAATGTCACCACATGTAAACCCTGTCTCAAATATCACCACATGTAAGCTCCGCTTCCAGTACCACCACATGGAAGCCCTACCTCCAATCCCACCTCATGGAAGCCCTGGCTCCAATCCCCTCATAGGACTCCACCTCCAATTCCCAAACCACAAGCCCCACCTCCAATCCCACCACATGGAACCTCCGCCCAGTCCTTCCACATGGAAGCCCCACCTCCAATCCCACTACAAGGAAACCCTACCTCCAATGTCACCACATGCAAGCCCTCAACCTACCACAAAGAAGACCCACCTCCAATGTCACCACATGAAAGCCCAGCCTCCAATCCTACTACATGGAAGTCCCAACTCCAATCCCACCACATAGAACTCCACCAGCAATCCCCAAAATACAAGCCCCACCTTCAATTCCACCACATTGAAACCCCACATCTAATGTCACCACATGTAAGCTTCCCCTCCAGTCCCACCAAATAAAAGCTCTGGCTCCAATCCTCCTCATAGAACTCCACCTCCAATTCCCAAAATACAAGCCCCACCTCCAATACCACCACATGGAACCCCTGCCTCCAGTCCCACCACATGGAAGCCCTGCCTCTAATCCCACCACATGTAACCTTGCCTCCAGTCCCACCACATACAAGCCATATCTTCAATCTCACCACATATGTTTCCCCTACCTGGTTTAGTAATGCTGTAATCAGGTAGGATAATTTTAAATCATAAAATGGGTGTTAAGGATCTGTAAATCTGATTTTTTAACTGTCACCTCCCAGCCGTGGTAAATTTTGACATTAAACATGGAAGAGGTGCTAGCCAGCTACATGATCAGGAACCCCAACAGCAGTAGCCCTCCGACACCCCCCAAACTGTGGAAAAATTGCATTTTTAAACATCAGTAATATTGACTCCTCCTTAAGCCTCAACGGTACAGCAATCAACAAGCATTGTAACACATGACTAAGAAATGACTGTTTGGGGCTGATGTGACTAGCTCTCTATCACAGCCTGTATTCTGTAGTACAGGAAAACAGTGTATGCTCACTGTCCCCCCCACTAAAAATATGGCAGCATCTCATTCATGCCTCCCACAATCCCTGGTGATGTCAGCGCCAATGCAAGGGGTACAGTCACATATCAACAAGTGTGAAAACAATTTTGCCATTGAGTAATATGCATTGTCCATTACTAGTTTTCTGAACAGCACAAGCTAAAGCTTGTTTCCAACTGGGTGCTATAAGTGTTGCAATTTACTGTTTGAAAATGCAAATTGAGAATCTGGAATACCCTCCGTAGCATCAGCACTCCGGTGCATGCCCAGATTCTCTGCTTGCATTCTCAGACAGTAAATTCCCACAGCTATAGCACTCAGTTTGAAATGGGCATCAGTCTGCACAGTTCATAAAACTAGTTAAGCATGGGCAATGCAATTTACTCAGCAGTGACATTTTTTTTCCACCCTCATTCATGAACGAGTGTACGGGATAGTTCGACGCAGACTTGACCTGCAAGCTCATGACCGAACCAGAACAGGCATGGGTAAACCCACCACCACCCACACCCTGTTGTGGTTTCTTGTAATTATTCAACCCAATTACCAGACCCAATTATACAGCCGATTACAACATTACTAAACCTTTCCAGACTGGGTCAAAATTTTTTTTACTAGACGTGCTGTATATGTTTGCTGTTGATGCATTGTTATATGGTAAAAAGGTGATAAAATATAAGTTTAAAACTAGGGATTAATAGTGCTCATCATCCTGCTGAAGCTGGCAAAGTGTTAAAAGTTTTCACTCAGAAAAGGCAGACTAAACTAATGTTGCAATGGTTGGTGTTTACTGTTTGCACGGAGCTTAGTCTTCTAACTTGGAACATTGACCTCCCTGCAAACACTCTCATTCATAAACGGTAAAGACATTCAGAAATCCATGGGATAAGCATAAGGGAACCCTGGTGGATGAGAAGGGGATAAAGTCGAGGATAAATAGGGTCAGAGGTGTTGCACTGGGATAAAGGGCAAACTAGGTAAGCAATGTGGTCATTCTCTGCCCTCACTTTCTGTGTTTCAATGTTTCTTTTCACAACACACTGTTCTTTGCAAGTTACAATGCACTTCTCAAACAGTAAATTCCCACAGTTATAGCTGATTGAAAACTATTAACACTTTGTCAGCTGGAGCAGGGATGAGGAACAATATTAATCCTCTTTTAAACTTAGATAGTATTACCTTTCAACATATAACAATGCTGCAACACCAAACATATACATCATGTCTATTTAACATTTTTTGGGATTCAGCCTGGAAGAGTATTAGTAATGTTGTAATTGGGCATGTATTTGGGTCTGGTAATCAGGTTGGATAATTAAGCAAGAAACCACTCCAGGGTGTGGGTGATGCTGGATTTCCCACCTGGTGTGGTTTGATCACTCAGCCTGCTGACTTATGACTGAACCACACCAAGCATGGGTAAACCCACCATCACCCACACCCTGTTGTGGTTTCTTGCTTAATTATCCAACCCAACTGCCAGACCCAAATACACAGCAAAATTGCAATCCCACCACAAGGAAGCCCCACCTCCAATCCCATCCCATGTAAGCTCCACTTTGAATCCCACCACAGTTAAGCCATACCTCAAATACCACTACATGGAAGCCCTGCCTCCAATCCCAACACAAGAAAGACCTGCCTCAAATGTCATCACATGCAAGCCCCGCCTCCAGTCCCACCACAAGGAAGTTGTGCCTCCAATGCCATCACATGGAAGCCCCACCTCCAATCCCACCTCATGGAATCCCTGTCTCCAATAACACCATATGTAAGCCCTGCCTCCAATCCCACCACAAAGAAGCCCCACCTCAAATCCCACCACAAGAAAGCCACTCCTCCAATCCCACCACAAGGAAGACCTGCCTCCAATGACATCACATGTAAACTCCACCTCCAATGTCACCACATGTAAGCCCTGCCTCCAATACCACCACATGTAAGCCCAGACTCCAGTCCCACCACAAGGAAGCCCCACATCCAATGTCACCACATGCAAGGCCCACCACAAAGCCCACCACAAGGAAGCCCCACCACCAATCCCACCACATGTAGGCCCCACCGCCAATCCCACCACAAAGAAGCCCCGCATCCAATGTCACCACATGTAAACCCTGCTTCCAATATCACCACATGTAAGCCCCGACTCCAATCCCACCACAGTTAAACTCGCCTCCAAGGTCACCACATGCAAGACCCACTTCCAATACCACAACATGTAAGCTCCACCTCCAATACCACCAGATGGAAGCCCAGCCTCCAATCCCACCTTAAGGAAGCCCCACCTCCAATATATCATATGGTAGCCCTGCCTCCAATCCCACAATCCCAACACAAGGAAAACCCCACCTGCAATCCACCACATGCAATGCCTGCCTCAATCCCACCAAAGTAAGCCCCACCTCCAATGTCACCACATGAAAGCCCCACCCCAGTCCCACAACATGTAAGCAATGCCTCCAATGTCACCACATGGAAACCCCAAATCCAATTACAACACAAGCAAGCCATGCCTCCAATCCCACCTCATGTAAGCCCCTTCTCCAATGTCATCACATGTAAACCCCACCTCCAATGTCACCACATGTAAGCCCTCCTCCAATCCCACCACAGTTAAGCCCAGCCTCCAATCCCACCACATGGAAGCCCCAAATCCAATCCCACCACAAGGAAGCACTGCCTACAATGTCTCCACATGTAAGCCTGGCCTACAATCACTCCACAAGGAAGCCCCACCTCCAATCCCACCACAAGGTAGCCAAGCCTCCAATGTCACCACATATGAACCCCACCCTCAATATCACCACATGTAAGCCCGACTCCAATACCACCACATGGAAGCCTGAACCAATCCCACCACAAGGAAGTCCCACCTCCAATATCACCACATGCCAGCCCTACATCCACTCACACCTCATGGAAGCCCTGTCTCCAAAATCACTACATGTAAGCCTCACCTTCAATCCCATAACATGGAAGCCCCACCTCCAATGTCACCACATGGAAGCCCCACCTCCAATCTCACCACATGCAAGGCTTTCTTCCAATCCCATCACATGGGATCTCTGCCTCCAAACACACCACAAGGAAGCCCTGCCTCCAATGTCACCACATATAAGTCACACCTCCAATTTCACAACATGTAAGCCCTGCCTCCAATGTGACCACATGGAAGCCCTGCCTCCAATCCCATCACATTCAAGCCCCACCTCCATTCCCACCACATGGGAGCCCTGCCTCCAATACCACCACATGTAAACCCTGACTCCAGTCCCACAACAAGGAAGCCCCACATCCAATGTCACCACATGCAAGCCCCACCACCAAGCCCACCACATGTAAGCCCCACCTCCAATCCCACCACAAAGAAGCCCCGCATCCAATGTCACCACATGTAAACCCTGCTTCCAATATCACCACATGTAAGCCCCGACTCCAATCCCACCACAGTTAAATCCCACCTCCAAGGTCACCACATGCAAGATCCACTTCCAATACCACAACATGTAAGCTCCACCTCCAATACCACCAGATAGAAGCCCAGCCTCCAATCCCACCATAAGGAAGCCCCACCTCCAATATATCATATGGTAGCCCTGCCTCCAATCCCACAATCCCAACACAAGGAAACACCACCTGCAATCCCACCACATGCAATGCCTGCCTCCAATCCCACCAAAGTAAGCCCCACCTCCAATGTCACCACATGAAAGCCCTGCCCAGTCCCACAACATGTAAGCAATGCTCCAATGTCACCACATGGAAACCCCAAATCCAATCACAACACATGCAAGCCATGCCTCCAATCCCACCTCATGTAAGCTCCTTCTCCAATGTCATCACATGTAACCCCACCTCAATGTCACCACATGTAAGCCCTCCCAATCCCACCACAGTTAAGCCCAGCCTCCAATCCCACACATGGAAGCCCCAAATCCAATCCCATCACAAGGAAGCACTGCTACAATGTCTCCACATGTAAGCCTAGCCTACAGTCACTCCACAAGGAAGCCCACCTCCAATCCCACCACAAGGCAGCCAAGCCTCCAATGTCACCACATATGAACCCCACCCTCAATATCACCACATGTAGCCTCGACTCCAATACCACCACATGGAAGCCCTGAATCCAATCCCACCACAAGGAAGTCCCACCTCCAATATCACCACATGCTAGCCCTACATCCACTCACACCTCATGGAAGCCCTGTCTCCAAAATCACCACATGTAAGCCTCACCTTCAATCCCATAACATGGAAGCCCCACCTCCAATGTCACCACATGGAAGCCCCACCTCCAATCTCACCACATGCAAGGCTCTCTTCCAATCCCATCACATGGGATCCCTGCCTCCAAACACACCACAAGGAAGCCCTGCCTCCAATGTCACCACATATAAGTCACACCTCCAATTTCACAACATGTAAGCCCTGCCTCCAATGTCACCACAAGGAAGACCCACCTCCAATGTCACCACATGAAAGCCCAGCCTCCAGTCCCACCACATGGAAGCCCCTCCTCCAATCCCATCACATAGAACTCCAACTGCAATCCCCAAAATACAGGTCCTGCCTCCAATTCCACTTCATTGAAGCCACACTCCAATATCACCACATGTAAGCCCCACTCCAATCCCACTACATACATGTCCTGGTTCCAATCCCCCTCTTAGAACTCCACCTCCAATCCCATCACATTCAGGCCCCACCTCCAATCCAACCACATGGGAGCCCTGCCTCCAATTCCACCACAAGGAAGACCCACCTCCAATGTCACCACATGAAATCCCAGCCTCCAATCCCACCACATGGAAGCCCCTCCTCCAATCCCATCACATAGAACTCCAACTGCAATCCCCAAAATACAGGTCCTGCCTCCAATTCCACTTCATTGAAGCCACACCTCCAATATCACCACATGTAAGCCCCACCTCCAATCCCACTACATACATGTCCTGATTCCAATCCCCCTCTTAGAACTCCACCTCCAATTCCCAAAATACAAGCCCACCTCCAATCCCACCTCAATGTAACCCTGACTCCACCCCTACCTACAAGCACCACCTCCAATCTCACCATGTATATTGCACCCTACCTGGATTAGTAATGCTGTAATCAGGTAGGGTCATTTTAAATTATGCAATGGGGGTTAAGGATCTGCAAATCTGATTGGTTAACTGGCACCTCCCAGCCATGGTACATTTTGACATTACCCATGGAAGAGGTGCTAGCCAGCTGTATGATCAGGAACCCCAAAAACAGCATCCTTCTGACCCCCCAAACTGCTGGAAAATTGCATTTTTAAACATCAGTAACACTGACATGTGTTTTTGTATTTCTTTGAAACTTGGCTTCCCGGCCAATGCCAGTCATGGGTAACCCTTGCCTCAGTGCTTGAGCATGGAAATTTGTTGTCTGTAACATTGACTCCTCCGTAAGTCTCAATGGTACAGCAATCAACAAGCACTGTAACACACGACTAAGAAATGACTGTTTTGCGCTGTGGTGTCTCACTCTCTATCACAGCCTGTATTCTGTAGTACAGGACAACAGTATATGCTCACTGCCCCCCCTCCACCAAAAAATACAGCAGCACCTCCTTCATGCCTCCCTCCATCCCTGGTGAAGTCAGTGCCAATTCAAGGGATACACTCATTTATGATCGAGTGTGAAAAAAATGTTGCTGTTGAGTAAAATGCATTGCCCATTACTAGTTTTCTGAACAGCACAAACTAAATCTTGTTTCCAACTGAGTGCTATAAGTGTTGGAATTTACTGTTTGAAAATACAAGCCTAGAATCTGGACATCCACTGTAGCATCGGCAGTACTGCACATGCCCAGATTCTTGGCTAGCATTTTCAAACATTAAATTCCCACAGTTATGGTGCTTGAATTGAAATGGGCATAGTTTGTACAGTTCAGAAAACTAGTTACGAACAGGCAATGCAATTTTCTCAGCAGCAATATTTTTTTCCACACTTGTTTATAAATGAGTGTACTTGTTAACTCGATGCACACTGTGTGATACTGTTAAAAAAACAAGTGTTGCAAGCTCTTTCTTAAATCAATGAACAAGTGTGTATGTGGCGATGAGGGTGTCTATGGTGTATTCAATATTCATGATGGGGAGGGAGGGAGGAAATGTGTCTCTATGGTGTATTTGTTAGATGGGATCAAGTGTGGGAGACACCGGAGAAATGAGGGAGCCTAGACAGAGTCTACTGAGCAACAAAGAACTATTTTTTTGGGTGAAGTAATCAAATAAATAAAAATGACTTAAAATACAAAAAAAATCTTTCTGTTTATTTTTTTTTTCCTCACAAAAATGGTGGTGGGGAGGTGCATTGTATAATAGCAACAAAGCACTCCAGGTTGTGGGTAATGCTAGGATTTACCCATGCCTGTCACGGTATGGTTAAACCCACCATCACCCACACCCTGCTGTGGTTTCTTGCTTAATTATCCAACCCGATTACCAGACCCAAAAACATAGCCTGATTACAGCATTACTAATACCTTTACAGACTGAATCCAAAAAAACATTTTAACTAGACATGATGTGTATGTTTGCTGTTGATGCATTGTTATATATTAAAAAGTTAATAAACTCTAAGTTCAAAAACAGGGATTAATAGTGTTCCTCATCCCTGCTCCAGCTGGCAAAGTGTTAATTGTTTTCAATCAGAAAAGGCAGACTAAACTAATGTTGCAATGGTTGGTGTTTACTGTTTGCAGGGAGCTCTGTCTTCCAACTTGGAACATTGAACTCACTGCAAACACTTCCATTCATAAACAGTAAAGACATTCAAAATGCATGGGATAAGCATAAGGAACACTGGTGGATAAGAAGGTGGGATAAAGCTGTGAATAAATAGGACTGGAGGTGTTGCAGTAGGTTAAGGAGCAGACTAGGTGGGCCATGCAGTCTTTATCTGACCCCACTTTCTGTGTTTCGATGTTTCCTTTCGGAACACACTGTTCTTTGCAAGTTACAATGCACTTCCTCTAATCAGTAAATACCAAGGATTGTAGTGTTTAGGTTTTTCTGACTAAAAACTGTTAACTCTTTACCATTTAGAAACACAGAAACAGAGAAGTTGACGGCAGATAAGGACTGCAAGGCCCATCCAGTCTGCCCATTTCTTTTTGTACCTTATGAATGTGCTAAAGGCCTTTGCTCTGTCAATGGGCTATCTAGTCATACTCATCTGTATTGCTCCATTATGCCTATCCCATGCCTGTTTGAAGCCCTGCACTGTATTCATATCCACCACTTCCTGAGGTAGGCCATTCAATGCATCCACCACCTTTCTGTGAAAAAGAACTTCCTCACATTACCCCTTAATTTGCCTCCCTCTAATCTCATGCTGTGTCCTCTTGTCCTGCTGTTTTTCTTATATTGAAACATGTTAGACTCTTTCACCTTGTTAATGCCCTTATGGTGTTTGAATGTCTCAATCATATCACCTCTCTCCTTCCTTTGCTCTAGGATATACATATTGAGTTCAGTTAATCTGTCCTCATATGTTTTCTGATGCAGTCCCTGCACCATTTTGGTTGCCTTTCTCTGGACTGCCTCAATTTGGTTAATGTCCTTGTGAAGGTGTGGCCTCCAGTACTGCATGCAGTACTCCAGATGGGGCCTAACCAGTGTCTTGTAAAGAGGGAGTATTACCTCCCTCTTCTCACTTGTGATACCCCTACTAATACACCCCAACATCCCTCTAGCCTTACCTACTGCTTTAGAGGTCTGCTTGGATGATTTCAGGTCATCGGTGATGATGACGCCCAAGTCTCTTTCTTCCCTTGTGACTGCCAGCAACTCCCCTCCCAGCCTATAGGTGGCTTCAGGGTTTCTCTTCCCTATGTGCATGATCTTGCACTTCTTTGCGTTAAACCCCAGTTGCCACTCTTCTGACCATTTTGCTACAGTAGTTAATCCAGATCTCTTCTCATTCTGCCCACACCATCTGGATCGTCTACTCTGTTGCAGAACTTGGTGTCATCTGCAAACAGAAAAACCTTGCCCTTCAGTCTATCTGCAATGTCACTGATGAAGATATTGAAGAGGACTGGCCCCAGGACTGATCCCTGAGGTACCCCACTTGTGACTTGCATGTCTTCTAACTGTATACCGTTTACCACCACTCTCTGTTTTCTGCCCATCAACCAATTTGCCACCAGTTGACCAATGTCTGACCCACCCCGAGCCTACCCAGCTTATTAATCAATCTTCTATGTGGAACAGTATCGAAAGCTTTGCTGAAGTCAAGGTAGGCAACATCAACTGCTCCCCCTTGGTCCACCACTCTGGTTACTCAGTCAGAGAAATTTATGAGATCCGTTTGACAGGACCTTCCTTTTGTAAACCCATGCTGTCTTGGATCCTGTGCTCCTATGGATTCCAGGTGTTGTACTATCCTTTCCTTAAGGAGTGTCTCCATAATCTTGCCCACTACTGTGGTAAGACTGACTGGTCTGTAGTTCCCTGCCTCCTCCCTGCTACCACTCTTGTGGAGCGGGGTCACATGAGCCCTTCTCCAGTCTTCTGAGACCTCTCCTGTGCTCAATTCTGATAATGGCTTTGCTAGTTCCACCCTTAGCTCCTTTAGTACCCTGGGATGTATGCCATCAGGACCCATTGCCTAGTCCACCCTGTGTCCATGGTGCAGAGCTGTGGGCCCTGCCCTACCTTCTCTTCAGTAAATACTGAGCAGAAGTATCTATTTAGGATAGATGCTTTTACATGGTGCTCCTCCTCACACACACCCTTATCCCCTTTGATCTTAATAATACCCGCTCTGGACTTTCTCCTTTCACTAATGTATCTATAGAAAGTCTTGTCACCTTCTTTTACTGTTCGTGCTAGTGTTTCCTCAATTTGGGCCTTTGCCTGCCTTACTGCCTTCCCTGCTTCCCTTAGGGAAGTTCGGTATGCCTCCCTATCTTCATCCTGCTGCGTTCCCTTATATTTCCTGTAGGCCAGCCTTTTGGCTCTGACCTTTTCTGCTACTGTGTTTGAGAACCAAAGTGGTTTCCTTCTTCTTTTGCACTTCCTTTTCTCACTAACAGAATGAGATGTTGCTTCAAGTATTACATCTTTAATGCCCATTTGAGGGAGAGATGAGGAACACTACTAATTACCAGTTACCTGCTTTAAGCTACCCGACCTAAGAATTAAACTGTTATGTCGGGTAGGGTTGTACCTTTCTCGAACTAACCTACCCAGCCAAAAA
Organism: Neoceratodus forsteri; assembly: GCA_016271365.2. Lineage (NCBI taxonomy): Eukaryota > Metazoa > Chordata > Ceratodontiformes > Ceratodontidae > Neoceratodus > Neoceratodus forsteri. The sequence continues at coordinate 297,922,587 of JADMNL010000022.1, forward strand.
TAGGCAATACCCACACTACCTGACCCAGCTACCCATAAGGTAACACTTGACTAGTGTCTTGGCCTTACAAGCAAACTGTCAGTGGTTTGATTCCCCTAGAAACATATTTGCTGTTGTATTTAAAAAAAAAAAACAGTTTCATTCAGAACAGACACTTACTAATATAAAAGATAATTTAGTTCTTCTTTCTCTCGGACAATAATTCTTGCTGCAAGGAGTTAGAAGAGTAAAAATAGTGGAGAAGATAGTCTTTTAGGAGAAAAAGCTACAATGGCATATCATTGCCTTTAAAGGGGACAAGAACTGAGTATTTGAGCATTTTGAATGCATTGGGAGATGCAGTGGTGTTACATTTCACCAGACAACCTATGTTTTATTGTAATATTATTATTAATTAAAAATGTCATACTCAATGGTCTCTACCCGTGTGTTTTTTTTTCTGTGTGCTGTTTTCTGTTGTTCAGCGTGAGAAGCAGGAAATAATATTTGGGTGACGTGTTGTAATGGTTCGCTTCCATGATGTCTGTTTTGTGAATGTGTGCATTAGCATTTCATCATCACAAAACCAATGGTGGTTTTTTTTATCAATTGAGATGTAGATTATAAGAATTAGGTTTTGTTTTTATGTAATGTAAATGCTTTTTTATTCTATGTTACTGAAATCGTGGCTGTGTGCCATGGCCCCTGAGTCTCGGTGATCAAATATAAATGATGATGTTCATGCAACAGCTCTGATTCATGTTGAATCACTACTAACATTTTGTAATATCCAATACCCACAGTGTTTTTCTCCACTCCTGGTTAGTGCCTCTTGCCAATCTGAAACAGCTAAATGTTATGGATTTAGTTTGAAAGTATGTCTTGTTTGATGTGTGTTTCAAATGTATCTTGCAGCCCATGGCATGTCTGTTTTTTTCTGAATAGTATGACTGCAGCATATATTCGCATCCGTCTGCATAATTGCATGTCGAAACAGATTACTATGCTCATCCTCCTGTTCATGTCAAACGAGCCTAATGTACTCCAAAAAAAAATTACATTTAAAAAAAGAGTGGCAAAATATATTTTTCCTTATTCAGGTCACAGACCCACAACCCTGCACATAGAAGTCCAACATCTTTGCCACTTCACCACTGTCTCAATTGGATAACTGTGTGACATTTTGACCTCTTATTACAAACCCCACAGAGCCCATGTAAGCAACTAGAAGGCAGTGCAAAAAAATGCCACATTTTTACCCAACAGCTACAGTTGATCTTTGTATGACTGAAGCATTTCATCAAGATTCTGGGTACCTGTCTATGGAATTTTATTATTGTGTTTATTTTTTTGCATCCAGTTCCAAAACTCCCCCCCCCAACGGTCACAGACCCATGACCAGGTCAGAATGGTCAGTCTGTTGATCTCACCTGGCAGCTTTTGCTGTCAATATACTACAGATATTTAACTAGCTCATTGTGGTGAATTCCCAGAAGGTGCTCAAAACACAGCAATGATTCAGGTGCAATACAGTGCCATACAGTGCCAAAGGCCATAGTGTTCTGTTGTTTTAGGAAATAAGTGCCCTAAATGGATATATAAGATAAATTATGATTTAGCCATTGAAGAAACCATACAAAAAAAAAAAAACAATAAAATAGTATGAAGACTGAACTGAGCTTCCTAATTGGAGCATCAAACCCACAAGCATCTGCTCCGAAGGCCAAAAAAACCCACCAAGCCATCATCTCAGCTTCACAACTACTGTGCTATTTTTTTCCCTTATCTCAATAAATAGTATTAGCACATCTCAGATTATACATACTGTATGAAAGGTGGCTCAGTGGCTTGTTCATTAAACTTTTGATGCAGAGGCTTGTGTGCGCTCTTCCAATATATTTTTGCTTGCTTATTCTTTTTTAATATACTGCTGATGTCTCTGCATCTTTGCTTGGTGTCCCCCCAACAGTGGTGGCTCCAGCTTCTTTTAGTAACCAGGGCACGAGGTGGGTGCTACAGTTGACAGCCAGGGCAATATAGAAACCTGAACTGAAAGTATGCATGCATATTCACTCATACCTGCCTTTTGGGGTATTTAATCAAATGATGAATGTTACATTTCTAAAAAAAATGCCATTCCCATTTTATTTATTTATTTATTTTATGGGAGATGGCTTTGCTTCTCCTGGCTTGTGGAGGTGGCCCTGCTTCTTCTTGTGGGAAAAGCAGGATCATCCAAGCCAGAAGAAGTAGGTCATCCTCCCCCCGAGCCAAAAGATGCAGGGCCACCTCCCTGATCCAGAAGACGCAGGGCCACCTCCGCCATCCCCCCAAGCTAGGAGAAGCAGGGACATCTCCCCCAGCCAAGAGAAATAGGGCCATCCCCACTAAGCCAGGGGAAGCAGGGCCACCCCCCCCAACCAGGAGAAGCAGGTCCATTTCCCCCACAACCAGGAGAAGCAGGGCCATCACCCCACAGCCAGGAGAAGCAGGGCCATCTCTCTCCCACAGCCAGGAGAAGCAGGACCATCCTCAAGGCAGGAGAGCCCGGCCATCCCCTGAAAAGTAGGGCACACACACTCACCTTGAGCCAGGAAAAGCAACGCCATTCCTCTTCCCTCCATCTCTGAGTCAGGAGAAGAAAAGCCATTCTGCCAAGGCAGGAGAAGCAGGACCATCCTCCTGAGCCCAGAGTAGCAGGCCATCCTCCCCAAGCCAGGAGAAGCAGGGTCTTCCCCTCTGAGCCAGGAGAAGCAGTGCAATGCCCCAAGGCAGGAGAAGCAGGGCCATCCCACTAGACAAGAGAAGCAGGGTTTTCCTCTGGACTTTTACTTGAGGGGCTATATCTGTGATGTAGCTACTGGCTGGTAGGGTGGCTAGCTTGATGCTCTTTCCCATTACAAACCAGACCATGCTCTAATCTTTGTGAACAAGCCAACAGAGTACAGCTGTTTTTAAGGTTAGCTGTACTGCTGGGTCGGGGGGTGCTGCTGTCTGCAAGCAATGCCAATGCAGTTCTGGTTAGCATGGGACTAGACAGCCTGGCAGCTCCTGATTCATGTAGGCAACAGTGAGGCAGCACTAGATTTATTTATTTTTTTTACTGTGGCTGTCCTTGGCCTCATCAGTAGCACCACAGTGCAATCCTGAGGTGCGCGGTTAGTCTGCACCTTCCGTGAGAGTAGCCAGGCCTTAGCCTATAGGCACAGGACTTCATTTGGATTCAAACACTCTGAACAAATATGCCTAAAGCAGCAGTACAACCTAATCAGAAAGTGATCCATTTTCAGTTATGCATATCTACAGTAAATGTGACGGCTGCATATAGTACTGCTCCTTTCAATGTCACGGGCTGCAGAAATTTAAACTAAAACAAATGATAACTGAGCAAATTACAGAGTGATAGTATAATGTCAGTGGGAAAGGGTATCAGGTACATGCTCAACAGAGCATAGGGAATAAAAGTTAAAAAAAAGCGCAATTTATTTTTGCATAGTACTGCTGCTTTAACTCAAATGGCCATGGGTACAAATGTGACCCAAACAGCATATAGTTAAGTTTGTGTCCTCACTGTTTGAAACCCTGTCTACTCACCTGCCTTTACTACATCCTAGTTGATTTCTGGCTCATCTTTTCTTTCCTGTTGCTATTATACTATCAATTCATGGAGACTGTTCCAATTATCCACCACTCTGCCTTTAAAAATAATATACTCCCTCAAGTTGCACCTGTGCCAACCCCCTCTAGCCTAATAACATTCCCACTTTGTTCTTGCACATCTTCATTTGCGAAAGATGCTATCCACTTGTCTCTTATGTATACTCCTGATGTACTTGAAAGTCTCGGTCATTTCCCCCACCCCCCACCCAATCACTCTCACGCTGTCTCTCTCTTTCCTCTTCTCCATTAAATATGTATTGGGTGTCTGTAATCCTTCTTCATATGACTTTTGTGGTGCAGTCCTTGCACCATTTTTGTTGCCCTTCTCTATTCTGGCTCTATTTTGTCTATGTCCTTCAAAAAATGTGTCCTCCAAATCTGGACACAGTACTCCTGAAAAGTTATGAATTGTGATCTGTGTCATTGCATACCCCACTCCTTATTTCTACTGGTGAGACATCCCTCTATGCACCTCAGCATCTCTCTGGGTCTTCGCACTGCCTTCTCACATTATTTGGTCACAAACAGGTCTCTAGATATGATTACCCCAAGAAATTTCTTGCCCATACTGACCCCCTTCCCACACCTCACCCCCATCTTGTGCTCCTCCCTTGTATTACTGTGTCCAAAGTGCATGAGTTTACATTTCTGTTCATTTAATCTAGTAGCCACAACCTTGACCACTCCTCAAGCATGTTTACGTACCCTCTCAGTTTTTCTATCCACATGTGTCATCTGCAAAGAGGAATACCTTCCACTCTAGCCCCTCTGTAACACCGATTATGAAGTAATTATAGAGGACTGGCCATATAACTGTTCACTGTGACACCCAGCTCTATAGGTCTTCTGTTATAATTTAAAATCCTCAGTACAATAGTATCCTAGGTGTGTATGACTGCTCATTCACAATCATCTATATTAACCTTCAATGTGGGATGGTGTCGCTGGCACTGCTGCAACCTAAGTAATCCACATGCACTGACCCTCCCCTGTTTATTTCCCTAGTCATCCAGGCAATGAAATATAACAGATGTGTCTGACAAGATCTTCTCATCTGGAAACAAGCTTCGGCCTAGTGTCCGACTCATGGTTAAACAATGTTCCCTTCCCTTTGTTAATCCATGCTGTGTTGTAACCTGTGCGCCACTGGATTCAATAATTATCACACACCTTTCTTTTGTTTTAGCATTATATCCATAAATTTCACTATAAATAAAGTCAGGCAGACTGACATGTAGTCTCCAGTCTCCTCACTGTTCACAATTTAGTGGTGAGAGACTATATTTGCCCTTTTACAGTACATTGGAACCATCCCGGTCATGGTCTATTTGTTGAATATGCCAGTCACTGTTGATACCAGACGTTCTCTAAATTTCAATAATATTATGGGAATTATTCAATACAACACCGTATATTTTGTTGAAAGAAGGTCAGATGGTGGAAACTGGCTGAGGACAGAACAGAGAGGTGGTTGCTGAAGGGAGTTATCTGGCACCGAGTAACCATTGGGTTCCCACGGGAGAATGGACACAGCTGAATGGATAAAGGACATACAGTAAGATATGAAAAACATGAGTAGGTGGCCCAGGATAAAGAGAATACTGGATGGGCAATTATGTAGAACCAGTGTGTTCTGCCACTGAGGGGTTCTGATTTCCTCTGCCCTCGAGAGCGAAGCTCGAGAGAGCCATGGAAATCAGAACCCCGAGATGGAAAAACACTGGTTGTGCACAGAGTTGCTCATCCTGTATTTTTTATGGTGTATAGTACTGTGGGAAACGTGTTTTGTGAGTTCATTTGCTTTAAAAATGAAACTTAGTCTTGCAATCTCTAGAGGTTCTAGAATGCTGTTCTACCACAGTAGGGCAGAATCACATTCCACGACCTTGGAACTGTGGTAGAACAGCATTTTGAAAGAGATGGAATTCTATACAGAACAACACTCAGCTATACAGTATATGGTAGTTTTGCGTCAATGACAAGAAGTGCAAATGTATGCATATTGTAGCCAATAATCTTTTTACTGAAATCGGTGAGCAATAAGCCCAGTCCATACACTACTCTGCTATTATGGGAAACTTCACTGCTTGCATCTTACCATACCTGCTGGGTATTGAATGTTGAACCCTAGTCTCTCTCACATCACTATTAGCTAACATAGCAACCTCAAGCGCATCAACATCAATGCAGATGTTATGAAAAGATGGGTTGAATGTAATGCATTCATAATCCAGTATTCTATGTTGTGCTGCATTCAGCTAGTGGCAGCATAGACATTCTCTTTCTGTGTCTATCATGACACAATTCCGTCAGGAACACCAATCCAGATTCAGATGCCTATTAGTATGAACTTCACTAACATTGATACCATTCTCATCTGAACTACTGTCACCTCCTGGATCTAGAAGTGAATTAATCTGGCCCAGCACTGGTTCATACGCATACCCTGTCACTTGAGAAAGACTGAATGGAGCTGTGTACTCATCACTGTCACTATAGAGACAAAGAACCTCTGTGCGCAGGTTGACTCACCAGATGTTGATATGTTGTAATTATCAGACATTCCAGCAACACAGTATTAGCAACCTAGTTATGAAGAAAAAAAAAGGTATGAATTAAATATTCTGTAGTCCATATATTGAAGGTTCTTACTAACTTACATTTGATATGCACTACACAATTAACACCACAACAGTGTAACAGTAATCTATGTATAACTACTTCTCTCTAGTAACCACTCCAAACAAACCTGTTACTTAAATCTGCTGCTGTACCTTTCAAGTGCTTGAAGGGATCAACAAAGCTAGCGTTGATGGGTTATTCAAGTGGAGGAAAGGAAGTACAAGAGAGGGCATGGGCTAAGATTAGTTGTGGGGGGAGATTTCGAGAGATGAGGAGACACTACTACACAAAAAGAGTAGTGTCGAGATGGAACACCCTTCCTGATGTGGTGATTTCCTGTAAGACGGTAAGTAGTTTTAAGAGGGCACAGGACAGGGCAAGGGGAAGGGCCTGGGGAGATAAGGCCGAGAATGACCTGGAGGTTGGGGGGGCAGCTGCAATATAAGGGTGCTAGCTGCGCACTCGAGCAGACTCGATATAGCATGAGACCTGTTTCTGCTGGCAGATTCATATGTTTATAAATCTTTGGATCCCCTATTTCTGTCCCCGGCATGCTGGAATCCATCAACAGTGCTTGCTCCCACCACCTCCTGAGGCAGGACCATTCCATGCATCCACCACCCTCTCTGTGAAGAACTTCCTCACATTCTCTCTTTACCTCCCACCTTCCAATTTTAATGTCATACCCCCATGCATCACAGAAAGGTAAATTTAAGTATTGTGGGTACATTTATTAATAATTTACTTATTTTGTTATTTTGTAATTTATTCTTTGATAGGCAAGTAATGCCTACTAAGCACAAGTGCTTGTTTTCAGGGGCAACCAGGAAAAATTGGGGTGGTTAAGTGACATAGCATGCAAAAGGAAAAGGAAAAGGAAAAGGAAAAGGAAAAGGAAAAGGGTGATGGCAAGGGCAGAGATGGTGGATCACCAGGGTATTGTACCATGGCAGAGACCAGGAGATTAGGGCAGGCAACTGCAGCCCCCTGCCCTTGGGAAGGCACTGTTAAGGGCCCAACTAAGCAAAGTTTTCCAACTGCAGTAAACAGCTCTGATTGTGGAGCTTTTTACAGTGCAAACATACTGTAATATCCCACTGAACTGGTAGTCAAGATGAGACATCTTCATTAATGTAGGCCCAGCGGTATTGTGGCACCTTGATTTAAGGGTGTTCCTGGTGCCTCTGATTATGGTCCCAGGACGAGCTCTCCCACAAACTCAGGTTAGCACACGTGTTAAGTACAGTACATTACATTTACATCTAAACCATGTTAGCACAGGTGCTAACCTGTTTATTATTAATGGATAAAATTGTCTTATTTTCACAAGTTATATAATGTATGTAAGTTTGATCATTTGGCATTGTGCACATCATTGCTGTTATGAATGTTGCTATCCTTGCAAGCACTAACACTGTCATTAAATATGGTCCCCATACTCAGTGTCATACATGTGTGCACCACAGCCTGATGAGCAGCATATGCGACAGCGCACAGCAGGTGCATGCAATATTGTCATGATAGTCTAGCGGCACCTCATCAACCATCGTTAAGGTTACTCACGTTTTCTTGGTAGCTTGCTGGCCCACCATGCTCCTGATCACCAATCCTTTATGGTCCCCATATACTTCTAGTAGTCTAGTGACCCCTGCCCCCCATCCTATCACCAACAACCCACATAGTCATCTACCGAGGGCCACAGGCATGCACCACCCCTCGCCCCGACCACCACTCATTATTGTGGCAGTGGCAGCCAGCACAGCCCTCTATTCATCTCCTGTGCCAGACACAGTTCGACAGTCACAGCGCATGAACTCACTATTGGATGTGCTCCATGAGGGCTGTGCCAGCCAACTCTCCACTGTTACAGTAAGTATCGCTTGGGTCAAGAGGTGGGTGGGGCAGGGGTCCTTGGCCAGTGGCCAGGTGTGGAGGTGATGAACAGATGGAGTGGTGGAGGACAGCTGTACTACTAGTGATATACAGGTTATACAAAGGATTCATGATCGGGGGCAGGGGGATCATGAGACTTAACAGGGAGGTACGGGCAACATTAAAGACAGATGTTCGGCTGCTAGACTACCATGGCAGTTTCACACGCAGCCCACTGGGTGCTATCGCAAGCGAAGGATGGGTGATGTAGGGGGGACTGCCAGAGAGCTATGGCTGGGTTAACCGCCTACATTATGCATCATTGCTGAGGGTGAGCAGGATGCATTGGTCATGCACCCAGCACTGAATATGAGGGATGTTCTTAATGAGCGAGTTTTAATGCTTCCAGCAACAGCAAAATCCATATAAGCAGTGAAATGCACAACTGCAAAACCATAAACTTATATACATTATCACAAAACCCATCACCCAATAAAATCCAACTTGTGAAAAAATTCACACTGGATATTTGTATAAAGGAGTCTCTGAATTATAACTATCTATAACTGACATCTACCTGCCTGCAGATTGTGTGTTGCCATTGTAGTCTTCCATTTTTTTCCTAGCTGTGTGAAAAACATCATCTGTTGAGGGTTATAAAGAGAAAAATATTGACCCTGATGGATAAACTATGACTATCAATAGATATGTCTATTAGTAGTCAATAGGTTTCCCGAGGAGTCAAGGTTTTCCAATTTTATACCCCAAAAAATTCTGATCCGAACACTACAGCTACCATCATTAGGTACCCATATCAGCCCCGACACCACGTGAATGACCATCCTCCCAACCGCTGGATCACCCTTCCAGGAACTGGACCAGGTGTCACTCTCAATCTGTCTATCCTCCATGCAGCTGGGAGCATTCCACCCCAGCCATCCCTAAGTTGTGAAACCTCCCTGGAGACACACCACCCCACAGCCCAGCCTCTTCCCCAGTCAAACTTCTTTGCATCTGGACCAGAATTCAGCCCCATATCACGCAACCTCCATGTAGATAGATTACCCCCAAATCCCTAGTCTGTCCCCCCCACAGCAGATGACTGTCTCCTCAGCTGTCTCCCTGCACACAAACTAGCCCCCAGTCAACCACTGTATCTACATCTGGACCCACACTATGCCCTATACTAGCTCACTAGCATGACCGCCTGCCCTGCATATGGTCCTCCCTTCTATCCTAAAGACTGCCCCTCCCATGCAGCTGGATCACTATGCCGTGCCCTTCACCAGCACCCCCTGGCAGACAACCCTCCCTGCAACTATAGCTTTCCTAACCACAGACCAGCTCTCACCCCCAAAAAATACTGAGCACTCTCACAGGATCGTGACCCTCCCCCCCAATCCCCAGACCAGCTTCTCACCCCAGATCACCACCATACCTGGAGCTGGATCAACCCCAAACCACCACTTCAGCCTATGGACTACCCCAACCCCCTACAGCTGGACCACTCTTCCAGTCCCTGGATCAGCCTTCAGTGCATCTCACTACCAGTGGAACACTCACACATTCCCTGTAGCTGGACTGCCTTTCCAGAGCCAGGACCAGTCTTCTCAAAACTAAGCACCCTCCCTAGACCACGTCAAAGCTCCCACTCTTCTTGCAGTATGATACCCCCAACACCATTTCCACTCATGGAACATCCCCCTCCCCAACACCTAACAAAGCTTATCCTTTTGGGAGCTGGTCATCAGTCCTTATACCCCCACCAGAACACCCCCCATAACAGATGCACTTCTGTTTTTATGTCTTTCACAGCACCTTCATGGTATGGTAGCACTTTCACATGACTAAGCAATTCTGAGGTGCTGAGGAAATGAGAGGCACTGTAAAGGTATTGAACCACCCACTTCAGCTGGTTGCCCCTGCCTCAACAGCTGGAGCAGAGCTAAAGAAAAGACTAGATGTGTGCTCCCCAGCCACTATCTGCAGTTTGGGACAGGGGAGGGGAACAGAATATATCTGTGGTTTTAACAACACAGAACTGCTGCCTCAGTGGTATGAAGGATACCTGGCACAGAACCACATTTTGAGGGGGCCAGGGAAGCTAAAAAATTGTCTACATGCGATCTCAGGGCAAAACAACATTATAGACACCAAGCTAAAGCCTCATACAAACCAGTGCCAACCCCCGGAGTCAATGTGCTTTTGCCATCCAAAAGCCGACCATCATCCATGCAGCTAGAAACCCTTCCAGCCCCAGCCTTTCCCAAGCTGGGCAACCTCTCTGGAGCTACACCACCATACATCACAGCCTCTTCCCTCAGGTGACCAGCCTCCATGCATCTGGACCAGCATCCAGCCCCATGCCATGCAAACTCCAAGCAGCTGGATTAACCCCAAGTCCCCAGACTACCCCCCACAGGCAAATGTCTATGTGGCTGCTCTCCCAAGCATGCAAACTAGCACCCACCTCAGTCAACCACTATATCTACAGCTGGACCCACCCTATGCAGAGGACCAGTTCCCTAGCCCAACTATCCACCCTGCATCTGGTCATTTTCATCCATGGGATTGCATGTTCCTTACCTGCACCCACCAGCAGACAACCCTCCCAGCAGCTAGACCTTTCCTTACCATGGATTAGCTCCCCCCCAGCACCCTATCAGTAGCTGGACCACCACTCCCATCCCCAGACCAGCTTCTCACCTCAGATTTCCACCCTCCCTGTAGCTGGACACATCCAATCCACCATTTCTGCCTATTGACTAGTCACATCCCCTGCAGCTGGAACACTCATCAAAACCCCAGACTAGCCTCCGGTAAATCTTCCTCCACCTGGAACACCCCCACCCTTCCTGCAGCTGGACCACCTTTCCAGCACCAGCATTCCCCAAGCTCAGCACCCTCCCTAGACCACTCCACAGCCCCCACTATCGTTGTGGTTGCTCCCACCCCCTTACCATCCCCACCCATGGAATCCCCTTCCCCGCTAACCTGTCCTGGAGCTGGTTACCCAGTCCAGACTCCCCAGCTGTACAATTCTGCTTTTATTTCTGAGTTCACAGCAGCTTCTAGGTGTGGCAGCACCTTTTACCAGAGGGACAGAGCAGTTCATCTAATAGGTCCAAACGAGGGATACTGAAGAGGTTTGGGGCCACTCACTCACTGCAGCTGGATGCCCCCAACAGCTAGATCCCAATTATAGAAAAGTCTTCCAGTGTGCTCCCCAGCCCATATTCATAGTTCAGTGCAGGATGGGGAATAGAATACTGCATATTTCATCAGCTGCTGCTGCTACGATGGTACAAATGCTCCTGGTCACGATGGGCTGCATGCAGATTCGGGCAAAACATCATTACAAACTGTAAGCTGAAAACTCATGTAACAACGCTGGAAACCCCTGGAGGCAATATGATTTGCCATCCAAAAGATGGTGGCGCCTTACGCACTCTCAGAACAGGGTGCTGCCATGCTTGTCTTTCTTTGGCGTGATCTGTGAGCAAGACGACTGACAAAAACCATGAAGTCTCAAATCACTCCCGATAACTGACTCCCCTGCAAGATGGTGGATGCACGTGTCAGATGAACTAATGACGCGTAGCATAAGTCTGCCCTCCAGTTAATATATAGAACTCAATGGTCCCCACCCACACCAAAAGTAAATATTTGAACAATACCACATTCACTAAACCTGAATGATAAGAAAAGAATGTCACATTCTGCATCTTTTGTGACTGCAACTAACACCACCCAGTTATCTCTCATAATACACCAGTAACTGCACCTCATTTGCAGTGGTGTCCTTCCCACCAAGCACCATTACAAATAGCACAACCTACAAACAACTCTTTACATCTACTTAGAATCCATTTTCATAATTTACAAAAAATGGGTGGTGACTTTCAAATACACATAGATATAACTGAGTATGAAATAATGAAAAAATCATCAGTCAAAATTAATGATTATCAGTAACTGACATTATTATTATTAAAAAACTCAGCAAAGTCATTTCATTTTCCTGTGCATGAACTAGTTCACTCTTTACACTAAAACTGATTGCAATGAGCACACAACATTGACGACGACTGAGCAAAGATGTTAAAAAAAACACACACACACACATGTTCATGGGCATCAGTTAGGGAAAAAAGGTGTAGAGCCTGTAAGGAATCATCACTCAGGGATGAGTCAATCACCCGAATTTGAGTGATGGAATACATTCTACTAAATTCAGATGACAGGTAGAGGATGGATGATGCCATCATCAGTGGCTAGACACAAATTGTATGTAATGTACAATAATTTTAAGGCAGGAATAATAATTAATCAGAAAATGGGCTAACCGGAAAATTGCAAGATGAAAAAATGTATTAGCCGATACATCCGCTAACTGAGATGATGCATCCCGATTTTATAAACAGATGGTGGTGGAATACTGAATAAGTCAAATAGATGGTGATGACTGTGATGAGGATGAGGGGGAGGGGGTGTTAAAAGATATGAAGTCATTCATGAATTGCGAGCCCGGCAGTACTTTCATACTCGGGAAGTCTGAAAAAAAAACGGTATTCCAAGGGAGGAACTATTTATAGAACAGTGCACAGCTTATGAACCAGCATGCATGAATAATTATTTATAAGTGTTCATCTTGTCAGGTCAAATTGCAATGAGGGCAGCTGAGACGTTCATGGGACCCAGCCACTACAAATGACATAGGTATTCGACACTCACTACCATTAATCATTTTAAGATAATAAGCTCAATTAAATTAAATGTCCTGACTGCATCATTTTATCTAACTACAGGGATGAGCTGTACCATTGTGTAACTTATTTATACATCCCAAATCACAAGCATTTAAGTTTACTGCTAAAGCCGATAACTAAAAAAGTCATAGTAACTGGATCCGTTGTATGGGTTTTCTGGAAGGATGTACTGCTTCAATGGCTGTATAATAACACAGAACAAAATTGATTTTAAAACATTAGGACACTCATTGAAGTCAGCCCCAATATATCTGCTTGTATTCCCATGCCACTCAAAGTAATACACACCTGTACTTCTCGTGATTCTGACAGTATTCAGACTGTCAGAATTCAACAGTGAAACTCCATCACGCCAACCATAACATGACGTCATGAACTATGCACGAGTCGACTCTCGGTGAATGGCCATACAGGATACAGAAAAATCAAACACACATCACCGGCCATGATGATAAAATGTTGTTTAAAATGAATCAAAGATAAACCACAACTCAATAGTGGCAGAACAGTTTGTGAGAGTGATAATTGCCAGAGGCTACATAAAAATAGATCTATGTGGCATTGTTAGGGATCGAACACAATTCCTGCCCCCTTACAGGACAGGAAATAAAAAATGATTCTTGTTTTAGGAAATGCGTCCTGTCATTATAACTTATGTTGTTGGTTTGAATATTAGTCTGAAAGGAAACAGTACTTGTTATTTTTATTTTAATATTAATAAATTAATTGATTTTCACAATATGGCCATTACTGGAGCTGCTTCCTTAACCTTTCTGGTATTCACTCAGGAGAAGTGAGCGTGCTAGTTTTGTCATGACATGCCTGCTCATGCTTTGGTGCCAACTGGTGTACTCATGCCAAGAACTCGGTATTCTTAAAGTGCTGTCAAATAGTTTCAATTAAGCAAACTTCTAGATTGATAAAATTGTAATATTAGCAGCACTGTACAACAGTGATATGCAGCAGTGGACGTTCCCTAGCTGTACAGCAATGCCCATTGCCAGTCATTGTGAGCTACGTCAACAAAAAAAGCCCCACAGGAGATTAACTGCTGCAGCTTTAAGTTAACAAAAAAAGGCAGCACCTCCAGCATTTAAAATCATGTAGTGAACAACATGATCTCTTATTCGCCGCTCCCATTCCTGGTCCGCACCCCCTTCCTGGCACCGACATGCTGAAGGCTGCAAAAATTGTACTGATGATTGAATATTAGGTTACAGGAGCTGCAGCATGCTATGTACAGTACATGATAAGACCAACTCAATGGGAAGAACACTGATTCTTCCCACTGAGTTGGCTGTCAGCTCTTATCACATACAGTACATAGCGTGCTGCAGCTCCCGTTAGTTGATTTCTGATCAACAGTAAAAAAAACTGTTCATTAGTGGAGATTCATACCCTGTCCCAAAATGCAGAAACCTATTAATCTTCTCCTGAGTGTTTATCATTAGCTCATCAGTCTATACTGCAGTTCCCAGATCCTGCCCATCAGCTCATCATTTCAGTCACAGTACAATTTTACTAGCCATTTCAGTTTCATTTCTGCTGCTGGAACCTGACATAAAGTTTAATCTACAGAGTGATTGTTGTTGGGTTTTGTTAGAGAAAGAATTGAACTTTTCTTTCCACTGCTTTCACCTGTCGTGATGAAGTCCAACCTACAGTATAGCGTGTTTTTGTGTTTTTAAAACAAGCACTCACCTCACACTCAGTTTAGATTTGCTCTGGGAAGCAGGCAGGCTATGTTTGTTTCAGTAATCTGCAATGGAAACCTTTTTGGCTTCAAGGTGACTATTTTGATTAGGTTGAGACTCTGAGAGTCACCACAGGGATCGGATATTCATGCTTCAAGCTATTTCAATTAGGCTGAGACTGTGAGAGTCACCATGGGGATCAGATTCGGTCATGTTTTTTTTTTTTTTTTTACAAGCCCTTAACCCACGTTCTCTCTTAGTTTAGATATTTGCTGTGATGCAGGCTAGTTTGATTCAGGGAGCCAATCCCTAAATCAAACTAGCCTGTATCATATATCTAAACCAAGAAAGAGTGCAGGTTAAGGGCTTGTAAAAAAAAAAAGCATGACAGTGTCTGATTCCCTGCGGTGACTCTCAGAGTCTCATCCTAATCAAAATAGTCAGCTTGAGAAAGTGTGGGTTAAGGGCTTGTTAAAAAAAAAGCACGACAGTAAAATTGTACGGAGAAGATAATAGCCTTCTGCATTTTAGTGCAGAGAATGAACCTCCACTAACAGACAACATACAGTTGTGTGTGAAGCGGGTCAGCAGTACTGAAGTGAAAAAACATGTTGTTTATTGTGCTGATTCTGAATGGAGAGCTGTGCACAGGCAGAATGCATGCTCGGAGCCGTCATCTGCAGCAGGCTTGAGCAATAAAGGAACACTGAGGCGCAGCTTCACAGTTAGTAGTCAGAATATGTATTGAATAACTTAAAAACTGAAACCAAGTGACAATAAATCACATGTTAATAGTTTATTCAGAATTGAAACACATACTTCGCCATATTAGAGCCAAAATCTGCTTTCCTGTCCCCTTTAAAGCAATCCTGGTTTGAAAACCAGCAGCTTCTTGCTCCTGAGCATTCCTAGATACATGGGCTCATTTCATATTCCATATGATGCAGGTTCCCACTTTGGGGATACAATAAAAAGTCCAAAATCCAGACCTACTACTTCACCGCATTCTACTAGCATCTTTAGTGGAACCCAGAGAAACAAAAGAGATGAAAAGTCAGTGCATTAGTTGGAATTTGAGCCCATGTGACTAAGAATTCTGTTCAAACAACAAATCAGCAATACTCAGATGTTATGCTCTGGCTATACTCATCTGTCAGCCCCTTCCCCTTATAATGTTTTTATGCTGTATATATGTAGTACTAAAGTATGTGCTCTTAAAGATTAAAGCAGCTCATTCATCAAGCTCCTCATGTGGCACACTGGATGTGTGCTTGCTTTGCAAGCAAGGAGTCAGGAGTTCAATTCTACGATGAGGGAAAGCATTTGCCATCTATCAAGTATATTCATGAATTATTCTGTCACTATACTGATGGTTTCACCGCGCTTTTCCCATTTTTACTTCCTGTACTGTTTATATTCGGGCCACAACTACTACTGTGAAAAAATGTGCTGCTACTGCACACGGCCTGCACTGTAGCATAGAGGTTAGAGCACATCGTCATTGGCTTGAATCCCACAGTCACCACATGACTAGGAAATTATTGTTTTGTGCTGAGGTGTCTCTGTCTCTATCACAGCCCATTTTCTGTAGTATGGGAAAACAATGTACGTTCACTGCTCCCCCTTTAATACGGCAGCACCTCCTTCATGCCTCCTACCATCCCGGTGATGTCAGGTCAATGCAAGGGTACACTCACTTATGAAAGAGTGTGAATAAAATGTTGCTGTTGAGTAAAATGCATTGCCATTACTAGTTTTCTGAATGGCACAAAATAAAGCTTGTTTCCAGCTGAGTGCTATAAGTGTTGGAATTTACTGATTGAAAATGCAAGCCAAAAATCTGGTCATCCGACGTAGCATCAGCACTACTGCGCATACCCAGATTCTTGGCTAGCATTTTCAAACAGTAAATTCCCACAGTTATGGTGCTCAGATTGAAATGGGCATAGTTTGTGCAGTTCAGAAAACTAGTTTTGAATGGGCAATGCAATTTACTCAGCAGAGATATTTTTTTCCACACTCGGTTATGAACGGGTGTACTTGTTAGTTCGACTCACATTGGGTGATACTGTTAAAAACAAAACAAGCCTTGCAAGCTCTCTCTTAAATCAATGAATGTGTGTGTGTGTGTGTGTGTGTGAAGAGGGGGGTGTCCATGGTGTATTCGGTATTCGTGATGGGGAGGGAGGAAATGTGTCTCTGTGGTGTATTTGTTAGATGGGATCAAGTGTGGGAGACACTGGAGAAATGAGGGAGCCTAGGCAGGGTCTACTGGCTCAATAAAATAAATAAAAATGACTTAAAATACAAAAAACACCTTTGTTTATTTTTTGTTTTCCCACAAAAAAGGTGGGAGGCACTGCATAATAGCAATAAACCACTCCAGGGTGTGGGTGATGCTGGGATTTACCCATGCCTGGTGTGGTTTGGTCACTCAGCCTGCCGACTCATGACTGAACCACACCAGGCATGGGTAAACCCACCATATCCACACCCTGTTGTGGTTTCTTGCTTAATTATCCAACCCTACAGTATTACCAGACCCAAATACATAGCCCAATTTCAACATTACTAATATCCTTCCAGACTGAATCAAAAAAATGTTTTAAATACACATGACATATATGTTTGCTGTTGATGCATTGGTATATGTTGAAAAGGTAATACAATTAGTGTTGCTCAGATAGTATCCTGAAATTAGGATATCAACAGATACCTCCCATTTGGCCACATAGTTGCTGTGGTAGGATAGTAGTGCTATCTGACCATAGATCCACCCTCTAGGATCCAGCTCAGATCCTAACCATCTGACCTAGGATCCCTGGATCCTAATTAGGATCCATCACTATCTGACCTCGGATCCTAACTATCTAACTTAGGATCCCTGGTCCTATCTAGTGTCCATCACTATCTGTCTCTGGATCCTACATCTGTCTTTGGTAGAATTTGTAATAGGATCTAGGTGAGGATACCAGCACTCTCTGCTAGATAGTGATAGGATCCACAAAAGCACTATCTGAGCAACACTACACTGAAGTAAGACTGACAGACCTACAATTACTTCCCTTCTCCTCGCTGCCACTCTTATGTCGAAGGACCATGTCAGTTCTTCTCCAGTTCTCTGGAACCATGCCTGTTTCCAGTGAGCTGTTGAACAAGGCTGTCAGTGGTACAGCTAGCACCTCCCTGAGTTCCTTTGGAACCCTTGGGTGTATCCCATCCAGTCCCATTGCCTTGTCCTCCTTCAGAGCTGCAGGACCTTCAGGATCTTTCCTCTGAAAATGGACTTGTGTCCAGCTCCCCCTCCCCCGCCATTCTTGCTACTCCCTGTGGTTAGTCCCCCTCCATCCACTGTAAAGACTGAGCAGAAATATCTGTTTAGGTTGTCAGCTTTTTCTTTTTCCTTGTCTTCATCTTCCACCCTTCTAATCCTCACTGTTCATCCCCCGTTTTCCTCTTATCTCTTATGTATTTGAGGAAAATGTTGTCCCCTTTGGCAACCCCTCTGGTTATCCTTTCCTCTGTCTGAACCTTTTCTCCCATCACCACCCTCCCTGTTACCCTCTGTTTTACTTGGTATCATAGTAGTTGTGATTCCTCTGTTTTTGTCTGAAGTGTGTAACTTTACATTTTTCCACATTGCTCTGCATCCGAGATTTTGACAATTTCCAAAACCTCCCAAGGTGCTCTTGTAGCTTTTTCCATTCTCCTCAATATCAGCTATGCCTACTGTTTCGGTATCATTGACAAATTTTGAGAGACAACTACTCATATTCTTCTTCAAGCCATTTATGAAAATGTGGACTATTTATTTATTTTATTTAGCTTTTGTTGACCGGTAAGTGCACTAGACAAATTCTGCCTATTTTCAGGCACAACCGGGGCAGGGGATACAGGCGAATGTCAACTGACTTTGAACCAGATTAAGCTGCTGGTGGTTTTTAGTGAATGGGGAAATTTGGCCAGGACACCAGGAAATTCCCTACTCTGTCAGAGGATTCCTGTCCAAGATGGAGGGCGCTCTGTTGCCTCTCGGCTGCTGGAGCTGTGGAGACAGGAGACCTGGTCTCACTCCTGTCTCTGTATCTCGCGGAGACCACGTTAGATTGCGGATGGATTTATCTGTGTCTGCAGTGTTGGAAGATGGTTTTCGGAGGTACCAGTGGCCTCGCCAGCGGTATGCCTAAGTGAGGTTGGTCCGGTCTTGCCTGAGTGTTCTGGAGGACCGCAGCAGCACACTTACTTGGACTCGAACCTTTGAGTCTGGTTGCACGTGTGCTGCACGACCATTTGTTGGAGGCGGAACGCTGCTATGTGTCCGCCAAACTGGAAATGCAGCAGGAACTACGCGTGTTCAGCCAGTAGGAGTGACTATGGTTCCTACTGGCACTATAGCAATGGATTCTGTGGCTTTGCTTAGTGACTCTGGAACAGAGCATTTCGAGATGTCTTGTGGAGCTGTCCCTGGACTTTCTTCTGTGTGGAAGAACCCGTGAGTACTTTTATGGCAGTGAGCCAGCCTCTGTATTACCGGCTGATGTGGCTATCTCTAAGACTTCTGCTCAGGAGCACCCTACTGATGCCCCCCGCATGGTCTGTAGATGCAGCGCCTGGTGGCTGGATGGGTGCAAGACCCCACAGCGGGTTCCTGGGTCTCAGGGCCGCCTCTATATGATCCCCCGCCCTGTGCACGATCTGGAAATGGGTGGGGAGAACAGATTTCTCAGAATTCAATAGACCCTTGGATCTTCCTGTAGAGCTCCATTTAACTCAGAACCCAGTCCTGGACCTTAACCAGGTCCCTGCCACTCAGACTCTCCCTAGTCCAGATCCTCTGGCTGAAGGTGCTCTGCCACTGTTCGACCTCCCTCTGCTCGAACTGGGTCAGCGAGGTCCTTCTCTTCACTGTTTAAATTTCCAGTTCTGGCAGCTAAACGTCACAATGCCGTCCGGCTTTCTTATCGAGGTGGGCTGCCGGACCCCCCTGACCGTGTGTATGTGGCCAGAACGCTGTTGAAGGATTCTTGAAGTTTTTTGCACACGAAATATATGCCTTGATACATGTTTCAGGGAAACTAATCTTTGACATTAGTTTTCAGACGTCTCGTGGTCTTGACCGTTTTTGGTCAAAATATCATGCCTTGTGTAACACTGCTCTTTGGACCCCCTTTCAGGCAATACCCCTCTCTAAACCAGCCTTTAAGATAGTTACTGTTATGTTTTGCAATGAGGAAGTGGATGTCTCTAATATTGTTTATTGGTTAAAACAGCGTTGTACTTTACAGGGTCAGCCGGAGGCAATCTTGGACTCTGAGAACATCTGGACAGGGGGTTGGAAATTTAAAGTCATGTTGAATGTTTCTGAATCCAGTCCAGTGCACTTGCCTAATTCTTTTTTTTTAGGTCGGGATAGAGGGGTCCTGTTTTACCCTGGTCAACCCAAAGCGTGTTACAGATGAGGGGATCCCTCACATCTGAACAGTGTGTGCGACAAGATTAAATGTAATAACTGTGGTGAAATGGGTCATGTGGGTATGCACTGTCTGAATGACTGCAGGTGCAATCTTTGTGATGAGATGGGCCACACGTTTCAATCATGTCCCTGGGTGGCACATACTAAGGTAACGCATGACGGAGGTGTAGATCAACGTTTTGTGATTACTCAAGCTCAAAAAGCTCACCTTCGCACCACTTTGGATGCCTCCCCTACTGTGGCAGCTCCCCCTCCCCCAAAGGCTTTGGTCTCGGAAGCCTCCTGTAGTACTGTACCTATGTCAGCCAAAAGGGCTCAGCCCCATGGGGAGGTTCCGATTTCTGTCTGTGCTATGGTGCAAGAGGACATGGTGCAGGGCCCGGGCCCAAGTACTATGCCTCCCCCTCATGAACCTGCCAAAGTAATGTGTCGCAGGTCATTGAGGTCTGTTCTGCACCTACCATCCTCCGGAGGCCTGCGCAGCACCTTCTATTGCTCTCATCGAATGCCTTTGAGGTGCTTCAGTCGATATCGGATGATGCAGGTGGTGAATCTGACGCTCCTCTATTGCTTTTCTCTCTGATGGTCTTACTGATTCTGAAATTCAGTTGGGCACAGGCTTTCACAAAAACAGAAGGCCAAGGTCAGGCTGAAAGGGACTAAGGTAGCTGGAAAGAGAAAGACTTAATAGTGATGGTTACCTAATCTTTGTGCTGCTATGTCACAATTTACCTGCCATACTGTCAATGTGAATAGTCTGAAACGTGTGGACAAGAGACGGCTGGTGTTTTCCTTTCTGAGGCTTTTGCCATTTGGGATATTTTTTTTACAGGATACGAGATTCCGCACTGTGCAGGAGATCCGACTGGCTCAACGAGACTGGCTTATGGGTCCTTCTTTTTGGTCTATAGGCCAAGACTCCTGCTCTGGTCTTGGCATTTTAATTAATATCCCCGAGTTTAGACTTTTGAAGCTGTTTGATTTGGCCCCTGGTAGAGCTTTGATTTTGGACTTTCTGATCGGGCAATGCCCGTATCGGGTGGTGAATGTTTATGCCCCCCAACTGAAAACTGAGCGAATAGCTCTTTTTGATTTAATCCGCCCTTATTTACATTCTTCTTTCCGGATTTTATTTTCCAGTGATTTTAACTGTGGCCTTAGTCTCCGGGATAAGAGTTCCTTTGCTACTACCAAAAAAATGTATTGTGACTCACTTGTGCTGGGACGCATGATTCGTACTGCCCGTTTGACGGACTCTTATTTTTCTTTCACGAAACAACATACTCCCACATTTCAAAAGGGTAGGCTGGCCACCCGTATAGATTTTGTTTTGCATCAAGTATATTAGAAATCACTTTGGCTGTAGTACAGGCGATAGCCTTTTCTGACCATAAGCTACTTTCTGTTAGTTTCGGTTCTCCTGTCAGTTGCAGTAAAGGGCCGGGTTTCTGGAAATTTAATGTATCCTTATTTCAGGTACCATCATTTCAGCAAACCCTTTTGTCATTTATTTATGCCCACAAGTCAGTATATGCCATGTATGATGATCCAATTCAGTGGTGGATGGATACGAAACGTACTCTTACTGGATTTTTGAAATCCTATAGTACAAAAAGCAGGACTGATTATCTTGTATATTTACAGAATAGAGCTCATTTTCAGTCTTTACTGTCACTTGCATACTTGACGGGATAGGATCTTGTGCAGCAAATACAATTAGTGCAGAAGGACATGTTGGATTTCCAGTCTAAACAGTCGCAACAACTGTACCACCAACATAGCTATGCTGTAAAAGGTACCCGGGAAGTTGTTTGCCCGTTTGAATCTAATTATCACCAGATTGCCCATAAATCTATGTCATGTCTTTCCAATTCGAATAGAGATCTTTGTACTTCCCATTCGGACTTATGTCAGATTGTTACTGACCATAAGACCGCTTTGTTTTCTCCTCTACCTACTGTGACAGTGGACCTGGGACAACTGTAAGGTGCTCTTGATGTTCCTTCTCCCTCCTTGCAGAGTGCAGAAATTGCATGTCAACCCTTCACAGAAAGGGAAATTCAGTTAGCCATCTCTTCCTTGCCCCTACATCGGACCCCTGGTCCGAACGGCCTTCCTTCTGCCCTGTACAAATATCTGGGGACTTCCTCCTCTCGGAATTGACCTCTGTGTTTGCCTCCCTTCTTGTCTCTGAATGTATCCCTTTGGAGTTTACAAAGGGCACTTTGATTTATGTATACAAATGGAAAGGTGACATTCATTCCCTTGACAACTGGCGCCCCCTCTGTATGTTGAATACGGATTTTAAGATATTGACGAAACTCATCGCACAACGTTTGCTCGGGATACCAGAAATAGTTATTCACCCGGCCCAATCCTGTTCTCTACCAAACAGGAGAATTTCTGATCACCTGATTCTTCTCAGTGAATTATTTTCCATGGTTTTTGATTCTGTTTCGGACTTATTGTTTCGGCCGACCAAAAGGCTGCTTTCACTCAGTTAATCATGATTTTTTATGGAACGTATTGCATTTTCTGCACATTCCTGATAAGATGATTCGTTGGATCCAGACATTTTATAGGACGGCTACTGTTGTTCCGCTGATTAATGGTTGGGTGGGCCCGACGAGCCCAGTGAAATGGGGAGTTCGCCAAGGTTGTCCACTGAACCCTCTATTATATGTTTTTTTTCTGGATGTATTGCTGCGACGTCTTAATGCCCACCCTCAGATCCGTGCCATCTGGGTGTTTGGCTCTGCGATGCCCGTTCTGAAGATAGCATATGCTGGACGTATGTTTTCTTTGTAGCTGAGAAGGCTTCGGGTGCTTTGTCTCTTCAGGAATGTTCTCTTCAGTGCATTCTCTGGGGCAAGTATAAACTTTGGTAAGAGTATGGGATATGGCTTGCTTCATCTTCCATCTCTTTAGATAAAATCAGTTTTTTATGTATAGTAGAAGGACCAATTCGTATACTTGGTATAGATTTTGGGACGAGAGATTCTGATTCCTTTAACTGGGAAGAGAAATTGAAACAGGGCCGAGGCATGGTGGCCTCTTGGAATAGGGGACAGCTCGGGAAGAAGAAACGTGTTTTCTGATTAAAACTTATCTTCTCCCTCTGTTCCTGTATTTAAGTTATGTGTTCCCCATCCCAAAGCAGCTGGAAACTACGGTTTTCAGCTTGTTTTTTCAAGCCCTTTGGGGCAGTCGGTTGAATCTGATTAAGAGGAATATCACTTACCTTCCTACTTCTGAAGGCGGTGTCCAGATGATTAATCCATTGCTATTCTTTACTAGTATTTTTCTTTCGGCCAACCTGCGGCCTTTACTGGTCAATACCCAGAGGTGGGAAGCGTAGTTTCTGACTTCGTGTAGGTATTGGTTTCACATGTGGGAACATAATTCTTTGGGTGTGTTGCGACAAAATGGGGATGTCCGTTGTATGTTAAGCATATGTTTCTCCGTTTAAAGCAATGGCAAGTGTCACCTCAGACTCTTGTCGTGACACGATAAGGTACTGTACAAGAAGCTTTTGTCCTCTGTTTGTCCGTGCAAGCCCTTTTCTGAAATGTCCAGCCAGTTACCTACCCTCGCTTCTAGTTCTGTTACGATGTTCTAGGATCCCGGCCCACATGTGGGACTTCCACTGGTTATCTTGTCACGAACGGATAAATGTGAAAGCCAACCATAAACATAAGCAGTCTCAGGATCGTTTCTGTTCTAGACCTCTCTGTATTGATACACTGGAGACCATATCACATTTGTTTTTTGATTGCTCCTATATTACGAATTGGTGGCCTTGCTTGGCCGACTCCTGGGATGTTCCCATATTTTCTACAGTCACATATCAAAATGTTATGTATGGTGTTTTTCCCTCTCACTGGTCTCTGTGGCATAGGGACACTTTGAACCTTGCATTTCTTGTGATTAAATGGAACATTTGGATATCAAGATGTTTGTTTACCTTGCAACAAAAGATTTGTTCTTATTCGGAACTTGAGGGGAAGATAGTGGCGGACTTAAAGAAAATATATGACCATGAAAGGACTTTGTATTCGGCATCGTCTCTGTTGGCCTTGTGGACAGCCCTTCCATGGATCATGAACACTGACTCAGCTATAACTTATTTATTTATTTATTGAATTTTGTTTACCGGTAGGCCCACTGGGCCGGAGGTCCTTTTCAGGGGCTACCGGGGTAAAAATAACATACAGGTAAACAGAACAGTAAAAGCAGGTAAGCAGAGCTGTAAAAATAACATACAGGTAAACAGACAGTACAAGTAGGTAAGCAGAGCTGTAAACTTGTGAATACCAAATGGTTTAACAGTGATAACACACATAAGGCAAATTCCATACTGTATAACTGTGAAAGATTTAATGGCATTTACAATACGGAAGGTGGAGAGGGAGGAGGACTTATGCAGTATCTTTATTTTTCCATTTCCTTTCCCTCTTTGTTTTCTTTTTTGGTTTTCCTATACACTTCTTATTGATGCATCTTATGTTGGCTTGTTTGTACAATTTTTGTTTTCAATAAAACTGTCCCCAGCTCTTTACGAGAAGTGCCATGGGATCTTTAACATCCACCTGAACTACCACCAGAACAGGCAGATGGGACCTCAGTTTAACGTCTCGTCCAAAAGACAGCACCCCCAACATGCTGCACTGCAGTGTCAGTATTGGGATATTAACCCAAGAGCCTGGTGTGGGGCTAGAACCCACAGCCTTCTGATCTTGTGGCCTCAGAGATGAGTGTGCTACCTGCTGAGCCACTGATGATGCCTCTAACCACTGAACCCTGCAGGACATCACTCATCATACCTCTCCACCCAAAATATTTCATGCTCACAAAGATTGTATGGGCAGAATTTTTGAATGGCTCCATCAGGATTGTCCAGACTCTGTTTTAACAACACACACAGATTGAGATGGCTATCAATATAGGTAAATCAAACAGTGGCATCAGCATCCAATACCTCTGAAAATCTAGCCCTTCTCTGCTATTGCATGGCCATTTCCTGATTCAGCTTGAACTATTTTCACCTAGGCCATGTCTGATGATTTTGTGTAATGGTTTTCTATAACATACATTATCAATACATTACTAAATTCTAAATATACTACATTAGCTATATACTGAACTAATTTTCGTCACTACCTGTTAAGAATATTTGGAAAATAGAGTATATCTCTTCTTTATACAATAAAGGGCCTCTTAGGATAAAATAGTATGCATCTGAATTATAACAATGTGAAATTTACATATTATGGGCAGTGCTAGTGAAATAGACTGAAATCTTTGCTCTCTAGCAGTACTCTGACTCTGCAGTGTGATGTCAAATTTTATTAAACTCACACAGACCATGGCTGATAATTCACCTCATTGGAATTTTTATTTGTTGCAAATTGAATATAAACATATAAGCAAACTGCCTGTTGACACTTTTATATGCTCTCTTTCATCAGATAGCCATTACAGGTTAAAAGAGAGAGAGAGAGAGAGAAAGAAAGAGGGTGAGAGAGTAAGAGCGAGAGTGGGATCTAACTACAAGACACAGAATCCTTAGATACTGTATAACAAATTATAAAAAATGTGTCTCAAATTTTCTGTCATATGAATACCTTCCAACAATTTATACTGCATAAACTAGAAAACTGAGTTTGAAATTACAGGAACTCTAAAATTAAATATGTAATTAGTTAACCAAGGCAAAATGTGTAAAACAGTACAATCATTAAATCTCCATATCTGTAATCATGAGAATAACACATAATTAAACTGTACAATGAAACTTTCATCTGTTTTCTACTAGGTAAAACACAACAGACAATAATATTAATAGACTGCAGAGATACTACTGTAGTAGCTAACTGACCAAAATAAGTCTCCAGAGGCTCGATTCACAAAAAGTTGCACAGCACAGGGCAAAAGCTTGCATTGCACTATGCAATTGCCCAGGTGTCTAAGGAGGCTATTCTCAGTCAGATATTGCATCTGCACTGTCTGACCAAGAATAGGGCCAGGTTGAGTCAGTGCTAACCCCACTAGTGCTAGCACTAACCCCATCAGTGCCACCTTGACATGGAGCCAAGAGTATGGCTCTGCAATGAATAGTGCAGGTGCGCTATTTCCAGTTCACAAAAGTAGCCATGTAAATGAGCCCATTGGGCATGCAAGTCATTATATGTCCATTTGCATGCCCATTATGGGCCCTTTTACATAGGCTGTGCCACAGCTTAGCGCACCCCTCCCAGTCCCTGCTCGATAGGCAGTCCTCAGTCCCTGTCATCCATTAATGCCTCCCCCCACCCTATGCCCACCCAATGTAGAAAAAGATTTTCCCTTGTGTCTAGTGGTCCCTCCCCACCCACACCCATGCCCAGTCTTTATTTAATATTCCCTGGTGTCCAGTTGTTCCCTCCATACCTCTCAACTGTCCTGATTTTTTCGGGATTTCCCAAATGTAGACTCCATGTCCTGAAGTCCCACCTTGCTTGCTTCTTTTCCAGATTTTGAGAATGCCAGTGAGAGTCTAGTGCACATGTTTAACCCTTAACTACCGGCAGAATGTATAGAAATTCTAGACTGATACATCAGTCTGTGGCAGTGTGGCACACACACATATACACACACTGTAATCTGAAACAGCAGCATTAGGCAAACATGAATCAGAACCTGGAGAACACTTCTTTACAGCTCCCATGTGGTCAATCCGCTATGAGAAAGTGACTTTAATCATGTTTAAGCAGTTCAGCCAATTATTATTATTTCATGTTGCCTGTTTTACTTTAATGAGTGAGGTACTGTTACTGTATATTCTGCTGTTTTTTTTTTTTACTAATAATGTTGCAGTATGCTGTTGCATTAAAAAACAGTATACGGTACATATAATGCTGCTATACATAGGAACAAGCCAAGAACAGTGTGAGTTGTAAAAAGAATAGATGCTATGTAGTGGCTCAGTGCATGCAGTCTAGAAACCTGAACGAGGTCTATTCTGAGTCTGTACATATTCCAATGCAGTATAGTTCTGTTTAATTAAATCTGGAAATTAACAACACTAGATGCTTAAAAGCCTGGAAATTAAATTAACACAGTATCCTAAAAGCTATTTCTCTAGCAGTGCCCATGTTACACTTTAGTTTCAAATAAGTAAATAAAGAAAATGACAACAAAAACATGCAAAACATTTGTCTATGTGTTTATTGTGACATTTGGTAGTATGTTACTGAATTTGATATCTAAAAAGCATAAACTAAAGATACTTTACATATGTTGTAGTGTACTATATCATGTGATGTACATGTCATGTGATGAGCAACACCACATTAAAAAAAATGTGGTGTCCCTGATTTTGGATCGTTTATTCCTGATTTTTGGGGGCAGTGTCCTGATTTGGTCCTAGCGAGGTTAAGATGTATTGTTCCATTCCCCACCCACACCCAAGCCCAATCTGTAATTAATATTCCCAAGTGTCTAGTGTTTCCTCCACCCCACCCTCACCCATGCCCAATCTTTACTTAATATTCCCAGGTATCCAGTGGTCATTTTACCCCACCTGCACCCATGCCCAATCATTATTTAATATCCTCTGGTGTCCAATGGTCCCTCCTCACACCCACAACCATGCCTGATAACAATGAACCATTTCCCTGGTGTCAAGTGGTCCCTCCCACCACCTGATCCCATGCCTGATCTGTGATCAACATTCTCTAGTGTCTAGTGGTTCCTCCCCACAGCCACACCCATGCCTGATCTGTAATCAATATTCACTGGTGTCCACTGGTCCCCCCATCCTGATCCCCTATACAATAAATTTATACCATTCCCTGGTGTCTAGCAGACATCCCACATACACTCCATGGCAGGCAGGGTCCCACTCCCCCCTCATCCTAACCCCGAGCTGGCAACCAGCAGAGTTCTCTGCTCTCCACCATGGCTGGCCAATGACTAAGCTGTCAATGAGCATGTACTGTAATGGTACACGCTCACTGACAGCTCAGTTAGTGGCCAACCATGGTGGAGATCTTAGGGCTGTGCTATTTGTGGCTCAGGGTCAGGATTGGAGGAGCAGAGTAGTGGGGCACTACCTGCTGGGATGGGGGAGTGGGGGTCCAATAGACACCAGTGAATTATATTATTTTATTGTATAGGGGATCAGGATGAGGGGAAACACTGGATGCCAGGGAATGGTGTTGTTTGATATTATGGGGGATCGTGATGGGGGACCACTGAACATCAGGGAATATTGATTACAGGTGGGGCATGAGTGCAGATGAGGTGAGGAACCGCTAGACATGAGATAATATTGATTACAGATCTGGTATTGGGTTCACTAGACACTGAAGAAATGGTACATTATATTGGGGCATGGGTGCAGGAGAGGGGAGGGACCACTGGACAACAGTGAATATTTAACAAAGATTGGACATGGCTGCGGTGGGGAGGGACCACTAAGTACCAGGGAAAATCTTTTTATATATTGGATGGGCATCGGGTGTAGGGAGGGACCACTAGACCTCAAGGAAACACTTCATTATTGTCAGGCATGAGATCAGGTGGGCTAGGTGGGATAGGGATCTCTGGACACCAGAGAATGTGTTATGGTCCACACTGGGCCAGTAATCAGCAAGGGGGGACTACTAGCAACTACAAAAGAGAAAAATCTCATACTCACCATCCCAAATGAAGAGCGGTGTCCAAAGGTGCTTCATTTTGTTTTGTGCAAATGTGCAGATGTACAAATCTCCTGACACGTTTCAAAATAACTTCTATTCCTTTCTCAAAGGATCCTTTGAGAAAGGAATAGATTTTTTTCCAAAGCAGCAGGAGCTTTGCACATCTGCACTAAAAAATCAAGCACCTTTGGGCACAACTCTGAGCAGTCTCTTCTTTGGGGTGGTGAGTGCAGGATTTTTCTGTTTTGCTGTAGCTGCCACTTATCCCAGCATCCTTTCCATGTGCGGCCTCTACTGCTTTTTCTGGGGACTACTAGCACTAGTGAGAATCTTCTTGTCATACTCGGACACAGGATCCAGTAGGGGAGGGACCACTAGACACCAGGGTAAACATATATATTAGATTGGTTGGGTATGGGGTGGGGTGGGACCACTGGACACCAGGGGCTATTGTGCTGGAATCTGGCAGGGGGTGCCACAGTACCTCCACCAACCACTAGAAGTTATGCAGGATTAAGCTACGGTCCTGGTCGGCAGTATTTGCTCCGTGCAAGGGGACCATATAAATCGCCCTTGCATGGAGCAAATGCTGTGTGAATTGGATTGCGCCGATATTCTGGTCCCCTTCCCCTCATTCACACTGCATCCCCTCCACACCTTGCCCGAGTACAAACCCAGTTTGAGCATGCAAGCTGGGCTTCTGTGAATATCAGCTTGGCACAAAAGCAAGGCTTTAGCCCAGAGAAAGTTTTGTGAATCCCAGCCAGAAAGAAAGCAAATTGCACATGTAGTAGCTGAAGTCTGTGCTTTAAAAATATAACTCCCTTTCAGAAGCTTGCTTAGCATACATTGCATGGCTCACCTGAATCCTTGTATGTTAAACTTGTTTACAGAATAAATTCAGAACATTTTTTGTGATCAAGATATAGCCTGACCTGTGATCTATACAGGCACATTATTACTCCCTCCTCCTGCTAGTAATCCTTCTTCCTATTCACTCTAACACCTTTTAGCTGCTCTTCCATATACCTTATTGCACTGAGAAAATGGTTTTAAGTAATTTCTGGTCATCAAACCTGGATGTCTTCTCTTCCGTGCTGTGCATGTCTTTGAAGGAAAAGTGTGGCTATCCCAGCTGTTGCCATTTACTGATGTTCTTTAACATATCTGTTTAAAAAGCAAGACTTTGGTAAGGACTCTCAATACTGCAGTTTGAATCTAAAGATTTATTTATTTATTTTATTTATTTATGTATTTATTGAAATCTTGGATTGCAACCTTTGCGTTACAAGCTCATTTACAATGGTTCCATGTCAGGCAAAAAGGAAATAAAAATACACAGTACAATGCAAGAATTCGAAAACACAGAAAGCTGTAGGGAAACAATCAATGGACTAGAACAATTGTTACAGCTACTGTACTTAACCAAAGAGATACAAAAAAATTGTTTTAGAGGTGGAAAAGTTTATTAAAGCACAGTAGACCTTGATTAGAGGAGAGGAGAATGGATAGAGGAAGTGGCAGGATGTGAGAGGGAAGGTGGTAACCTCAGGCCTGGGGTCACTTTGCCATAGGGGTTAGTGGATGATGGGTAGATGAGGCAGAAGGTGAGGAATGGGTTAGTGGATGGGATGAAGACCGGTGAAGTGGTAAAGGGGTGGGGTGGGAGGGGAACAGGGAAATGTGAAAAGGGTCAGTGAGTTTCAAGTTGGACAGAAAATAAGTGCAAGTGCTGGGGGATACAGTATCAGATTACAAGGGGAGGAGATCAGGGGAAGCAGGAGCATATCTGTTGGCTAGACAGGTGAGATTTGAGTGCTGATTTAAAATCTAAAGATAACAGTAAAGTTAATTTATCTAGTGTCAGTCGAAGAGCCAAGGTGTCTCTCTCTGTACATGTAACACACAAAATAATGTTATAATTATTATAGATTGAGGGAGTGCTTCTGACCAATCAGAGCACTACTTTCCTGTGTGTGTCAGACATTTATTCCATGAAGAATCTTTCATATGCAGATGCACAGAAAATGGGCTTGTGTGAGAGGAGTTTATTTTTTATTATATAATGGCAAGAAAGAATGCTGGGCTCTGATTGGTCTGTCTGGGACTGGACCCGCAATGTTATCCTGGCATAACATCATGGATCTAGTCCAAGCACACCTATGAAATATAAAAACAGAATCAGTCTACAGATTTCCCTACAACTGACTTCAGCGCTTCCCGCTCCAAATCTGTGCTCCCTGCCCTGCCAACGGTAAACATGGTAACTGTTATCTTTAAACCTTTTCCTTGGTCACTTTCTCTATTGCTTTTATTTACCTCCTGGTACAAACCACACAACAACTGTACCAGGAGAAAAATAAGACTGCAAATGGTAAGGCAGGCAGCTGGCATGTGATTGCAGCGAGTGAAGGATGAAGAAAGCCACTGAACAAACACCACAGCTCATTTCATACTGCTCGCCACTGCCGCTTTTAACTGACTTAACTGTGCCCACCCTCAGTTCATACAGGCAGGTCTGTTAAGTAAGAAGCCATCACTGAGCAGTTCTCCTCCCTCTGATCAGCTTCTGGTCTCCCGCATGGTGCCCAGCCATTAGCAAGTCTGTCTAAAAGTACCACGACGTGCTCTCACTGATACACTTTCACTTCAAGTCTGTTTGTTCAGTTTTTTTTCTTTAAAACCCACCAAGCGAAACAACTCACAAACATTTTAGCTACCACCTACCTGTGCCCTTTCCTTCATTTTACACTCATCTCTCCATGGCAGAAGGCAGAGGCTTGTAACAGACGGGGTGGGTAATCTCCAATTCCATGAGCAGCTGCAGAACAGCCAGTCCGGGAAACGCAAAGATATAAAAAATGCTCAAACCTTCTGCACAAACATTAACAACAAGGAACAGAGAACATAAACAAAGAGTAGCAGCAGTGAAAAAGGTTGCTATGGGAAGTACAGAACCACATTAAAACACAGCAGCTCCACCTATTGGCTGAAACAAGAAATTTGCACTATTTGTTTTCTAAAGTAACCTTACCCATTCAAAAATAAGACAAAAATGTGCCTTAAATGTAGTTTTTCAATTTTTTTTGTTTTGTTTTACAAATCAGCCATTGTATAATAGGAATAATGCACTCCAGAGTGTGTGTCATGCTTGGATGATGTCACTTCTGGGGTGATTAGTCGCACTCGGCATGTGGCATAATGCCTAATCACCCCAGGTGTGATATTATTCCAGCACGACACACACTCTAGAGTGCATTATTCCTTTAATGTTTGGTATATTATTGATCTATTAGTAATATATTAATACTCCAGTGGCGACCACTCTTATGGTTCACCTTCTGTTCATGATTCTTATGCCCCACAATGCACATGAGACTACTCTTCCAATGATAGAAGTAGTTTCCACTGTAGTGTTCTTGTATGCAACAGATATATATATTATAGGGGCATGGTGGCACCCCCTACAGTCATAGTTGTAACCATTGACATGGTCAGATATTTTTAGATATTTTGTCATATTTATATAAAGATTCTCTCTTGTTTCCTAAAGTAGTACTGCAGACCAGCAGGAATTTCTCTAGAGGTATCACAGAAATTTCAGGAAATGTCTGACCATGGCAATGGCTGCAACAGTAGGATTGAGAAGGGTGTTCAATGTTAACCCTAATTTTGCACCTTAATAGCTTTGGCAGTGTTACGTGTGGGTTCTACAGATGGACACAGCACTCAGTAAATAAGGTGCAACCCACGTTGGCTTGTGGGATGTTTATTAATCTTCATAAACTTTTCTTCTGCACCATCAAAGAATAACATAAACATCAAAAATGAATTAACAAAAAAACTTTGTTAACACAAAGAAAAACAAGTATAATCCAAAGCATGAAACTTCTATCTCCACTGGCCAGAAGGTACTGACCAGATTTATTAGGTACCTGTTCAGGTAGGTCTTATATCCCCACCTACCTGAATCAGGTGACACAGCATCCTCAAAATACATAATTCTTTTATTAGCTTCCAAAACAATTTTATACTTATCACTAAGTGCATTGTTTGGTATAAACAATCTGGTCTAAGGTTTAGCACATAAAAATATGTTTTGGTAAAGCTTTTCTACTTCAAAGAATGTTCTCCTGATATTGAGTGACAGGTTTCTTATTATAAAAAGTGTCCACCAGGGGCCGCTGATTCCCTATAGTTCCAGTCAGAATGTAGCAGGCACTCCCAGTGAACAGACCTCCTTTGACTGAAAAAGGGCTCTGCTCAACTACACATAACCATAAAAGGTACTTCTTTTGTAAGTCTACCCTTTTCCTATTGGAAACAAAAGTTAGTTTTTAAGAGTGTTGTACAGTACATCTTATGGGGTGTACATTTCTTTTATTTTGCAATACTCAGCTTTAAATGGTAGAACAAAACCCAGCTATTTAAAAGCTTTTTTTAAACAATGGCTACAAGTCTCCATGCAGAAGGGCTGAAACCAAACAGCTTTCAGAACTGCAGGGTTAAGTTGTCAGCTGAAATTTCAAGCCGTCGGCTGCTTTATCCACAACATGACAGAGGTCTTTTTAATGATTATTCTTTACAAAGTTAGGCTGTCCTGAACAGGGCTTTTCAGGAGCAAACATGCCTTTTTGGACCTACATGCTGCTCAAGTCTTTATTTTGAAAAAATTATTATGTGCTACTTGCTACACGAAAGTGCGTACGATCACGCAGCTCTCGCAATTGTTGCAAACATTCAAGTGGCTATTTCAGATAGCACTTTCATCAGGGAGAGCACTTACAACAGATTCCTTCAAGTTCAAGTTTATTGCAGGAAAACTCCATTGAGCAAGCTCATTCACAAGGAGGTCCTGTGACATAAACACTTAAAGTACAAACATAGATAGGTAATAACAGTATATGCATGAAATGCATGTTACATGATACAGGCTGGATATACATACAAGGGTACCACATAGGGTGACCGCAGGTGGTAAACATTAATATGAGACAGGGAAGCGACTTACAGGTTGCATACTGATAAATGAAACATGATGACCGGTGTGTGCAATACATATATTTTGGCAGCTAGAACAAACAACAGATTCCTTGATGATAATAACTATCTCTCTTGCTTCTAGGACTCTCAAATGATAAATTATAACCAGAGTCCCATACCAATTTGCAGGCAGAAAACAAATATTATTATTTCCTCTTTTTAGATAGAAACAGTAAATAATGCTGGAATCAAACAATATTCCAGGGGGATGGAGTCTGCATATACTCATAACTGGAGGCAGTTAATCTGCTATTTCCATAACTTGATATAAAAGAGTACCCAAGGAAAAAGAGAAGTAAAGCATAGAGTGGTTATTAGAGATGGGGGGGAGGTTTGTAAGGAGGTGACCTGCCTCCATGTAGGAAAAACAGGATAGCCTTAGAAGAGGGGAGAATAGGGGTTGCAACCAGACAAAGAAACAAAGAATGGGTACTTTTATATAGTGGCAGGGACTAAGCCTATCACAGGCAGCATTTGACTAAATTAGCTGAAATGTTGCATGTATTATCTAGTAGACAAGGTCTACTTCTTTGGAACGTTTTGTGATGGAAGCTTGTGCAGGTTCTGAGATCTGCATATCATTTTACTGTAGAAGTCTAATTTTTTTTTCCTATACTTAACATGGGATTTTTTTTCTCTCACCTACAGCCTACATGGCAGATAATTATTTTCCCAAAACTTTCAGGGTAAAAGCACATTGTGGCAAGGTAGTGCTTTTGGAAGGTTTTGTGAAAAAATATTAAATGTTCCAGAGTTATAAGGATTTAATGTTTTGTGTTTTTCTGTTCTGAGTATGCTCAGTAGGATTTTAGGGATAACGTTCTGATGCAACATCACAAATCTGGTGTTGTGAGACCATTTTCAGTTTCATGAGATGTGCCCACAACATCATTTTATTTTCATTTTTTGGCAGCTGACATCTTGTTTCCCACCTCAGTACAAATTATTAATTCAAATGTTTATTACAGCGGCAATAATACAAAAACAAAAAACAAAACATGAATCTACCTCATTAGAACATGCTAGTTCATATTCTGAGGCTTGGTTTAGTCAAGCATGATTAT
Source organism: Neoceratodus forsteri (assembly GCA_016271365.2). Classification (NCBI taxonomy): domain Eukaryota; kingdom Metazoa; phylum Chordata; order Ceratodontiformes; family Ceratodontidae; genus Neoceratodus; species Neoceratodus forsteri. The sequence continues at coordinate 297,957,444 of JADMNL010000022.1, forward strand.
AGACATGTTTTACTTATTTCTCCTGGCCATGTTAACGTCTTTCCCATTTTTTTGAATTGTGACATGCTTTTCTGTGTTATACTGTTAGGGTAGTGTAAAACTAAACTTGACTTGCAAAAAATTTTTTAATTGTGACTCAGAAAATGTCTGATGAAAACACATTTTGATTGCCCAGCCTAGGGCCAGATATTCAAAAGTTTGCGCCGGGATTAGCGCGAGTCTGCTATATTCAAAAGGCCAAACAGCATGGACAAACTGCATTAGCGCCAGGCAAAATCATAATGTATGCAAGGGGCAAACTGACATGAATACAGGTGCAATGCTATATTCAGTGATTAGCACTGCGCAAAGTGGTTTTGTGCGACTTAGCACGACACTTAGCGCAGTGCGGCTAACCAGGAAAGCTTGTCTTAACCTGAGCAATCAGCTTTGTGTGATGCTATGGCTTTGTGCTGTGTTTGCACGGGTTTTGCATACCCTAACAAATAAATATGACACATAGACAAAGTCAAACATAGAGGATGCATGCTGTAACTGATGGCATCAAATGATGCCATCATCTGCTCCAGTCCCAGCCATGCCAGGCAGTAAATGGTGACCCTGCCGCCAGTGGATAGTATGGCAGTGTGGCCATACAGCACACCTGTGGACCACACTTCTCTGGACACCAACAGATGCCAGCACACACATGCAGCACTGTGGGCATGGAGGATGTTGAGGGGAGAGTGTATTGGTGGGCTGTGCCACAGACCAGGTGTGGCCACAAGGCTGGGACACATCATGCAGTGCACATGGGCCAGCACTGGGCATACCCCAACACCAGTGTGCCTTTCTGATAATATATCCCCCCCCCCCAGCCACATACTGCACAGCTGTACAAGTGCCACAGCACACAAAGCCGGACATGTATTTGTCACTGTGAGCATCCCATGCCAGAGGTGCAGCATCTGTGGGTCACACAACAGTGTAACAGTAGTGTACACTTTCAGTAAACACCTGCAGGTTGGGTCTCTCACTGTGTATAGTGCAGTCATCATCACTACCCTACATACCATAGGCATTGCTGTGTCCACACACTACTGGCCCCCTTGCTACTGTAGTCTCTGCTGTGTACTGTAGCATGACCTACAGTGTGACAGTTGCATGCAGCACCACCACCATCTGTGCCTGTGCTGTGTTGTTTCCAATACAGCTGCAGGCAGCAGCACAATGTGGAGGTGGTGTTCAAAACTGATATAATAATATTCCCAAGCCGTTTTGCGCAGCACTAACACATTGCTCGGGTTTGCACATGGGCTAAACCATTAGCCCGCGCAGAACAACATGCAAATCAGGACATAATGAGATGCTAATCTGGATGTTTGCCCAGAGACTACATAAGTAGGCTCATTTGCATGATTAATTTTGAATATGGCAAAGTTTAGCGCCGGGCAAACTTGTTTGCACCAGACTGCCAGTGTCTCGCTAAACCTGTGCAAACATGTTGGCGCTGCGCCGCTCAGTTCGGGAATATTTTACAGTTTTGAACACTGTACTTTCACATATGCTGCTGCCTGCAGCTGTACTGGGTCCACACATTTGCTGGCACACACATTGGCCACATAGTTTACATCTACCTACCTTCACATCACTGTGCACTGTTTTGCTGTTGTGGTTTGCACTTCCTGATTGCCTTATTCAGAGCTGTCTTATTCCAGGGCTAAGTTTGCCCTGCACTCCCAGCCCAGTTTGCCCGGCCTCATTCCTATGCTATATTCAGAAGCTGTTTGCCCTGGGCTATTCCTTTTGAATATAGCTTGCTTTGTGCTCCAGGCTAAGTTTGCCCGCTGGGCAGTGCTAATTTAGCCCCAGGGCAAAGTTTTGAATATCTGGCCCATAGTGTTTCATTTTGCAGCAGAAAATTAGTTTCTCAGCATGAAATTTGTACATCAGAATTTTCTATTTCTCAGCAGAATATTTATCAGCATGAAATTTGATTGTGCATCAGAATTTTTCATTTCACAGCAGAAAATTGATTTCTCAGCATGAAATTTAATTGCATACCATGATTTTTCATGTCATGAAAAATCGGTTTCACAATTAGAAATTTGGTTATTCACCAGAATTTTTCATTTTGCAGTAGAAAATTGGTTCAGCATGAAATTTAATTGCACACCGTGATTTTTTGTTTCACAATGAAAATTCTTTTCTCGACTTGAAATTTGATTGTGCATCAGCATTTTTTGTTTCACGACTTAAACTGGTTTCTCACCATGAAATTTGATTGCTCATCTTAATTTTGTAGCAAAAAATTGGTTGCTTCATATGAAATTTCACTGCAGATCATAATTTATCATTGCACATGACCAATTGGTTGCTGGACATTAAATTTGATTGTGGTCTATAATTTCTAGTTTCACATGGTGAGAAATGTAAAACTAAATATGACTTCCAAAACTATTTTTAATTGTGATTCAAAAAAAGACTGTAAGACCTTGCACATCTGTACACATGTGTGGCAGAGGGCCTTGTGTATTGGCTGACAGATGGACATTTTCTCCAGTGTGTTTGTATCTATAGCTACACGAAATCATAGAGAACAGAGAAGCCCACCTGACAGCCCCATGAATTCTTGGCATCCATTGCTATATGGAACTGCAGGGCATGCAAGGACCCTTCACTTCCATAGATGGACAGAGTCTTCTCTTTCTTCCCTTGGACCCTGAGCATCTGCATGTCTTCACACAGGTCACAAAGGGACATGCATAAATGAGGATACGATTTCACTATCTCAAAAAGAAAGGAAATTCTTTGCAAAAAATTTCATTAACACACCAGTTAGGGATCAAAAGTAGTAAAATGTGGTGTTTTGAGTTTCCAGTCCTAACTCCCCACCCCCAAAGCAGCAAAAGGAAACAAAGTTAGGGTTTTGGGTCTCTGGAGTCTTGGCGAATCAGTGGTAGGGTCTTCCTTGGGGTTGTAAGGCCTAATGTCCACCCTATTCTCTGAGCAAACAAGGTCAGATGTGATCTCCTTTCTTGGGCCCTGCGTGAAAGCTACAACACTGCATTAGCAACATATGGCGAAACATACTTCTCAACCTTTGAAGTGTGTATCGATATGAGGAACTGGCTTGGAGCTGTACCTTGTACTTCAGAGAGGAGGCTATGGGCTGGGGGAAGGGGTGAACATTCAGGTTTACAACCCCAAAGAAGACCCCACCACTGCCCAGATTCCAGAGACCTAAAATTCTTGTTTTTTTTTTCCTTTTGCTGCTTGGGGAATGGCAGTGGGGAGTTAGAGTTGAAAACTCTACGTCACATTTCACTACATTTGTGGCATTAACTTGAATGCAAACTGGAGCATTAATGACATTTTTTGCAAAGAATATATATATTACAGGGGTGTGGCTGCACCCCTATAGTTAGGATTGAGTAGGCACTTTAATGTTAAACTCCACATTTTCCACTTTAATAACTTTAAAACTGTTCAATGGATTTGCATGACATTTTGTCTGCATGGTCTCATAGGGTAGATCTCTGGTTGTAACACATTTTGATCCAGTTGCATGTGCGGTTTCTATGTTCCGGAGTGTGTAAAAAGTGATTTTTCAGGTGTGTTTTGCTGCTTTTAAGCAGTTATTTTCAACTTGCCTGACGCTCACATGGTTTCAAATTTGGTTCTGAAATTTTCAGGGTAGACAGGAGCTGGCCCCCGATGTGCCTTTTGCTTGTTTGGCGAAAAAATATTAATTCATTTCAAAGTTATTCAACTTTGAAATATCTGTTCTTAGCATGCTCAGTAGGCATTTCAAGATAATTATATAAAATGAAAAGGAATCCTTTTTCATATGGAAATAATCCTTTTTGTTGCCATCATTTTGTTGTTCATTTTTCCAAAAAGAAAATTCAAAACCCTCAAAACTAACATCCTGAGAGAGACAAACACATCTATCATTCTCTCCAGGACTCCATTAAGTGTAATCTGCACTTAACTGTTGGTTAAATTACTCCAAAATATATATTTTTACATTTAAAATCCATTTTCATGAGTCACTTAGGCTTTTTTGCTTTCGTTCATATGAAAATGTTCGTATGAACAAACATTTTAGGTTTTCTGCTGTACTTTTGAACTTGCCTAGTGCCCAGATGGTTTGGAATTTTGGTATGAAATTTCTTGAGTAGAAAGGGACTGGTTCACAGATGTGCCTTTTTCTGGTTTGGTAAAAAAATATGAATTCCTTCCAAAATTATTAAATTTTACAATTTCAGATCCTGAGTATGTTCAGTAAGCACTTTAAAATGGCACACACACCCTCCATTGCCTTTCCCATATTGTTGTAAGTTTCCCTGGTGTCTACTGGCACCGCCCCCGATCACAGTCCCTGTAATGGTTTAAGATTTCCCTGATGTCTAGTGGTACCCCGTACCCTCCAATCACTGTCCCGGTAATTAGTTTAACTTTCCCTGGTGCCTATTGGTGCCCACCACCCTCTGATCACTGTTCCCACTCTTAATTTCTGTTTCTCTGGTGTCTAGTGGCACCCTCCAAATCAGCATCCCTGGAATGGTTTAAGGTTTTCCTGGTGTCTACTGGCACCTCACCCTCCAGTCACCTTCCCCCTAAGGATTAAATATTTCCCTAGTGTTTAGTGGCACCCCCACCATCCAATCACTGTCCCCATTGAAATTTTGTCTTTCCCTGGTGTCTAGTGACAACCCCCTCCAATCACCATCCTGCCTGTAATAAAGAAAATAGTCCCCTGATGTCCTTTTTTTCACAACCTGTAAATAAAATGGTTCATTAGTGATCCAACACCTCCACCCCAACCTCCCACTCAGCATCCAACACCCCGTGCACCCCCCAATATCCACCCACACACCCTCACTCCCCTGAACAGATCCCAGGGTGAAGATCAACTCTCTGATCCAAGACACGTCTTGCTGCTGGAAATGCTGACTGGTATATGAGAAGCTAAAGTAAGTGCAGTTCAATGTATTTCAATGGGGTTTTCAACTTTGATGCATAACTTTGCCATTTTTACATATTTTGACCCCAAATTTTCAACATGGCCTTTTTGGGACCCCACTTCATGAACAATGTCAGCGGAATTACACAAATCTTCCTGAAAGGCAATTTTGTGGTCACTTGCTGAAATCACGTCTTGATGGGATTTGAAGATTTTCACCACCTTGTTCATGAGGTGGGTTTATAAAAAGGCTATGTTGGAAATTTAGGCTCATGATATGTAACAATGGTGCATCTGTTGAAATTTTCCTACACTCACTCATAACTTCAGTAATTTAAAATATTTTGACTCCAAATTTTCAACATAACCATATCTTTGCACCATCTCATGAACTTGACAGCTGTCATTTTAAAATCCTGGTCAAACAGTGTTTTCGTACGTGGCACAGAAAGATATCACAGTGGCAGGAATCATGTTTTAGCAGGATTTCACCATTTTCAGTACTGCATGCATGAGTTGGGGTTATAAGAGCTATGCTGACAATTTGGTTGCTGTTGTCCTACAAGTGACAGCACCAGGTCCTGCGCTTCCACAGCAACATACATATATGCATCTATGGAAGGGATGGGGCCCTGCGCTCCCACAGGCAAGAAAGGATATGATTACACTATCTCAAAAAGTATGAATAGATGGGAGGCAGGGCCCAACAAATGAGGATACGATTATACTATCTCAAAGAGTAAGGCAATTCTTTGCAAAAAAAAACTGTGTTAATGCTACAGTTAGGGTTCAGATGAAATCAATAAAAGCAGGGCAATGTGATGCTATGGTTTCAAATTCTAGCTCCCCTGCCCAAGCCTTAAAGTGAATGAGGGGTGGAGTCTTCCTTGGAGTTGTCAACCCTAACGCTCACCACATTACCACATTCTATGTACTCATGAAACACACACACCTGCTCCATCGCATCTAAGCTTTTCTGTTACTACAATGGGGAGTAGGTTAGGGCTGAGCCCTCAAAGAAGACTGTTCCCCTCATTTGCTTCGGGTGGGGCAGGTGTTATGGTTTAAATCCTGACATCACATTTCCCTACATTTGTTTTTAATCTGATCACTAACTGTTGCATTAACGCAGTTGTTTGCAAAGCACATAGATACAGATACAGATACAGATACAGATACAGATACAGATACAGATACAGAGAGAGATAGATAGATAGATAGATAGATAGATAGATAGATAGATAGATAGATAGATAGATAGATGGATGACATGGTACATTGAGCTGGTAGTATAGCTCAGAGGTTACAGTAACAAGTATGAATGAGCTTGTTACAGCCAACAGGAATGGATTTGATTCCCACAGCCTCCACTTGCATACTGTGTGACCTTGAACAAATCATTTAACCTCCCCAGTGCTCTCGGGTCACCCCAGTAAATGGGCCTTGTGCTCAGTGGGCCTTATCTGGTTATCAAAGAAAGAAAATAAAAATATTACAGAAATGCCTGTTAGAGCATACTTGTTTTTAGCCATGTTTTTTCTTGTGGCAACTGTGCACAAGTTATTTGATAGTGTATACCCTGAGATCTACTCCACAGTGCCACTTCTTCCATGGCAAGTTGGAAAGCAAATTTGTCTTTAGAATACTGGTCTGCTCTATGTCAAAAACTAGTACATAAATAAACTGTTATATATGTCAAGGGACTGTGAGCTGGCCTACCATAAAAATAGGATACTTAGATGGCTTTGTAATGTGCATTTTTACATACTAGAAACTGGTATGAAATTTCATCTCTGTTACTGTGCACTACATAACATCAAATAGATTGATTGAGGATAGATTTGAAGCCAGAAGTCTAAAGCAAAGTCATACACTTACATACTTGATTAAATATCCATTGCTAAGTAAACAAAATCGAAGCAGTTCAAGTGTATTTTGCTGCAGGTGGGCCTGCCCTCCACCATATGGATTCACTACAGTATGTTCCACAAGGACAATATATGCTTCTGTACCCCACTGCACCAGTGGTTTACTGACTTCTTAAATATTAGGGTCATTGACTGTTAAAAGAAAAAGTCTTTAGAAGTCTAAAAGGAAGACAACTATATCTGACACATAATGAACAAAAAACATTATAACAGCCCAGTCTTTTATTACATGCGCATACAACATGAAGTCAGAGACAATTTAGTTGCGAGGCAGGTCAGTCACAGCTACCACAAAAACAAACTCTGGCCAGAGCTGATAGGGCTACATAAGAGGAAATTGGGGTAAAAATATTGAAAATTACCAAAGTTACGAGCCTGTGTTAAGAAAATATATTGTAGGCTCATAAATTTGTTGTTTTGTAATATTTGTACACCACATTTTTAACATAGCCTTGTTATGACCCTGCCTCATGAAGAAGGGCAGTACAAATGTTCAACTCCTGCCCAAAAGATACCGTTAAATCAACTTTCGGGACACAAAAACACATTTTGGGCCACAGTTGAAAAATGACAGTTGTCACATTCATGAGGTGCTGTAAAAAAATTGCTATGTTGTAAAGTTTGAGGTAAAAATATTTAAAATTATCAAACTTACAGGCCTGCATTCACAAACTTCAATGCGGGCTCATAACTTTTTTGGTTTTTGATATTTTACACCAAAGTTTCAAAATGGCCTTCTTATGACCCCACCTCATGAACAAGGGCAGAGAAAATGTTCAACTCCTGCCCAAAAGGTGATTTCATACAGGGACCGTGAAACCACCTTTCAGGATGTCAAAAATATTTTAGCCAGGATTTGAAAAATGACAGCTGTCACATTCATGAGGTGCTGTAAGATATGGCTATGTTATAAATCTGAGGTAAAAATATTTAGAAAATTACAAAGAAGTTACGAGCCTGCATTCACAAATGCCAAGGTAGGCTCATAACTTTGTTGTTTTTAATATTTTTCACCAAATTTTCAACATTGCATTTGTATAACCCCACGCCATGAACAAAGGCAGAGAAATGTTCAAGTCCTGTAGAAAGTAGAAAAGGTGATTTCATACAGGGACTGCAAAATCACCTTCCGGGACAGATTTGCCTAATGACTGCTCAATTTTTAATGAGGCGGGGGTCCCAAAAAAGTCATGTGTGGAAATCTGGGCCAAAAATATGAAAACATGGCCAGGTTATGCAAGTATGTTCAAAACACCACTGAAATACATTGAACCACATACCTGTTTCTTCAGTTCATGGTCCAGCTTTGAAGAGTGAAGACGTGTCTGCGATCCAGACAGGATTATGGTGGTGGACCCCCATTGGGTAAGTAAGGGCTTGGGGGCGCAGGATGGTATGTGCTGAGTGAGAGGTTTGGGGGGGGAATGCAACACCCACAAAAGACATCAATGGGCTTTTTCTTTGTTTTTTTACAGGATGGAAAAAGAACAACACAAGGATTCCTTCACTGGCAGATTGGGCATCCTCCCAGTGCCAGTGTTACATTTCTGGGTGGGGAGTAGGGTGATGGGTGTTGAAAAGGAGGGTCAGATGGGGGAGGAAAGTATTAAAAAAAAAACATGCGTGGTAGTGGGGGGGGTGCCGAGGATTCCTGCACTGGGGATCGGGTACCCCTCAGTGCCACTGTTACCTTCTGGGGGTGGGGTGGCTGCTCAGAGGGAGGGAGGGAGGTCGGTGGGCTGAAACTATAAAAGTATATTTAAAACAAATTAAAAAGCAGAAATAACTGTACATGCACAGTAGTGGATGGGGGGCAGTAACAGGATTTCGTGGTTGGATTCTGGACACTGGGGAATTGGCTTTATAAACCCCTAGAGCTTTGCTCTTAGGGTTTATGTAGCATCCACACTTGTGTTATGTGTAAAATTCTGGTTACACAAATGGATCCATATATCATTCTCTATTTGCAAGCTTTTAAAAGTTTGCTTGAACATATAATTAGCATTCCGTTTCTAAATACTTCATAAACTGCAAGCACATTTTTATTTATCAAGCTTGTTTATGACCCATTTGGTCATTTACTGAACTAACCAATCTATGAAAGTTGCACGTAAGGAGTATCTAATTCTAATATGTGTATCTGCTTTGATTTTTCAAAGCTCTAATTACCTTCCACTGTATTAGTTAAAAACCATCTAGCCTTTCACATGATTTACGAGGCATGTATAAAATAGTGACACATTACATACTAGTTTACAACATCCAATTCTTTATCCCTCTAAGTGCTTCTATAGTAAAGGTGAATACATTTTAACATCCTATCAAAATAATTAACACTAGGGTGATATTACCTGTGCAGAGCTGCCTCCACATGCACATTACTCACTTGTCACCCTTTAATTTACAACTGCAACGGTTTAACATTATAGTATACCATTAATCTCAATTTATAATGATAAAAGAACAATTATTTTTAAAAACAAGCATTCTTAAATTGTCTGAAAACTGTATGTGTGAATTAAAATGAATCAAAACATTATTCAGACATATACTGTATTCAAAAATGCAGAACAAATATAATATGTTTGTATCAAAGTACATGGTATGCCACTGGAGAATTTGTAACCTCTGGCCATGTACACCACATAGTTGAACATAAACACTATATTGTGAGATGCATACATCACATGCTGAAAGATAAATAGCAAATATTATACCACAGGTATCTACTCTTAGCTAACCAGAACCCAGAAAAACTGTCAATTATTATCCCACAAACTATCAAAACCACAGTTTGATTCCTCCTGATAAAGAGGCTGGGTGAGCCTCAAAGCAATAGGGGTTTTTATTCCTAGCAGTAGCTGCCTTATTGGTGATGGTCATTATGAGCAAGTTATGGTGAAATTGAAATAAACATTTTGAAGCATCAGACCATGAGTGTTATGTTTTTCTGCTCTGGTTTCCCAATTTTAAGTATGCACCATGATATGCTGTGAGCGCTGTTATTTAAGCAATAAGGAACAACAGTGTGTGGGTTATTGTGTAATAACATCACTCCTGGGGTGGGTTGAAGCACGAGGTGAAGCCGAGTGCTTCCACCGCCCCAGGAGTGACGTTATTCCACAATAACCCACACCCTGGAGTGCCTTATTGCTATTATACAATGGTTCGTTCTGTAGTTTTTTTGTTTGATGGTTGTGTAATGAAGAAATAGAGACAGACTGTTTTGTTTTGAACGACTGTTACAGTTTTAAACTGGTAACTTCTGAATCTGAAATAAAATAGTTCCTTTAAAGTAACTGATTTATGATTATTTCACTGCTGTGTCTTACATCGTCCCCCCACCACACACACACACACACACACACACACACACACACACTCACAGCTGTTCACCCACCCATTAAACCAGACTGTATTTGAACTTGGTTTCTTTGTATAAATTTTTGAAGTCAGCTATTTAAAATGAGCTGTTTGTTATATCAGCCGAGGAATGTGGCTGCGTGCTGAGCCGATGGGGGGAGAGCAGCTACTTTGGCACTCCTGTGTGAAAGCCGATTACAGGTACAGCTTTACTCAGGTTTTATTTTGAAATGTTCTTTTCACAAGTCGGGGTTCAGGGAAGACAGGGATGCATGGCTAAGGTGTTTTGAATTGAGCGCGGCTAAGATTTTGTGAAGTGAGCGCGACAATCTTGAGGACATGAGCTACAATGCCCTCAGTTTTTTAATAAGTTGGAGTAGGGAGAGGAGAAAAAAGGTTTTGTGCTCTGTTTCTGAATGTAAGATTGACAAGGGGGAAACGGGACAGCAGAGAGTGCAGGTTGTCTACACTAACACAGCACTGAATCTGCGTCTTGCTGAAGTTGGTGTGTGAAGTTGTTCCAAGCCCCCCACGATAGCGTGATGTGCCACTGTGTGTTTTAAGGGAAACTGAAAGTGAACTCTTAGTTTTCATTCTGAAGCAAAATAAAAAAGTGAGGCTAGGATAGTTTATCGTGTGCGGGGGGCCGGACTGCTTATTTGGCAGTGAGGGGGGTTGTGTACATGGCATGAACGGTTCTGACTGTAGGGATTGTCAAGCCATGTCAGCTTAGCAGTGACTTGAGTAGAGAGTTAGGGATTTCACTCAGTTCTGCGGTCATCTCTGTGCCTGCCCTAGAAGCAATGATGTTATTGTCTAATAACATCACTGTGTCTAGAGGTCAGCAGCCAATTAGGTTGCTAGAATTTTTCTTGCCATGGTATAATATCACTAAGCCAAATTTTATACATGCCCAGTGTATTTAATCTACATTTAACCCATGCCCATAGTACATTATATACATTGTAGACACACCCACAGTACAGTATCCATATTTCAAATATACTCATAGTATGCTGGGCACAGGTGCCATAAATCTTGTTCATAAACAAGTTTTCCCTTTTCAAAATGCAGCCAGCTAAATCTTTCTAAAACTACCTTATGCTCTGAATTTTTCTATCAAACTCAGAATTGAAAATAAGTAGCCATACATCATAAAATATGGATTTGAAAAGTAAAGCCATGACTCTCAGCATGCGCATTAGCTTTGGTGTTAATGCGCAGGCCCAGAGTAATGGATTTACTTTTCAAAGACAGATTTCACTCTGTTAGGCTGCCCATTTTTCATTTTGAGTCAGATATAAACAAGCATTTGTCAATGCCGACTGTTGCTTGCTTCTATGTGCTGTTTAGGTATTTGGAAGTCATTGGAGTGCAAATATTGAAAATTCTTGAACTTACGAGCGTGCGTAGGAACTGCGCAACGAACGCTTGTAAAACAGTCATTTTTAGGAATTTTTTCACCAAATTTTCAACATAGCCATTTTAAGACCTCTGCTCATGAACAATGACACTGTGATTTTCTTAATGTGTTCCATACATTGAGTTCGCACACCGACTGTGCCATTGTGCGCTACATGGGCGGAAACACATTTTTGGGCAAGATGTGAAAAATGACAGCTACACTGCTCATAAGGAGGTGTGGTAAAATGCGTGCAAGCAAACATAATAAAAATGTTCAATCACGATGTATGTTCTAGATAGAGTGGGGCTAGGCAAGGCTGTTTCTGAAGCAGTGAAATGCTTTTATAAAGGTGATATATTTGACTGTAGATCACAAAATTATGTTCATGGTAATCAGTAGTATATTGCTGGCTGGATTATTCCAAGTAGATACATTCAATGCAAAGTGTAACTTTCCAAGCCCATTGCAGAAATCATTTAAAAATGCTATTATAGAATGCAGAAAAGAAATCCTGAAAGTTGATTGGTCTGGACTAGAGGTAGTTCCAGCCACGATGCTACTGTAGTACAAAATCACATTATGAAACTAATCCAAGGAAAACTTACATAAAGGCCTTTTATTTATTCCATAAGATGTATTTTATAATAGTAGAAAGGCACTCCAGGGTGTGTGCAAGTAAGCAGCAAGATACAGCGAGGTATGCATGGAATAAATTTTACCACATGCCCAGGGGTATAGTGAGACACAGGGCTGCAGGCTGAGTGCTTTCAGCCCCTGGAAGTGTGGTAACATCTGTTCCATACACACCCCGGAGTGTCATACTGTGCTTATAAAATGGGCTGCTTTCTTTTTTACTGTTTACTGTTGCAAAAATAATTTTAAATATATAAAAAGCCTATTATTATCACAATTTGTAATAAAAATAGTCCTTCTGCCTGGTATAAAATTACATAATTGTTGGTAGCCTGCACCTCCCTCCAACCCCTCCCTCATGTTATCAGGCTAGAGGAGAAACTGGGACAGCAGCTGCTGAGGGTGCTGCAATGTAAAAGTCCATTTCTTTCTCTGACTTTTTACAGATTAAGAAAATGACAGTAACACTGTTCATGAGTGAAGGTCCCAAATGCCTATATTGAAAATCTGGTGAAAAAAATTCCCCAAATAATTGCATTATGGGTCTGCCTTGTGCAGTTTCTATGCATGCTCGTGACCACCAGTTTTTTATATTTTCACTCCAGATTTTCAACCTTACCATTTTTATGTTGATTGCACGCATGGCCAAGAAACATATTGCGGCAACTTTCTTACAAGCAGGTTGTGGAGGCACGGCACTGTTGTGGCCAATGCCCCACAGGCTGCAAGAGCATCACGCTTCCCCAATGCTGGGCACACTGCTGCTGACACTAGTTCAGCCAGCGTGCAACAACCTTCTAAAAAGTAGCCGCTGCAATCAGGGGCGGCTCATCATTGCAGCATCAGCCATCCACTGCAATGAGGGAGCGACCATCATTGCAGGGTGGATGTAAACCCTGATATTGTTTGTGAACATGGCAGTGGCTTGCTGCCGTGTTCACAAACAATATAACCTCTCCCCCACCATGTTTACTTAGCGACAGGGGCCCCAATCACGCTTTGGTGCCCCTTTGTTTTCTGTTGTTGCCGACGGGGAGCCCACTCCCATCGGCATTCTGTAACCCCTCGTTTTTGTTCCTGCCAACGGGTGCCCAATCCCTGTCGGCATAATGAACCCCCCGCTTGCCGATGGGGTGCCTAACCGTCGACTACTGTTGGCCTCCCAAATGAAAGCCTCTGCTGGCACGCTGGGAGCCCACCCCAGTGTGCCAGATGCCCCTGTGAAGGAAAAAATGGTCCCTGACATCTTTTTTTCTCCTGAAAAAAGGCAACTGTACCTCGGCCTCGCCTGCCCCCACCCACAACCTGCACCCACCCACCGCGCACACTGCCTCCCACACCCCTCACCCATACTTCACTTCTGGAGCTCAGCGCGTATGAACTTCAGTAGACCAGGAACACGCCTGCACTCTTCAAAGCGATCAGCAACTGAGGAAATGCCGTAAGCTGTATAATGTAATAAATAGGGTTTTTTCAACTTTAGTGCATATCTCGGCATTTTGGGATTTTTTCACCAAAGTTTCAACATGGGGTTTTTGGGCCCTCCTCATGAATTCTTGAACTGTCATGGCATTATTCGCCCTGAAAGGTGATTTCGTGGTCACCTGTGAATCACCTTCGGGCTGATTAATGAAACGACAGTGCCAGTGTTCATGAGGTGGGCTCAAAAAGCCTATGTTGCAAATTTGCAGGAAAAAATCCAAAAATTACTGTTTTTTGAGAGGCGCTGCGCAGTTGCTACACACGCTCATAACTTCATGAATTTGCAATATTTTCATGCCAGATTTCCAACATTGCCATTTTCCCACACCTACTTATGAACAGTACAGCTGTCATTTTTCCCATCCTGGCCGAAATGTTTTCACACTTCTGGCACAGAATAGCGTGGTCACTGTGGGAAATCACTGTTCAGGACAGATTAAAAAAATGACAGTGACACTGTTCATGAGTAGAGGTCCTGAAATGGCTATTTTGAAAATTTGGTAACGATATTCCATAAAATGATTGTGTTACAAGCGTGTGTTGCGTAGTTTACACGCACGCTCGTAACTTTGCAAATTTATAATATTTTCACTCCAGATTTCCAACATTGCCATTTTTCCACACCTACTTATGAACAGTACAGCTGTCATTTTTCCCATTCTGGCTGAAATGAGTTTTCACACTTCCGGCGCAGAATAGAGCGGTCGCTGTGGGAAATCACTGTCTGGGACAGATTAGGAAAATGAGAGTGATACTCTTCATGAGCAGAGGTCCTAAAATGCCTATGTTGAAAATGTGGTGATGATAGCCCATCAAATGACTGTGTTACAAGTGTGCATTGCACACTTTCCAGGCACCCTTGTAACTTCGCAGATTTGTAATATCCTCATGCCAGATTTTCACCAGTGGGAATTTTTTCACACTGCCTTATGAGCAGTACAGCTGCCATTTTTCACATCCTGACCGAAATGTGTTTTCACAGTTCCGGCGCAGAATAACGCGGTCGCTGTAGGAAATCACTGTTCAGGACAGATTAAGAAAATGACAGTGGCACTGTTCATGAGAAGAGGTCCTAAAATGCCTATGTTGAAAATGTGGTGACGAAACTCCATAACATGACTGTGTTACAAGCGTGCTTGGAACTGTTTCCACGCAGCCATGTAACTTCGCAATTTTGTAATATTTTCATGCCACATTTTCAACAGTGGCATTTTTCCACACCTCCTTATGAACAGTACAGCTGCCATTTTTCACATCCTGGCTAAAATATGTTTTTGCACTCCTGCCGCAGAATAGCATGGTTGCTGTGGAAAATCACTGTTTGGGACACATTAAGATCAAACAAGTGAGAGGCGGGAGTGACCGAGCTCAAGTGAGCTCTGTCGGGACTGCTGCGGATTTGTTTGTGGGCAGAGAAAGGGCCCAATGCAAAAGCCCAGTACAAAAAGGCAGCCTGCAGCACTGGGAGAAACAGAACGAGAGAGAGAGTGATGGAGGGGGAGTGAGCGAACTCACCGGAGCGCTGTCAGGACTGCTGCGGATTTCTTTGTGAGCAGAAAAAGGCACCAATGTAGGCAGGAGTCCCGTACAAAAGGGCTGCTTGCAGCACCAGGACAAACAGAATGAGTGCGCGAGAGAGGAGACTGAGCGACCTCAATGGAGCTCTGTCAGGACAGCTGTGGATTTGTTTGTGGACAGACAAAGGTGCCAACGCAGCCAGGAGCCCGTACACAAGCGCAGCCTGCAGCGCCAAGAGAAACAAAATGATCGAGTGACAGAGCGTAGTGAGTGAGCTCAACGGACTCATCGTGACTGCTGCAGATTTCTTTGTGGGCAGAAAATGCGGCAAAGCAGGCAGGAGCCCAGTATAAAAGGCCAGCTTGCAGCCGCGCCAAAACAGAATGAGTGGGGAGTACAGAGCTCAATGGAGCTGTGTCGGGACTGCTTCAGATTTCTTTCTGGCCAGAACAAGCTGCCAATGCAGGCAGGAGCCCAGTATCAAAGGGCAGCCTTCAGCGGCAGGAGACACAGAATGAGTGAGTGAGGGAGGGGGAGTGAGTGAGCTCAACGGAGCTCTGTTGGGACTGCTGCAGATTTGTTTGTGGGCAGAAAAAGTCAGCAATGCACACAGGGGCCCAGTACAAATGGGCAGCCTGCACTGGCGGGGAAACCAGAATGAGCGAGTGAGAGAGGGGGGAGTGAGCGAGCTCAACGGAGCTCTATTGTAACTGCTGCAAATTTCTTTGTGGGCAGAAAAAGGCGGCAACGCAGGCAGGAGCCCAATAGAAAAGGGCAGCCTGCAGCGCCGGCAGAAACGGAATGAGCAAGTGAGAGAAGGGGAGTTCGCAAGCTCAACGGAGCTTTGTCGGGACTGCTGCAGATTTCTTTGTGGGCAGAAAAAGGCACCAACAGAGGCAGGAGCCCAGTACAAAAGGGCAGCCTGCAGCGCCAGGAAAAATAGAATAAGTGAGTGATACGGGGGGAGTGAGCGACCTCAACGGAGCTCTGTTGGCACAGCTGTGGATTTCTTTGTAGGCAGAAAAGATGCCAATGCAGGCAGGAGCCCAGTACAAAAGGGCAGCCTGCAGCGCCGGGAGAAACACAACGAGCGAGTGAGAGAGGGGGAGTGAGCGAGCTCAATGGAGCTCTATCGTGACTGCTGTGGATTTCTTTGTTGGCAGAAAAAGGCGGCAATGCAGGCAGGAGCCCAGTACAAAAGGCCAGCCTGCAGTGCCGGCAGAAACGGAATGAGTGAGTGAGAGAGGGGGAGTCAGCAGGCTGAACAGACCTGTGTCAGGACTGCTGAAGATTTCTTTGTGGGCAGAAAAAGCCACCAATAGAGGCAGGAGCCCAGTACAAAAGGGCAGCCTGCAGCGCCAGGAGAAACAGAATGAGCGAGTGAGAGAGGGGGAGTGAGCCACCTCAACGGAGTTCTGTCGGGACAGCTGCAGATTTCTTAGTGGGCAGAACAAGGTGCCAATGCAGGCAGGAGCCCAGTACAAAAAAGCAGCCTGCAGCACTAGAAGAAACAGACTGAGCGACTGACAGAGGGCCAGTGAGCGTGCTCAACAGACCAACACAATCAACATTCGGCATTGACAAATGCTTCTTTTACACCTCCTCATGAGCTGTCATTTTTCACATCATGTTGGAAATGTGTTTTCGCACCTGTGGCGTTAATGGTGCAGTCACTGTGCAACATCACTTTTTGGCTAACAAAGTGATAGTGTGTCACTGTTCATGTGGTGAGGTCACAAAAAGCCCATGTTGAAAACTTAGAGTAAAAATACCAAGACATGATCAGAGCCTTAGGGTTTCTGATCATAATGCCCTACCCTGTAGGGTCTCACAGGCATCCATCCTACCCTGTAGGGACTGACAGGCATCAGGGGTGTAACTTGGGATTGTTGACAGTAATGGTCACACCATTCCATCCCCACCCCCACCCCTGCAGCCAGTGACAGGCATTGAGGTGCACTTGGACTCTGGCCCCAGAGTTCACACCATTCTCCTATGCTGCACCCATTTCAGCATATTTCCTTACAGAATGAGGTGAGTGTAAAGCCCAACACCCTAAGGCACACCTCGACACTTTGTCAGTGTTTGCAGGTAGGCGAGAAATGTGACTGCTATGGATGATGACCCAAGCACACCCCAGTGCCTGTCCATCTCTGCAGGGTGGGGTAGACTTGGTGTCAGTTCAATACATCACTGCTATTCCTATACTGCATCTGTCTAACTCCTGCACTTTGACTGCTAATGCCAGCAAGCAAACATTTGGCATGATATTATATTGCCTCGCCATTGGCTAAAATATTCACCCTGTCCCTCTCTGGCAGCACTGTCCCTGATATATGGAAAATAGCTCGGATAACCCCAGTTTTTAAAAGGGGTGAGAAAAAGGACTTAAACAACTATAGACCCATTGCCATTCTCTCAGCCTTGTCTAAACTTCTTGATAAGTTTGTTGCCACACAAACTCTTGACTATGTCTCTAAGTTTACACTACTCTCCGATGCTCAACATGGGTTCAGAAAGAACCATAGCACATCTACGGCCTTGTTGAAACTTACCTCTGATATTCTCTCAAATATGGATTCAGGGCACCTTACAGGAGCTGTTTTTATCGATCTGACTAAGGCCTTTGACCTGGTAGACCATCCTTTACTTCTATCGGGCCTCACAAACCTGGGTTTCTCTACTCCGGTTGTAACATGGTTTAATAGCTACCTATCTAACAGGTATCAGATGGTGAAATTTGACCGGCTATATCAGACCCTGCAGCTATAAGTGTTGGTGTACTGCAAGGATCCATCTTGTGACTGCTCCTATTCTCGCTATTTATCAATGGTATCCCTAGTGCCCTTAGAAACTGCTCATCTCTCCTGTTTGCTGACGACCTGGTCATCTATACCAGTGCAAACAAAGTTGATGACCTTAACACCGCCCTCTCCCACGATTTCAAGAACATCCAAAACTGGCTCAATGATCATAAACTGGTCCTAAATGCAAAAAAGACAATGTCTATGCTGTTTGGCTCAGTCCCTAAACTCAGGACTGGTCCCTCATCACTGTCGGTCCTCAACGTGGGCGGATCTCAATTACAGTCTGTCTCATCTTTCAGCTATCTAGGGGTTCTGCTAGATCAATCCCTGGATCTCAACCTGCATATTCAAACTACCTGCAAGACAGTAAATAACAAATTGGGAGCTGCGTGCAAGACTAGCTACATGTTAACACGATCTACTAAACTGGCCATTGCAAGGGGAATTCTGTTGCCGACCCTCAATTACTGTGCCCCCCTCCTTGGTTCTGCCCATAAAACCTCCCTACTGAAGTGGGACATCACTTACAATAATGTATGCCGCTATGCCTCCTCTTCCCCTCGACTTAGGCATCGTTGCCTACTTTATGGTGACGTAGGCTGGCTCTCCCCCATGGCCTCTATGCATTACTACCTTGGCTCTCTTGTTGACTCTATCAGCAGGCTAAAAATCCCAACTACACTGGCGGAGATGTTCCTTCCTTTCACCTCCCTCATGAACTGAGATCAGTTGAAAATCCCTACTCAAAGTCCCCAGATGTCTTACAACAAAAGGTACAGGTACCTTTGGATACGTGGCTCTAAGTTCTGGAACACTTTCCCACTGGAAGTCAGACAGTCAGGGACCCACTTTCACTTCTAAACCATGCTCCATTGCTGTCTTATGCAGGCTGATCATTGCATCTGTTTTGATCCTCCTAATTCCTTCCTGTCAGGCCCCTATCTACTGTTCCTGTGTCACTACCCCAAGCACTCATCCACAACCCCACTAATCTTCGAGGTCAGGCAGACTGCTTGTCGCCTTGCCTTGCTACTTACTCTACCTCACTTATATTCTAACATCTACTGCCTAATTTACCACCTTGATTTCCTGTTTACTGCTTCATTCTACATTTATACCTTTCCTGTAACCTATTCGCTATCTATGCTTGTGAAATCTCTATGTTGTTTTTCTTTCTTCACAGGGTATTACTCCTACTCTGTACCTGTTAATTATGCTACTGCCCTATGTTCTGTGCTCGAATCTCCATACATGCCATGCATAAGGACTTGTCTTCCCCAAGATGTAACATTGGTTTCTCATTGCTTGATATGTTCTGTATCTATTTTTTGATGTATTGTACTCTCCCGGGTCGTGCCTGAAAATAGTCACTCTGCTGGCTAGTGCACTTACCCGTAAACAAAAACTAAATAAAATAAAATTGACAACGCTTGTCTTTATAGAGTCAAACCAAACTTTTGAACTTTTCCAGGTTTAAATGCTGAAGTTTGAAATGCTGAAATGGGGTGATTTATCCAGTGGCTCATCCTCCTGTCCTGTTTCAAGAATTCCCTGGGACCCAGTGACATCCCCACTCTCTCCCTATACTGCTTCAAGAATTTTCTGATGTCCAGTGGCACCTTCTCCCCATTGCTGTCCGAACACTCAAATAAAATCCATTGGCACTCATGCGCTCACTCTTCCTGTCCCACTCCAAGCATTCTCTGCTGTCCAGTCATACCCTGCTTTTCCCTGTTCCACACCTCAATCACTTCCTTGTATACAGTGACACTCCCCCCCTCCCTTCACCATCCCATTCCAATCTCTCCCTGGTTTCCAGTAGTAACCCTTCCCTTTTACTCCTCTTCCCACCCCCATCCTAAACATTCACTTACATCTAATGAAACTGTTTCTCTTTGCTCGTGTCATTACAATCACTGATGCCCAGTTCTACCCTATCTGCTCATCATCTTATGAATAGCATCCCTAAGGTTCAGTGCAGCTCCTCCTCTCTCCATCCCACTCCAAGTATTCTCTGGTGTCCTGTGACTCCCATTTCCCATCTTCATCCCTCCAAGCATTCCCTGGTGTCCAGTGGCCCCCACCCATTGTGTTTCACTCAATCTCTAGTGTCCAGTAGCCCATCCTAGCTGCCATGTTCCAAACATTCCCTGGTATCTAGTGTTATGTCCACTTTCTCCCATCTGATACCAAGCAGTCCATGGTACAGAGTGGCACCCTCCCATCCTATTCCAAACACTCTGTGGAGACCACTGGTACCTCTTCACTCTCCTAGTCCCACCCCAGGCATTTCTAGGTATCCGATGGCACTCTCCAATTCCATTTGAAGCTCATCCTTGTGTCCAAGAGCACCCAACCCTCTACCTGCCCCTCGCTGGAACATGCTATTGTCCAGTGATACCCATTCATTTTCCCTGTGTCAGTCCAAATAATCCTTGATGTCCAGCTGTCCCCTACCTCTCATTGTCCTGTCTGAAGCCCTACTGATGTCCAGTAGCACCCCTCCCTTTTCCCATCCAACTTCAAGCTTTTCCTGATATCCTGTGACACCATTTACCTTTTCCTATCTCATTCATTAAGCACCTACGGTATCCAGTGGCATCCTTGCCCTCTCTCCATCTTACTGCAAGCATTCTCTATCATACAGTGACCCCCTCTCCCTTTCCTACTCACTAAGCACTTCCTGTCTTCCAGTGGCACCCCATCTCTCCCCATCCTTTCCCAAACAATCCCTGATGTCCACTGACACCCCCCTCACACTCTGCCTGACCAAGTACTCCCATGGTGTCCAGTGTCACCCCTCTCTTCTGCCCCTGCACCACTCTGAGCATTCTCTATCTATTCAGTTGTAGCCTCCTCATTGTCTCCTTCACAATCAGCATACTTCCTGGTGTTTATTTGTTCCCCCTTCCTCTCCACATCCAAATCCAGGTAGTCCCTGTTGTCCAGTGGCCCCACCTCACTATCCCTCAGTCCATTAATTCCTTGATATTCAGTGGCACCCCTTCCTATGCAGTTCCATTTCAAAACCTCCTTGTTTCTAATGGCACTACTCTTGCTCTCATGGTCCCACTCCATGTAATCCTTTCTATACATTGACAATCCTTTTCTTTCCAAATTTCACTCCATAAGTACTCCCTCATGTTCAGTGGCACCCTTCTCCCTTCAGCTAACCTCACTCAAATATTCCCTAGTGTCCAGAAGACCACCCCTCCCTCATCTCGTCTTAAATATTACCTTGTGCCAAGTGGCACGTTTCCCTTTCTACATGTTGTTCTAGGCAGTTCCTAGCGTCCAGTAGCCTCTCCCTCCCTGTCCCATTCCAACATTCGCTGGCGACAAGTGAAACCCTCTTTCATATGGTCCCATTTCAAGCACTCCTTGGTATCCAGTGGCATCCATTACCTCTCCCCAACCCACTCCAAACATTCACTAATCTCCAGCGGCACCCTTCCTGTCCCATTACAATCACTCCATGGTGTCCAGTGGCACCTTATCTCCCATCCCATTCCAAGAACTTCCTGATGTCTACTGGCAACCCCTCCCTTTCTCTAACCCATCCAAACACTCTCTTGCATCCAGTGGCACACCTATTGCTCCTCCATCTCACTTCAGGCACTCCCCTGTGTAATGAGAACCATTTTACTTTTCCCCATCTCACTCTCTAAACACTCTGTTATGTCCAGCATTGCCCCTCTCCTTCTCATTGGTTTAGTACAAATAATGCCTGGTGCCCAAAAGCAACCTCCTCCTTCTACCTGTTCCATTCTGACTACTTGCATGACTCCCTGGAGTCCAGTGGTACCCTCTTTCTTCTCAGCATACCAATCCAAGCCAACTGTGGTATCCAATGACATGACGTCCTGCTCCCTGTCCATTTCCAAACACTTCCTAGTGTCTATTGGCACCTTGCCTGCTTCCTATCTCATTTAAAGCATTCCCTGTTTTCCTGTAGACCTTGTTTATTTTTATTTTATTTAAAATGTGCTGACTGGCTAATACTCTAGGGCATGAAATGCTCATTTTCATGGGAGACCTGGAAATAAAAGAGAAGATTTACAATACAATACACAGTTCTTTCCATTACATATCAATTCCAAACATTCCCTGCTATCCAGTGCCCTTCTCCTTCACCCTATTCTAAGCAGTTGTATCCAGAGGCACCTTACCTCCTCTCTTTACCTCACTCCAAGCATTCCCTGATGTCCAGTATTACCTCTCCCTTTCCCTGTCCCACTCCCCAGCCATCCTCTGTTGTCCAGTATCACACACTGCTCTTTACTGTTCCTATTCCAAACACTCCATGTGTTCAGTGCCCCCACCCCATTGCACCCCTACCTCCCTTTCCCCAGCAGATTACCACTGCCCTCCATTCACCTCCACATCTGGCTGAATTTCTTAGTAAAAATGCTGCAAGGCACATTTGTTACTATATTGAAAGTGTAGTTGCTAATACTGGACCTTATAATATTATCATTTGCAAAAAACTACATTACTGCACCAGTGAGAGTTCAAGTTAATGCCACAAAAGTAGGGAAATGTGGTATTAGGGTTTCCAACCCTAACTCCCCACCCCCATCCCCCAAGCAGCAAAAGGAAACAACATTAGGGTTTTGGGTCTCCAGAGGCCTGGCGAATCAGCAGTGGGGTCTTCCTTGCATGAGGAAAGGACATCATGTCTGACATTGTTCAGGGAACAGGGTAGGCATTAGGGTTGACACCCCCAAGAAAGACCCCAGCCCTGATTTGCAAAGACTCTGGAGACCAAAAACCCTAATGTTTTTTCCTTTTGTGGCTTGGGGGTAGTTAGGGTTGGAAACCCTAACACCACATTTCCCTACTGTTGTGGCATTAACTTGAACCCTAACTGATGCATTAATGTAGTTTTTTGCAAATAATTTCTTTTCATTTTGCAGCAGTGGATTTGTATCATCATTCATGCAGATCCTTTTAGGACTTGCATGAACAGATGCAGATACACAGCGCCGTTTGAGCCCTGCACCAAGAGAAGGTTCCATCTGCCTACAGAATTGCAGGGCCAGCAAAGATACACTTCAGCACATGTGGATGTAAAAATTCATGAGGCCATCTGGTGAGATACAAAGTGCAAGTTCTCCCTACACTTGCATGTTGCTGGAGATACAGATGCACAGGGAAAACAGCCCTGTCAGCCAACGTACAGGTCCTCTGCCACCCATGGGTGCAGAGATGCAGGACCAATCGAAGAAAAGAGTTGTCTTCACTATAGGCAAGACCCCAATTTTTCTGTGGCAATTTGGATCTAAATTCTGCAGCAAGTCCCCCTGTTGACACAGAACTTCTGCAGCATTAGTTTCTTATTTCTGAGGAAATTCTGCAGCAGTAGTTGGGGACTTTGATAGCAATCAGCACCCCCACCCCAAGCACCCAGGCAGGGGAAATTTTTAGTTTTTGGGCTGGGACCTACAAATCAGAGAAGGCTGTTAATTAACTCCTGAGTTCTTAGTATTAGAAAGTAAAAAATCCACCCCATCCATCTCAGCCCCATCACCCTCCCCACCCCAGCCTGAGAGTCCCCAGGGCCACCAAATTTGAATGAGTAATATTTTTAGCAGCTACCACACTGCACTGTGATCCTCATCCTTCTAGTTTTACCACTAGACCAGAATACCAGTTTCTTACTCCAGTAGTGCTTTGTGAGGCTGTGCTCAAAGCACTTCTAGGACAAAAACAGAATTCAGGCCCAGTGGTGAAATTTGAAGGATGAGGATACCACATATGGGACCTGATAAAAATATTTCTACTTCAAATAAAGGGACTCAAGGAGGTTCTCAGTGGGGTAGGGAGGGTGGCGGACAGAGCTTGATGGGGAGGATTTACCTATTTAAATTTTTAGTTAAAGCCCTAGCAGACAAACTAATGGGCAGGGCTACTCCAAAATGCTTTTAAGATGTTTGTTTTTAAATTCTACTGAATTCCAAAAAGCATTCTACAGAATTTAATATAAACCACAGAATAGTTTCCCAGGGTTTATATGATCCATGAAATAATCACAGTTTTTATGATCCATGGGATAATTTTCCTTAATCTGAGTCAATGTAAATTGAAAATTTGTTTCAGTCACAGTTTCTACTGACTCTTCATTTTTTTTATTTAATTTGCTTTATTTCCTCATCTACTGGCCCCCATTGGTCAGATCTACTTACGCTCAGACCTGCCACACACTCCAGGACTTACCTCACTCCCAAACACCCCAGCTTACCCCTCAGGAGTGGGGCCACCGGGTGGCCCTTTCCCTTGATGGAGACTGAATGGTAAAACAGGAGTGAGAGCACATTTGGTGGTGCGAGGTCTGCAATGTGGGGGCGGGCATCACCATGCAGCGGCAGAACCTCCATTTTCCCATTTACTCCCTGGGAGGTGTGTTATGCAATGATGTTGTGGCAGCACACTAAACATCTGACATGCCTCCCAAACATAGTCAGTCCCAGCTGTCATATCCCAGGCTACCATGAGGGGTTATCTGACCACCAGTGACTTCCCCACCCTTCCCCTGGAGGAGAACAGTCCATAGGATACTCAATCCTCCTCCCTTCAGCTGGCACTCAAAATTCCCAGGCTCATTCCTTAACCCGGGTCATTGGCATTGCAAGAGATCGTGGTAACACTGCACCAGCAGGCCAGCTAAATACTGACTCTTCAGTATAAACTGCATAATAATATTCTGCATTTTATGTAAACTGTGGAATAGTATTCCACAGTTCATGTAAACCGCAGAATAGTATTTCGCAGTTCATGTAAACTGCGGAATAATATTGCACAGTTCCTGTAAACTGCAGAATAATATTCCACAGTTTTTCCACAGTTTATATTACATTTTGCAACAATCTGCATGGCCACAGAATTGTGAAAAAAATCAGGGTCTTGAGTATATGGCTCCTGGGTCCATGTGGGCAACCCAGCAGCTTTCATTCCCTGGATGGGAGGGGTGTCACATAACAGCAACATTACAGTACCCTCACCCTATATAGTTGGGTCACTAACCATGCCCACGAACTCACCTCACCACCACAGGACCACAAAGCATACCCGTTGCAGTAAACTCTGGATAGATAGATAGATAGATAGATAGATAGATAGATAGATAGATAGATAGACAGACAGACAGACAGACAGAAAGACAGACAGATACCATATCAGATACAGTGTCAGACACTGCAAACAATTCTCGGAAACAATTCTCTGTACAGAGAACTGTTTCCAAGAACTGTTTCCGATGTCTGAAAATGCATCTAATATTGTACCTGAGTCAGTTCCATTAAAAATCAATTGCAGTGCTGTTTATTTATTTACTTATTTATTTATTTTGATATTAGACAGTCTAGGTATGTCCAGTGCAATACAACTAGCATTTAAAACATTGTATGTGTGTGTTTCTTTCATACATTTCAGAATTAAAATATTAAACACTCTGTTTATACACAGCCACAGCGATCAGCTGTCCTCGTCTGCTTTCTCCATCATAGCCTGAGAGTGGTTGGGACCAAGGTCATTCAAGGAGTGGCCTTCCTGTGTCAGCTCCCTGTGGTAATGAACTGCAGGGTCATGCTCACTCTAGCCCAAAACTGACAAGCACATGATGCTTGCAGATGTCATTCACTGCTAGCCTTTTACCTTTTTTTTCTGAATTCTTTTTCTTGCACCTCACCTAGGGAACTCTCCCCAGCATCCTCTGCCACTGGTCTCTACCTCCCACCTGAGATGCTTCTCCTTATCTCCTTCGCCTCACCTGACACATCCCCTGGATCTGAGCCCCCCGGGGAGGGCTGCCCTATCCGCCCAGGGTGCTCTATCTATAGTATAGAGTGCCAGGCTAAGCAGGGCCCCAGGAGAGGAGAGTGCCCTGTATTGGGAGTGTGGTCCAGGGCCGAGGTGGCTTTGCCTATCCCCGAGGGAGGGGAATTTTTCACTTACTACCCTCCCCTGAGTGAGGGACATGCAATGCCATCCAGCCCGCTATGTGAGCACTCCCAAGACATGTCCAGAAGATGGCCACCCAATGTTCCCTTCCAGTGTGGTCTCAGGGCTGCAGTGCACCCGGTCTCCACCAGGTGCCATTGTTCACGCAAGACGGTTCCACCCTCCTTCCCAGGAGAGGAGAGCAGTCCTCAGATGCTCCATCCTCTCCTCCCCAGCCAACCCCTGGCACCACGAGCTCGTTCCCAAACCCGGGTCACCGGCATGGCAAGAGGTGTGGCATCCAGTGCCTCAACCCTCAGTGCCACCGGGCTGGCAGCCTTTTGCCTGTTAAATGAACAAAATTGTACATTATTTATTTTAAGAAATACATGGTATCATGCAGCTGTATTATTTTTTTGTGTAATGTGATTATAATGCAGTCGCATGGTCACTTCACATGCTCCCTCCCCAATCCAACTGATATCACACTCAACCACACTGTTTTTCTCAGTCTGTCAGTCACTTTAATAGATAATCTCCTGTGTAAACTCTTCAATTACAACTAGAGCAATTATTTTCTCCATCTATCTAGACAATGTAAGTTGTTGAATTTTTGATTTTATATTCAGGATCTGAAAATCAGAATGTATTGGCGGTGAAGAGGGCCCTGTCAGAAATATGAACAGATGTTTGGAGAATATTATAATTGCTGGTTAGGAATAAGAAAACAGGTTGAATAGAATTACACATCCCATAAAACCAACATAATAAGACATAAATGACAAAGAGTCTTAGACCTTTTTGAGTATTGCCAGGCAAAGAATGCGTGCATGACAAGGAACTTTTAAACCATTGGAAACAATTGAGATTGATAAGCTATGTGATCACTGACTTCATGTTCTTTTGGTGACCAGCAGTTATAATGTCCGTCAGAACATCTGATCATATTTACAACAGGACTCTGCACTGCTCAATACATGCTGATTTTAACAACCTCAATATAAAATTAAAAATACAACTTACATTGCCTAGATAGATGCAGAACATGGTAGCTATTTGTAATTGAAGAGTTTACACAGGAGATTATCTACTAAAAGTAACTTTTGACAGTGCAAGAAAGGTAGTGTGTGGTTGCCTGTGGTATCAGTTGGATTTTGCTAGATAGATAGATAGATAGATAGATAGATAGATAGATAGATAGATAGATAGGATTGATACAGACAGATAGATATGGTATCACATACAATATCACATACGATTTTAGACATCAGGAACAGTTCTCAGAAACAGTTCCCTGTAATATACAGAGAACTGCTACCAAGAACTGTTCCCGATGTCTGAAATTGTATTTGATATCGTACTTGAGTCAATTTGATTAACCAGACCAGGAAATGAAAAATGGTAAATCCACTAATGAAGGTTTCTTGTTATTATTTGAGTTATTAAGTGTTTGATTCACGGAATAAAATGGTTCTGTGTGTGAATTTTTTTAATTTTTTTTATTTCTGTGTATATTGATTTAAACAACATGGGCCCAATTCTAGAAGGCTGGTGCAAATCACCGCCAAACGCGACTTGTGCCAATCACAACTGCGACATTGACCCTGCACCCTATTCTAGAAGGGGCAAGGTCTCCGCAGCTAAGTCCTGTGACTTGCGACATGCGGCCATACCTGGCGAGCATGTCACAAGTCGCAACCGCAGGTCACAAGTGCTCCCCCATTGCACACACACACTGCCGGGCATCCCAAGGCTAGAGGCCCCTACTCACTGTCCTGGGTCCCCAATCACACCATTGCCTGCATACTGTACAGTATGTACAGTACAGGCATACGATATCCATCCTGTAGTACACCTGGTGGTCTAGTGATCCCCACCCAGCCATGTCAGTCCACCCAACACCCCCACCCATCCCCAGCCAGCACTGGCACAGCCCACCTCTCACCTCCACGGCCAGCCACCGACTGAGTTCTGTAAGAGCACTACTGTAAGACATGCTCAGAAACATGCTCCTGAACTAAGGGTAGAACTAGTGACACCACTGACTACACTCTTTAACAAATCATGGGAGGATGGGGTGGTACCTGAGGACTGGAGGAGGGCAGATGTGATTCCCCTTCACAAAAGTGGGAGCAGGGCAGAAGCAGGAAACTACAGACCTGTTAGTTTAACCTCAGTGATAGGGAAAATGATGGAATCACTTCTGAAGGAAAGAATTGTCGAGTACCTTGAGGCCAGAGGGGCACAGGACCCAAGGCAGCATGGATTCACAGCGGGAAGGTCATGCCAGACGAATCTAATAGATTTCTTTGACTGGGTGACCAAAGTAGTAGATCAGGGAGGGGCTGTGGACATGGCCTACCTAGACTTTAGCAAGGCATTTGACTCAGTCCCACACAAAAGATTAATATACAAGTTAGCCAGCCTGGAAGTGGGTCCAAATATGATAACCTGAGTAAAGAATTGGCTGGAGAATAGGACACAGAGGGTAATTGTAAATGGAGTCCACTCTGAAGAAAGGGGGGTTACTAGTCGGGTACCGCAGGGTTCAGTATTAGGAACGGTTCTCTTCAATGTCTTTATAAGCGACATTGCAGAGGGACTGGAAGGAAAAGTATGTCTCTTTGCAGATGACACAAATATCTGAAAACAGAGTTGATGCACAAGGTGGGTGGAAAGGATGAGAAGGACTTGGCAAGGTTAGAGGAATGGTCAAATGTATGGCAGCTTAGATTCAATGCTAAGAAGTGCAAGGTAATGCACCTGGGAAACAAAAACCCAGGGGAAGAGTACACAATGGGGGGTGACATACTAACAACAAAAATGGAAAGGGACCTGGGGGTAGTCATATCAGATGACTTAAAGGTGGGCAAGTAATGTGAGAGGGCAGTAAGGAGGGCTGGGGGGATACTGGGATGCATAGGGAGAGGCATCACCAGTAGAAAACAGGAAGTTGTTATCCCTCTTACAGACAGCTGGTGAAACCCCATCTGGAGTACTGTGTGCAGTTCTGGAGACCCAGTCTCTGCAAGGACATAGACAAGATGGAAGCTGTCCAGAGGAGGGCAACTAAAATGGTGCAGGGTCTGCACCAGAAGACATATGAAGAGAGACTAAAGGAGCTTAATATGTATAGCCTCAAAGAAAGGAGGGAGAGGGGGGACTTGATAGAAACTTTCAAGTACCTCAAGGAATCAACAAAGTCCAAGAGTAGCATCTTTCAAAAAGAGGTATGCAAGAACAAAGGGCACAATTTGAAGATGGGGAGGCGGCTCAGAGGTAATGTAAGGAAGTATTTTTCACAGACAGGGTTGTGGATGCATGGAACAGCCTTCCAGAGGAGGTTGTGGAGTCAAAACAATGGTTGAATTCAAGCATGCATGGGACAGTCATAAGGCAATTCTAGGGGTGGGGTAGAAAGAAGTAGGCTGCTGGTTAACTTGGATCTGCAGCTTATCCATTAGGGTAGGAAATGGCAGACTGGCTGGACCAAGTGGTCCTTATCTGCCATCAAATTCTATGTTTCTATGTTTGGCAGTCATCAATACTTCTTTTCAATTATGTACTCCTCCACTGGGTTTCTGTGTCCCAAGTGCATGATTTTGCACTTTTTGCATTGAAGCCCAGTTGTCACACCTTGACCACTCCTCTAACTTTTTCAGATCCCCTCTCATTTTTTCCACCCCCCTGGAGTGTCTACCCTGTTGCAGATTTTAGTGTCATCTGTGAACAGGCAGACCTTTCCCCCCAGTCCCTCTGCAATGTCACTAATAAAGACACTAAAGAGGACCGGTCCCAGTACAGATCCCTGAGGTACACCACTGCGCGCCCTTCCTTCCTGGGAGTGAACTCCATTTACCACCACCCTCTGTCTCCTATCACTTAGCCAATTTCTTTCCCAGCTTACCACCTTTAATCCCACTCCTAGGCTGCCCAGTTTGCTTACTAATCTCCTGTGTGGGATGGTGTTGAAGGCCTTGCTGAAATCCAAGCAGCCCACATCCACCGATTCACCCTGATCCACTTCCCTGGTCATGCAGTCAAATAAATCTATTAGATTTGTTTGACAAGACACACACACACACCCATGATGCATGTATGGTCATTAGAGCACCGTGTTCAGAGCACCAGTCAATTAGAGCATCAGATGAGAATTGCACTGAATTCTCTATGTCCCCTCCCTGAGGTCTGTCTCCCCCCCCCCAGGAGTTGGTATCTTTAGTAAGGGAGGGTGGAGGGTACAGTCCCCTGCAAACAGAAAAGTCAGTTTTGCCAAAATCTAGTGCTCTAATAGACTGGCACTCTGATAGTGGCACCCTAATGTGGTGGAATGCCTGTGATGTCCTGTAAGCACTGGATTCAAGATATTCCAAAATACTTTCCTTCAGTAGTGACTGCAATAATTTCCCCACCACTGGAGTCAGGCTGACTGGCCCTTAGTTGCTGGCCTCCTCCCTACTACCACGTTTGTGTAGTGGGACTGTATCTGCCCTTCCGTCCCCCAGAACCTCTCCTGTCTCCATTGAGAGGTTGAATAGGCTATCAGAGGTGCAACCAGCACCTCTCTGAGTTCCTTCAGTATCCTTGGATGGACCCCATCTGGCCCATTGCCTTATCCACTTTAAGATTTGTGAGTTCCTTCTAGACTCTCTCCTCTGTAAATGGACTAATGTCCACCTCCCTTCCTTCAATGCTCCTGTCACTTTTCTTTGGCCCCTCTCCTTCCCTTTCTTCTGTGAACACAGAATAAAATTATTTGTTCAAGATGTCTGCTTTTTCTTGGTCCTCCTCCACACAATCACCCCCTTCCCTTTTTTATTTTACAATCCCTACACTGGTCTTCCTCTTTTTGCTTACATATCTAAAAAATGTCTTGTTCCTCTTACTTTATTCCCTGGGCTATTTTCTCCTCTGTTTGCACCTTTGCACTCCTAACTGATTTCCCTAACTCCCTCTGTTTCTCCAGATGCAGCTCCCTATCTTCCTCTTTCAGTGTTTTCTTATACCTCCTGAATGCTAAGTTTTTTGCCCTTACCTTGCCAGCCACCTCCTTAGAGAACTACAGCAGTCTCTTTTCCTCTTGGCTTTGCCTACTAGCTTGATGCAGAGGTTTGTTGCCTTCTCTAAGCCCCTTTTAGTTTCACCCAAAATTCCTATACTCCACCCAAGTACCCCCCCCCCCACCAGGGCATCCCTAAGGAATTCACCCATCTTTTTAAAATCAGCCCGCCTGAAGTCCAGGACCCTTGTCCTTCTATGGCTCGATTCTGCCACATTACTTATATTGAACAACACAGTATGGAGATCACTTTTCCCCATCTGGCTAACCACTGTCCCGAAAATTAGTACAAGATCCAGTATTGCCCTCTTATGAGTGGGCTCCATAACTAGTTGCCTGAAGAATGCCACCTGCAGGGAGTCCAGGATGTCCCTGCTCATAGCTGTAGCTGCAGCTGGGATGCTCCAATGTGCATCCGGCAGATTGAAGTCTCCCACCAGCCGCATCTCCCCCTTATTTGCCATCTTTTGGGTGGCTTCCCCACAACCGATCAACTCCCCGCTGGAGGTCTGTAGATCACACCAGTGCGAATAGTGACTCCATTCCTGTCTCTAGCATCACCCACAGTACCTCCACCTCCCTGTATTTCCTGTACCTCTGTTGCTTTTGTGCTGTCTCTCACATAAAGAGCAACTTCTCCCCTTTTTCCTCACCCTGTCCTTCCTGAATAGAGTATAGGATGGTATGGCTATATCCGAGTCATGGTTCTCAGTGCACCAAGTTTCTGTAATGGCAACAAAGTCCAGGTCAGCCTCTGCCATAATGGCCTCTGTCCAGAACTTTATTTCTTAGACTTCGAGCATTGGTACACATGGCCTTTCAATTTCTAGTGCCACTCTGCTCGACAACCCCCTATTTTCCTTTTTGCCCTCTCTCCTTACTGCTTCTGTTCACATTCCCATCTCTGTTCATTACTACTAACTTGTTTTTCTCTCTGTTAGGTACCCTTGGGGGTTTATCTCCCTTAGGGTTCTTCCTGCTGACTACTCCAGTTTGGAGGGGGCAGTTTATGTCTTCCTGCTTCCTTCTGCCAGCCCCTTCAGGTAGTTTAAATGTTCACCGATGTAACATTAAAACCATTCACTGAGGACTGTAGTCCCCCTCCTGGACAGATGCAGGCCATCTCCCCTGTACAGGCCTTTAGAAAGAACTGTTGAGTACCAAGAGGCCAGCAGAGCACAGGACCCAAGGCAGCATGGATTCACAGTGGGAAGGTCATGTCAGATGATTCTAATAGATTTCTTTGACTGGGTGACCAAAGTAGTAAATCATGGAGGGGCTGTGGACATGGTCTACTTAGACTTTAGCAAGGCATTTGACACAGTCCCACATAAAAGATTAATAAACAAATTAGCCAGCCTGGGAGTGGGTCCCAGGGTGTAGCCTGGGTAAAATATTGGCTGAACAACAGGACACAGAGGGTAATAGTAAGCAAAGTCCACTCCGAAGAAAGGGGGGTTACTAGTGGGGTACCGCAGGGTTCAGTACTGGGTCCGGTCCTTTTTAATGTCTTTATCAGTGACATTGCAGAGGGACAGGAAGGCAAAGTATACCTCTCTGCAGATGACACAAAGATCTGCAACAGGGTTGATACACAAGAGGGGTTGGAAAGGATAAGAAGGGACTTGGCAAAGCTGGAGGAATGGTCAAAGGTATGGCAGCTTAGATTCAATACAAAGAAGTGCAAAGTAATGCACCTTGGAAACAAAAACCCAGGGGAAGAGTACATAATGGGGGGGAGGTATTAGCAACAACACAAATGGAAAGGCACCTGGGGGTAGTCATATCAGATGACCTAAAGGTAAGCAAGCAACATGAGAAGGCAGTAAGGATGGCTGGGGGGTACTGGGATATATAGGGAAAGGCATCACCAGTAGAAAACAGGAACTTGTTATCCCTCTGTACAGATAGTTAGTAAGACCCCATCTGGAGTACTGCGTGCAGTTCTGGAGACCCCATCTCTGCAAGGACATAGACAGGACGGAGGCAGTCCAGAGGAGGGCAACTAAAATGATGCAGGGTCTGTAACAGAAGCCATATGAAGAAAGAGTAAAGAAGCTTAATATGTATACCCCTGAGGAAAGGAAGGGGGGCATGATTGAAACTTTCAAGTACCTCAAGGGGAATCAACAAAGTCCAAGATGGTAACATCTTTCAAAAAGATGTGCAAGAACAAGGGGACACAATTTGAAAATACAGGGGCGGCTCAGGGGCAATGTGAGGGCATTTTTTTCACAGAGAGGGTGGTGGGCGCATGAAACGGCCTTCCTGAGGAGGTTGTGGGGTCAAAAAAGTGGGGGAATTCAAGAATGCATGGGACAGACATAAGGCAATTCTGGTGGGGGGTAGGAAGAAGTAGACTGTTGGTTAACTAGGATCTGCAGCTTATCCAATAGGTAGGGAAATGAGCAGACTAGGTGTGCCAAGTAGTCCTTATCTGCTGTCAAAGTCTATTTTTCTATTTTCTGTGTTTACCCCCACAGTTGTGACCCAGTCCCCAATGGAGCCAAACCCCTCCTCTCTGCATCATTCCTTCAACCACTGGTTAAAGCTCTTGATATGGAGTACCCTATCCTCCCTGTCATAGACAGGCAGTACCTCAGAAAAGGT
Organism: Neoceratodus forsteri; assembly: GCA_016271365.2. NCBI lineage: Eukaryota > Metazoa > Chordata > Ceratodontiformes > Ceratodontidae > Neoceratodus > Neoceratodus forsteri. Next base: position 297,991,135 of record JADMNL010000022.1, read on the forward strand.
CTCTGAGCTTGCTACCTGCCTAAGACCCCTCCACCACTCCCTGAACTCCTCCTGAATTATCATCTCCCCATTACTAGACAGGTCATTTGTCTCCAGGTGTACAATGACATCTAGTTCCCCCTGCCATCTTGCTGCTCTAGCAATCTACAAGATCTGCTTTTCTTCCCTCCAAACCATGGTGCTGAGTAGGCACCTAACCTCATTCTCCCACTCCCTTTCTGTCCCCAAATCTATCCTTCTGATGATGGAATCCCCCACTACGAATTGCTCCCTTCTCCTTTGGGGTTCTCTGCCACTCTCCTTGGAATCTCCACTGCAGAGGACCCCATCCTCCTGGTCACTACCTCGGGTGCCTCCATGGGACAGTCCTGCCCCACCAAAGTGGCGTAGGAGTTGTGTAGTGTTAATAGATGGGAAATGTGCCTCTGTCCCGCCACCCTCAGTCTCTTCTAATCCCCCATAGTCCAACTGCTCCTCCTCCTCCTAGGCATCCTTTGAGTTAGTGGTGGCAGACTTGGTGATCCCTGAGTTGGGGAGGAGGTTCCCAAATCCTAGTCAACTGAGCCTGAAGACTAGCAACTTCTATCCTCAGCTCAGAAAAGTGCATGCAGATGGGGCAGCACCACAGTCTCAAAAGGTTTCCCTGAAACTGCCACCCCACAGCCACTGCACTGTACCACTCCCATCATACTTTCCTTCTACTCTGCCTGTTTTTTCTTTAAACCTCTTTTAAATCCTTTCAGTCTTTTATATCTCTTTATAGTCCTATCCTAGATAACGTGTTGCAACTATTCCCAGTTTTGGCCTACCCTCGATCTTCAACACTTCACAGCAGTGACTGTTACACATCATAAAACCAATTAAATATTAATGAGCTAGTTACGCTCACAGATTGGTTACTTGATCAATCATTAATGGTCAGGTAATGACCGATCCAAATGTGACCATGTGCACGAGTGGCCGCCTCACATAACCGCAGTGTATTACACCGTGCCATTGGGACTACACAGACAGACATATTTGCCTATCAGCTCAAGTTCCTGGTAACAGCTTTGTATGATATGATTGTATTCTGTCTGCTTTAACTTCGCTGCATAGTGAAAACAGATCATTGGTTACACTGGGGCAACAATACCACTGCATTTCACTTCTTCTAATAAATGTCAGAATGTATTTTTTTTTTTACTAAAAACTTGCAGACGTTTATTAGAAGTGAAATGCAGTGGTATGGTTGCTGGAGTATAACAACGATCTGCTTTCCCCATGCAGCAAACTCAAAGTAGATAAAATACACTCTGTTTGCCCCTGTGCTACTTATTATTGCTCTTAATCTCTCCCCATTAATCACTTTTGACCAGCACTTTTCTTCTTGACTACTGCTGCCTGGCACCTTACCCTGCTTATGCTTTATTACCTACATTGTGAACCTTATTATGGTTTCTTTGACCTTGACTTGTTTGTACTTGATCACCTATGTTTCTATGATATCCACTATACATACTGTAACATGGATTTGCTGTGTACTCTGTATCCTTGTAATCACTGGATCCCTGTAATCCTTGTATCCTTGTAATCCCTGTAACCTCCTGAGTTGTGCCTGAAAATAGTCATTTTTGGCTACAGCACCTACCTGGTTAACAAAACGAAATAAAATAAATAAAATGCAGCCGCTTTCTCCCCAACAATAAAATGAAAAATAAATATGGCCAAGTATAACCATCAATCTCCTCATGCCATGCTGCTACAACACTACTTCAAACCAGCTCAGCAGATGTGGACATATGTAATCATGATGTGATCTAATGATGCACGCCCTATGTAGGATGTCAGAAAGATTGCACACCTGCTCCGCCAGCTCTGGAAAGAAAAACAAGAAATGAGTGAGTAAAATTCATAAATTGTACTTCAGTCAGTCTTATAATAGCAATAGTGACTTCACTGGTGATCATTTACTATGGATTAATGACCTTGTGGCAGGCAATGGCATGAGGCACAGCCTTGGGCACTCAACCCCAGCTTGGTCATTAATCTCCAGAGACAACCACCAGTTTGGTCAATATCGCTAAATAGTGAATAGGTTCCTTGCCTTAGTCAATCAGCAAGAGTCCTCCGCTTCTCCACTTCCTTCTGCTGATGCCTGCCAATGCTTACAATGCCAGTCACCTGTTCCACTCCTTCACTGTCCCACTCACTCACTGGACATGAACATGCTAGACACGCTAGAGTGGAAGTACTCTTATAGTGCTCTAGTAAGAAGGTACTAAGCCTCTGTCAGCTCCATCCCCAAGTTACACACCTGATTCACAGGGATTCCTGAATCTACTCACCCCAAGATTAAGCTCCTGAGCTAGTTCCCCCAACATCACCTGTTACAACTCAAAACCCAAGTTTCAAGGTACCCCAAACACTGTCTACCAAGTTTCAAAGTGTCCCAAGCACTGGTTACAGATCTCTTCTTTTCTCCCTACTTACCTGCTACTTTCTAAAGGAAGAGAAGTATAAATAAATATTACTATACCTTTAATTTAAAGCTAGGCACTTTCACTCCACTCTGTCAGCAAAGTCTGGTTTCTACCCCATACAAAATACCCATCCCTCTGAAGGCACTCATTTGCATCAAAGTCTCTATAGTTTTTATTGCGCCGACAGCAAGAAATGTAATGCAGTTAACATGGAGTCACAAATGCAAAGAATAATGTGAGACAGGTGGTGCATCTTTGTGACATTTTGTCACGTGATCTGCTTTATGTTGTTAAGTTTAAACTGACACTCCTCCAGTCAGTCCCCATTCAGAACGATCCATAGCTCATCAGTATTCTTCAAGTTCAACAGTGTTTTAGGCAGTATTGTGCTGTGCTGTGCTGTTCTGTGCCGTAGTGAGAATAAGACAAGTAAAAGTCATTGGGGGGGAGGTCAACTGGTTATCATCATTAGACCTGGGTGTTGGCCCCATACTTTTGGCAAACCAGCAACTTAATAAATGCATTAGCAGCTCTTGAAATTGTAAGATGTGAGGTAGTTGTTTCAGATTTTTAATGATTAAGCAGGATCAACCTTTCTGCTGTATCCAGCCAAACAACATACGCTCTTACTGATTCTTCTCTCTCACAGTAAATTTGCGCTGCTGAAACAGTCTCCTAGCCTGCCACCAAAAAACAAGCATTTGTCAATGCCGAATGTTTGCTTGCTGGCATTGGCATTGGTAGTGTAGGAATTAGAGAGTTGCATAATAGGAATGGCAGTGAAGTATTGAACTGAAGCCAACCCCACCACCACCCCCCTGCAGAGACTGACAGGCATTGGGGTGTGCCTTTGGGTCATCAGGCATAACGGCCATGCCATTTCACCACACCCTACCCTGCAGACCCTGACAAGTGTCACGGTGTGCCTTGGAGTCTTTGGCCTTATGCTTCCCCATTCTATAAGGAAATATGGTGAGATGGGTGCAGTATAGGAGAATGGGGTGAACTTTGGGGCCGAAGAGTCCAAGGCACACCTTGATGCTTGTCACTGGCTGCAGAGTGTGAGTGGGGTGAAATGGCATGAACATTACAGGTGACAATCCTAAGTCACACCCTTGATGCCTGTCAGTCTCTACAGGGTGGGGTGTTATGGTCGGAAACCCTAATGTCCCAGGCGTTCGTTGGTATTTTTTATTCCAATTTTCAACATGCGTTTTTGTGACCCCCACCTCATGAACAGTGGTAATACCGGTTCATTAGCAGAAAGCTAATTCTGCACAGTGACTACGCCATTTGGCACCACAGGTGTGAAAACACATTTCTAACAGGATGTGAAAAATGACAGCTTTACTGTTCGTGAGGAGGTGTCAAAAATGGCAATGTTGAAAATCTGGAGTGAAAATATAAAAAAAAAAAATGGTGAAGTCACGAGCGTGAGTAGAAATTGCGCAACGCACACTCATAATGTAAGTAGTTTGGGGATATTTTACAGCAGATTGCCAACACATGCATTTTGGGACCTCTGCTCATGAACAGTGTCACTGTGATTTTCTGAATCTGTTCCGAACACTGATTTCCCACAGTGACCATGCATTTCTGTGCTGGAAGTGTAAAAACACATTTTGGCCAGGGTGTGAAAAATGACAGCTGTACTGTTCATAAGGAGGTGTGGAAAAATGCCAGTGTTGAAAATCTGGACTGAAAATATTACAAATTCGTGAACTTACAAGGGTGCATGGAAACTGCGCAATGCATGCTCGTAACACAGGCATTTTATGGACGTTTGTCATCAAATTTTCAACATAACCATTTTAAGACCTCTGCTCATGAACAGTGTCACTCTGATTTTCCTAATCTGTCCCGAACATTGATTTCGCACACTGACTGCGCCATTGTGTGCTACATACACAAAAACACATTTTGGGTGAGATATGAAAAATGACAGCTGTACTGCTCATAACGAGGTGTGGTAAAATGGCAATGTTGAAAATCTGGAGTGAAAATAGTAAAAATTCGCGTAGTTACGAGCGTGCATAGGAACTGCGTAATGCACTCTCATAAAACAGTCATTTTGGGGAATTTGTTCATCAAATTTTCAACATAGGGTTTTGGGAGGACTACCTCATGAACTGTGACACAGTCATTTCATTATTCAGTACCAAAAGGTGGTTCCGCACAGTGGCCGAGAAATTACCTTTCGGGACCGAATAACAAAATGCCAGTGACTGAGTTCATGAGGTGGGGCACCAAAAACCCCATGCTGAAAATTTGGTGAAAAAATTCCCCAAAATGGCCAATATATGCACCAAAGTTGAAAAAAAAAAATTATGCCATTTTACATCTTACCGGCATTTCTTCAGTTCGCGGTCGACTTTGAAGAGTTCAGATGTGTTCCGGTACACGAAGATCATCGCACTGGCCTCCAAGAGGTAAGTATAGATTCAGGGTGTGGGGTGGGTGCTGCACAGAGGGGCTGTTTGGGGAGGGCGAGACAGTCAATGGGGACCTTTTTTTTTTTTTTTACAGGTGTTTTTAGAATATGCGAACTTTTGCCACACTGGGGTGGGCTCAGTGTGGCAACTGAAAGATTATTTTTGCGGAGGCAGTGGAGCCAACAGGGGATTGGGCACCCTGTTGGCCACACCTGCTTATGCCATGCTGGGTGGACTCCCAGCATGCACCTCAAAGTCTGTTTTCTTTGGGGGGTACAGTGCAGCCAATGGGGATTAAGCACCCCCATCGGACCATCTGGACTTTTCCATGCTGGGGTGGGCTCTCAGTGTGCACCTGGAAGTCTGTTTGGAGAGGGGCCAGTGGAGCCAGCGAGGATTGGGCACCCCTCACGATCATACATGTGTGGGGTGGAGGGGAGCACATGAGCATGCTTGGGTGGGCTCCCAGCATGCTACATAGGTGTTCATCGGGGCAGAAGATGAACTGTCTATGACAGTTCAGATGCAGTGCTGATGTGAGTGTTGCATACTGCCAACAGCAGTATGCAAATTGCTCCCACGCTACTACCCGCTGACTGTGGCAGTGTTTTCCTTAGAACTGTATGCCACTGCATCTGAGCGGCTGTCATAGACAGCTCAGACATTCATTGGTGAGGTGCAGCCATGTGTGCAAAAAGGAGCAGGGCATTGGAAGTGGGGAGGCACACCTCTGAAAACTCATATGAGGCGCTATGTTTCTTGCACATGCGTGCAAGCAAACATAAAACAACAATATAAACTAGCAGTTCAAGGGCTATATGCAGCTGAATATATTTTCACAAGAAATATACAAGCTGAATCTTATAGTTTCTCATTTTTCAATATAATATTTTCACAGGATAACATGTCTATGCATTTTACTGTGAGAAAGAAAGTTCAGTAAGAGAGTGTATTCTGGCAGGTCTGGTGAAAATATGAAATGTCAATTAGCAGTTCCTTAAAACATTTTAACAAGCCCAAACACAGTTTGTGTCCACACTGAACACGGTTTGAATCCGTGTTTAAAATCCATGTTTAAACCCTGCAAGGGACCTAGTCTTAAAACTTGTTTCAAATCTAGCATGGTTTACCTGTAGTGTGGATGGGAGATCAATCAATGTTTCTCATGAAACAGCAGTGCTAGCTTAAACCATTACAGGTCTTTAGTGTGGCTGTGGTAGCAGCAGCGCAAATGTACTTAAACACGGTTATGAAGAAATGAAGTAAAGTGTGGATGGACTTCCATGGTGAATTTAAAACCATTTTTAAAAATGGTTTTAAACACAGACTGCCAGTGTGTACAAGGCATAAGTTGCTGGTTTGCATGAAATTTTGCATGTATTTTCTTGAAACTTGGCTTCCCAGCCAAATGCCCTTTGGGGTAACCCTTGCCTCAGTGTTTATGCATAGAGATTCTTTGTCTTTTAAATAGTTTTTTATTTTAATGGGTTCACCACAATATATCCCAGGCACACTGCCTTAGGGGTAGCTGGTCCATTCCACTGGGGTGTCAAACAGACGAGGCATACTGATGAGCCCTGGTAGGACAAAACACGTGTCTATGTCTTCTGTTAGCACCCTTTGCAAACTGTGTGAGAGGCCTTTCTGCACCATGCATCTGCTTAAAGTTGGACCAGCATAACATTCTGTGGTGATTTGCATATGCAGCCCATGGTGCTTTGCATTGTGGGGGCATGTGTGATTTTGTATTTCTTGAAACTTGGCTTCCCAGCCAAATGCCCTTTGGTAACCTTGCCTCAGTGTTTATGCATAGAGGTTCTTTGTCTTTTAAATAGTTTTTATTTTAATGGGTTCACCACAATATATCCCAGGCACACTGCCTTAGGGTAGCTGGTCCATTCCACTGGGGTGTCAAACAGAGAGGCATACTGATGAGTCCTGGTAGGATGAAACATGTGTCTATGTTTTCTGTTAGCACCCTTTGCAAACTGTGTGAGAGGCTTTCGGCACCATGCAATTCTGCTTAAAGTTGGACCAGCATAACATTCTGTGGTGATTTGCATATGCAGCCCATGGTGGTTTGCATTGTGGGGGCATGTGTGATTTTGTATTTTCTTGAAACTTGGCTTCCCAGCCAAATGCCCTTTGGGGTAACCCTTGCCTCAGTGTTTATGCATAGAGGTTCTTTGTCTTTTAAATAGTTTTTTATTTTAATGGGTTCACCACAATATATCCCAGGCACACTGCCTTAGGGGTAGCTGGTCTATTCCACTGGGGTGTCAAACAGACGAGGCATACTGATGAGTCCTGGTAGGATGAAACACGTGTCTATGTCTTCTGTTAGCACGCTTTGCAAACTGTGTGAGAGGCCTTTCGGCACCATGCAATTCTGCTTAAAGTTGGACCAGCATAACATTCTGTGGTGATTTGCATATGCAGCCCATGATGCTTTGCATTGTGGGGGCATGTGTGATTTTGTATTTTCTTGAAACTTGGCTTCCCAGCCAAATGCCCTTTGGGGTAACCCTTGCCTCAGTGTTTATGCATAGAGGTTCTTTGTCTTTTAAATAGTTTTTTATTTTAATGGGTTCACCACAATATATCCCAGGCACACTGCCTTAGGGGTAGCTGGTCCATTCCACTGGGGTGTCAAACAGATGAGGCATACTGATGAGTCCTGGTAGGACAAAACACGTGTCTATGTTTTCTGTTAGCACCCTTTGCAAACTGTGTGAGAGGCCTTTCGGCACCATGCAATTCTGCTTAAAGTTGGACCAGCATAACATTCTGTGGTGATTTGCATATGCAGCCCATGGTGCTTTGCATTGTGGGGGCATGTGTGATTTTGTATTTTCTTGAAACTTGGCTTCCCAGCCAAATGCCCTTTGGGGTAACCGTTGCCTCAGTGTTTATGCATAGAGGTTCTTTGTCTTATTAATCAATATGTATCTATAATTGAAATATACAACATGAAGGCAATATTTATGTTAAAATAGCTGTAAAAGAAATTTGGGTAAGCAGTATAGCCTAGAGGTTAGAGTAATAAGGTGAGAATTAGCTTGGTACATCCAGCAGACCTAGGTTTGATTCCCACAACCTCCACTTGCATACTGGGTGACTCTGAGGAAGTTACTTAACCTCTCCAGTGCTCCAGGGTTGCCCCTGGAAACAAGCACTTGTGCCTAGTGAGCCTTCCTTGGTTGCCAAAATAATAAAAAAAAAAAAAAAACTGTACAGCAAAGTGAATAAGCTATGTGATCAGTGACTTCATGTTCTTATTCATAACCAGCAGTTATAACCTCCATCTGAACATCTGATTAACTTTATGACAGGACCCTCTTCACTGCCCAATATATGGTGATTTTCAGAATCTGAATACTGTATAAAATTCAGTTATTTGACAGTGAAGACCGGTGGTCCCTGTAAAGATGCAGAAGGCACCATGGCACAGACAGACAACTAATTATGATATTTTTTTTTATGTTTATTAATTTCTCAAACAAAGAAACCATTTCCAGGGACACACACTGTATATATTTTATTTTGTTTCCCGAAACTATTGATATTCAACACCTGCAGGTTTAAAGAGCTGCAGGCGTGACAATCTTGAACACCTTCTCCATTCCCATCACTCCAGCTTTTCCAATCGCCATAACTTTTCTGTGCATGTGGTACTTAAAAGTACAGGCTAATTTTCCTTTCACTTTTCTGATACCCATTCAACAGCATCAAAACTGTTCTGTGCATGTGGTACATTAAGTCCAGCCCAACTGATGGAGCAGACTCTTAATGTGAAAAACCTGATATTTCAAATCTAAATATCTTAAAAATAGAAAACTCCCAAACATCAAACCTCCCCCATGAAATAGTTCCCCACCAACCTACAACCATACACAATTTCACAATGTAAAGATTTACAGTTTTTTATCTAGACCAGGGTAAAAACTCAGAAAAAAACACCACCACTGAAATCAATGGAAAATGTATATTTGAGTTGCACTTTAATGTCTCTAAAAATACTGAACCAATTTACATGAGACTTTCACAGATGGTGCATTCTATTGCATACAACAAATCCTGAAAGTTTCATGTAAATCTGTAAAACCATCTTTCTGCAAGCATCAAACAAAAAATCGAGTTTAATATAGAACTCACCAGCCACCCTAACTACAGGGGCATCTTCCATGACCCTATAATATGAGTGAAGGGTACCAGGCAGATATTGGGGAAAGGGGTTGAGTAGGGGGCTCTGGATCAGAGGAAATGTTTTGGGGTTGGAGTGACAGGTGGAGGCATGGGAAGTATTAGGACCACCAGAACAGCAGAGTGATTATCTTTGTTATTTTATAGGTGGTAAAATGATACAAAGGGTTTGGAAAGCAAAAGGGCACTGGAGACCAGCTGGATCCAGAAGGGTTATTTTAGCTTTTTACTGGGGCTGAAGTGGCAGGAGAGGATCAGAAATGGACTGGGGAACTGCAGAATTGGGGCAGTTGTTTTCAGCATTGGGAATGGGCACCTGGTTCCTGACTAGTCTCTGGGAAGGGATTGTTTGCCAGCACTGAACACTGGCTTCCAGCATACTAATATTTCTGTGTCAGTATATTTGGTGACACCTTCTCAATGAATACAGATACATACAATAAGAGATACCATTCTACACATGTGATACAGTATCTCTTTTATTCATTTGATTTAAAACTTATTTTTGTTCAACATAGGACTACAAAAATGTGAAATACAAATCACACATGCCCCCACAATGCAAAGCATCATGGGCTGCATATGCAAATCACCACAGAATATTATGCTGGTTCAACTTTAAGCAGAAATGCATGGTGCCAAAGGCCTCTCACACAGTTTGCAAAGGGTGCCAACAGAAGACATAGACACATGTTTCGTCCTACCAAGACTCATCAGTATGCCTCGTCTGTTTGACACCCCAGTGGAATGAACCAGCTACCCTAAGATGGTTGATCTGGGTTATGTTGTGGTGAACCCAATTAAAACAAAAATCAATTTAAAATACAAAGAACCTCTGTGTGCAAGCACTGAGTCAATGGTTACCCCAAAGAGCATTTGGCTGGGAAGCCAAGTTTCAAAGAAATACAAAATTACACATGCCCCCACAATGCAAAGCATCATGGGCTACATATGCAAATCACCACAGAATATTATGCTGGTTCAACTTTAAGCAGAAATGCATGGTGCCAAAAGGCCTCACACAGTTTGCAAAGGGTGCCAACAGAAGACAAAAAATGTGTATGAGGAGGCAAGTACTTTTTTCAATTATTTTATTGAGTTTTTAGTTAATACAGAGATAGATTCAAAATTCAGAAAAGTTATATTCTTACAAGTAATACATAGTACATTTATGTATAGATACTTCACGTATTTGATGAACATGTGTTGGTCAGGTTGATAAATTGTCCTGCACAGTCATCGGATGAATTTGTCATCCTGTTGCTGCACACAGTAGTGCCTAGGGTTTCCTGTTCCTTTAAGTACCTCAATTAGACTCCTATATTATGCATTTGTTCTCCCTCTTGCCATGTGCAACTGTGGGCTCGATTCTCAAAGATCTGCACAATCTGTGCCAATGGCAGCTTGCACCAATCTCCAGTGCCCCAGGGACCCTACACCCAATTCAGGTATGGGAAAGAACCCATCACCAAAGTCCTGCAGCTTGTGCCAAGCACACCCATGTGGCAAAGGGAAGGCTTCTATGTTTCTATTATGTATACCCTTGAGGAAAGGAGGGAAGGGGGGGACATGACAGAAACTTTCAAGTATCTCAAGGAGTTAAAGTACAAGAGGGTAGTATCTTTCAGAAAAAGAGATGTGCAAGAACAAGGGTGCACAATTTGAAGATAGAGGGGGGATGGCTCAGAGGTAATGTTAGAAAGTATTCTTTCACAGAGAGGGTTGTGGATGCATGGAGCAGCCTTCCTGAGGAGGTTGTGGAGTCAGGAAGAGTGGGAGAATTCAAGAATGCATGGGACAGACATAAGGCAATTAAAGTGGGGGTTAGGAGGAAGTAAGCTGCTGATTAACTAGAATCTGCAGCTTATCCATCAAATGAGAAATGGGCAGACTGGATGGGCCAAGCAGTCCTTATCTGCCATCAAATTCTGTGTTTCTATGTTTCTAAGGCACATGGAACAGGAATGACACAAGCTGTGGGACAGTCATGCAGCACTGACAACACCAGCGGATGTGTTGCCCACTGTGAAGGCATGTTGTCCATTACAGTAGTCCAGCCCCACCACTGGCACCAGTGCAGTCTGCCACCACTGGGACCCCTGCCTCACATGCCAAGGTATGTCCTGGCCCACCCTAGCATGGCAGGCAAGTATGCCCCACATGTGCCCCAAGCATGATGGAGGGCACACTCCCCGACAGCATGCCATGCCACCAGCAGTGCAGCCAGCTTGTGATCCATGCCTGGCAGCAGTCCACCACCATCACTGCTGGTGGGCAGCACTGCCACACCCTGTGGGGTATGCAGGTGGGACCCCTTTTGACATACCAGGCGTTAGACCAGCTCCGGGCTGGTCAAACTCTCGGCTGGCACCATGGACATTACTGCCCTTATGGAATTCCACTGTAGGGGATATGGCAGCCACCTACTGGTGCAACACCCCTCAGTGCCATGGTGCTGCCTGTGGCATGCCACAAGCCAGGCGCAATGCAGTCTAGCACACTGGCTCCCCTCGATGCTGCAAGCTCCTTTTGTAAATAAGAAATGATGCAAGGTGGAGTTTCTGTGATGCAAGCACCTTGCTGCATTCCTGACCTTTGAGAATTGAGCCCTGTATGTTTACTTTGATGGAAGGCTTATATAACTCCGTATACATTCTTTGGTTGTATATCTCTGCATTCTAGTCCATGCTTGTTCCCTGATTACATCGTTTATCATTTGTTAGCTGACCCTGGCTGCTATTCTGTACCATGTATTCTTCTTGTGTTACTGCACCTGATGCAGTCTCCCAGGTTGTACCTGAAAATAGATATTTACTTGTCCAGTGTACCTTACCTGGTAAACAAAAACTAAATAAAAAGTAATTTTATATTTATTGAAAACATACACACATTTAACTAAACTGTATGAGGCTAATGGAGCATATCCTCTATATATATACTTAATATAAGTGCTATACTCCCCATTCAAATGCCAATCAGTCTGCCTTCTCCTATTGCCTCCCTTCTTTCTGGAATCAGCTCTCTCTACCATCCATCAAATCCCTCGCTCCTGCCCTTAGCACCTGCTCAGACTCACATCTGTTGCTCCTTGCTGCTGTCCCTCTACTTCTTCAGTCTTCTGGCCTCTTAATGGTCTTGTACAACTCGTTAAGGCATATATTGTCCGTGTGTAATCTTTGTTTTGTCTGTATACTGCACTACATTATTGTCATTATGTAATTTTCCTTTGTATGTTTTTGTTTTCCCTTTCCCAGGTCGCACCTGGAATGAGCATCAGCTCAGTGTACCGTTCCTGGTTACCAAATTTGAAATAAATAAATAAAGACCATTATTAAATAATTGAGTGTGAAGTATATTTCTAAGTATCTAACCAGAGTTCAGCTTTGTAAAGAAGGGTTTCCAAGATTGTTCAAATGTATCTATGGATCCAGAAATTGAGGTACTCCTTACATTGAAGGCTGTCTTAGACATAAATTTGATTTATTCTTCTATGGTACATAAATTTGATTCATTCTTCCATGGTAGGTACAGTGTTTTTGGTTCTGTCCAATTGCTTATTATTATATGCTCCAAACCTGATGTAGTCAATAATAACCATTACTTCTTCTCCTTATTTAGGTGGAACAACACTGAAGTATCTCCAAGGATACAAATTCTGTGAACAAAAGGGACACCTTCACTCAGGACTAAACACACACTCTCCATACTATTAACCACCTTATTTTAATAAATGGGCAGTTCACAGCAAGGCGTAGCTACTGATACGTCTGGCACACCATGGCGTGCAGCACACCAGAACGTGGGGGTAGCAGCCCATAGCTCAACCCAGTTCAATGTGTGTGAAACGAGAAATGCCAGGCAGCAGCAGTAATTTCAGAATCGGCTTGCTGGAATGAGAGGGTCAGGAAGGCATCATTGTTTGGTATCTCTGCTTCCCCAGTGCCAAAACCCATCCCCAGTGTAAATGAAGGTGAGACTCAACCCCTCCCTGCCCTCCCATCTCATGCAATTCCCAACAGGTAAAAAAACTTTAGTGACTACAGCGCCGCTCTGGGCGCAAGTAGTAGCTCTCGGACAGGTTCAGCAGCAGTCTGAGGAAGCTGAAGTGAGGTCAGGGGCAGTAGCAGCAGGCAGGGAGGCAGCGACCTTCACTCACTGTGAGAAGCAAGAGACTCAGCTGCTGTGGGGTTCTCCTGTGGTTACCTATGTTGTGAGCTGTTGCTGCCACAAGTTTCAGGTGGAAGGGAACCTGGAGTTGGGAGGAAGGTGTGTACTGCCTCCTGGGAGGCACAGTTCAAATTTTGTGGAGACAGACTGGCACAAACAAACAGATTACATCAAATAGAGACCTCTTACACAAAGGAAAAGACACACATAGCTACCATGGCAGGAGTGCTGCCTGTCTCAGAAGAGAAGGAATGTAAAAGGATAAATGCAGAAATTGAGAGACAGCTCAAAAGAGACAAGGATCAAGCTCGCTGGGAGCTGAAATTACTTCTGCTTGGTGAGTGATTGCCAAGCATTTACAGCATTTAATTTGAAAATGAGTGACTTGTTCACCTTGCCAAGTAAAAACTACTCAGCGTAGTGTCGATGCCCTCCAAGGGGCTCACCTGAGAGTGAAGCGGAACGGTGCAGTTCAGAAACTACTGCACTCCCGTCCTGGGGTTGTGGTGGCATTCTTGGGTAAGAGGTGAGGCCTAATTCAGAATTGTTTTGTAAACTTTTAAAAATGACATTAAGACATGAACAGTTTAGTAACACTGGCCCTCTGTTTTCAAGGCCCCAACACACAGATGTCTGGCAGCCGGACTGTTTGGACGATTCACCCAGTCTGTGCAGCGCTTTGGCAGGTTCCCGTTGCTGGTGGGCAGCAGTCCAATTTCCTCATTCCTGCTGGCTCGGCCTTCCATTCATTGTGGGCCTGCCTTCCCGGCCCGTACTACCCGCGATTCACCTTCGGAGCCCGAGAGGGATGCTCTCTCTGTCTCCATGTTGTGTCGGAAGGTATTGTGGAGTTTGGTTTGGAACGTGCTGTTTCCCTGCTGATATTCTCCTTGAATCTTGAAAAACCCTCCTCCGATCTCAGTTCTAGAATGTGGTGGAAGAAAGCCCACCCCGTTCTTTACAGGTGTTGTGTACAGAACTCTGGTAATGACTGTGTTCCCAGCCCTACACCAGACCCTTCAGCCAGAACTGTGCCCCCTGAGCCCCGAACCCGCGGCTCTGGCTTTTACTCCTGAGAGACCGACTCTTTTTGAAGATGGCTTAGATGAAATGGGAAGCAAGGGCAAAGATTCGGAGAAAAAAAAAAAAACAGCTTTGTGAACGGAGCCAAATACAGTGATGGAGACTTTTTATGTTTGTAACTGTTGGGGACTTGTTGACATATATGAAGAGTTTTTAATTTTGTCTAGTTTTTTCCCTTCTTGGTAAATTAAAAATTAAGTGTGACCTGTTGGGGACTTGGCTCAGGTGTGATTAACGGCTCCTTAAGATCTTGTACCTAGCAGTACAATGTTAGGGATCACACAATGGACTAAATATGAGTCTTTAGCACACCATTATTAATCCTCAGCTAATCTCCTGACTTTCAGCAGGTGATGATAAGTGCCCTACGTTTGTAACAATATATTTAATTACATCTAGTCTTGGTGTAGGTAGGTTGCCATCTGGGGTCAAGTGACCATCAAACAGTGTGGTTCACGTTAAACTCAGCTACAGAGTCAAGCCATACAAAAGTGAGGGTACTGGACTTTAGGAGGGCTGACTTTGGCAAGATGGGAGAGTGCCTCAGAAAAGCACTAGCAAAGAGGCTAGAAGGAGGTGTGGAGCAACAATGGGGAATTATCAAAACTGCCATCACAGAGGCAACAAGCCTTTGTGTGAAGCAAATAAACAAATCAAAACGAAAGAAAAAGCCACTATGGTTCTCAAGAGAGGTGGCTGTGAAAGTCAGGAAGAAAAGATAGCATTCCGGAGTATAAGGAAAAACATAGAAGGAGCAGGACAGAGAGCTGTACCAGTTAAGGCAGAAAGAAGTAGGGAGGAAGTCAGAATAGCAAAGGCCCACACTGAGGAAAAGATAGCCAACTCAGTTAAGAGGATAAAACCTTTTATAGGTACATCAGCGGCGTAGAAAGACAAAGGGAGGGATAGTGAGGCTGAATAGAATGAGCGGTGGGTGGGCAGAGGGGACAGTGAAAAAGCAGGAATACTGAATGAATATTTCTGCTCAGTATTCTAAAGAGGAGGGAAGTGCCTAATCCAATTAACAGAAGCACTCTGATAGGGGTCGATCCCAGTCCTTTCACAGAAGAAAGGGTTCTGCAAGAACTCCTAAAACTGAAGGTGGACAAAGCAATGGGTCCTGATGGAATTCACCCCAGAATTCTAAAAGAATTAAGGAAGGAACTAGTGAAACCACTGGCTACTCTTTTTAATAAATCATGGGAGGATGGTGTGGTACCCGAGGATTGGAGGACGGCGGATGTGATTCCCCTTCACAAAAGTGGGACCAAGACAGAGGCAGGAAACTACAGACCTGTCAGTCTGACCTCTGTGGTAGGGAAAGTGATGGAGTCACTTCTGAAAGAAAGAATAGTTGAGTACCTAGAGGTCAGTGGAGCACAGGATCCAAGGCAGCATGGGTTCACAGCGGGAAGGTCATGTCAGATGAATCTAATAGATTTCTTTGACTGGGTGACCAAAGTAGTAGACCAGGGAGGGCTGTGGACATGGCCTACCTAGACTTTAGCAAGGCATTTGACACAGTCTCACACAAAAGATTGATAGTCAAATTAACCAGCCTGGGAGTGGGTCCCAGGGTGGTAGCCTAGTAAAACATTGGCTGGACAACAGGACACAGAAGGTAATTGTAAATGGAGTCCACTCTGAAGAAAGGGCTGTTACTAGTGGGGTACCGCAGGGTTCAGTATTGGGTCCAGTCCTTTTTAATGTCTTCATCAGTGACATTGCAGAGGAACTGGAAGGAAAAGTATGCCTTTTTGCAGATGACACAAAGATCTGCAACAGGGTTGATACACAAGGAGGCATGGAAAGGATGAAAAGGGACTTGGCAAGGTTGGAGGAATGGTCAGACGTATGGCAGCTAGGATTCAATGCAAAAAAGTGCAAAATAATGCACCTGGGAAACAAGAACCCAGGGGAAGAATACACAATGGGTGGGGAGGTAGTAACAACAACAAAACAGGAAAGGGACCTGGGGGTAATCATATCAGATGACCTTAAGGTTAGCAAGCAATGTGAGAAGGTAGTAGGGAGGGCGGGGGTATACTGGGATGTATAGGAGAGGCATCAGCAGCAGAAAACAGGAAGTTGTTATCCTCTGTACAGACAGTTGGTGAGACCCCATCTGGAATACTGTGTCCAGTTCTGGAGACCCCATCTCCAAGGACATAGACAGGATAGAGGCAGTCCAGAGGAGGGCAACTAAAATGGTGCAGGGTCTGCAAGAGAAGCCATATGAGGAGAGACTAAAGAAGCTTAATATGTATACCCTTGAGGAAAGAAGGGAGAGGGGGGACATGATAGAAACTTTCAAGTACCTCAAGGGAATCAACAAAGTCCAGGAGGGTAGCATCTTTCAGAAAAAGAGACTTGCAAGAACAAGAGGACACAATTTAAAGACAGAAGGAGGGCGGTTCAGGGGCAATGTGAGGAAGCATTATTTCACAGAGAGGGTAGTGGATGCATGGAACAGCCTTTCTGAGGAAGTTGTGGGGTCTAAAACTGTGGGAGAATTCATGAATGCATGGGACAGACATAAGGCAATTCTTGTGGGGGGCAGGAAGATATAGGCTGTTGGTTAACTAGGATCCTACGCCTATCCTGTAGGTAGGAAATGGGCAGACTAGATGGGCCTAGCGGTCCTTATCTGCCGCCAAAGTCTATGTTTTTATGGTGTAATTTAAACAGAATTTACCATCAGAATTGGCAATATGACACAGAAAAGATAGCTCTTGGTGTATTAACATTCCATATTTTCCACAGCAACTGACTACATTACCCTCATAAACATATAATTTGACACTAGGTAAGGACCACAGGGGCCATCCTAGTCTGTCCATTTTCTTCACAAACTTCATTATGCAGTCATGGTGGATCTGACAGGATTAAGTTTTAATAAGTGGGCAGTGCCATAACAGCATGGACAAGGTTTGCTTGGGAGCAGTTACATCTGCATTAATCACTGTCCTGTTACAAACATATTCTGTGAAGCTTCTCAGGAGTATAGTGGCAGTTGTGTCTATTTTTTGAATTAGGCTAATGTTCCTTGGATATCCTTGTTGGTATGATAGGCACTATTCCAGACCAGATCCCAGGATTTTGTGATATGGTGCAGAAAAAACTCTCTTCCCGTATATCTCTAGTCCTGGTAGTTAGATGAGGGCTACAGTCCCTACATAGTCTAAACAGTTCGCCTGCCCCTCCTCTCCCTCTCTGACTAATGTAACAAGATTGTCCCAATCATTATTTGTCTGAACGTGCCTTCTAACGCAGACCTAAGTTGGAGGTATGCATGAAGCTGAGTGAATTACAATTTGTAATTAGATTTTAGTCCTGTATGAGACATTAAAATCCAACATCCTTGATTGATTATGTCTTTTAATTGCTCAATACCTCTGTGCTCCCAGTCTTTGTTATGTTTCACCCTGATATTTAATGTCAGGATTTCTCCATAGCGGTATAAAAATAGAAGGCAATTGACTGTTGCCTAGGATGTTACTAAAGTGGATGTAGGCTTTGGCTCTGGCTTTTAGTAAGGAGTGTGAGTTGTTGTACCAAAGGGATATAGCATATATTAAATGGATTAAAGAGAAAGGTTTAATAATAGCTTCTTCATGTTTTACCCATAGGGGTTGCCTGTATTCAGGTCAAAAACAATGGCTGGCGTGCCTGAACAGAAAAGTCAAGTGATGAACTTTCAAAGTTGTCCCATACCTCCCTTGTCCCATTTGTTCCTTAGTTCGTCCAAACTTAATCTTGGGATTTTCCCTTCCCATAGGAAGTTCTTAATCATACGATAGATTTCGTTGAACCATTTTGTGTTATGTTAGTAGGAAGGTTTTCCAGTATGCACAATATCTTTGTGGTTGCAATAATTTTAAATGCATTGATTTTACCTCAAAGAGTTAGTTTGTTCCATTTCTCCAGGTCCTTCGTTTCAGCCTTACAGTACTAGAATTAGTCATTCGTGTTTGCTTATCCTTAGATTTACAATCTGCATATTAGCTCTTTGTGCCTAAGCTCGCTAGCCATTGTTTCCAGCCTACTGTACCGGTACTAGTTGTTTAATTTTTTGCATCTAAGTATGTTATCTGTCTGCAGCCCAGACCTATGAGGACTAAACTGCTCATTTGTCACATCCACCTTCACTGTACTTTGCATATACCTCTTGTTTATTCTAGTTACAACCCTTCACACCATGCTGTATGCTTTTCCCTCTACAGTGCCTTTCTCTCCCTCTATCCTGGTTCCCCCCCCTCCTCCCTCAAGTATGCTCACACACTTCTCATCCCCTATCCTGCTTCTCTCTCTCTCTCTCTTCTTCTCCTCCTAAACCTCCACCTCCTCCCATTCCTTCCTCCCTCCACTCTCCCTGTCTCTCCTTCCTGTACCTCTCTATCCACCTGGACTGCTACATTCTCCTCCCTTAATGTCAAGTTCCTTCAGTGAGCCTGTCTCTTCTCTCCACTCTTCCACCTTCTGCACCCCATTCAAAAGGGTGGAAGTTTTACTCAACTCTCCTTCTCCTTCTCCTACTTCTTGCTGGCTATGTTGAGACCAACCCCAGACCCCTTTCTTTTCTTCTCCCTTGCTTTATCCAAAGGTCTCACTTTCTTCCACCTCAATGCAAGAAATCTCCTCCCCAAGCTCTGCTCCCTTAAAGTTTGGGTCTCCCAGCAACCCCCGACCTCTTGTGCATCACTAAAACCTGGCTGTCTTCAAGGGTACCTGACTCCAGCTTAGCTCTGCCTGACTTCCACCTCTTTTATCAGGACTGTGGCAAGCATGGAAGTGTCGTTGCCCTCTATGTCCATAAAACCCTTTCCTGTTCCATCACTTTGAGTGATTCACTCTCTTCTTCTCACTTGTTCCTGATAGCAAAGCTAGTCCTCCCCTCCACCCTTCCCATCTTTGCTGATGTTATCTATGCCTCCCTCAAGCTCTGCCCCTCTTCCCTGGTCAACTCTGTCATAGAAACATAGACTTTGACGGCAGCTAAGGACTGCTTGGCCCACCTAGTCTGCCCATTTTCCTACCTACAGGATAGGCTGCAGATCCTAGCTAACCAATAGCCTATTTCTTCCTACCCCCCACAAGAATTGCCTTATGTCTGTCCCATGCATTCTTGAATTCTCCCACAGTTTTAGACCGCACAGCCTCCTCAGGAAGGCTGTTCCATGCATCCACTACCCTCTCTGTGAAAAAATACGTCCTCAGATTGCCCCTGAACTGCCCCCCCATCTATAAATTGTGTCCCCTTGTTCTTGCACGTCTCTTTTTCTGAAAGATGCTACCCTCTTGGACTTTGTTGATTCCACTGAGGTACTTAAAAGTTTCTATCATGTCCCCCCTCTTCCTTCTTTCCTTAAGGGTATACATATTAAGCTCCTTTAGTCTCTCCTTGTACGGCTTCTCTTGCAGACCCTGCACCATTTTAATTGCTCTTCTCTGGACTGCCTCTATCCTGTCTATGTCCTTGCGAAGATAGGGTCTCCAGAACTGGATGCAGTACTCCAGATGGAGTCTCACCAACTGTCTGTACAGAGGGATAACAACTTCCTGTTTTCTGCTCTGATGCCTCTCCTATGCATCCCAGTATACCCCCAGCCCTCCCTACTGCCTTCTCACATTGCTTGCTAACCTTAAGGTCATCTGATATGATTACCCCCAGGTCCCTTTACTTTTCTGTTGTTGTTACTACCTCCCCACCATTGTGTAATCTTCCCCTGGGTTCTTGTATCCCAGGAGCATTATTTTGCACTTCTTTGCATTGAATCCTAGCTGCCATACTTCTGACCATTCCTCCAACCTTGCCAAGTACCTTCTCATCCTTTCCATGCCTCCTTGTGTATCAACCCTGTTGCAGATCTTTGTGTCATCTGCAAAGAGGCATACTTTTCCTTCCAGTCCCTCTGCAATGTCACTTATAAAGACATTAAAAAGGACTGGACCCAGTACTGAACCCTGCAGTACCCCACTAGTAACCCCTCTTTCTTCAGAGTGGACTCTTTTACAATTACCTTCTGTGTCCTGTTGTCCAGCCAATGTTTTACCCAGGCTACCACCCTGGGACCCATTCCCAGGCTGGTTCATTTGACTATTGATCTTTTGTGTGGGACTGTGTCAAATGCCTTGTTAAAGTCTAGGTAGGCCATGTCACAACCCCTCCCTGGTCTACTGCTTTGGTCACCCAGTCAAGAAATCTGTTAGATTCGTCTGACATGACCTTCCTGCTGTGAACCCATGCTGCCTTGGGTCCTGCCCCACTGGCCTCTAGGTACTCAACAATTCTTTCTTTCAAGTGACTCCATCACTTTCCCTACCACAGAGGTCAAACTGACAGGTCTGTAGTTTCCTGCCTCTGTCTTGGTCCCAGTTTTGTGAAGGAGATCACATCCGCCTTCCTCCAGTCCTCGGCTGCCACACCATCCTCCATGATTTATTAAAGAGTAGTCAGTGGTTCACTAGTTCCCCCCTTAATTCTTTTAGAATTCTAGGGTGAATTTCATCAGGCCCCATTGCTTTGTCCACCTTCAGTTTTAGGAGTTCTTGCAGGACCCTTTCTTCTGTGAAAGGGCTGGGATCGACTCCCTTATCAAGAGTGTTTCTCCTAATTGGATTAGGCACTTCCCCCTCCTCTTTTGTGAATACTGAGCAGAAATATTCGTTCAGTATCCCTGCTTTTTTACTGTACCCCTCTGCCCACCCACCATTCATTCTATTCAGCCTCACTATCCCTCCCTTTGTCTTTCTACGCTCTCTGATGAACCTATAAAAGGTTTTATCCCCCTTCTTAACAGAGTTGGCTATCTTTTCCTCAGTTTGGGCCTTTGCTATTCTGACTTCACTCCCTGCTTCCTTCTGCCTTAACTGGTACAGCTCTCTATCCTGCTTCTTCTGTGTTTCCTTATACTTCCTGAATGCTATCTTTTTCTCCCTGACTTTCCCAGCCACCTCTTTTGAGAACCATAGTGGCTTTTTCTTTTATTTTGATTTGTTTATTTGCTTCACACAAAGGCTTGTTGTCTCTGTGATGGCAGTTTTGATGATTCCCATTGTTGCTCCACCCCTCCTTCTAGCCTGTTTGCTAGTGCTTTTCTGAAGCACTCTCCCATCTTGCCAGAGTCAGCACTCCTGAAGTCCAGTACACTCACTTTTGTATGGCTTGACTCTGTAGCTGAGTTTAACATGAACCACACTGTTTGATGGTCACTTGTTCCCATGTGGCAACCCACTTCTAGATCTGAGATCCTCTCACTGCCCCCATTTGAGAGTATGAGGTCTAAGATTGCTCCCTCACAAGTGGATTCCAAAACTAGCTGTCTGAGGCCTGCCACCTGTAGGGCATCGAGAATGGCCCTGCTCTTGAATGTGGCTGCAGCAAATGTGCTCCAGTTAACTTCTGGCATAGTCAGGTCTCCCATCAACAGTATCTCCCCTTTCTCTGCCATCCTAAGAATGCCTTCTATCATATCCTTGTCCATTACCTCCCTCTGACATGGGGGTCTGTACACAACCCCTGTGCAGATTGTGGTGCCCTTTCCAGTCTCCAAGGTGACCCACAGTGCCTCCTCTCCTCCCTGTTTACTCTTTTGTTCAGTTGCTTTTATCCCTTCCTTTACATAGAGATCTACTCCTCCACCACTTCTCCCCTGCCTGTCTCTCCTGTGGGTTATGTACCCTGGTATGTTAACATCCCAGTCATGGTTCTCTGTGTACCATGTTTCTGTGACTGCTACGATATCCAGGCATCCCTCTTCCATCAAGGCCACCAGCTCAGGGAGCTTGTTGCCCAGACTATGGGCATTGGTACTCATTACCCTCCATTTCCTGATGGCCTTACTCCTTTTTGCCCCATCCCTGTCCTTCTTGCCTTTGTCACTTTCCCCATTTACCACTGCCCTTCTCCCTATCGCCACCTCTGTGTTGGTGTTTACCGCACTTACTACCGTGATTTTTTTTTGGGGGGCTAGGATTTCCCTGCTCCTTTCCAGTGCCTCCCCTTGGCTAGTTTAAATGCTTGCCAATGAAGCATTTAAACCTATCACCTAGGATCCTGGTTCCCCTCCTGGACAGATGCAGCCCATCATGCCAGTATAGGCTTGCATCACTCCAGGTGGACCCCCAGTCCCCAATGAAGTCAAATCCCTGAGCTCTGCACCAGTTTTTCAACCACTGATTGAATCCCATGGTGTGGAACACCCTAGCCTCTCTTATGCCATAGATGGGCAGCACCTCCGAGAAGGTTACCATGCCTGCTACCTGTCTAAGGCCCCTCCCCAATTCCATAAACTCTTCCTGCACTGCTCTAATCCCTTTCTCAGCCAGGTCATTTGTCCCTAGGTGTACAATGACATCCAGCTCTCTTCCTGTGCAGCTGCTCCGGCAATCCTGAGGATTTGCTCCCTGTCCCTCCAAGCCATGGCGCCAGGCAGGCACCTTCCTCCCTCTCCCTTCCTCCCCAGTTCTACCTTCCTAACAATGGAGTCCCCCACCAGGAGTTGTTTCCTTCCCTTGTGGGGTCCCATGCCACCCTCCTTTGGGTCTCCTTTGTGTAGGTTCCCAGCATTCTCCTTGGTCTCCACTGCAGGTGCCTCCATAGAGGAACCACACTTTGCCAGAATGGCATAGGAATTGTGGAGAGGTACAACTGGAGGATGCGCCTCTGTTCCACCACCTTCACCCTTCCTGAGCCCACTGTGGTCCAACCGCTCCTCTTTCTTGGCAATCTCTGAGGCAACGGCAGTGGCACTGGTGGTCCCTGGATGGAAGAGGAGGTTCCACAAATCCTGGCCAACTCAGTCTGGAGATGAGCAACCTTCTCCCTCAGCCCAGAGAGGTGCCTGCAGATGGGACAACACTGCATCCTCCAGAATGTCTCCTGGAAAACTGCTGCTCCACAGCCACTGCACTGCACCACTCCCATCATGTCTTATTTCTGGCCCCTTAACTGTTGTTTGGAATCCTTACTCTTTCCTCTGTTTTTTTTTTTCTTTCTCTTCACTGTCTACTTACTTTCTGCCTCTGTGCCCTTTAAGCTCCTGATTGTCCTGTTCTGAGACAAGAATATCCTATATTTCTCAGTAGACCCCTTACTTGCTCAGAGGTAGGCCTCCAGCAGCAAGAGGGGGCCTGAGAGCTACTCTTGCCCTTCTAGGATGGTGGGTCTTTGGTGGCTCTATGATCACTCACTTCCTGCTCCCAAACAGGAAGTTTCTGTTGTCAGTCAAATCCTGTGCCTGTAAAAGTAGAACTAGCTTTGGGTGTGAGGGTGGAGGGGAAGGAAGGAGGGCAATATAGTCCCAGTAGAGATGTCCAGTCACACAGCACTCCTTCCTTCTGGTGTCTTCTGCCAAGCTACTAGCAGAATCTTTCTAAGGCAGTCTTTAAATATAGCTTCCTTCTAGTTAATCCACTCCCCCTACTTACTAGATCTTTCTACAAGTAATTTAAACTGCACAGCTATCAAGCCCTTTCAATCACCTGAGATTTACACCTAGATAACTGTTCAGATAACCATTCGGTTCAGTTAACTCAGACAATCACACTAATTTTTTGTTTTGTTTGTTAGTTTGTTTTTTCACCCTAAATTAAAGGTCCAAGTACAAGAGTTCTACTTCTTTAGTCCCAGTAGAGAAGTCCAGTCATACAGCACTCCTTCCTCCTGGTGTCTTCTGCCAAGCTGCTAACAGAATCTTTCTAAGGCAGTCTTTAAATTTAGCTTCCTTCTAGCTAAGCCACTCCCCCTACTTACTAGATCTTTCTACAAGTAATTTAAACTGCACAGCTATCAAGCCCTTTCAATCACCTGAGATGTACACCTAGATAACTGTTCTGATAACCATTCAGTTCAGTTAACTCAGACAAACACCCTCTGTCACCTCTCATGCTGCCTCAGGTGAGGTCATCCTCCATTGAGACTTTAACTTAAATTGATTAGCCCTGCTTCCAAAACCTACTCTTCACAAGACTTGGTCTCTCAACCTCACCCTACTAATCAATGAACCCATCTGACTCAATCGCACTCCCTTAACCACTCCTCCTGGACTAGGTGTGCTCCTCCTATGCCCACCATATTATAGCTGCAGACATTCTTCTGGATGCCTTCAGTGACCACTACCTAACCTACTGTGTCAGAAAAGTGCATCCCCTCAATCTGCCCCAAATACCTTTGGTTTAGGATTCAACACCAATGCCCTCTAACCGACTTTGCTGTCTCTGATTGGTCTCCTGTGTACTTGGCCCTAAATAGTATTCAGCCCTTTCTCTCTTCATTGCCATTTTCACCAATTCCTGGAATACCCATGCCCCCCTTCCTTAAAAGGCCAGGGTTAAACACTCTCTCTACTCTTGAGCCACAGCTGAACTTATCAACTTGTTCAAGTACCAGGACCTTGTTTGGGCATGCTTTAAATCCTCCCAATCCCTGTTTGACCTCCAGTTTTATAGGTCACTCAGGAACAACTGAACACAGGCACTATGCACTGCTAAGGCCCATTACTTCAAGGTTAGCCTGCAATCCAATCTCAACACCACCTCTAAATTATGGAAGGTTATTCCCTCCCTAGTCAATCCTCCAACCCAGCCTGCAACCCCCTTCCTCCTGGTGGATGATTCACTGATCTCGGACCCCATTCCATTGCTACACTTTTAACAAACTATTCACATCCTGTGCTCTACCTTGTCACCCTCCTCCTGATGCCACTGTCTTACCCCCACCTCAATCACCAGAAGGCTTCCACTTCCCTCCTGTCTCCCTTCAGGAAGTCTACTTTGCCCTTATGCCACTCAGCCTGTCCCAGTCCAGCCCTGATGATTTGGATTCCAAACTCCTACAGATCTCTAACAAGCCATTGCTTTCCCTCTGTCTCACCTTTTGACCCTATATTTTCCCTCAGTGACATTCCTCAGGCCTGGGAAGTTGTTAAGGTTCTGCCTCGGCACAAAGAGGCAACTCCTCCATCCCAGGCAACTAAAGGCCAATATCATTCCTCCCCTCTCTTGCTGAACTCCAAGAATTTATTGTCTACTGTAGGCTTGCTGACTTCCTTACCTCCTCAAACATCCTTTCTCCATTCCAGTCTGGTTTTAGGAAGACCCAGTTGTAGAAGGTGTGGGATAAATGACAGACACCTGACGGTAATATTTAGTGCATAAAAACACAATAAATGTGTTTATCAATTTATTTGGAAAAACTTTGCAAAAACAAAACAAAAAAAATATATATTTACAGAAAGAAAATTGTGGGTGTTAGTCCATCACACCATTTCAACACATCAGGAAATACTTCTTCTTGAGACTCCTGTCTTTCTTCTGTATATTCAATATCCAATACTTAATTCCCAACAATACAGTGTGTAAGCTTACACACTCCCTCGGTGGTCAGAAGATACTGACCCACACACTCTTTCTTAGCCCCCTGGTGGCATATTTTATAGGAATTCCCAGGGTAACATCACAATCAGGGGATATCCCACTTAACATAAAATAGACCTTTATGTGGTCCTATCTAAGGCTATCTAGGATATTCTTTATACAAGCAAACAAGTCAGGCATTCATGTTATATTCATTCTGTGAATATATTCTAAAATATCAGTTTTAGATCATCCAAACCTTAATTAGGGGGTTTCTAACTCATTTGGAGCATAGCTCTTCCCACCTGCAGTGACCTCATCTCTCTTGATTCCTACAAAAGCAGTCATTACCTGGGCTGACCGCCCTATAGTAGGAGTTTCCCCAAATGATCAGGATTTCAGGTAAAGAAGAATAATTATTTTAAACTTTCTAATACACAGGAACACCCAGTTTGGACAGGGGAATGGCAAATGAGGGCAGCTCCCTATCTCCTTCCCTGCCAGACCAGGAGACCTGCTATTAAAGCATCTTTAATTTAAGCAAAACAAAAGCTTTTTTTACTTCTGCAACAAGCGGTTCTCTTTTATTTACATCGCCCAACCTCGGCTTGTAGCACAGCATTTATGTGCATCTTAAAGGGGCACCAATTACAATAGCACCTAGCGCTTCACTTTCTTCACAGAAGCATCAGCATTCCAGCACTGAAGCACCACATAAACAAACTGGGGGTACCTTAGGAGCAGAACCATTACTCAAACACAGAGCTCCTTATGGAAAAAGGATAAACTTTCATTGTGCAACCATAAGGGTTTTAGGATTTTTTAAAGGGACAGAAAAGTTTGTAGAGATATGCCAGTTTGGCCACCCTGACACGAAATTTAGTAAAGAAAGGAGGAAGAAAAAGATGAGAGAAAAGTAAGAAAATGAGATCTTGGAGGGGAGTTTACACATTTTTACTTCAGGACTAAATATTCATAACAGGGGCACCCTGTTACACCATTCCACCATCTTATCCCTGCTGCATGTAACTAGTGCTATCCTCTCCAGGATGGATCAGGGACACATCACTGCAGTCATCTTCATTGATCTAGCCAAAGCTTCTGACTTTGTGTCCCACCTGCTCCTACTGAACAAGCTGAACTCGGCTGGCCTGTCTGAATCCACTTTGGCCTGGTTCCAATCGTACTTTATTGTTCATCAACAGTCTGATCAAGTGGTGGAGTCTTGTCCCTCCCCAATCCTAGCAGGGGTTCCACAGGTCTCCATATTAGGTCTGATCCTTCTCTCAATTTTTCTTAAACAACCTCTGCGATGCATATATCACTTTGAGCATCCACATGTATGCAGATGCCATGGTCATCTACACTTCTGGTCCATCACCCTCAGTTGTGTAGGTCCCACTCCAGCGTGACTTCCACAACATGCTGTGCTGATTCCAAGCTAACCAGCTCAGGGTCAACACTAAGAAGACTGTGTCAATGACCTTCATCACCAGCCATAAAGTGGCAAGGCTCTTGTCTTCCTCTGCCTTCTCCACCTTGGATAGTACTCACCTTGATGCTGTCCCTGCCTTCAAATACCTTGGGGTATGGCTTGATATTAAGCTTGATTTCTCTGCCCATATTGACACCATCCACACCAAATGTCATACCTAATTCAGCACCTTGTACAGTAACAAGGACTGAATCTCCCTCCAGGTCCACCTGGAACTGGTTACTAAATGGTAATTCGGTGTTCGACAATGTGGATGTGGTGTATGGCACCGCTTCTGCCTCTTCCTTAGCCAGACTGGACACCCTCTGCAATGCCTACTGTCATTTTGCCACCAACTCTCCATCTCACACTCAACTTTGCTCTCTTTATTCATCCCTTTCCATCTTCTCACAACCTCAGTGTTACCAATCCCACTGTACCGCCTTTATCGCCAAATACTGGTTTGGCTCCCTTTCCTACTACCTCTTCTCACTCCTCTCCATGATCTCTCCTCTTTTTACTCTCTGTGCACCAGAGACTCCCAAACTTTTGCCATTTCCCCATCCTCACTCACGTGCCAGACAAGCTGTCTTCTCCTACCATCTCTCCTCCCTCTGGAAACTACTGCCCTCTCCCCTTCATCTCTCCCCATCTCTCCATGCCTTTTGACACTTACAAAGGTTTACTTCTGCTCCCCTGTACCTGTGTCCTCTTCTCTTGGACCCTTCCCACTTTCACCTCACAGCCTCCCCTGTTCCCCCTTCCTGCCTATTACCTCGCTAACTGGGCCAGCAGTGATTTTGGCTCCCAGCCTGCTCTTGAATCTGTTGGTGCACCATTTTTGATGCATTCTAGCACACATAGTTCACTGTAGTCATGTATGTTGCCATGCACTGCTCTCTCAATCATTCACATTTTGGTTTTGACTGCCTGTATATTTTGTATTTTTGTTTGCTGCACTTTGCATGTTTATAATTGCTCTTTATGTATGTGTATCTACCTCCTCTTGTTCCTTGTCCCCCTAGTTGCATCTGGAAAGGAGCTTTGGCTCATCAGTGTGCATTTCCAGATACCAAATTTTAAATTAATTCATAATATATAGGATAAAGTATAGGTGGGGTGTGTAACAAAGTTTACACACACCCAGGGGGCACTATATAAACCTTGAGGCGAAGCTTGAGGTTTTGATAGCATCTAACCCTGAGGGTGTGTGTAAACTTGAGTTTACACTCGACTATATTTATATTTATATAATTGTTGGGTTTCTCTTTTCATCTCAGCAATTATATAAAACAAAAGGTTCTGTCGCCACGGTCTGATTATGTTATAGCACGTGGTTCGCGGTCACCTTTCACTTTTATTTAAAAGTTTGTTTATTTTTTTAATTATTGTGTGGGTAGTCGATCCAGTAATCCTTGTGATACATTTACTTTTATTTAAAATTACTTATCGCCGAGTCTCAGTGGCAGTTTTGCCTCCGTGTGGGTTTACAGTTCGGGAGAAAGGGAAGGGGGACAGCAGTCGGGAAGCGAGGAATTCGAGCAGGCACATGTGTAGAGTGAGGGAAGCTGTGCACATGTTTGCCATAATAAACACTCCTTTATTACAACAAATAATGCCATGGTTTCCCTATGGGAAGAAGAGGAAGCCAGTAATTATAAATAAATTAACAATTTACAATTTATCAGTTAAGGGATCAAGGTTTATGCTGACTATTTTAGATAAATTTCTTGGAATTCTGATCCCTAGGTAGTTTATATGTGGTGCCCATCTGTTTTTACTCAAACATAGCTGTTCCACTGTTTGTCACTTTCATTTCCAGATGTGGGCATTACTTTTGATTTGGGCCTGTTAACTATGAAGCCAGAAATCTCTTTAATTCATTAAGGATGTCCATGGTGTGGTTTAGGGAAGCTGAGGTTTAGAAAGTGATAGAAGATCATCAGCGCAAGCTAATATCTTGTGTTCTTTGCCATTATATTGAATTGAAAGGCTCGCCTGCAGTTCAGTGGTAAACAGCCAGCCAGCCTACTTCCTGAACTATATATGGATAATGGATGGCAATTATGCACACCAGTATGTTGTGCCACGCGGGTACTGATTCCCAGACCTCAAGAGCTTAAGCTCAAGAGGTCTGTGGGAATCAGATCCTCGAGGTGGCACAACTCACTGTTGTGCATAGAGTTGCCCATCTGGCTATTCTATATAGTGTATGGGCATCAATGCCTAATTCTGACACTGCACTTTGCTTCCAGTGAACTGGTGGTTGGTGGGGACACTTGAGGATTGGTGGTAGGTTCAGATTACTGACACAGTGTGCTGCAGATGTTTCTGCAAGTTCAAATTTAAAAACAACAACTTCCAGCTTAATTGGATTGGGAGAATCAAGTATGTGGCAACATTCCAGTTGTTTTGCTGCAGTAGTGCTATCACTACTGCAACAGAACAACATAATGATGTCTTCTCAGCAGAACAAGCATATTCCTGGCATGGAATTCCATGCATAACAGCATTCTCCCATACACTATATAAGCGGTTCCTCCCAGCCTCCATCTGAAGCATTTTCTTTGTCAGCCGGAGGCGCTGTTGGTCTGTCTGCTCAGTTTAGGCCCTGCTGTGGCCTTGCCCCCTTCTAGTTTGTTTGTGCTCTGGACTCTGCTTGGTTTCTGCTGGATGTGTTCTGTGTTTCTCCTGCTTTGGTTAGTATTTGTTTTGCTTCCAGCTGCTGTGTGCTTCCCTGTGTACTGTTTTTCTGTTCTTCTGCATTTGTACTTTGGTTTTGTATTTTCTTTGGGGCTTCTAGTTGCCCTTAATTTGTGCTGTGTTGCTCCTTTGCTGTGCTCTGATTCCCTGTCCTCCCTACTACCTGGCATCCTTGGTTTTCCTGCATTTGTTGTCTGTTTCACTCATTCCACCATCTCTGATGCTGCTGTTTCTGTTAATTCATTGCACCTGGCCAAGGCTTCTGATCTCAGTTTGCTGCCTCTCCTGTTGCAGCTTGCTCTCAGTTCTCAGTGATAGCTCCTCTCTGATCCTGCCAGCAGCCTTGCATTCCTCTATGGTTCTTTCCTGCCTATTTACCTCAGTGTTTCTTTGCTTTGTACTTCTTTCTGTCTGCCCTCAGTTTTATCCAGCCTTTTTGGGGATTTAAATCTGCTCAGCATGTTTATGTGCACTCGGAGGGAATCAAACCTGAGTCTTCAACAATTCTATATTGCCAATGTAACCCCTAGGTGGCGCTATCCAAAGGGCTACTACCCCTGCCTGCTTGGCTAGTAGCAGGTTAAGAGGCCTGAGTTCTGAAACTGGTGCTTCCACCCAAAGATCAGGGTTGGTATTGGTCAAGCTAACCTGGGCACAGCCCTCGGATCATCTCTTTCCCCATAGTGGCCTGAACACTGCTACAATAATCACTTTCACAATAACCCTGGTACACCACACAAGTACCCACACTGTTTGCACTTTACCACCAGGGCTGTTTGCTTTGGCTCTACCTCTGGGGACCCCTGTTAAACAAGGTTATGCACAGCAAATAGCAACAGTACAGTGCTTTGAGCACAAACTGGAACCACAGTGAGATTACATGCAGAAAAGTTAGATCTGATTTATTCAGGGGACTAAGAACAAGGGAGGGGCAAAATCAGGCTAATTAAGCTTAAAGGTTATATCAATCAAGCAGTTATGCAAGTGCTTTGGTCCCCACACAGTCCACCTCTGGGTACCCAGGTGGAGAAGAGATGGCTAGCCAGAACCGATGCCGGGTTGCAGTTGGTTGGGGCCCTATGATGGAAAAACAACATGCACAGTACACAATATTTGTAATCCAGAGCCAGAGGGCTCAGTTCATAAAGGAAATGAAACAACAGGACAATCAGATGACACACTCAGATTAAGCTGTTGTTGCAGGGAGCTACTCTGGTATTTACTCACAATACCCAAGACTGAACACATGCTGGACGAAAATCGAGACTGCAGGTGGTTGATCTGGAATGCTAGGAGAATCAGGGCCCACATGAGTCGCAGAGGCGTCATTCCTGTTCAAGCGTGAAGCAGGGGGCTGATCCCCAGGCAGGTCTCTCATCAATGGCTTCTCTGTGCAGTGGGTAGTCTGGCTGGGCCAGTCTGGCAAGGCCCAGACCACATGGAGACAAATTTGGATGCAGTCCATTTTGGGGCTGGATACAGCTTCCAGCAAGCAGAACACAGTTCACACAGTGGGGGACTAACTCAAGACCCACTAACAGCTCATAGCACATTTACATGTAAGGGAATTCTACTGTACCAGGCAAAGTGCTCCCCAGTCACAATCACAAAGTCTCTGCACACACCGGGAGCTTAGGGGTAGCTGGAACTCCTGACAGGCTGATCGCATTCATCAAAATCTTCGGTCTTCTTCAGGTTGAGCCTGGCCCACTTCAGTAGCATACTTTAGTCACACAAACTTGGATTTAGTCCAAAACAATCCTCTTCTCTCCCTCTCAGGAGCAGCACATCGACATGCAGGCCAAAAACGTAGCCTTTTCAGAGTTCCTCCCATGCAAATCCACTAGGATTGCTGCTCAGAATCACTTCAGCTCCTTCTTGTTCAGCTTCAGCTTAGATCTAACTGAAAACTGCAAAGCAGCCCAGGACTTCCCAAGATTCAAAGGTTTGGTTGGCTGATTTGGCTGTCAGTCAAAGCAAAGCTCCCCTTCAGTTGCAAAAAGGCATATAAAGCTCAAACTACTGGTGTCAGTGTGGCTCAATTGGTAGCACATGCGACTTCTGGACCAGAAGGTTGTGGGTTCTCATCCCACACCGGGATTGGACTTGCACCTAAAAATCGCTGGCATCTGAGTGCGGTATTGGGGGGTGCTGTACTGCTGGGGTGTGCCGTCCTTCAGATGAGAAGTTAAACCGAGGTCCCTTCTGCCCATCCTGGTGTTGTCCTGGTGGGTGTCCAGGTGGAAGTAAAAGAACCCAGGGCACTCTTCGCAAAAAGAACAGGGAACATTCCCGGTGTCCTGGCCAACATTCCCCTTTCCATAAACCGGTTCATGCAATTATCCAGGCTGTGTGTGGGTGATGATGTGCGATATGGCCGCCACCACACATTCAGTCACTTCACTACCAGTCTAGCATTGCTTGTAAAGCGCTTTGGGATACTGTGTATGAAAAGCGCTATATAAATGCTGATTCTTCTTCTTCTTCTACAGTTCCTACAGATTTTGAATTCAGACAGCTCCTGTAGTGTGTACATTTTAGGTCCCACCAGTACTGTTTGGTCCAATTTGCAGTCCAGGACCAAGATAGTGGAGACAAACAAAACAGTCGTTGCTACAAAGAAAGCAGGTTAGACAAACTACATTATCATTATAACTCTAAATGATTTTCAGTAAATAGTTACATCTTTCAACAGAGCTCCCTCTCTGATTACTTAAGCTGCAATAAGGCAGCTCTTAAAGAAACAGTACACAGAGGCTATACAGGCTCTGGTAATCACATTTAAACTGCTAAAACGTAGGACACCAGCCTGGCAGTGAGCATTTAGGCAAGCTCAAGGAAGACTTTTTGGGAACCCCCATTTGTAGCGGTGTTACACCTTCCCTTCACTGCCTGGGAAACTCGCATCCGCGGCCAAGTCTGTGGCTCTCAGCATAACATTGAAAATGCAATATATACAAGACATTTATACCATTAGCATGCTATACAAGTACTATCTGATTCATCAATTGGCATAACATGTCACTTTACTATACATTTCAATGTACTCCACTATATCATTTGTGGCTGACAGTACAGCCTAGAGGTTAGAGGAACGAGGTATGAACGAGCTTGATACATCCAGCAGACCAGACCTGAGTTTGATTCTCACAACCTCCACTTACATACTGTGTGACTCTGAGCAAGTCACTTAACTGCCCAGTGCTCCCAGGTCACCCCTGAAAACAGGCACTTGTGCCTAGTGGTCCTTACCCGGTTACCAAAGACAGAAATAAAAAAAAAATAAAAAAACAATTTCCATTCTGACAATACATTATGCATATTTCACACAGGTAAATTGAACATTACTATACAGAATCATGTAATAACTTCTTGTACTCTAAATATGTAAGAGGGTGCCCTTCCCTATCAGCTAATCTTGGGGCTAGATGGGGCAGGGCACCATGGTGAGAGAGGCAAAACAAGTAACCTGAATGGGCCAAGCTCAATTTGGGCACTGAGCTCTGAGAGACATAAACACCTTCGGGACTAAATTGAGAGCAAATCCAGTGGCCTCCCGGGGAATTGTAACTGAAGCACACCACTGGCTTGACAGCTCGGCCAGTTTTTCTGGGGTGAACAACCACAGTCTCTGTACTTTCAGCAATGGTCTTGGAGCTTTCATCACTTGTGAGGGGTGCCTCTGCATGAAGGGGAATGTCCAAGCTGGGAGCACTGTCAGCTTCTTGCTCTGTAGTCTCTGTTTCTACAACACTTGGCTCATTTTGAAGACACTCTGGCACTGAAGGAGGTTGTCAGCACTCTCATAGTGTTCCTCAAGTTCTGGCATGTCACCAGAAAGACTCATACCATCATCCTCTCCTTCAGGCAAATCATACAGTTCCACAATACACAAAGACTCAGCATCCACCGGATCTTAGGGGTAGCTGGAACTCCTGACAAGTCGATCAAATTCAGCAAAATCTTCAGTCTTCAGGTTGAGCCTGGCCCACTTCAGTAGCTTACTTTAGTCACACAAACTTGGATTTAGTCCAAAATAATTATCTTCTCTTCCTCTCAGGAGCAGCACACCGACATGCAGGCCAAAAACTTAGCCTTTTCAGAGTTCTCCCATGCGAATCCCCTCAGGATTGCTGCTACGGAATCACTTCAGTTCCTTCTTGTTCAGCTTCCAGCTTAGATCTAACTGAAAACTGCAAGCAGCCCGGGACTTCCCCAAGATCCAAAAGGTTTGGTTGGCTGATTTGGCTGTCAGTCAAAGCAAGAGCTCCCCCTTCAGTTGTAAAAAAAAGGTGAAAAAAAGCTCCAAACTACAGTTCCTACAGATTTTGAATTCAGACAGCTCCTGTAGTGCGGCTACATTTTAGGTCCCACCAGTACTGTTTGGTCCAATTTGTAGTCTAGGACCAAGATAGTGGAGACAAACAAAACAGTCGTTGCTACAAAGAAAGCAGGTTAGACAAACTACATTATCATTATCACTCTAAATGAGTTTCAGTAAATAGTTACATCTTTCAACAGAGCTCCTCTCAGATTACTTAAGCTGCAATCAGGCAGCTCTTAAAGAGACAGTACACAGAGGCTATACAGGCTCTGGTAATCACATTTAAACTGCTAAAACGCAGGACACCAGCCTGGCAGTGAGCATTTAGGCAAGCTCAAGGAAGATTTTTTGGGAATCCCCATTTGTAGGGGGGTTACACCAACTTGCCTACAGTCCTTTTGGAGTTTTCCATCTCTTCAATATTTTATCTGCACTTAGTGGGAATTTCAGTTTGCTTAGCTATTCAGTGTTACTAGGTATGCAACAGAATCTCACCTGAGTCTCCTGCCTTTCCATGTTGCTTTCCCCATGTGAACAGCTCTTTTTGGGGTTTTTAATCTGCTCAAACATGTTTATTGGTACTCAGTGGGACTCAACACTGAGACTAAGTAAGTCTATATTACGTCCACCATATGGTTCACACCTGCTTAAATGCATTTGTACCCAGCAATTATTCTTGTTTCAGTGCATTACTGCCCATATCTACAAAGGGTTCCTTGTCATAATAGTGACTGTAGAAAGGCAACTAGTTACAACAGCACCGAATACACATCGTGAAGACTTTAGGAAAAGTATTTTCTTGAGCTGGGCTTTGCCCCCAGCTCCCCTGCTTGTGGGGAGCTTTGTCCCCACCCCCTAATTATACATTCTAATACCAGAGGGGGCCCACCTCTTGGATGGGGGGATCCAGCAGTAGTGGAAATATGTTGTGACCAGTCACTGTTCTGCAGTCGCAGTCTTCATGGGTTACCCCTACAAAGTCCCTTGCTTGTTAAGCTCAGCTCCTGCTGGGCACTATTCACTATTTGTACGCACTGCTTCATTATACGCTGGAGGTCAGTTCAGCTGTCACAGTCAACTAGTTTTAATAACTCTGCATGTGGGTCATGCTGCTTTACTGTGGCTTCTTTGTTTTGGCTATGGTGGAGGCCTGAGCGGTTGTAGTGGAGAGTCGTGGCTTCGTGTGGTTCCTTTACCTCATGTTCATATGCTGCCTTTGCCACTTAAATCCTCTGGGTATTTGTCACTTTTAATTGGCACTTATTGATGGACTGGTTGGCTAGTGTTGCATTGACTAAAGGCCCAGATAACCTAAGCTGGTTGAGCAGTTCTTTGGTAGTAGATTGGTAGGTCAAGCTACCATGGTTCTGTGTACTATTTGCTTACCAGGCCTATTGCTACAGGTGTTTACCATGCTACTCATTGCCTGTTACTCCCTGCTTTACCATGTATGACCTGTACCATTACCAAAGGTGTTTACTTTGCTGCATAGTACCTCATATTCTCCTCATTACCTTGTATAGCCTGCTCCATTGCTAGAAGAGATCAGCTGACTATGCCCATCAATTTATTGGCTCTGAGCTCGCTCTTAGCAGATGGTCTCCTACTCCGCTAGTCTGCATCCTGAGTGTGTGAAGCCTGGTGTGGCATCCTTCCTTTCTGGCCCACAGTGGGAATATCCTTACTCCAGGTGGAGCTTTAGCTGTTTGTCTGCAGTGGTGCCTCTTGATGTAGAATTTATGACTAGCTTTGAAGGGAGGATATATTGCTATCCTTTAGCTGTAGTATCAACTGCCGAGGCACCTTCAATGTATTCTCCCTCTGACTGCTCTTGGTTTGCTTGATCTAAATAGTAGATTCTTGGGTCAAGTGAGTGCCTCAGTGATCATTCTTTCCTCCTCCCACCTTTGAGGTAGACTGTTGCAGAGACTAGTGCTCACAAACCTTCACAGCATTCCCATTAGAGGGAAAGAGTGAGAGTTTCCACTAAATTGGAATGTTTTCTGCTCCTCTTGTTTGGGTTTCTAAATGGCAGTAGCAGAGCCATCGCTAAATACAACATGTCAAGCCTGGAGGGACAGCGATCTTGGCCATGGATCCCCAGAGATTTCTCCTCCAAGGGTTTTTTTTCTCTCCTCTGTGCCACAGGTCATAATACTACAGTGCAAGTCACATTAAATGTTCCACCAATGAGTTGGTTTAGCATTGTATTTCACAGTTGGCAATGCACTGGCAACTCATACTGCATTACTTTTAAATGCTTAACCAGCTCAAAAGCAATGTTTATAAAATGTTTCTGCAACTCATTTAGAATGTATCCACAGTGCTGCCCCAGTGCAATGCAGATCTGAGATTTAACTTTTAAGAAACTGTTTTTGCAGAGTTTTGTGCTAGATCAAGCAACACTTATGCAACTCAATCAGAAATGCTACAGCAACTCATTGAAGGAACAGTTTAATGTGACTTGTACTGTAATTAGTTTAGCAATATTTCCTAGCTCACTTAGGTAGGTTCCACTGTTGGATGGAGATGGATGATGGCCCTACTAGCCATTCCCACTCTCTCCTTAGGAAGCCCCTTCCTGTCATCAGCGCAAGCCATATTATTGGAGCTATCTTGCCAACTTTTGTGTCTCATTTGTTTCATTAAGCTGCCTGTTGCTGTCAGCCTGCTTCTCTACCTACTAGTCATCAATCACTACTACAATTCCTTTGGCGTTCCTTCCTAAGGTACCTTTTGCCAAGGGCTACTTCCTGTTGCACCTCTAAGGGTGGAAACCTCTTACAGGATTACTTGCTTTCAGTGCCCCTATAGGGTAGTAATTCCTACTGGAATAGAGAGTGTGAATGGCCACAAACATTGTTATACAGTTGCACAAGCATAACATTATTCTGGTTGAGAAAGCCATTGAACTGCTATATTGTTGTGGTTCTGTCTTATCACACATAATAGTGGCTATAGATCTAATACAAAGAGTAACAGCAACAGAGCAGCCTTGGGGAGGAAAACACTTGTACCCTATGAATTTGTGTGATTTAATGTTTTGTTGGTTGGGCTGTAGAATGTTCCAAAAAAGGCACCATTTTTTAAAAAAATGTGTGTGTCACTAAAATTTGTACCTTGGATAACAGATGACAGACAGGAATGGAATTTGCAGGGCATCTAGTCTGGAACCATCTAAAACCGCTAAACATTTTAGCTCTATCTGTCATCTGATGTCTGAGGGTACAAGTGAGCAAAATTACAGTGTCTTATAGAATTTAACAATGGATCCTTAATATAGTAGCGTGACTGTGCTTCCACAATGCATAGGTAGAAAACAGCTGAACAGATCAATGGATATGATATTCACCATGAGTTTTTTTGTTAGTTTATTTGGTTGGCTGGTTGGTTGTTTTTGTTGCTCTTAGAAGTTCTTTAATTGAAATCATAGGGTTATTATGTGATGTGTGGAGACCGATTGTGCTGTGCATGCCTGAGGGTGTGTGTGTGTGTGTGTGTGTGTGTGTGTGTGTGTGTGTGTGCGCGTGCGTGCGTGTGTGTGTGTGTGTGTGCTGGAGGTTGAAAGTCTTTGGGTCTGAGATTGTATAAGTGTGCATATTTGCCTGAGTGCACGTGTGTGCATGTCTTCGCATGTGTGTGTCTGTACAAAGCACCATTTACACTACCTGATCTGCACCAGTGTGAGAGGTGCAGATGAGTGCATCGGTGCAGGACAGACAGTGTAAACATGATGGGCAGAATTGCAGGCAGCTGCTCTGTGCTCGAATACGGTGCAGAGCAATTGGTGTTTTCATGGGTTCATGTACCAATACAGACACTTTTTACTGGACTATAAACTCACCACTCTGTTTGTATGGGCACAGCCCTGTGACACGCCATGACACACTGTACCATCCCTCTTCCTATTTGCTACACCTCTACATGCACCCTCCCCTTCCATACCTGGACATGCATGGAACTATAAAACAGATTATGTCTGTTAAGTGTTGGCTTCACTTGAACTTACTCTGCCAAAAGACTCCTGGTAATCAATGTGGAATGCAACCAGTCAAACAACCAACTTCTTAATATACCTTCATGGATGTTTTGTGTGCAAATACATCTTTCTGGTATGCTTTAAAAGTTTTTTCAGAAGAGATTAATCATGGCTGCTCCTCATGACATGCTGCCAGTGCCAAAACAATCCACAGGCAGCTGTGTGTAAACACCAGTCAACGGTGTTTCAAGAGGAGCGGTGGGTAAGTGGTGCAGATTGGAACTCACTAAGTGCACCTAATGGGTATATACAATTTCTGTCAGAGGTTGGGTGTCTACATCAGTTTAAGGATGTGTGTGTATGTCTGGTTCTGTCTAAAGATCTAAAGGCATGAGTGCATCTCAGTCTCTGTCAAAAAGTGAGTATAAATGTCTGATGGTGTGCATGCATGTCTGTCAGAGGGTGTGCTCTTGTCTGTCTAAGGATGTTTGTTTGTCAGTCCAGATCATTAGCCCACCTCTTGCCAGGTAACCCACCAGCCTGGAGACAGGAGGATTCCCAAAAGCACTCAGAATGCATCCCTTCCCAGCCTGCATCCAGAAAACAGGTGAGTACTTCATCTAATCTTTTTAAAGATCAGTTTAACTTATCCAGTGCCCATGTGGTGGATCTTGACATGGTGACACTGCTTAACAATGCCTCCCATGGCCCCTACTACCACAAGTGAGTACTATTACTGTGAGGTCTAATCTAAGGGGCAAACATGTTAGAGTCTGAGTAATGGATTATGTTGTTTTTAATGATCAAACAAATAAATTATGATTGATTGATTAATGGGTGGTGGAAAGCTGTGTGTGCACACAAATGTGTGTCTGTGACTGTATGCACATCCATGTGTTTACTTTTGTGTAAATATATGAGCATGTGTGTATGCACACGTGTGTGTGCGCACTTGTGTGTGTGTGTCTGTGTGTCTGTGTCAAGAGTCAACAACAGCTGCTTCTGCATTAGCTTGATGTGTAAGGTTTTATTTTTTGTGCTATTACTGTGTTATAAGTATGAGGATTATTACAACTCAATAATACTGTACAAGCAAAATACAACCCAAGCCACACATTAATTCCAGGTTAATGCAATAGCAGTTGCTTTGGCTTTGACCAGGCCTTGTTTGAAGAAGATATAGACACACAGAAAAACTTCAAGCAAGGAGACAAAATGGACAGTGTCATGTGCAAAAGCAACCTTTCCTATCAGCACATTATTTGAAAGAAGACATCTGCCCTAATATTCAAAAGATTAGTGCGGCACAGACCATGTTAGTGCCGTGCTAACCCAGAATAGTGTGATCCAACAGGGTGAGGGCCATATTCAAAGCCCCAGCTGTGCAGCATGAACCTTACAGTGTGATCACGCAGCATATACTGATGTGCCTATGAAATGAGGAATCCACAGTGCATACAGGGTGCAGTAGTATATTCAGAGGTTTTGCAGTGCTAAACAGCCTCCATCTCAAAGCTGTTTAATGTTGCCAAATTATGGCCCTTATCCATGTGTACAGTGGTGCATGACCTTCCCCCTTGCCGGCCGGGTGCTGGGCAGTTGACTAACAGTAGAAACCATTAGTCCAAGGCAGCATCACCCAGCCACCTGATCACCACTCCTGGCAAGCTGTATCATGTAAACCCACCCTGTGAGTGGAGAGGGCCTCCCACCCCACCCTGATTGCTGCTCTTAGCATGCTGTATCATGTAAACCCACCCCACTGGTGGATAGTATAGCCCCATCCCCCAATTGCCAGCTCCTAAATGTTCAGTGGACCCCTTCGGTCACATCACCTCAGGATTTACCAGCTCATGCGCCCATGCCCCCACATACTGATGCCACTACACTGCATTGGGACAGTGAATAGGACAATGAATGGTACAGCCCTCCACTCACCTCCTGAGCTGGTTGCCATCTGAATGACAGGGAGTGATCATGCACCTACTGTAAAAACAGCTGTTTCTACAGTAGGCATATGATTGCTCCTTGTCACTCAGATGGTGACAAACTGAAGTGGCGAGCAGAGAGCTGTGCCAGTCACCATCCCACTGATGTATAGTGGTGTCAGTGTGTGGGGTTAAGGGGCGGTGTAAGATGGAGGGTCTTGAGCAGATGGGATGGGAGGGAGGGTTCATTGAACATTTGGGGGACAGTGATGGGGTGCACTATTGACCAATGGGATAAGTTTACATGATACAGCTCACCTGGAGAGATGATTGAGGAGTCAGTATCTATCGATGAGTTGGGTTTACGTGATACAGCTGTCCAGGAGCAGTGATCGGGGTATGGGGGATCACTATCAACCAGCTGGGTGAATTTACATGATACAGCTCACACGAACTGGTAGTCAGGGAGATCTGCAACATTCTGCATACAGCAACGTGATGGTAATGTGCAGCATGGTAATGAGCCCATAATGGGCATGCAAATGGCCCTTAGCACTTTGCATTTCCAATTGATTCATTAGCATGTCTGGGCTGAATATAGCTCACAGGAGTGCTGTTGCTATCCCATTTGGGATGGACTTTCTCCACCGAGCTCCTCCTGCAGGCCATATTCTGTAGGGGTCTGTGTCATTACAGGGCATAATCACTATGTGCTGTACTGCCACAGCCCCATATTCAGAGAGTTAGCGGAGCACACTACGAGTCTGACTATTTCCCCCGAGTCAGCCATGCAAAGTGCTGCAGGATGTGTGGTGCACACAGCTGGCTCTGAATATGGGGCCACCGTACTCAATAAATCTGACATGTGAACACACTGATCATGGTAGGCAGTCTAGAGTTTGGCCAAACACAGTTTGTCGATTTGCATGGTGCTGTATGGTATTACCTGCATTGCACAGCTCCTGTACTTTAGCGCTCTTTTCTTGCAAAACTGCATCAGCATTCAGCATCTTAGAGAATCTTAAGTTTGTTTGTACTAAGGACTGTTGGTATTACATTATGAATTTGAACAAGTGACTGTTCAGGCTCCATATGTGCCCAGAATCCAGAAAATATGTGCACTCCAACTAGGGGCCACTAATCCTCAAAAAATAACTCCAGCACAGTACAACAGTGATACTAAATGCTGT
The DNA here is from genome assembly GCA_016271365.2 of Neoceratodus forsteri. Classification (NCBI taxonomy): domain Eukaryota; kingdom Metazoa; phylum Chordata; order Ceratodontiformes; family Ceratodontidae; genus Neoceratodus; species Neoceratodus forsteri. The sequence continues at coordinate 298,032,435 of JADMNL010000022.1, forward strand.
CTTGCTCTATGGGGCCATCAAACCCCATATGTACTGTGCACCCAGTCCTGCACCATTGTGTGTGTGCACTCTCTCTGAACTCCTCCATAAGTTCCCACCAGCTGTATGCAGGGGAACAACCTGTGTAAGAATACCATAGCTCAGCTACATCTTTACAACTTTTCTCTGTCTGGGTTATGTACTTAATATATTTGATCATCATTAGTTATATGATTGCAATAAAAAAATTTTAGAACCATTTCTAAAAGGTTTGTGAGTGCCACTGTTCTTTACTGCATTATCAGTATTGTGGTTTTACTTAGGACAGTGACACATTTCTTTAAGACACGTCAAATCCATGTAACTATTACCAGTAAGACTGGGCAAAATGTTTGTCTACCAATGAATTCCACAAAAATTAATATTTTGTTGGCATTTGTAGAATTTCGTTAAAATTGGTAGAAATGTTTACACATATTTTCACTACCCAAAAAATGTTTTGTGGGGTTTTTCTTTATTCATGTAAAAATAAATGACAGAAACAATTAGTGAGAAACAAAATAACTATTGTACTTTTTTTAATGTCTTTTTTCACCTTTTCACTTTTCTTTTCATATGGTAGAGAATTTTGAGAAATGCAAAACTGTGAACATGTTTTGCCCTGCATTTCACAAATTGGGAAGCTAGCTATCTTGCCAGCCCTAATAAATAGTAACTTTCATTATTTCCCTAATAATATAAATACATCACGAAGACATTTACCTATTACATTTCTACAGTTCTTAGTGGGCCTTAAATTGAATCTGTATGAGGAAAACTATATACATTGTAAGTAAACATCTTGTTGTCTATGCTGGATTATTCATCACTGTTTGGGACAGGGACTGTTTAGCTGGGACAAGATTTATTACTCCTTTCACTCAGTGCTTGTCATATACTTTGATATTCCTCCAACTTGGTCCACACTAGAAACCAAGCCAGAAAAAAACAAAACGAGTTGATAAAGCTATGAGGTTAGGACATGTGCCATTTATAGTAGACATATGCTGGATTTCATTTTACAGTGCAGTAATTCTTGGCCCTTTTTCTTAAAGGCATCTACTGTATGCTCCATGAAACTGTACCTCAAAAATATCAAGTCTTTTCACAAAACATATGAGGTTAATTTTCAGAAAGCAACTTAAAGATCAGTGAGAACAAAAAACAATTCTTACTAGTTTCACCTTAAGTGTGTATTTCCAATCAATCATTTTATAAATATAAGAAGCATTGAAACATACCATTGTGTTATTTTTTTTTTCATGTAAAGCCATAAAACTCTTTTGATTATAAGAGGCAGTGTGATGTCAGTTTAGTTACAGCTCACTTTTCCGACTGCTAGAAAGAAGCAGATTGTACCCCTCGGTGTACAGAAAATTGACGATCATATGGCACAGATTATCTTTTTTGTTAAAGTATTAAAGGATGAAAGTTGAAATAATTAGTCAGATTACATCACTGAAGGCTATGGGTCTGATAGCTCAAGAAAGAACAGCAGTGAAAATATTACAAACACAAGTCAGCCTCCTTAACTCGACTGTCAATATATGCATTGGTCTACTGCACCTCTATAAGCACTGTCTCCTCCTGATGCCCTGCCACTGGCAATCTCCTCTTCCATCTTGTCCCTAATCAACTATGGAATTCTGCTCTATGGTACAGCTGACAACACAGCTCTCAATAGGATCAGGATTTCCCCGAATATGGCCTGTTAACTGGCCTCTGGCTGTGACCAACTGACCCACACCTACAGTCTTTACATCCTTACTAACTGGCTTAACTTTGATGGGCAACTGAGATACCAAACCTGCCTCTTTGCAAAAAAAATCTTGGTTGGCCTTACCCCCCCAAGTCTCTCACCTCTAGTTCGACCCACTCAAGTCATCAAGCACACTTGTAGCTCCAAGAAATCCCCCTACCACATCTCACACTGCAAGATGTCCTTGGGCCAAAGAACCTTTCATTACAGGGCTCCTCTCTGGTTCAACACACTTCTCAAAACCTTACTCTCTGAAACCAAACTTGCCCATTTCAAATCCCTCCTTAGGGAACACATCTGACAGGAAGTTACCTGTGACTGCTACTAACTTCCCCCTTCCCTCCCACTTGGTTAGGCCCCCATGACAAAGGACTTTTGCCCCTATGCTAGTCCTGCTCAGTTAACCTGTATATATAGTTTCAGACTTCAAAGGCCTATGCTATGTTTCCTCTAGTGGCCTTTGATTACTCTACTCTGTTCATGATTTCCTGTTGACAACGTAATATACTGATTACCTAGTATCTCTGTCTTGTAATCACTGTATGCCTTGTTAATCGCTTTGTTTACCACTATTTGTCTTTGTTTATCTATGATTGTATTACTGTTTCACTCTGACGTGGAGTCTTTGTAAAGACGTCTTTGACTCAAAGGGTTATAATTCCGATATGTTCAATAAATAAATAAATAAACACCGCTACACCATTACAAATTTTAACGTTTCCATTTTCACAAAACAACATTTTATCACTAATACACAAGTAACAAATTCATTCTGGGGGCATCTGACAGCCTAGTAGATAGCACCATTGTTTGCCAAGCTGAGAACCTGGATTCTTTTCCTACACCCAGGATCCTAATCAGGTTGGCAGGACACAGTCCCCAATAGATACAAAAAGCCTCTGAGCAGGTTAGCACCTGTCGCTGCATGGTCATGGTGGTCCAGGAGGAGGTAATCATGCTGGAAAAATCCTTCGCTCAATGCTGATCCCCAGATATTTAAAGTGATTTAAGGAAGTTCCCCAAATGCCTTTTCACATAGTATGTCATTGCCAGCCATGTTTCAGATATTGATGTTGTAATTTATTTTGTAAAAAAATCTGTCATAGTCAGTTCTGTTGATGTTTTATCAGCACTTTTTTTCTGCCTGTCCTCCAGTTTTCTCTGTGTGGCCACCCCTCCCAAAATGACATCATGCAAGGGAGCTGTCATTGTTTTACAAACAACACCAAGGATGTCTGGGTAAATTATAAAGGTAATTTAAATGCTAGTTACTCAGAGGTGCAGTCCCTTATTTTGGTGGTGGTGACTGCACCTAATATGTAGATGTACATAACAAGACAATTTGGGTACAATAAGAAGTTGTTTTCCCAGTTCCGTTACTGTGAGGTGCAGTCCCATATCTCTGTAGTGGCTTCAACAATACAAGCTCTCCTATGTTATTTTTCCAAACAAGGCATTGTGCATATAGTATCTTGCTGACAAGAGTTCTTTACTGAGAGTTGTAGTCTCCTAAGTCGGTAGTGTAGATGTCAGCAATACCAAGACTGACCAACAGAGGTCTCTGTTTCAAAGCAGTGCTTATAAACTTTGTTTCTCTTGTATGACGTCACGCTTTTGCAGACTGAGAAAATGGGCCAGAGCTATGCAAATGAAATGGAGCAGTGAAATAAAAGGATTTTTCTTTTCATGGAAAACAGTACTTTCTGGCAGTTTGAATGGGAGGAGACTGATTCACAACTCCTACAGGTTACTATGCCCATTTACAATGGCAACCTTCCATAAATCACTTTCAATGTAGGACACACCTTATTGGAATCTGAAGAAACAACAGCATCTGGGCCCTTAGCAAAGGAATATAAAACTCTGGTATTGCCTGTGTACCCAGATGAGAAAGTACCCACTGACTGTGGCCACAGCATATGGGGCAGATGAACAAGGGCTGGAGCAACATGACCTTTGGCCCTGATGGAGGGGAGTATTGGGTGAAGGACAAAGAGAAAAAACATATGAGGATGAAACAGGGAAAAGAGAATTAGAAATTAAATTAATTTTGATGATCTACCTATATTTTCCACATTTCTTCTGCAACAAACAATCTCTACCTGTCATCTAATTAGGCAGCAAGTCTTATATTAGATATAATGTAGTTACATGGTATTTTATATGAAATTCTGCTGTTTAATGGGAACATACACCTGTCTGTGGTTAGTGCATTTATGTAGCATCACAGTACTGTAGCATATACTCAAAATTAAAATTGCACTACACACTGTGAGTCACAAAGCATTTGACAGATTCAACCATGTTTCCTGTCTGGCACACAAGCAGTGGTGCTTTGACTTACAGTATGCTGATGATGCTTCAGTATGTATGCCTACACACACACACATACACATATGCTGTCCTTAACCGCTTCATCTACTGTAACTGGAGAGTTAATTTTATATTGATTTCCACAAATTCATCAACCAACATATGGCAGATTTCCCTTAGGGAAAGTGTTATTTCTGGCCCCTTCTTATGGTGAGACAACTAGGTTTCCAGTCTGTTCTACTCCCACTACTGACAATATATGTGTGGTGAGAGCAGAACTATAGGCATTGCTTACACATAATATAAACAGCCATTTTAATTTCTGGGTACGTGACAAATGGAAATGCTACTGTGATGATGCATACCAACACTTACGTCAAACAGGTGTTTACTAAACAGTTGCTAACTCCTATTTTTAACTGCCCTGTCCCCGCTAACAATATACTGAAAATGTGAGTGTACTGTGACTATTACGACACATTTTTAGTTGCCATATATGTACTAAGTGTTGTATGAAATGTACACAACAGTAGGTATGTGTGTGTAAAAGTGGCAAGAATGCTGTCTTAGTCATATGTGGAAAGGTGTATAATCATGGCGGCATTGTAATCAGGCAGACTACCTACAATCGAATTACAGCACTATGCAAGTGTGTAAATATTTTCTAATCTGTGTGATTAGCTTTGTGGCAGGTGGCAATATGTAAAGGAACTGCTAGAATATACATTCACTGTCATTTAATATTATAAAATAGGTGAAGGAATCCTGGGGATCGGATTTGCCAAGAACATTATGTGACTGTGTGGCTCTCGCAGTACAACTGGACACATCAGATCTCATAGCAGATATGTCATTAAATATATTATTATTTTTTAAGTTTTATGACAGTTTTTTATAAGAGGAATGGCACATAGATAGATAGATAGATAGATAGATAGATAGATAGATAGATAGATAGATAGACAGATAGACAGACAGACAGACAGCTAGATAGGTATTTTATTTATGAAGCACCCAACTCCTGGGACACTGGGAGCTATACAATAAAAGCAATAATACAAAATACAAATATCTAAATCAAGTAAAAACACACACATATAAAAGCATTATAAATACAGTCAGTATATAAACCATCTATCTACAGTTCATAGCAGCATCAATCAATAAAAGCTAGTTGTAACAGGTATGTTTTTAACCCCCTTTTAAAGGCTACCACCGAGGAAGCCTCCCTCAAATAATCTGGTAAGGAGTTCCACAGGTTTGGCACAGCCAATGCAAATGCTCTATCTCCTGAATGCCACAGCCTATCCCTGGGAACTCCAAGGAGGCCTCCTTTAGCAGAATGGAGTGCCCGGGCTGGACAGTAAGGGACAACGAGATCTTACAGATAGACAGGACCCCCTTCATGCAGGGTCTTATAGGAAAGAAGCCCTATCTTGAAGACAATCCTCCACCTGACCAGCAGCCATTGCAGTCTGTGGAGGGCCAGGGTAATATGCTCACATCTCCTTACCCCAGTCAGAAGTCTTACCACCGTGTTCTGCACCAGCTGCAGCCTGTGGAGGTTGCCTCCAGATAACTCGAGGTATAGGGCATTACAGTAATCCAGCCTGGAAGTGATGAAAGCATGCACCAGTGTGGGCAGGTCCTCAGGGGGGATCAGGGCTCAGATTTGGGTGATGTTCTTAAGATGATAAAATCCACTTTTGACCATGGCCAACACCTGAGCATCAAGTGTCAAGCCGTCATCTAGGATCACACCCAAATCCTTCACCTGTCTAGAGGGATATGGGGAACACCCCAACACTAGGTTAGGGACAACCCCCATCCCCCCTTCCTCCACAATGACCTGGCTCCATCACCAATACCTCAGTCTTGTCTGGGTTGAGCCTAAGTCAGTTGTGAGCCAACCACAAATGGATTTTTTTGAGGCAGCTGTTAAATACAGAGTTTGACACCTGAGCATCAGGTGCACATGACAGGTACAGCTGGGTATCATCTACAAAGCAGTGAAAACCCAGCCTGTACACCTGTTAATGTCCCCCAAAGGCAGCATGTACACCATGAACCATAAGGGCAAAAAGACTGAGCCCTGCAGGACCCCACAGCTCAGAGGCTTCAGGATAGATGAGACAAGTCCCATTTTTAGCCTCTACACTCTGTCTGTCAGGTATGACCTGAACCAGTAGATGACATTACCGGACAGACCATACCAGAACTGCAGGTGACCAAGCAGCACCTCATGGTCCACAGTGTCAAACACTGCAGAGAGGTCCAGGAGAACCAAGATGGTACGGGTTCTCCTGTCCCTCGCTGTCAAAAGATCATTAAGCACCCTTACCAGGGCAGTCTCTGTACTATGCCCCACCCAGAACCCAGACTGGAAAGGCTCATAGGTAGAAGAAGATGCGAGATGTCTCTCAAGCTGAATGGCCACCACCTTCTCTATAATCTTCCCTAGAAACAGGAGGTTTGAGACGTCCTGTAGTTGCTGAGGCAGTCCAGGTCCAAGAGGGCTTCTTTAAAAGGGTATAACCAGAGCCTCTTTCAAGCACACTGGGAATACTCTGCTCCTCAAGGAACTCCAGACAACCTCAGCAACCACAGGTCCCATCAGGTCCGAACATCCAACCAAAAGGTGGGTCTGACCTGGGTCCAGATCACAATGTGTAGGCCGCAGCTTTGAGATTATCCCTATCACCTTCTCCACCCCAACCAGCTCAAACTCATCCCAGACAGGAGGAATGTTTTGGCACAACTCAGGCTGGACACTGCATCTCTTTCAAGATATACTTGAGGAGACCTCAGCCCTGATAGAGGACACCTTGTTGGTGAAGAACAGAGCCAACTCCTCATACCTAGTGCTAGAACCTGCTCCTCCAGCACAGAGACAGATAGGATAAAGCCTGTCTACTATCTGGAAGAGCTGAGCATGTCTGATCCTCATTGCAGCAATCTCCCTAGACAGAAACTCCACCTTCTTTCAAAAGATTGCCCCTGATAGTCAGCATAATGTGACCTCAGGGCCAAATTGTCCCTACATCCAGCCAGATCTCCTCCAGTGTCTCTCTAACCTCCACCCCTTAGTCTTTAAACTCAGAGATCCTCATCATACCAAGGAGGTCTCCAGTGAGTAGGCAAGGGTGGACATGAATGGGTGTGATTGATTCAAAGGCCACAATCACAGCCCCACTATAAGCTGCCACCATACCTCTCGACCTTTCTTCCCTGAAATGTGTGACAAGATGTGTGACAAATAACCAAAATGTGTGACATATCATCAAACTTGGCGCTTGCAAGGTCGGAACACTATTGCTGTCAGTGCACTAATGTTAATAATGTTTGCTGATAACAGAGCATAGTAGATACTTATGAATTTCTGCTTAAAGTCTCAGTGGGAAATGTGAAATATCCCCTTCTTCATGTGGAGCAGAGGATTCTGAGGGTAAAATGATGACATACTCGTAATGTGTGACAGTTGAGAGGTATGGCTGCCACTGCTTCCTCCGGCCCAATCACACAAGGTGCCCCAACACTTAATAGGTCCAGCTCTGCCGACAGTCCCATAGAGGAAACCCCTCTTAACGAGCGGTACAGGACCATCTCCACAGGGGCAGAAGCATTGGGGGGGGGGCCCTGAACATGAACCCCATGGTGCTGTGATCCAACCAAACCACTGGATCAATACAGAGGACAGTAATATTTAAACCTGCTGAAAAAACTAACTCCAATGTGAGGCCACCCAAGTGCATTGTTGATATTACATTTTGTGTCAGGCCCTATGCTCATAAGGAGATCGCTTCCAAAGTTTGAGAGCCAGCCATCAACCCAAGCATTGAAATCCCCCAGAATCAACCACCTGGGGGACTCCAACACCAGGCCAGCAATGAGCTCCTCGATCTCCCTCAAAAAGTCCCCATCTATTCCCTGGGGACTCCCTGGTCACATTGTTCAAGATATATGGATGTCTTCTGATGGAAAGCACTCAACTGTGTCTTGTACTTAGAAATACACAGCAAGTATCTGTATATTTCAGCTCTACCAGACACCCTAGTGTGTTTATTCCTTACATATACACCCCTTGAGATGTGCAAAATGTAACAGGTGCAGAAATTAATGTAGTAGTCCCCCATACAGTCACATATGTCATGACACAGATAGTCTTAACACTATATATTAGAATACCCATGTACAGGCCTAGAGAGTTCTTACCTGCTTGTGGTTACAGACGTGTACCTTTGCTGTTGAGCTCCACCTTTATCAACACAAACATACTCTGACCACTGCAGCAGCTTTCAACTCACTAATTAACCTTACATGCTTTCACATCAAAGAACATAGCACTTCCAGGTAATTTACAAACACCATCAACAAGTCAGCTATACATACTTTACACAAAAAATAGTAAAGACATACAACATTACTTAATCATCATACATTTCCTCAGAGAATGCATCACACATGATTTAGTAATCTGACCATTACGTCACAAATACATTAAGGCCTCATTACAAATGTCACACCTTCTTTAAGACAGCTGAATTGCAACTAATCTGTAATTTCTATGTAATTCCTTGCTTATATTCTATTGCAATTTAACTGCATGGCAACTGGCACCACTGTGACAACCTAGTGTGACAAACTTAATAGACAGAAACTTTTATTGTGCTGCTCTCATAGAACAACTACAGGTTAACCTTCAAAATTGTTACATGCAGAGATAGGAGTAAGGCAACCTGCTGACATAATTTGTTGATGTAAAAAAAATGTTTCATTTTTCAGTTAATCTTTTATTAGTACATTTCTTTATTAATGCAACTTTAGTGCATGCATAGGTAATGCAATAACATGCACTGTACATGCTGTAGTAACACACAGGCAGATACCAAGATCAAATGCAAGCCATAGTGCAAGAGACAAGGTAATACACGCATCCACTTAGTTATGCATATTAAAATTAAAGTACCTATCTAGTACACCAAGCATTGATACCATATCCTGAAAAGCCTGCAAAACCAGTAACAAAACAGAAATACAACTATATATGCTAAACTCATAGAGGTGAACAGAACAGAAGGGCATTAGGTTCCCTAGAGTTTAGCATGAACTATTTATTTTCAAATGGAGCATCCACAATTTTAGTGACTGGCCAGCATACAGGCAGACATTTCAAGTGGTTTCACACTGACTGCCTCCAGACTGTGCACTTGAAGAGCATTAACTCTGTGCAGTGTGATGTGTTCATGTCCCTTGTAATGTAGTTGTCTATATAGAGAGCATTTGGGCTCATAAACTGTATCATGCCCTCAGCTGATCTTGCTAAGTTTAAGCCAAGCATCCATATTTTATTTATTTAGTTTTGTTGACCAGGTAGGTGCACTAGACAGAAAATGTCTTTTCTTCAGGCACAACCCGGGAAGTTACAATTGAGGAGATGAGCACAAATCAAACAAAATACATAGAGGAAACACAATATTTACAACGGTATGAAACATGACAGAGCAAAAGCATCATATCATAGTATACACAAAGGTACAGTGTTTAAAAAGTAAGGAATTACAACATTTAGAACAGAATTGTAAATAATAAAGGAATAATAATCAGATGTCATATTACTACGAGATACTCCAAGGTGAACCACAGAAGCATGGTCCACAGATGTCTATCACCTCCTAGAAGAGCAACTACACTTATTAAAAATAAGTAGTTGCCCACAGAAGGCATGTCAAAAGCCCCTAGAAGAAGAGCTAGCACGAACATCATTAGGGATATTATTACTTAACCAAGGTACAAAGTTTTGAAATGCAGCAGCCCCCAGATTAGTCCTCAGTTTGGGCACTGTAAGTAAGTCAAGGTTCATGGATCGTAAGGGGAAAGGATAGTCCTGTTGTTGAAGCAGTGCAGCTAGGTGCTGAGGCTGTTGATTTTTTGGAATATTGTTGACTGTGCCACCTGTAGCTAAGTCATGCAGTGCACTTGGAGGGAGCCACCCCGGCCCCTCATAAAGGGTGCAATGATGAACAAGTCTATTTGTTGCAAGAACAAACCAGCATATGTTATTGTATGTGACTTCACACTTCCTTAAGGCCAGCTTTGAAGCTGAAGCTGAATAAACAGCAACATTGTGCAGTAGTTTATTTATTTAATTATGTATGTGTTTACCAGGCAACTACACTGATCCCAGGTACCATTTTCAGGCATGACCTGGGCCATAGAGATGGCACATAGGTAATACAGTTTGGAAAATATAGTTTCACGGGTACAATGGTACAGAAGTAGGACAAGGAATACAAAACGCATGTGCAAGTACAGCTTACATTACAGAGAACATTACAGAGTGGTAAAATACAACACATGGCAATCTAACAGCAGGGATATTCAGTGCAGTACAGCAGGATCAAATAATCGCATATGTATCAGCAATTGAGAGTGAGGAGTTCACATCAAGAAATGTGAAGCACAACATGTCACCCAGAGGGGCAGGTACACATGGCACAGACCATCAAGGTAGTGTTATAGTGTGTCTTGATTGCTAGGAGTGAGTCTAGAGAGAGAAGGGGGGCAGGTAGTCTGTTCCACAGTCTGGAGGCTACAGAAGAGAAAGCTTTACTCCCCAGGCAAGTAGATATCCATGGAACCACTAAGGGAGGAACACTAGAGGTCTGAAGGTTATATGGGCAAATATTTAGTTTGATCAAGGAAGAAGAGGGGACTAGGCCACCATTTCTGATAGCATTATCTATGGTGCAGCCGAGGAAGTAGCTGTTTCTGGCATGGGGGGAGCCAGCCTAGGGTCTGGTAAAGGTAGCAATGGTGCGTGGAGTAGGGTGCCCTTAACATAACTCTACAAATATTATTGTAGGCAGTAGTTAGCCTTGTGAGAAGTTGGTAGGAGGTATGAGTGTAGTCCATAAGAGGAAGGAGGTTGCTTGAGCTATGGCACCTTGGCCCAGGATCAAGTAGTGCCTTAGACAGAAACCCACCACTAGTTTTGGATTTATCTTCTGCAAGGTGTTATTGATGTGTAAGGAGAAAGTCAAGAAGGGTCAAGGGTAACACCAAGGTATTTGAAGAAGGGTACGATTTCAAGGATGTAGCCATCTGGAGATAGGACTGCCAGGGTAGATTGAGTATTTGTCAGTTTAGTAATCTTGGGTTTGGATTCCAGGAGCATTGCCTTTGTCTTGTTTGTGTTTACCAGGAGTCTGTGCTCCCAGAAACCAGTCATAGGCCACCCATAGTTTTGGGTTACAGAGGAGGATAGGCTAGTCAATGACTTGGTGCTGTGGAACAACACTAGGTCATCCATGTACAGAATGGCCTTGCAAGAATGGTTATCTGTAGGTAGGAAGTTAATAAAAAGTGAGAAGAGGAGCTGTCCCAGGATAGACCCCTGGGGGACACCAGTAGTTACAGCCTTAGCCACTGATGTAGCTCCCCCAATGCCAGCCATTTGGGATTGGCCAGAGAGGTAACTCTGGAACCAAGTAGCCATCTCCGCTGTGCAACCAAGGATCCTTAACCCACCAAGGAGCAAACTGTGGTCAACCAGGTCAAAAGCCTTGGTCAGGTCAATGAAGACAGTGCCTTTGAGGTTGCTTATATCCTTTTCTAAGCACATGGTTTGTGAAATGGGCCTTGGCATATGAAGTACTATGATACTTCCTGAACTCATGCTGGTATGGGCAAAGTAGATTATATTTGTTGACATATTCTGAGAGTTGGTGATGGACTACGTTTTTGAGGAGTTTACTCAGGTGTGGCAGTAAAGAGATAGGCCTATAATTATCCATGGACAGAGGTCCAGCTCCAGCTCCAAAGGACCAGCTTTGAAAATGGGGTTCACCTTGGTATTTTTCAATATACTTTGTCTAGGCAACCAAATCCAAGTGTCCCCCAAAATCTAACTTTCAGAGATTTCACCTGCTCTGAAAGTTAGATTTTGGGGGACGCTTGGATTTGGTTGCCTAAACAAAGTATTTTGGGGACGGATCGCTGATGGTATCTGATAGGATACCAGCTTGAAGGAGTCTGTCTTCTCTATTTAGGAAGCAGTATGCCGCTCATGACAGATAAACATGCATGTAAGGTGAGATTTTGTCTAATTCTATAGGCCAAGCCCAGTGTAAAATTGAGAGCTTTACAGGTCTTATATACATGTACTTGAAAATCAAGAGAAGGATCCAGGATAACACCAAGGTAGACAAAGGACTGCACAGCCTCAACCATGGTACCATCATTACAAGTGATTTGGATGGGGTCTGACAATTTCTTAGTGGGGGGGGGCCAAAAGCTCAGATTGTGTTTTTGAGATATTTAAGTGCAATGTTGTTTTGTAGTAGCCAGGTTTGCACTGCCTGTATGATATGGGAGAGCATGCTATTTATTTTATGAATATCAGTGGAGCAGGCAACAAGTGCTAAGTTATCTGCATAACTTATTGGCATACTGTAAGTAAAGAACTCTTGCAACTTGCTGATATGCAAAGAGAAAAGAAGCAGCCCCAGAACAGAGCCTTGGGGAACCCCAACTACAGATGGTACAGGTTCTGATAGCGACGTACCCAATTTTTCCAGTTGCTGTCTATGCTGAAGATAGTTATTGAAGCAAATAAGGGCAGGCGCTGCCAGACCTAGATCTTTCAGTTTAGTATTCAACAGTGTGTGGTCAATAAGGTCGAAGGCCTTGGTTAGAGATATGAACACATTGCCAATGTAATCACCTCTATCCATTGCAGTGGCAACATGATTGGTGTGTGACAGTAATGTAGTGGAGCTGCTGTGACCACTCCTAAAACCATGTTGATGTGGAGATAGCCGTTTATGTCTAATCAGATAATTTGTAAGCTGGACAGCAACCAGTTTTTCTAGGATTTTATTTAGAACTGGTAAGGTCTATAGTTATGCAGGATTTTGGGGTCCCCTTTCTTAAGAACAGGTATAATTTGGGACAGCTTCCAGGCAGAAGGAACTATGCCATTCATTTGGGACAGGTTGAATAATCTGTTTACCACAGGTGCAATTTCCACTACTGCTAACTGGAGCAGTTTAGGCTCAAGACCATCTGAACCTGCTGATTTAGATACAGGGATTTGATTCAGTAATTTACATACTCAGACACTTAAACCACTCGAAGATAGAAAGGACAGGGTTCATCCTGCGTATCTGCTGTGCAGGCAGTTGATTTACCAGGGAGGAGTTCTTTACTGGGAAGGAACCCATGTACATCGAAGATCACTAAACTGTATATTAAAAGCATTGTCAATGGTAGAAAGGTCATTGCAATTTATGCCATTTATGACCATGTCAAGGGGCATGGAATTGCTATTCTGTCCCAGAAGGTGTTTTATTTGTTTCAATAATGTTGAGGGGTTCCCATAGTGGCAGAGGGATTTTTATGGTAGGTGCTCTTGTTTATCTTTGTACTGCTTTTTACATTCAGACCAAAGATGCCTATATTTTACCCAGTCAGTGGCACTTCAGGTGCCTTAAACTTTACCAGAGTTTGTCCTGATATTTTAGCAATGCTAGCAAATTATGATCAAGCCACTTGTTGGCAAAATCCTAATTCTTCTAGTGGTGATTGGTACATTTGTCCTGCAGTTCCTGAAAGACCTTACTAAAATAGGTGGCTGCATCACTGACATTGTCAGTGGTCCAGAGATAAGACTAGTCCATCTGTGCTAGAGCAGCCTTAAAAGCTGCATCATCTAATTTAGAAAAGTCATGGAAGTTAATCAGCCTTGGGGGGGGAACAGGAATTAGGCCCTCCACAAACCGTAGGGGTATCCCATAATATGGACTAGTCAAACTGAGCAAGTCAAATTGAGTGACTCAGTTTGAGCACCTGCTGGAATAGCGAGTGTGATACAATGGTGAGCGACACTAAATAGCGAGTGTGTGAAAATAGTGAGTCACTAAATAGTGAGGGTGGAAAATAGCTAGAGGAAGAACCAGCTACATCACACAACAGGTGCACCAATTGGGAACAGTGTGTGTTCTCTGAGTTTGTTATAATAATTTAGTTGAGGGTGCAGGGAGCAAAACCCCACGCAAGCATGCAGTTTCCATTGTTGCCATCTGTGCTGGGGTTTCTTTGGTCTGTTCCAGGTGTGATGTGGTGCCTCGAATTCCCATGTTTTTGTGGTGGCATGCCATTTGCCCTTTTTTTTTTTTTTCATTTGAGTGTCACTATTTTGACACTCGGTGATTTTGTCTTGGGCTATTTTGGGCTTCAGTGCTTTGCTTTAGCTTATATGCTCTTTGCTACTTAATTGTCACTAATATCACATAGAACCAACAGTAGGTGGGGAATGATCACTGAACTAGTCAGGAAAAATGCTAGAGAGGGAGAATCTGTCCACCCTAGATGTTAGGATCCAGTCCAGCAGTGTCACCTTACCCCAACCTTAGTCTGCCTAGTGGGTTGATCAATGGTCTGTGCTGCATTTAGCTTACTTAGATAGTAGTCTACAGAGGTCCTATTTTTTCCAATCCAATCTATATTGAAATCACCCAGGATAATAAACTCATTTCCTTGACCAGGGCACCCATTATTCCTGTTAGTTTAGCAAGAGCACTGAGTCCACAAGTAGGAGTTATGTACACACAGAACAGATGAAGTTTCTTTACCTTTCCAATAGGATCACATCATGGCAATACTCCAGGTCAACATCAGTGAATGTAAGGCAAGGCATAACTGATGCATTTAAATGGTCCTTAATATAGAAGAAGGTACCACCCCTTTTGAATTTTTTCTATCTTGCCTGAAGTAGATATAGCCAGGCAGAGTGCATACATTGTCAGGAATATTAGATTTAAGCCAGATTTCAGAGATCCCCAATACATCAGGCTGATACTGATGTCCACATAATAAGGTCATTAACGTTAGGGAGCAGACTTTATATTAAGGTAGGCAAGTTTAAGCCTCGTTAGTCCCAGCCCAGGGAGTGGACATAGATTAGTGGGTAGATGAGAGGTAGGCCCAGGTTAGGTTCAATATCTCCTGCAGTAAGAAGTATTAACATTACCAGGAAGAGAATGCAACAACTCCTAAGGCATTTTAGGCCAGTACTTGATCTCCAGTTAAGTGTTTTCAGGGCCCTAAGCACTCTCAACAGCATACAAGGTGAAAATGTAATTTTATCCAGAAAGGGTATTTTAGTAATGACAATCAGATTGGATATATCAAAGACCGAGCTGGATCACTGATTGCAATTAGCAGGGACATCAATGGGTACAGTATCTACAAACAATGTTCAGCCCTGTAAGATCACCATAAATAATAGCATCAAACACACCCGCCATGGTTAAATTCAGTATAGAGATAAAACAAATATGAGTGACTTAGGCAATACACCCATTTAAACCAGTCTCAATCCTAGAAATGCACAGATGTCCAGCAAAAATGTATACTATCATCAGCTGCACTGTAGACCTTAGCAATATTAAATAATGTGCTACTACACCAACAACACTGAGAGGAAAAATTCCTTCCTCCCAGTCCCCCCCAGCAACAATTTCAGTGTGATATCACGGTGGCTTAATGCAGTTTAAACAAACACAGTAGCAGCTCACCCTCTCGAGTCCATTTTCCATGTTATCACAGTGGCTTAATGCAGTTAGATAAACCCTGTAGCAGTCCCCCTCTGGAGTTCATTTTCATTTCCAGAAGCAGGTCTCCTGCTGCAACTCACAATGTCAAGCCCAGACCAATCACTCAGGTGCACACACCCTGCATACTCTCAACGTCACTCCTGGTTCCCATTTACCATTTGCTGGGCAACGATATTGCTTCTTCTATGGAGCCTATTCAGTACTTGGGCAGGTGAGGGGGTGGGAGTTGGGGAAAAAAAAAACCTTGAGTCGGCCCAGTTGCTTCCTTCAATAATCATTTGGGGGAGGGCTACTTAGTGTCCTGGCTCCCTTACGACCCCTGGTGCTGTCTCAAATGCGGTCACTCCTTCGAATCCAGAGGGCACTGCAGAAACAACATTTAAATTGGGAACTGGTAGGCTTCCCCGCCAGCAGGGCAGGTCTCTATTGGCTGTGGGACCTTGGCAAAACTTAAAAAAAACAATGCCCTGGGGCAAACCCCCTTAAGTTGTCCCATTTGCTTCCTCCAACGATCGTTGGAGGGGATGGCTGCCAATTGTCCCAGTTCCCTCACATCCCCCAGTGCTGTCTTAAACATGGTCACACCTCTGATTGCAAAGAGCACTGCGGAAACTAAATTTAAATTGAGAAACTGGTGGATTTCCCTGCCAGCTGGCAGGTCCCTATTGGCTGTGGGGGACTTAAAAAAAAACAATGCCCTGGGACAAACCCCCTTAAGTTGGCCCACTTGCTTCCTTCAGTGATCATTGGGGGGTAGGGATGCTGCTTGTCCCGGTTCCCTCACAGCCCCTGGTGCTGTCTCAAACATGGTCGCTCCTCCGATTGTAGAGGGCACCTCAGAAATGAAATTTAAATTGAGAATTTGCGGGCTTCTCCTCCAGTAGGGCAGGTCCCTATTGGCTGTGAGACCCCAGTGAGGACTTTAAAAAAAAAATGTCCTGGGGCAAACCCCATTGAGTTGGCCCACTTGCTTCTTGCAGTAATCGTTGGGGGTGAGTGGAGGGCTGCTGATTGTCCCAGTTCCCTCATGACTCCTGTTGCTGTCTCAAATGTAGTTATTCCCCTGATATGTATGTTTACCATAAACAAATATGGAAGATTGACTTAAGCTTGGCAAAAGTATCGGTGGGTAGATTCTGACTGCAGTACTTGGGGGCCCACAGGAAACTATCTTTGTGGGCCTAATGGAAACCTACAGCAGCACTGCAAAAATGTATAGCTCTGGATCCTCATTAAACAATGCAGCTCATTATTTGTCTGCCTCCCTTATGCAGAGTAAGCAGTATTTCTTTGAATTATTTTTTTTGAATGTTTGGCCAGGAAAGGTACACAGAGCCAAATCTGGTTTCCAGATGTGCCACAGGAACACTTGGAAGTTATGTGACTTGCTCAAGGTCACACAATATGCAAGTGGTGGTTATAGGTTTCAACTTCCTGTCTGCTGAGTCTCCACGTTCACAGCTTAGTGCCCTAACCTTCTAGTCTATATTGCCTCTTTGTGGAGTCTGAGTTTTTCTTACATTAGCCATATTTGTATCTGTTACCTGTCCCTGTGACCTTTCTTTCATGTCTCTTGTGCCACTTCATTTCATTCCTTCATCTGCTGCATCCCAAAAATGTCCTAGCATTTTAAGGGCAAGGGTACCACTGGGGTTTCCCCTGTAGCCTGCAGACTAGTCCGAGCCTGGTGTCAGGCATGATGTAATATAAACAGAAATTCTCTGTACATAGATCACTGCATTATGAGAGGCACAAACAGGTCACATTCTCATGGAATCCACTGTAATTGTGTATGATTTTGGAGCTGTTGGCAGCATCACTTGAAATGTTTGCCTGCATGCTGGCTGCATGTTAAGATTGCAAGAGTTCTATTTTCAAAGAAAGTTGTTTTTTTAAACAACGAACTATGCCAGCTGCTGCCCTTATCCGCTGCATTTGCGCTAAGCATTTTAAAAGTTAAGCCTGCAGTTGTCCTTTAGCTATGTAAATTCCTTTAAGTACTGGTGATAACAGTCAAGCTATCCATAGAAAGCTATTTCAAAGCAAGGAAAACCTCCTCAAAAACCAATTTACAGTAATAAATCTTGTCTTTAATTGCCTCATTCAAGGATTTACTTAAGAGCATTGTGGATCTTTTGGCTGCTTTTTTCTCCTGTAGGTATATCACTGTCTCATCTTTTGCACAAATGTTTTAAAACAAAAAGCAGTATGTCCACAACAGCTACATATCAGATACTGTTCAAAACTATATAAAATGGCAGACATTCTATAGAAATATATCAGACTTTATAGGAGTAATATTGTTCTATATGCTGTTCACATATGTCCACACCAATGCTACTCACATAAAATATATTCAAAACATTTACATGATGCTGTTAACTTTCACTGTACATTCACTGTCTAGACTGGTGGCACTGGGGGAATGTATTATGCTTTCCTGCAGGTGACACAGCCTTGGCTCTGGAACCAGATTACCATACCGGGCAGGTGGAGTTGGACATCTGAAGCTGAAAGTCCACACAAACCCCATAGAAAGGGTTAAGACCATCCTGCCACTTCAGTGCCCCTATTCTGGGTCAGGGAATGGGCTACAGATTACAAGTGACCACACAGAATTGACACTCCCCCATTGTGAGGTGGGTGTACTGCAGCTGTAATGGTTTCAGATAACAGGTAAGAAGGGTGCCTACAAAAGAAAAAATCCCCACCCCTATGCAATGGTATGGCAGTGCTGGTGCTCCTCCCATGCCGCATCACCTTTGCCTTATGTATCTGCCAAGCAATTTTGCAATTTCTCATATGCTTACTGTAATTTGTTTTTGTGTTTCTGTACCCTGTTACATCTGTTATGTAAGTAATAATACCAGACAGGGTGAGTGTTATTGGGGTATGACGGACCGCCCAGGGGTGTAATGAGGCCCAATGCCACAGACGGAGGGCCTTATAGCTCCTGGAAGGTTTGTTATATCCCATAATGCCCACTCTGGATTGTATTATTACACTTAGAAAATGGGTACTGTAACAAAAAAAAGTATACTAAAAAATTAATGAAGCAATAGCTTTAAAATAAGTCTTGTTAAAAAAATAGTTCCTCTGCATCCATTGCATTAAAGGCCTTTTGTTCTACTTGAGACTCTGTAGTTAAGAAAAAAAAAGCCAGTTGTATACAGTTACCGTCCCAACAGCAGAGTAACAGTTACTGTTTCCGTATTGGACTTGCACATTGATGCGCCCGTACTCGACACAGTTCCCCCTTACTTGGTTTATGTTTGATTTTTATCTGCAAGTTTTTTTTCTGTCCTGTGTTTTTTGCCACTGGGCTCACTGGGCATCTAATACTTGGGCCACGGTGTGATAGAGTGGGCATGGTCCAGGAGGCAGTTGTTTTCTGTTGGCTGCAGGTGGTCACAGAAAGGATTTTATTGTGGTAAGGACATGTTTTTCTGTAGCAGTCATGACTTGCTCCAGGCTAAATTGGTTTGGACGAGAGAGTGCAGTAGCTGCTGTACCACTGCTCTGTATGACAGGAGAGGGAGTTTCCTGGTTTTCCTACTGGAGATGGATGTCCATCTGCGGTACGGTAAACCAAGAAACTCCCGCTCTTCTCATGCACAGTAGCAGTGCCATAGCTCCATATTCTGTCAGTAAAGTTAGATTGCCATTTTGAAATGCGAGCTCTTTTTTTCTTTAAATTAATGCTGTTCATTTACTTTTTTTCTGAACAACTATTATGGGGAAAACAATTAGGGAGATGAACCTAACCACCAGTTTAGAGTTTACTTAGTGAGTGGAAAAATGGCAGCTGGTGGTTTTGAATGTTCAGGGTGCCCAAGGATAGTAGAAGCAATAGGGCACCTTCAAGTGGCACTCATTTTAAGCAGGTGTTATTAAAAAATAACAGCCCAGGTGCCAGGCTGTTTCAGCCAATCAAAATATGAGTTTCCCTTTGCCATGTATGCCTCCCTACACTTCATGTTATTGCTGGTATCATCCAGTCTGTGTACTGTCTTACTGCTATTATTTTGTTACTGTTTTCTTTGAGTACTGTAATATCCTACTTTTGTACCCTTCTGGGTCGTGTCTGAAAATAGTCAAATGTATGCCTATTGCACCCCACTCGGTCAACAAAAACTAAATAAATAAGGCCTCACTTACAGTAAGGCTTGATCTCCCATATCATGGATATCAGCTTAGTTTCTCACTATAGAGTTCTGCTGCCAGAGGGAAAGTCATAGGGGATTATGCAGGTTGCAGAGGTAGGGAGCCAGGAATGGGTGGAATGCCTCTGCAAAAAATCTGGCAAGGTAAGGCCAGCAGACATTTGAGGTTTGGAAGCAAACTTAAAAACTAGTGCAATGAAATTAACCAAAAACATTGATCCTGTCTTTTTTTCATGATAAAATATTCCAGGCATTTTGTAGTGCCACCAAAACCTGAGTATTTTATAAATGTCTTAATGTATTTTTTTATCAAGAAAAAAAGATGGCCAGCACATTTGGCTTATAAATACCACTGTAGATCGAACAAGGGTTAGGATTGAGAAAATAAAAAAAACTTACAGTAATCTGCAAGGGAGGCATCCAAAACAGTCGATCTGACAGGTATGCTTTTATTTTATTAACTGTAGCTGAAAATAGCCTTTTGGGGAAAAAATCCTTAAAAGATGAGACTGACCTCCACTGGCTGATTCTGGCCTTTTTAAATTGAAGTGTGGGGGGAGGGGGAAATAGACGGAGTTATGAAATGACCTTAAAACAGAATGTAGTGTTTTTTCTTCAAAATAGTATTTTGTTCATTTTTTCTAATAAATAGAGAAATGGCTTGGATATTCACATGCACAAAATCCATGTGTGCACTTTTCACATCTTAACAGTAACAGTAAAATATGTCTGTCAGAAAGAAAACTACATTAACTTCATTTTTGCATGAACAGTCTTGTTCCATAATATTTTTATCACTTAATTAAGTAATTAATTATGTGTGTCCATACATTTTGTCCCCAATTTGCGAAGGGAAGTCAGAGGTAAGATGATTATTAGAGCGCACACCCACAAAGAACTAGATATCAAAAAATTAAGCAATAATTCACAACAGGGTGTGTGTGTCTTGCTGGGATAACACAGAAACATAGACAACTTTTAGACCCATCCAGTCTGCCTCTTGTCTTTGCCTATTCCAGCACCACTGACCCTAGGTGGTCATAGATGTCACTCCTTCCCCCGTTCCTCCACCTAATATGCCCCTGTGCTATCCCACATGTGCTTGAAGCTTTCCACAATCTTTGCCCCCACTACCTCCTCTGGCAGGCTGTTCCAGTCATCCACCACCCTTTCTGAGAAGACGTATTTCTGCTTATCTCTATTAAGCTTCCCCTCTTAGCTTCATTACATGTACTCTTGTTCTAGTTTCTTCATTTCTCTGAAGTAGACCCTCCAACTGCACCTTGTTCACACCTGTGAGGTACATGTAAGTTTCAATCATATCCCCTCTCACTCTTCTCTCCTCCGGGGAGTACATGTTGAGTTCCTGCAGTCGTTCCTCATATGGCTTCTCATGCAACCCCCTCACCATTTTGGTTGCCCTCTTTGTACTGCTTCCACTCTTTCAACGTCCTTGCAGAGGAGTGGCCTCCAAAACTGGACACAGTACTCCAGATGGGGCCTCACTAGTGAGTGATACAACAGCAGCACCACCACCTTACTCCTCCTGCTAGAAACTGCTCTCTCAATGCACCCCGGAATCCTACTAGCCTTTCGCATTGCTTTATTACACTGCCCAGCTCACCATTTTGGTTGCCCTCTTTGTACTGCTTCCACTCTTTCAATGTCCTTGCAGAGGAGTTGCCTCCAAAACTGGACACAGTACTCCAGATGGGGCCTCACTAGTGAGTGATAGAACAGCAGCACCACCACTTTACTCCTCCTGCTAGAAACTGCTCTCTCAATGCACCCCAGAATCCTACTAGCCTTTCGCATTGCTTTATTACACTGCCCAGCCACCCTGAGGTCATCAAATATGAGGACCTCTAGGTCTCTTTCTTGCTTAGTGACTGTGAACTCCACTCTCCCATCTTATACATAGCCCCTGGGTACCGCAGCCCTAAGTGCATAATCTTGCACTTTTTGGCGTTGAGACCCAGCTGCCACCCACTAGATCATTCCTCTAGTTTCCTCAAATCCCTTTGCATTCTATTCACCCCTTCCTTCACTTTAAGACACATTTGTGGAGTATGGCTTTTATGATTTGATGTTGCTGAGATTACTGATTTTATATGTGTATTGTCTGATTTTATCACTCATTTGTACAGCGTCTTGGTGCTTGAAAGGTGCTTAATAAATAAAGTTTTATTATTTTTATTATTATTATTGCTGAGTGTCAACCCTGTAGTATATTTTGTATCATCTACAGAGACACACCTTACCTGCAAGCTCCTCTGCAATGTCGTTTATGAAAACTTTGAAGAGGACCAGTCCCAGCACCAAACCATATGGCACCCCCTTATCCCTACTGCTGCTTTTCTGCACAGGGACCACATCAGCTCTCCTCCAGTCCTCTGGAACTTCCCCCATCTTCAGTGAGGTGCTAAAAAGCACTGTCATAGGGGTAACCAGCACTGTGCTCAGCTCCTTAAGGACCCTTGGATGAATCCCATCCAGCCCCATTGCCTTTTCTTCCTTTAAAGCTTCCAATCCCTTCTGGATGCTCTCCACTGACAATGAACTTGTCTCTATTCCCCCTCTCCTGTTGCTTACTGCAGCATGCTGGTCCACCCCCACCTCTACTATGAAGACCGAGCAGAAGTAATCATTCAATATTTCCACTTCCTCTTGATCTTCCTCTGTGCAGTCCCATCCCCCACCTTCCTGATTCTCACTATCCCTTCCCTTGTCTTCCTCTTCCCCCACATACTTGAAGAAGGTCTTGTCCCCTTTTTTGACCTCCTTAGCTAGCCTCTCCTCT
Source organism: Neoceratodus forsteri (assembly GCA_016271365.2). NCBI lineage: Eukaryota > Metazoa > Chordata > Ceratodontiformes > Ceratodontidae > Neoceratodus > Neoceratodus forsteri. The sequence continues at coordinate 298,055,103 of JADMNL010000022.1, forward strand.
GTTAGTGCTTTAGCTGCACTCACCCTCCTTCCTGCCTCCCTTTGCTTTGCCAGATATACCTCCCTGTCTTTATCCTTCTGGGTTTCCTTGTACTTTCTAAATGCTGTTTTCTTCTCCTTCAATGCTTTTGCCACCTCCTTAGAGAACCATAGTGGCCTCTTCCTCCTTTTTCCCTGGTATACTGTCCAAAGGGTGCTTAAATATGGGTATTGGAAATGGTCATAGGAATGAGGGAGTAAGTGATAGGAGTACGTGGATTTTAGAGCATGTGGATTTCAGAGTGTGTTGTCCTCTGTTGTTGTGTGCATAGGTGTGGGTCCACTGTACTTTTTGTGTCACAAAATGTGGCTGAGTCAGAAACTACAGGGGACCAAAGTGTTGTTTATAAATCTGATCGGGGAGGATGCAGGGGCAGAGCTCCCTGAAGCATTATGTAGGAAGTTGCATGTAGTTTTATAGTTTAGTTATCTGTTTGGTGTTCTGTTGTGCTGTCTATCACTATACTGGGTGGTGGCATTTGGTAGATTCAGCATTTTTCACTGTCGCATTGTTGTGCCTCATTGTTTTTCTTGCACCTTTTTTTATGGCACTCTGTTTGCATTTGCCTTTATCTGTATGAATCCTCTGTATGAACTTCCTTTAAACAGCATGTAATTGCCTGGGCTATAACCACCTTAATTTTTCTCCACTGAGTCTCTACTCTATTTCTGCTCCTGCCCCCCCAGCACATTCTCTGAGGCAGTTTCCCAATTTTTTTTTTAAATCTGTCCTCCAAACTCCAGGACCCTCATTTTAGTTTGTCTTTTCCTGTCCTATACATATGCTAAACCACACTATACAGTGATCATTTGTATTCAGAGAACTACCCACTGTGATGTCAGCAATGCTGTCTCCATTTATAAGTACCAGGTGCGTCCAACACCCAAGAAGTGACGTTATCCCAGTACCATCTCACAACCTGGAGCATATTATTGCTATCATACAATGGCTCGTATGAAAATAAAATAGAAAATCTGTCAAGACAGATGTTTCAAAGTATTTTTAGTGAATTTGTTGCTGGATAGGTGTGCATGCTAAATGAAGTGCTGCTATATCCTTTTGCCTAATAGGTGGTTCTGCTTTTTTGGCACTGTGAGCATGTTCTCCCTCCCCCTCCCAAATAATTTTTTTTATTGTCTGTTATCTGGTACCCCCTCTACCTCTCAAGTTTAATTGACCCGATCTTGTTGCCTGCCCTGAGACCAAGTGAAGATGTGTCTGTCCTTTTTTACTTTTTCTCACAGAAACACTGATCTACGAAAACTGCAGTCTGCATGGGAAGAAGCCAGGTGGAGATTTCTGGTTTTCAGGTCACAGTTGGTAAGTTCCACAAAGTTATTATTGAGATGATTGAGTGAATGAGAGTGCAAAATGATTTCAATTTACACTTAAATTGATGTTAGGCACTGCTGCTGCATATGTCTTTGTGAAGAAATGGCCGTGCATGTGCTTCAGTTGAGGCACTCAGACTGAAGCCAGGCTGAGGGGAGTGACCATTTCTATCGTAATTAAAGCAAAAGCAAACAAAGCCAGATATTTTGTTTCAAGTTGAACTCTATGTCTGGCTAGGTTGGAGTGATGTGTTTGTTTTCAAAGTAATGTGAGGTGTAAGACAATATGCCATGTTTAGTTCAGCAATGACAAGGGGGAATGGGGGTGCAGTGATTTATTTTATTTTTGTGTAGTGAAGTGTGTCAGACCTTCATAGAGTGATGTTATACTCAGACAGCAGCACTTTTGAAGGTGGGCACAGACCAATCAGAGAGAATGAAATGTTTTTTTTTTTTTCCATTCAACTTTTATTAAAGTTTACAATACAGAGAACGAATCCACAAAGCATTTGACATAAAAGAACAGTAATTACTAGACAAGATCCAACAGATTCATTCTCTCCTCCCACCCCCCTTCCCTCCCACCTGACCCCTTGCCCAAGCGCAGCATCACCTCCACCAAACTACATCCTATATTACCATGGACCTGTACCTCAAACTTGTACAGAGTAGAGGGTTTGAAAGGGACCCCATATCTTATTAAACTTATTAAGTTTATTAGAAAGACTAGCAATTGTTCTCTCCATTCTGAGATTAGCCAGTAGCTCCTACAGCCACTCAGAATAGGACAAGTTATCGGAATCTTTCCAATGTCTAAGGACCACCTTTTTGACGGACATGGAGATTAATGCCATATAATATTTCCTATTCCGTACAGAAATATCAGAAAAAATCTCCCAAAAGACATACTTCCAGAGTAAACAGATCCCTGGGGCCCAACAATGGGTCTTCTCTTTGTTTAATGTTAGCCCAAAGTCCCACAACACTAGGACAATTCCAAAAGATGTGAAGAAGGTCTCCAGGGTGCAAATTACATCTAGTGCAAATTGAAGAGGGCACCACACCCAACTTAGCCAACTTCTGCGGGGTATAGTAAATATTGTGCACAATTTTAAATTGCATTAATCTTAGTCTGTCCTGGAATAAAAATTTATAGCAGTTATGCCAGAGTTGAGGCCATTCTAATTCCCTATCTGGAAAAAGAGAAGACCAATATGAGACCGGGGCTAAATTATCAGGATATGCCCATGCAAATAAAATGCTATATATCTTAGACACTGCATGGGGCGAGCCGGCCAGATCTGCCAATGAGGCCAGAAATGAGATTTGGGGAGCAGGGGGTGGAGTAACTCCAAAAACTTTTAAGACTAGATGCCGAAGCTGAAAAATTCTGAAAATATTCCTCTCAGGTATCCTAAATTTCTGCATAATTTCTACAGAGGAGCACCACTGTCTGTCAACCGTCGTAAGATCCTTCAACTGACAATTTGCTAACTGGGAAAGCCAGTTATGTGATAAAAGCTTGCTATCTAGTAGTAGACTAGGATTACCATTTATTGGCTGAGACAAGTCCTTAACATTATCATATTTGAGGAAAACACACAGCTGAGCATGCGCCATAATCGATACTGCAATAGGAGAGTTACGCAACGCACCCAGGAGAGACCCTACTTTACTGTACAGCAGTGCTCCAGGAAGGATACCATATTTTTTGATGGAAGCTAATTCCACTCTGAGCCAGGACGGGGACATAGGAGAGTTGTGCTAATAGGTGCTCCGGTGTCACCCACCTGAGATATTTATTAGCCTGGCTGGTCCAATAATATAGCCCTATATGTGGGATTCTTAAACCCCCTTTTCCTTTGGAAGCAGCCAATTTGTGAAAGGTCATTCTAGATTTTTTATACCCCCATATAAAATTAGAACACATGGTATGGATTTTTTTAAACCAGGACAATGGGAGGCCAACAATTAATATATTAAGGGGATAGAAGAGGAGGGGGAAGACATTCTTTTTAATTAAATTAATCCTTCCCCAGAGGGACAGAGGAAGTAGTGTCCACCTACGGAGATCTTGGTCTATTTTTTGGGCCAACAAATCCAAGTTTAATTGTTTAAGCCAGGATGCAGAGTGCGTTAGAATGATCCCAAGATATTTAATGGAATCATACTGCCAGGCAAGCCCTAACGACGTGATCTCCTGCTTGTAAACCATGTGATTAAGAGGAAAGATCAAGGTTTTTCCAATATTAAGTTTATAATTTGAAACCTTACTAAACTCATCTATTATATTGAGAGTGGGGGGAATAGATATCTTTGGATTGGTAATCTGCAGAAGGAGGTCATCAGTATATGCAGCAACCTTAACCATCTGCCCATTTAAAAATATACCTAGCACATCCTGAGGTTTGGTTAGCCTCCGAATAAGGGGCTCTAAATATGTATTAAAGGGTAGTGGAGACAAGGGGCACCCTTGCCTGGTTCCCACATGTAATTTAATTGGACTTGAAATCAATCCATTATAGGAGATTCTAGCCGAGGGTGATAAATATAATGAGCAAACCCATCCCAAAAATTGTTTGAGGATACCAAATGTCTCCATGGCAGCAAATAGGTAATTCAAGTAGACCCTGTCGAATGCCTTCTTGGTGTCAAGGGATACGAAGGCCATTGGTACATCAGCATCTCTCGAAGCCGAGAAGACGTGCACCAGGGTTCGCAAGTGGTCTACTGATGCCCTACCTCTCATAAAAAAAACCTGTCCCTCCCCTATTATACAGGGAAGTACCGTACTCAGGCGATCAGCCAATAACTTTGTCAATATTTTAATGCCGTGACTAATTAGCAATATGGGCCTATAACTTGAGACCAGATCCTGTGGCTTATCAGGCTTGGGCAATAAAACAATCAGGGCTTTAAAAAGAAAAGGATCAACCCCTTGACCAGAAAGTAGAAATTGGAAAAGTGAAAGTAAGCTAGGAGTTAGTTGTTTAGAAAATACCTTATAAAAATTGGTGGAAAATCTGTCAGGACCCGGAGTTTTATCGGATGGCAAAGATTTAATTACCATAACTATTTCATCCTCAGAGATAGGATATATTAACTCAGCTTACTGAGATTTAGTGAGAAAAGGTAATTGCAAGTCCCCAAAATACTTTTGCAAGTCTTCCTCAGAAGGGGGATTGGCCATGGGCCCATATAATTCCCGAAAATAACAAGTGAATACATCAAGTATCTCTGAGGATGCAGTTTTGGGGGGGGGGTCTCCCTCTGCAGTGTGGACGGTTGCAATGAATCTCGCTGATTCCTGTTGCTTCACTCGCATTGCCAACAACCGCCCTGCTTTCTCTTCTTGATCTGTATAAACTGCGTTTGCTTTTAAAATAGCAAACTCCACTTGCTCCCTTAACAGATTAAGATAGTCATCCTTAACTTTAACTAATTCCTGCTTAAAAGTTTTGGAAGAAGTAGGAGAGAGATGGGATTCCATCTCCCTAATCTGGGACAAAAGGCGGGAAGATTTATTTTCCCGTTCCTTCTTCCTATTCAATGTTAGGCCAATGAAAATCCCCCTCAGGAACACCTTAAGAGCATTCCATTCCATATCTGGCCGCTGAGTGGAATTAGCATTCACAGCCACTAACTGATTTATTTGGGATATTATGTACTTGATCTTATCAGGCTTCTTGAGAATTTGATTATTCAACTTCCATCTACCTCCCCTTTTAGGTAATGAGGACAGGGAAATTTGACATACTACCACAGAGTGATCTGAAAGTGGGCCAGAAACGATATTCGAATCTAAGACCCCAGATAAAAATGTGTGAGAAATGAAAATGTAATCAATCCGCAATGAGGTACCATGGACTTGAGATGTAAAGGTGTATTCCCTCAATTTGGGATGTAACACACACCATACGTCGCATAGGCCTGCCGAATCTGCCAAGTCCCTGAATGATCTTTGAGCAGGAGAGAGGCCCTGATGACCGCGACCCGACCTGTCCAACAATGAGTCGAATACCAAATTAAAATCACCACCTATAATCATAGGGACACCCAGAAGGGGAGTGAGAGCTTCCAATACGTTCATAAAGAAACTCAGAGTATCAGTATTAGGACCATAGACGCTACCCAAAACAATATCCAATGTGCATAGCCTCCCATTCACAAATAGAAATCTTCTGGAAGGATCAGCAATGCACTGGGTAGATCTCAAAGGAAGCGATCTATGTAGAAGAATCATGACCCCCCCTGCTTTGGGTGTTACCCTGTGCAGCAAATATCTGCCCTACCTGTAATCTTCTCTACTTATCTGCTTCATCATTAAGCAAGTGCGTTTCTTGCAAAAACATAACATCAGCTTTTAAATGGCTACGATATTTCAAAATCTTGTATTGCTTAGTCTTGTGCCTGGCTCCTTTAACATTCTGTGTGATAATCTTAAGATTGTTCGCCATCATTCGCTAAGTCCCTGAATGAAACCATAAAATTCCTCCTGCACTAATATACAACTTCCTTGGCCCCTAACATACGGGTTCTGCTGCACTTGAGCCCCCCACCTCCCCCCCAACTCACCCCAACCCCAGTAACAAACCCCCAAGACCAACAACCCCACACCCCACAATAACCCCCAACCCCTCCCACCTTTAATTTTCATGGTACATGATGATCAGTTCACCTAGACATCTCCTCACCCACTCCTCCCCCGCCTTCCTTAACTAGTACAAGTTAACCAGTACCCCAAAAATATCTATCATTGAGCACAGTATGCAGTAATAAAATTAAAACAAAAATTGTCTATGCACAAGTTACAGGGCACCAGAATGTGACAAAAGAAAACCCTCCAGTCCATACCAAGAGAAAAGGAGATTAAATTAGGAAGGAGGGTGACCCCCGCCCCGGGAAATGAGATGCATCTTTTTCTTCCAGACCAACAGGAAGATGGAAGGGGTCAGCGTAAAATCCAAAGCAGAAATCGCCCTGCAAAACCAGACACTACAAAAGGATTTAATTGCCCTCAGATGCCTTTCCCTTCCCACAAACCAGAACTATAAGAGAGTTGGCAAACTGCAGGCTCCAGTGCCATCTAGTGGCGAAAGATCGGGAATACATGCTCTGGTAACACCATAAATGCCAGAACTTTCTAACAAAAAGGAAAAATGTTCAGTCCAATCCACTAGCTCCTCATTGCCAGCTCCAGAAATTTCAAAACAGCTGGCAGTAGATGAGACCAATTTCCTGGGCACCCTCTAATATTAAGTAAAGTTCGAAACCTCAAAGCCTGAAAAATAACAAAATTATTCAATCCCAAATTGCTTAAGTTTCGAAACACAACAATCATATATCAAACTACAGCCCAGATATTCCAACACAAAATTTGCAGCTAGCCCCCTTTATGCTTATTCAACAACGGAAACTATAGGGAGCTAATACTCCTCTAAAGCAAGCATAACAGGTTTTCATCCTTCACAGTTCTGTAAAGGAGAAATCCAAATTGGCTGTTAAGCACTATAAATCAACACCCATTTAGCCACTGCCAGGTCCCAGCTCAAGGAGAGCCCGAACTAAATCAGGAAGTTTTTGCTTAAGACCCGCAGCCGCCAGTTCTGCATTTTCATAAGTTATCCAGGAACTGCAATAAGAACTTGGATTTTGGCCAGATAGTTCATCTTGAACTTGATTGCAGCAGCTATCAGCTTCGTTGCAATGGGGTGATAGGCGGCTCGCTTCTGGCGCACAGAAAGAGGTAGATCCTGTACTACCCTCAACTTAATTCCTTCCTACAAAAGCTCTTTCGTTTCTCGTACTTTAGACATAAAAAAGTGCTTCCCTTGAAAGTTCAAGAAACGAAAAATAAAAGTTCTGGGGGGAGCTCCTTGGGATTGCATAGGTCACAGCGCCCTGTGGGCTTGCTCGATAAGATATTCAGAGCCAAAGGGAGGGGGTAGGACCAGCAACTTTCTCCACAAATTTTTTAGTAAATTTAAGCGGGTCTGAGCCTTCCTCCCATTCAGGTAATCCTATTACCACAACGTTATTGAGACAGCTACGACCCTCAAGGTCCTCTATTTTAATTTCCATCCTGGCAAGTCATTGCCTCACCGCCATCAACTCAGGATCATGCTGCTCCTGCTTGCGCTCTAGTGAGCATATTCAGGCTTCGTTATCCAAAGTCCTCTGAGAAAGAGATTCCAGGACAATGGAGATACTCTTAATTTCTCCAGCGATGCTCTAAATTTCAACTTTGAAGGGCTGAAACTCCTCTAAAAACTTAGCGAGAGTAAGAGGCTCCATTTCTGCCTTCCCAACACCAGAGGTCTGCAGCTGAAGCTTGGCAGAAGCTTTAGGCTTCTTCAAGGCCTTTTTGGGAGTTGCAGGAGGAGTGCGTTTTGGAGGGCTTTTCTTCATCTCCACCTCCATCCAAAGCCTGTCTGGTGAACACCAATTAACGAAAAGGCTTCCAGCACTTAATAAGTCTTAAACGACTTTGTTTAAAGGGTTTAATCAAATGAAAACAGATGGGGGGCAGGAACTCACAAAGGAGAGTGCTACTCCATGGACTGCATCACGTGACTCCCCGAGCATGAAATGTTTTTGCCATTGTATAATGTATAAAAATAAATGCGATACTACTACCGCACGCTACAGTGTGTGGTACAGTGGTAGTTATATAAAAGTTGAACAGTACCACAGTATTTTACACAACTGTGGAAAAAAAATACCAACGTTCTGCTACTGTGGCAAAAAAACACATTGAATAGCATGGATTTTTTCCACAGTAGTGGTATATCCGCGTTATTTTTTCACGCAGTTGCCACAGTACTGCAGTCAACTTTTATATAACTACCACTGCATGTCACATTTTGGGGCCCTGTTTAAATCAAGGTAGCAGCAGCAGTGGTTTGCTGTTGTTATTGTACAATGGTTCCTTTTTTACATTGTTTTCAAACTAGTTCATAGATCTAAAGCTTTGTGGATGCAGCCGCATTGTCATCAGCTAGTTTGAGTCCTTTCTCACAGGTAGGATGCAGATGGTGGTGATGGAGAATTTCTCCTCACTCCTAAATCCCCTCTGATGTGGAGTTCCTTAGGGTTTGATCCTCTCACCCATGCTGTTCGTGCTCTACATGATTCCCCTAGGAGAGATCACCTGATGTTACAGTGTGGGGTTTCACTGCTATGCAGATGACACCCACCTGTACTTGTCACATGCTCCCAGGACACATGGTATGGTTGAGGTGCTGAGTTCATGTCTGGCTGAGGTCCATGACTGGATATTCTCTTGCTGGCTGAAGCTCAAACTAGACAAGATGGAGCTGCTAGCAATTAAGCCTGGTCATCAGTGGGGTGTGGACGCAGTAGGGGAGGTGACTGGTGTGATGCTTGGAACCTCTCCACTTGCTGACTTTGCTAAGGTGAAGAATATGAGGGTCATTCTGAATGATAGATTGACACTTGAGGCTCAGGTGTCATTTGTTGTCTGGAGTGACTTTTACCATTTCAGGAGTATCGCCTGGATTAAAGCTTTAATCTTGCCTGATTACTTGTCCTCACTAGTGCATGCTTTGGTGACCTCCAGACTAGACTACTGTAATGCTCTTTATCTTGGGTTAAATAGAAGGGTCCTGCATTGCCTGCAACTAGTGCAAAATGCAGCAGCCAGGTTACTGATGGGCCTTGCAAGTTACAGTCTTGTGATCCCCATTTTGCATGATCTGCACTTGCTGCTGGTGTGGTGGAGAATCACCTTCAAGGTTGATTTACTGACCTAGAGAACCCTATATGGAATGGGTCCTGGCTACCTGAGTAACCTCCTGACTCCCAACATACCATACCCAGGGCCCTCTCCACTCCTCCAAGGTGGGCCTCCCAGTGGTTCCCAGGTCGCTGCTCAAATAATCTCGAAACTGTGCATTTGAAGTGGCAGGACAAGCCCTGTGGAACTCACTCCCAAGATCTTTGAGGGAGACCTCCTTGTTGGAGGCCTTTAAGAGGAGCCTGAAGGCATACCTGTTTAGAGAGACCTTTGGAATGTAGTTAAGGATCCTTTACATTGACTGCTGATTAGGTCGGTTTTAGATTAGAAATCACTGTTTAGCTATATTATTTAATTTATATTATCTATTCTAATTTATTTTAGAGAGTTACGTAAGGTTTTTTCTTTTGTAATTATTTTATGTTCTCCTGTCCTGACTTTAAACAGTGTCCTTAACCTCAGGAAATGGGTGCTCAACAAATAAAGCTTTACTTACTTACTTACTGTTTTAAACACAGAATCCATTGCCCTGATAATACACCTTCTCCTTCTGCCTACCCATACATACTCACAAATTATGTAACTGAACTAATTTGGGTCACAGGCATAAGAGAATGATGGAGCTCAAGATTGGGAGTGGGAACATAATTAGCTGCTACATCTGAGAGTTGCCTTTGTTTCTTCTAGGGTATAGACAGCTGTATATTGTAATGGGCCTATTTGAAGTTATGCCAGTGCAAACTTTTTTGCCATAAATTGTTTTTATACAGATCAACATTTTTAATCTGCATACTGATATTTATAAATGTGAGATATGCCAGACAAGAGCAGTTTCAAAAAGGCTTCCTATTCCTGGAAAAATGGATATCATTTTCACTTCCTACTTACAAAGATGGTATTTTTTATTAAAGAAAGTCCAAGTAATGCCTATTTTAAAGGGGAATATTTATGCAATCCTCTTCTTGGGTGGGGGGCTTACTTGGATGGTGCTAGTGCCTCCCCCCGAACTTTCCCATATACTACTTCACTCGATCCAGCCCTGGGACTGCCTCTTGAAAGGGATACAGAGGAGCAGCAAACAGAATCACTGTCCTTGCATACCGCAGTGTGCACAGAATTGAGCCACAGTTGACCCACGTATGTTTGGCCCTGGAAGCACCCACCCATCAGCACTGAAAGCTGCATTGGCAGCCTGCCAGTAGCCTCCCCTAGTGTGCTCCAGCGCTTAAGGACTTCATTGGGCATCAAGAGGCATGGAGGCACTGAGAGGAGACAGAGGAATAAGGACTGAGGCAGTTTGGTACACTGTGCCTGTAAGAGAGTTTTGCCCATCACACAGAGTGTGCCTGCAATTTTGGGGGCCAGAGAATGGAGCTCCTGATGGGGATTATGGGAGACAGTTCCACTACAGACTGCCATTGAATAACAGCCGGGGCTGCAACTTAATTATGGTTAGACCACACTAAAGGAGCAAAAAAGCAAAATAATGACTTTTTGGAGCACAAGGCTCAATTGAATTAAAGGGGCCATCATATTTGTGACCCTCACCCTAAAGCGGCCAGTCAGAGGGCAGCGAAACAAAAAAAGTGGATTGTGGGAGGCTGATGCCACAGGTTCCTCCCAATGAGACTGGAGGGCTTTTCAAGCCAATCAGAGGGCAGGACAGGGCAAAAGGACTGATGGACAGCCTTGTCTGCCCAATTAGGGATGGGAGAGATAGAAAGAAGATGTGAGCCCTCTAGAAGGAGGGGGAAGTTCAATTGCGATGCTGAGGAGTGCAGTGCTGCCATGCAGTAGTTCTGTGGGGTCTCCCCATGGCCCACTCCTTATTAGTTTCATGGGTCCTCCCCAGGCAAACTCTTTGAAAGTTTTGTGGGCTCTCTGCTCGGCTCAGATTAATCAGAGAGGGAGACAGAGAGAGAGACACACACAGAGAGTTTGTGCCAGGAATAGCACTGTCTGAAGTGTTTGTGCCAGAAGTGCACTACCTGAGCTGAAGTGTTTGTACCAGGAAGGGCATCGCCTGAGTTGAAAGACAAGATAGTGCCAGAAGGGCACCATGAGTGAAAGAAAGAGAAGCCTGGCCAGGCCATACATCCTCTGAGTCCTCTCCTGGGCTCATTCTGAAGATTTACTGGAGTCTTCCCCAGTGCTCATCCAGAAGATTACTGGTAGTCCTCCCCAGGGTTCCTTCAAGATACTTCATGTGAACCTACATCTGGGTTCACTACTCATCAGAGACTGTTCTAGAGCACTTTGCAGATGGTGAGAAATTAAAGGGGCCCTGCTACATTTAAGAAGTCTGACCTAATCCAAGTAGAGACAGAGATTGCATCCTGTTCAGGCTGCCTAGTAGCCAAGTAAGTGGTCAGTTAGCCCTTATCTAGTGAGGTGGATCAGAGAACATTGTGCTTGAGCGCTGGGACACTTTTGACCCATTGGGGGAGTTGGACCATGGGTCAATCCTGGGTCTGGGCCCCTTGAAAACCAGGAAGCCACTGAGTAGTGCTCCTGCTTTAGGTTTGGTGATCCAGAAAGACTGTTTCTTGAAAGGCAAAGCTGTGAGGCTGTTACCAGGGAAGAGTGAAGTAGAAGGGTTTGGCTGGTGTCACCTGCTTGAAAGAATTCAAAGATTCTGAATGGTTATTCTGCTCCATTGTGGTGCTCCCAGCATCTTCAGAACAGCTATTCTGCTCCAGTGTGCCTCTGATTATGTCTCCTGAATTGCACTCCTGCTCCCGAGTGCTGGTCCCAACACCGGACATTCTGTGGAAATCCATTGGTCATGTGAGTGCTGGCGCTGCTGGCAAGACTTTCTATTTTCCCTGTTGGATCACAATTTTGATTCTAGTTTTCTTTTAAAATTCAAGCAAGTTGTTGGGACGTCTTTCCCCTTTAAATTTGTGCTAGCACACTATGGCCAGTTGGGGGGTTTAAAATGCAAGCTTGCTGAATTTGCCATCAAGTGCACTACCACAAGATCCCATGCAACTCTGCAATCAGGCCTACAATGGGACTGTGTGACAATCCCTGGGTACCTAGGGTCCAATGTGTAATATTGTACTTGTACTTATAGTTTCATTGTTGATACCAGATAAAAGAGATCATACCTTGTATAAAATAGCCATCGTAAGTGCCCCTTGCTTGGATGGGTGTGTATATGCAGTGGGGTTTGAGGGCAATTGCCTGAGGGTGGTTATGCATATAGCAACTTGTTACTGTCTAACCCTTGTTCTCTTCACAGCTTCCCAGCCTGTGTGCCAACATAAAGAACCATTTCATTTGTTGCATTTTATCACTGTGTGGTATTCAGTTTGTGCATCCTGACTGAGTTATTGTTTGGTAAAGGTAACAGCTGTTGGTGGTCCCCAGGGGATGGTCTTGTCCAGCGTACGGAGCGGGTAGGTACTGCTTCCCAGAGGACAGTACTGCACACAACATCTGGCCCACTTATTCTCTCTGGGTGGAAGCACCTTGCTACTTATTTATTTGGGATGAAACCCTCTATTACAGGAGAACAAATGAACCCAGCCCCCTTAACAAGGTGTGCCATGCTACAGTCACCAGGCAAGGGTGTGACTCTGGGTCACTGCACCAGCCATTGGAGGATCACATTTATCAACAGTGGCCATCATAATTTTAAAGTCTATAAACAACTCTTAAAGTACTGGGCTTAACTGTAGCTGGCAGCAGTTCTGAGATACCGATGATTAAGTCTGCCCTATATTGATACTACACTGCCACCATTTTTAGAACCCTGTTATGTCACTGATATTAAAGTTGTGCTCATTGTTGTTAAGAACAGCTACACCCTCAGTAACAACACAAGATTATAACAATGATGGCAATGAAGTAACAACCTAGGGTAGAATTTGTCATCGATATACCTGGACTGCTGCCAACTAAAAGAAACCCCAATAACTCATTTAAAAGAGCTATTCATGGGCTTTCAAACAATGATGTCTATAAATATTCCCTTTAATGGGCTAAAGTTGATCAAGCTCAGTCACTGATAGAACCTTTCACATGGTTTAGGAGATTGGCGACCACACTGATTATTTCGTTATGTTTATGCAGGGCTTTGTTGTCATTATGCTTTATTTGTTTCTCTCTTAAAACAGTACTTCACAAACCCTCCTGTGAATCAGGTAACGCTAAATTGATTCTGCAAATTACCTGAGAGGAATTTAGAAAAATAACATAAAGCTGGAAAGTACAGAAACAGATTTTTCCAGACTTCACTGGGATCATATTTTCTTTTTTTTCCATTATTTGACAATGGTATTTCTTTTTAACACAGCCATGTATAATACTAACCTAATATATCATACTTGAGCCACATGAGCCAAATGACAGTGTGTGTACAATTAACCTGACTAAAAAAATGAAGATAATTGATGGTATTATAAAATACCCTGTATAATTTCTGTCTCTAGCAATGTGTTGTAGCATTTCAAGGATGTGTACAGTGTGTATTACAGTTAATAGTTCCCCATAGCACAGTATACTTTAATTGGAGGTTACAGTGTTTTACTAATCTTGAAATAATACTTGTTCAAATAAACAGTAACTCTGAAGTAATTAAAAGAGCTTAGTTTTTCAAGAGCTACTTTTGTACAGTACTTGGATGTCGCTGAAGCGGAAGGTCAGTTAAAGATTTATATATGTATTATTTATATGATGAAAGGCAGGTACTCTGCATGAATACATTGTTCCTATTTCGGATATTTTTATAGTGCATCTTTACCATTTCTTTCCACGGCCATCTTCAGCTCCTCCACAAGGGTACATCCTTGGTTACGCCTCTGTAGGGGGTCACCACCAGACCTAGGTCAGCACTCCCATCCCACTAAGCCTCTAAATGTGTCCCTCTTTGAGATAGGCCTCTGATCCATGACTGAAGAGGATTTCCTCCAGGGATGGCTTTGAGATCCTTGCCACACCCCTAGGAGTAATTATGCTACGCCTTAGCAGTTTGTTTGTGGAATGTATCCTCTATACTTCATTTGCCTGTCTGCACAGTGCACATTGTCAAGTAAAAATCTGTCATTTTAAGTATCTCAGTCTGCCTTGTGTTTTCCTTGTGTGTAGTGGGCTAGAATGTGCTTTTTTCTTGCTTGCCTCCTCCTCGCTCCACTCTTCTGCAGCTAAGGAATGGAGAGAGGAGGAAGCAAGCAAGAATGAAGTGCACTCTACCACGCTACACTCAAGGACAACACAAGGCAGACTGAGATACTTAAAATGACAAATTTTTACTTGCCAATGTGATTTGTGCAGACAGTGCAAATGAAGTATAGAGGATATATTCCACAAACAAACTGCATTATGAAACTGCATCACCAAAGTCTCTTAGTACAAAAAGGGCTGACGTTCCTGCTAAGGTGCAAATTGCCATTAGTCCAATGTGTATGAGGATTTAAATATAAAAAAGCAGAAGTTCAAAGAGCCACACTAGCCCTGGAACTTTGCTCTACCACAGCTTCCTCAGGGAGCATGGCTTTCAGAGAGTAGAAGTAGCCCGAGGGCTAGGTTCTCCAAATGGGTGACCAGTTGACATGGTGGCTTCCTCTGCCAGAGGGCCCTTTTGCATGTTTTTTTTTCCATTCCCTCCTGCTGAAGATGTAGAGTGGCTTGTGTGTATCTGTGTTCCAAGTGTGCACCTTCCCACCTATGAGTACCCCTGACTGCACTGCCACCTGCTGCTACTAAGGTGACAGTAACAAACTGGGAGATACTAAACACCAACAACAGATTAGAAGAGCATCTTCTTAGATGCTCAATCCTCTGCTTTCCAGCCCCTCTGGCATGCTGAGTTGGGACAAGAACCTAGGGTTTTCTATACCAAAGCCAGCCCAACTGTCACTATACTGCAGGCCATTCTGTATGCATGTTCTTTAACAAGCTGTCAAAACTATCTTTAGCTAACTTAAATATTGTCTACTGTTTGAGATTTTGAATGAATTTTATATTTAAGGGTGCAGTTTATATAATTCATCTTTATGTTTTTGGAAATGTAAGCACATTTACTGTGGTCACATTTTTAAGGAGAGTTAATGACTTGGTGGATTGGCAATGAGTAATAGAACTTGTCATAATAGACTCCTGGATTTGACTTTCCCTGAATTTCTGAAGACCTGGTTGTTTGTTTAAATACCTGGACTCAATGTGGTACCAACATAAGGTCTCTGGTTTACCAGAGGACTTAGCATTGTGCCAGCAGCTCAGAAATGCCAGATGCAAAAGTTAACTTCTTCTCTAGCAACCTCCACAATAACTTTAAGTACAGTGTTAAATTGTAACTGGTCATTCACTCTGTTTTCAACCCCTTCCCCAGTCCACAGCCCCAGTTCTCAAACCTGTGAGATCTCCCTTCTCTGACTTGTCAGAGATTGCCTCTATCTTAAACCATTACTTTTCATCGGGTACTCTCTCTGAACTTGCTTTCCCCCCTTCCCTCTTCCTTTCTCCCTCTTCCTGTCATGACTCCTACACTTCACCCCGCCTACTCACCACACAATTCTCACCCTGCCATTTTTCCATTACCATAGCTCTATGACTGTACCACAATTTGGTCTCCAATCCTGAAACCCCTCTATGGATAGCAACTGTGACAGCCTTGACCCTAAACTCTTCGACTTTTCCACCTCTGCTACAGCTGCTCCCATTTCTTCCATCTTAACACTCTAACACCAAAGTATTTTGATAATTTCTCAATGTGGTCAGCTTCCTAAATTTTTGAACTTGTTTTATAATTGTTTATCTCTTTCTAGCAGGTGCAATATTGCTTTATAATGTCTTTTGGATAAATTAGATAGTCATCTACAGTCTTGTTCAACAGTTGAAGTTAATTTCTCCATGTGATATACTGTAAGTAGTCTTTTATGTCTGACACATTTACATATTTTTTTGCTATGCTCTTTGAATTTTGCTTTAGTTCAGCTAATTTACTGATATATGCTGAGCCTAGGGCTGTTGTACCTTTATCACACATTGCCAAGGACAGATATGAGTTTGGCTTACCTTAAGGTGAATTAAAACCTCTTAACTCTATGTCTGTCATGTCACAGAGCTTCATGCTCATGTTATTTGATTTGGTCATATAGGTTGACGTGAGATAATGATCTCTGGGAACACTGCCATTAAAGTTGATCTTTCTCTATTGTGGTCCATGGTTTGCCTGCATACTTAGGTTATGGGACAGAGCTCTATCTCTAGACTTCTGCTGACTCCATGATGTCACCAGAAGTCCCTTAGTTTTTTTTTTATTCACCTTTATCTTCTCCTTGCCTTAATCCTCTTAATGTTTGCTTACAGTACAAAGTTCATCTCTTGGGTAAACCTCACATCTGCAAAGAAATCTCAGCCACTTATATCTCCTTACCTGTGTCTCATCACTGAGCCAGAACACAGTACTAATATCTTCCATCTCTATAAAACTGCCTAGTCCAACTTTTATAACATTGTGTTTATTCATCACTGATTAGACCCTACTACTTTCAAAACTGTTATCCATGCATTCATCAGTTCTCACAATGACTACTGCAGTTCTCTTTTTTTTGGTACTGAAGAATCTTTTTTCCCAAAAAGAAACAAGAGCACATCATCCATATTCTCAAACCCCACACATACTCCTTGTCTATTTTCATATCAAATACAGTGTTGCCCTTTCTAGTTTTAAGCTTCTCTATAGTATTGCCCAACTCCCCCCAAGTTAAACTCTTCTTATTCTTTTTTTCCTTTTCTGTCTCCCATCTTTCCTCATTTTCAGTCATTCTGCCTCTTTTAGGGTGATTACTTCAGCTTCCCTATTCCTTATATCTAAGATAGACTCCCTCATCATCTTTGACAGTCTTATATATTTATTGTGTTTTAACAATTATTCAGTCTATGACCCAGCATTCCATAATTGGAGCAAGCACAGCCATTTTCACCGTGCTTGCCCCTGTGCTCCCCCTAGCTCCAGTGATATTCACATGGATAGCAGTTACATACAGGGTGTTGCTATCTGACTGAATATCAGTCCATGTTTGTGTAGCCCAAAGTGAATCTATGCTGTCCTGACACTGTCCAGGGCTACATATAGCCCACGGGGGATAGCGCTACCTGAAACAGGATAGCACCAAGTCCTCTGCGGGCCATATTCTGCCTGAGCATGTAAATTAGCCCATTTGGCATGCAAGGCACTAAGGGGCCATTTGCATGCCCATTATGGGTCCATGTGCATAGGGTGCAGCAGCCCCTTAGTGCCAATCACAGTAAAATGACAGCCCTGGTGGTCCGGTGGTTCCCCCCACCCTAATCACTCAGTACATCATTAATTAAATCCCTGGTGGTCCAGTGTGTCCCCCCATTCACCCAATACATCAGATTAATTCAAGTCCCTGGTGGTCCAGTGGTCCACAGCATTTTCCCAGTACATTGATTTATTTAAAATCCCTGGAGGTCAAGTGGTTTTCCCCACCCCAGTCACTCAGTATATCTCTTTAGTCAACTTCCCTGGTGGTCTAGTGACCTGCCACCCCCCAGTCTGTCCCTCTGGTCCTTTAAATGATGTCCCTGGTGTCCAGTGGTCCACTTGAAGATGCCCATGCTCCCCACCTGACCTACCTGCTCATATCCAACTTTGCCGCACCCTCCCTCACCCTGGTGTCCAGTGCTCACTGACCAGAGTATAACAACCAGCACAACCCTCCTCTCACCTTCATTGCTAGTCACTGTATGAGTTGTCAGTGAGTGCGTGTACTGTGGAAACAACCATTTCAACAGTACGCGTGCTCACTGACAGTGTATACATCAACCAGCTGCAGAGGTGAGAGGAAGGCTGTCCTGGTCAGCATATTTCAGTCAGTGAGTGCTAGACACCCAGGTGAGGGGGTGCAAAAAGGCTGGATATAAGTAGGCGGGTCAGGTGGGGGCATATGACTGTTCAGGGGGACCACTGAACATCTTTTACTAGACCAAAGGGATGGATCAGGGGTTGGAGCACCACTGGTCCACCAGGGAAGTGGAATAGATAGATGTACTGGACAATCAGGGGAACAACTGGACCACTGGGGATTTGAAATAAACTAGTGTACTGGTATATCAACAGGGGAATCACTAGAACACCAGAATTTGAATAAAACTGATGTACTGCAAGATCAGGGGGAGCCAATGAACCAGCAGGGATTTGAACTAAGCAAGTGTACTGGGAGATCAGGGATAGCTTGGCACAGGGGTAGACAGCTGCAGAACAGTCACCCTGATTTTAGGGGTACGGGCTGAATGCTCGGATAAGAGGTGGTTTTCAACAGTGGTAAACAGTGCCACTAGCAGGCTGTTTACTGCCACTGCAAACCTTTGAAAATGTTGCTTCACCAATATGTATGAGGAGACTCTTTCATTTGCATGGGCACAGTGTTATTTTAGCCCCTTAATGCTGCTGAGATTGAGGGGCACTCCAGGGGCCTCTGAATATGGCCCCACCCTGAACGCTAGTGCAAATCTGTGTTAGTGCCAGCACAAACCACAGTCACGCCAGTGCTAGCCTTTGAATATTGGGACTGACATGTTTTATTGCTAGTATGATGATTTTGTTCAGTGTTATTATTGTTCTTCTTTTATTTAAATTAATTTGTGCTTTTGATATTTTACCACTCTGTAAATAATTTTGTGTTGCTCTGCTATGAGAAACACTATCTAAAATAACAGTTGTAGTATATCAGATTGTACTATAAAAATAAATCTACAAGAATTTTCAGCTATAGACTAAAATGTGAGTTGTCAACTGAAAGCAGCTCTGACTGTATTAAACTGCCTTGTTGCCATCGCAGAACATTCTTTTGAAAGTGGTTTGTTACCCAGTGGGATAATTCCCGGGTCAAAAAAAAAGCAGATGTCCTTATCTGCCAGTTATTCCTGGTGTTAAGATGCAGATTCTGACATCACAACTAAAGTAACTCAGTGAGTGTGATGGATGTTAACGTAATTGACATACATCATATTGTGTTACTTTAACATCCATCACACTGTATGTTAAAGTAATTGACACATGCCACCTGCTGCACCACCCAAACCCTGGAGATGAACTAGTGAGATACAGCAGCATATGTTAATAGTTCAGGGAATATGCACAGTTTCCAATCATTTTGTTTCCTAGGAATCCCAAAATTATACATATGCACATCATAACTATTGCTAAAACTATGATAGTCTTATAGTGGTACTCTAGCCACCCCAAAAGTGTCATGTTTTTTCTTTCTTAAGTTTGATCTTGTGAAACACATTGAATTGGTTGTGTACTATCCTGTCTTGAATAATGTTACTGACAGGTCAGTGCAGAGTTTTTAAAGGTCTTCACCCCATGCTACAACACAAAACACCTGTGGCTTACTCCTAACAAGGAAAATGAAAATCAGATGTGCACACTTGAAATCTGATTTTTTTTGTTGTCAGAAATGTCTCAGAGATAAGAGAAACTCCATCAGATTAATTGTAAAATAAATAAAAAAAACTTACAGCCTGGCAATTTAGGTTGCCATCATCCTATCTGAGTCACAAGAAGGAAAGACTTTGGTTTGATATAATATTTTCATACATACTATCCCAAAGTACATATCAGTAGTTTTATGAACAGTCAGGCAAGCACATGTTGCTGAGGTGAGATTAAGGGAGGTCAAGAAAGCTCCGGAAAAGTAAGCTCAGAGAGGGGAGGATGTTAGCTAGGTGAAGGGAGGTTAGAATTATTTTGGAAAGGTTAAAGTAGCAATAGTTGTTAGTGGAAAAAATGTCATCATATATCTTTTCAGTAATAATGATCAAAGTAGGTTATGCCATGTTAGCCCACACAAAAATAGGAGAGAAACAAAAAGAGAATAGTTTTGCTGGGTAAAGATTCAGTAATACTTTTGTTAGCTAATGAAGAGTTAAAGAGACAAACTTTTAAGGCCCGAATGCCTCTTCTTTAGGTATATTAAAATGTTGACTGATGTGATTGCCCTTTGTGGAAGCTTGATTTTTGATTTAATGCAAAGCAGAAATTAAGATTTTTGTGCTTGGCATCTGTCTTTACTCAAGTGGTGAGTGCTCGACTTGTGTGTTATAGCTAGTTTTGATTTGCAATCCAAGAAAAAAAGCAAAAACTGCAAGGGTCTTAGTAAACTTCGAGTTGCTAATTAACATCAAAGCAGTAGTACGAATATCACTATTTAAATTCAGCTGCTGTCACAGTACACACAACAAATTGTTTTCTTTTTTTAAAAGATAAGCAGGGAAAAAGCTACAGAAATTTTCAAACATTAGGGCTAAAACAAGCTTAGTAATGCCGATTTACATCAAACAGTGTCAGGGCAGAAGGTGTCAAACTGTTTATAGTATATGGTTTACCCTTATTCTGTATAGAAATCAAGTACCTCCCAAAAGTTGTTGCGCAGATTCTAAATGTTGTGCATATTCTAAAAGTTTTTTGACTGGCCTGCCAACACGGTGGCAGTGTTTCCACTTGCGATGCCAATGCCCTGAATTCTGGAATGGACCTGGAGAGTCAAAGGGAAGGCTGGGGGAAGGAGGACTGAGCTTCCCATAGACTGCTCTTCTCCTTTCCAGGGGGGGAGCATCCGGTGCCTGTTTAATCTCTGGTGAAGGCCAGGGGGCACAGCAGCCAGAGCTCACTTCATTGGGAGGTGTGCTGGATGTCATCACCTATGCGTCATTATGTCATTGCATGCCACGTCTCACTAGGAACACAACTCTGGAAAATGCCAGCCCACAGAATGACACCCCACCTTGTGAGCCCTGCACCTCGGCCCTGAGGCACTCAGCTGAGAACTGGTCTCTAATGCCATCAGGAATGGCCCAACCCCATGGCCTCACCCTGGGGGGGCAAGCCAGGGAGGAACATCAGCAGAGATATCTGCTGAGAACCAAGCTTTAACTCCATTAGGAACACACCTATTCAGTGATCCCAAGGCAGGGAGGAAGACTACCCGAGATAAGTCCTGGCGGGTGCCAGGCTGGGGCCAGGGGTTGAGCCTAAGTCGGATCCAGCCATCAAAAAGCATACTAAAAAAAAAGTAATTGTGAACATTCTTCAATTACCAGTTTCAGCTGTATTTTCCCTTTCTCTGTCTCCTGCCACTTTCAATCTCTTAGTGCAGCTCTCAGTCTGTCAGTGTGGCTACACACTTTTGCTGTTTTGATATCTTACCGTGGCTCCTCCTCAGTGAAAGAACAATGTCTAAACACAGAAGAAAAATGTTGAAGCCATTTTTTCAAAAATACTATCTAATAGAGGGAAGTTCATTCAAGAACTGGAGAATAAGTGCATAACCCAAAAAACATCATCTGACATGTTGCTCATAACTTCATGTCTTCTAGACAAAGGTGAAACTCGAGAAATTTCACAAATTCCAGTTACAGAATTTGATCCACTGCTAGTGAATACATATACAAAATTAGATGCATTGATGACATGGAATACGACCTGACCACCTGCCATGGTTTCCTCTGGAGCATAAACCCTCGACTAATAAAACAGAATTACCCACACTCTGCTTACCATGAGAAAACAGTGGCTTCAAATTTTTTTTAAAACCACATACTAAAATAAAATATAGGTGAACATACACAACTCACCTTGAGTTTCCATCTTGGGATTCAGATACCAGCATGGGCCTGTATACCTTCACTTTTGAGTTCCTTATGGTTGTATGTCAACTCCTCAGTGGAAACACTGTCTCGTTCTGTATGGCAGTCCATTAATTATTCCTTCTATACATGTTTTTTTGCTTCTTTTAAGTACTGTGAGAATTTCATGTACATAATGTATCTGCTATTTGTCCATGTCCTCCATGTAATTGGGAAGAAGACGTTTGCAGAGCTACCTGGTTACCAAATTTTAAATAAAGTAAAAAATATGGCTTTTTGTTACGTAGCAGTCCAGTTGCTTTTTGTTTAATAGTAAGGGAAATGCTAAGTTAAAAGACTATGTTAAGTAGTGGGACAGAAAATCTCAGGGCCACATTTTCAAAGGGCCCTTAGAGCCATGCAAGCTGCATCAAACAAGCAGCTTGAGTCAGATCTAGGTGTGCCAAATACTGTGCACCATATTTTGTAAGAAAAGCATTCTCTGTGACAAAGTCCTCCAAACTGACACAATAGGTCCACTGCGGCAACAAAATGGCATAAAGGATGAGAATGATGCAAGCTACACCAAAATAAATGGTGCAAGCTGAGTCAAAAATTGTACAAGTTGAGTTAAAAAAATGACTCAAGGAACAGAAATGACTCAAACTGAGTAAAAAATGGTGCAAACTGAGAAACAAAATGGTGCAATTTGAGTCAAAAAAATGGTGCAAGCTGAGTCAAAAAAATGGTGCAAGTTGAGTAAAAAATTATGCAAAGGACAAGAATGATGGAACCTAAGTAAAAAAAATGGCAGATGAAATGGCGAAGACTAAGCCCCCAAAATGTTCTAAACTAGTCCTGTAGGAGACTACTGGCCCTTAATAGTAGCATAGTCAGGTCTGCCTATGTGCAGTGGGTCTCTTTATAAGCTCTAGTGTCCCTTAGACCAGCTCTGGCTGGTCTAACAGTGACATGCATCTTAGGCACAAGGACAGGACTGGCATTCTTTGAAAATTCCAAATAAGGGGATGGTGCATCATTTTGGTGATGAAGGCATCCCTTCTGACATGGTGCAGGTATTTTTTGGTGCAAGCATGTTGCAAGCCACTCTGGCAGATGCAGACCTGTTTTTGATGCAAGCACATAGAAACATAGAATTTGACAACAAATAAGGACCGCTTGGCCCGCCTAGTCTGCCCATTTCCCTATCTAATGCATAGGCTGCAGATCCTAGTTAACCAACAGCCTACTTCCTCCTACCCCCCCCACTAGAATTGCCTTATGTCTGTCCCATGCATTCTTGAATTCTCCCACTGTTTTTGAGTCCACTACCACTTCAGGAAGGCTGTTCCATGTATCCACAACCCTCTCCATGAAAAATACTTCCTCACATTACCTTTGAGCCACCCCCCCATCTTCAAATTGTGCACCAGTTGAAAATCAGAATTGGTTCAAGGTTTGACACATCCTGCTTCTTGCGTCAGTTGTTTTTGATGCAAGCACCCTACATCATTCTCTGGCCTTTGAAACTTTGGCCCTCTGTCTTCAGGCCACATTCCAGCATGCTAAAGTTTGCATAAATCTGAATTCTCAGGCCCTTCTCTCCCTATGTGTTCTGAAGTTGCCCTTCAGTACTACCACTTTCAAGTCATCTAAACTATGTCCTAAGCTGGAGAAATGCTTATCCACTGGTGTATTTGTAATCTGGTGTTTGATATTGCAACTGTGCAGGTTTAGTTTAGTTTAGTTTATTAGTCTAGGAATTAATACCGTTGAGCCAGGGCTCTTTTACAAAGGTTCCACATCACAAAGAACATTTAACAAAGCACGAATACACATTACAGGTAAAACCAGACAGGAAAGTTACATCATAAATTTGCTATTAACAGTTTAAGGCAGTAATGTTTTTAAGTTTCATAGAAAAACAAGCTATAACAGGTTCAAGCGAGTAGACAATTTCGAGGTTAAGGAAACTTCCAAGGAGAGGGTGATCATTAGGCACCAAAAGGAGGCTAGAGAGGAGGGAAAGGTGGTGAGCAGGAGAGTAAGTGAGAGGGACAGGAAAAAGGGGAGTGAGTCTGGGTGGGAGACAGGAAGTAGTAGAGGTACCAGAGGGTTCATTAGTCAGGGAGGAAGAGGCCTCAGATGTGAGGATGGACATGAGGAGTAGTAGTCTTTATCTAAGCGCAACACAGTTGCTAGTGGTGGTGAGGTGGGCATAGAGCATGGATTTGAAAGCTTCAAGTGAGGTTGAGGATAGAGTAGGTGGACTAAGCGCATTGAACCATGTCGGGGCCCTGTATGCGAAAAGATCTTTGTCCCTGTGCAGTCCGGCATCCTCGGAACCAGGAAAGGTTGGCGCTCAGATCTGGTGGAGGGTCAGAGCCAGGATTCAGTCTGAGTAGGTTTTGAATACATAATGGAGTCAGTCCCAAGATAGATTTTTTTGCCATTGTGCAGGTGAGATAAATAAGATGATTTGATAGGTTCAACCAGCCTGATTCATAGTACAGATCACACGTGTGAGTCAGTCTTTGAGCCCCCGTGAGGAGCCGGCAGACCTTATTTAGAGTGATTGAGATACGCCTTAGAGCAGTGGAGGTAGCTGAGCTATAAATAATAAGGCCATAGTCAATGATTGAGATTATGGAACTCTGTATAGCTATTCTCAATGCCGCTTGATTTAGGAATTGATGATTCTGGAATAGTATTCCAAGGCGTTGGTTCACTGTTTAGCAGTGTTGTCAATGTGGGTTGCAAAGGTGAGCCCTTGGTCAAATGTGATGCCAAGGTATTTGAAAGTATTTACTTGGTCCAGTGTAATTCCCAGAGAGGTTTGTATGGTGAGTGGAGTATGCCTATTTTTGTTTTGGTGATTGGAGAAGAGCATGGCTTTTGTTTTATTGTGGTTTAGCATAAGTTTACTATCCAGGAACCACCTTTCAACACTAGAGAAAGCAAGTTGCA
This sequence comes from Neoceratodus forsteri, assembly GCA_016271365.2. Lineage (NCBI taxonomy): Eukaryota > Metazoa > Chordata > Ceratodontiformes > Ceratodontidae > Neoceratodus > Neoceratodus forsteri. The sequence continues at coordinate 298,079,799 of JADMNL010000022.1, forward strand.
GGCTTTTTCATAGGGAGTTTGGATCCTTGTGGGAAGAGAAAATTACAGCATCATCAGCGTATAAGATTATTTTCTCCTGGCAGATATCTGGGAGGGAGTTAAGGAACAGGCTAAAGAGGAGCGGTCCAAGAATTGATCCCTGTGGTACACCCGAGAGAACTGGTTTGAAGGTTCATTTGCTTCCTAAGAGTCTGTCCTGTTTCTACCACATAAAGATTTGTGTTGGGGCATTTTGAACACATGATCAGATATACAACACTGGCAGAGCAGTTGAATGATCCCTGTATTTTGTAATTCTGTTTCTTGTGAGGAATGGGATTGTATCTGTTGTAATGATGTGAGAGTATGTTTGACATTTTCTCTGTTGGCAGCTGAATGTCCCTGATATATTTTTTTTCTGCTGACATCTTGCTTCAGACATTAACTTGCCATGGATTGTGAGGATATTTTCCTATATGCCAGGAATGGAGGCTGCAAGGCTGCAAACTGTCTTCTCACAACATGTCACAAAATACTGCATGAGAAAAGGGCTTAATTGCTATTAAATTACATCACTCCGTGCAGTATACTGCAGCATTTTGTGATACAGTGCATCATTACTGTGCTGCATCCTGGCTAGTACCACTGTAAATGGGTAGATATGGAGATAGATAGATAGATAGATAGACAGATAGATAGATAGATAGATAGAGGCAGACTAAATTGATAGACAGACAGACAGATGGACCAACGGACGGACAGGCTGACAGATAAATACAGACAGATAGACAGTTAGGCAGAAAGACACAGAGAGATGGATGGATAGACAGACAGATAGGATAGACTGGATAGATAGATAGATAGATAGATAGATAGATAGATAGATAGATAGATAGATAGATAGGCAGAAAGACAGAGAGAGATGGATGGATGGATGGACAGACAGACAGACAGATAGGCAGGCAGGTAGGCAGATAGATACCGTCTCTGGCACGTAATTCTTCCTGCTCAATATCCTCTGATATATGGTGACATGTATATGGTTCCAAAATGTTTTACTGTTTTAATCACTTAGTTTACATACAGTATGTGATCTTTACAGTTAACCAGATTAGAACCTATACCTATTTAAGATACAGAATTCCCTGTCTAACTCTAGGTTTCTTCAAGTATAACTTCAGGTTTGAGTACTACCAGGATATTCCTTTTATTGGGACTTAGTCTGCACTTTATAAAGAATATTCTTGTCAGCAGGTATACCTCTGCCCCTATATCTCTCAATCCTACTTCCCTTCTACCAATTCATCCTTACCCTGTCTTGCTTAACCAACCTATAGGTTTGTATAGAGCCTGTAGTCCCCTCCTATGAGGGGGGGCTTGTATAAGAGAGTTACCAATAACCAGTAATCCTCAATGTGAAGATCATTCGGAATCCAGAGACTATCTATTGTGTTACACATACTGAATATGAGGGGAAACTACAGGCTATTTCTTTCATGTGTGATTCCACAAATCAGTGGTTCAGTATTTTTGTGGATCCTTGGCAAGCAATAAATATCTATCCTCATTAGATAGATTGTACAAAGAAAATCTTGAGTTTGCTAGTCAGTGATCAAATTATAGCAAGCTGACTGGACACATTTATCACAGTGCCACTTGAATAACAAGTTGAATTACTAGACTGTCTGTAAAAAATCAGTATTTGAGCAGCATGTCCAGCACCGAGGCACTTAAGACTTTACCCAAAGAACTGGTGTAATCAAACCTGTATGCCAACAAAACTGTGGAGTTTGTTTTAAAAATTCCAGAAAAAAATGTGCATTCTAATACTTTATTATTTTGGGGGAGGCATTATTTACAAATCAATGGGACAGCCATGGGGGCATCTGTTACCCCTAACTGTGTGAATACTTATCTAGGTACATGGAAAATCAGGTAGTCCCTAATTCAGAAGTGAATCCCTTTTTTTTTTACTCCTCCCCCATACCTGGCTGGTGTCTCCTTCAGGCCCTCACATGAACTCCCCACCGCAGCTACTCCTTGACCCCTACTGACCCACATCGCAGCCAGCCCCAAGTAACCCCGGTGTATCCCTTCACCGGGTGGATCTCTTACCTCCATAGGAGAACAGCCCTGGTGGCCAACAAATGATCTTGCAGTGCTGCTGGGAAGGCATATAGAGGTCTAGGAGCCTGGTAGTGAGGGCTCTGGAGGGCCATCCCCCGATCGGCCTGGTACCATTTTTTCACTTTGCTCCCCTGAGAAGTGATGTGCCACTGACATCAAGGCATACACCGATGTCCATCACTCCCCTAGTGTGTTGGGGCCAACATCTTGCTGTACTCCCAACCTCCACTAGGAGTCAGCAGGCCCCGAGCCGCATATCCACCCCACCCCCAGAGAAGGCAAGCCATTGTCGGACGCTCATTTCCTTCTCCCATGGCCAGCCCTCCAGCAACCCGAGTCCGTCGTTCCTGAACCCGGGTCGCTGGCATCACAGGCAGAAATCCAATCACTGCACCGGTGGCCCAGCTGAGAATCCCTTTTTTGATAACATGAACCGTTGGTGCTGCTACAGTGATGCTGTCCTAATGGTGTGGAGGGGCACATTTGAGTAGAGCTGCGTAGAGTTAGAAAATTCTGAATTCATGGAATTCTGACAGAGTTCTGTGAAATTCCATGACTTCCACAGAATTTCATCAGTATTTCCTTTTTAAAATGTTGTTATTTGGTATAACTTATCTGTTTCTTCAACTAGATACCTGATATAGGTCATGATTACTTGCATGCTTCTGTCCTAAAAACATGCTAAACATGACATTTGCATGAATTGTTTTAAAATTATAGGAGCTTAGTCTGACATTTTACTTTAGGGGAACGTTTGTGAACATTTGTTTCTTCTTATAGTAGCCATCTTTGAATTTAGATATATGAAAATTAGCATGCATAACCTTTTTGTAAGGGTTATGGAACTGATTAAATAGGAAGAGACTTGGTTTAGAAAATTCTCTGTTACACAGATCCAAAATTTCACAATTTTAGTTATTTGAGAAATTTTGTGAACATTTTCTAAAAATGTGGATGGTTGTAACTTTTCTGCTTTTGCAGGTATAGACCTTACATTTATCATGCATATAAAATGTCAGTGTGTACTGGTATCTAACAAAAACTGGGAAAAATGTTTAGCACTTTCTTCTACAGTGGAAACATAACAAATTATTGTTTGTAATCCCAGATAGTCGTGGTAGCATAATAGGTAATGCTGTCAGAATTCTTCTTGTTAAATTAAACATTCACAGACCACATATCACTTCTTCATCTGAAAAGCTGAGCTATTTGTTGTTGTGTGGTTGCCCCCATGGTGACTATTTTGCTCACCCAATTCTCTTTTTGCTTAACCAGATAGACTTGGTGAAACTACTGCCCCCAGTACCTCCTTTTTTCCTTGCAGTGACTCATTCCCTTAAGACAAGTGTTATCTACTCATTTTCCTGTCAGACCTATCCCATTGGAATAGTCAGAATTCCTCCTTCTTGGTGCCCCAGATATTTTCTTCCCCACTACAGTTTTTTGAGTATGTCTAAGTTCTAGACTTGCAACACATCAGGCTTTCTTCAGTAACCTGCATTCAGTTGAATCTGTTGACATGCTGTGCTTCCCAGCTGTACTGGTGTGGGGGTCTACTATTCTTGTGTTACCCAGCTCAGCTGTCCATTTTATGATGAAACCATGCATCTAATTCTTGCAACTGGTGACCATCTGCATAAACTGCCTCCTCAGCACCTGTCCTTTAATGTTAATCCCCCAGACTTCACCCCATTCCTCAATCAGAGTCCTTTTAGTTTCAGTCTGCATCCCTATTGGTCCTATTCCACTACCCTGCATTACACAATTGCCCTTTCATCACCAGGCAAAATTTATTCACATACATGTTTCACCATTTGGCTTTTACGATTTTAACTGGACAACTTCTGGAATTTAACTTTAATCTTATGTCAACATTATTGGCAGTTTATAACAGGGAAATCCTCTGAAAAAGAGATTAATAAAATTGACATACAGTCTCAATGTAGGTATATGAACTTAGTAAATTTAATGTAACTGCATTCTCAGTTTTAAAGTTGCAGAGGTTTATCACTTTGCAGTTCACATGCTTTCAAAATGTAATTTAAAATGTTTTCAAATTGTGACTACTTATAAGTAGTCCTCTTTAAAGCTAGAAATGTCTAATCCAATCCATCTTTATTTACATAGCACCCATCCAGTGAACTCTGAGTGCTGTACAAAGTTCAGAAAATTATACATAATTTTAAGTGTATATATCATTAAAACAATACATGACCATTGAGCTGTACAAAAAACCAAAAATAAAATCAGAAATTGTTGTACATCTTAAAAGCAAATCTGACAGGCAATTTAAAATAACAAATGCTTGAGAAAAAAGCCAAGTTTTTAAGGCAGATTTAAAACTAACTTGTTTGCTTGCCTTAAACCTAATGGAAGGGTATTCCATAGTAAAGGGGCTCTAATCTCCAGAGCCCTGCCATCAATAATTTTAAAGCTGAATTTAGGAATGAATAATGCCTTAAGGGGCTTGATTTTAAAAGGCTGGTGAAGGTAAGCCGGTCCAGTGGCATGGAGGGCTGAGGCATCTTGCCTTGCCTCCTGTCACACCAGCGACCCATGTTTGGAGAGGGTTGGAAACAGAAACTGGCACCTGCTTGACACATAGCAGAGGCTGGGTGTTGGAACACTGTATCCTGTACTGTGGGGCTCGGAGGCAGAGCAGCTGACCAGCATGCTGCATGTGGAAGTGCACACAGCTTGGCCATTGTCGTCATTGTATGCTCCCCTCACAAAAAATGGAAAACTGGTCCCAGTCTAGCTGGATGAAGGCTGTCCTTCACAGGCATCACCCCCAAGAAGGCACCTCCCCAAATCAGGATCTGGACCTAGTAGGTAGAGAATGGGGGGCTCCCTACCACCCTGCCATGGAGGATAAGCCATGGGAGCAGATGGAAGGTAAGCCTGAAGGTCAGGGGACGGGCAGGAAGGATGGCAGGAATGTAGGCCGACTGGGGCAGGGGAGAAAAAGTAACTATAAAAAAGATTGATGTGGGCTTGCGATAAGCCCTCCGTCAAGGCCATTTTTGTTTCAGCTGCACCCAACTCCTTTGCCACAACTGCACCCAATGTTATATTGTCACGCACAGTTGCAACAGGTTGATCAGTTTACAACAGCTTGCACCAAATACTTGGCGCAAGCGCTGGAAAAAGGATCCCCAAAATGCCACACATTAGACCAGGGAAAAGCCAGTCTAACTTGCATTATTTGGTACTCAGGATGGAAAATCCCAGTTGCCAGCCAGGAGAATGCTGCAAAATCTGTGCACCACACAATCAGTGCACCAGGGGCTTTTGGCATTCTTTGCGCTCTGAAAATTGAGCCCAAGATTTGTAGACCAAAGTGCTCCTGTAGAACAGTAATCCACAAGTTGGTCAGACTAATATCTTGGGCCATAATCACGAAGACACTTGTACATGAGAAGAAGAAATTTGTAATCAGATCAGAATTCCATGTGTAACTAATGTAGGTCTCTACGTACCAGAGTAAAGTGCTCTCAGAACCCTACATTAGAGATTAGTCTTGTACAGTAGCTGCATTTATATCATCTTGCAATTTATCAAGTTTACAATTTGGAAGATCCAATAAAAAAGCATTACAATAATCAATTCTGCAAATAAGAAGTGCATTTTACCAAAGTTTTCAGATGAGATTTACTTATGTATTTCTTAACTTTAGAAAGCATTCCAGGTGAAAAATGTTACTCTCCTGAGTTTGTCAAACTGCAATCAAGTAGCACCCTACGTTTCTGATGACAGTTGTTGCTTCCAGATTACAGCCTCAACTGGAATTTCCAACCATTCTATTGGTGAACTTTTTAGCTAACTTTTTATACCAAAACCAATTCATTGTTTTAGATTTAGTTGCAAAAATTTTTCAGCTAACCAGATATATATTATAACATGGACATAAATGTGAAATATGGAACACATAAAAATGTAGTTCATTAGTTTAAATGTTTCACATCTGATGGAATTTGGATAAGTTGTTTAAAAATAAAATGGAAAAAAGTGAAATTTAGATTTTGGCAAAATGTTTGGCTGTCTATAAAGGAGACCCCTTTAAAGTTAAGAAACACAGTACACTTACATACATGATATGTTTCTGTATATCTGCCAGATTTAATGAAACCAGCCCTATATTTTCATTATTTTTTCTACCATTGTCCTTTCCATCGCCCTTCCCTACCTCATAGAAACATAGAAGTTGATGGAAGATAAGGACTGCAACACCCATCCAGTCTGCCCATTTCTTTTTCTACCTTATAAATGTGCCATGGGCCTTTGCTCTGTCAGTGACCTATCTATTCATAGTCATTTGTATTGCTCCCTTATGCCTATCCCATGCCTGTTTGAAGCCCTGCACTGTATTCATAGCCACCACTTCTTGTGGTAAGCCATTCCATGTATCCACCACCCTTTCTGTGAAAAAAGAATTTCCTCACATTCCTCCTTAATCGGCCTCCCTCTAATCTCATGCTGTGTCCTCTTGTCCTGCTATTTTCTTATATTTAAACATGTTAGACTCTTTCACCTTGATTATGCCCCTTAAGGTGTTTGAATGCCTCGATCATATCACCTCTCTCCTCCTTTGCTCAAGGGTATACATATTGAGCTCCGTTAATCTGTCCTCATATGTCTTCTGATGCAGTCCCTGCACCATTTTGGTTGCCCTCTCTGGACTGCCTCAATTTGGTTAATGTCCTTGGGAAGGTGTGGCCTCCAATACTGCATGCAGTACTCCAGATGGGGCCTAACCAGTGTCTTGTACAGAGGATTATTACCTCCCTCTTACGATTGTGATACCCTCTAATACACCCTAACACCCCCTAGCCTTACCTACTGCTTTAGAGGTCTGCTTGGATGATTTTAGGTCATCAGTGGATGATGATGCCCAAGTCTCTTTCTTCCTTTGTGACTGCTAGCAACTCCCTCCCAGCCTATAGGTGGCTTCAGGGTTCTCTTCCCTATGTGCATGATTTTGCACTTCTTTGCATTAAACCCAGTTGCCACTCTTCTGACCATTCTGCTAGTTTATCCAGATCTCTTCTCATTCTGCCCACCCCATCTGGATCATCTACTCTGTTGCAGATCTTGGTGTCATCTGCAAACAGACAAGCCTTACCCTGTAGTCCATCTGCAAGGTCACTAATGAAGATGTTGAAGGACTGGCCCCAGGACTGATCCCTGAGGTACCCCACTTGTGACTTGCATCTCTTCTGACTGTATACCATTTACCACCACTCTCTGTTTTCTGCCCGTCAACAGTTTGCCACCCAGCTGACCAACTTCGGCCCACCCCGAGCCTACCCAGCTTATTTATCAATCTTCTATGTGGAACAGTGTCAAAAGTTTGCTGAAGTCAAGGTAGGCGACATCAACTGCTCCCCTTGGTCCACCACTCTGGTTACCCAGTCAAAGAAATCTATGAGATTAGTTTGACAGGACCTTCCTTTGTAAACCCATGCTGTCTTGGATCCTGTGCCCCTATGGATTCCAGGTGTTGCACTATCCTTTTCCTTAAGGAGTGCCCATAATCTTGCCCACTACTGAGGTAAGACTGATCAGTCTGTAGTTCCCCGCCTCCTCCCTGCTACCACTCTTGTGGAGCGGGATCACATGAGCCCTTCTCCAGTCTTCTGGGACCTCTCCTGTGCTCAGAGACTCACTAAACAATTCTGCTAATGGCTCTGCTAATTCCTCCTTTAGCTCCTTAAGTACCCTGGGATGTATGCCATCAGGTCCCATTGCCTTATCCACCCTGAGCTTAGCAAGCTCTTGTAGGACCCTTCTTTTTGTAGAGGGAGTAGTGCTCACCTCCTCCCCTGTGTCCATGATGCTGAGCTGTGGGCCCTGTCCTACCTTCTCTTCAGTAAATACTGAGCAAAAGTATCTATTTAGGATAGATGCCTTTACATGGTCCTCCTCCTCACATGCTCCTTTTCTCCATTAAGCTTAGCATACCCCTCTGGACTTTCTCCTTTCACTAATGTATCTATAGAAAGTCTTGTCACCTTCTTTACTGTTAGTGCTAGTGTTTCCTCAGTTTGGGACTTTGCCTGCCTTACTGCCTTACCTGCTTCCCTTAGGGAGTTGGTATGCCTCCTATCTTCATCCCGCTGTGTTCCCTTATATTTCTTGAAGGCCAGCCTTTTGGCTCTGACCTTTTCTGCTACTGTATTTGAGAACCAAAGTGGTTTCCTTCTTCTTTTGCACTTCCTTTTCTGTCTAACACAATGGGATGTTGCTTCAAGTATTGCATCCTTAATGCTTGCCCACTTTGCCTGTACCCCCTCACCTGTGTTTCTTTTTGCCAGGGCTAGCTTAACTCTGTAGGCCATCTTATCAAAGTCAGCTCCTCTGAAGTCCCATATTTTTGCCTTGGAATGGGATGATTTAGATGTAGTAGCCAAACTGAACCATACCATGTGATGGTCACCAGCCCCCAGGTGACCTTCTACCTGGAGATCTGTGATCCCTTCTTTGTTAGTCAGTACTAGATCTAGGATAGCCCTGTCTCTTGTGGGTTGCTGTACCAGTTGTTTGAGGCCCTCCCCCTGCAGTGAATCCACTATGAGTCTAGTTCTGGCAGATGTTCCTGCTGGTATTGACCAATCTGTATCTGGCATGTTGAAGTCTCCCATTATCAGAACCTCCCTTTAGCTGTCATGTTTTGTATATCTTCTAACAGTAATGTGTCTATGTCCTTCCTCTGGTCTGGGGCCAGTAGACAACCCCAGTTCTTATGGCTGTCCCATTTCTGTTTCCAGGGTGACCCATAGTTCTTCTGGCTCCTTATGTGTATTCTGAATTTCTGTAGCTTTGATATTTTCATTAACATACAGGGCCACTCCTTCCCTTTTGCACCTTGGTCTCTTCTGAACAATACATAGCCAGGTACTGAAGTCTCCCTAAGTGTGGTTACTGGTAAACCACGTCTCACTAATTGCTACTATGTCCAGTTTAGCCTCTGACATTATTGCCTGCAGGTCTGGGATCTTATTTCCCAGGCTGTGAGCATTTGTGTACATGATTTTCCATTGGCCAGATTTTGCAGGGTTAGTTGTTGGGTGAAGTTTGGCATTACCCCTGTGCATCGTATGGGGAGACAAACCTTTTTCTTACCTGGTGATGCAAATGAGCGGCAAACATGCTGAATTCCTGTTTGACCACTAGCTGAGGGGAGGGTGTTCTTCCCATTCGACGATGGGTGCTGCACCCTCTCCCCATTTGCTAGTTAAATATTCTGCAAAGACGTCAAACTTCTGCCCCAATGCACTGACTCCTCTTTAGTCAGATTCAGTTCATCAAATTTAAAGAACTTTAGCTCCCAGAACTGTTGCCAGTTCCCTACAAATCTGTGTCCTTTTTCCTGGCACCAGTCCTGAGCCACGTGTTTAGCTCCCCTATCTCCCCTTCTCTGACCTTCTGTCCATCTGCTCCCCTCTCCCAGACTGGCAGGATCTCAGAGAAGGAGATGCCGGACGAAATAGATGATAGTTTGTCACCCAGCCTAGTCAGGTGTACCTTGGTCTCCACAACTGACCGGCTGGCGAGATCATTAGTCCCTATGTGTACTAGGACATCAATGTTTTCTCCTGCCTTGTGAACAATTTTAGCAATGCGGTCAGTGTCTCTCCATGCTGATGTACCTGGAAGACATCTGACCATCACCCCTGGCTGGAGATGGGTATCAACTCCCCGAATCATGGAGTCTCCTATGATCAGAAGTTTTTTGGATTTCCTTTGTGCTTGTTTAGTTTTGGTTCCTGATTTGGGTGAGTTTTGTTGTGCTAGCTCCTGTGCCGTAGTGTCCTGCTCTGCAGTGTCTTCTGCCTCTTTATTTGATTTCAGAGATAGAGGCAGATACCTGTTTGTAGTGTTTATATGGTTTTTGGAGGTAATGTGTTGGAGAGCAGAGAGTGATGGGGCACCTGATTTGCTCTCCTAACCACCTGCCAACCTCCTGGACCAACTACCCTCTGCGGTCGAGGTTTTTCTGTTGGATGCTGGGGAAATGGCGGTGGTTCTTATAATGTATTTCCTCTTCAATATGAAATTTGAGGCGTGCAATCTCTGCCCATGCTGCCGGAGCTGAGCCCTAAGATCTCCAAAGGCCCAGCATGTAGGACAGTGTCCTAAATCCTGTAAGACTGTCCTTCTGAAAATTGTTCCACAGTACCTGCAGTTAATGAAATCCATTCCAAATAAGTTACTGGGTTTTGTAACCTAGTCAGAGTAATTAGAAGGAAAAAAAAAAGGAAAAATGCAAGTAATGGTTTAATTGTGCTTTGTTTAACTTGTTATAACAAGTTAAATTACTAGTGCCCTGTAAATGAGATCACCTTGTGGAGGCCCCACTGATCCACCTCTTCCTGCTCTGCCACAGGATATGTCACAACTGTGGTACCCTATAAAAGGAGTGTAGCGTGGGTGGTTGGGGATGGGGTGGTGGCTGGGCCCTTCCCCTGCCTAAAAAGAAGAACCACGGACGAAAGAACAAGGAGGTATGAGCAGAAACAATCAGTCAACAACAAATGCAGTAACCCTGAAAGCTTATCCTAATGTTAGATAAAACTGTAAAACCTGTAAAGCACCACCTGTAATAATTTCAGAGAAGATATACCCTGTAAGAAACACTTTGCTCCAGAGAAAAATAAAGCAGTAACAGAAGATATACCTTGCAAAAGACAATTTGAATCAGAAGATTACAGCAGTAATCTGTTAGCACACACCTGTAGGCACACCTTGTAATAATGCAGAAGAAGGTATACCAGCAACAACAATTTGAATCAGAGAAAAAATAAAGCAATGAACTGTTAGCAACAAACAGTAGCAATCCCTGTGAGTAAAAAATAAAAAACACCACCACACAGTAAATCTGCTCAGCCAAACTAAGTCTTAATCCTTCTCCCTTGCTCTGGTAAGTTTCTCTACTCTGCCTTTCAAGCAGTCTTAGAAGGAAAGAGCTCAGGTGAAGCTAGGTGCCTTGGCCAGCAAACCAAGTCTTCTACCTGCAGATGGGAGACTCAGAAGCTAGGCTTACCTCCATTGAGAAGTGGAAGGGGAAAACAGGCCTCAATGCTTCCACTCTCTGCCACAAGGTCTGTAAACCAGAAGACAAACTTGAGGACTTAGAGGAGCACAGCCATCGCAATAATCTTGTTCTTTTTTGGCCTCCCAGAGAAGGAAGAGTAAAATAATCCTCTCATTTATACAAAAACTGTGTGAGAGGGTCCCTCTCCTAACAATGCTGCCTATGTTGTGGAATAAGCCCACCGCTCCCTGCACCTTCCTCCACCACCTGGGTCCCCACCAAGACCATTTATTTTCAAGCTTCTCAACTTCCAAGACAAACAACACATCCTAGCCACAGTAAAAGATGTGCAAGAGATGCAATGGGAAGGACATTGCCTGCGTAATACTCAGGATCTCCCTCAATCTGTGTAGGTGAAGCAGCAAGAACTACACCTCTTAGTCTCCAAATTGACTATGGCCGGAAAGCCTTTCAGGGTCCACTACCCTGACACACTGCAATTCAAGAATGACAAAAAGTAGATTGCCTTCGAGTCACCAGTGCAAGCTTCAACAGAGCTCAAGTTCCTGCTTCTAGATCTTTTTAAATGAAGCCCTTATCAAGCTTCTTCCTTGCAATGGCCAGCACAGATGTGCAGGTGATCGCAGTGAGTATATACTTGGCTTTATTGCAGGCTGGACTGGGCCTTAAGGACTCTGTGTTGTGCTGCCATTAATGGCTTCCCCATTCTCCCTTTATGGGTCAGTGACTGAGAAAAGACACCAGGATATGTTTCCAGGATCTCTAGAAAGGGCTTAACAGAGTTGCTTTGACCTAGACTTTCCTCGTATGCTTACCAGGTTGAAACCTTGTTTCAGCGAGATAATCTGTCAAGACTGCTGCTTTATAACTGCTAATATGTCCAGTGAGTGGCCTACCCCAGATTCTTCCTCCCCTCTATATTCCAGTTAGGGGATGACCGTCTTTATTACTGACTACACACCTAGCATCCTGTGGAACTGCGTGGTTGGTCCACTTGAAACATCAAGTACTATACCAGATAGTATGCTAGAACTGACTACTCCATAGCAGCAGCCATTCAGTTACATGCTGACTTCTGGAGGGGGCCCATTGTAACCACAAAGCTGGTTTTTGCTGAGGGCCTACAAATTGTTGGAACCCCGATTTGGTTTTTCTCCTGATTGGTGCATAATTTGGGGGGGGCCCCGCCACATTAATAGGTTGTGTACTGGCTAGAAGTGTGTTTCTCAAGTGTTCTAATCTTACTGTTTTTCAGGTTCTGCAGTTCTGTTGATTTCCTTTAGCTGCTTTGCCTACCTCACTAATGTTATGGCGGGATGGCAGGAAGGGGGAAATCAGATTGTGTTCTTTCACATGGGCAGGGGATGGTAATTACTTACCATAGTATTTTTAGGAGTTCAGTTATTAGAACCAGGATTTGGTGACAACTGTGACTGTATATGTTACTGGATTTGTTCACATGTGCTGATTTTGCGAAGGGACAGAGAGGGGGGTTGGGGTATGGGGTTTTCAGATTTTTTGGAGTGATTTGGATTTCTCAGTGCTTGTCTGCTATAATGTTTAGCTTAAGTTTCAGGGTGGGCTGGGTAGGAACGTTCTGCGCAATACTGGTACAAGAGATATGGTTGCATACAACATGGGGTGATAAGTGGTTGTTAAAACTTGATTCTTTAATGTATCCCTTTAAACATATTTCTCATCTTAAATGGGAGGGCCCTACACTTTCATTAGTTGGAATATTAAAGGGGAGCAAGAAAAACGTAAAAGACTAATGATTCTGCACCATCTTCATCACCTGCAGGCTGGAATATGTTGCTTGCAGGAGACTCATCTTCGGAGGGAAGACATTTCTCTCTTTCAGAGAAGCTGGGTAGGGCAAGTTTTTGTCTCCGGAGTTTCCTCAAAATGAAGACTTAGAGTAATTTTGATTGCAAAATCTGTCACCTTCACTATGTCCCGTGAATGGTGGGACTCCTCTAGGCACTATATTATCCTTCAGGGTACACTAGAATCTTTCCCAATTATCCTGGGCTCAATATATGGTCCAAACACAGACTCACTACAATTTTTAACTTACCTGCTTACCTCCGACCCTTCTATCTTAACTGTCCTGGGAGGAGATTTGAACCTGGTCCCCCTGTCTGATATAGACCACACAGACAGCAAGAGAGTGGGACTCACTCCGGCTCAGCAGACTTCTAGAGACCTCATGTTGGGCATGGGAACAATTGATGTCTGACACACTTTAAATCCTATGGAAAGGCAATATACTTACTTTTCTCCACCTCACAGTACTCTATCTCATATAGATTATTTTCTGATGAGCACCTTCTGCCTTCTGGGTATCTTAGATGCCACCATCCACTCCAGGGTGTTATCTGACCATTCTCCACTTAGCATATCTTACCTGTTGAGCCCAGGAATCCAAAAGGACTCCTTCTGGCACCTCAGTACCCAGATTTTGAGAGCTCCCTCTATAATGACCCACATTCAAGACTTCATTTCTGCCTTTCTGGAAGCCAATATGGGTTCAGTGACCAAAGTGGAGACTGTATGGGCTGCCCTAAAGTGTGCCCTTTGAGGCAAATTCATTCTTCTCGCAGCCACTCGTTCCTGCAAGAACAGGGAACAACTGGACTCCCTTCTTGGGGAAATCTGCCTACTTGAGCACTCTCTCCAGTGCTTTTCCCCTGACTCAGATTGGGTCCAGCTACACTGCTTGCAATCACAATTTGTGAATGTCATGGTACAGAAAGCCAAACTTGCTCTGCATCGCACTAAATTAAAATATATGGACTCTGGGGAGAGAGCCAGAAAGCTCTTAGCCCTCAGATTAAGGCAATCTGAGGCTGCAAGATTTATTCCAGGCCTGCATCCATCCCTGAATGACAATGTCATCTCTGACCCCAGAGAGATAGCCTCAATCTCTGGGGGGTACTTTCAAAAACTTTACTCAGTGGAGGAGGCATCTACTCCAACCAATCAGGATATATCCACATATTTGCATTCCGCTAATCTCCCCACCATGCCCTCCCACTTTTCAGGGCACCTGGGTGCTCCGATCACCCCTAGTGAGATGGAACAAGCCATTATGCACCTACCCATAGACAAAGCCCCTGGTCCAGATGGTCTTCCCAACAACCTGCATAAAGCCTGTCTTCCCCAGTTAGTACCCCTTTTGCTGGAGGTTTTCACTTCTTGATTTAAAGAAGGGGTGGGAGAACCTACCTTCCTGGAAGCCATGATTACTCTCATTCCTAAACCCGGCAGGGACCACTTACATCCGGGGAGCTATTGTCCAATCTCCTTATTGAATTCAGATGTTAAAATCCTAGCCAAAATTCTGGCCAATCACTTGACCCTGATTATGGGTGAGGTTATTGGCCAGGAAAAGGTGGGTTTCATGTCGGGGCAAATCTCAGGAGACCAAATGAGGAAGTTACTCCACTTGATCTTGGTGTCGAACGGGTCTGAAGTGCCAGCAGCCTTGGTCTCCCTCGACACCGAGAAAGCCTTCGACCGGGTCTCCTGGCAATTCTTATTTGCCTCCCTTCACCAGTTTGGGGTCCTGGATGAATTTTCTCAAATAGGCCAGGATCTTATATTTCTCCCCCACAGCTTGAGTGTGATGCAATGGCTGCATGTCCTAGTCCTTTCCCCTTTGATGAGACACCCATCAAGGTTGCTCGCTTTCTCCCCTCCTTTTTAATTTTTATCTTGAGCCTCTGATATGCAGATTAGTCAATTCCCCCATTCTGAAGGACATTCAGCTAGAAGGGAAAAGTTACACCCTCTCAGCCTATGCAGATGACCTGCTTCTGCATATAGAAGATCCTAATGTCTCTATTCCTGCCCTACTGGTAGAATTGGATCAGTTCTCAGAAGTCTCCTTCTGTAAGTTAAACTTTTCCAAGACAAAGATATTCCCTCTCAATAACTGAGTTATCAGATCAGAGATTGATGATCTGGGCCTTTCTTGGGAACCTAAGATCCTAACATATCTGGATATTAAAATTTCTAGGGACATCCCTACTATGATCAAAGAAAATTTCACCAAATTATTGCAAACACTGAATTCTGATTTGGACAGATGGGGGATGCTCCCTTTATCTCTTTGTGGCCACATTAGTATTCTTAAAATGAATATCTTGCTGTGGCTACTTTACCCGATGGGTATGCTGGATTTCTTTTTCCCCAAATCATGGTTCACTCAACTGCAAAAAATGCTCAATGCATTTCTGTGGAGGAACAAGATGGTACGTGGGGCATATGCCAAACTTGTAGCCCCCAAGCTGCAAGGTGGGCTAGCTCTCCTCTCTTTTTTTACCTTTCACTGAGTTCACCACATGAGCAAGTTAGCCCTTTGGATGAAGACAGAAACCCCACAGGATACCAATACTTATTTCCCCATTTGGTTGGAGATCGAGAGAACCCTTGCTCACAAATCACACAACTCCTTACCCACTTTGGTATACCTGCTCCCCTCCCAACTTCCCCGACCACTAAATAACTCCCCAATTGGCTGGTCACTCAAGGCCCTGCATCAAATGCAGACCCACTTGTCATTGAATTGGCACCACTCTCCTGCTCAACCTATACTAAATAGTCCTCATTTTCAGATTGATAACCACCATGTCCCTCTCTCTTTCTGGCCACACCTGAAGAATTGTACACTGGCTAACTTCCTCCAAGGGGATGAATTAGTCTCCTTCCCTACTCTCCAACTCCAGCTACAGCTTCACCACAAAGACATCTTTAAGTTTCTGCAGGTGAAAAATGCAGTTCTTTCCTTTCTCTGGCCCAAACCCTGGGTTAACCTGCCTTCAGAGGATCTATCCTCTGTTCTTAAGGTTGCGGACCAATGACGTGCAGTCTTCAGAGTTTACAGGCAGCTACAAACCCTGGACCTATATTTTCCTTCTGGAATCTGTTACTACTGGGCCCAAGAATTGTCTCTCCCATCAGAGTTAGCTTTCTGAAAGAAAGCTTGGAGCAATCTCTATAAATTCATTAAACAAGATAGACTCCACTTGATTCAGTTCAATGTTATGCACAACGTATACTATACTCTGATAAAGTTACACAAAATAGGCCATCTTCCATATGTTCCCATTATAAAGATGCCCGAGGGTCATTATACCACCTTCTCTGGGACTGCCCTAAGTCCCAAGTCTTTTGGAGCTCTATAAAGTAAGTTCTACATCCTCTTTTGGATTTGGAATCTTTTATTTACTCCAGAATGTTGTCTGCCAACCCTATATTCTAGTGGAACACCTAGGACAAGGAAAGCCCACCTTGCCCTAGTGGCTGCCACTGCAAAGTTAGTAATGCTAAGGCATTCAACGGAAGGGCAGACAGCAAGGAGAATCAGGGATAAAGGACAACCAGGAAAGGGCTCCTGAAAAAGGGACCATCATGGTCTCAGTGGGCCCACCCAGTTACCAAAATTTTAAATAAATAACGGGCTGAGTAGAACAGCTTAGCAGTCTAGGGAGGTCAAATCATGGAAAGCCATGTGTGCCAATGCCAGGAGCCTTAGCAATAAGATGGAGGATCTGGAGGCTGTCATGGTGCAGTTAGATCTGGACATTGTGGCCATCACAGAAACCTGGTGTAATGATAACCACGACTGGGAGATGGCCATACCTGGCTACAACTTATTCAGAAGAGACCGGGCAGGTAGGAAGGGAGGAGGAGTGGCACTGTATGTGAAAAATGACATAAGGGCAACAGAGATCCAGGAGGAACAAAATGGAGGAGAGCTACTGTAGGCTAAGCTGTAAAGGGAAAAGGGGACAGCCATCTGCACAGGTGTGGTCTATAGACCATCAGCCCAGAAGGAAGAAGCAGATAGGGAGCTGATGCTAGCAATCCAAAGGATGGCAGACAAGGGTGAGGTAGTGCTGGTTGGAGACCTCAATATTCCAGATGTGGACTGGAGCATCCTAGCAGCAGCATCAACTAGGAGCAGATTTATCCTGGACTCCCTTCAGGGTGCCTTCCTCAAGCAACTGTCAGAAGGAAATACTGGACCTTGTGCTGACAAACAGGGACACTGTGATGGTGGTAACAGTAGGGGAGCACCTGGGGAACAGTGACCACCAGTCATTGTGGTTTGATATCACAGAAGAAGCAGAACCAAACCACACAAAGACACATATCCTGGATTTTAGGGGGACAGACTTTGGGAAAATGGGGAGATGCTTGAAAGAGGCATTAAGGGGAATGGGGGCAGGAATCAGGGGTTGAGGAACAGTGGGCAGTATTTAAAATGGGGATTACAAGAACAACAGAATTATGCATTAAGCAGGTTAGCAGGGGGAAAGGAAGAGGAGGCCATTATGGTTTTCAAAGTAGGTAGCAGAGAAAGTGAAAACCAGAAAGACTGCATTCAGGCAGTACAAAAAGACACAGGCAGAAGGGGATAGAGAGAAGTACCAGGAGAAGCAAAGGGAGGCAGGGAGGTCAGTAAGGGAAGCCAAAGCTCGGACAGAAGAACACATTGCAAAATCAGTGGGTAGAGGGGACAAAACCTTTTACAGGTACATAAGTGAAAAAAGAAATGCAAAGGGAGGGATAGTGAGACTGAAGGGGGAGGATGGGGGCCACGTGGAGGATGACAACAGTAAAGCTAACATATTGAACAGGTATTTCTGCTCAGTCTTTACTGAGGAAGAGGAGGATAATGGGTCTGAAGGGAGTACAAGGGGTGGGAATGGTGCAGAAATGGACACACAAGTCACTTTACACGAGAAAGGGTCCTGTTGGAAATAGAAGTAATAATAGTTGATAAAGCAATGGGGCCTGATGGGATGCACCCCAGGGTCCTTAAAGAACTAAGAGAGGTGGTGGCTGAACCTCTAGCAATCCTGTTTAGCTGATCACTGGAAACAGGGGAGGTACCCAAAGGCTGGAGGACAGCAGATGTAGTCCCCTTTATACAAAAATTGGAAGAAAGAGGAAGCGGGGAACTACAGACCGGTCAGCCTCACCTCGGTAGTGGGGAAGATCATGGAAGCACTACTGAAGGAGAGATTGGTGGAACATCTGGTTGTCAATGGACTACAGGACCCAAGGCAGTGTGGTTTCACCAGGGGGAGGTCATGCCAGATCAACCTCGTTGAATTTTTTGACTGGGTTATTAGGGAGGTGAATCAGGGGAGGGCAGTGGACATGGCTTATCTGGACTTCAGCTAGGCCTTTGACACTATACCACATAGAAGACTATTACACATACTGGGGAATATGGGTGTGGGCAGGACAGTAGTGCAGTGGGAAGGTAACTGGCAGGGCGGCAGGACACAGAGGGTGGTGGTAAATGGCTGTCACTCCACAGAGGGAAGAGTGACCAGTGAGGTACCACAGGGATCAGTGCTGGGACCGGTCCCATTCAGCATCTTCATCAGTGACATTGTGCAGGACCTAGAAGGCAGAATTTCCCTGTTTGCTGATGACACAAAGCTCTGTACCAGAGTAGACACACCAGAGGGTGTAGACAGAATGAGAAGGGACCTGCAGAAACTTGAAGAATGGTCAGGGGTTTGGCAGTTGAAATTCAATGCAAAGAAGTGCAAGATAATGCATATGGGGCACAAAAACCCTGGCACAATATATCAGTTGGGGGGTGAGGATATAGCATGCACCAAGCAGGAGAGGGATCTTGGGGTTATCAACTCTGATGACCTCAAGGTAGGGAAACAGTGTGACAAGGCAGCAGGCAAAGCAAATAGGATGCTGGGATGCATAGGCAGGGGCATCACCAGCAGGAAAATGGAGGTCATAATTCCACTATACAAGACACTAGTGAGGCCCCACCTGGAGTATGGTGTACAGTTCTGGAGACCTTACTTATGTAAGGACATAGACAGAGTAGAGAAGGTTCAGAGGAGGGCAAAAAGATGGTACATGGATTGCATCACAAGTCCTATGAGGACAGGTTGAAGGAATTGAATATATACTCCCTGGAGGAGAGGAGGGAGAGAGGGGATATGGTAGAGACATACAAGTATCTTACAGGGAGGAACAGGGTGCAGGAATACACTATTTTTAAGCGAAAAAGATGTTTCAGAACTAGAGGGCATGGGATGAATTTGGAGGGAGGACGATTCAGAGGAAACGTGAGAAAGAATTTCTTCACAGAACGGGTGGTGGACAAGTGGAGCACCTTGCCAGAGGAAGTGGTGGGGGCTGAAACAATCATGGGATTAAAGGATGCATGGCATAGACATAAAGCAGTTCTGGAGGTCAGGGTTAAGGGGCAACAGATTTCTAGGAAATCATAAAGTAAACTTACAAGCTCAAATGTGCAGACTGGGTGGGCAGTAGGCCCTTATCTGCCGACACTGTCTATGTATCTATGTACTGGAAGGAGGACCCCCTTCCCTCAGTGCTGGAGTGATACCATGAAGCATTGCTCACAATCCAGCTGGAAAAGCATATAGCAAGTATGCAGCATACACACCTTCCAGGACACTTGCGAGTCCCTCTTGACTCTGCTCTCCTATGGAAACCATAGGCCAGTTATTCACCCCATTCGCTCCTTTTATAATCCATTTTTCCTTTATCTGAGGTGTAGACTTTTGGGTGGGGGTCCTTGGGGGAGAAGGAGGGGGTTGTTTCAGTGTTGTCTGTATTGTTTTGTCTTTTTTGTTTTACTGAAATACATGCAGCCTTCTGCCATTTTCCTGATGTATCTTGAACTGTATGCTGCTTAAAATTCAATAAAGTATATTGAATTAAAAAAAAGACTACTGAATGTTAATACTGAATGTTACTGTACCAACTGTCATTTTTGTCTGTTGCACCTTTGTCTGTATAATTCATGGTTCCATTGTATTGTATACTGGGACCTCCTTGTAAATGAGTTTGCTCAATTGAGCTTTCCTGTAAATAAACTTGAACTAATAAGATTTAAATTGTGCTTTAAAATTATACTGAAATATAAACTTTGGAAAAATGTTTGGCTGCTTATAACACAGCTCCCTTTATAGATTGAGACCTACATCTCAGTATATATACCCATGTTATATTGTTCCTTAAATCCGAAAAATGAGAAGAAATTTGTATAATAAAGTTTAAAATAAGATTGAAATTACTGAAATTTAAATTTTCATGAACTGGTTGACCACCTGTAATATGGCTCCTGTTCATGCTAGAATTGTAAAACTTGGTAGACTTCTACATATGGTATAGATCTGTATATCTGCCACAGTTCGTAAGATTGAAATGTACACTTTTAAAAGTAGACCGACATAACTGAAATTCAAATGTTGGCAGCATTCCATGAATTTTCATGGAACATCTACAAGATTTCAAATAATCAAAATGGCTGTTTTGACCCAATTTCCCCAGGTAGAATTTTACATTCCACACAGCTCTATAGTGTAGGAGATGTACCTGTCTGCACCAATTTTTGGCAACTAGCAATAATCCAAATGAAATTTTTTCGTTGTCATTGTCACTTGGACCCAGATGTTCAAAACTGGGTGCAAGCATGGTACAAAGGTTAGTGCCATGCTTGTGCCTGCATACACGTATATATATATATATATATATACACAATATATATATATACACACATATATCTGTATAGCACAGTGGTTTAGGCTCTGAGCTGCAAACCTGGAAACCTGGGTTTGAATCCCACAGCCCCCACTTGCATACTATGTGACCCTGAGCAAGTCACTCAACTTCCTTGTGCTCCCAGGTCGCACCTGTAAACAAGCTTCAGCTAAGATGTCTCTCCTGATTAAAAAACAAACAAAAAAAAACAGAGGCCACCATATTCAGCTGGATAGCAGACCAATGCCATCTGACTGAATATCACCCCATGTCAGCACTGTACTAAGTCAAACTGTGCTGCCCCAACATGGACCTGGCTGTATAGAGCCCGCAGGTAATTTCACCCCAGGACTGGACAGTGCTGGGAGCCATCTATGCTGTGTTCATCCACACCATCTAAATGAGCCCACTGGGCATGCAAGGCACTAAGGGGCTGTTTCCATGCCCAGTATGGCCTCCTTGCATTGTGAGCAGTGGCCTGTTAGCACCCATCTTATAGGCATTGGATATGTCATCCCTGGTGTCTAGAGGCAGCCCTGCCTTCAATCACCTCTCCTGTCTATTACACACATATCCCTGGTGTCTATTGGCACCCCCACACCAACCACCCATTCTGTATTTCTTACACCTCTCCCTCATCCCATATAGTAGACACTTCTCTTAGTGTCTAGTTGCTCCCCCTCCCCACAACCCCTGAGCACCCATCCTGTACATTAGACAAATACCCTGGCGTCTAGTAGCATTCCCCTTCCTGACCACCTGTCCCATATATTAGACACATATCCCTGGTGCCTAGTGGCACTCCCCACCCACCAAGCAACCATCCCATAGTAGTACACCATGTCTCTCATGTCCAGTGGCACCCCCCCACATTGATCACCTATTCCATGTTTGTCACATTTTGCCTTAGTGACTAATGGTACCCCCCAGCCCAGTCATCCACTTTATATTTATTACACCTCTCCATGGTGTCTAGTGGCATCCTCCACACTCGATCATCCATTCTGTATTTGTCACACTTTTCCCTGGTGTCTAGTAGCAGTCCCATCCCCCCAAACACCTGTTCTGTACTTGTTGCACCTCTCCCTGGTGTCTTGTAGCACCCCCACTTCCTAATCACCCATTCCATATTTGTTACAGCTCTTCCTGGTGTCTAGTGGCACCACCCAATCTCCCGTCAACAAACAGACCTGCAAACATTGGTGGTCCAGAATCCCCCCACCTGCTCCACCTGCACCTAGAACACACCCAGCCATCTCACTTACCAGAGTGTCTTGGGATGTGCCTGACACCCAGTATGGGGACTGGCACAACCCTCATCTCACCATCTTGGCTGGCCATTGTATGAGCATACAGTAAGCATGTGTACAGGCACCACAACACCAGTGCCTGGAGTGTCAACTTCCAACAGCTACAGAGTAAGTCATAACCATGACCCAGTTGCACAAACAGTGCAACTCATTCACAGGTGACAGCAAAGTCCACAGTAGCACTGCAGCTGCATAAGCAGAGCTCAGAACCAGCACTTCCATTTGATCCCCCAGCCTATTCATTCCCATGTACCCAGCACCAAAGGTGCCACAGATCCCCTACACATAGCCCAGCAAGCCTCCACCCCTTATGGTTGCCTGTCCCATGATTTGTTATACCTACCAAGCTAAAGAGGTGCTACTATAGCCATCATCAGACAGACCCAGACATATCACCCTGGCAGCTAGGCCAACAACTTCCAGTACATTTTTTATTGCATTTACTCACCCCTTCAACATGTACAGAATGACTAGGGATTTACGATCACAACAGACATGGGTATAATTATGTGGGAAAGAAACAATTTCAGGGGGGACTTATCTGGGGATATAGGCACTGGTTCCACAGTGATCCCCTAAAAGTACAGGCCTTGGAGATAGTGTCTATACTCCCCATCAGTGCTATCTGAAACTGTTTCTTTCCCAGTTAAGTATACCCACATCTACTGTGATCTTAGATTCCTTGGTGTACATTGCTGAAGGGCTGAGTACACAACTTGAGAAATGTACTGGAAGCTGCTGGCCTAGCTGTCCAGGTGACAAGTCTGAGTCTGTTCAATGATGGATACAGTAGCATCACTTTGCATTGGTGGGTATAAGGAAGCAAAGGATGGCCAACTGTAAGGAGGGGAGGCTTGATTGGCTACATGGAGGAGATTTGTGTTAACTTCAGTGCTGGTTACATGGGAATGGATAAGGTGGGGGGATCAGCTGGAAATACTGGTGCCGAGCTCTGAATATGCAGCTGCAGTGCTGCTGTGGAGTTTGTTGTCACCTGTGAATGAGTTGCACAGTTTGTGCTATTGGGTCATGATTACAATGTACTCTTAGCTATCAGAAGTTGACACGCCAGGCACTGGTGCTGTGGTGCCTGTATGCATGCTCACTGTACACTTATATGGCAACCAGATGAGGTGGTGAGAGGAGAGCTGTGCCACTTGTTGTATCAGATGACAGGCTTGTCCCCAAATGTACCAGTAAGGGGGATGACTGGGTGACATATTGGGTATGGGTTGGGTGGTGGGGGATGCTGGACTGCCAAGGTTGCAAGTTCGTTTGTTGACAGGTGATTGGATATGGTGGCAGTCACAGAAATGTGGGCTACATGAACCATGGCTGGACAATGCCATACCAGGTTATGCATTATTCAGGAAGGACAGGGAGAAGGGAAAGAGGGGAGTGGCACTGCATATAGAAGAGGAAATAGAGGTAATGGAAATTAATAACATGGTTGAGACCAACAGTTTAGAAATCCTTTGGGTATAGGCAACCATGGGAAATGATAAATGGATCAAAATAGGAGTGGCATGCTGGCCACCATCCCAGAACCAGGAAGTAGACAAGGAATCCGGGGAGATCATCAGGAGCACAGCAGAACTCAGGGAGGTGCTGCTGTTAGGGGATTTTAATATGTCAGATGTGGACTGATGTGTCCTGGTAATGGCAAGTGCAAGGAATCAGCTTATGGTGGAGGCATGCCAGGAAGCATTTCTGACACATCTAATTCAGGTCCCTACAAGGGAGGAGGCCATGTTTGACCTGTTTCTAACCAATGGGGAAAGGATCCAAAATATCAGTTCAGAAGCCACTAGGAACAAGCAATAATGAGACAGTGTGAATGAATATCCATTTAGAAACCAGCAGGACACCTAGCCAAATGAAGCTGTAGGACTTGAGGAGATTAGACTTTAGTAGAATGGAAAAAATATTAGAGGACAGCATGGGGAGAAGGAAAGGGTACAGAGAGAGTGGGAAAAAATGGTAATCTTTTAACAGAGGGTCACAGAAGTTCTTGGACTCTGCATGGGAAGTAAGCAAATGCAGGAAAGTGAAGAAACCATTGTGGCTCATGAGTGAGGTAAGAGAGACAGTGAAAGAGAAGAGAAAGGCATTCAAGAAGTACAAACAGATGCAAAAGGATGAGAGTAGGGAAACATACTTAAGGATAACAAGGGAACCAGTAAGGCTAAGATGAATATCAAAGTCCAGGGCAGAACCAAGAAGTACGGATATGGTCAAACAGAGGGATATGGTGTCCTTCTATTATATATTTGAGGAGCAGAAAATTAAGAAGGGAATTGTGAGGTTGAGGCAATGAAAGAGGTGAGAAGTATGGGATGAGGGTAAGGGACATAAACTAAACCATTATTTTTGTACAGTGTTCACCAAGAAAGAGGCGGACCCAGTGCAGGACTGTGCAATCAGGCTTCTTATGGGGTGAGAAGGGATTAAAGACACTCACATCACTAATTAAGGGGTGATAGAGGGTCTGAGAGCTTTTAAAGTGAATAAATCAATGGGTCTGGATGGGATACACCCAAAAATAGTAAGAGAAATTGAGCAGGTGCTTGTAGCACCACTAGCAAACATCTTTAACTGCTCATTAAACACTGGGGCAGTCTCCAGGGACTAGACAACAGCTAACATGCCCTGCACAAAAGCCACAAGGATGATCCAGGAAACTATAGGCCAAACAGTTTGATGTCTATAGTGGGGACATTACTGGAAGAAATTTTAAGAGAAAGGCTGGTAGTCTTCTTTGAGGCAAACAATCTACAGGACTGTTAGCAACAAGAATTCATAAGGACAAGGTCATGCCAGACAAACCTAATTGGATTATTTGATCTGGTAATAATGGAAGGCAGCAATGGACAGGCAATGGATATACTCTACCTGGACTTCAGTAAGGTCTTCAACTCAGTCCCCCACAGGAGACTAGTCAAAAAACTGAGGGATCTTGTGGTAGAGGAAAGAGCAATAATATGAGTGGAAAACTGGCTAAAGTCACAAATGCAGAGGGTTGTTATGAATAGGGAACACTTGGAAGTGAAACAGGTGACAAGTGTTGTACCACAGGGCTCAGTCCTGGGTCCCGTCCTTTTTGACATATTCATTTGCAATTTTAATTTGCAATATAGGTATAAGAATGTGGTTGAAGATCTGCCTCTTTGCAGATGACACCAATATCTAAGGGAGGGTAGGCAGCAAGGATAGGGTCAGAGCAAAGAAGGATGACCCGGAAAGCTTGACATTCAATGGAAAGAAATGTCATGTAATGCATATCAAAAACCAAAAACTAAAAACACAATGCTTGAAGGGGAAGTGGTAACAGAGAGCACAACTGATGAACAGAATCTCAGACAATTGTATCAGAAAGTCAGAAAACTATGCTACCGTGCAGTAGGGCAGTGGGTAGGGCACACAGGATGCTGGGGTGCATAGGAAAGAGGTCAGTAGTATAAACTGGGAGGTGCTTCTTCCCTGTATAGGTAACTGGTTTGGTCCCACCTAAACTGTTGTGCAAGGTTCTGAATCCCACACCTGAGGAAGGATTTTGACAGGGTGGAAGCGGTGCAGGAAAAGGTGGCCAAAATTGTCCAGAGACTAGGGCAGAAAGACTTGCGGAACCTCAGTATGTAAACCCTGAAAACAAGAATGGGATATCCATTAAAGCTGGCTGGGGCAGGTTCAGGATGGATGTTCTAAAATTTTCACAGAATGAGAGGTGAACGAGTGGAACCAACTACTGGAGGGGGACATCTGTGCCAAAACAGTGAGTGGATTCAAACATGGGTGGGACAGGCAAAAGTAATATCAGATAGGTCTTTCTTGCAAACCTTTATCATGTTTTAGTGATTATTTATCCAGCAGCTTACAGGTAGGAGAAGTCAATGGAACAATGTCATCACAAAGAACCTTCAGCATAGGCATCCCCCAAGATTCATTATAATACTGAGATCTTTACTATTCATTTTATTTGCTAACAATGTACCTCATGCCTGTTACAACTCTGACACCAACATCCACCTCTTTGCCAATAATACTGTCGTGTATACTAAAGTCAAATCTATCAAGAGTTCAACAATTCACTGCAGACATTATATGAAAAAATGTCCAGGTGGATGAGCACAAATGGGCTTTGGTGAATAGTGCCTAAATGAAAGAATGTTTTTCTCCAGTAAGCCAGCCCCAAACTAATTATTAAAAATATTTCCAATGACAAGCCCTGCCCCTGAAAAATGTGCAAAGATCTGCATATCCTGGGGAAAAGTTATCCTTCAGTGACCGCATCAAAAAATGGTCCAAAGCACAAACAAAAACAATTGCATGCTATTCAGCAACTATAGCTTTCTGTATTTCAACACCAAGAAATTGGCACTCCATCAATCTCTTCTGCTTTCCTTAGAATATGGAAATAAAGCACACAAGCCAGCAACTGTCACATCACTGCATCAAACTGAAGTAGCATTTAACAATGTATGCAGGTCTACATTAGAATGTGAGACTAACCCATCAATGTGTTCTGTATAACAGTTTATGTTTCTCTCCTATTAGCAAAATATGGGAATGCAGATGAGTCTCCCTAATTTAAAAATGTATTCATGGACTATATCCTGAATAGCTGAGCAACATGTTAGTTACATCACACAAGTAGTGTTGTGTGAAACTGGAAACTTTTGCCTGGCGAAATATTGTGCAGAATTTGCACATTTCGCAAAATATTTTGCAGGTGAAATGTGAAGTTTTGCCCATGGAGTGGGCGAAATTCCACCCTCGAACCAGTGAAATTTATTGCCTGTGGGTGAAATTTCCCAATTTCGCCACTAATTAAAACTCTCTTGTCTAGTGACCCACCCCCCTGCCGATCACTGGTTGAACTGAAGATGCAGTTTATCCAATAGGTAGGGGAATGGGCAGACTAAGTGGGCCAAGCAGTCCTTATCTGCTGTCAAAGTCTATGTTTCTATGTATGTAACCCTGCCCCTAGGTAACCCATGACCCTGCCCCAATCTTTTAAAAAAATCCATCCCTGTCCCTGGTGTTTAGTGGAACCCCTACCCTCCCACCCTGTCTTCAGTTAGATAATGCCCATCCTGCTCCCCCCCAGTACCCCGATTGGGCTGCCAGCACAGCCCTCCACTCATCTCCATGGCCGACAGCCTGACTGAGCACTTCAATGAATGAGTGCATGCTTACAAGTCTTCAGTTTGGCCAGTTATCAGCCTGGGAGGACCACTAGATACCAGAGAGGGCAAATAAAAATAATGCATTTGTGAGCAAAATTGTGTATGAAATTTAGCAATTTCACTGCAATTTCGTGAAATATTTTGCACAGCGAAATTGATGATTTTGCAGCAATTTCACCAGTGAAATAGAATTTTGCAACATCTCTACACACAAGGCCTACCAGCTAAGACCAGCTAGGATCTCATTTCAGGCACCACCTTCATGTTCCAAGAACTTACACCAATTGTTATAAACCCTTTGCAGTTGCTTAACCATTCGGGTGGGATTGACTCCCTGACAGCATCGAAGACTCGAGAAGCATTCAGGGCTTCGTGCATGCCACATAAACCCACCTTCATAACTTTTGCAGCTGTCAAAATTCCTGCAGAAGACATAAAACAACTTTTATGAACTATGTCATGAAACTCCAACAACCTGATTGACTGAGCCCTCTTCTTACCTGTGCTTAAAGTCTACAACATAATCACAGGTAAGAAAAGGTGCCAGCCAACAGGTCTCTTTACATTTTCCAAATCCAGCCACCTATAGATTTTGGCAGCCAGGCTGAAGTTGTGATAGGATCATTAAGGTACTGAAATGTACTGAAAATACTGAAATGATGAGTAGGGGAGTCATGAGTGAGATCTATAGAGGTCATACCCAGCCATTCACATTAAATCATTTCTTTTCATTCAGCCTATGGCATGTGCCATTTGTACAATGTCAAGCAGAGTGGCAGGTGGAGGATTCTATGGTAGTGCTGTCAGGCCTGGACAGAATATCAGGTACAATGCATGATTCTGCACAGAACATTAGGGAATTGGAGTTGAAATATCCAATCTTCTCTGGGCTGTAATGGAAATAAATGATATATTTTCACACCAGCCCCCTGTTCCATGAAAATAAATGTATTTGTTTGCAACTTTTTGTACTCCATAGATTGAGTAAAATAAAATACAGTGCCAGCCATGAAGATCAAGAGCTCCCATAACAGTGCAGTATCTGCTGTGATATTTTACAGGGTGCTACATGAACTCAGTGTAATACAATGGCAAGTACCCAAATTTTCCATGCAATTAACTGTGACATCACACACAGTGTAACTGATCCTAGTAGGCAGCACTGTAAATAAGAACACATAATGAAAAGAAATATCACAGGAACAGTACTATAGTTTCCTGCGATTAGATTTTCAATAAGCTATTTCATTGTAAAATAACATCATATTTGTTTCCATATTTGCTGCAGACTGAGTTTTATGATAGGGAAGTTTATAGCAACAGAGACAGGATCGTGTACTGTCCCTGGTGCTGCTTATTATACTGTACAGTATTCTCCTTGAGGGTGAACCAGTATTCCTCTGTCTTTCCTCTTTCTGTGCTGTTTCTTGACTGCTACAGTACTCTATACAGGTTAGCCATACTTGACGCTAATGGCAAGCACAGGGAGATACACACATCATTCCCATGAAAAGTGTACCCAGGTTACAGCTATTTCATGAAAAGGGGGTGCTCTTCAGTGACACCAGTCCCTTACATTGCAAAAGTGCTATACCTATCACAAATTTTGTTTTAGAACACCCAAGTGCAAAATTAGAGCTTTCTTGACAAGATAATAATGATATTTACTGGGCATGAAATCTATCTTATTAACACATATGTATGTTCTTACTTATAAATAGTCTTGAATGGAATTGTAGCTTTGCATTCACTTTCAATGATGTAAGGCAATAGGTGTAATATTATGGTATACTACAGAACAATCTGCATCAATAGTGAAGCCCATACAAACAGTAAATAAAGTAAGATGCTTTGATATTTGTCAGGTTCCCATTTGACAAGAGAGTGTGCTACACTAATATCGTTAGAGCTCTGTCTCCAAAATACCTCCCTTCCTCCAGAGGTATTAATATACAGGAATAGTATAATACAATTAAATCCTGGCTGTAATAAAGAACAAAACACCAAACACAATAAGGGCCTTGCCAGGGTTATTAAAACTCCCTAATCTGATTCCTGCCCAAAGTGTCCCAAATAAATCAGTTCAATAAAGAGAATTTGATATAAGGACGTATAATCCTGTAATACAACTCTGAACAAAGAACCTCTTACAGTACTTTGCAGATTTCAGCTGACACACACACAGTAGTATCATGTGGTGTTTTACATCTTGTAGCCTTTAGGTTTATATTGTAGGTTTACCCACTTTTCTCTAAGATTAAATGTGAAACTTTACCCATTACAAGATAATATTTTGAAATGTATGGTATTAGGGTGTAACTAGTTATTATAGACTTACATTGCAATTTTAAAATATTCCCTATAAATGAGATGATTCAGCAATAAAGTAATATTACTGCTTCAGCATTTAATTTCCTATATTTAACCAGCTCTAGGCCAAGAAAATTACACATCAGCCAGTTTCTGTATATTTATGTGCACTATCACTAAAAGAAGTTGCAAAGCAAAATCCCTTTTGACAATGTGGCAGCCTCTTGCCTCTTCTGTAATAAGCTATTACAGAATGGGTGAAAAACATACTGCATCCTTATTGATTAAGCATTTTCCCAAGCAGTGTAAATATTATAGGGCAACCAGTTACAACACAGACCATGGCTATTTTACAATATTTTTGTAGTACAATTGGATGGTGCTGCTTTTTGGTCTTGGAATTTGTTTCTGGTTCACTGTTTGACAAGGTATGCTTTGTTTCTCATTTTCCTTTTGACAGAATTGTTACCCTGCTAATGTTCTATAATAACTGGTCAGCAATTTCTCTCAATGTACTGACCAGGTTGATATTTTCTATAACAACCAGCTGGTTGTTATGACATTCATGAGCCATGCCAGTCAAACTATGCTGCTGCCTCACTGGCCAACATTCTGTATGTGGGCAGGGCCAAACAGTCTCACAAACTGCTGGAGAAAAAATTGCTGGTCTGTTATTATAAAAAATAAAAGATGAGGAGGGTTTTTCATATGAGAATTTAATGCACACCCTCATTGTGGGATGCTATGATAAACCCCTCGGGCTTCGCCCTCAGGGTTTATGTAGCATCCCACAACTCGGATGTGCATTAAATTATCATATCAAACCCTTCCCCATCCATTATTCTCTATTTATTTTACAGTATGCATATGTTATTTTATATTTCTTATACTGTAGTAATTCAGCATAACATATGGTTGCAATACATGTTTACCTATCTATGGTTCGAATTTTTTTTTCCCAAAATAGAATTCATCACTAAAGCCAGATCACTGCACACTGATTAAAAACTTTTTTCTTGTATTTTCCCCCATCACTAAAAACTTTCAACATAGCTCTAAAACTTAAAAACTCCATTAAAGGGGAGCATTTATGAACAGTGGCTATCGTAGTTTGAAAGCCATGAACAGGTCTTTTAAATGAGATATTGGGCTTACCTGTAGCTGGTAGTAGTCCAGAGATATTGATGATTCAATTTTCCCTATGTTGATACATTATTGCAAACATTTTTAGAACCTTGTGATGTTACTGACTGTTAAGCTGTGCAAGACCACATTTTAGTTAGCACAGCTTAAGCATTATACATCATTTAAAACGGTTTTTCATAGTCTTTCAGACTATGATAACCACTTTTTAATAAATGTTCCACATTAATTTAAAGGAAACTGATTAAAATGTAATTTTTCTTCATTATCCACCCTCACACACATGCAGTACACACATACAGTGAAGCCAGCCAGGATGAAGCACTGTCACAGGTTTCCTGTGTCACAAATGAATTAACTCCATTGAAATTGCATTGTTTGCTGCAGTAACTACTGCAGAATTCTGCAACACTGCGCTTCATTCTTGTGGGCTTCACTGTACACAATTTATTTTTAAAAACATAGTACTTTACATTGTTCTAATTTCTAGTGTTTCTTTGATGATTCATAAAAATCTTCAGCACATCCTCACCAGTTTATCAGAGAAATCTCCACTGCTTACCCTGCCACAAATAACACTGAGGCCCTGGCTTTCTGCAAGGCCTTCTGTATGAGTGAGTGGATAGGGAAGTGAGTAAGTCTTCTTCCAAGAGAATTATGTACAACACTGAATTATTGTATTATGTGGCAAACATTCCGTCTTCTAAGTGTGGGGAAAGACAGAAAAATAGGAAATGCTTTAACTCTTTGGAAGTTCTTTTTTTTTTCAAATAGTGTTCTTAAATACAAAATGATATTACCCATAAACCCATTTTGTAGTATAAGTGTAATAACACACTCCAATGCTTGTAGGTTGTGCTGTAATTACACCCCTTTTTGTCACTGATTGCACTCTGATATTGCCTCACACTTCGCAACCCACTTGGGGCATGTAATTATTACAACATAATGTACACTCTGTTATGTGTTATTGCTGAAATATTTAATATATCTATACTGTTTGTGAATGTTTTATGCAGTGTACTAATATTTATATATATATATATATATAGCAAAATAATTACTTTAAAGAGCTACCAACATCACTGAGAAAACTTTAAAGAAACATAACAATTAGACACAGTTCAGCTTATATTTCATGTATCTCCTATAGATTCCCCCACCCTTATTTATTACTGAAGACATATTTACAGAAACAGGATAATTATTCCATAGAGTTCTTCTGTTTATTCATCTGCTGAAGACATAATCTTCAGTTGTGACTCACTGTCTGTTGCCTTGAGAATGACTGTGATGTCACAGACAGAGGATTATCAAGGACACTGATTCACACTTTTTACCAGAAAAACTCAGTGAAATTCCAGAATTTAACTGTCTGAATATCAGTAAATACAAAGACTATCACAGAATTTGGGTACCAGATCAGTGAAGCTATGAAAAGTTGTGTTTTACTATAAATTACTTCCTATAGTATTTTCATTTTTGTTTTATTTTCTGTATATTTAGTCTTCTTTAATTCTGAGTATTAACACAAACTAAATGTTACAGTGCAGAATCCTGGTAATGTCTAGAAACTAGAAAAGCAATCACCAGTGCAAATCCCAAAATATCAAATCTTGAACATGGAATTTTATCACTTCAAAAACCATAAGCCAGTATGACTTCATGTAAGGAAAAGGAAATAAGTGCAGATGAACTTTGAGGGAACAAAAACTCAATTTTCATACAAATAATCTCTGTAATAAACACAGAACTAATCTGAAATATAAACTGAATTGTATCTAGATAGTATGTTTATGAAATCCTTCCTAGAGGCATCAGTTGCTCTATAACATATGTTTGTTTGCTTACTTCACTTGTTTTTAATCAACAAAATCCCAAAGTGTAGCTGCGATCTGCGAAATTGGACTGCTGCGCACTACTCCAGGGTAGCCAGCCCCAAACATGTAAATAAATCTCCAAACACCTGTAGTGGCACTAGAACCACTCTGTACCCAAATGAAATTTCCAACAAAGTTGATGTGAGCAAAAAAAGTTTGTTGCACTGTGGCAAACAATAATTTGGGGTCTGCAGCAAGTACTGCTCCTTCCAAACCACCCTTGTTTTTAATCATTTGTATGGAGAGCTCCTGGGCTGTCAAGATGTAAATCTGGGCCAGCACAACAAATCAATCGTCCACTGTTTTGGTATTCCTTTTGCCACTGGTCAAGTCAGAAACTAATACTGGAGATCATTGGGTACAGTGCATTGAATCATTACCTGATAAAGCAGTCTAAAGTGTATAGAGTTCCCTAGTCAACCACTGAATTTGGGAGTTCTGAGATTGAACAAGGGCCTCCCACATGTTATATGATCACACAAAAAAAGGATTTTCCAAGGGTAGATTAGTACCAGACAATACAATGTCTGATTAATCTCATAAAGAATTCTAAACACACTGATACTAAATACCAGCCATAACTATAGACTTCACAACATCATTTCATTATGTTTTGTGGACCAGGGATTAAATTAGACAGGAGCCCACAAGAACTCAGTTTCACCTCCTCTTAAAAAATTATATAAGAGTTCCACCACCTCTGTTATCTTTCTCCATTGACTACTATAGGAGAGTTCCACCACCTAGAAATCTAGATGTGAGAGTTCCCCCACCTAAACATTTCCAATTTAACCATTGTAGTGGACATATTTTCTAAATTACATCACTGGAGGAAGCCACTGGATGCTTTTCAAGCTACTGCACGATGGAGAGCTTTCCCCACTGACTTCACCCCAGGTACTGCGTACTCGGATCCGATTCCAGGGAAGTGATTAGCTACCAAAGGAAAAAGCCAATTGGCTACTTCAGGAGCAACAAAGCTCTGTTTGGCTTGCTGATCTGCTTCTAGCTAGGCTGATTTTTTGACCTCCCCCACCCTTACTCCAGGCCTCTTTTAAATATACTCAGACCACTCCCACTGTCCTGGACAACCATTTTGATTGGCTGCACCTCTTCTGATCTATGTGTAAGACAATCCTCTTGTTTTGGCAACAACCTTGTTGAAAATACTTATACTGCCATCTTCTGGTCTTCATTGCAAGATCATCTTTTATTTTCATTTAGTTTTGTTGACCGGGTCAGTGCACTAGACAAATCTTGCCTGTTTTCAGGCACGACCCAAGGGGAAGGAGATACAGATGAATGCCAACTGACCGTGAACCAGATTAAGCTGTTGGTGGTATTTTTAGTGAATCTTAACCAGTTCTGCTCTAGATCTGACCTGAGATCCCTTGCTGCTGCCACCCACTTCCTGCACGCTGGAAGCTTGCAAAACAGTAGTCAATTTTGAGAGCATCCGGCATAATGGGAGTATTTTACTTACCTACTTGCCTCTATCTCATACTGCTCTGCACCCTGGATTTCCGTGTTAGTCTGCACTGGTCTCCCTGCAGCATGGACAGTTGCAGCTCTACTTTGGATTGTCTGGTTTCCTTCAGCACTGCATATTCTCACATACTGGTTTTATGTTACCTAATTTAGATCCTCCTTTCCAACCCCCATGGCAAATTGGTACTTCTTCCATGAGGATAACAGAGTGTAGGATCCCACTTACTGCTGTATTGATTGCCCAGCATGCCTTGCTTTTTACAGCCGGGGTTCTTCTTTTTATGTAACTTGGCCCCCTAGGCATGCAGCTCCGGGACACCCCTTCCGAAGCTATGTAATAGCAACCCTAAGGGAGTTTCACCTAAATCTTGAAGCTATCAAGAACATCTTGCTGCTTTTATTGTTATGTTCTGGCAATGTCAAAATCAACCCTGGTCCTCCTGCAGCAATCTCTTTACCTGCCAATCTAGCCAGTGTCAAAAGATTGAGCTTTATGCATATTAATGTGTGCAGCCTACTAAAAATGTTTGCCTCTAGTCAAGCATTGACTTCCCATATAATGCCTGATATACTCGTGGTCACTGAGACTTGGCTGAGACCTGGTACACCAGATAGTGAGGTGAATACCCCATCTTATACCCTGTTCAGAACTGATAGGCTCACTGGAGGAGAAGGAGTTGCCATCAATGTCAAGGAGAAATTGTCAGCATCAGTTATAGATTTGTCCTCACTCCCAAAGGAATTTGAGAGCCTGACTCTCAATGTCAAGCTATCTTCCTCTGTCTCAATATGTGTCCTAGGATGCTATAGTTGTCCATCCATGGGGCTACAATTTCTGGACCATATAACTAATACGATGGGATCCCTTCAATCGGAAATTATTATACTAGGGGACCTCAATATGGACTGGTATTCCAATAGTTCCTTACCTCTAAAGACTATTTGTGACTCCTTTGGTCTTTCCCAACTCATTTCTGAAGCAACACATCCAAACAAAAATTGCCCTAAAAATAGCACACTTCTAGATCTCATTTTAGTAAGCAAACCCCATCTGTTTTCACATGCAGGAGTGTTCTTTTTGGATTTCAGCGACCACTATATTATAGCAGGTGTAAGATCCGCCCCCAAACTTCCATCCCTTTCCAAATTCTCACTCAAGAGGAAACGGCATCATTTTGACATCTACACATTCCTCTCTGATTTATGAGATTCCTTGAGATGGTAGGATTCTTACTTGGCCAACTCAGTGCCAGCTGCCTATGATATCTTCCAAGAAATCATGTTGGGGCTCTGGATAAACATGCACCATTGGTCCAGATTCGTTCTAAAAATAAATCATGTCCTTGGTTTATGGCCAAATTAAAGGTCTCCCTGTTGCACAGAGACTGGCTTTGGAAACAAGCTCGGAAATCAAAACTTCCAGATGACTGGACATCTTTCAGGAAGGCTGGAAACCACTGTACCAATCTGGTTAGGGAGGCTAAGGCTAGCTAGTTCCACAAAGAACTGGACGCTTCCAGCAAGTGCTCAGCAAACTTCTGGAAAACCATCAAGGATATTCAAGGGCATGTGGCTTTGAGCAACTTACCCACAAAAATCACCATTGGCACAATTTCGGTACTGGATAAATCAACTATCCACAATGCTTTTAATAACCATTTTGCTACAGCAGGTCTCACTTTCAATGCCTCCCCTCCCAATAAACTCCACTCTAGTTTTGGAGTACTGGACTTACCAGATCCAGTCACAAGCACAGCCTTCTCCCTCCAGCCTACCACCCTGAGAGAAGCTGAGGATCTCCTCCTATAATTGGATACCAGGAAGAGTGCAGGGGCAGACCAATTGGATCCATTCTTCCTGAAGCTTAGTCTTCACATTTTGGCTGTGCCCATAATGCACCTTTTTTACCTCTCCCTTTTGCAGGGCGATATTCCCCCCATATGGAAAACAGCTCACATAATCCCCCTTTTTAAATCTGGAGACCCCAGTGACCTGAATAACTATAGACCATTCTCCCTACTTCCCACCCTTTCCAAACTGTTGGAGAAAATAGTGAATGTGCAGCTCAGGAACTACCTCGAAAGTGGAAACCTGCTCAATCCTATCAGTCAGGATTTAGGCCTCATCACAATACTATTTCAGCCTTGCAAAGGTCACCAACAACTGGCAGTGTGCCTTGGATTCAAATAACTTTATTTGTGCAGTATTTCTAGACTTAAACAAGGCATCTGATACAGTTGACCACAAGCTGCTCATTATCTCCCTCAGAAACACTGGCTGTGACCCCCCATAGCTGAGGTGGTTCTCAAACTATCTAACAGGGCAACAGCAGCAGGTCAAGGCTGAAGATGAATTCTCATCCCTGAAATCTCCACTGAGGGGCTTATCACAAGGCTCTATACTGGGTCCACTGTTTTTTGCAATTTGCATTAACAATATTGACACTGACATCAAATCTGCTAACATTCACCTATTTGTCGATAGCACAGTACTTTATATTGGAAGACCCTCTCTGGAAGCAGCTTGTAGGGATCTGCAATGGGAATTTAATCTCCTACAACTAGAACTACTGCACCAGAAACTGCTCCTGAATGCCAAAAA
Source organism: Neoceratodus forsteri (assembly GCA_016271365.2). Taxonomy (NCBI): domain Eukaryota; kingdom Metazoa; phylum Chordata; order Ceratodontiformes; family Ceratodontidae; genus Neoceratodus; species Neoceratodus forsteri. The sequence continues at coordinate 298,116,439 of JADMNL010000022.1, forward strand.
AAAACAAAGGCAATGCTTTTTTCTCCCTTTTCATACATCAATAATCCCACAACTCAAGGTAATATTTCCCAGATCCACACTCTTCTTGGTGAATCACTGGAATATGTTACTAAATTCAAATACCTGGGGGTGTGGATAGACCAAAAGCTTTCCTTTTGTGATCACATTGAGGATCTCTTAAAGACACTTAGGCAGAGGTTTGGCCTCTTTTATAGGTTCAAAAATGTTCTAACACTGGATGCCAGGAAGAGACTGGTCCAAACCACATTCCTTACCTCATTGGGCTACACATATTTCCTTTACAGCCAAGGCCCCATGTCCGCCCTGGTTATATTAGACACCTTGAAGTTCATAACTGATCTCCCATACTCCACACATCACTGCTCCCTTTATGCCGCAGTAGGTTGCTCATCCCTTAACTATAGAAGACAGAGGAATGCAGCTTTCTGGACATTTAGGACCATCATGAAGATGTTGCCTCAGTACATCTCAAATGGTCTTCCTCTAGGTGTGATAGGTAAATATGTCTTAAGGAGTTCCTCTGTTATCTCCCTTGCAGTACAGAAGTTCAAGTCACGCTTCAGCAGGTCTGCCATATCTCACGCTTTACCCTCTCTCTGGAACAACTTGCAAAAAACCCAGAATCTGGCTTACCCAATCAAACTATCAGCCTTCAAAGCACTTTATTTTCACTATATCAAGGAATCCTGTAACTACTTCCACTGATGTTACCTTCCCCTAGCCTCAGCTCCATCTACTCCAGTGCATCCGTTTACTGGTACTTCTTTCCCACCCCTCTTGAGCAATGTTACAGCCTATAAGAACTTACCTGACTGCTCCTTCTATCCTGACCCTGTGTTTTTTTTCCTTATCGTTAGTTCCTTTTCCATGTCCCCCTGACTCCCACCTACACTCCTTGCTTACCCGCCTTGACACTGTCATGGTGTTTTGCTTTCCATTCCCCAACTGTTGCCACCCCCACAATCACTACATGCCCTTGTGGGCATGTACCATGTACCTCTCCTTACTCACCCTCTTTTGTCCCCCTCCCCACCCTCCCATGCCCCACCAAGCTCCTTCAATCAATAATTGTGTTCAAGGATCCTTCAAATTATAGTTGCACATGTTTAACTTGTATATACTGTACTGCAGTTGCTATACTTTTTAGCTGCATACTCTTCATGGTCTTAGCTTAATGGCACTCTTTAAAACTCTCTTTCATGTGCATTATAAACCTCCTGTGTATAATTACTGCTCTATGTAAATACTATGTAAGTGTGAATTCATTTTGTATATATTGTTTACACAATTACGATGTAACTGAGTATTCCTTTGTATGTACTGTTAACCTCTCCTTTTCAGGTCAATATTGAAAATGAGTTTGCTTAACCATGTTCACCTAGTTAAATAAAGATTTTGATTAATTGATTGATTAACTGATTGATTTGTTGATTGATTGTGGACAATTGCTTACATGTGAGGGATTGCAGAACATCGCAACCGGGGTCACAACAGGAGAAGCAGAACTGGCAATGGGAAACGTTTGAGAGGTGAGTGGGGCAGAAATGGTTAGGATACAAAGAAGTGATTGAAAGTGTTTCTGAATGGATAGGGGTTTTCCATGTGTTTAAATAATTTTTCCTTTTTGTTAATGGTCCACCAGTACTTCTTGGTTTACCAGGGAAACCAAAATGGTGGCTTTGATGTTTCCGTTTTCATGGGATCGATTAATTTGTTTTGAAGATGCAGCTGGCTGGCACTTTTTCCCATTGGTGATACTAGAATTTACAATGTGTAAATTGTGCCAGCCAGCAAATCAGAAGGCAGTATTTTTTTAAGCCATTGTATAATGTCAACTTTGCTGCAGTATTTTACTTAAAACTGCATAGTTCTATCTTTCTGTGACCACTTCATTCAGAAGATCTAGAAATATTAAGATAGTGATGCCTCTCAAATAAAAGATCTTGAAATATTGAACACCTCTCAAATATTTTTTTTTCCTTTTTGAATGTGTGTGTCATCATTTTATTTCTGTCATCTGTCTTTAAGAATTTTACTAATATTACTCTTTAAGGTGCATCTACATCTGGATGTTGTCTTAGGGCATGGTGCATTCTATCATATCTGATTTTAGTGATTCTTTTGGAATTTCTAGTAATGTTACAAAATTTTCATCTAACATTTGACAAAGAGAGGAATGTTGATCCCTTATGTCTGGCACTCCCAGTATCTGTACATTTTTTCTTTCTTACCATTGTTTCTGCATGCATTAGTTTTTCTTGTATTTGTTTTATTGCTATTTCTTGTGTGGCAGATAGTCTGATTTTATCTTCAATAAGTCCATTTCTTTTTCTGCCTATTAAGTTGCAATGTTCTTTCTTTTGAGTTTGTTTCTAGATGCTTTATAGATGATTTGATATTATCAATATCCATTATTATTTTTATAGGGCATTAATTCAAAAGTTCATTCAAGTAGGATCTATTTCAGTATGTATCAGCAAGCAAGAATTTTATATGTATAGTTTAGTAGTTCTCAAAGGTTACACAAACTAAAGATTTCTTATATTTCATAGTTTCTCCTTATATTTCCATGTGCTTCAGGTTTTTTTCTTTATTGGTGCTTAATTTCAAATTAATAATTCATGTACTTTTAATGCTCCAATATGCTGCAAGTGTTTTTCAGTTGTGTTCAGTAATGTGTTGCCTTTTAGAGTCCAGGGGGTCTGTTCATGAGAACAATGGGCTTTATGGGAAAGAAACAAAGGAAAAACACATAAAAATGTTGATTTATAATGGTATTGTTGTAACATTAGATTTTGTAAAATATTAATTAATTTATTTTTTGTTTTCTTAGTTACAGGAGGAACTGACCTTCAATAATATACTGTATTTCTTTATATGTGTTTCTGAATAGATATATGCTTGCCAGTAACACTATTCAAATAAAATAAAAGTTGAAATAAAAAAATATGAAGGAGTGTGCAGTTTCTTTTTTTCACACCAATCATAATTTCAATATGTGTAATCAATATGTGTATTCAATATGTGTAATCGGGGAAAGGGGGAAATACTATGGGTCACACTAGAGAAGGGAAAAGGAACAGCTATCCATACAAGGGTGGTCTACAGACCCCATCTCAGGATAAATCTATGCATCAGAAATTGCTAACATCGATTAATAAAATGGCACATAAGGAGGAGGTGTTGATGGTTGGAGATTTCAACCTCCCAGATGTGGACTAGAGCTTACAGATAGCTGCTACAGCTACAATTGGAGTAGAAATGTCCTTGAGGGTCTAAAGGAGGTGTTCCTAAAACAGCTAGTCACAGTCCCAACTAGGGAAGGGGCAGTACTCAACCTGGTGCTTCAAATAGGGAAAATGTGTGAAGGGTCACAGTGGAGAAGCACCTGGGAAACAGAGGTCACCAGATAGTGTGGTATGAGGTACTAGCTGAGCTTGAAGCAAACCCCACAAGGACAAAAACACTAGATTTCAGAAGAGTGGACTATGGAAAAATGGGATATTTCATGAGGACAGCCCTGGGATGAGTCACAGGTAGGTCAACAGTGGGGGAGCTGTGGAAAATAACTAAGACATGTACCTCTCCTCCATTCCAATGTGCCATAAAAGTGCACAGACTTAACCTCTGACAATGCCCAGATGGGCTACTACCTTTGTATAGCTCCTAGTGCCTATGTTATGCTTTGTATTATTTGACCTGTTGAATGTTAACTTTTGTTCACTCTGTATTGCCAAAACAGTACTTATACAAACATACGAACATATGAATGTGCCAGCAGAAACAGACCATCCAGTCTATCTAAGTCTGCTTGAGTGTGCAGCCAACACCCCTAGTTTGCAGCTGCCCCACCCCCCTTGTCATCCCACTGCCACTCCCACCTCTGCCACCCTCACTCTCCCCTGTTCCCTGTCCAATGCGCTTTTGAAGCTGTTCACAGATTTACATGATACCACCCATTCTGCTAGGGCATTCCATTTTGCTACCACCCTCTCTGTGAAATAGTGTCTCCTCATTTCCTTCCTAAATCTTCCCCCCTCTATTCTTAGCCTGTGCCCCCGGTGGCCCTACCCCTCCTTAATTTAAAGACCCCATCTGCCCTATCCTTATTGATTTCTCTCAGATACTTGAATGTCTCTATCATGTCCCCCCAGTCTCTTCTATCCTCCAGGGTGTACATGTAAGTTATTGATGTTAAACAAAGGAAAGAGACAAAGGAGGCCACTTTGGTTCACTGGAGAAGTGACTAAAAATGTGAGGGACAAGAGGTTGGCCTTCAGGACTTATAAGCAGACTCAGGCAGTAGAAGACAGGGACATATACCTAATAAAACAGAAACAAGCAGGGAAGGCGGTTAGGCTCTCAAAGTACAAACGGAAGGAAAGTTGGCAAACACAATAAAAAACAATAACAAAACATTCTTCAGGTACGGAAGCAATATGAAAAAATCCAGAGGGGGTATTGTGAGGCTGAAAAGTGGGAAAGGAGGGTGCGTAGAGGATGATGTACTCAAAGCAGAAGTGCTGAACGATTATTTCTGTTCAGTATTCACTGAGGAGGGGGAAGGGAATGATACATCTTTAAAGGTGAAGGACTCAAAGGGAACAGATGCAGACACTAGTCCATTTGAGAGAAAGGGATCCTCATGGAACTAACAGCAATAAAAAAAGATAAGGCAATGGGTCGAGATGGAATACATCCTAGGATACTGAGAGAGCTGAGAGAGGTGTTGGCAGCACCACTGGCAGTTTTGTTCAGTCTATCATTGGACATGTGGGAGGTGCCAGAGGACTGGAGGAGGGCTGATGTGGTCCCACTAGATAACAGTGGTAGTAAGGATTAGGTAGGAAACTACAGGCCAGCAAGCCTGACCTCGGTGGCATGTAAATTAATGGAAAAACTGCTGAAGGAAAGGATAGTGAATCACCTGACAGAAAATGGTCTATAAGACCTGAGACAGCATGGTTTCACTGAGGGCAAGTCATGCCAAATGAATCTTATAGATTTCTTCAATGGGGTAACCAGGTAGGTGGATCAGAACGGGGCAGTGGATGTAGCATATCTGGATTTTAGCAAGGCCTTCAGTACAGTACCACAGAGAAGGCTGCTGAATAAACTAGGGAGCCTGGGGGGAGGAAGCAAGATACTGAGATGGGTGGGAAACTGGCTAAGCCATAGAACTCAGAGGGTGGTGGTAAATGTAGCACATTCAGCAGAGGGAAGTGACCAGCGGAGTTCCACAGGGATCAGTGTTGGGCCCAGTCCTCTTCAATGTCTTCATCAGTGACATTATTGAGAGGCTGGAAGGGAAGGTTTGCCTGTTTGAAGATGACACAAAAATCTGCAACAGGGTAGGCACTCCAGATGGGGTGGATAAAATGCAAAGGGACCTAAAGAGACTGGATGACAGGTCTAGGGAGTGGCAGCTGGGGTTCAAAGCATAAAAATGCAAGATTATGCATATGGGCAACAATAACCCAAGAGCAGTGTGCAACTTAGGGGAAGAGAACATTTCAAGTTCCAAGCAGGAGCAGGATCTGGGTGTCATCATCTCAGATGACCTGAAGAAGGCCAGGCAATGTGACAAGGCAGAAGCAAAGGCCAGCGGGAATTGGGTTGCATAGATAGGGTATAATCAGCAGGAGGAGGGAGGTTATACTCCTGCTGTATAGATCATTTGTGAGGCCTCACCTCGAGTATTGCATCCAGTTCTGGAGACCCCATCTCCAGAGAGACATAAACAGAGTGGAGGCTCTACAGAGGAGGCCAACCAAGATGGTAGGAGGCCTACACAATAAACCCTATGGAGACAGGTTAAAAGAGTGAAACATGTATTCATTGGAGGAGAGGAGGGAGAGGGGGGGGACATGATTGAAACATATAAATAACCTACAGGAAGAAACTAAGGGCAAGCTGATGAAATTTCCAAAGGAAAAAGTGCTTAACAACTAGAGGCTATGACATGAAGTTGGGGGGGGGGGAGCTCAGAGGAAACGTGAGGAAGTACTTTTACATGGACAGGGTGGTGGACAGATGGAACAGCCTGCCAGCTGAGGTGGTGAGGGCAAAAACAGTTACAGGCTTCAAGAAGGCATAGGACTGGCACAAAGGAAGCCTGAGGACACCAACAGAGTGACCCTTTGACCCATGGGTGACCAGTGGACTAAATCAAGGATTCACTAGATAAAAAATAGGGAAGACATGTTGGGCCTGGGTGCCCTTATCTGCCGTCAATGTCTATGTTTTTAGTAGCAGATTTTCTTGTAGTTAAGAGTCAAACAAAATACACTCTACCTTTTTTAATTCTGTGTAACATTTCTAAGGGTCTGTTTGTACTCGATCCGAGTACCTTTTTAATTCCCACAGTTAAAACACAATAATGAGAACACATGTAAGTTCTCATTTAAAACATTTTCAAAATATTGTAAGTCTTGGTACTTGTGAAGTTCATAGATCACTTACATTTAGGTTTCCCATCTAAACTGTGCAGATTTGCAAAGTCAGAAAGTGCTAGTGGAGTTCAGGCTTCATGTTTCCTTATGCTTAAAAGTTCAACTGCGGTTCACCACTGCCAGTGCCAAGGAAACTTATTAACATGTTCTTGCTGGTGTAGCAAGTGAATAAGGGTCCAAGTTATGTATATCATGCCAGGAAGTAGTCATGTGGTGATTGCATCACTGTGGTGATGTGGCTCCATGGCTCGGTCCATTTATGGAAATTACTGTGCCTTCTGGGTTGGAGGCAGCACTCAAGGAGTGTGTTAGTTATCCCCCTTCATCAGTGTTAGTGGTTGCTGAGTTTAAGGAATGTCTCCTGATAGCCAGCAGCAGCCTCACTGTGGCCATACTCAGTCAGCTCCACATTACTGCTGTCAGCGTCTCTGGGAAACACTATATTAACTAGGACATGCAGACAAACGCCAGGTGGTGTCAAGGGGAGGGGGTAATAATTGTAGATACCATAATTCACTGAATTGTAGTCAAAAGTGTTATTAGAAGTTTCCATTCTGAGCTGTGGCTACAATTTGGGGGCAGCAACAATTTGGGGGTGGCTAATATTATGAGTCTGCTGTCAAGTGACTGTAATGGACTCTACTCAGCTGTTCACAGCTGAGTGAATGCTAATGTACAAGTATCAGCTATATTAAAGGACACCTAAAACATCTTTCTACACATTTTATTTTTTCAAAAAAATAACTCCGTAGGCTTGTAAAGAAGAGGTTGTTGTTTACATTTATACTGAAACTGCATTTATTAAAGTATGATAAATGCAGTTTCAAAGCATTTGAAAACTGTAAACACAGCCTCTCCTGATTCAAAAATCCTGCTCTAAGAATTCTAAAATGACTACCTTGATGATGTCAATGAACAGAGAGATGCCCAGCTGTGCAGATGTATTCTAGCTCTACTAACCATATTCAAATGCAAATAACCTTAAAATGAAAAAATGATACCATGGTACTGTGAGCACAAAAGTTGTTCGGCACAAAAATATCTACAAAATGTGTTTCATTTATAGATACATTTTAGTTTTTTAAAAATTAGCAAAAGAAAAACAGAAGAAAAATGTTATTTTCTTTCACTATTTCAACATACAAATGCAAATAACTTTAAAGCAAAAAAATGATAGCATGGTACTGTGAACATATTTATTCAGCACAGAAATATCTACAAAATGAGTGGTGTTTCATTTATATATGCCTTTCAGTTTTTTTTTATATAAGTCACAAAAAACAACAGAACATTTTTTTTTTTCATTTTTTGCAACAAACAAACACAGATAGTTTTAAAACAAACAATGTTAGCATGGTACTTTGAGCACAAAAGTTGTTCAGCACACAAATATCTACCAAATGAATGGTGTTTCATTTATAGATACCTTTTACATTTTTTATAATCAGCAAAAAATGGCAGGAGATTAAATGTTTTTCCCTTTTTTGGCAATATGACATATATGAATTATGCCACCTCCTTACTGGAAATATTGTTGATATTTTTTTATTCTTGTGCCCTCCTCCAATTAACCAAACTTGAAATTTGCTTTCCAATAGCTCCCACCTCCCACTTGCCAAACAGGGGGAAGGGGTACAAAACTGTTGTATGCTTAATGTTTCCATTTCTATTTTCCCTATCCAGAATTACATCTTGCTCTGCTGCTGTTTCACTTCTTTTGGTTTCATTTTGTGTCATTCAGCTGTGTGCTATATAAGTTGAAATGTTACCTCTCTTTCCAGGTGAAGAAGCCAGGGGTATGGTGCTTCTCAGAGCAGCCATGTGCTGACTCTCCCACATCCTTAGCATGCACTATCATGGCAGCATAAGTGCCTTCATCACCTGAGTGAAGACATCAGCACTTCCAAGGTGGCTGGTGGCACTCATTTGTGTCTTGTACTTCACAATGCACCTCACAACCCACCTGGGCATGCAGTAATTCAGCATTTCCAGCACACCTTGTCATGTGTTACTGCTTATATACAATTTACAATGTGGTCCTATGGGAATTTTATATTGCACTTCTCAGATGGTTGAAGGCACTCAGCTGTACCTCATGCCTCACAACCCATCTGGGGCATGCAGAAATTTAGCCTTGCTACACACCTTACCCTGTGGTATTGATCACTTAAAATTTATAATGTAATCTTATTCGAATTATGTGCCACACTTCCCAAGTGTTTAAAGGCACCCAGCTGTGCCTTATGCCTTACAACCCACCTGGGACATGCAGCAATTTAGCATTGCCACACACCTTGACTTGTAGTGGTAGTAAATGTAGTAGCAATTGTTTTTTTATATTCATTGGAATAAAGGATTACATTCAACTGAGCCAAAGCTCCTTTCCAGTGAAGTCCCTGCAAGATTACAAATGGACATAAATACAACATGGTGGAAAAATTAAAAAATATACATTACTAATAAATAACATTTTATGAAATTTCAATAAATCAATTAATCAAATGACAAGCATCACACTGAGAATAATGAGTGGAGCTGTGTTATTGCTTACGTACAATTTACAATGTGATCCTATGGGATTGTTATATTGCACTTCCCAGGTGGTTGAAGGCACTTGGCTGCACCTTGTGCCTCACAACCCACCTGGGACATACAGCAATTTAGCACTGTCACACACCCTGCTGAGTGTTATTGCTTAATTACAATTTACACTGTGATCCTATGGGAATCATATACCCCACTTCCCAGGTGGTGGACAAATGTGCATGTGTATCCATGGCTACAGAATCTCTGGACCATGATTATAGATCTCTCTTTTGTCATTTGGAAAGAGTTGTATATTGTTTGTCTTAACTGATGATGGATGTCTGTGGTTACTTGTGTTGCCTTGCTCCTTTTGGCTGCTTGGGGGAATGTGGAGTTAGTGTTGGAAACCCTAACATTGCATTTCCATACTTTTGTCACTTTAATAGCAACACAAATGAATGCATTAAAGGATTAGTTTCTTGAAAAGAATATATAAGGGATATATTACACCCCTACAGGAAATATTGTTGATATCTTTTGTTTGAGTGCCAATTGACCCAATGACATCATGAGTGGTGACGCCACGAGTGATGTAATCAGGTCAGTCAGCACAAGAACAAAAAATATCAACAATATTTCCAGTAGGGAGGTGGCATATTCCATGTATGACATACCTCAAAAAGAGTGAAAAAAAAATTCCTGGAAATCTTTGCTGATTATATAAAATCTAAAAGTGCAACTGTTGTATATTTATAAATGAAACACCACTCATTTGGTAGATATTTTTGTACTAAACAACTTTTATGTTCAAAGTACCATGCTTTCATATTTCATTTTAAAGGTGTTTGCATTTGTTTGTTGCAAAAAGTGAAAAAAAAAAACTTTTCTACTGTTTTTCGCCAACTATAAGAAAAACTAAAAGGTATATATAAATGAAATACCACTCATTTTGTAGATATTTTTGTGCTGGACAAATGTTGTGCTCACAGTACCATGCTATCATTTTTTATTTTAAAGTTACTTGCATTAGTTAGTTTGTTGACAAAGTGGAGAAATATTAATTTTCTGCTGCTTTTTTGCTAATTTAAAAAAAAACTAAAAGGTGTCTATTAATGAAACACCACTCATTTTGTAGATAGTTTTGTGCTGAACAACGTTTGTGCTCACGGTACCATGCTATCATTTTAAAGTTATTTCCATTTGATACAGTTAGTAGAGCTAGTATACATCTGCACAGCTGACATCTCTCTTCACTGACATTATCAAGGCAGCCATTTTAGGATTCTTAGAGCTGGATTTTTGAATCAGGAGAGGCTGAGTTTATAATTTTCAATGCTATGAAACTGCATTATCCTACTTTAATAAATGCAGTTTCAGTATAAATGTAAATAACAGCTTCTTCTTTACAAGCCTATGGGGTCATTTTAAAAAAAAGTCTAAAAGGAGGGTTTAGGTGTCCTGTAAGTATAAGTATTGACTGTTGTATAGTTTTACTTCTTTTACTAGGGCAGTTTTCAGGGCAGGATCCAGGAGCTCCATGGTTGCCATTTTACTGACGTTGCCTAGATACCATGTGGCATGTAATAACTGGTCACAGTTTAACTTAGGAGTAGATGAGTTTGTTCAGTTTGGGAACCACCATATCTGTATCTCTACAGCTTCTAAAATGGTCTGTAATGAGAGAGTAAAAAAAATAATGTTTAAATTTAGAAACTGAATCAGAAATATTATTCTTGTTTGTAAAGTAGTTCAGTGCAGTACTGTGGCATTCTGAAAACTGCAGAGCTTCCAAAACTGCCTGCCTGTATACAGTGAATATAAAATGAAGTACAAAGAGCAAAGTACAGTATATATTCAGAATCCTATTTCTTGGTTCTAAAGTGGTAACATGGCATGGTACGGTGGCATTTTGAAACCATCTCAAATTGTAACCAGCTACAAAATGGGGTGGCTTCTAGTAACATAATTAATTTTGTGTTGCAGCTACAATTTGAGGGTGGCTACAATTTGGGGGCAGCTTCAGAACAGTAAAATATGGTGTATATATAGTGGGGTGAGAGGAGTTTGGTGTACAGGATCACTCATGTGGTGTGTGAGGTGATAGAAAAATATAGCTCTATACTGTAGAATAAGTAGTATGATTGGATATTAAAACTTTCTGTGGCTTAAATAAAAATCTATTAGTTGATGCTACAAGAGGATTATAGAATATCTTTTTGATAATTATAAGATAATAATATTTAATAAACTAGACTTAAATATTGGTTTAACAGGGGTGGAGCGTGTGTTGTGTTTTATGTGACTAATGGCGTATGAACGAGTGTGATGACCAGGAGAAAATCAAACAGCATTTTTTGTTTCAAATTACATGAATGAGTATATTATACACATATAATCTCCTGGATAATCATGTGATGGAAAAAATAACACCGTTTATTAATTCACTTTGAAAACAGTAGTATAGTCTACTAATGCAGTTCAAAGTCTCAAAACTGTATCCATATAAGATTCTCACTAAATCTTTATCTTTTGTTGATTGTATTCAATATAAAGATCCACCAGGCTTCTTTTCTCAAGAACAGTTTCTCCCAGTCCCTCCCTTTTTGGCTGATATACTTTTTTCACCCTCATAAAATGAAGTGCTCTATTGGTGATGATGTTCAGTAAAATATCTTGCTAGGGACAATCTGTCATTACTTCTCCTAATGTCACTCATATGTTTTGATATCCTTACCATCAGGGGTCTCAGGGTTCTCCCAATGTAATACAAGGAGCATGGGCAGATTACACTGTATACTACATGATCTGCAGTACATGTGATTGGATCTCTTTGAAATCTTTTGTCCTGGCAAGCACTTTAGATATCCTTGCTTTTTATGCCATTTCCACAGTGTGAACAGTTCCCACACATGTAGGATCCTTTTGGATTTGTGTTCAATCAAGTGGTAATCCAAGGTTGTGATTCCCAATGTTGGGTTTTGACTACCATGTTTCTTACTGTAGTTGTTTTTCTAGCAGTAAACCAGGGTTTCACCTGAAAGGATCTGTTGCCCAATACTGCAGATTGTAATAAGCTCCAGTTTTTGTGCATTATCTTTTTGACTGACTCAAAATGGTCTGCAAATATTGTAGACAGTTATTCTGTCCAGTGTTCTTGTTTTAAGTAGGTCCTTTAATAAATTCTCTCTGGAAATCCAATCTGCTATTTCTTGCACTGCTTGTAAAAAGAGATTCCAGTCATATTTGTCCGTGCAAAACAGGAGAAGATGGAAGGTTTGATACCTTTTATTGGACCAAGTGTCTTGTACAAAGATGAAATTATACACAAGCTATTGTACTGCTTGTCAAATTTTCTGATTGTAGCCCCTGGATTAAGATCTCTTGGTTGTCTCAACTGAGTTTTTGTCTGCTGAGTTCCATGGTTCCACTATTCCTTTTTACCCTTAGGTATTCACTGTAATTAATGCTGTTCTTTGAGATGGATGGATACTATTACAGTGAAAGACTGTGCTTTTGTCAGAGGTTTTTCAACATAAATGATAATTTGGTTGTTTTCCTTGATGAGCATAAAGTCCAGAAATTAGATGTTTGATCTGTTGAAGTTCACTGTAATGTATCTATGTAATGATCCTCAGTATCATTCTAGATTATTAAAATGTCAGCAATAAAATGTTTGTATGGCACTATCAGGTTTCTGAATGCATTGTTGTCTGTGTAGCTATATTAGTCTTTGAATGCTGACATGAATATATTTACATAGGTGAGGACCATGGTGGCCCCCATTGATGTTCCTCTGACCTGAAGGTACACTTGATCTTTGAACATAAAGTAATTGTTATTAAGAAGAACATTCATGAAGGTTAAAGCAGTTCTATTCTGGTATCTTGTTTTCCCTTTTGTTCAGTGTTTCCTCCAATGCCTTTAATTCCATGTAATGAGGTAAGCTGATGTACACGTTTTTCACATGTAGTATAACCAGAATGCAACTGTTTATATCACTCTTTTGCCTATTGTCTGTCCCTGCCCACAGGCCCACCCCAGCCTGGCTATGTGCATACTGTAGACCTGTAGTTAGATTGGGATCTGGTATAGACGTGGTGCACATCAAGTGATGTGGATTCCCTGTAGTGCCCTGCATATTTGCAGCATGCGTGGATGGAGCATTCTGTATATTTTTCATGCCCTACACATATGCAAAAGGGTCAGTAGAGTTTTCTTTCTATAAACACTTAATTTTCTGTGGACCTTCCACCATTGGCCTTCCATCTGCCAAGACCCATCATTCCACCATCCCTAGGGCTTACCTCATCCTTCAAGAATTCCTCATAAATTGCCCCTCCTGCAGGACCATCAGGGCTGTCCAGGCCCCTATGGAGCACAGTCCAAACTAGCTCCTAAGGAAATCCCCTAGCTGGTGGTTGTGGAGCTTGTAGCAGACAAAGCTGTCACCCTGCTCAGTCCCCATCAGTTTTCCTCCTGCTTTCTCCCTGGCCACCAAGAACACAGAGGATGCGGGTGCATGGGTGGCATGCACTACTCTGCTCTGGCCAGCAGCCCACCCTCAATGTTGTTCTTGCTGCCCTGCCACCCAGCTTCACCCAGGTGACAGGCACAGAGCAGAGCATATGCACTACCCTCCATGGGAGAAGAGTGCAGTGTTTTGGACGCCAGCCCCACACAACTTGAGTCCACTTCTAAACCCTGGCCTCAGGTGTGGTGGGCAGTAGTGCTACCACCAAACCATCTGCCAACTGGGCCAGTAGAGTTTTGTAGATCATGCATGGCAGCACCTCACACGCCCTTTATATGCACCTTTGCTATAAAGAAAAAAGGAAATAGGCTCACAAAAGATTCATAAACCTTTTTTTAAATATGGCTCAATGTTTGACTTCCTGCCATCATGCTCTTTCAGCATAAAATCAGTGAATATTTTTTAATGGTTTCAAGAATAGTATTGACTGCAGAAATAATCAATATGTAATATTGATCTGGAAGTGATACAAGCAAACCCAGTAAAGTTCCATGTACAGCTTCTTCTCCACTTTACTTTTATAAACAATATTTTGGCAGTAGCAGTTCTAATATTTTAATTGTTTTTGTCAATGGTTCCTTTAAAGAACAAGATAAGTTGGTGTCCTGAGGAGCTGCCCCAATCATAAAGATTACACTTTCCCTTTTTATATGTTTCCTAAGCTTTTGGACACATAGTGCTGGGCAAAAACAAGTATGTGGGAAATGTATTCATGGGAAAAAGGAGTATAGCAGGTCTCCCTCTGATGAATGATCATATCTATTAGTTTTACATAAAAGCAGAGTAATGCATCAGGATGTGGGCTGCAAAGAAAGGACAAGGGTTAATTAAATGCAGCCAAAGAATAGAAAATAAAGCACAAACTGATGTTTCAACCATAGGTTATCTTCAGTGATTATCTATAAGGAAAAAAGTAAGCTAAGTTGTTACATAGTAACTTGTACAGAATTGTCTGTAGCTTTATTAGTCCTTGTACAAAAAAGGTGAACAAAGTGAGTGATTTGATACCTTTTACTGGACCAACAAGAGACTTATAGAACACATAAAAAGTTAAGGTTGGAAGGGACTCCATGTCCATTATGTCTGCCCTCCCTTTGCTTCATAAGCAGAGATGAAATAAGTATATTGTGCAAACAAGTACCAATTTATAGAAATTCCCTAGCCACACTGCTACCCAAGGTATCCCGTGATTCCTTTGATAAGCAAAGATTTATTCAGTCCTACCTTTAAGGCCAGTACTGATTTAATGTCCACCATCTCCACTGGTTGGCTATTCCAGCTCTTTCCTACTCGGTGGGGGAAAAGTGCCTCCTAATTGTACCCTTTAATTTACCACCCCAAAGTTTCAGGGCATGTCCCCACAATCTGCTGCAGGACACAAGATCAAACATCTCCAACGATGGGCAGAACCTACCACCGTTTTTCTTCCCCAAGTGTGGCACTTTGCATTGGCTACACTGAATCTGGGACCCGAGGAGTCAGACCAGTCAGTCCTTATTAATATTTGTTATGTATATCACACTGCTTTACTTTTCCTAAAAGCTTGTGATGTGCCACAATATTGAAGGTCTTGCTAAAGCCCATTGTCTAGCTCCCTGGTCACCCCATAAAGATGGTGATCAGGTTGGTTTGTTGTGATCTGCCCCTCACAAAGTCATGTTGAGAAGTTGCAAGAATCTTGTCTGCAACCAAGTGCTCCATCATTCTGTCCTTAATAACTGCCTCCAATACCTTACTTAGCACTAATAGCAGGCTGGCTGGCATGTAATGCCCAGGTCTGACATATGCCCCTTCTTGAGGATTGTGACCACATTGCCCATATTTCAATCCTCTGGTGCCATACCTGTACAGACAGACTCCTAAATTTTCAGGTATGATAGCGTCCTTTGTTGCATACCCTGATACTTGGTAGGATAGAATGGCTAGGAGTGTGGAGGCAGCTGCAGAAAAAGGTGATTCTGAAGGCTGGCTGGTCTGTAGTAGGAGAGAATAGGTGACACTGTAAAGGAAGCTTGGACACCCATGTCAGTTTGTAAACTGGGGACATTCCACTTGATCATCCAGTGGAAACATAAGGTACTGGAATGGGGTATTATAATGGAAGGGAACCACCAGTGGAACTAACCACTGTTGCAACATTGGTGGATCTCTTCTGGGAATTCCCACTATAGGGTATGTTATTATAGACCTGGGAACATGCTCGGTATACTGAGCTTTCTGCATATCCCATTCATAAAAAAATGCTCATTATCTGAGTGTGATCAGAAAAATCGGTTTCTTCACTGACTGCATACCATGCAACTGTGAGTATCTTCAAGCATTCTTAACATGTCAGAAGTAACTGTTGTGAAAAAAAAGTCACCTGTGGAACTACCAGGGTCTTTTGAATGAGTGGTAACATTGAAAGGTTGTAAATGCAGGATCATGCTTATCTACTGTCCTCCAAAGTATTAGTCAGAATTCCTGAATGAGTTTGGGGATCATCTATCAGCTATAGCACTGGATTCAAATGCCAGGGTAGAAGTCACTTCTGATAATTTTGGACAAAAAGCTCCTCCAAATTTCTGATACACTGGGTCCCAAATTAATTATTATCTTAGCCTTGGCCACTATTCTGAGTGGAGGTGTACTCAGTGGTGCTCCTCAGGGATCAGCTCTGAGGCCACTGCTATTTAACATGTTCATTAACAATCTAGAAGCTAAGGACCCCAGCAGACTGCTTATGTTTGTTGATGACACAAACAAGGCCAGGGTAGTGAATTCTCTTGGGAAATGGCAGCAAACGTCAGGAGGACCTGAACAAGTAGAGTTGATTGGCTTGATTCCTGGAGTCTTCAATTCAATGTAGTCAAATGCAAGATGCTGCACTTACTGTAGGTAGGAAAAACAGATGTAGGAACTACACAATGTGTGGGACTCCTCACTGTTGTGGAGAAAGAAAGGGACCTGGGAGTCATAATAACCAAGGGGATGACACATGACAAGCAGTGTGAAGCTTCTGCCAAGTGGGCTAATGAATGCTGGGGCTCATCAAAACAGGGGTGACCAGCAGAGTGGGGGCAGTTATCCTGCAACTCTTCAAGTACCTTTCCAGGACCCTTCTAGAATTTCACATGAAGTTCTCAACTCCTCAACACAAAAAGGGCATTAAGCAGTTGAAAGGGTGCAGCACAAGGCCACCAAAATGATCATGGGCATGAGGGACAAAGGCTATCAGGAGATGCTAAAGGCCCTGAACATGTTTACCCTGGAGAAAAAGGAGGCTGAGCGAGGACATGATGTTAGTCTTCCACATACTCAAAGGTATTGATAAGATACACACAGAGATGATTAATCTGGTGTCCTCCGGCAGGATGCATGGATATACCCTGAAGTTCAGAGGTGGTAAATTCAGAGGTAACATTATGAGGCAATTCTTTTTCTTGAGGGTGGGGAACCTGTGGAACTGTCTACCTGTGGAAACAATGGGTAGGAGGGCAGTGCAGGCCTTCATGGTAAGCCTGGACAAATTGTTGCTTTCCAAGGAAATCAATGGATACCCTGCATAGGAGAGTGGGTAAGGAATCCCTATGAATCAATACACATTTGCACAATCATGCCTATTTATGAAGCAGGGGAGCAGACATAATGAAATAAGTGACTGTTCTAACATTAAGTTGCTATGTTGCTATATTCAAAACCAAAACTGCTGATATCCAGGATTGGGTAATCTCTACTGTTCATGTTATGCTCAAGATAAAGGAGTGGGACATAGAAACATAGAAATTGTCAGCAGATAAGGACCACTAGGCCCATCCAGTCTGCCCGTAGGCCCTATACAGTATATGTGACCACTGACCTTATGTGATCAATGGTTTTTCGTCACTCCCTCCCTCCCTCCCCCTCTCAAGGTTCCCCTGTTCCTGTCCCAGGCATGCTTATACCCCTCCACTGTGCTTGCCCCCACTACCACTTGTGGTAGTCTATTCCAAGCATCAACTACCCTCTCTGTGTAGAAAAACTTCCTCACATTACCCCTTAATCTACCCCCCTCCAATTTCATATTGTGCCCCCTTGTTCTAGTACTTTTTCTCCCTTGGAAAAGGTCCCCCACCTGCACGTTGTGTATTTGTTTATTCATTTATTGAGTTAGTTTTTGTTGACCGGGTAAGTGCACTATACAAATCCTGCCTATTTTCAGGCACGACCCAGGGGAAGGGGATACAGATGAATGCCAACTGACCTTGAATCAGATTAAGCTGCTGGTGGGATTTTTAGTGAATGAGGGAAATTTGGCAAGGACACCAGGGAAATTCCCCTACTCTGTGTGAGGGAGCACTGCGACTGGTGCTGCGATGGCCAGTCCTCCGCTGCTGGTGAAGAGAACGGATGTCTGCAGGGCCAAGGAGCAGGTCTCGTCCCCAGCCCTTTTGCCCTTAGAGAGTGTGCCATCTGAATGTAATAGAGGAAATGCTTTCTTACTGGAGGAATATGTTCCTGATAGCGGTGTTGCTGACCACGTGGATGAGCAGTCTGCCCCGGAACCGATAGCTCCTGACTCCTGGATAAAGGATCTTCGGGACCAATTGCTGCTGGAAGAATTGCGGTTTACTGAAAGAAGGAACCATTTACAGGTGGAATTACAAAAACAGGAAATGCTAAGACAGACAGACCGGGAGGTCTGGGTGCAATGTGGAGCCAATACAGAACAGCATCAGTTCTCAGAATCACGGCCTGAGTACCCTGTAAAGCCATCTACTAGTGACTGTGTCGATTCTGGCTCTCCGAAATAACAGGTACAATCTTCTTCATTTAATGAAATGTCGTATGGGAGCAAGCTTTTGTGTTCACAGGACAATAATGGTAAAGTGACTGTTTCTTCTGATTTAAGCACCAATGCTACAATATTGCAGGGGCAAGATCTCTCCCCTCGTGACTGGTAACTTTTTTGATAGGGGTGTCTTCGGGGGTAGCAGGTCATGGTCATGTACAAACTGAAAAAGATAAGAAAAAGAAGGGGAAAAAGGGTTATGGGGTCCATGCTAAATCAATGGATGAAATCTAGGCCACTAGGTCTAATGGTTCAGACTGATTGGGTCGCTAGTGCTATACAAGGAGCTGGCTGGGTGAATCATTCAGATGGTAAGGGATGGGATGCTAACTTTACAGTACTGCCAGAAACAAGACCTCCTTCAGTGGAGATGTCTGAGGCTGTTTTTACTACTTCCCTGACTGACTCGGATAATATTACTCCAGGACAGACTGCAGGAACTTCAGATGTGGGAGATTGCTTAAATGATGAGAATTTGAATATCCTCGATGACATTAAACATCTGGAAGGAGATTCTCACTCTCAGGCCCCTGAAAATAAGGACCCCCCCAGGACTCCCCTTCCGACATTGACACTGCCTCAATAAATAAACTGCAGGCACTGCAGAGTGACTCTTTGCCTCACCCTAATGTATGACATTCAAATGTTGCTCAGCATTTATTTCTGGATAATCAGAGAAGTTTATCTGAGACTGCCACTAGACGTAATGCTGTTCGTCTCCGATTTCGAGGAGACATGAATGATATCCCTGACAGAATTTTTGTGGGCTGTGCCCTTCTGAAAACCAGTATGAAATATTTTACATATGAGATTTATGCTTTAAGTCATATGCCGGGAGACACAATTTTTGACATCAGTTTTAAACACCCTGCTGGTTTGGATCGATTCTAGAAGCAATATCAGATCCTTCAATCCACTCCCTTATGGAAACCCTTTTTGTCAATACCCCTGACAAAACCCAGTTTTAAGATCATAACTGTTCTACTTCACAATGAGGGGGTCAATGTTGCTGATAGCACTTATTGGCTTAAACAACATTGTACGGTGAAAGGATATCCAGAACCGATTCTTGATGAGGAACATCTGTGGACTGGGGGCTGGAAGTATAAAATTCTGTTGTGGCAGGAAAATGGGGTCCATAAGCATTTACCTAACTGTTTCTTCCTGGGTAGAGACAGAGGAGCAATATTTTATCAGGGCCAGCCTAGAGCATGCTATAAATGTGGGAACGTGGGGCACATCAGTAATGCTTGTGAAAAACAGAGATGTGGGTTATGTGGTGAGTTGCGACATGTTGGAGCTCATTGTCGACAATCCCCTAAATACAATTTATGTGATGAAAAAGGTCATATGTTCTGGGACTGTGTATGGGCCTCACATAACAGTATAGATCAGACAATTAGAGTTGAACAGGATGTGTACATAGCAAATGCTCAGAAAGAAAAAGCACGACTACAGGAAATTATGATTCCGACTGCCCCTACAGTGCTTCTAGCTAGGGAAGAAGAAAGGATTATGACTCATACTGAAAGTCATTGTGAACAACAGGATGATCAGTCCGGGTCTTATGTGGTCCCTCTTCCTGGCCAGGAGGAGGAGTCAGTTTTCCCCACCTACAACTGATGCACAACATGACCCTATACTCACTGACAATACAATAGAAAAATCAAGGATAGGGGACTGTACTATTGGAAATACAGATATAACTACTCCAGTGATTGAACCACACAATGCTATTGCAAGTGAGGGACAGATAAAGCCACCTGACTCCACAGACCCTCTCTTTGTGAGAGTTACGAGATCCAAGGCTAATACAAAACATTTGCTGGAAACTGGTGGCACTACTTGTATGGCTTCAGCTTCAGTACAGAATCCTTATACTGTCCTGATGGATGTGGATGATGAGGATGGTGACAAAGATTCAGATGTTTCTTCAATAGCGTCCTCTCAGCCAGACATTGCCTGTGATGTACTGACTAAAGAAGGTGCAAAGAAACCAAAGAAATGGAAGAAACATAAGTGAAGTTTTCTGTTTGATGTTTCTTAGGTTTATTTTCTCCCTTTCACAAATGCATTATGGATCAGTTGTTATTTATTGCATCTAATGTGAATAGTATTACATCACATGAAAAATGGCAGATCACATTTGGTAGCTTACAGGAAGGGGGTGGCAATATTTATTTCTTGTAAGACAAGCGGTTGCATAATCTTTCTGAACTGACACAAGCTCAAAAGGATTGGAGATGGGGTCCATCTTTATGGTCAATAGGAGACCTCATGTGCTCAGGAGCTGGAATTCTTTTTCAAAATGTTGAAGTTAAAATATTTAAAGTAGTGGATGTGCATCCTGGGCACGCATTGTTGATTGATATTTAATTGAACAATGTTATGTATAGATGTATTAATGTTTATGTACCACAGTCAAAGGCTCTCAGGGCTGAACTATTTTGGTTGATAGAACCCTTTTTTACATACATCAAAAATGATTCTGTGGGGTGGGGTGGGGATTTTAATTGTGGGCTTAGTGCTAAGGATTGGGGCCGCAAGAATGATAAATTATATTGTGATACCAGTGCTTTGCTGTCAGTTCTTACTAAACATTCTTTGAAGGATGTTTATGACATACTGAAAAGGGACTCATGTCATACCTTCTATAAGGGTCCTCTTAGTACAAGGATAGAGTTTTGGTTTACAACAGATAGGGTATCATGTAGAGATGTCAGAGTCATTCCTTTGGAGACTTCTGACCATCTTGCATTACAATTGATGGCGGGTTCATCTCATAAAATTACTGTAGGTAGAAGTAACTGGAAGATAAACTCTTCCAAACTTCAGGATACATTATGCAAAAATAGGATACAGAATTTATTCACTCTGCGTTTGAGTCTTGATTTTCTTTACGACAGTCCAATTGATTGGTGGGAGGATACCAAAAGGGACATAAAGGAATTGATGATTGTCTTGACAAACAGGGCAGCACAGAATAACTATATCTCGTATCTGAGTTTAAGGGCAAAATATTTAAAGCTACTGTCACAACCTATTGAAACAAGTAGAGAGTGAGGTGCTACTTTGTCCCAATTAAAAGAAGATATGAAAGTTTACATTACAGAAAAGAATTATCGAATAGGTCTACAACAGAAATTCTTAACTAAGGGTAACAGTGAGTTGGTTAATCCTTATGATCGCAATGCTAATGGTAAAAATTATACACTGTTCACTTCATTACTGACTGACAATGGGAGATTAGTGAAAGATCAAGGTAATATTCAACAGGAGATACAAAAATATGTTTATAACACCTTCTTCATGACCTCTGATCAACCCAGGAAAGAGATTGAGTTATGGGGTATGGATGTTCCTGTCATACCTGCTGTTGATAGGGAATCCTTGCTCCAACCGATCACTTGTGAAGAAACAAAAATAGCAATTAATGGACTGTCATCGGGTACTACTCCAGGATTGGATGGCATACCAAATGACTTCTATAAAATCTTTGTAGATATTTTAACACCTATCTTACAAAAGTTATATGAAGCTATACAAAGAGAAAACAGACTCAAAGTATGACGGAAGGTATCATGATCTTCTTATATAAAAAAGGAGACGTCCGAAATATTCAAAATTGGAGACCACTTACTTTGCTTACTTCTGACTATAACATTTTGACTAAAATACTGACAGTAAGACTGGCACGGATAGCACAACATGTGATGCTTTCAACACAAACTTGTGCATTTCCTGGATGAACAATTTATCAAAATTTACAACATATAAGAGAAATCATTGAACACGGCTTAACTTCTAATACTACAGGATATTTGTTATCCATTGATCAGGAGAAAGCTTTTGACTCCATTAATCATAGCTATCTCTGTACAGTACTACAGGCATATGGTATACCATCACAGATGGTAAACTTCATTCAACTTCTCTATGATTCAGCTCAAGTGACACCATTGATTAATGGGCACATGGGAATTCCTGTTTGCATTAATAGATGAGTGAGACTGGATTGTCCTTTAAGCCCTCTTTTATATATTTTTGGACTAGATCCGATATTATATTTAATTGAGAATTCAGGAGATATAGCTCCAATGATTAGTACTTCTGGCATAAGATATAACAAAGTAGTGGGTTATGCAGATGATTGTATTCTGACAGTAGCTTCAGTAGAAGATGGAAAAAAAAAGCTTTGGCAGTTTTTGATGACAAGCATTTTCATACTGGGATAAGATTAAATTTGAGTAAAAGTACGATACTGCCAGTGGGGAAAATACCTATGGAGTTTGACTTTCCTATTCCTAAGGTAACAGAATCCATAAAGATTCTGGGGTTATGGTTTGGTTCTATGGACACGGGAGAACTGCATTGGAATATGGCTTATGATTTGGCTATAAAGAAAGTTCAGGCCTGGTAGTCTTGGAAAATGACACGGAAGAAACGTTTTTTTCTTTTGAAAACATATATTGTACCTCTCTTTATGCATATATCACACATATATCCATTACCCCATGATATGCACACAAAAATGTACAGTTTGTTTTTTACCTTATTATGGGGCAGCAAACTCAACCCAGTAAAAAGGGTGCATACTTATCATTCATGGAAAGAAGGGGGACTGGGTATGTTGCAACCAATAGCATTTTTTTTCACTAATTTCTTTTATACTAATGTATGACCATTGATTTTGGGTACGAGTCTTTGGGCACAAAGCTAATGCAGAAATGGAGTACAGGTTTTTTAACAGCTTGGGGAAGGGTGAAATGGCATCCCACAGAAAAATTATTACCTTCCAATGTATAGACTGCTTTAAAATATATCAGAACCTGTAAAATTGAGCTACTTTGGTTTTTAACTCAGTCAAAACAAAAATTTTACACCACTTTGGTTGCAAAATGTTATTTTGAAACCCTGGTTTTTAATCTCAATGAAGGGGTCAGTTGTAGTCAAGTATTGGAATGTATCACTGAACCTAGAATCCCTAGAAAGATGTAGGATATGGTATGGTTGTGTGGGCATGGGAGACTGAATGTGAAGGGAACCATAAGCATAAGTGTATGGTAGAAAGAATGTGTTTGGAAATAGGATGTGAAGGTATGATAGAAACTATGAAGCACCTGTTTTTTGACTGTACTAGGATAAAAGGCTTTTGGTCTGATTTGGCATATGGGGTGCACCACCATTTGCTAATATGACATATGAAATCTTAGTACAAGGTCAGTTACATGGACATTGGAACATATGGAATAAGCATACTGTTTATGTGATATTGACGTGTATTAAATGGGTTATCTGGCAAGTTAGATGTCGGAGGGTATTACAAAACGAAGAAATTTTTTTACAGGATGTCTTATTCCAATTGCAGGTAGAAATAGAAAAAGTTTACACATATGAGAAAAACACTATGGCCCGGATATTCAAACTGCACCCAAAATGTGCGCAACAGCAGGAGCAAGCACAAACCAATTGCGCATATGAGCAACAGGTGCGATATTCAAACATGGAGCAGAACAAATTGCGCAAGCAGCCAACATCTGAATATCGCACTAACTGCACCATAGCGCAACCAGGAAGGAGAAGCTGAGCAGAAATGTTGCGCTATAGTGCAACCAGGGCAGCCCAGCTGAGCAGTCCAGAGGTGCCATAGCGCAAGCAGAGCCCCCAGAGCAATGGAACTGCACATCCAGGGAGGCAGGCTGGGGCCCACCACCAGCCATGCCACACATGGGCACAGGAACACACTGCAGAACCAATACCACACCTGCACACCCCAAGCACAGCATCACTGGGGGTGTGACGGATGATCTACTGGCCCATGGGGACAAGCCAACAAAGCAGAGCAGAGCCATGACACCCGAGCACAACCACTGGCAGGCTGAGAGTGCCACACACAGGGGGTTGACAACCACAGTGCACATCAGCCCCCCGTACGCACAGCACACCCTGCACCGTGACCCCAAGACACCACCCATGTGCAGTGACTGGCACTGCAGGAAACCATGCATCCCCCCCAGCACACGTCAACCCCGTGCAGCACAGAAGCATACAAGCCAGACACACCCTGTGCACCCAGCAGTGGGTGGCAGCAGATGGCAAGACCAACAGAAAGTCACTGCCATGCTGGAGATACCTCCCCATGCACACACACACACACACACACACACACACACACACACACACACTACACCAGGACCATACCACCCAGATGGCATGTACACCACTGCAACTGAGCACCCATAGCCAGCTGCAAATCAAGAACCAACACAGTATTCATATCAAAATAAAATGTATATTTAAATTTTCAAATACTAAATAACCAAAACAATAAACAACAACTATTTACAAGGGGGCGGGTACAAGGTAGGGGTGTTCAAGGGTAGGGATGAACAACTTGGAGAGGAAGGCAGGGTGGTAGGGATGGGAGAAGTGGGAAGGGTATTTTCTCCTAAGGCCAGCTGGCTGGTCATCCTGTGTCTGGTTCCGCACTGTCCTGTAGCGCCTCCTCCATGAGCCATGGCCCTGATGGACTGAAGGATGGCCTGGTTTCCATGGACAGCTGTGTCAGGCCCGAATGTCTCCTGAATCCTCCGGAGAACCTCGAGGCCTAGGAAAATGGGAACACAGTCAATGGCTGTGACTGACCACAACCCTGAACACCACCCAACCTGCAAGCCATATAGCCCAATGTCCCGCACCTGTGATGGCATGCACCCACCCACAGTGAACATGCACATGGCCATCACAAACAGGCGGCACCAGCTATGTGCACCACTGCACACACACACTGCCCATGTCCATCACAGCACAAACAAGGCTGTCAAGTGACGTGGCAATGTGGTGCGATGCCAGTTACACAGCTATGTGCCCAGTGCATGCATGGACCACCAGTGACGCATACACAGACGTGCTGTGATACTGGACAGTGATGCATGTCACCTGTGTCGTGCATACATACATAGATACATAGACAGTGTCGGCAGATAAGGGCCTATGGCCCACCCAGTCTGTCCATTTGAGCTTGTAAGTTCACTTTGTTTTCCTATAAGTCTGTTGCCCCTTACCCCGACCTCCAGAATTCCTTTATGTCTATCCCGTGCATTCTGAAATCCCGTGATTGTTTCAGCCCCCACCACTTCCTCTGGCAGGGTGTTCCACTTGTCCACCACCCGTCTCTGTGAAGAAATCTTTTCATGTTTCCTCTGAATCGTCCTCTCCAACTTCATCCCATGCCCACTAGTCCTGGAACATCTTTTCACTTAAAATAGTGTTTTCCTGCACCCTGTTCCTCCTGTAAGATACTTGTATGTCTCTATCATATCCCTCTCTCCCTCCTCTCCTCCAGGGAGTACATGTTCAGTTCCTTCAACCTGTCTTCATAGGACTTGTGATGCAATCCATGCACCATCTTTGTTGCCCTCCTCTGAACCTTCTCTGCCCAGTCTATGTCCTTACGTAGGTATGGTCTCCAGAACTGTACACTGTACTCCAGGTGGGGCCTCACTAG
Source organism: Neoceratodus forsteri (assembly GCA_016271365.2). Lineage (NCBI taxonomy): Eukaryota > Metazoa > Chordata > Ceratodontiformes > Ceratodontidae > Neoceratodus > Neoceratodus forsteri. Next base: position 298,142,286 of record JADMNL010000022.1, read on the forward strand.
TGTCTTGTATAGTGGAATTATGACCTCCCCTTTCCTGCATGGTTGTGTTGTGCAGGGCTGGTGGTCTTCCCCCAGCATGCAATAGCATCCATGAAGTAATGATACTCACACTGCTCAAGCAGCTGGGTCTGCCGCTGATGATGCTGCTGCTGGGGTGCAACACCCACCGGAACCGGGGCCCTGGCACGGCCCTCCTCACCCCGTGCCTGCATCCTCACATCCCGGCCTGTGGGAGACATATGTTGAGACAAACATCAGTGTGACTCCAAAGCAGACTGCCCCCTGCCCCAGTGAGAGTGCCTGCCCACACAGCCAGACCCATGCATCTCACACCTGCACACACTGACACAGCCAACCATGGCAGAGCCATCACCTATGCACAGCCACCAAAACACACTCACACCCCTACAGAGAATACAGGTGCATAGATGGTACACCCACCTGGCCTAGGCACCACGCCCCGCCTGGCACATGACCACAGCCGATCAAGACGATCTGGCTCCCTCCGGCGGAGGTCACCGTACCAGTGCCGGCACTGCTCAGCTGATCGGCACCATCCAGTGACCGCCACCAGGTCAGTGGCCACTTGCTGCCACACCTGCATCCTGGAAATGGTGAGGGGCGCCTCACCATAAAGTGCCCCATAGTGGGGCTCCACTAGGGCCACCAAGTTGGCCAGTTTGACTGGGATCCACTGAACTGCTCTTCTGTGAGCCATGGTACCAACTTTACAGCAGGCAATATGGCGCGCCCCGCTGCACCGTAACCCCATGTGGAGATGTTGTGCAATAGACCACCACAGGTTCCAATCGCGCTGTTCAAACAATGCCGTCACTTCACATAGCGCTGTCACCAGACAGCGCAATAGGGCCATACACATGGCAGCCAAACAGGGCCGGGGGCAAAGGTCGGACACAAGGTCATGGGCAATGACGCAAGGCCACGCACAGCACCATCTGACGTATACGCATCCTGCGTGACCGACCAGCTGCATACCAGTGCCACAGTGGACTATTGCGCAGTAGTGCCACAGCGCCATATAGTGCCCAGTGCTGTAGCGCCACTGGCACAATGGTGGCCATGGCCTGAATTGCCAATCGCGCACAGCACGTCAGCAGCGCGGCAGATGCCTGCGTAAGCTATCTGGGCATGCGCAATGCAGTGTACCACACAGTCACAGATCTGCGCCATTGGCTCAGCCGACTCAACCGTATTGCGCAAAGCGCAAATTCGTGATATTCAGCCGACACATGCAAATCATCTGATCAACCATTCAAAGGCGCAGTGGCGCAATTTGCATGTCATTATAGTTGCTCCACTCCTAATTTGCATGCATTGCGCTATAAATGTGCGACATTGGGCTGCGCTGGCCAGATTCGGTTACTGCAGGTGAGAGGTGAGTTGCATGCTGTGTGATGTTCTGGACAATGGTCATGGGAAAATGCTGTAGACTGCACAGTGACAGGTGTCCACTTGCCCCCATACAGATCGCCATGACCGAGCAGAGCCAAGGTGAGGGTGAGGACGGTGGGCGTAGGAGGAGGCCCAACTTTACCCCAGCAGAGACAGATGCCCTCTTCCAGGCCTACCTGGATGAGGAGCCAGTACTGAGTGGACGGATTGGCACCCCTCAGTCCCATGCGGCTGCATGGGAGGGGGTAGCTCAGGCCGTGAACCTGCACGGAAGCCACCAGCGCTCCGTGCAGGAATGCAAGAAGAAGATGGGGACAGACCGCGGGAGGTTGAAGGAGAAGGTGGCAGCCTTCGAGGCGGCACATGCTGGCACTGGCGGGGCCCGCCAGTGGTGTTGGAGCTGACCCCGCTGAGGAGACACTGGTTGCATCAATGCAGCAGAGCGCTATTGAGGGAGCAGAGGTGGATTCCAGACAGGTGGAAGCCCATCACTGCACGGTATGACATGGTGGTGGTGTTGGGGGTTGGGGAATGTTCACATGCACTCACATGTACTCTCTTTCTGTTACAGATCCTGTTCTGTCTTCAGGAGATGGTGGTGGTGGGTCCAGGCAGTGATGATGACCTGCTGGACATGGAGGAGGGTCCATCCACCTCTATCACCAGCCAGCAGGCACTGCAGCAGCATGCACGCTGGGCCGCCAACTCTGGTGTCGGTGATTGGTGCGGGGGTGCACAGCCTGTGTTCAGCAGTCTGGCATGCAAGCATGCCAGCACGCTGTGACTATGGCTGTAGCACGCACTCTGCACCATTGATGATGCAAGGACTGCAATGGGCAGTGATAGGTGTGTGTCCCATGACGGACACACAGCAGGCCAGCACGTGCCCCTGGGCCTTCTGGTTCCAACTTGTGTACCAGCATGCTGGCACAGTCCCAGGCTGTGCCTGTCAGCACCGGTGGGCAGCACCGGTGGCTGTGCAGGTGTCTGGCACTGTTGCTAGCACAGCGGTGGAACGAAGTGGACCCTGGGGCACAGCAGTTGGCGGCAAGCAGCAGTCACCCACCAGGTCTGGGGTACAGTGTCAAGCGGTGGCACATGTCCGCCGCCTTGATCCACCCATTCCTGGTCCTGGCAAACAGCGCCCACCCTCAAGGGTGTTGAGCATCAGGACCTCTCCACACCCTGGGGACAGGATGCCGTTGGGGCACAGTACCCATTGATGAGCACACCCGCCTGCTGCAGGAATCAGTACAGCTGCAGAGGCGGTTGCAATGTCCGTGGAGGCACTGTCTGTGGCTGTGGAGCAGCACAGCAGGGAGTGCTCTGGACCGTGCAGAGCTGGTTGCGCGGATGGATGTGACCGCCGCCATTGACAGGCTGACCCAGGCAGTGGTCTCTGTCGTGGATGCATTGGGCACACAGTCAGGTGCCCTGTATTACACACCCACACAGTTCACTCTCCACTCCCCGTTCCTGCATCATGCGACACCAGGCCTGTCGATGCCGGGTTCTGCTGGCATCCGAAGCACCCCTGGTGCAGGTTTGTTCAGCATGCTGCAGACCCCTGTGCGGGCAAGGTCACGTTCGTGCAGTGGGACCCCTGGTGGTGCAACAGTGCCACCCCATGTGGTCCCTGCTCAGCCTGCCAGTGCTGTTGGGTCACGGCAGGCCCGCCCATGCATCCGCGGTGGCCGTGGGACAGTGCTACATGACTGAGCTGTCTCCCAGTGCGGGCCCTGTCTGGTGCTGCCATGTGTGCAATGTGTGTCATTGTGGGCAGTGCACTGCTGGGTGCTCTGCTCACCATGCCGACACATGGACCACCTGCACACCCTCCCAACTGCTGTCCACAGGTGCGTGTGCATGATGATGCCTACATTGTACTGTACACCAAGGTGCAAGGGTGCCCAGCATCTGACACACGCATTGGACAGTACAGGTGGTGGGGGTGGTCGGTGGTGCTGTGAGTAATGTCGGTTCTGCTGTGCTGTGCATCTGCCCATGTACGCTCTGTGCCTGGTGTGTGTGTGTCCATATGAGTGCTCACCTCCCTGATGGTGTGTTTGTATGCCTGGACCCTTCCACTCCCTGGCCGTCATGCACCCCTGGTGTGTTCCCTGTGTGCCTGTGGTTTGCATGCATGGACAGTGTTGGTTGCACATGTCCCTTGACTTACCTGTGTTCTGCATAGTGCTCCTCTGTGATGGTGTCCCGGTGCAGCTGGGCCTGCCGGATCAGTCGGGGGTCCCGCCGTCCTAGGGGCTGCTCATCACCATCAACACCGGCGCCACTGGCGTCCCCATCGCTGTCCCCCTCTTCAACCTGTATGGCTATCCCATAGTCTTTGGCCATGTTGTGCAGGATGCAACAGGCCAGGAATATCCCACAGGCCTTTTGGGGGCTGTACTGTAGGGCACCGCCGGAGGTGTCTAGGCATCGGAAGCGTGCCTTGAGCATCCCAAACACCCGCTCTATGATGTTGCATGTGGAAACATGTGCCTCATTATAGCGTTGCTGCGATGGGGTCATGGGGCGCCGGTACAGTGTGAGCAGCCAGGGACAGAGTGGGTATCCGCTGTCACCTGTGTGGAGATAGTGGAGATCAGTCTCATGTTCAGGTCCATATTGCTCATATCCCTGTGTGCCACTACCATGGCACCTGTGGCATTCCCACCCTTGCCCCGAGTTTGCATTCCATACATGTGTACTCACCCACTAGATGTCCTGTGGGGATGTCCCCACTCTCGAATCGATGGCACAGTGTGGACTGATACCATATGAAGGCATCATGTGCTCCGCCAGGGGTGTGGCACAGACATTGATTATGCGCCCAGTGGCATCACACACCACCTGGCAGTTGACACTGGAGAATCCCTTTCTGTTCCTATATGCAGCCCATCGGGCCAGGTGGCATGTGAATGGCCACATGGGTGCAGTCTATGGCCCCTAGCACGCCAGCATACGCATTACCCTGTGGAACTCCTGCATGTTTGTTGTACGCCTGCCACGGTGCTGGGGAAATGGATGTACTCCACGAGCATGTGGCAGCAGTGCGCTGAGGAATTGGGTGAGGATGCGTGACGTGCCGACTGTGTGATGCCTGTGGTGTCCCTGTTGGCCTCTGGAAGGTGCCGCGGTGAGCAGGCACATGCAGGCTGTCACCTTGGTCTCCACCGACAGAGCGTGACTCCATCATGAGGGTGCCTGCATCACATCACTGCACAGCTCACAGAGCCGCTCCAGTATTGCCCTGTTCAGGCGGTACCGCCCACGATCTCTACATCTGTGTACAGCTCAAAGCTGATGTGGCACGGTACTGCCTGTTGGGGGCATACCACCGACGGGCCCTTCCACGGCCACGTCCCCCTGCAGCATGCATTCTCACCCCCCTCATTACAGCTTCCATGTGGAAGCTGGCACTGTCCATCTCCCTGGCTTCTGACCCCGGCTGGTGTTGCTGTGTTACCCCTGCTGTCCTCACTTCTACTTCCACTGCACCGGGCACTCCCGCTGGCCTCTACAGCCTATGGCCCACGCTTTCCTTGCCTGCCCAAGCCTGTCTGTTGTCTGTCTGTCTCTCTCTCTCTCTCTCTCTCCCCACTTGGCAGCCTTGTAGCGTTCTTGCACCGCTTCCTTGAGCCTTTTTATTTTGGCTCATTTCCACTTGTGGGCAATTTCGGCTGTGCCGCTGTTGCGCATCGCGCAAGTCTTTGAATATCGCATTGCGCTCTTTATGCATGGATCCACCCCCTTCAGTTGCACATGCCTTCATTTTCATTGCGCTGTTGCTCAGCATGTTTTCGGTGGCGCAACTGCCTCCTTCTGAATATCGCAGAATGGCCCAATTTTGGACTTGCGCATGGCGCAACCCTTTTGAATATCCGGGCCTATGGGTACTGTTCTCTGTGAACAATTATGGGAAAGAGTTACGTGGGTGGGATGAAACAGCACTCTCGCGTAACATTTTTTTTAGTATCCTCAATTGCCATACAAAATTTGGGTTTTTGGCATATTGTTGTATTCTCAGTCTTTTGTTATTATTGATCATTGTGTTAGCTAGTTTAGAGTTTATTGGAATTCACTGTTTGAAGTTTCTTTTCAGACTGTATGTTAATTTAAAAGACCTGTAAAGAAGTTATTCAGAATACAGCCTGCAAAAACCACAGCAATGGGTTGTTGGCTTACCTAGCGTTATACTTGTTGTGTTTGCTTCCTAATGGTCATTTGTAGTCACTAGATTGTCCTGGCATAATATAAATCCCCGATCGGCTGCTCCTGTAGGTCTCGATGTGGGCATCTGTAGTGATGATGTAATCTGAGTGACAGTGCTCTGAGGGTTAATATATAGATGATGAGGACCTTATAAATTACATATAGAAATATTATTAGGAAAGCACGTCTGCATAAAATCCTTTACTGCACAGGTGTGAAAAGGTTGTCACACCTGCACTGTAAAGGATTTTATGCAGAAGTGTTTTTTTTAATTATATTTGTATATGTAATTTATAAGGTCCCCATATCGCATATATTAACCCCAAGGACTGCTGTCGCTCAGATTACATCATCACGTACAGACGTACCCACCATCTTAGTAAGCTACAGGAGACGCAGATTTCAATACAGATTGGGGTATTTGTTTATATTGTGCCAGGACTTTTACAATCTAGCAACTCACAAATGACAGCATTTAGAAGTAAACGGAGCACAGTGTTTTGTAGGTAAGCCAACAACCTACACTGCTGTGGTTTTCTGTACCCTGATTATGACCCCTGTTTATGTTTCCTTTAAGATTGTTTTTGAATTTTGCAATAACATTTTCCCCTACTCTTTTCAATAAATGCCATGGGATCTTTAACATCCGCCTGAACTACCACCAATCCAGGTAGATGCCTGCCCTAGAGGTATTTGAAAGTTTCTAACATGTCACCCCACTTGCTCCTTTCTTCCAGTGAGTACATCTTGAGGTCCCCTAGTCTCTTCTCATATGTTTTGTGTCGAAAGCTCTGCACCATCTTTGTTGCCCTTCTCTGGATAACCACCACCTTGTTTATGTCCTTATGCAGGTGTGGCCTCCAGAACTGCATGCAGTACTCCAGGTGAGGCCTTACCAATGTTTTATACAATGGCATCACTAACTCCCTCCTCCTGCTAGTGATACCCCTGCCTATGCACCCCAGCATGCCACTGGCCCTCCCCGCAGCCATTGCACATTGCTTTGATACCTTGAGGTCATCAGAGATAATAACCCCTAGATCCCTTTCCTCTTTAGTGACAGTCAGCTCCCCCATCCTGTAGCTCTCCCCAGGGTTCCCTCTACCCAGGTGCATTATTTTACCCTTCTTAGCACTGAATCTCAGTTGCCATGTCTCCAACCATCTTTCAAGCTTCTCCTGGTCCCTCTTCATTTTTTGAACCCCTTCCGGAGTATCCACCCTGTTGCAGATCTTGGTGTCATCTGTAAATAGGCAGACCTTTCCTTCTAGCCCCTCTGCAATGTCACTAATGAAGACATTGAAAATGGCTAGTCCCAGTACTGATCCCTGTGGTACTCCACTGGACACCCATCTCTCCATGGATTGGATCCCATTTACCACCAGCCTCTGCCTCCTGTCTGTCAGCCAGTTTTTAACCCAGTGTATCACCTTTTGTCCCATGCCCAGACTTCCCATCTTGTTAACCAGCCTTTTATGTGGGATGGTGTTAAAGGCTTTGCTGAAATCTAGGTAGGCGATGTCTACCGCCCCTCCGTGATTAACTTCCCTAGTCACCCAATCAAAAAATCTATCAGATTTGTTTGACAAGACCTCCCCTGCTGTGAATCCATGTTGCCTCAGGTCCTAGACTCACTTGGATTCCAGGTGTGCCACTATCCTTTCTTTCAGCAGTGTCTCCATGATCTTCCCCACCATTGAGGTGAGACTGACAAGCCTGTAGTTCCCCACCTCCTCCCCCCAACTGCCACTTTTGTGCAGTGATACTGCATGCACCTTCCTACAGTCCTCTGGAATCACCCCTGTGTTGAGTGACTCTGTGTGCAGAGCCGACAGAGGTGCTGCAAGTTCTCTTTGCAGCTCCCTTAATATCCTTGGGTGTACTCCATCTGGCCCCATGGCTTTAGCCACCTTCAGCATTGTGAGTTCTTCCAGAAATCTCTCCACTGTGAATGTACTGGTGTCCACTTCCTTCCCTCCATTGCCTCTGCACCCAACTGTGGTTCTTGACCCTCTCCCTCCTTAGTGAATACTAAGCAAAAGTATTTGTTCAGTATTTCTTCCTTGTCTAGATCCCCCCATTTTTCTTCTGTCACTGATGTACCTATAGAATGTCTTGTCCCCCTTTTTTCACCATCCATGTTAAATCCTCCTCTGTTTGTGCCTTAACTCTCCTTACAGATTTCCTTGCTTCCCTTGGACATTCAATGTATACCTCCCTGTCCTCCTCCCTTTTGGTTCCCTTATATTTTCAGAAACTCAGTCTTTTAGCCCTTACTTTGTCTCCAACCTCTTTAGAAAACCATAGTGGTTTCCTTCTTCTTTTCCCTTTGACCACTATCCTAATGCATTGGTTTGTTACCTCCACTATGGCTTCCTTTAGTTTCCCCCATTGTTCCTCCACCTCCCCCCATTACCTTTCCCTTCCCCAAGACTGTTCTTATACATCTAGCCATTTCCATGAAATTCACCCTCCTAAAATCTAATACTTTTGCCCTTGTGTGGCTCACTTGGGTCCCTGTCTCCATGCTGAACCACACTATGTGGTGGTCACTGGACCCCAGCTGCACTTTCACCTGTACTCCTTTGACTCATTCCCATTGGTCCATACCAGGTCCAGAATTGACTTGTCCCTGGTTGACTCATGCATCAGCTGCCTGAGACCAACCCCCTGCAGGGATTCCAGGATGGCTGTGCTTCTGTCTGAAGCAGCCACCTGGGTGGTCCAATCCACATCCAGCATATTGAAATCCCCTAATAGCAAGATTTCACCTTTAGCTGCTATGTCATGTATATCCTCCATTAGTTCCCTGTCAACCTTCTCCCTCTGTGCTGGAGGGCCATGTGTATTTCTGTGCCATTACTTGCCTCAAGGGTGACCCACATTGCCTCAGCCTCCCCCTGTCTTCCCTGAAGTTCTGTAGCTTTTATACCATCTCTGATATACAGAGCCACCCCCACTCTTCTTACCCTCCCTATCCCTCCTGAACAGTGTATAACCTGGTACACTGATGTCCCAGCCATGATTAGCCAACTACCATGTTTCTGTTATTACTGCTAAGTCAAGGTCTGCTTCCACCACAAGGCCTCTAGGTCTGGAACCTTATTTCCCAGGCTATGGGCATTTGTTAACATGACCTTCCATTGTTTACAGTCTGCCCTCCCTCTGTTCTTGTTCTCACTCTCTTGCCTCTTCCCCCACCCTAGTTTGCTTTCCTATGTGCTCTGCCCCTCCCCCATATCGCCCCTTATACATGCTTTGCCTGCATGCCCCTCTCTGTCTGATTCAGCTGTTACTGTTGCCAGCTTATGTTCCTGCATGTTCCCTGGGGGGGGTTCTAAGCCCCTTGACCCTTCTGGCTCTCCCCCCTTGGCCAATTTAAATGTTCACTGCTGAAGCATTTAAACTTCTCACTAAAGACCGAGGTTCCCTTCTTGAACAGATGCAGGACATCCTCATTGTATAAACTCACATCTATGCAGGTCAGGCTCCAGTCCCCCATGAAGCCAAAACCCTCCCTTCCACACCAATCCCTCAACCAGGAGTTGAAGGTCTGGATGTGGAATGCCCTAGCCTCCCCTGTGCCCTGAACAGGTGGTACTTCTAAGAATGTGACGGAGCATGCTATCTATTTCAGGTTACCCCCCCCCCAGTTTCCTGAAATCCTCCTGGACTCTGGCTAACTTCACCCTTCTCCCTGCCAGGTCATTACTCCCCAGATGGACAATGACATCCAACTCCTCCCTCCTAGCTATTGCCCTAGTGATCTTATGGATCAGCTTCCCATCTCTCCATGCAGCACTTCCTGGGAGGCACTTGACCTCCCTCTCCCCCCCGCTAGTCATCCCTAACTCTACCTCTGTACAATGGAGTCCCCCACTATGTGAAGCTTCCCCCTTCTCTGGTGTTCCCTGCCCCCCTTGGGTATCCATCCTGGAGGACCCACCCATCCTCACTGATCCCAGCTGCAGGTGCCTGTGTAGGGCATTCCTGTTCCTCCAACACAGTGTAGGAGTTATTAAGCTGGACTAGTTGGTTGCTGTACTTCTGACTCCCTCTCCTCACCCTCCCTGTGCCCACATTGGTCCAATCACTCTGCTTCCTTGACATCCTCTGAGGTTCAGGTTGTGGACCTGATGGTTTCTGGGTGAGGGTTGATGCTGCCTGTATCCTGACCAACTCTGCTTGGAGACAGGCAACCTTCTCCCTCAGCCCAGAGATGTTTCTGCAGATAAGGCAGCATCACAACCTCCAGAACATCTCCCTGAAGACTGCTGCTACACAACCACTGCACTGCACCACTCCCCAAAATTTCTGTTTCTGTCCTCAGTCAACTGCCTGCTTCCCCACCCAATCTACTACCTGTTTATGCCACATCTGCAAACTTTTATTCCTTGACTTTTGCTACTTTTTGTGCAGATGCAGGCTGTTGCAAGGCCCTGGGAACTACCCTATGAATGTAGGTTGAGTCCTGGGGTGGTGAGTTGCCAGGCGGGCGGTGGGTGGGATAACACCACTGGCTATGTCTGAAAATAACCAGCCAAGGAGTCCTCCAGCCATGGCTCCACACTTCTCTCGCCATGCTCATCTAAGTTGGAGAAAGGCTACTTTCTCTCTGCTCTGCCTGCCTGCTTTCAACTAGTGCAGATCCTTTCTGTTGAACTGGATTTAAAGCACCAAGTTTAAATTTTCAGAAGTGCTGACATCACTGTCACTAAATGGCAGTTAGGAAAAGCCTTCAATTTCAAACCACACTAATTCCCTGAAATATGAGCCTGCACTTAAGGTACAGACTCAGCCAAGTGCAAACAAACAGTCACAAACTCACCAGCAAACTGATTCCCTCAGTCCTGCCCACTGAATGGCAGTTAGGAAAAGCCCTCAATTTCAAACCCCACTAATTCTCTGAAATATGAGCCTGCACTTAAGACACAGACTTAGCCAAGTACAAACAAACCAAACAGCCAAGTAACCACAAATGAGAAGAACACTCATATGGTTTTTACACCGGGTGCCCAATCCCAGTGCCAGATTCTCCAAACACCTTCCTGCACTGGGTGCCCAATCCCAGTGTTAGATGTTGCTTACAACCTCACAAATATACCTTATTGACACCAGGCTGCCCAATCCTCATGTCAGATGCTGCTTATGACCCCCAAACACATGTTAGAGAACAAACCTCATACCCTCACCCCCCCAGCACCTTTACCACCCTCCTCCCCATTGCCCAACTACTGTATGCAATTATTGGTATCCATGGTGGGCAACAAAAACTGCCTCCACTGGCCATTGTCTTCTGATCCATTGTCCCACGCTCATCAGAAACCCATAAAAACACTCTCTAGCACTCATGCCAACCTCCTTTCTCTATTGGCACCCTTGTACATACAGTTCAGGTCATACAGTTGATGACCGACACAACTCTTCTTCTACTTCAGTAGGCTGCCATCTTCTGTGTCCCTTGCTGACAGTGAAACCACACAAATTTAATAAATTTAAAAAACTAAAACACTCTAGACTCATGCGACCCTACGTATTCTACATGAGCAAATTAATCTGCTCATCATATATACAGTATTTAAGTTTTATTTCAAGTGCCAGTCTTAGTGTAACTGCGGGGTAGATAATCATTAATTACATGCAACAGGGGTAATTACAGTGTCACTACATATTTGTTGCATATAATCACATTGTAACTGTAATGCAGTTACAGTGTAGTTACACTGTAGCTACAGCACAGTTAAGGAAACTTAAGGTGTTGCCAATTATAAGTCCATATCAAACAGAAGACCAAATAAAAAAACAAAACAGTTAGATGGTGCTAGAATAGTTATAAAGGGCTAAACCAGCCTAAATTAAACATTTACAGACATAGGTCAAACAAAAGCACATACTAGTTTATCCATCAACAAGTGATATCCTATTGTTATTTAATTGTTAAACAGCAGCTACCTTAAAGTCTCTCTTAAGGTGAAAGAAGTAATCTACAAATAATGTTATCGCTTTATTTAAGATATGAGGCTGAAGCAAGGCAAAATATCATTTATTTGTTAGTATTATTTTGAGTAAATTGTTCATAATCAATATAAATAATAGGAGAGAGGAAAAAAGGAAAAATAAGAGATTATTCATAATACTATTTTAAACTGATCAATTTTCATAGCAAGAACCACTAATTTTATCCATTGTTGCAATCATTTCTTCAGACGTCAGGGAATCTGTTTCCCTTTCTTTAGAAGACCATTTGTATTGTGACCTAAGTAATGTATTCAGCTGTTTGATGTAGAAAACTACATATTGCTGTCCCTTATGTATGACACGTACCTTAGCAGGGACGAGGAGCTGAAATTCAGCCTCAAATTCTAATATATCCTGCTTGTAGCCAGGGAAGCAACATCAGCCCTGTTGTGTTGAGTAAGCAAAGTTTGGGTACATATAAAATTTGTGCCCCTTAAAGAAAAGTCGACCCATTAAGTAAGACAATTTGACAATTGCTGTAGATGTCAATCTGATTAAAATGTGAAAACTATCGGGACTGTTTCTCTGGTGCCAGAGTTCTGTGAAGGGCAGCTCTATCCATGTTAAGAGACCCAGAATTTCATGTATCTTACCTTTTCTTTTTTCAAAGCAAAATGGTTTTGTTAGAAAGGGTGGGTTATCTTCTGGCAATTCATAGACAGAAATGAATATATCTTTGATCATGTCTCAGAGATTGGTATTCTGTTTCTTGCCCTGCAGACAGACCAACAGTGCAAAGGTTTTTATACCTTATTTGGTTTTCCAGCATCTCTATCTTTCTTGTCACTGAAAAGTTACCCTTATGAGGTTAGCAAAAGCTGCTTCTACTGCAGTGACTTCATTTGTATCAGTGTTCAGAAAATCAGTAGTGTTTCTGTACTTGTTGTGAAACCGCTTCTATTTTCTCTTGAATTTTTGGCATCATGCTGTAGAAAGTTAACTTTCTCAATTAGGGCACTGAATTAACAATTGAGGTCTCTATCTATTTAAGGATATGATTCATGGAACCTCCAGGGAATCAACTGTGTGCCCCCGGTTTGTTAGCTGCAGAGGGCAAATAAACTGAGTAAGCCACTCCCTGATGACAGCATTGTCGGCTTTATTAAAGAATATTTTCACATTTGCTGAATTAGCTGTCTTTCATGTGTTACCTCTGCTGATTCTAACTCAGAAATTGATAACACCAATGTTAAGACAGCAATGGAAAAGCTAGATACTGCCACGTATTTTGAATGAACTTGCTTTGCTGAAGCTTTTGTTTGATTTAAATCAAATGTACCAAGCGAGTTCAATGAACTCCCAGTAGAAAGCTTTTCAGGTATGCCATCAGGGTTGCAAAAAGAGTTGCAGCAAGACGTTTCACTTGTGAGGCAGCCATGGGAGCTGGAGAGCCAGTCGGGCCAAGTACTGAGGCTGACAATGGAACCAATGAGTTAATGACTCTTTCTCCTCTCTCCATTACAGGCTAGAGTCTGAAGAGTTTGTCAAGTGGTTTAATCTGTAGTGAAGTATATTCTCCTGGCAATGTGTATAAATTAGATTTTCTTTTCTTAGATATGGAGGTTTCGTGCAAGTAAAATTTGCAGGTAGACCACAAATAGCAATTTTTAGCATGCTGAGCAACAGTAACAAGCTATTCTTCCATCAGCCATCTTGGACTTCTCCTCCTCCTCTCCCTCAGACCCTTTTTAAAACAACCCCCCCAACCCTCACCAACATCTATCACCCATGCCCTCTCCTTTCTCCTCATTGCCACTCGATCACCCACTGTTGTTGATTCTCATGAGACCTGACAACAGTAAAAGAAGGTGACAAGACTTTCTACAGATACATTAGTGAAAGGAGAAAGTCCAGAGGGGGTATTGCTAAGCTCAAAGGAGAAAAGGGGGCATGCGAGGAGGAGGACCCTGTAAAAGCATCCATCCTAAATAGTTGCTTTTGCTCAGCATTTACTGAAAAGAAGGCAGGTCAGGGCCCACAGTTCAACATCATGGACACAGGGGGGAGGGAGGTGAGCACTACTCCCTTCACAAAAGAAAGGGTCCTACAAGAGCTCACTAAGCTCAGGGTGGACAAGGCAATGGGACCTGATGGCATACATCCCAGGTTACTTAAGGAGCTAAGGGTGGAACTAGCAGGGCTGTTTAGAGAGTCTCTGAGCACAGGAGAGGCCCCAGAAGACTGGAGAAGGGATCATGTGATCCTGCTCCACAAGAGTGGTAGCAGGGAGGAGGCAGGAATTACAGACCAGTCAGTCTTACCTCAGTAGTGGGCAAGATTATGGAGGCACTCCCTAAGAAAAGGATAAGGCAACACCTGGAATCCATAGGGGCACAGGACCCAAGACAGCATGAGTTTACAACAGGAAGGTCCTGTCAAACTAATCTCATAGATTTCTTTGACTGGGTAACCAGAGTGGTGGACCAAGGGGGAGCAGTTGATGTCGCCTACCTTGACTTCAGAAAAGCTTTCGACACTGTTCCACATAGAAGATTGATAAATAAGCTGGGTAGGCTCGGAGTGGGTCAGAAGTAGGTCAGTTGGGTGGCAAACTGGTTGACGGGCAGAAACAGAGAGTGGTGGTAAATGGTATACAGTCAGAAGAGATGCAAGTCACAAGTGGTGTACCTCAGGGATCAGTCCCGGGACCAGTCCTTTTCAATATCTTCATTAGTGACATTGCAGATGGGCTAGAGGGTAAGGCTTGTCTGTTTGCAGATGACACCAAGATCTGCAGCAGAGTAGATGATCCAGATGGAGTAGGCAGAATGAGAAGAAATCTGGATAAACTACCAAAATGGTCAGAAGAGTGACAACTGGGATTTAATGCAAAGAAGTGCAAGATCATGCACATAGGGAAGAGAAACCTTGAAGCCACCTATAGGCTGGGAGGGGAGTTGCTGGCAGTCACAAAGGAAGAAAGAGACTTGGGCATCATCATCATCGATTACCTGAAATCATCCAAGCAGACCTCTAAGGCAGTAGGTAAGGCTAGTGGGATGTTAGGGTGTATTAGTAGGGGGGGTATCACAAGTCGTAAGAGGGAGGTAATAATCCCTCTTTACAAGACACTGGTTAGGCCCCATCTGGAGTACTGCATGCAGTACTGGAGGCCACACCTTCTCAAAGATATTAACCAAATTGAGGCAGTCCAGAGAAGGGCAACCAAAATGGTGCAGGGACTGCATCAGAAGACATATGAGGACAGATTAACGGAGCTCAATATGCATACCCTTGAGCAAAGGAGGGAGAGATGTAATATGATCAAAACATTCAAACACCTTAAGGGCATTAACAAGGTGAAAGAGTCTAATATGTTTAAATATAAGAAAAATAGCAGGACAAGAGGACACAGCATGAGAATAGAGGGAGGCCGATTAAGGGGTAATGTGA
Source organism: Neoceratodus forsteri (assembly GCA_016271365.2). Taxonomy (NCBI): domain Eukaryota; kingdom Metazoa; phylum Chordata; order Ceratodontiformes; family Ceratodontidae; genus Neoceratodus; species Neoceratodus forsteri. The sequence goes on from JADMNL010000022.1 coordinate 298,157,325, forward strand.
GGAAATTCTTTTTCACAGAAAGGGTGGTGGATGCATGGAACGGCCTACCTCAGGAAGTGGTGGCTATGAATACAGTGCAGGGCTTCAAACAGGCATGGGATAGACATAAGGGAGCAGTTCAGATGAGTATTAATAGATAGGCCATTGACAGAGCAAAGGCCGATGGCACATTTATAAGGTAGAAAAAGAAATGGGCAGACTGGATGGGCCTCACGGTCCTTATCGGCCATCAACTTCTATGTTTCTATGTAAGCACAGCCCTGCCTCCTCCCAAGCCAGTCAACATCTTTGCTTGTTCTATGCTGCAAATCACCAACCTTAAAGAAAAAAATGCTTAAATATGTATTCCCAAACAACCTTACTGTACATGAGCAGGAACTTTGTTTTTTTAAACAAATAAAACATTTAATTTAGTGCCCTTGAAAACATTTTTCAGTACCAAATTTAGGAAACACACTTAAATTGTCATGAGGAGGGTGGTAAGCAACCCAACCCTTAAATTTGGTATAAAAATTCTGAACAGTAAAAAAGTTCTGAGTGATTGAAAAAACTGCCCCCTTCCCAAATTCTATGTACAAAAAAAAAACCACATGAACTGCCTACGCTCTGTGACTTTGTACTTTTTTACAGTTTTCTTTACTATGAGATATAACCAACATTTAATAACTTTTTATTCCCAAAGCTTGGGGATAGGCTACTTATTACCTCCCACAACCATCTAAGTGCAAATTTTCTCACCTACTCAATGGATCATTTGCTTCATGAAGTGAATGAGCATTGGAATGCATTACCTGAGGAGTTGGTAACAAGGGAATCTGTGGGAGGTTTTAAGAAGTGATGGGATAGATACATGGGCAGGGTACAGGTAGGGAGGGTAGAGTTCATGGGAAATCAGAATGGAAATCAGGAGAGGGATGGAAGGGAGAGGGGGCAGCAGCAGGGCATTGGGTCAGAATAACACCAACAAGAATGCTGTTGGCAACAACAGCACAGCAAAAATGCTGTCACTTTTGTTTTTGTGGGGGGGCTCTGACATTTTTAGCCCCTGCACCCCCTGGACTTAAAGATTCTCACTCTGGGGGACGGCAGATCAGGGAGAAAGTTAAAATATGTGGGGTCGTGGAATTTCCACGGCCTCTTGTAAAAAAATTCCCTCTCGCTGTCCATGCTAGTGATATACAAACTAGCGCTCTCTAGACTGCAGCTATTCATCTAGCACTATTCTAACTGGGTACCCAGCAGCAGTCATCAAGCTGTAAGCTGCATCTCGAGCAGACTCAATAGACCTAGACCTCAAAGCCTAATCTGCTGGCATTTTTGTATGTTCATATATGGTTCTGCTACAGTACTTAAAGGGTTTGCTGCATTGTGTCCACAAAATGTCTGCTTCTTTCAATCCAGAGCCCTATGCAAAGCATGTTACAGGTCTGGAGTTATACCCAATAGGCCTTCTGCTTCATATAGGGCCCACAGCACCTTGCATGAAGCAAGGTGCAGGTTTTACCCCATGCCTGATGGGTATGTCTCATCTGTTGCTTTGCTTAGGGCCTGCACTGCCTTGTGAGGAGAAAGTTATACCTCATGTGCTGCTTCAAGCAGGGTCCTGCAGGAATCAAGTTGCAATTCACTTATTACTTCACTTAGGGACCACAGGGCCTGTGTAAAAACAAGTTACAACTTACCTCCTTTTTTGCTTAGGGCCAAAAGGGACCTGCACAGAACAAGTTATACATCTGGCACTGTAATTTCTCAAAAAGTAAAACAATTCATTACAAAAAATTACGTTAATGGATAAATTAGGGTTAGAAAGCCACAAAAGTCAGGAAATGTAGTGTTAGGGTTCTCAGCCCTAACACCCATCCCTCCCCTGTTCCTTACCCTCATCATCCAAGGCCAAGCTACTGGTCTGGGGCCATGCCCACAGATCCAGGGCCATGCACCATAGATATAAGCTACAGGTCTGGAATTATACATCACAGGGCTGCTGCTTCAAGTGACATGTCTACAGCCACACCCTATAGGCCTGCTGCTTCATGTAGGGCCTACAGAACCTAGCATGAAGCAAGATACAGGTCCAGGGCTGTGCCCCAGTGGTCTGCTGCTTCATGAATAACTCATGGGACCTGTACAAGCCAAGCTACACATCCAAGGCAGTCTCCCATGGGACTCTTCATGTAGGGCTGCAGGACCCTGCACAAAGCCCCACAGATATGCTGTTTTGCTTATGGCCTGCATATTGGGGATCATACACCAAGGGTATCCACCTCTGACCTTACAAAGCAAGGTGCAGGTCTGGGGCTGTGCCCAACAAGTCTGCCTCTATGTACTGCTATACATCAAATAAGACAGCATGGCCCCATATCTGTAGTCTGAAGCTGCAGACTAAGGATGGGCACATCCCTGGAGCTCTAGTTTGGCCTTGGGTCACAAAGAGTTTTGGGTGTGTGGTTTGGTTCAATACCCTAAAGCCACATTTCCTGGCAATTGTGGCTTTGTAACCCTAACATATGCACTAATGTAGTTTCTTTTCATTGGATAGATGGATGGCTAGATAGATAGATAGATAGATAGATAGATAGATAGATAGATAGATAGATAGACAGACATAACATTATATATATTTCTATGAAAAAAGAAGGATTGGTATTATAATGCAAAACATGCATGACAACGGGATTCAAACTCTGGCGTTTACCTCAAACCTTGATGACTGATGATTCACTTCCAGTTTTTGCATGTGTGTGCTCTTTGGTGTAGACCCTCAGTCATATAAATATATAATCAATCAACCACACAGTATACACAGTAATCACAAGAATCCCATAGCTTCTCATCATGTGTCCTAGTGACATGCTTTATGCAGGTTAACAAAGCAGATGTATACTTTATGTCTTTTTCAGATTTGCGGTTCTTTTCTACCACATGCTTAAATGTTAAGATCTAAGAACCAGTAATCAAAAGCTGGCTCACTGCATAGTCCATGAGTACAGTATAACCAAAGCTGCACATGCAAAGACTAGGGGAGGAGTACAGTACCTTTGCCAATGCATTTGCATTCAAATGGCCACATATAGCTATAATCATGCAAAGCGGCCAATTTGAGCAAGTAATTGCCTCATACCTTACATGGAGAAAACCACCAGGTCAGGAACCCTTCCAACAACCAGTGCATCTACATATCCATACTTCCCACAATTAAAGATTTATAGCAGCCATGTTTTTAGGGCAAAAAGCTTTAAGACCCCTAACTTGCCATAACTATAAAAAACAGTTTAGCACAGGTTTTAGCCTACCAACCTCTCATCATTACCATCAATATACTATTTATAAAAAAAAGTCATAACACTTCATCTCTCACCATAACATTTTCTTTTTCTTCTGACCATTTGATGCAGGCCACTACAGAGTCCATACTCATGTCAAAATACTCCAGGGCTGCTGCATTATTGCCAACTCTATCTTCCTTCTCCCCCACCACCACTCCTGCCTACCCAAACTAACTGACTTACTTCCCCCTCAGTCACTCAGCCACTTGCTCCACTGTTGCTGTGTGCAACAACATTTTTTTCTTTAAGACTTAGAAATAATTTTATTTTTAAAAAAGCTCAAATAATCTATCACAAGATCCTATCGTATCGCATAAATGAAACATGCAGAGTACCTGATGTGCTGTGCCACTTCATCTGGGAGTGGGAGCTGTGGTAGATAAGTGATTATTCATTTCTGTGGCAAAATATAGCCATGTCACTAGCTAATGTATGATGTGATAGCACTGATAACATCATATGCTGAGCAGAGAGGAATTCAGGATATAACAGGAGGGAAAGAGAACCAGGTGCTACAGATAAACTGGAAATATTAATAAAGAATCACTAAGAACAGTGAATTCTGTGGCATTGCAAATATTCTGTGGTAGGTTACAAGTTCTACGCAAAATTCTGTGGCTGCAGAAGCAAAATTCTAGGGGCCTTGAGTATAGTTAGGGTGAAAGAGTACTTCTAACATGATAGATTTTTGCACACTTTGAGGATTAGTAACTTTGGAGCCATTCAATAGATTTGCATGAAATTAGGCAAGCATAATATCTTGGTATAGTTTTTTTTTTTTTTTTTTTCACGAGGAGATGTAAAAAAATGGCAATGTTGAAAATCTGTAGTGAAAATATGAAAAAGTGGCAAAGTTATGAGTGTGCATAGAAACTGTGCAACGCACTCTTGTAATACAATCATTTTTTAGAATGTGTTCACCAAATTTTCAACATGGCCTTTTTTTGCAGTTAATTTATTTATTAATAGATATTGTCATTTGCAAATAGTACACAATACAAAATCAAATATGAATGATGTTACACTTTGTATACTAGGCAATACAGATGATAATATATAAAATATAATTAATTACCAAAATACCATTATACTAATTCACATAAATGATATCCTAGAAGGGTTGTGTAATTATACATTCAAAACTATTTTCTCTTTTTTTCTTTTTCTGTTGTACTATATTGCAGTTAGTAGTAGAAAAAAATACAAAGAATAACATAATCTACACTAAACTTTAGAGCTACATATAAAGTTGATTGTAATTCTACATCCATATTAAAAGTATATCTGAAGAGAAGAAAAAGAAAAATAAAAAGAAAAATGTGTATAATATAATATCAGTTATATCTTCTGAGTTTGAAGAAAATTTAAATAGTCCTGCCAGCACAAGTTAAACTCATTAAGTCAGTCTATTATCAAGTATGAGATTCTTTCCAGAGATGCGATGTAAGTTAAATTGTTAAAAATGTCTTTAAGGGTAGGTATAAGCTGAGTTTTCCATTGAATTAAGATCAGTCTCTTAATTTGCATAAATAAAATCTGAAGCCATCTATGTTGGTATTTTGTTAAATTTGTATTATTATTCCTGATTCCTAACAGGCAAAATTTAGGATCGAAGATAATATTGTGCCTAATAATTTGGGTGGCTAGGACATGAACAGTATGCCATAGATCAGATATGGGTTTACAAGTCCATAATATATGTAAAAGATCTCCGTTTGGCGCATCGCATCGCCAGCACTTATTGTTAATAGCTAAACCTATATTATATAGATAAGCTGGTGTTTTGTACCATAAATGTAAAATTTTAGATTGAATCAACCTACTACGCATGTCTTTAAAGGAGTGTGATAACTTCTCCAATAGTTGCTCCACTGAGAATCTGTAATATTTATATTTAATATTCGATTCTGCTTATCTCTAGCTGAAAGTGACTGATTTGGCAATATGTCTCTAATCTGTTTATATATTTTGCTAGTCAAGCCATGAGAGGTGTTGATCCATGTATTCATATATGAGGTTAATACTTCTGTTTTATTAAATTGTTGAAGATTAGAGGATATGGCCTTACGTATTTGTAAGTATTTCCAAAATTCTTCTTTAGGAATATTCCATTTTGTTTGAATATTATTAAAGGAGTTTAGTGAATTATCATTATCTGTTAAAATATTATACAAAAATAGGATATTCTTATGCCTCCAAGACTTACAGTATATTGGTTTGTTTTCTAATATAAATTTTGGGTTGCCCCATATAGGTGTAAAAGGTAAAGGAGAAGGATCACATTTAAGCCATTTATGCATTTTAAACCAGTAATGAACTGATGCATTAATTATGGGATTTTTTTTAGTTTGGGAGATAGCGGAAAGTATATGTTACTATTAGGTGTATATCCTGTAGATAGAGAGGTTTCCATGTCATACCATAACGGTACATTATGATTGGGTTTCATAAACCACTTAATAGTTTGTGACGCTCTAAAAGCCCACATATAAGCCATATACCATGGTAAGCCAAAACCACCTTGTGACCAATGTAGCCGTAATTTGATATGATTAAACCTTGGAATATTACCTTCCCATAAAAAGTTTCCTATAGTTTTATCAATGTTTTCTATCAGTGAAGAAGATATCTTAGAGGGATGCAGGCAAATAGATATAAGATTTTAGGGATAATATTCATTTTAATTACAGATATCTTGCCAAGTAAAGATAATTTCAAATTTTTCCATCTATCCAAATCTGCTTTGATCTTATTAAGTAATGGCCGAAGATTGTTTTCCCATATCTTGTCAAAATCGGTTGACACTTTAACCCCCAAATAAGTGATATAATATGGGGCCCAGTGAAAGCCTAAATGTGTATTCATAATCGGTATACAGTATTTATTCAATGGCAATATCTCTGATTTTTGGTAGTTAATTGTTAGTCCAGAAAGTCTCGAGAACAAATCGAAAATGTTTTTAAGTGGCTTTCCAGATATACTTAAATTTTCTAACAAAATTAGCATATCATCCGCATATGACAGGGTTGTATATTGTGTATGACCCATATTAATACCCTTAATTTCGTTGTTCTGTCTGAGAAAGGCAGCAAAAGTTTCTAAGGCTAAAATAAAAAGAGAAGGTGAGAGAGGGCATCCTTGTCTGGTACCTCTTTCTAGTCTGAATGTCTGCGATAAAGTAGAGTTGGTAAGTACTCTTGCATGAGGTCTAGTGTAAAGGAGCTTAATCCAGGAACAAAATTGATTACTAAAGCCAAAGCGGGACAGTACCTGAAAAAGAAAATTCCAGCCCAAAGAGTCAAAAGCTTTTTCAAAATCTATTGCTATTGCTGCTGCAGGAGAATTAAGAGATTTGGCTTTGTAAATAAGATTCATTAATGAGCACAAATTATCAGAACCCATCCTTCCTTTAACAAAGCCCACTTGAGATTTATGAATTAGTTTCGGGATATATGGTTCTATACGGTTTGCTAAGATCTTGGCAAAAATCTTTCCATCTGTATTGAGTAAAGATATTGGACGATAATTAGCTGGATTGGTCACATCTTTATCTTTTTTTGGAAGGATCGTAATTATTGCATCTGTCATAGTGTACGGTAGTTGGCCTAGTAAGAATGATTCATGAAATACTTTGCATAATAAAGGACATAATTGTTCTTCACAAAGTTTGTAGATTTCAACAGGGAAGCCATCTCCGCCTGGGGATCATCCAGCTTTAAGAGAGTGAACCGCCTTTTTTATCTCTTCTACTGTAAATGGTGTATCTAAAGATTGTGTTATCTCCTGCGAGAGACAAGGGAGTGCGATCTTATCCAGAAAGGACAAAATATCCAGAGTTGATGATGTATGAGATGAAGAATAAAGTTTTTTATAAAAAGATGTCATTATCTGATTAATAGCAGATTCATTAGTTTGAATCTTCCCTCTATCATCTTTTAAAGTGGCTATGTAACATTCTGTCTGTTGCATCTTAAACCTATAAGCGAGAATTTTACTTCCTTTCTCACCACCTTCCCAAAATTTTTGTTTTATTCTAAGTAAAGCAATCTCTGTTTTCCTAGATATTAGCTCGTTGATTTGCATTCTTAGTTGTAAAATTTCATAATGCAAGTTCGAGGAAGGGTCGGGGTGAGGGTTGCTAGAATATAGTTTTTGCTTTGTTTCCAGTAATTTTTCAAGATTATTAATTTGTTGTTCCCTGAGTTTCCGTCTATGGGCCGCATAGCTGATTATTTTACCCCGAAGTGTAACTTTAAGTGCTTCCCATATAGTACTCATGGACGTATCTTTTGGGTCATTAATATGTATAAATTCTTCTATTTGTGTTTTGATCCAAGGAATAAATTCAGGATCTTTCAATAATAAAGGATCTAGTCTCCATGCAAAAGATTTTTTTGGGGGGAGGCCCCAGGCAAATAGAAGTTTAACTGGAGCATGATCTGATATAATTAATGGGAGGATGTTAATGTCAATTGTATTTGCAGTTATTATAGGTGAGGTTAACAAGTAGTCTATTCTACTATATGTCTGATGTCGTGAAGAATAAAAAGTATATTCTCTGTCTCTAGGATGGAAAGTTCTCCATATATCTGATAAACCCAAATCCTGCATTAATTGAGTAATAATAGATAAACTTTTAGGGTGACTATTTAATGAGCCATTACTTCTATCCATATATGCTTCTAAGGTAAAGTTAAAGTCCCCTCCAATTAGTATTGGGGAATTATGTATATTTAATGTAAATAATATTTGGGTTAAACTCTGAAAGAATTTAGGATCATCAGAATTTGGTGCATAAATATTGACTATAGTTAATGGCCCTGATGGGGTGTTAAATGTTATGATAAGCCATCTGCCATCCGTATCTTTCTGGATGTTAGAGGGTGTCCATCTCAGATTTTTATGCAACAGTATGGCCACGCCCCTTTTTTTTGTAGTAGTCGATGCTGCATACACCTGACCGACCCAATCATTTTTTAGTCTGTCATTGTCCGCATTTAATAGTTTAGTTTCTTGCAATAACGCAATTTGCACTTTGTGTTTTTTAAGATGGTTTAGGATTTGTTTGCGTTTATTTGGTGCATTAAGTCCCTTGACATTCCATGTACAAAATGCTAAATTGGTCATTATGTATTTAAGTTATTAACCAGTCTGAATAGTAAGTATATATCAAGGGACCATTATGCAGACTAATATGCAGCAATGACCTGTAGAACAAATTATAATATGTGTTGTAACTTGTCATCGTGCTGGCAGGTACTTTAATTATTATTAAATTAACAAACTGTAACTTCTCTTTCTGAGAATTATCTATGTAGCTCTCTCTAACATTTGTAATTCTATCAATATTGAACGTCCACAACATGTAAACATAAAATAAAATTATCATCTCAGATATGCAGAGTGGGTAAGGTCGGTCTTAGTAGGGAGAAAAAAAAAAGAAAAGACCAAATGCAAAGAGACCAAGACCACCTCCCTGTATACCAGGATGCAGCTTATCGATCTGGAAGAAAGGATATCCCAATTAAAAAAAAAAGAAGAAAGGGGACTTATCCAATCTTCCTTAGTATAGTAATCAAATCAATAATGATCAAACGATGTCTATATTATATTATTTAAAGTAATCCTTTAATTAGGATTGTAAAGGTTATATAATTAACTCTATTAAGGTTGAAGATATTAATTCACTAACCTAACTGGATCTATCATCATCTCTGGTAAGGAGTGAGAGGGAGGAAGAAGAGAAAAAAAAAAAAAAATTCAAATATATACCAATAGGGTATGTTATGTTTGCATCATATGATCAATAAGATCTAAAATTCCTTCTGCCCATATGTATTAAATGTTATTGCAACATTATGATTCATTAATTCTCCTATGTCACGGGCAGAAATAAATACCCATTATACTAAAAAAAAAATCAGATCAAAGGGATCCTGACGTAAGCAATAATTCAATGAATCTAACACCTAAGACTTAGCAAGCAACAAGGAAGCATTATATAGGTGTCTTGTATTATATGGTATTGAATATTGAAGATTTTATACCAGCCTTCTTATTAATTATATAGTTATCAACTAAATATATGCAGACACACTATATATATGCTCTGTAGAATCAAGGCATATTAAACCAACTTATGTATCAGGGTACAATGTTATTTGTACATTTTCTAGTTCAGTTGTGAGATGCTGTGAGATTGTATTAATATAGCTGTCTCATCTCGATCAAAATATAGAGATTGACATTACACTCGTCACGATTTAAGACCCTTTGATTGTACTGTTCTTACTAACAATGATTAATTACACGCCTCTCTTGAAAAGGTTCCTTTTATGCTGTAATGAACTTTTAGCTTATGTCAAGCGGTGCCTAATTTCTAGTCCCGCCACAGCCACTTACGATTGCTGTTACCTCCTGAAGTTTCGGGTTATCTTACAGCTCTGCTTAACCTACGTACTTTCGGGGTATTAAAGCTGATATATTATATTAAGTCAAAGCTCCCAGCAATAGTACCCACAGCAGCAGCCAAATGCAGTTATTAAATTGGATTCACTTCGCAATGATCATTTTAGGTGCTTACTCAGAGAGATGTCACCTTTATATTTGTTTTTGCCTGGGCGTTTTCTTCTTTGGTGGCTCATTAATTTTAACAGGAGATTTCTCTTCACTGCTTGCCCACGAAGTTTCAACGTGACCACAATCGGCCTCCTCTCCTCTCGATGTGCCGAACTCCGTCTCTGTGCCGTCGCAATGGGAGGGCAGATGCTGCAACACGGCATATTTATTCTGCACAGTAACGCCAGCAAAGGTAATAGATTTTGATACAGATTTGGATGTGTCCTTATTTAAAAATTTGTAGTTGCACTCACTCGCTGATGTTGTGGTTCGTTGCGGTTTGGGTACTATTTGCTCATAGTTAGATTTCTCATTTAATGAGTTATCGGTTGGAACCAGCAGATGATTCTTTACATTACGGGAATCTGTTTCGTTTGTTTCCTCTAAAACCATATTTTCAGAGGCAGTAACTGCAGATGTGTTTTGCTGATTCTTGATTTCCCTATTAGCGGTTACTGAATAATTGTTCAAAAACGACATAAGAGAATCAGGATCATAAAAATCTTTTATTGAGTTTCCTAGGTATAGTCGCATGTTTGCTGGATATCTTAAATTAAATTGGATTCCCATCTGATGCATTAGGCGTCTAGCATTAGTGTATGCCTTGCGTTTCAAAGACAAATCCTTTGAGAAATCACGATATATGAATATTTTGTGATCCTGCCATTTAAGTTGACCCATTTCACGTGCTTTTTTCAAGATTAGTTCAACGTTGGTATAGTTAAGAAATTTCACAATTACAGGTCTTGGTTTTTGGTCTGTAGAGGGCTTCGGGCCTAGTGATCGGTGATTGCGCTCTATAGTTAGATCTTTGTCGGGTTGGAGATGCAACATATGCGGTAGTTCTCGTTGTAGAAAAAAGGTAGTATTTTTGTCTTCCACTCCTTCAGGAAAACCAAATATGCGCAAATTGTTTCTTCGGGTTCTGTTTTCTAGATCTTCAATTTTCATATGCAGTTCTTCAATTACCCGATCTTGAGACCTGATAGTTGCTTGCATTTCCTGTATATTTTTTTCGTTGAGACAAACTTTATTTTCTGTGAAGGCCAGTCTGGAATCAATACCTTCCACCATTTGTGTGTTATATTGTGTAGCAGTTTTTAGGTCCTGCATATCCATAGATAGTTTATTAAACACTCCTTCTATTTTCTCCAATGGATCTAGTTGCTTGTCAGAGTAGGCCATTGTTGGGTCTTGCAGGATCTCACTGAAGTCTCCAAAATTATGTAGAGTTGAGGAAATATCTTAACAAAAATATTCCTGATAGCAGTGATATCACTCCTCACTTTGTTCTCTTACATTGGATGATCTTCATGACCTTGGATAACAGAGGATGATGTTAGATTCAGTCTATCAGTGAAGAGCTCTAGAGTTAAGCCTCCATCTTGTTCGGTGTCAGGCCACGCCCCCCCCGTGCAACAACATTTTAAATAAAAAAAACACAGTTTTTCCATGACCAGCACCTTTCACGCTCCTCTTCACTCTCTTACTCTCAGTAGCTATGGCAATACACAGGACACTCCTCACTCACTCACTCACTCTCAGTAGCCATGGCAGTATGCAGGATGCTCTCTCACTCTCTCCAGAAAACATCTGCATCCCTCACTATTCCACAATGACCACATTTGCTCTCTTTCTCTCTTTCTCTCTCTCTCTCTCTCTCTCTTTCTCTCTCTCTCTCCCACACACACACAGAGAAAATTAAAACAGAGGCACCAGAAAATGTTAAAATAAACAGCTAAATAATCGAATAACTAACTAAATAAATAACTAAAGCCATAACCATAATTTATAAAGCAGTGGACATTATAAACATTAAGCTGCTCACAACAGGGCAACTTAATGGCACAAACCATAAACCTTTAACAAGGACATTTTTTTTTCCTTTACTTAAAAAACAATGAAAATGGATGCTTGTGTGTTGCAATGTATTTTAGGGGGTTTCATTTTTTTTTCACCTGGGATCCATTTCATAAGCACAATAAGACACTTCAGAGGCATTGGTTTTCATGGGTTAATGCACAGACCGGTGTTGATGGAAACCGGTCCAAGCACCTCATCTCTCACTACACACCTGGAAGTGCATTAACCTATGACAACTAATGTCCCTGTCATGTCTTACTGCTTACTTTACTGAAACAGTCCCATACAACTCAGACTTGTATAACTGGGATGTCTGGACATTTCCCTTATGGTGAGGGGACTGATCAGGTTTCCCTCGGGAGTCAGGGAAAGTTCGAGCAATGAGTGGGAGGGCACTGAAACCTTTGATCAAAAAAGCAACATTTACTTTGAATAATGTTGATCTCCACTCACTGATTTGAGTTTAGCATTGCAGATGTTTATGAGGCAGCACATAATTATAACAGCCTCTGCTTCAGGACACAACTGATTCTTGGGGGTGGGAGAGTTTGATAGCAGTTGGAACCCAACATTAATACCAGCCTCACATAAGTGTAATCCTTGGATACTACTGAGGGTTCTCATATTTCTCCAAAGGTTGCTTTTGTGCCTAAGGAGATAAACAATGGATTCCAGTTCGTCATCTTATTCAGAAACATGGGCAGTGCATATCAGAGGGCAGAGGTGGACTGTCTGGCTTTGTGTAGAGTTGGTTCTGTAGCTAGTCAGTCAAGAGTACAGTACAGTAGAGCTGGGCAAGTATGTGCTCCCAGCATTGGAGTTTGCTTTTCTCCCCAGAAAGCTGCCTGGTTCTGCACAACTGCCATAGTGGCAATCATCTTTTCAAGTATGTTTTCCTCAGCAGGAGTACTGCTTACAAGAAGCCACGAGATTTGGGCATGGACTTTAATGTCAAGGTAAAGAGAGTACAGAAGCTTCAGGCTGTAGTCCTGAAGCTCCTCAAGGAGGTGGTGCCAATGCACAACTCTATCAGGTTCCAATTTGCAACAGAGTCCACTGTTGCTTCAGTGACGTCATCTACCAGTAATGTTCACATTTAATTGCAATTGTGTATAATATGCCCCACTTTGTGGTAGTGCCTGTCTACTATACAGAGCTTAGTGTTGACTGTACTGCCAGATGAAGCTTAATGTGCCTAACGACTGCTTTCAATGTAATTGTTTACAAGTGCTCAACCTTGGCTGTAGTGCCCATTTACCTAACAGGCCCAATAGTACACTATAGTGCCAGTGTTTCATAACCATTTAACTCCTGATCAGAGCTATCCTACCATATGATATGTGTTGGTGAAAGAGGAAAATGTAAATTCATTTATCATCTGTCTGAGTTTCTTCAGAACTGAATATTCTCACTGCTGTGTTCCTAAGAGAATGGAGTTTGATGTATAAATAAATCGACTTTACTGCCTGACTCTGTTCCAGTGTGGATATTCAGGTTATTGAGCCAGAGATCTTATGGGTGCCCCTCAGACCTCACACCTATTGTCTCACCACCTTAGAAACATAAAACATAAAAACATAGAATTTGCAGGAAAGGACCACTTGACCCACTCAGTCTACTCAGATGTTCCCTGCTTACTCTAGCTCTGTAGACCCTAACTGGTCTCCAGTTACCCTTCCTCCTCCCTGCCTGTTTCTAATACACCCCTATATCTATCCAGTATACTTATGGTATCCTGAAGCTCACTATCCCAACATCCAGTACCCCGGCCAGCATTGCCCAATAGATGAGGAATCCCAATGGTAATTAACCCAACTGTATTCCTCCTGACGGGGTAAGGTAGCGGATGTGACGGAATGCTACCTTAACCCTTCTGCAGTATGGGAAAGGATGGCTGGATGGGGCTTCTGGCCAAGCTGCTCCAGTGGTGTGGAGGGGTAAACCACCAGTAGGTCAGCCAGTGTGCCTTGTGTGAAACTGGTTCTGGTCCGGGTCACATCATTTTACACACTGCACCCCCGTAACTACTTAATATTTTACTCTGAGGTCCACTCCCACTCAGAGTTAGATATTTTAGTTATGGGGGTGCGGGGAGCAGAGCCCCCCACATGGTGGGTGTGGGTGCACAGCTCCTCGCATTGTAAGACATGGTATATGTTGCCGTGTTGCCCAACATTACATTGGGCAAGGGGTGCCATCAGATCTGTGGATTTCGGGCATCTGGACTCGGTATCCTGAGTGTCAGGATACTGAGTTTCCAGATAACATAGTATATCCATCTATCCCCGTGCCTGCTTAAAGCCACCCACTGTTTTCACCTCCACCACTTCTGCTGGCAGTTTGTTCCAAGCATCTACTACCCATTCAGTGAACAAATGTTTCCTCACATCTCTCTTAAACTTCCTCTTTCCAGCTTCACTGCAAGCCCTCTGGTCTTGGTGCACCTTCTTATTTGAAAGAGACTTCTCTCCTGCACTCGGTTCTCCCCTGTGAAGTACTTGTAGGTCTCTATCATGTCACCTCCTGTTATCTTCTCTTCCAGAGTGTACATATTGAGATCTCTCAGTCTCTTCTTGTAGGTCTTCTTATGCAACCCCAGCACCATTTTAGTTGCCCTCCTCTAGACCGCTTCTACCCTGTCTATTCTATGTCATTTCTGAGGTGTGGCCATTGAAGCTGGACACAATACTCCATGATAACCTCATGGCCTCTTTCCTGTTTAGTGACTGTCAGTACCCCCTCATCTTATATTCAGTGCCTGGGTTCCTATGCCTGTTGTATGATTTTGCACTTTATAGCATTGAACCCCAATTGCCATGCTTTACACCACTCCTGGAGTCTCCCCAGATCCCTGATCATTCTTTTCACCCCCTCCTGAGTGTTCACCCTATTAAGATTTTGATATCATCTGCAAAAAATGCATATCTTTCATTCCAGTTCCTCAGCAATGTCACTTATGAAGATACTGAAGAGGACTGGTTCCATCACTGAGCCCTGCAGTGCCCCACTGGTCACTCCTCTATCATTCGAATGAATGCCATTTACCACTGCCCTTTGTCTCATATCTGTTAACCAGTTTCTAGCCCAATTCACCACTTTGGATCCTACCCCAGATTGCTCAGTTTCTTTATCAGCCTCCTGTGCAGCATAGTGTCATTGGCCTGGCTGAAATCCAGATAGTCCATGTCGACTGCCTTCCCCTAATCTACTGTAGTTCCCTGGTTACCCTGTCAAAGAAGTTCATCGATTTGTTTACATGACCTCTCACCATGAATCTATCTGTGGTCTTGCAACACATCAGACTCAATATATTTTGCCAGTCATTCCTTTAGCAGGGTTTCCATTAATTTCCCAACCACCGGAGTAAGACTGACTGGCCTGTAGTTGCTAGCCTGCTCCCTACTGCCAATCTTATGTACAGGGAACATGTCAGCTCTTTTCTAATCCCCCAGAAAAATACCTTTTTCCAGTGAGTTATTGAACGAGGCTGTTGGTGAAGCAGTTAACACCTCCTTGAGTTCTTTTAGAACACATGAATGCATCCCATCTGATCCCATAGTTTTGTCCACCTTCAGAGCTGTAAGTCCCTTTCAACTCTTTCTTCTGAAAATGGACTTTTGACTATCTCCTCTCCCACCCTGTTCCTGCTGTTACTGATGGTCCATCCCACTCTTTCCACTGTAAAGACTGAGCATAAATACCTGTTCAGGATGCTTGCTTTTTCTTGGTCCTCTTCTGCACAATCTCCCCCTCTGCCCTTCTAATCCTCACTATCCCCCTCCTTGCAATTCTCTTCTCTTCTCTTCTCTTCTCTTCTCTTCTCTTCTCTTCTCTTCTCTTCTCTTCTCTTCTCTTCTCTTCTCTTCTCATCTACCTTATGAACTCTGGCTGGCCCACTCCCATTTGTGAAGGGCTCCATAGTATCCTACAGTATCTGACTGCTGAAGGTCAATTGTATAAGGTAGAATGAGGGACAGGGGGAACTGAACCCATTTCATTCTACATTATTACATATTCTGATTTCCAATTTTTCCTTGACATTTTTCTGTGTCACTTTTTTCTTTCAGTAAACTATGTACTGGAAACCATACTGGGCTCTAGGCACCCACTTTACTGGGACAGACAGAGTTCCTGGTAAAAGGTGACAAATAAGCAGACAGATAAATAAATAGACATAATACCAGGCTGGGTCTCTCCTTCTGGATAGTGCATCTCTCTCCCTTCGATCATGGGGAGGCTGGATATTCAATCACAGAACCAGGCCTTTGGATCTGCCACTTCTAGGGTGCCCCACTCCTAGATGCAGAGAAATGACTAGAGGACTCTCAGTCCCTATAGGTGTTGACCCACCACGCTAAACGAGCCTCTGGAAGTTGTAACCAAATTTAAATATCTGGGTATCTGGATCGACAATAAATTATCTTTCAATGACCACGTCGAAGATGTCTCTAGAAGGTTAAAAGCAAGGTTAGGTTTCTTCTACAGAAATAGGCCCCTTTTCCCCCTTGAAACTCGAAACAAGCTTGTGCAGGCCACTTTTCTCCCCCTACTCGGCCCCTATGGCGATGTAATCTATTCCTCCACCACTCTTGCAAAATCTAAGAAACTGGACATCCCTTTATCACCCGTGCGTTACGGTTCATTTACCAACTCCCTTACCGTTACGCACCACTGTGACTTATATGCAGCTGTTGGTTGGACATCCCTCCTACTAGACACCTGCTCCATGCTGGGCTATGGATTCTTAAACTGCTCCTGCAGAAATTGCCAACTATCTCTCTTCCCTTATTAGTATCTCACAGTGCATACTCATTAAGAAAATCTGACTTTATTATGCTTGACATACCAGGGCCTTGGACTTCTTTGGTAAACATGCTGTGCATGCCCTCCCCTCCATTTGGAACCAATTACAAACCATACCGAAACTAACTAGCACAGTTTCAATAAACTTCTACAAATCGCTAAGTTCAGCCAAAATAAAAGACACCTGTAACTGTCATTAAGTCTCTTCCTTCCACATGTGTGCCATATTTATCCACTGGTAAGGTATAATTGATTTGTCATATTAACTGCTTTCCCTTCCCCTTCTACTCCTGGCTTTATCTATGCTTACGCTCCACTGCTACTCTATCAAATCACTCCTGCCCCCATATCAGTTGTAGTCTGTTGTTTGTTCTAGCTGCCAAAATATATGTATTGCACACACCAGTCATCATGTTTCATTTATCAGTATGCAACCTGTAAGTCGCTTCCCTGTTTCATATCAATGTTTACCACCTGCGGTCATCCTATGTGGTACCCTTGTATGTATATCCAGCCTGTATCATGTAACGTGCATTTCATGTATATACTGTTATTATCTATCTGTGTTTGTACTTTAAGTGTTTATGTCACAGGACCTCCTTGTGAATGAGCTTGCTCAATGGAGTTTTCCTGCAATAAACTTGAAGCACTTGCACCCACAGGGAATATTTAAGTCACATATCATGGAGCTTCAGGCCTGTCCCTTCTGCTGTATCCTACCCACACACGTGATCACCCTCTCCAATATCCCTTGTCACTAAGGTATAAATGGAGACATTCTAGTCATACCAAAATAGAATAATTAATAATTCAAACATACAGCTGCAAGTAAAAGGCCCTAGACGAGCGCCCCCCACACTAACTTGCTGACTCTAAACTTTAATGAGCTCCTTTCTTCTAAATGGTGAAGCATCATGCCCCTACATTTTTTGTGTCCTCTCTCAAACTTCTAAAACTGGGACACCTGATTGAGGACCAGATCTTGTTTTCCACTGAACTGTCTAATTAAACATCAGGCACTGCAATGTTGGAAGAAGTTCAGCAGGGGCTCGAACACTGGATGTTTCACCCACTCATCCCTCAGAATTGTACTGGCTATCGTCAATGTGGCATTCTGCCCCCCACTTTATATTCCTCTATCCCCCCTCCCTTATTAGGGTGTAAACCTGCAAACTTAGAGTAAAAGAGAGCCTTAGCTCTCGCTGCAATGGTCTCCCTTTCTTTTTTGATGCTGATGTTCGCACCTTCCCTCCACACCCTGGGTTGGAGCTAACTCTCTGCTGTCTCTCCAAAGAGTACAGCCCATGGGCACAAGGACACCAAAGGGTTCCCTTGATGAGAGCCTTCTTGCTGCTCTCACAGCCTTGGCCTCTGCCACTTGATTTAGTTTCATTGTGGGCTGTATGTGCTTTTAGCAGGAATACTTGGCCCTGGATTTACCTGGGTGAACTGCAGAGCTGGTCACTGTTTCTCTTCTCTCTGCAGACTGAATTCTTTAGCAATTGTTGTCTTATGTCCTGTCTACATGCTATACCATGTAGTAAACAGCATTCTAGAAGGAAAATAATGGAACATGCCATAATCCCAAAATTAGTTTAGGGGTTACACCTGCATTTTTATCTACTGAACCTCTGGATTCTATTGCCTTGCCCATGTCTGAACTTGCTCTGCATTTACCTTATAACCCTGTCTAGCATCCCAGTCATTCAATTTAGCAATACTCTGGTAAACAACTTTCCTGCTTCAGTCAGTAAATCTGTTACTCTAGCATGGATGTATTCCATCCTAATGCCATTCCTGTGCTAGGGTACATTCCTTGATTTATTTAGTTAGTTATTCAAACATATTTTAATTCTAGGCTTAGTGGTACTGGCAGTAGCATGTTGCACTACATGGGGGAAACATACCTCTCAGCCTGCTAGGACTAAAATCAGGAACACTCCCCCCAAAAATCAGGGACAAATGACCAAAATTAGGGACACCATATTTTACTCAGCGTGGTGCTTCTCCATTGCATGACATGTACATCATGCAATGTAGTACTGTACAAATGTAATGTACCTTAAGTTTATATTTTTAAATGTCTAATTCAGTTGCATACTACCAAATGGCATAATTAAAAAAAACACAGGCAAATGTTCTGTATGCTTATGCTGTAATTTCTCTACATTTATGTACTTGAAGCTAAAGTGGAACATAGGTACTGCTAAAGAAATATTTTATATCTTTTTTAGGATCCAGTGTTAAGTTAATTTCCAGGCTTCTAAGGATCCTCTGTTATTACTTTCCAGACTTAACTGAACATAAATATACTGTATTGGAATGCAGTGTGTATGTGTGTGTGTGTGTGTCTCAGCACTCTCATTAGAGAAACAGATGAGACTGTGGAATGCCGGGGGGGGGAGGAGTGGCTCCTACAACTTCCTTTTTTCTGCTAGGACAAGTTTAACCCTTGCTGTGTTGTTGACAGATATAGCAGTCCAGAATTCCTATAGTTGTGAATTATGTTGTTAGCCTAGGGGTTAAGCAGGTCTGCTAGGCTTGCACTGGTATTCTTAAAATCCATAAAAGAAGCAATCAATTCATGTCTTTGGGACAGGGAGTCTAAATTTAGGGAAATCCTGGAGAAAATGGGACAGTTGAGAGGTATGATGGGAAACCCTGACTTGCATCATGGTGTGGAATGCTGGCCCTAGCCCTGATGGACCATGGGTATTCTTCAGTGGCAGTGAACTCAGGTCACAGAAGGAAGGAAGGTTGCAGACCATGCCATACTTCAGCACCTCTTCTGGTGGCTAACTGTAGCTCTCACTCATTATCAGCCTCAGCCTCACACAGAGGTTGGTGGGATGGTTTGACATAGGGAGGTTGTCATGGATATGGCAGAAAAACAGACAAATATCCAAACCTGCCATATGCAATGCCTGCTACATCACCTGCCATGCCCCCTTCCCTGCCTGCTAGTCTCTGATGCCACTTTTTATTATGGCTACATGGGCGGAGCCCTGCAGATGTTTTGCTAGGAGAGTGAAAAGGGGCTCTGGAGAACATGACTGGATACCTCAGCTCTGTGCTTCCACAGTGCTGCTGTCCTGTGTCCACAGTGCTGCCATCAGTGCTGGTGGGTTAATTCTCTGCCACCCCCCCTCTGTGGGCTGCACAACCCCTTCCCCCCATGGGGGCACTATTTCATTTTCACCCATCACTTCTGCAGTTGCTGCTGAAACAAAAGAGCCCCCCGTACCCATGGTGGCTGCCATGAGCTCATTGAGTATGTGCGAGCATCATGCATGCACACTTCTGTCATGGTGGCCATCTTGGGCATGGCGTGCTCCTTCTCGCACATGCATAGTGACAGAAAATCTGAGTACTTTTCACTCAGACTCGCCACTCTGAAGCAGCCATGTTGGCTCTGACCAGAGTTTGTTAGTATAACCAAGGCCCCTTTAAATCTGCAGTTCTGCTGCTGCAGTCAGAACTAATTGCAAAACGTGCATCCTGCTTCAGAATTTACATGTTGCTACCCAGTTCACAATCTGTGGGAGGGTTTATTTGAAATACTAGTTTGCCACATTTATAGGATCTGTTCTCCACTGGTTTGTCAAAAAAAAAACTTCCCATGCTCAACATCTGTTATTATCCATGACATTGCATGCTATGTTACCAATGGGTGGACTGAAATCTCTCACAAAACTAAATTATTTCTAGACTGCCACAGTTTTCAACCAAATCTGCCACAGTAGATTTGGAGCCCTGCCATAGCATGTTGGTCTGACATGCCTCAGAAACCCAGGTGCCCTGAAAGAAACAAATTACCTTCTTGGCTGCACATAGTAATATGAAAGATACATAGAAATAGAAATAAATGTTACTTTTCTGCTTTCTTCATAATATCTATTTATCCCTGAAGGAATGCTGCCTACCTTTGTCTACAGTGCTAATTAATTTCTGCTGCACCTTGACATCCGTCATTATGTTGACTTTGGATATGAGGCATACATTACATCTGTTTCATATATGATTTTCTACTTTTGCACTGCTTCTGCCTGCTGTGTAGTCTTTTTTAGATCCAAGAGACTATTCCACATTTTTAATTCCCCATGCTTCTCTAATGTTTCTGTCACCTTTTGGAACACATCTGTGTCATCCATTTCTTTTGGCAAAGTCTCACCTGGTTTTCCTTTTAATCGTAAAATACCTTTTGCATATCTACAGTTGTTCTGTATGAAATCTCATCTCTTTTTACTTCTGTATTCTTTGCACCCTTAACTTTACTTGTGTTAGTAGTAAGAGATTATCTTTGTTAAGCTCAGCTACTCTGTAGTGGTATCCCATGATTTGGATGACTCAAATTGAGCGATTCACTTTTGAGTGACTCAGTTTGAGAAACCTGTAAGGATAGCGACTGTAAGAGGATAGCAAGGGTGGGGTATAGCAAGGATATAGCGAAGAAACACCAAGCAGGTAGCAAGGCAGCATTAGGGAGATTAGGATATGGGGATTTGTTGGAGGAGGGTTGCCAAGCTCTTCCGATGGTGTGGTGGGTAGGGTCACGGTCGGAAATGCTGGTTCGGGAATGGGTGTGCTATAGTTTTGTTTTACATTGGGGGGAAGGTTGTGTCATTTTTTTTTGCCATCTTTGCCATTCCGTTCCCCCAACATTGTTCCCCCCAACCCCAAGGTTGCCCCCCAAGGTTCTCCATCCCCAAGTTGTATCCCCCCTCGAGTTTCTCCCCCTCCCCAACATGTGCCCCCCTGGAGTTGGTAAAAAAATATAGTGGTTGCAGGGCACAGCCCCCCCCCGTGTTGAAAGTAAATAAAAATACTTACTCCTGTATCAGTGAATGTGTTTTTCACTGTGTTTGCAGTCGGAGTCGTGCACAATGCCTTTTGTTGTTGTTGGTGTTGTACACTCACCGCTGAAGGTAGTCACTGTGTCCCTTTTGCTATTATGACATGAAAACCTCTGTAGCCATTCTGTACGTAATGGTTACTTCACCCAGTTTTTTTTCTCAATTTAATATACTTTATTACATTTTGGCAAATACATACAGTACACAGTTACATCATCAAACAAATCAGAATCAACAGCACAACAGGTGTACAAAAATGAACACCAACCACCCACCCACCCCACCAAACAACTCAACCACTCCCCCCCTTCCCAGAGCCCAACTACCAGAAGTTGACTGTCATATATTGGGAGCAAAGTTCTGAAATAAAACACTAAAGTATAAGAATGGAGAGCATCCTGACCAGCCGGTCCAACCTGCATCAACCTTAGGACCCACAGAGATAGGTAATAGAGCAAAAAGTGGCCTCCAGCATGACATAAATTTATCAAATCTGTCCTGCTGGCGAGTTGTATGTTTTTCTGTTTCCAGGGCTTGCAGTATTTCCATGTGCCATTCTCTGAGTGAGGGTAAGGACTCATCTGTCCAGTGCCGGCAATAATCATCTTAGCTGTGATAGAAAGCAATGACAAATAAGCCTTTTGATGGCCAAACAGTTCTGTAAGGTAATATCTCACAAGACAGATCTGCAGTGTCAAAAAAGAGTCCAATCCCCAAAAAGGGTCTAAAGAACTGCAAAAGGCCTGCCAAAATGGAGCCACCTTAAAACATTCTCACAAAATGTGTTTCAGAGTCCCCTCAGCAAGTCCACAGCGGGTGTAGCTTGGAGATCCAGATCTGCTCATTCTGTACAATCTAAAGAGAATGAAATATAAATTATGAAACGTGAAATTGTAGCCAGCCCAGTGGCACTGAGGGTTGAGGTGCTGGACGCCACACCTCACACCATGCCAGTGACCCAGGTTTGGGAACAAACCCGGGTGCCAGGGTTTGGCAGGGGAGGGAGATGACTGAACATCCAACTGACTGCTCTCCTCCCCTAGTGTGATATCTGAGGCTTGCTCAGTGCAGTAGGGACCCCTGGTGGAGACTGGAGGTCACTTGAGAACTGAGTCACATAAGAAAAGTGTTGTAATGGCAGACATCAGTGACCAGGATCACGCAGACATCATTGCACATTGCACTCTGGGGGGGGGGGCAACAACATAAGAAAAATCCCTATTCCTCAGGGATAGGAGATGGCACCACTGCCCCCATAGCCACACTCCAGACACCGGGCACTCTTCTGGGCTGAGCCCTGCCCAGCACACTAGATTTGAGATAGAGCACCCTAGGCAGATAGGGCAGCCCCAGCTTGAGGGGTTCAGAGCCAGGGGATCTGCTGGGCTGGTGCCAGGATGAGGAGGTGACTCAGGTAGCAGGTAGAGCTTGGGGTAGTGGTGGCTGCCAGAGAGAGTTCCTCTGAGAATGGTGTAAAACTAAAATATAAAAAAAAAGATGTGAAAGTGTAATAGCTGATATTGGTCCTGCTTAAGATACTTATACATACTCCTCCATATCGACTGCCAGACCTTAACATCCAGGATAATGTCCTGTTACTGATGCCAGTAAAAACAAATCCCTCTCAGGCTTCTTGAGTCTAATCTCTGGAGCTGCACATAAAACCCAGAAATGGAATGGGGTTGCCCCACAATGGCCAGGAAATCTTGTAGCACAGAGTTGGATTACTCAGGCCAAGGGGAAGGGCCTAAAAATGCAGACACTGCCCTAGAGAGTTGCAAATGTTTAAAAGGGTGATATGTGGAATAGCAAAATGCTCTTGAAGTACTCCAATCAAAATGGGTTTACCTTCTTCAATCAGAGAGACTAAGGAGGCAACCCTAAGGAGTGGGCAAAAATTTAAAGATATAGGACGGTTAGCAATTTGGATATTTGGGTTATCAATGACCAGTTGTGTAAGGTTCTTACTCCAATCCAGATCCAAATAAGTACAGATTTGTTGTAGGTCTTTGAGGGACCACAGTAAAGGGGACAAATGAAGCTGCTTAGAAAGGCCAGCCGACTCCACATAGAGAAGGCTACCAAGATTGATGCCATGCTGTTATCACAACTGCCTCTCTAAAGAGAGACATATATCTGGCCAGCTTGGGCTGACAGGGTACGACCCATATTGAAACACTTTACTGCAATGTATAGCACAATAATACAAAAAAATGTTGGGTAAGCAAAAACACCCAAACTCCTTTGGTATAGTTAACTTGAAGTAAGCTCTACAAGAAGCACCACCTTTCCACAGAAAGTCTGATATTAATTTCTGGAGGTGTATAAATCAGGATTTAGAGAGAAAAGGTCCAGTCATATCTAGCGGATATAATACCCATGGCAAAATATTCATTTTAATGACACTCAGTCTCTCCCAAAGGGAGAAAGGGAGTGCTCTCCATTGCTGAAGATCTAACTTAAGGTCCTGGCAAAGGGGAGATAAATTATATTTAACCAAGTCAGAAAGAGTGTGGGTCAGCTGGAACCCCAGATAAGTGAATGCCTTGGGTTCCCCAGAGAAGCCCATCTCGTCTATCCAGTGTTTGAGGACCAGAGAGTTTAAAGGCAATACCTTGGATTTATCCACGTTCAATTTATACCCCGCTACCTGAGAGAATTTTTGAATCTCTTCCAAAGTAGCCAGTATAGAAGACTGAGGATCTTCCACATGTAAAAGATCATGTGCATATGCAGAGATCTAATAACCTGAGCCATCCAGCCAAATCTCTAATTTCCGGGTTCAATTCAATTGAATTAAGAAGGGGTTCCAAATATAGATTGAACAAAAAAGGGGAAAGTGGACAGCCTTGCCTCGTACCTCACAACAAGGAAAGAGGGGGTGGACAGGACACCGTTACACTGAATCCTGGTGGATGGATGGCAATACAAAACCTTCAGTCAATCACAAAAAAGGGAGGGGATATCAAATCGATGCATGGTAACAAATAAAAAGGGCCAGGAAACCCGATCAAATGCTTTTTCCACATCAAGGGAGACCAAGGCCGTGGGAGTCTTGCTTTCCCCCAACGCGGAAATCAAATACAGCACCTTACACAGATGGTCACTTGAGGATTGACTCACCAAAAAGCCAACTTGCTTATGGCTAATAAGACCACCCCAGATCTGTAGGAGGTGATTCACCAGCACTTTAACCAGAATTTTAATATCCAAATTTATAAAAGAAATAGGGTGATAACTTCCAGGTAGAAGCTCAGACTTCCCCGATTTATGTATTAAAGTGATCCATGCCTGAGTAAATGAGTAGTCCAAAAGGCCAGAGGACAGCAAAAAATTAAACAATCAGGCCAGAAAGGGGGCTAAGATATCAATCAATACATGCAAAATAAAAACTGTAATTAAACTAGTCCAATCCAGAGGCCTTGTCTTTCAGAAGCTGCTCGATTACCCGGTATACTTCTGAGGTAGAAATAGGTGCCTCTAATAAGTTCTACTGTTGCTCAGTGAGGCAGAGAAGGGGAAGCGGGTCTAGGTAAGCATCAGTCTAGTCTATATTTAAATGTTCACAGGGATCTAGACTATATAACAATTTATAGAACAAATGAAAACCTCCGCTATTGCGTGAGGGTAGATAAGTATCTCCCCTCCAGGGGTAGGCTGGAGACAAGGGATCATGTTGATGGCATCCATCCACCACAGCATCAGAGCCAGGAGCCTGCCCACCCTCTTACCTGATTCTAAATTTCTAATTTAATGCACTGTATGACTAAATCAGCCTTTTTTGTGAGCACTCCATAGTATTGTGTTCTGAGGGAATTCAATTTCCCCCAGATGTTAGGATCGGACTTGGAGGAAAGATGGTGCTCCAAACTTCAGATCTGACACAATAAAGAATTAACCATTTCTGTATACTATTTTTCAGCCTTAGAGGTGAGACATATACATTTGCCCCAAGAGTGCATTTTGTAACTCCCCATAGCACATCCCAAGCCTGGACAGGCCCTTCATTCTCCTGAAGAAAATTCTGAAAATACTTCTGAAGGACCTCAAGAGTGCTGGGATCCTTTACAAGGTTGGAATTTAGCCACCAAGTTCTGTCTTGCTCCTCTGATCCCTTCACCACATATTCCCTATACATCGGGGTACGGTCTGAAAGGACCATTGACTGAATATCATAGGAAAGAAGTCCCTGTAAACAATCTTTACTAATTGAATAAAATAGTTTATATCAGATTGCGAGGCATGGGGGTAGAATAAAACATATATTGCCTCTCCACAAGATGCAAAATATGCCATGGTTCCACCAACTCAATATTGTCCGTAAGCACCCAAAGGCCTTGCTGCACCAGGGACAGACCTTTCCAATGTGGAGCAGATCTATCTAAATCTGAGTGGATAACCAGATTCCAGTCACCACCAATGAAAATGGAAGGATGAACAAATGGTTCTAATCGAGTCAAAGGTTGTAAGAAGAACTGGGGAGAATCCGAATTGGGCCCATACACGGAACCTAAAAGAACTTCAGTAAGACCCAGACACCTGTGCACCAGAAGAAAATGGCCTTCTGGATCCCAGCACTCCTGGAGCATCTTAAACGCTATTCTCCTATTAACCAGGATTGCCACCCCACCTCTTTTATTACTGCAACCAGCCCCAAGGACTTGCCCCACCCATTCTCTATGGAAGTAATTAATATCCTCCCACCCCAAGTGGGTCTCCTGTAAAAAGATCACCCCAGGTTGAAACTTCTTTAAAACTCGAAGAATCATATAATGTTTCCTTCTTTCATTTGCTCCCTTAATATTCTAGGAAATAAACTTAAAGACTGGTCCCATACCAGAAAAAACTAAATCCAAAATACAATACTAATAAAACCAATATCAGAAAATCCTAAGAATCTGTTATGGTTTGAGGTCTGGGACCCATTCTATTCCACTACACCAAAATCTCCCACACTGTCAAACAAGAAACAACAAAATAACAACACTCCCACACCCAACTCCCCTCCCCAAGTAACAACTGAATTGTGTCCCATATCAATGCAAAGAATGCCAAAATAGGCCCCCCGCCTAAAACCTCAAAAAACAATGCACCCCCACCCAAAACCAACATCCCCCAAAAATGATCCAATAAGAATAACTTATCCCTGGACCAATGACTGCACTCCGCAAACTCTCTGGCCTATGACGTGATCCAGAGACCCCCTCATAGACCTCCCCAGCCCCCTTACCCAAACAAAGCAATGACATCCTACACATAATAGCATAATTGTAATAGACACTAAACATAAACCTTACCTCCCCCAGAATAAAAGGAACAGAAATAAATTTCCATTGTAAACCCAGTAAAATAATAAATCCTACCAGTCATAATAATAGGATCATAAGCCCCATATGAACATATGAAGAAGCCAGCAGAATAATGCCATTTGGTCTATCAAGTCTGTTCGTATTGTAGGGTCCACAGCTTGAGCTACTGTCCCTGCCCTCCCTCCCCACTCCTCCCTTTCTCCCTACCCATGATCCTTACTTTCTCACTATGACTATCCCAGCCTCTCTTATGGCTGCCCATTGTCTTCAACATGATGATCTCTTCCAGGTGTGCATTCCAAGTGTTCACCACCCTCTCTGTAAAAAAGTGCTTCCTGACCTCCCTCCTAAACCTCCCACCCTCCAGGTTAAGACTGTGCCCCCTCATGTTATGGTTGCCACTCAGCTTAAAGAGACTCTCCTTATCAACCTTATTTATGCCTTTCAAGTACTTGAAGGTCCCAATCATATCCCTTCTCTCTCTCCTGTCTTCCAGGGAGCACTTGTTCGGTGCCCTCAACCTCTCCTCATATGCCTTACCCTGCTGACCCGTTATCATCTTTGTGGCCCTCCTCTGGACCTTCTCCAACAGGTTAATGTCCTTTTTGAGGTGTGTGTACCAGTACTGTGGGCTTACCAGTGACCTGTACAAGGGCAGTTTAACCTCCTCTCTCATACTACTGATCCCCCTAGATATGCATCCCAGCATCTTGTCATATCCCAGCATATAATAAACACTATAAACTATACCCACAACTATTGAATTAAAGAACATGGGGCTCTCAAAATCTGAAAAAACTAAAAACAAAAGGGGGAGGATCCCAAAGGAATAAGACCCCAGTATTCATTAACCAATCAGAACTGAGGAGGAGGGCTGCAATGCCCATGAGTCAATATATATCAATATTATCCAACAAATTGGTACTCCATAGAAGTCCCAAAAAAGGACACACCATTAAACTCTGCTATTGTCTCCATGTCTGGAAAGAAAAAAGTAAATATGCCCAAAGTTTGGTGAACTCAGCTATAGCAGCATCGAAGGAAACACACTT
Source organism: Neoceratodus forsteri (assembly GCA_016271365.2). Taxonomy (NCBI): domain Eukaryota; kingdom Metazoa; phylum Chordata; order Ceratodontiformes; family Ceratodontidae; genus Neoceratodus; species Neoceratodus forsteri. Next base: position 298,185,149 of record JADMNL010000022.1, read on the forward strand.
GGACTATATAGTCTAAAACAAGGAACAGCATAGACCACACCAATACTCCTGCAGAAATTAAAAGGATGATCATTTTTCTGGCCAGATCAAACATGGGCAAATACAAAAACAAGTATGTTGCTGCAGTAACTCTTCTATGTGAAATAACAGGTTATGTGAAAATAATCCAAGGATAAATGATGGCTCAGAGGGACAGGAAGCAAATCCTCAGGATCGTGGGAGCAGCTGCATAAGGGAGGGAGTTGGATTTCATTGTCCACCTTGGGACAAATGACCTGGCTGGGAATGGGATCAAAGCAGTGCAAGAGGAATTTGTAGAGTTGGGGAGGGGTCTTAGACAAGTAGGACATACGGTAACCTTCTTGGAGGTGCTGTCTGTCTATGACAAGGATGATGCTGGGGTACTCCACACCATGGGATTCAATGAATGGTTGAAAAACTGGTGTGGAGTTCAGGGTTTTGGCTTCATTGGGGACTGGGGAGCAACCTGGAGGGATGCAGGCCTATACTGGTGTGGTCTGCATCTGTCCGGGGGGGAACCAGGATCCTAGGTGATAGGTTTAAATGCTTCATTGGCAAGCATCTAAACTAGCCAAGGGGGGATGCACTGAAAAGGAACAGGGAAATCCCAGCCTTCCCCACAACACACAGTAATTAGTGAGGTAAACACCAAGGTAGAGAAGTCATTCAGGAGCAGGACAGGGTTAAATGCAAAAAAAGGCAAAGGCAGTAAAGACAGGGATGGGGCTGAAAGGGGTAAGGACATAAAAAAATAGAGGGTGATGAGTACCAATGCCCATAGTCTGTGTAACAAGCTTCCTGAACTAGTGGCCTTGATGGAAGATGGTTGCCTGGATATTGTGGCAGTCACTGAAACATGGTATACAGAGAACCATGACTGGTATGTTAACATACCAGGATATACAACCTACAGGAGGGACAGGGAAGGTAAAAGAGGAGGAGGAGGAGCTATTTATGTAAAAGAAGAGATTAAAGCAACAGAACTAAAGAGTAAACATGAAGTAGATGAGTCACTATGGGTCACCCTGGAGACAGGAAATGGCACCACAATCTGCATGGGAGTTGTGTAGGGACACCCATCTCAAGGGGAGGGAATGGACAAGGAAATGATAGAAGGCATCCTTAAAATGGCAGAAAAAGAGGAGATATTGTTGATGGGGGACCTGACTATGCCAGATGTTAACTGGAGCACCTTTGCTGCAGGCACATCCAGGAGCAGGGTCTTTCTTGATGCACTACAAGGGGCATGCCTCAGACAGCTAGTGTTTGAACCCACTCGGGAGGGAGCAATCTTAGACCTGGTACTATCAAATGGAGATGGAGAAAGGATCTCAGATTTACAGTTGGGTAGCCATCTAGGAACAAGAGACCGCCAAACAGTGTGGTTCACAATAAACACAGCCAGAGTCAACCCATACAAAGGCAAGGGTATTGGACTTTAGGAGGACTGGCTTTAGGAAAATGAGAGAGTGTCTCAGAAAAGCACTAGCAAATGGGCAAGAAAGAGGGATGGAGGAACAATGGGGAATAATCAAAACAGCCATCACAGAGGAAATGAGCCTTTATGTGAAGTGAATCAGTAAAACAAAAAGAAAAGGAAAAAAACACCATGGTTCTCAAAAGAGGTGGCAGGGAAGGTTAAGGAGAAAAGGATAGCATTCAGGAAATACAAGGAAACACAGAAGGAGCAGGACAGAGTACATTATCAGTTAAAGCAGAAGGAGGCAGGGAAGGCAGTCAGAATAGCAAAGGCCCAAACAGAGGAAAAGATAGCCAATTCTGTTATGAAGGGGGATAAAACCTTTTATAGGTACATTTATGGAGTGAAGAAAGACCAAGGGAGGGACTTAATAAAAGAGAGGAAATGTGGGCAGAGGGTGATAGTGAAAAAGCAGGGATACTGAACGAATATTTCTGCTCAGTATTCACAACAGAAGAGGGGGAAGTACCTAAACCAAACAAGAGAAACATTCTGGATGGGGGGGTCGATACCAGTCCATTCACAGAAGAAAGGGTTTTGAAAGAACTCTTGAAACGGAGGGTGGACAAAGCAATGGGGCCTGATGGGATTCACCCCAGAATTCTAAAAGAACCAAGGGTAGAACTAGTGACACCACTGACTACTCTCTTTAACAAATCATGGGAGGATGGGGTGGTACCTGAGGATGGAAGGAGGGTGGATGTGATTCCACTTCACAAATGTGGGAGCAAGGCAGAGGCAGAAAACTACAGACCAGTTAGTTTGACCTCAGTGGTAGGGAAAATGATGGAATCACTTCTGAAGAAAAGAATTGTTGAGTACCTAAAGGCCAGTGGGGCACAGGACCTAAGGCAGCATGGATTCACAGTGGGAAGGTAATGTCAGATGAATCTAATGATTTCTTTGACTGGGTGACCAAAGTAGTAGATCAGGGAGGGGCTGTGGATATGGCCTAGCTAGATTTTAGCAAGGCATTTGACACACTCCCACACAAAAGATTAAAATACAAGTTAGCCAGCCTGGGAGTGGGTCCCAGGGTGGTAGCCTGGGTAAAACACTGGCTGGACAACAGGACACAGAGGGTAATAGTAAATGGAGTCCACAGTGAAGAAAGGGGGTTACTAGTGGGATACTGCAGAGTTCAGTACTGGAGCCAGTCCTTTTTAATGTCTTTATAAGTGACATTGCAGAGGGACTGGAAGGAAAAGTATGTCTCTTTGCAGATGACACAAAGATCTGCAACAGGGTTGATATGCAAGGTGGGGGTAGAAAGGATGAAAAGGGACTTGGCAAGGTTGGAGGAATGGTCAAATGTATGGCAGCTTAGATTCAACGCAGAGAAGTGCAAAGTAATGCACATGGGAAACAAAAAACCAGGGGAAGAGTACACAACGGGGGGTGAGATACTGACAACAACAAACATGGAAAGGGACCTGGGATTAATTATATCAGATGACCTAAAGGTGGGCAAGAAATGTGAGAAGGCAGTAAGGATGGCTGGGGGGATACTGGGATGCATAGGGAGAGGCATCAACAGTAGGAAACAGGAAGTTGTTATCCCTCTGTACAGACAGTTGGTGAGACCCCATCTGGAGTACCGTGTGCAGTTCTGCAGACCCCATCTCTGCAAAGACATAGACAGAGTGGAGCCTGTTCAGAGGAGGGCAACCAAAATGGTGCAGGCTCTACACCAGAAGACATATGAAGAGAGAGACTAAAGCAGCTTATTATGTATACCCTTGAGGAAAGAGGGAGAGGGGGTACATGATAGGCACTTTCAAGTACCTCACGAGAATTAACGAAGTCTAAGAGGGTAGCATCTTTCAGAAAAAGAGATGTGCAAGAACAAGGAGGCACAATTTGAAGATAGAGGGGGGATGGCTCAGACATAATGTTAGAAACTGTTTTTTCACGGAGAGGGTTGTGGATGCATGGAACAGCCTTCCTGAGGAGGTTGTGGAGTCAAGAACAGTGGGAGAATTCAAGAATGCATGGGACAAACATAAAGCAATTCTATTGGGGGGTAGGAGGAAGTAAGCTGTTGGTTAACTAGAATCTGCAGCTTATCCATCAGGTAGGGAAATGGGCAGACTAGGTGGGCCAAGTGGTCCTTATCTGCCGTCAAATTCTATGTTTCTATGTAACCCGTCCACTCTGCTTCAGCATGATGCTGCAATAAGTGGGATCACAAATCCAAAAATAGGAGTAACCATTGAACTTGAGTGCAGGTTCTCCTTATAAATAGTCAGATCACTGGAGGCTAAGTTGCAATCTGGCAGAGCTGCTCCCCGATATGTAATGACATCCCCTGCATAAAAACCATGGTGCACAAAAGTTACTATCCCACAGCTATCTTAAGATCCACAAAAGTTAAAGAAAAAAGAATCCCATTCAGAGTGCTGTGCACCAGGAAAATCATGTCTTAGGTGAAGTACAGGGCACAATAAGCTGCAAACATCAGAACTCAGCAAAAGAGCGTCCATTCCCATTGAAACAAAGCTACAAAAGTCCGGTATGGAGCAGGGCAGAGCGTTCCAGTAAACCCCTCACAGTCACTACTATACAGTCTGAAACCCTGCTGGATGATGTAGGCAGAAGATGATACATTAAATCAGCCACTCTGAGGGTAATCTCCAGGCAAAATAAAAGAAATTACCTTTCAAGACCAGCATTACCATCAAAAGGGATCCAGTAGATCGAGGAAGCAGAAGCCTGACCAGACACTTACAAATCGGTTTCACGGGGTTTTAACCAAGTCAGGGAGAAGGGTGTTCAACTCTTGATGTGCCTGCTTTACAGAATCAAAGCTCCACTGGCTCCCGTGGATAGTGGCTTGAAGTCAGGCAGGGTAAAAAACTCTAAATTTGATGCCTGCAGCAATGAATTTTGTAACGATGGGGTGGTATTCAGCCCTCTTCTGCTGCGCTGCTACAGGGAGATCTTGGGCAAGCCTAATTTTTGAGTTCTCCCAGTTTACAGCCTGCAGCTCTCAGACCTTGTTAAGCAGGTGCTGTTGATCCCAAAAAATTAAGAAATTTAAAAATGAATGGGCATGGAGGTTCAGATTCTTGAGGCATTGCCCTGAGAGCACGGTGGGCCCTTTCAATAATACATGTCGGGCTGTTGGGGGGGGTTCCACTAATTTTTCACACAGTTTTTGTGCGAATAACACTGGGTTGGAACCCTCCACCTTCTCCAGTAGTCCCAGCATGATGACGTTGTTGCACCAGCTTCATCCTTCCAAATCCTCCATCTTAGATTACATTTTTTTTTTGGTGCATATTGATTAGCTCCGGGTCTACCGTGTCATGCCAGGAATCTAAAGAACATACACGGGCCTCCATGTCCCCAACTCTTTGCGTGAGGGTTTCTGTAGTAACTCACAAAGAGTTAAGCTCCTCAGTCAGTATTTGCATTGAGTCCTTCAATGGTGTAAATTCAGCCAAAAAACATTCCTCTGACAAAGCAGTAAGAGGAGAGATGGATTTTACTGCCGGAGTATCTTGGGCCTTTGCACGTTTGGAGCCCTTTTCTTTCTCAGGTGTTACTGGTGGAGTATGGTGTGGAAGGGCTGACTGCATTTCTGTGTCCATTCTGCATCCCAGTAATGACACCAATCGAGGCTGGAGAGGTAAGTGGACCACCAAGTTATGTTCCAATAATAGAATCAGGTGAATAGATGGTAAAAAATATGAAAATTCAAGCTCAAGTTCTGGAGAGGTCGAGAGGAGCTACTTTCCCTTTCAGCATATCACGTGACTTCTCCTTCACTCAGTTTTGTAACAAACAATTGATCTTGTTCTCTGCTGCACTGATCCACTATTGTGACTCTTCTTGTTTGCATCTATAGTCTACCCACCACAATCACTGAATTGACTAGATCAATTCTACAGACATAGTATTCCAAATTTTTGTATTTCGTTGTCCACTCCACTGGTCATGGTTAGTTCTTTTCTGTAGAATATCTAGATAGATTGTATCGTAATATATCACAGGAAATCCCTGTTCGTTTCAACTGGATTTCTGTAATCCATCAAACAAAGCTTTATTTATACAGTGCAAATTTCAGAGAATCAAAGCCCCTTACATATGACTATATTTAAAAACTATAAAATAAATTAAACAAGCACTCTTAAATAGCAGTTATAGTATATAAAATCCTTAACTTAAACCCCATCAGGTTCTGTATACTGCATATCCAGATATACTAGTGTGACCTCATTTTGGAATAGCCCTGTTTGCTTAGAGTGGAGCTCCTTTGTGTAAGTCACAACATATTCTCCCACTGCATAGTAATGAGAGGCTTTGTTTTCTCCACAACATAGGCAGCTCCCCCAAGCTAGGCACTTGGGACAATCAAGCAACTGAAGCAACAAGCAGCTCACCTGAGTAGCTGAGGAAGCCAAATCTCCAGCCTGATAACTTTCGAGGTAAAGAGAGCCTCTTCTCTTCGTCTGGACGCCTGCAGAGGGGTGTTAGCCTAACGGCGGCCAGTCAGTCTGCCTAATTCTAACCACCCTCCCACCCAGGGGCTGCTGTCAATTTAAGGATCCACCCGTGACATCACATCCGGTGATATCACGTCCTGTTGCCCAGAACCTATCTCCCCACTTTCCCATTTGCAGGTTATACCTGCTGGCCACTAGAGGGACCTATGCTCCCTCACTACTTCCTACTTCTACCTGTACAGCACTACTTCCCTGGGATCTTGCTCACCACAATGTATTGGCCCTGCCTCACGCTCTGCCTGTGCCTATCCCCACTAGCAGTGCACTTACCCACTTACCCATCTGCTAGTCCACACTGTGCCCTGGCACCCCTCCCTCCCCTTGCTCCTGAACCTCCTCTCCTGCCCCTTGGGACCTCTGTGTGTCCCCGTCCCCCCTGCCCTCCCCCTAGCTTTCTCTTCACCTCAGGCACATCTCGTGTCTTCTTATTCTTGCTTTCCCTCCTGTACCTCCCTGCCCACCCCTGCTCCCTTAGCCTCCCTCCTCCCCTCTCATGTCAATCGTAGGAAAACCTCTCACCATCTCCCAGCCAGGGTGTTAGTCATGCTACTACTCCTGTCAGGGAACATTCATCCAAACCCTGGCCCGGTTCCCAGGAGCTCCCAACTCGCACCACAGGCCTATGCTGGTCTCCATGAATATCTGTAGCCTCCCAAAAAGTTTGACTCACTACAATGCCTGGTCACATCAATTAACCCTGATGTCATCACTCTGGTTGAGACTTGGCTGTGAAATCCTCCCTGACTCCTAGTCTCCCCTTCTGGTTTCACCCTTTTCCGGTCCGACCGTGTTTGGAGCCAGAGTGGCGGCCTGCGCTATTTATGTCAAGGAATCTCTCCCGCACTCAGCCCTGCCCATCCCATCCTTGACTCCAGGGCCCAGGCGCCACGCTGAAACTAACCCCTTACCCTTTAAAGGGACCCCTTATCCGACTACTGCATACGTGCCCCTAGGGACCAAATGCAGGCCATTGCCTCTCTTACAGAATACCTTACCTCTCTACCTCCTTCCACTGATCAAATTCTGGTGGGTGACTTAAATGTCAACTGGCTCAGCCCCTCCTCCTCCTCTACCGAGACTCCTTTTCTGCAATAGACCTAATGCAACTAGTTACCCACCCTACCAGGACTAACCCCAAGAGAGGCTCCAGTACCCTGCTTGATGTGGTACTCACCAACCGCCCTAATCGGATCCCCAATGTACAAGTCCTCCCAGACTCCATCAGCGATCACTCCCCCATTCTATTCCACTGGTCAACCTCAGTCCCCAAACCCATAGCACAGTCCACATGCCAGCAGCGTCTAATACCTGGTGGACTGATAAAACTAAGAACTTCTGTCCCAAATTGACTGGTCTCCTATACAGGCAACTCCTGACATCGACACAGCTCTCTCCTTCTTTACCCAAACTTTTAATAATGCCTGTGATATCTTTGCCCCAGTGTTGACCCACCGTTCTAAAAGGAAGAATGCCCCCTTGGTTACCCCAGCTTTGATCCACCAGCTCAAACATAGGGACAACCTATGGCACCGTGCCATTGAGACTGGCCGGCCCAATGACAGGCGGTTATATGCTGCCGCCCGAAACAAGTGCACTCGGGCCATCAGAAAGGCCAAGTCTGAGCACTATCAGTCCTCACTCACTGCCTCATGGGAATCCCAGAACCTTCTGGGATAACATTAAACAGTTAAATGGAGTGCACACTCCCCACCCACCGATCAACATTAATGGTGTGATCTCCTCAGACCCAGCCCTCATAGCCAACCACCTCAACACCTCATTCACTGACCTTAGCCTATCCTCCCTACAAATTTTTGACCCTCCTCCCCAGCACCTGCAGTAAATCTTTCTGCCCTTATTTTCTCCTCCCCACGTGTTTCTGCCCAAGAACTTAGGCGCACCTTATCACTGCCCTCAAGAGTAATAGTACAGGCAGTGACACCCTGATCCTTGTTTCCTCACGGCTGGTCTTACAGTCCTTACCCCGATCACATGCCTCATCAACTCTCTTTTGCCTGGGAAGGTTCCAACTGCCTGGAAAGTCGCCACTGTCACCCCTATCTTTAAAGGTGGTGACAGGACTGTGGCTGGAAACTATCGACCGATCTCCATTCTCTCTCTCTCCAAGGCCTTGGAAAAGTGGTGGCCTCTCAAATCTCTGACTACCTCTTCACCTACAATGTCCTTTGTCCTGAGCAGCATGGCTTCGAGTGGGCCACAGTACCAACACAGCCCTCCTAGAGTTCTCCAACTTTCTCCATTCCTCCTTAGACACTGGTTCTCTGGCTGGTGCTGTCTTCATTGACCTCTCGAAAGCTTTCGACACTGTCTCCCACCCCCTCCTTCTTGATGCCCTTAGTCTCTCTGGTTTTGCTGCTGGGCCTATCTCCTGGTGCACCAGTTATCTGTCTGACCGCTCACAGCATGTAAAAATTAATGGGACCTACTCAGACATCTGTCCCATCTTTTCTGGGGTTCCCCAGGGCTCCATTCTGGGCCCCTTACTATTCTCCCTTTACCTTAACACCCTTCCATGCTCTTGCTCGGGGAACATTCTATTGTACGCTGATGATGCAGTCATCTTTGCCTCAAATCGTAACCCTACTGCCCTCCAGGACTCGCTGCAGAAGTCCTTCACTGAAGCCGAGGGCTGGTTCAAGGAACATAGATTGGTGATAAATCTTAAAAAAAAAAAAACATGTTCTTCACTCATCCCCAAAACAAGTCCTGCAACTTCAAACTCCTCATTCACTCTGGGTCCTCATTCCCACTCGAACAAGTTTGCTCCTATAAATACCTAGGGATCCATTTTGACCCCTCCCTCTCCTTCCATGGACACATGCTGCCCTAGCCTGCCACTAATATCTGATTGGGCATCTACATCAGTATAAACACTGCCTCCCCCCGGAGGCTCTTCGACTCACAGTCACCTCCTCTATCCTGTCCCTAGTGGACTATGGACTGCCGGTGTATGGTGCTGCTGATCAGACCGCACTCCATAAAATTTGCACTACTCTGAATAAGGCCTGCAGGTTAATTACTGGAGCACCTAGGATGACACACACCTGTCTACTGTATGCTAAAGCGCTGGTACTTGATCTCGACAAGTGCCTCAAATATCTTACCTGTACCCTTACAAAAAAGACCCTTCTTGGGCTTTCCCCACCAGGATTGACCACCACCATACACCACTCTGTCCCACTAGTTCATACTCGGACCTCTGGGAAAACCTCTCTTGTTATCCCTAGAGCTAGGACCTCTCACGGCCAAAGAGCCTTCAGCTTTAGGGCCCCCTCCTGGTTCAACACACTGCCCCCCTCCATCTCCCGAGCTCCAACTATATACGTGCTTCAAAACTTCATTCACTTAACCACCTTATTAACACCGATGCTGTAACTGCCACTAGTCAAAGCCGTACTCAATACTTATGACAAAGCTTATTACTAAGCTGCTAAGGACGCATATAACTCTGGTATTGTTTGCATCCATCCTACCTGTACCAGCTTGTTTGTATCTATGTCTTAATTTACTGTTATACTTATGTGTTGTACTGCTATACTGTGTATTTTGGTTTGTCTTACTGTGACAAGGTACCTTTGTAAATGAGCCTATGGCTCAAAGGTTTTCCAAACTGCTGTTTAAATAAAATAAAAAAAAAATAAAAATACTGTACAGTGCATTGTGTCACTGGCTACTTCTGTATTGAATCATTTTTTTTTATTGATCAACCGCACATGTTCCTTCCCAAGACGAATCTGTTTAACCCACTCCATAAGCCACACAACTTTACCTTTTTAGTTCTCAGACAAGAAGTTTAGCCTTGTCTGCCTAGTCCAACAACTTACCAAGGTAGTTCGTTCTCTATCCTGTCTGGTAGGGTGCTTATTATAACATATTCATTTGATTTCCCTTGCGTTTTTTTAAGAACAGTAGCTAAGCAGAATATTTTCAATATCTGATAATGATTATCTCATGCCAAGTGGAAAAAGCATTTATTACACCTTCCCCACCAAACAATCAGTGTGGTCCTCTCTGTACTTTGATAGTAGTGAGATATCATACTTAAAGATGGAAAAAGTAATTGAATACATTATTTAATAATTAAGTTCCTAGTGGAACTAAAAAGTATGAACAATATCAGAATCATATTTTTAACTAGTAAGGTTTATTTTAATCTACAGCATCAAATGGGACAAGAGGATGCTATTGCAGTGTAAGTTTCATGCTAGTAATTTCAAATTAATTTCCTAGTCAAAATAAACAGTATGTAGGTCATGAACGTAACCCCAGTAGAAAGCAACTTGACCTACAGTCAAGAAAACAGCTCTTAAAAATGGTACAGAAAATTCCAGTCTTGCTCATTCATATTTAGAGGAGAAACTGCTACTTAGGAATATTTGAACCTGGACTTTGTATATCATACTGTAAAGACTAACATGCTGGTTGATGGGTTGAAACATTTTTCAGCAGTGGCTTATCGTTTTTGTAGAAGCAAGACTGACATTTCCTGTGCTGTAATATTTGTGTAAGTTCTTCTTGATGCTGGGTCCAGTTGCCTTATGTTTAGCAGAGGAAAAGAGAAGAAAAACATAGTTATTCAACCTCAGATCAGCTTTTGGGGCAGCCTTGAGCTCAGCATGTGAGCCTGAGCTTTCCACATGGCAAGCTGCAGTACCACCTCTGAACACTTGGGACTGCCCCATCAAAGCCAATTACAGTCACCATCATAAAAGCAACACCTTAATATAGCACCCAAAATGTTTCCAAGCATGCAGTTATAGTACATGTCCAGTATATGTGATGCTTGAATAGTGCTTACATTACTAAGAAAACAAGTGAATAAACTTCATATATAAAGTCAAACATTTTAACTTGGAATGTCACTCTGATCTAGGTGCAGGAATCACTGTGTTTAAACAGCTTCATAACTTTGTATTTTACTCTGCTATATGCACTCAGTTGGGCTGTCAGTCATACTTACAGTATATGCTTTCCTGAAAATTCAAAGATAGGACTTCATGAGGTTTTTATTAAATTTAGTGTGCAAGTAGTAAACTCAAGAAGATGGGAGCATGCCAGAAATGCTATCCTGAGTATCATTCTGACATATTTAAAATTAAACCAAAACTAATGTAGGGGTTTACATGTGTTTTAAATGCCAGCAGCATTTTATTTTGCGTGCACACAGTGTTTATACTAGTAAAACCACAGCTTCCTTTGTTGGGACAATCAAAAGAATAAAAGTCAGTAAACACTGGCAAAAGGTCAGACACTTTTTTCATACATCCATGACATCTTAAAATATTCAACCACAAATGAGCTACTGTTTAAACTGGTTGTTTAGGACACATTTAACAACTGGCCCATTGGTTGTTCAGTTATGCCTTTAACTGTTTTTTGGAAATGGCAGTTTGGAAGTGGAAAATCAAGCCAGTTAGCATGACATTCCTGATTAGGTATAAAAATGTGAGGAAGCATAACTTGTTTTTTGTTTGTTTCCCGTGGTAATGGGAAGAACCTTCTAAATACTGTAGGTTGCTGTACAAACACAAACACACCAGTGCTATACATCTTTTTAATAGTGACTTTTATAGATCTGAATTACAACTTTAAAAACCCCAAGAGCAGTTTAATTATTTGCTTGTCTAGGTTTGTTTTGCACCGATAATACTGATAATTGCCTGTTTACTGAAAGTTAGGCAGAGTTCTTTAACCTCAACACATTGAGCTTCTGCAGTTCATCCCACAAAAAACAATTACCCTTTATCTTCAGGGTCATCTCTAAGTTTCAAGAAGCTTATTTATATTCCATTTTGTTACAGACAGTGAAAAGCTGTTTTCTGATTGCCATCTACAAATACCTGTACAACAAATATGAATACACCAAACAATTCCAAATGCACACCCCAATGTATTTAACAGAGCAGCTAACAAATTATTCTAAATTGTGTTGCCTCTTTAGATTTATTACCGCATTTAGACAACCTGTATTTTAAAGCAAGAGAATACTGTATTTCAGAGTGGATATCAGATATGTTGATATTGCACCTTGATTACAGATGTATCCAAAGAGATTTCGAGACTAAGAAAAATATTTACATATTTGATTGTTACTCATGATCATTATTCTGGTACAATACTGTGTTATCTCCATTAATTGATAGGTCCTAGTATTAATTTATAAAGTTATGCTTGTTCTGGTGTGACCTGTCTCACTTTCATGCAGCCTCTGTTTTTCAGTGCAGACTGACTAATTCTGCTGTAGCGGTGGGATGCCCACAAGTATAACTTTATAAATTATAGGACAGAAAATGCCTACTGCAATCAATAAAACAGCCAGTTTACAACAGAGTTAAAAAATGGCATACTGAGAAAGCTGAAATACACTCAAATTAATGAAATTCTAAAGCAAGAATGAGAAACAAGTGTACATAAAAACGCACAGTATTATAATATACTGATGTGACTTGTATGTTTCTAAATATGATATTTTATTTTTTTTAAATGTTGGTAATTGGGAAAGACACATTGAGCCAAGCCTCATTTCCAGGTGTGACCAGGGTGGGGTGGGGGGTGGGAGTAGAGACACAAAGGCACTACAAACATCCAGTACAAAATACACAGTACAAAGTGCATGCAAAATACATAGGCAGTTCACTAAGGTAAGTAAGAAGCCCCACATCAAATAACAACAGTATGGAATTTTACATTGAATACAATGAACAGTGTAGGAATTCAGTACATGAATACACTGACTATTGTGTGGTAAAATGCATATATTAAGCATCAAACTGAACAGGGAGCAGACATAGAAAGAAGAAGACTAACTAAGATGTAAAAAAGAATACAAATGATCAAAACAAATCTTCAAGATTAGAACATTAAAAGAATAAATCTGATTTATAAGCCAGTTATAAGATATTAATATTCCCACTAAATCCTTGAATAAGTCACAGTTTTGATGAAATACTGAAATACAAGGAGAATAGCTATGTTATAAAATTGAAAATTGAGATGGAATGTGTTGAGTGTGGCTTTATATTCTTATAGTGTATGGTGGAATGCGGTTGTGTATGAGAATCCATACACCACAAAAAGTCGTTCTGCTGCAGTAGTGACGTCCTCACTAATGCAGAATGACTTTTCATTCTGCATTAGTGAGGACATCATAATGCAAGAGACTCCAGCAGATGTTGTGATTCATCCCTTGCTGTGTGAGATTGGTGCACACATGTCCTGGCCAGCAGCAGTTGTTAATCAAGGGCAGTCGGCAGAGGTAATGTAAAATGTGGAAATGTGAGTGTTTTTTTTTTATTTTGCAGTCACCATACACTATATAGAAGAGTGTATGGTTACCCATACACTACTCATCTATTCTTTCACCTCATGGATACAGTGTCGACTTGGGGACCTCTCGAGCTTCGCTCTCCAGGTCATCAGTTGGCACTGTATCCACTCTGTGGCAGAATAGCCTTGTAGTGTATGGTTACCCATACACTATTCTATATGTGTTGCTCATTGATTAGTCCAGGAACCTATTTTCCTTGCAGCATTTTCTATATTCACTGTATCTAACTGTTCAAAGGTTCCCTTTCTAGTAATCTTGCTCCCCCTATTTTCAGCTGTTGTTTCCATACTTTTCATGTGGTATTTCTTTGTCTTGCATCGAGTTACAAAAGCATTCAGTTTCTCCTAAAAATTCAACTATTATTTTTACTAGCTGCAATGAGTAATTAATTTATTTGAAAGAAATTGCTTTCCCTTGCCACTGAGCAGGCACAGACTTTGGTCAAGGGTCTGGCTTCTCTGTGAATGCCACAGCCATCACCACAGAAATCACAGACAGACCTGATGGGGAGGAACACAGAAACTGGTTAATCAATCTAGACTTCTCTCACTGATTGGGTTGTGCTTCTCCACCAAGAAAAAACTTAATTCTTTATGTTGTTATTTTGAGCTACACAGTGGCATGGGTTAGCATTTGATTATTTCAGTTAAGGTCTGAAAATGTTACTAGGAGAAACTGGAGATCTAGTTGTACAGGATTGTTACACATTCCAAAGATGGAATGTGAGACTGTGACCAGAAATTACTACTTTCCCAGCACCTTTGTTGAATTATCCACCATAGTCAGTCATTATTAGAGAAATACATTATCTAAGAGTCTTCTAGTACTCCCTAGAAGACAGGAGGAAATGGGAGGATATGACAGAGACATTCAAATACATCACAGGAATAAACAAGGTACAGGAAGGAATCAAGATGTTCAAGGACAAGAGATCACAATTTAAAGCTGGAAGGGGTAGGCTCAGAGGAAACATGAGGAAGTGCTTCTACACGAAGGGGGTGGTGGATGCTTGAAACAGCCTCCCAGCAAAAGTGGTGGGGGCTGGAGTGGCCACAGGACTTAAGAATTCATGGGATAGACACAAGAGAATCGTAGACGCAAGAGGGGGGGTGTAAGCCAGAGTCCAAGTAGGGTCTCCAGTGGCAGTATAGATAGGGAATTTAGGGCAGACTGGGTGGGCCAAGTGGTCCTTATCTGCTGACAACTTTTATGTTTCTATGTAATGTTTGAGAAATCATTGGATTTGCTCCCTGTCTCTTACCCATAATTGTAATATACATCATTGTAATTTTATTGCAAAGACTAATGTGAGCCTACTTACTGTAACCATGTTTTCAAAACTTCATATTGCAATGTAATTAATTATATTACATTTTGGTTCTAAACACTGTCATGTGATTGGTCAAAACCAAGTCACATGACATTATTTAGTAGAAACTATTGTCCAGCTTTTCCTTAGCAATAGGCAATAGTTAATGATGATGGGAAAAGTTGAACAACTAATGATTACCATCACCAGTGTATACCCCCCCAACCTGAGATGGCAGCCAACACATAACCCTCTCACTCACCTTCACTACCAGCCACCATCTCTAGTAATTACATGACTTGCATTATACAAATCACTTTGTCAGTATTGTACTACTACAAGTACAATATTAGTAAAATGATTTGCATAATGCAAGTGATGGTACTTCCATGAGCAGCTGTCGGCAATGGAAGTGTGTAGAGAGTATGTGATGGCCATTGTCTTTGGGGTGGGGGGATTGCTAGGATTACTTGCACTGGCAAGGACCACTGGACTATCAGGGAAAATGTTTTCCTTTTTTTAAACAGGGTCCACAAGCATGAGTAGGATACCACTGGCACCAGTGAACTGATTTGTGTTTTTTTTTAACAAAGGGGCCGGGCCACTGGGAAGCGCACTTGACTCAGGCAATGTTTAATAAAAATAGATACTGACCAGAACTGTTTTGGAACATAGAGAAAATTGTTATTCCTTGGGAAGAACTATTGAGCTCCACTAGTCATATTGCCCTCAGCCTTTGACTTCAGATGAATATACTTTAATTTTTAGCAGTCAATAGTCCATCCCTCTGTGTCAATATTTTGCTACATATCCCTTAACTCTGGACAATACTTGTATAATATACTATCAAGTTGGGTTACTTTTTATGCTCAATTGATTTATTGAAACATAGAAAAATAGAAACATAGAATTTGACGGCAGATAAGGACCGCTTGGCCCACCCAGTCTGCCCATTTCCCTACCTAATGGATAAGCTGCAGATCCTAGTTAACCAGCAGCCTACTTCTTTCTAAACCCCACCCCCTAGAATTGCTTAATGACTGTCCCATGCATGCTTGAATTCAACCACTGTTTTTGACTCCACAGCCTCCTCTGGAAGGTCATTCCATGCATCCACAACCCTCTCTGTGAAAAAATACTTCCTTACATTACCTCTGAGCCACCCCCCCATCTTCAAATTGTGCTCCCTTGTTCTTGCACACCTCTTTTTTTCAAAGATGCTACCCTCTTGGACTTTGTTGATTCCCTTGATGTACTTGAAAGTTTCTATCACATCCCTCCTCTCCCTCCTTTCCTCAAGGCTATACCTATTAAGCTCTTTTAGTCTCTCTTCATATGTCTTCCAGTGCAGACCCTGCACCATTTTAGTTGCCCTCCTCCAGACAGCTTCCATCTTGTCTATGTCCTTGCGGAGACTGGGTCTCCAGAACTGCACACAGTACTCCAGATGGGGTCTCACCAGCTGTCTGTACAGAAGGATAACAACTTCCTGTTTTCTACTGGTGATGCCTCTCCCTATGCATCCCAGTATCCCCCCAGCCCTCCTTACTGCCCTCTCACATTGCTTGCCCACCTTTAAGTCATCTGATATGACTACCCCCAATGTGTTTCCTGCTTGCCTCCCGACTTTCACTGAAGAAAAAAAAAGAAACGGGGTTATACAGAGCTCTCACTGCCACCACTGGATTGCTACTCACAGGAAAGGAACCACTCTGCTACAGGTACTGCTCTTACCCTTTTTGTCACTGCCTCTCTGCATATTTTATATAATTGCTCAGGCAAAAAAATGCAACCCCAGCAATTATATAGAATAAAATATGGGGTGGTATAAAACTCACATTTTGCACACACCCTCTGTGTCAGATGCTTACTTAAACTTTCTCATGTCATCCTAAGCTTTCTCATGTCATCCTAATGTAGTTTAATTACAACATTTGCTTGGGGCAGAACTGTAGATGTCGTGGATAAAATAGAGAATAATATAGGGGATGGTGTGTGCAACAAAAATTTTACACACACCCAAGGTGTTGGATGCTACATAAACCCCGAGAGCGAAGCTTGAGGGGTTTAAGTAAGCATCCAACACCGAGGGTGTGTGCAAAATGTGAGTTTTATACCACCCCATATTTTATTCTATATAATTGCTGGGGTCGCATTTTTTTGCCTGAGCAATTACTGTATATAAAATATGCAGAGAGGCAGTGACAAAAAGGGGAAGATCAGTACCTGTAGCAGAGTGGTTCTTTCCCTGTGAGTAGCAATCCAGTGGTAGCAGTGAGGGCTCTGTATAACCCTGTTTCTTTTTTTCTTCAGTGAAAGTCAGGAGGCAAGCAGAAGACACAGCAGTGGGGCTGTGGTGCTGAATGAAGGTGGGCAGAAGACAGCATCGGGTGAAACAGAAAGGACCGGAAATGACCTCAGCTGCCCTTTACAACTAACAACAAAATACCTTCAGCTTCCATTGTGCCAAAGGCTCAATGTATTAAAATGAAGAAAATACATTTTTTTTACAGTGCCGGACAGTGTGACAGAAAAGCTCCCGAGAGGTGTAGAAACTGTGGCTTGTGGCTTTCCCATAGTTAAAGCAGCCCTGACTGGGTCGACTTTTGGCTATGGCTCGGCACTACCCTGGCTGGCCGAGCCTTCCCTGCCCACTCTACAAGCAACTGAATCAGGACCATCCCCTGACCAGGCTGACTTGAGGCTACAGCTCAGCATTGCCTTGGCTGGCTGAGCCTTCTCTGCCCGCTCTGCAAGCAACTGAATCAGGTACAGAACTCTGGGAATCAGCACACTAACCCAATTGGCTAGCGGCGCAATGGCTCTCACCATGATTGGCTGTCTTCTAACACCAACCGCATCTGATTGACTGCTTCCTGAAGCTAGGGACCTACTCCTGCCACCGAGGGAATGTGGATCTTGGTCTTGGTTTGCGGCTTTTTCCCTGCTCTTCTCCTTCTGCTCCCTGTGACCTGCATACTAATATTTTGTTGCTAGGAAGATGTTACATAATGTCCCAGTTAGCCTACTGTTTTAATGTGCTCAGAGAATGCCTGGCTAGTCTGTTTTCTTGTGTAGCCTCTTAAGAAACAGACTGTATTAGTGCCAGAATTGATATTGTAACTGCACTAGTCAAACTGTTAAAACTGACCTTGCTACTAGATTGAACTGTTAATTTGTTTTAAATGGTGCTAGCCTGTTCCCACCACCCTCTCTGCCCCACTCTATAGCTCTTCCTTTTCTTTTTTTTCTTCCTTTGTCTCCATTACAACTTGCACCTAACCCTCCTAGTTTGCTAAAAGCACCCCCAACCTTGCTCAACCCTTCCCCTGGCACCATTTCCTCAGACATGTTCAACCCTTCCCCTGGCACCATTTCCTCGGACACCACTTAACATTTTCTTTGTGTCTCTCTCTTGCTGCCTGCCCCCCACCTAGCCTGTACTGCCCACTGTCTTCTTTTCTTCCTGAATGCCAGTCCGACCACCAATTAAGCTAATTGCCATTCTGGCGGCCCCTTTATTATTTCTTAGGCTAACTGTACTCTCCTTGCTCTTTCAGGACCAGCCCCTGACTGGGCTGACTTGTGACTACAACTCAGGATTACCCTACTGGCTGAGCCTTCCCTGCCCGCTCTGCAAGCAACTGAATCAGGTACAGAACTCGGGGAATTGGCCCGCTAACCCAACTGGCTAGTGGCAGTATGGCTCTTGCCATAATTGGCTGTCCTCTAACACTAACCACATCAGATATGCTGGCTGCTTCCCGAAGCTAAGGACCTACTCCTGCCACCGAGGGAATGCGGATCTCAGTCTAGGTTTGTGGCTTTTTCCCTGCTCTTTGCCTTCTTCTCCCTGTGACCTGCATAATATTGTTTTGTCCCACCCATCCTCCCCAACCCCAGTGCATACTACTATTTTGTCCCACCCACCTCGACCTCTCTCACTATTAATCAACCTTTTGGCTGGCAAGCTGGCCCTGTGGACAAGCCCCATAGATCTTACTGAACACATTTCAGCACCCTGATCCCCTCTTCCCCTCTTTACCTATTCACAATCTCCCCCTCCAAGTTACTGCCTGCTCAGCAATCTGCAGTCACCCCTGATGTGAGTGGATCAAGAAGCTCCAATCCAGTGCCCCTCCCAAACTTCTCCTTGGACCTGCCACACTTACCACCCCACAACCTTCCCACTCCCAGATCACTGATCTCACCCAGGGGGATCCTAATACTGATAGCCCCTCTTATTTCTGCAGCTTACACTCACTCTATCTTTACAGCCAAAATGCAGGCTCTTCTAAAGCTGGCACTCATGTTATCCCTTCTTCTCTACCTCAAGACTGGGGAAGACCCAGTGACCACGGCACTCAACACTGACCCTCCAAAACTCTCTGGTGCCACCCAGCTCTTACAGGACATTTACCAGGAGATGGCCTCTGATCCTGAACTGCCCTGTGAGCTAAAGCTCCCACCCTTACCATACGATTTCCCTATTCCTCACTTAATTCCAATAGCTGCCTTGCTGTGCTTGCACAAACTTGCCTCTGCCTCACCAATACCAAGGCCTGTTTTGCCAAAGTCTGCTGTTACCTCCAGGACGTTCTGGTCCATCTACCTAAGAATGTTAATACTTTTAATGCTATTACTATCAAGGAACATCCACCCCAATCCTGGCCCACCCACTGCTAACCACTCCCCTAATCCAGGCCACATTAAGAGGCACAGGGTCAAAACTGTGCACAGCAGAATGTCGTGTGGGATAAGCACATTGTGCGCTTCATTGCTATCTTTTTGCCTGTGGAAGGCTCCAACCCCCACACACCCCCATTACAAGGGGCTGCACCCCCCGACTCCCCCCACTAAGGATTCTAACTCTGGGGAGGATCCAACACGGAGAGCGCACAGGTCCAGGATTCGGCATAATGTTGTGTGCTATTATGTGTACAACATTATGCCCTGGTACAACCTTAAGATAGTCTCTCTGAACATAGGTAGCCTTCTTCCCAAACTCCCTCTATTCCAGGCCTGGGTGGAACAGCTCAAACCCGACATCATCACACTCATGGAAACCTGGCTGTCCCCTAAGGTTGCCAATAAGGTAGTAGCCCTGGACAGCTACAACCTAGTCAGACAGTACCACCTAACAAAACTGAGTGGGGGGGGTTGATGCCTGGTCTACCTCAGAAGTGACATAAAAGGTCAAATACTGCTTAGCAGCCTCCACACCATGGAGGCACAGATCCTAACCTTTAAACTCATCATAGGTCAGCAAATCAAAATACTGCTGATCTCTACAATATACCTTCCACCTGGAAAGAACCTTACTGGCTTTCAGCAGTTTATAAACAATCTAGAACAACACAAACAAAACTGGCAAACATGTCATTGTTGGAAACTTCAACATCAACTGGTTTTCCCAAGATGCTACTGCTGTTAAAGACCAAATATCAGACCTCTATCTAACACACATGGTAAGCCAGGCTACTAGACAGAACTACCGCACAGGCACTAGCTCCCTCATTGACTGGTTACTTGCATCCTGCCCGGAATGGATCTCTGAGGTGACGATCTTACCAGATGCGCTTAGTGACCACTCCCCGGTCCAATGCACCTGGACAAATAAGTTCACTAAATGTGCACCCTGTACCACTAGAAACTGAGCCCTGAGACCTGGATATCTGGATACCGTCAGACAGTACCTGAAGGAGGCAGACTGGTCCCCGTTGGACACCACTACCAATGTGAATCAGGCCCTAGATTACTTCTTCCACATCTTCACTAAGGTGTGCAATATCTTTGCACCATATATAATAACCAAAAAAGAAAGAGAGTCCAATAACCTGTGGCTCTCTGGCTCACTTCTTCAGCATATGCATCTCAGAGACAATTTATGGCACAAGACCAGGGCAACTGGTGCTCAGGCCAACCTAATAGCATACAAGGCAGTTAGGAATAGCTGTACTAAGCTCATTAGACTCACCAAAGCCTCATACTACAAGGACCTATTAGGCCGGAGCTGGGGACGAGATAGGGAATTCTGGGACTCAGTGAAATCCCTTAGAGGCAAAACCTCCAGAGCCCCACCTGACCTCATAGTAACCCCATCTGTAACCCTGCAGGATCTAAGTGACATTGTGAACATTTTCAACATTGCCTTCACAGATCTAAGCAATGTTCTACCCAGCAACTACCTCACCCATATACCCCTGACCAGCTACTCAACCAAAATTCATCCTCTGGACCCAACAGTGGCCCACCACCATTCTACTTTAGGCTCATCACCAGAACTGAGGCTATTAAGTACACCAGACATGTCCTAGGGAAAACTAGAATGGGAGGCAACCAAATAGACATGAAGTTGGTTGCCCTCACCCTAAATTAACTCACAGATCCGCTCACCAAGGTCTTCAATGCATCCCTAAGATCTGGTGAGTTCCCTGACAGATGGAAGGCTGCACTGGTAACCCCAGTCATCAAATCTGGTGATAGAACCAACCTGTCTAGCTTTTGACCCATTACTATTCTACCCCCCAAAGCCCTCGAACAGATGGTTTCCGACCAACTCACAGAGTACCTTGAAAAATATAATTTACTCTGTAGGCAGCAACACGGGTTCAGAAAAAACACTCCATGCTCACCGCCTTGGTCAACTATCCCTCACAACTCTGCAGGACCCTGGACAGAGGGCTAGCAGTGGAGTCTATTTTTATAGACCTCACTAAGGCATTCAACACTGTTAACCACCAAACTGCTCCTGCACTCCCTCCTATCCACAGGGCCATCCAATGACACTGTTGCCTGGTTCAACAGTTACCTGTCCAATAGGTCACAATGTGTAAGAATTAATGGCATTCTCTCTGAACCCCAGGAGGTGTGACTAGGTGTTCCCCAAGGGTCCATCCTAGGTCCACTCCTCTTCAGCCTCTTCATCAATACTCTACCCTCTGCTTGCCCAGGTCACCTAGTACTGTAAGTGGATGATGCTGTCATTTCTGTACCAGGCAGAGATTGTGCCTCAATCTCCTCTGAATTGCAAGTCAACTTTCAAAAGCTTGAATCATGGTTCACTCAGTACAAACTCTTACTCAACTATAAAAAAAAAAAAAACAAGTGTATGCTCTTCTCTACTCCCCAGTACAAGAAGAGATGCAGTCCTGTAAGAATTTTGAGTCACAAGGGTGACACACTTGAATAGGTAGGCATGTTTAAATATTTAGACATTCACCTGGATGACACGCTTACCTTCTCAACCTATGTGAAGCAACTTGTCAAAACTGCCAATGTAAAACTGGGGGTATTTTACTGCCACCAACAGTCTATGACTCCTGAAGCCTTAAAACTCATGACATGTAGCTCAGTTTTGTCCGCCATGAACTACGGATTAGTGATCTATGGGGCTTGCTCTAACTCCGTGCTGAAGAGGTTCAGAACACTGCTTAACACAGCCTGTCACCTAGCTCTGGGGGCCTACCACCATACCCATACATGTGCCCATTACAGTGAGACTGGATGGCTCCCTCTCCATCTTAGGATCTATTACCAGGTCTGCCTGCTAGTGAAAAAGTCTATGCTGGGGCTCACACCTGGATCCACCTCCACCCTCTATGAATCTGCTCAACACCAGACATGCCTGTAAGGGAGGGCTTATAGTACCCTTCAAGCACATATCACTAGCCCAGAGGTCCCTTTCCTACATAGGCCCGAAGTGGTTTAATGATCTGCTTCCAGCCCTGACTGAGTGCTACAAACTCAGTCAGCTTAAAACAAGGCTACACATTCACTTAACAAACTCTAATGACTGTTGCTGTCATTCTTACTGTTGATGCTCCCCTGCCTCTACTACCTACATACCCTTCCTCCATGCCACTCCTCATCTGCCACCTCCACCAACCCCCTAATCCTACCCACCATTCCTTCCACCCCACCACCTCCACTTACCCCCTCTACTCTCCCCCTTTCCTCCTCCCCACCTCCCAACCTACCCCCCATCCAGCCCTAGTTCAGCCCTTTGACACCCTTCCACTCTCCCACCTCTCCCTTCCCCCTGCACCATCTCTCACCCCCTTCCGCCTCTCTACTAACAAGGCCTGCCTAGCTGCTTCCACCTTTCTTACCACCTGTTACCGCGGGACCATCTGTCCAGGTCTGCCGTTTGAACTCTCCCAAGTTCTGTACTGCACTCCTGCAGTGCTGTTTGTGTAATTTACTCATCTTTGTAAAACATGTATTCCCTACTATACTGAATCGAACTGCTGAATTTGAACTGCACTCACTGTTTTAGCACTTAGCACTTTATGTCAATTTTTTGTTCACCTGTATGTACTTTGTCCTTTTTGTTCGGTATCTGCTGACTTGGAGCCTTTGTAAATGAGCCTTTGGCTCAAAGGTGTTAATCCATAACTGAAATAAATAAATAAATAACCAGCTGGTTATAATGGCAAATTACAACCAGCTTTTACCAAGTGAAAAAGATGTGAACCAGTAATTATATATTTATTATGCCATAAACAACTGTAAATATCATATCAAGGGATGGGTAAAAGAACGGAAAAATGCATGGCAAACGTTTGTAGACCTTTCTTTATTGACTTCAGCTTTGCTATACAAATCCATTAGGCCTTATAATTTCTATGGTATTGTCATATATGCTTACATTCGTATTTTATAGTATTCAGAGTTCTATTTTTGAAATAAAAGGTCTAAGTGGCAATTTATTTAGACACATTTTTATAATAAAATAAACTAATCATTTTGAAAGGCATTGGAATTTGGGGATTTCTAACTATATTAAACATAAAAGCAAAGGGTACTCCTAATCACCCACTGAAAATATGATATGGAAAAGGAAAAGAAAGGAAAAATAATTTGGTTTGATACAAAGTGTATCCCAAGTGCTTTAATATCCAGGAGAGGGAAGAAAGAAAAATGTGCTGCTGTTTAGGCACACAGGGAGATTCAAACAGCATAGAGACAGATAAGAGGAAGATGAAGGAGTAGGTAAACAAAGAGAGTTTAATTGACTTGCTCAAGGTCACCCAGTGAGTAAGTGCAATTGTGGGATTATAAAATGAGTTTCTAGGTCCACAGATCCGTGCTTTAACCACTAGGCTAAACTGCCTCATTTTATATCATTCTGGGCTAGATTTTTTAAAAACTGCATCAATTGTCCTGATGCCCTGTGGGATCATCTTAAGGTGGCTTCTCACTGTGAATGTCCTAAGCCTCTTTAGCCTCCCGGTGTCCACTGGTGCTGGCTTCTTCTCTCCTGCTCTGGCGTCACCACTCTTGCGCTATGTCCTCGTCCAAATACCCCCTCCCTTGCTTGACCGACGCTATGATGTTACTATGCTCATAATCCTCATCAGCCCTGTTGGTCATTGAATTTATCTCTAATTTATACCTTGCCCCAGCACTGTATCTGGGTGTACCTTCCACGTAAATGTAAAAACTGTAAAAATTGTCTTTTCTCCTGTTTTTGTACCTGAATGTATTCGTCTGAACCAATTACTGTATCAATGTACCTGTTGTACCCTTTTGTACTCTCCCGGGTCATTCATGAAAATAGGCATAAAACTTGTCTAGTGTACTTACCCGGTAAACAAAAACAAAATAAATAAATAAATGCTAGTGAGTTAAATCCTTCCAGACTGTTTGTTAGACCACCTAAAAGAAGGTCTAACTTCTGGATATGATTACCATGAATCACACCCCAAAAATGACACACGTGTCAAACATCTAATGCATGTGACATTTTTTGCTGTAAATTGCGAAAACTGTTATAAATCTGCCAGGATGACTGAAAATAGAACGCACATATCCTGACACTTTCAACCAGATGCAGTTTTCATCAGAAGACATGATGTAAATGCTGCAGTCAGCCTTTGAAAATCCTACTCTGACTATAACCACCAAGAGGAAAAGGGAAAAAAAACTGTTATGCCTGCTGAATGGGGGAGTTAAGAACTTGATGGATCAAAGTTATTCTTTTTTCCCATTTTTATCCGCTGAACTATTCAGAGCAACTGAAACATAAAAATATAGAATTTGATGGTAGTTAGGGACCGCTTGGCCTACCAGTCTGCCAATTTTTCCCTATCTACAGCTCTTTTAACCTCCACCCTTCCTTTCCACTAAGATTCCCTTATACCTATCCCATGCATTTTTTAACCCCACCACAGTTCCAGGAATCCATCACTCTTTCTGTGAAGAAGTACTTCCTCACCTCTCCTAATTTACCCCGTACAGTTTCTTAGCATGCCCCCTTGTTCTTGAGCTCCATTTTTACTGAAAAATACTTCCCTTCTGTACTTTATTTACCCCTGTGAGGCATTTAAAGGTCTGCATCATATCCCCCCCTTCCAGGGTGTACATATTGAAATCTTTTAGTCTCTCACCGTAGGGCTTTGCAGACCCTAAACCATTTTAGCGGCCTGCCTCTGAACCGCATTCCAGTCTATCTATGTCCTGGAGATGTGATCTCCAGAACTGGACACAGTACTCAAAGTGGGGTCTTATCAGCTATCTACACAGGGGCACATTACCTCCCTCTTTCCGCTGGTAATATCCCTCCAAGCTATGCACCCAAGCTCCATCCCAGATTTTGGTGTCCCAAGTGCATTATTTTGCATTTTTCTGTATTGAAACAGTGCTGCCGTACCACCGACCACTCCTCAAGATTTCTCAGGTCTCTGCATTCCTTTCCACCACCCCACCCCTCCAAGTGTCCACCTTTTTGCAGAGTTTGGTGTCATCCGCAAAGAGGCACATCTTTCCTTCCAGCACTTTTGCAATGATCCTGGAGGCATCCCCCTGGTCACCCTCCCTCCCTTCCTTGGAGTGAACTTTGTTTACTGCCACCCTGTGTCACCTATCCCCTAACCAATATTTTACCCAGTTTACCACCTTTGGACCCACTCCTATGCTACCTAGCTTTCTTATTCATCTCCTATGTGTAACGGTGTTGAAAGCCTTACTGCAATCTAGGTAGACCACATCCACTGCTTCACCCTGACCTAAATCCTTAGTCACCCAGTCAAAGAAATCTATCAGATTTGTTTGACATGACCTCCTTCCTGTGAATCCATGCTGCCTTGGGTCTTATAACCTGTTGGATTCAAGATATTCTACAACCTTTTCCTTCAGTAGTGTTTTCATTAACTTTCCCACCACCAGTGTCAGACTGACTGACCTATAATTGCCAGCCTCCTCCCTGCTACCACTTTGGTGGAGTGGGACCTCATCTGCTCTCCTCCAGTCTTCTGAAACGACTCCTGTTTCTAGTGAGCTGTTATATAGAACTGTCAGAGGTACAGCCAGTACCTTCCTGAGCTACCTCAATACCCTTGGATGAACCCTATTTGGCCCCACTGTTTTGTCCATGTTCAGAGCAAGTCCCTTCAGGACTCTGTTCTCTGAAAAGGACTAGTATCCATTCCCCGAGAAGCTCCTGTTACTTTTTAGTGGTCCCTCCCCTTCTCCTTCTACTGTGAACACTGATCTAAACAATTTGTTCAGGGTGTCTTCTTTTCCTGGTTCCCCTCTGCACAGTCTCCCCCAACCCCACCCTTTCCATTTTTAACCTTAAAATCCCTTCCCTGGTCTTGCATACCTAAAAAATGACTTGTCCCCTTTTGTTACTGCTTGAGCTATTATCTCTTCAGTTTCTTCCTTCACACTCCTTACTTCTTTCCCTACTTCTCTCCATTTTCCCTAATACACCTTCCTATCCACCCCTCTCTGTGTCTGCTTACACCTTCTGAATGCTATCCTTTTAGCCTTTACCTTTTCTGCCACCTCTTTCAAGAACCATAGTGGTCTCTTGTTCCTCTTGTTTTTGCTCACTTGCTTGATGCAGAGGTTTTCTACCTTAACTATGCCTCCTTTTAGCTGCACATACTATTCCTCCACCCCCTCATTCTCCCCCCCTGCCAAATCATCCCTGAGGTATTTACCCGTCTTTATAAAATCTGCCCTCCTGAAGTTCAGGACCCTCACTCTTGTGTAGGTCTTGCTGCAGCCCTCCTTATAGTGAACCACACTTTACAATAATCACTGATCCTCAGGTGGCTTCCCACCTTCATGTCTTCAGCACTGTCCCTGTTAGTGAATGCCTGGTCCAGTATTGCCCCATCATGAGACGGTTCACTGACTAGTTGCCTGAGAAGCACCCCCTGCAGGGAGTCCAGGATGTCCTTGAATCTAGCTGAAGCCTTAGCTAGGAGGCTCCAATCTATAGCCAAATAGAATGAAGTCCCTTACCAGCAGCACCTCCCCCTTTTTTGCCATTTTGCCAATAGCATTCACAAGAACCTTATGTAACTCCTCCTCCTCCTCCTGTGCCAGAGGTCTGTAGATCACTTCAGTGTAAATAGTGACTCTGTTCCCTATCTCCAGAGTGACCCACAGTATTTCTGTCCCCCCACCCCATATTCCCTGTATCTCCTTATGCTTTCCCTCAGAGTAAGTACCACAACCCTATTTCCGGAACAGAGTATAGCCTGGTATGGCCATGTCACAGTCATGGTTTTCAGTGCACCATGATTCAGTAATAGCCACAATATCCAGGTCAGCCTCTGCCATGATGGGGTCTAGCTCCAGAATCTTATTTCCTAGACTTCTAGCATTTGCACACATGGCTTTCTAGATTTTGTTAGCATTCTGTTTGTTACCACCTTTTTTCCATTTTGCCCCTCCCCCTCTTTTTAATGCTCCTATTCTCATCCCCCTTCATTTCTAACATCCTGATGCCTTAATTTTTTTTGCACCCTGGTGGATTCCTCTCCCCTTGGGTTCTCCCTACTCTCTACTTCAGCTGTGAGGGTGCAGTTTCTGCCTCCCCAAATTCTTCTTCATGCCCCCCCCAGCTAGTTTCAATGTTCATCAAAGTAACATTTAAAACATCCACCAAGGACTGCAGTTCCCCTCCTGGACAGATTCAGGCCATCACCCCTGTACTGGACCATATTCCTCCAGGTAGATATCCAGTACCCAATGTAGCTTAACCCCCTCCTCTCTGCACCATTCCTTCAACTATGAGTTGATGCTCCTGGTGTGGAGATCACTCTCTCCCCCCAAGTCATAGACAGGCAGCACCTCAAAGAAAGTCACTGAGCATGAGTTACCTAAGACCATTCCCCACCTCCTTAAACTCCCCCTGCACTATCCCAGCCCTTTCTCTAGCCAGATGTACAATGATATCCAGCTCCCTATTCCATCCTTGCCCCAGCAATCCCCAGGATCCATTTCCCTTTCCTCCAAGCCATGTCACCCTGTAGGCACTGACCTTTCTCTCTGCCCCCTTCCTATTCCCAAATCTATCCCTCTGACAATTGAGTCCCCCACCAGAAGTTGCTTCCTCCTCCTCTGGGGCCCTCTCCTACCCTCCTTTGAGTCTGCACTACAGAGGACTCCCACATCCTCCCTGGCCACTAACATGGGTGTCTCCTCCCAGCTGTTCCACTCCACCAGACAGCAGTGTAGAAATTGTATAGTGGTACTAGTTGAGGAACGTGTCTCCAACCTGCCACCCCCACCCTTCTAGAACCCACCATAGTCCAGCCATTCCTCCTCCCTGGCATCCTCTGAGGTAATGGTGGCAGACCTGGTAGCCCCTGGATGGGGGAAAGATCCCCTGAATCCCAGCCAACTTGGTCTGCAGTCTAGTGACCTCCTCCCTTAAACCAGACAGGTTCATGCAGATGGGGCAGTGCCACAATCTTCAAAAGGTCTCCCTGAAAACTGCCACCCCACAGCCACTGTACTGCCCTACTCCCAGCATTTCCAGTTCCTACTTTCCCTGTATTACTTGGAACTACTTATGTACCCATGTACCCTTGCTCTTGATAGGGTGTTTCTAGTTATTTCCCTGAGGCTATTTTGTTATATCCCCTTTGTACACCTGCCCTAGATAGGGTGTTGCTCCTATTCCCAGTTTTGGCCTGCCTTTTTGCTTTCAACCATCCCTTGTGTACCCCTTACCCGTGAGATCGTGTTTTTAGTTTTACCCCTTTTGTTGTTTTTTTTTATTCAACCTTGTACTCTTAACTTAGGTAGGGTATTGCTTCTAGTTCCTGTTTTGGCCTATACTCTACCTTCAACTCATTCCAGCAGTGACTACAACAACAACAACAATAACAACAGGAGTAAACAGGCACTTTATCATGATCAACAGGCAGAGTCCTCTACATCCCTGCTTCCTCCTGCGGATGTCTGATGATGTCTAAGACATTAATTTACTCCTGTTCCACTACTGTGCTGTTCTACCCATGTGCTATGACATGAATGTGTGTGGGACATGTTAGAAGTGCTTTCTTTTAACCTAACCTAGGGACTTCCTCCAGGTGGGATTTCCTGTTATGCAGCAAAACCCCTGATTGGACCTCTTGCTGCCACGTCACTCACCTCTGCTGGAATCTGACCTGCAGAGAGAGGGAGGGAGGGAGCTGGAGCCCTGCTGTATGAAAACTACTGAAGCAGCTTAGCTGACAAAAAAAAGTGAACTGATTTACTGTCAGCCATAAGACACACCGCTAAGCTTGTGTAGGAGCTGTATTGTTGCAGTTGAGTTATGTTTGCAGTTAACTTATTATTGCTGTCACTTCTGTTTACCACATCCTCCAATTGAGAACTTTACAGTTATTAACTTTTCCCGAAGTTATGCTACAGCTTGTTTAAGTTTAGTTTGGTTTCCACCGTCCTCTCAATATCTGCTCTAATAACATGAGAAAAAAGTAAAATGGGGGAAAAAACTGGATTTACTACCTCGACTTCATCCCATTTGTTCCCCTCACTCTCTGGTTTACAGCTTTGCTGTTGCTTGGTTGTCCCGAAGCAAACACTCACCCATTGTACTTCCTGCCTGATGCCTCCCCCTGCAGTAGGACAGAATGGCACGGAGTCTACATTGTTTATGTTAGGGACCTGATCCCACACTTAGAAAGCAGGCGCTACAACCTGCATCTCATTTACATCATGTAAGAGGAAAAGAAAACAGTTCCACATGGTACATGAGCAAACTGATCCTAAAATAGCTTTTAGACTTGTCAGCATCTGAAAACATGACTTCAATCATTTGTTAAATAATATCAGAGTTAAAAATGTTAAAGATATTTTTCTAAAAGGGCACAAAAGTTAAACTGGAAATGTTTAAGTGCTTACCCTTATGTAGAGGTTTTCTTAAGCACTTACAGTACTGAGTCACAATTCAAAAAGACTGCAACAGCGTTTAATCAAATAACAGGCCTTTTCATTAAGTATCTTAAGAGAAACATGCACTTTTAATAACAACTAAACAATAGATGCACATGAACCACTTCCCTATTATGCAATACATTTTACCTGCAAGCCACCACTTTCTAATTGCTTCATTGAGTGTTACAAAATGGGGATTACTGAGTAATTAAAAAAGGGAAACAAAATACTCGGTGAAGCATTCTTTGAGATTTGCCAGCCCAAGTTCACAGATGTTTCTCAGATGGGTGAATTTGGAAATGAAGATCTACGTGGCGTCTGTCAAAGGCTAACATTTCTGACCTGTGACAAACACTGTGCAGGTTCCCCTCACAACATCTACTACATCCTAGTAGAGTAATTGTGCACCTAGTAGATCTTAAGTGTAATGTAATCCTTGGTAATTTATGAACAAAAACTCTCAATGCCATATGCTTTTCATCATAAATTATCAACCAGTACTGAAAAGTAGCTCTCTTATTGCTTTCAAATTAGCCATGAAAATGCAACAAGCAGTGAGTTGGTGTGGAAACCTGTTTTATTATGTTTTACTTTATCAGGCAACTTTTACTTATAATGTAAAAAAGCAAATCAAAACTGATAATGCAACCAATTTATAAGTGTTTAATGAGTAGAGGAGGGTGTCTCTTCAAATCCATGCCATTGCATATAATCAGTAAGTGCTGTGCACAACAGCAAAATGTTAAGAAAATATGAGAGGGGCTCTGGCTAAACCTTCCAACATTGGTAAACTCAGAATAAGGATCCGCAGATCCCCAGTGAGCACTGTGCCAAAACAGAAATCTCTAATTTACTTCAACAGTTATAATCCTTTAGGTAACCCTGCTTTCCTCATCTGTATAAAAAAACTGGTTTCAGTGAAGAGCTACAGATGATGATGTCTGCTCCTGAACTTGCAACCAGTTTCTCAGTGCCAGCAGCACAATATGGCTTAAATCTGTTACATCTAATAAAACTGTAGTTCCAGTTAAGATTTGAGGAGAAGAAAGTGGACAATGGGTTGAGTGCAGTGCATACATTTACACAATGTGGAGTAGCATAATACTTCAGAATTTGGCAGAAGGTGGTAGTTTTGGAATGCAGCAGTGGGCATGACTTTGGAATGCCAATGTTGTGTACAATTTCAGAACACAGTAAGGATGAGATTTCAAAATACTGCTAGGTTGCAGTTTTGAAATACAGCAAGGATACAATTTCAGAATACAGTGGGGATACCATTTTGAAATCCGACAGGCATGCTAAAATATAGAATGTGACAGGGTCATTAAATTTAAAACTGTGACATGGATGCAATTTTGTAATATTGGGGGAGGCATTATCTTGGAGTGTAGGGAAACATAATTTTGGAACATGGCAGGGATGTGCAATTAATCAGGGGAAGGGACATGCAATTTTGGAATATAGCTGGGATGCATAATTTTGGAATGTGGGGCGGACATGCAATTTCAAAATGTGCCCAGAATA
Organism: Neoceratodus forsteri; assembly: GCA_016271365.2. Taxonomy (NCBI): domain Eukaryota; kingdom Metazoa; phylum Chordata; order Ceratodontiformes; family Ceratodontidae; genus Neoceratodus; species Neoceratodus forsteri. The sequence goes on from JADMNL010000022.1 coordinate 298,216,525, forward strand.
CACTATTTTGGAATGTTGCAGGGATGCACAATTTCTGAATGTGGCTGAAATGCGTAGTTTCAGACTGTGGTGGATATACACATTACTGGAATGTGGAAGGGACTGCAGTTTTGGAATGTTGCGGAGATGCACAATTTTGAACTATAGTTTAGGCAATTTGGGAATGCTCATTATGTACGTGCATATCCTCACCCCGTTCTGAAATGTTGCATCTTTGCTTTGTTCTGAAACTGTACATTTCCATTACTTTCCAAAACAGCACACTCCACCACTTTCTGACACTGCACATCCCAGTCATGTTAAGAAACTGTGTGTTCCTGCCAAATTCCCAAATTGACTGCCCCAGACATATTATAAAATTGGGCATCCACCACTTTTCAAAATTGTGCATCCCTGTCAAATTCTGAAATTGTACATCCATGCCCTATTTTGAAATTTTGCATCCCTGCCACATTTGAAAATTATGTGGCTACTCACATTCAGAAACTGTATGTCCCTGTCACATTCCAAAAATGTATACATAAGACACAATCTGAAATTGTGCAGTCTCACCACAATCCAAGACTGCAGTACCCACCATGACTCAACAGTGCACATCCTTCCACATTCTATTCCAAAACTGAATGTCCTCACTACACTAAAAACTGTTGCCTCAACTGCATTCCAAAATTGCTATCCTGCAGCATTGTGCAATCTCACCCCTATAACATTATGAAACTGTGCAAAACCTTTGAATTCCATAGCTTGTCCACCACTGTATTCCAAAACAACCTCACCCAGCACATTCTGAAGTGCCATGCATGCACACATTCTGCAAATGCATGCACTGCACCCAGTTCTGTGGTCACTTTTGTTTTCTAGGTGCTTACTTTAACTATAGCATTATAGTGAGCCTGAGTGAAATAAGCCACATACTCTTACTGACAGTGAGGACTACGCTGTGAGTTCAGGAGCTGACATCCATAACTGTTCACTGAAATAAATTTTTAGAACAGACAGGGAAACTGTGGTTGCAAAAAGACTTGTAACTTTTAAACAGAGACACTTGGAGATCTTATTTTGGTATGATGCTTACTGGGGATCTACTGGTCCTCATTCTGAATTTAGTCCTTTTGGGTGGAGTCCCTCTTTGACAACATCTTGTAGCTTTGTTTTATACAGTATGTAATATAAATAGCAACCAGCAATTAATTGTTCAGTACTGCATTATAATAACTGGTCATCAATTTCTCTCAATGTACTGACCATGTTGATATTTTCCATAATAACCGACTGGTTGTTATGACATTCATGAGCCATGCCAGTCAAACAATGCTGCTGCCTCATTGGCCAACATTCTGTATGTGGGCAGGGCCAAATAGTCTCACAAACTGTTGGAGAAAAATTGCTGGTCTGTTATTATAAAAAATAAAAGATGGGGAGGGTGTTTCATATGAGAATTTAATGCACACCCTCATTGTGGGTTGCTTTGATAAACCCCTCGGGCATTTCTGTAGCATCCCACAACTCAGGTGTGCCTTAAATTCTCATATCAAACCTTCCCCATCCATTATTCTCTATATAATTACTGGTGACCCCCTTTAACAACCTAAATTCAGACAATGTAAAAACACCGTTATAACCCAAAATTGAGTTATTATGGTGTTTCATAATCTCAAAGTCACTCTTGTGTATACTCTACACTCAAGACGGCTTGAGCGTTAACTCAGAGAATTCCCCCCACCAAAGCACTTCTGCTTACCACTGTGACCTTCGGCACAGCTGCCTCTGTTCAAGCCACTTTTTCAAAACACCTTAATTTTCTTTGTTAAACAACTGAAAAACATTGTAGAACACCACAGTTGCAAGACACTCCCTTATAGTTTTTTCTCTTACACGTCTCCATGGCAAACAGAAGATCTTCATCCCCACAGCAACAAATCCTGCTTGTCACACTGCAAACAGCAGAATTTCAAACAAGTTCCTAAACCTTTTAACTTACCACCTTTCAAAAAAAGTTTCTTAGATGTTGCCTAATCTTTTACTTGTTCTCCACCGTTTGATTCTGATCACCAGCAGACTTCTACAAGCTACTCCACTGGACTTCAAAGACACTTGGACTCCTGGTATTTAAACAATTTAAACTTCTGCATTTATTTAAGACAACAATTTTTTTTACTGTTCCTTGTAGTTTATAACGTTTACAAAAAGTATACCAAAATCAATTTAACAAATCCTGTTCTGTTATATGAAGTAAAAAACAGGATCTTTTTTTTCCTCTATAAGAAAAATGCTGGCTAAGACTCTTCACCAGTAATTATAAAAAATAAAAGATAGGCAAGTGTGTGCCTATGAATATTTTTTTCACACCCTAGGTGTGTGATGACCATATAAACCTCTTGAGCTTTGCTCTCGAGGTTTATGGATCATCACACACCTCAGGTGTGAAAAAAATATTCATAACACACACTTGCCTATCCATTATTCTCTATTTAATGTGTTTTGCTATTTTGCCTGTACTGCAAAGGTCATCCTTAGTCATAATTAGCTTGTTTGCTCATTTAGGACTTTCAAACCAGCCTGACTAATCATAAGAATAAAAATTATCAAGTTTTGTGATTTTCTTATGTATATGAAACTTGACCAATACAATGAACGTGTTTTTTAAATCGAGAAAACTTCATATAGTGTATGGTGGAATGCTATCAGAGATGGAAATCCATCCCTAGAATAGTGTTATTATGCTGCAGTAGCTATGTCATCATCGCTGTTGTGCTGCACTAGCTACGTAGCTACTGCAGCATAATAACAATGAATGCCTTCACGCATGCGTGTTACGCGATCCTCCACCAGTCAGGAAGCAGTGGCAGCAGAGAGAGTAAGAGATGTGGAGTGTGGCATGAAGGCAAAAAAACACAAAGTAAGGGCACAGCTGTGCACCTCCTTGCTCCTTTTATCAGCGATAGCGGACCATACACTATTAAAGACAATGTATGGTCCTCTATCTATAACAACTGTGAGTTGCCATCTTGAGGTTGCCATGGCAACCAAAATCTCTTGAGCTTCGCTCTTGAGGTTTAAACAGTTGCCGTTGTCACCTTCTCAATGGCAACACACAGTTGTTATAGATAGAGGACCATACATTATCCTCTATTTAATTTTTCACAATAAACTGAAAAGTAATAAAGGCACTAGAGACCAACATCCTCTTCCAGTATTTATAAAGTTTCTTGTGTACCTTTATCAAGCTAAACACTTCAAGAAATTGATTCATTGTGTACTGTACATTGCTTTACACAGCAAATCATTGTGGCACATGTCTTTGTTCAAACAAGTCACTGTTAAGGTACAGATTATTCACTTGTTTTTCAGAGAATGATTATATTCAACCCGCTTAATTTATGCATGGCCAGAAATGCACTAGATATACACTTGAGGTTCATGTCTCACAATGTTTGTAGGCTTTGGAAGGGATTAAATAAAAACTGTGATTCTAGACCCATCAATATTGTACTGTACAGTAGTACTGAAGTAACCAAGATACAAAAGGTACTCTTGAATAGCCCAACAGAGGTTTTACCATCTTTCAGCATGAATAATAATTCACATTCTTATCATTATGCCCTAGGAGCATCTAAAAGTGATAACATATCCCTAGCAATTCCATAAGATAAGAATTTTTTACTAGATAGTACAACAGAGAACAATTAAATAACTACTTATCAGATATGCTGCCTATTCTGTATGTTATAAATTATGATCTATAAAAATGAAGAATGCAGCCCATGAGTGCACATTGGTGCTCTGACTTAGGAACCAAGAACATCAGTGGTCATACCACATACAGTATCCTTTTTGGTCATTTATCTTCCTTTATAAAAAAAAAAACTGCCATACTTTCTGTACAGAAACATTTGCATATGGTTATGAAGCCATGGACTAAAAATGTGATGTAGGAAGTGTATAATGCCAATGCTATGCATTCAGCATGTTTATGTATAGTTGGGTACCACATCTCTAATGCAATGCATCTATGTCAGCCTATAGCTACACTGTAGCTTATTAATGACTAAGATACTGGATCGTATCTGGAGTGTTTGTGTAGAAAGCATGAAGTATCAAGAAAAATGTTACCTCATTATCATATTACAATACATCTGTAAGTCTAGAGGGTACTAGTTTGTGTGCAGCTGATGCATGTTTTAAAATACATGATTAAAATATGTGGCAAAATTGTTTTTGAGTCCCTTGTCAACTGCTGCCACACTGGGGTGCAATGCTTTCCATCCCAAGTCTGCACAGGTTATGTGGAACATTTAATGTTGAAGAACTTAGCATTAGGTAAAAAACAGTAAGGGTTATCATTAAATATGGATAGAGGCATAGTGACAAGTATTAGGTTCAGAAGAACACACTTTGTGTAATTCTAAGATTAATACTATCAGGTGGCCTGTAATAAGTAAACATACTGTATTTGAATTATTCTAAATCTTGCTAGAAGCATACTGTATGAAACTTTATTACAACTTCTATGTGAGCATTTGTTATGATGTAAGATTGATGAATTGCTTTGTGAATACCAGAAAAGAGACAGAAACATATGGTGCTGAGGTTCAGTGCATATGGGATCCTTGAGCATAGTTGCAAGAATAATGTTAAATGTTCCAATGACTGTACAAAATAATAAATTTAATAAGTCCCAGAACAATATGCAGTAAGTGTAGAGAAAGTGATTATCATTCTGCAGGTGTAACAACAAAGGAGAATCTTGGAGGGGAGCAGAGAGCTGCTCCCAAAGTAATAATTTTGTGATTTGATCAACTTATCATAACTTGAGACTGCATCAAGCCACTGCTATTATTTAAAAGGCAAACAGACATATAGTAATAGTACTGTGGTGATGGAAAGGACTTCCCAGTCATGCAGCAATGACAAAATCTGAGTATGGAAACACATTGAAGCTTATCAGTTAGAATGCTATCCCTAATCATGCTGTGTATTCCTCAAGGTTGTCCTTCAACTGGAATCTATCTTGTCCTTCTTTGGGAGCCTTAAAAACAGTTAGCTTTCACAACCTCACTGTGTAACTGTTCAACATTTAAATTGCTTTCTCTGTGAAATAATTATTTATGTCTCACTTTATCCTACTCTGTTTTAGCATATGTTTTATAGTTCTGTTTGCACTTACCAGCTCAAACATCTGCGTATATGCCACCCTTTGTATCCCTTTTAGTGGTTCGAACACCAGGATCATGTATCCTATAAACCTTTCCTATGGAATAAATAACTGAATGCTGTATGTCCAATCTCTGCTCATAGCATCTAAACCTTAAGCTGATAATAAGCTTGATTGCCCTGGGCTGGGTATTCTCATTCTCTTCAATGTTGTCCTTATACTACAGTGACCATAACAGGATGCAGCACTCCAAGTGGAGTGGATGCCTTATGCAGTGGAGACTTTCCTCCCTTAATCTTCTGCTTACATCCTCCTTATGCATTTGCTCCTCTGACTGCAGAAGCACATTACCTGTCTGGTTTCAGGTTACTGTTCAAAATTACCTCTATATCCCTTTACTGCTTGGTCATTATCTCTGTCTGTAAGGTAGCCTAATATATGAGGGGCTGATATTAGTGAGGGACTGACAGAGGAGACATATATTCATTCATCAGAAGTAGTTTATGAAGGTAACAAACATGATCACTTGATGTAAAAAAAGACCAACAGCATATCATGTAAGTAAGAACTGAGGGAAAGGGTATTTTAATGGGATATCTGCTCAGAAAACAATGACTTATGGTCCATTATATGGCAATAAGTACAAAACAACAAGGCATGTAATTAGTCAGATATGATCACAAGCTCCAAAAATGGGATTCAGATACGGCCCTGGGAAATGGAATAAAAACAAATTTCATCCTGATGGCATTTATCATTATAATGGTGGTGGAGGAGGGGAAAAAAGGTGGGGGCAGAGTCCTCAGGGATTGTCAGTTATTCTGGTTTAAATGTTATATGTGTTCTGCTGCGTTATGTTTTCCTTATGTAAGATTGCTGCATTAATTATTTTCAGTCACTGTATGAGACTATTGTTACTGATTAACTAGGCAAGGTTTGGGGTGTGTGGTTAGGGCGTAGAAATTACCACAACAGCAAGACTCCATTTACATACGGCAGTATGGGGATACTAATGGACATCAACTTAATGAATAGGAACATCTGGGGATTAAACTCCCCAGTAAAAAGGGAAACAATTCTATTGTATCTGGAACATTTGAGTGTTCAGGTGGTCATAATCCAGGAAACACACCTCTGAGTACCAAAAGCTGAAAAGGGAGTGCACATAGTAGAGGGATATATGTCATTAAAGATTAAAAAGAGAGGGGTTTTATACTGTTACACAAATTGTTACCCTGGAAAGTAGAGTATAATAAAAACAATAAAGAGGATAGATGGCTGCTGCTCAGGCTGACAACCCCAGAGGGCTTACTAATGACTGAATCAGTCTATGACCTGAACAAAGATAAACACAGATTTATTTGACTCCCTGAATCAGACACTGGGAGGTTTCAATTCCCCACTCCCATCCTTCAGCACCTATAATTATTGGAGCGGATGGAAGCCTTACTCTAGAGCCCTTCTTGGATTGCTGCTTAATCCAATATAAACCACATGCTAGAGCTATGACCACCCTGTGAAGAGCTTGATGCAAGAGCACATGATGGTGGCCACCTGGCAGCTGCATCAACCATGGGAACATGATTATAGCAGCTTTTCTCTCCCTATGACACATCAAGCTGAACTGACTTCTGGCTAACCTTACCACAGATCACACAGAGTGCCCTTAGCTGTCATTGTACCCCTGGTTGTAGCAGATCAAGTCCCTGTCTCTCTGTGAATGGTCTGGGGAGCTGCCACCCTGAAGTCCTCCTACTGGAAACTGAACTTGCTGTTTCCTCTTCAGTTGCAAAAATTTGTTAACTGAGTCCGAGACATTTGACAGTACTTTAAGGACAATGACTTGGGAACACATCACATGGCACCCTGTGGGAGACTTTTAAAATTGTTCTGCAGGGGAAAATGATAGGGTCTGCCACCCATAGATGGGGGAGTGGGAAGCAAAGCTGACTGAGCTGAAAGCCATTCTAAAGATGAAAGGGGCTGCACACAAAAAATAGAATGGTTAACACAAACATGGACATTGCAGCCCTCACAGGTCTTCATATATGAATCTTTGCATTAGTAACTCAGAAAGCTGAGCTGACATTGCTGCACCTAAGGCATCAGTACTGTGAGGGGGCAGAGCAAGTAAGGTGTCAGCTTACCTAGTGCTCAATCAGACTCTCAAGGCAAGACCCACACCTCAGGGGAGGGGCTCAGCTAGGCTTTATGGCCATTTTATCCTTGCCTTTATGCCTGTCCCACCCCACTATCCCCTGGGAGGCCATAGCACAATTCCTATCCACCCTTCCCCTCCCTAAATTAAACAGCAACCAGAAGGCAGATCTGGAGACCCACTTATCAGAAGCAGAGATCCAGGAGACCATAAAATCTATGAACCCCTAAAAAGCCTTGGGAGGATATGGCATACCAATAGACCTGTAGTACCAGTACATAACTGAGGTAGTAGGTACCAGGCTGCAGCAGGCGTTTCATGAAATGCACTTGCAAGGCATGCTCCCACCTACCATAAGAGAAGCAATGATAACTGCCCTACCAAAGAAAGGCAAGGATCCAGCCCAACCTGGGAGCTACCAACACATATCCCTAATTAATGTGGATTCCAACATTTTGCCAAAGACACTTTGCCATTATACTTTAAATATTTCTCCCATCTCTCATTCACCCAGCACAAGACAGATTTGTTAAGGGGCACCTGAGTGTGGACCACATGCGATCCATGATAAACATAATTCACAAGGCCTCCGCATCCCTATCCTTTCTGCAGCAATGACTACAGACTTTGAAAAGCCTTTGGTTCTACACAATTGGGATTCTTGGGTTGAGTTTTGGAGGACTTGGAGGTAGGACCTTATTTTTGGGCATGGGTTAACTGCCTGTATGCCATCCCTCCTGCAAAGGTTCTCACTAAAGGCACTCTGCTGGCTGCATTCCCCTTGGAAAAGTGCATGGGACAGGGTAGCCCCTCTTTCTCCAGCTCTTTGTACTAGTGGTTGGGTCACTGACCATTGCTCTCAGAAGGCATACTGGGATCAAGGCACAGCTGTGGACTCACAGGAATATAAAGCAAAATTTTATGCAGATAATCTACTGGTGTTGCTCTCTGACAATCCCAATGCATTTGAACCTCTAATGAGCTTTCTGGGGGAGTTTTTGGTGGTCTCAGGCCTGAAAATACATCAGAATATGATAGAAATATTTCCCTTGAATTAAGAGTTCTCTGCCCCTTCTTGTCTAGGGGGCTCAGATGGTCCCCAGGAGGTATCATCTATGTAGGGATAAAAATCACAAGAGAAATACCACAGATTTGTTCTTTCAAGCTCAAACCCCTGCTGGCAGAGCTGAGAGCTGAATGTGATAGAAGAAAGTGGCTGCAATTCAAACTGGCTGGTAAATACAGAAACAGAATTTTACAGCCGATAAGGACTGCTTGGCCCATCCAGTCTTTTCATTTTTTCCATGCCTATACTGCCACAGCAGACACTGGCTGGTCTCCAGCTCCCTCCTCACACTTGCTTCCCACTAAGACTCCCTTGTGCCTGTCCCATGCATGCTTGAAGCTCACCACTGTTTTCGCTCCACCACCTCCACTGGAAGACTGTTCCAGGCATCCACCATTCTTTCAATGAAGAAGTACTTTCTCACATCTCTCCTAAAGTTACCCCCTCCCAAAATCATTGCATATCCCCTTGCTGTCTTGAATGTTTTACTCTGAAAAATACTCCCTTCAATACCCAATGGTCCCTGTTGAATGCAACAAATCAACATGGATCATTAATAATCAATGGTGTTACCATAACCGAAGAGTGCAAAATTGTCTAGCAGTTTAACAGCTACTTCTGTTCTGTCTTTAATCAGAAATCTAACAACCCTGACAACTTTAGCATAGAGCATAATAGAATTTATTTCACATAGGATGGAACTGGTACAGCCTTAGGAAAACTCAGGGCTAACTCCTCAGCAGGACCCGAAAATATAAGCCCCAGACTACTCATAGAAGTAGCACCTAGTTTATCATACCCTATCACAACAATCTTTAATAAGTCAATTATCATCAGGCCAGGTCCCCTTAGAATGGAAAACCTCTGTAGAGGTACCCATTCACAAGAAAGGAGCAAGAGAGAATGTTGCCAACTATAGGCCAATTAGTCTCACATCCACCCTGAACAAAACAGTGGAGTAACTAATCAAAAATAAAATCAAATTAGAACTAGACTCACTGGGAATCAGCAATAACTACCAACACAGATTTACCTGAGGGTGCTCCTGTACTACTAACTTAGTGACCTTTTATAACCACATTGGATCAAGTCTTGACAACAAAATACCAGTAGTCAGCATTCTGTTAGACTTCGGTAAGGCCTTCGATAAGGTTCCCCACTCAGAACTTATCAACAAGCTTGTAGGTATAGGGCTAAGCACTCCAATAGTTAGATGGGTTAGAAACTGGTTTAAAGAAAGAATCCAACAAGTTAGAGTCTGTGGACACCTCTCGTCACTAGGAGAGGTGATTAGTGGCATCCCTTAGGGTTCGGTCCTCGGACCAATCCTGTTTAACATCTTTGTAAGTAATCTTAGCATTAACATAAATAATCACTTAGTTAAATTTGCTGATGACCCTAAATTAGGAGGAGAAGTCAATACCTTGAAAAACAGTTATCTCTATCCAAAGATCTCAATATATTAATTATGCAGGCAAAACACAATAAAATTACACTGAACTTGAGTAAATATGTTGTCTTGCATATGGGGAAGAACAACCCCCATTCAACATACACACTAGATAACCACCCATTAACACCAGTAACTAAGGCAAGGGACCTGGGGATTTTCATTAACAACTCCTTTTCCTCTAGCAGTCATTGCAAAAAAAATTGCCTAAACCAGTAACATGATTCTGAACTGCATAAAATGCATTTTTGTCAATAAAAGTGAACAGTGTGTTATACTTCTATACAAAACTTATATCAGGCCCCATCTAGACTTCTGCTCCCCTTTTTGGTGTACATACCTTAATAAAGAAATTAACCATATTGTGTGAGTCCAACATCGAGCCACTAAACTAATCCCTAATTTACGGCACCTACCTTACAGTTACAGGTTGGGAAAAACAGGTTTGGTTACACTTGAAGAAAGAAGGAGAAGGGGTGACCTACTTCAGCTTTACAGAATACTTCAGAACCCTGTCTTAAAAGTTCAATGCAGGCTTAAGTTAGCCTCACACAATGCTAACCTAAGAAGCCATAAGTATCAATTACTAATCCCAAGGGTTAATAGCCCAAAAAAGGGACAATTTCTTTACCATAAGACCTGCAAAGCAATGGAACTCATTGCCTCAACATGTGGTTAAAGCCATACATTTTAACAACTTTAAAGCGAGACTCGATAAATATCTCAACTGGGGAGCAGTAAACAACTAATATGCCCACACTGATGTGGGAGACTTCCTCGATGGACTTTGGCCTAATCATGTCTACATAGAAACATAGAAGTTGACGGCAGATAAGGACCGCAAGGCCCATCCAGTCTGCCCATTTCTTTTTCTACCTTATAAATGTGCCATCGGCCTTTGCTATGTTAGTGACCTATCTATTCATAGTCATTTGTATTGCTCCCTTATGCCTATCCCATGCCTGTTTGAAGCCCTGCACTGTATTCATAGCCACTACTTCTTGTGGTAAGCCATTCCATGCATCTACCACCCTTTCTGTGAAAAGAATTTCTCACATTCCCCTTAATCGGCCTCCTCTAATCTCATGCTGTGTCCTCTTGTCCTGCTATTTTTCTTATATTTAAACATGTTAGACTCTTTCACCTTGTTTATGCCCTTAAGGTGTTTAAATGTCTCGATCATATCACCTCTCTCCCTCCTTTGCTCAAGGGTATACATATGGAGCTCCGTTAATCTGTCCTCATATGTCTTCTGATGCAGTCCCTGCACCATTTTGGTTGCCCTTCTCTGGACTGCCTCAATTTGGTTAATGTCCTTGTGAAGGTGTGGCCTCCAATACTGCACGCAGTACTCCAGATGGGGCCTAACCAATGTCTTGTACAGAGGGATTATTACCTCCCTCTTACGACTTGTGATACCCCTACTAATACACCCTAACACCCCCCTAGCCTTACCTACTGCTTTAGAGGTCTGCTTGGATGATTTCAGGTCATCAGTGATGATGATGCCCAAGTCTCTTTCCTCCTTTGTGACTGCTAGCAACTCCCCTCCCAGCCTATAAGTGGCTTCAGGGTTTCTCTTCCCTATGTGCATGATTTTGCACTTCTTTGCATTAAATCCCAGTTGCCACTCTTCTGACCATTCTGCTAGTTTATCCAGATCTCTTCTCATTCTGCCCACCCCATCTGGATCATCTACTCTGTTGCAGATCTTGGTGTCATCTGCAAACAGACAAGCCTTACCCTCTAGTCCATCTGCTAGGTCACTAATGAAGATGTTGAATAGGACTGGCCCCAGGACTGATCCCTGAGGTACCCACTTGTGACTTGCATCTCTTCTGACTGTATACCATTTACCACCACCTCTGTTTTCTGCCAGTCAACCAGTTTGCCACCCAGTTGACCAACTTCTGACCCACCCCGAGCCTACCTAGCTTATTTATCAATCTTCTATGTGGAACAGTGTCAAAAGCTTTGCTGAAGTCAAGGTAGGCGACATCAACTGCTCCCCTTGGTCCACCACTCTGGTTACCCAGTCAAAGAAATCTATGAGATTAGTTTGACAGGACCTTCCTTTGTAAACCCATGCTGTCTTGGATCCTGTGCCCCTATGGATTCCAGGTGTTGCACTATCCTTTCCTTAAGGAGTGCTTCCATAATCTTCCCACTACTGAGGTAAGACTGACCTGTCTGTAGTTCCCGCCTCTCCCTGCTACCACTCTTGTGGGTGGGATCACATGAGCCCTTCTCCAGTCTTCTGGGACCTCTCCTGTGCTCAGAGACTCACTAAACAATTCTGCTAATGGCTCTGCTAGTTCCTCCTTTAGCTCCTTAAGTACCCTGGGATGTATGCCATCAGGTCCCATTGCCTTATCCACCCTGAGCTTAGCAAGCTCTTGTAGGACCCTTTCTTTGTGAAGGGAGTAGTGCTCACCTCCCTCCCCTGTGTCCATGATGCTGAGCTGTGGGCCCTGCCCTACGTTCTCTTCAGTGAATACTGAGCAAAGTATCTATTTAGGATAGATGCCTTTACAGGGTCCTCCTCTCCACATGCTCTCTTTTCTCCATTAAGCTTAGCAATACCCCTCTGGACTTTCTCCTTTCACTAATGTATCTATAGAAAGTCTTGTCACCTTCTTTACTGTTTGTGCTAGTGTTTCCTCAGTTTGGGACTTTGCCTGCCTTACTGCCTTACCTGCTTCCCTTAGGGCAGTTTGGTATGCCCCCTATCTTCATCCGCTGTGTTCCTTATATTTTCTGAAGGCCAGCCTTTTGGCTCTGACCTTTCTGCTACTGTATTTGAGAACCAAAGTGGTTTCCTTCTTTTGCACTTCCTTTTCTGTCTAACACAATGGGATGTTGCTTCAAGTATTGTATCCTTAATGCTTGCCCACTTTGCCTGTACCTCTCACCTGTGTTTCTTTTTGCCAGGGCTAGCTTAACTCTGTTGGCCATCTTATCAAAGTCAGCTCCTCTGAAGTCCCATATTTTGCCTTGGAATGGGATGATTTAGATGTAGTAGCCAAATTGAACCATACCATGTGATGGTCACTGGCCCCAGGTGACCTTCTACCTGAGATCTGTGATCCTTCTTTGTTAGTCAGTACTAGATCTAGGATAGCCCTGTCTCTTGTGGGTTGCTGTACCAGTTGTTTGAGGCCCTCCCCTGCAGGAATCCACTATGAGTCTAGTTCTGGCAGATGCTCCTGCTGGTATTGACCAATCTGTATCTGGCATGTTGAAGTCTCCCATTATCAGAACCTCCCCTTTAGCTGTCATGTTTTGTATATCTTCTAACAGTAATGTGTCTATGTCCTCCCTCTGGTCTGGGGGCCTGTAGACAACCCCAGTTCTTATGGCTGTCCCATTTCCTGTTTCCAGGGTGACCCACAGTTCTTCTGGCTCCTTATGTGTATTCTGAATTTCTGTAGCTTTGATATTTTTTCATTAACATACAGACCCTCCTCCCCCCTTTTGCACCTCGGTCTCTTCAGACAATACATAGCCAGGTACTGAAGTCTCCCAAGTGTGGTTACTGGTAAACCACGTCTCACTAATTGCTACTATGTCCAGTTTAGCCTCTGACATTATTGCCTGCAGGTCTGGATCTTATTTCCAGGCTGTGAGCATTTGTGTACATGATTTTCCATTGGCCAGATTTTGGTGTGTTAGTTGTTGGGTGAGGTTTGGCATTACCCTGTGCATCGTGTGGGAGACAAACCTTTTTTCTTACCTGGTGATGCAAATGAGACAGCCAAACACACTGAATTCCAGTTTGACCACTAGCTGAGGGGGAGGGTGTTCTTCCCATTCAACGTATGGGTGCTGCCCCTCTCCCCATTTGCTAGTTTAAATATTCTGCAAAGACGTCAAACTTCTGCCCCAATGCACTGACTCCTCTTTAGTCAGATGCAGTCCATCAAATTTAAAGAACTTTCGCTCCCAGAACTGTTGCCAGTTCCCTACAAATCTGTGTCCTTTTCCTGGCACCAGTCCTGAGCCATGTGTTTAGCTCCCCTATCTCCCTTCTCTGACCTTCCGTCCATCTGCTCCCTTCTCCCAGACTGGCAGGATCTCAGAAAGGAGATGCAGGACGAAATAGATGATAGTTTGTCACCCAGCCTAGTCAGGTGTTCCTTGGTCTCCACAACTGACCGTGACTGGCGAGATCGATAGTCCCTACTAGGACATCAATGTTTTCTCCTGCTTTGTGAACAATTTTATGTCGGTCAGTGTCTCTCCATGCTGATGTACCTGGGAGACATCTGACCATCACCCCTGGCTGGAGATGGGTATCAACTCCCCGAATCATGGAGTCTCCTATGATCAGAAGTTTTTTGGATTTCCTTTGTGCTTGCTTAGTTTTGGTTCCTGATTTGGGTGAGTATTGTTGTGCTAGCTCCTGTGCCGCAGTGTCCTGCTCTGCAGTGTCTTCTGCCTCTTTATTTGATTTCAGAGATAGAGGCAGATACCTGTTTGTAGTGTTTATATGGTTTTGGAGGTAATGTTGGAGAGCAGAGAGTGATGGGGCACCTGATTTGCTCCTCCTAACCACCTGCCAACCTCCTGGACCAACTACCTCTGCGGTTGAGGTTTTTCTGTTGGATGCTGGGGAAATGGCGGGTGGTTCTTATAATGTATTTCCTCTTCAGTATGAAATTTGAGGCTTGCAATCTCTGCCCATGCTGCCCGGAGCTGAGACCTAGGATCTCCAAAGGCCCAGCATGTAGGACAGTGTCCTAAATCCTGTAAGACTGTCCTTCTGAAAATTGTTCCACAGTACTTGCAGTTAATGAAATCCATTCCAAATAAGTTGCTGGGTTTGTAACCTAGTCAGAGTAATTAGAAGAAAAAAAATGCAAGTAATGGTTTAATTGTGCTTTGTTTAACTTGTTATAACAAGTTAAATTACTAGTGCCCTGTAAATGAGATCACCTTGTGGAGGCCCCACTGATCCACCCTTCCTGCTCTGCCACAGGAAATGTCACAACTGTGGTACCCTATAAATGGAGTGTAGCGTGGGGTGGTTGGGGATGGGAGTGGGTGGCTGGGCCCTTCCCCTGCCTAAAAAGAAGAACCACGGACGAAAGAACAAGGAGGTAAGAGCAGAAACAGTCAACAACAAATGCAGTAACCCTGAAAGCTTAACCTAATGTTAGATAAAACTGTAAAACCTGTAAAGCACCACCTGTAATAATTTCAGAGAAGATATACCCTGTAAGAAACACTTTGCTCCAGAAAAATAAAGCAGTAACAGAAGATATACCTTGCAAAGACAATTTGAATCAGAAGATTACAGCAGTAATCTGTTAGCACACTACCTGTAGGCACACCTTGTAATAATGCAGAAGAAGGTATACCAGCAACAACAATTTGAATCAGAGAAAAATAAAGCAATGAAATGTTAGCAACAAACAGTAGCAATCCCTGTGAGTAAAAAATAAAAACACCACCACACAGTAAATCTGCTTAGCCAAACTAAGTCTTAATCCTTCTCCCTTGCTCTGGTAAGTTTCTCTACTCTGCCTTTCAAGCAGTCTTAGAAGGAAAGAGCTCAGGTGAAGCTAGGTGCCTTGGCCAGCAAACCAAGTCTTCTACCATGTCTTATCCACCTAGTAACCCAGTAATCGTATTTACCCCAATGAGGTATTTATGTCTCCATCATATCTCCCCACTCCCTTCTCTCTCTTCCAGGGTGTACATATTTAGGTCCTTCAATTTCCGCTTATAGGGCTTCTGATGCAGACCCTGCATGATTGTAGTTGCCCTCATCTGGCTGGTCTCCACTCTGCCTATGGCCTTCCTTAGATGTGATCTCAAGAACTCAACACAGTAGTTCAGGCTGGGTCTCACCAGTGATCTATACAGTGGCAACACCACCACCCTCCTTCTGCTGGTGATACCCATCTCTATGCACTCCAACATGCCTTGTTCCATTGCTTTGCCACCTTGAGGTCATCAGATATGATTACTCCTTTCACCAGCCCACTCCCATGGGGTGGGATTCTCTGTGTCACACCAAATCCCTCCTGTGACAAGGGTCAGGGATACCCTTTCTCTGTCATTTTAACATGCCCACTGTTTCACAACTGAATGTATGCCAGAAAATCCCAGGGTTCCCTTTCTCCATGTGAGGGGGTACAAATATAGTCTCGAGTTCTGTATTCCTGGGATAGAACCCTCTCAGCCACTGCAAAATGAACCAGAAAGCCACAGGCATGTATAGGCTTCTGAGGGCCCTGTACACCCTATGATGTGTTTTCAACAGAAATGCAGAGACCAGTTTAAACCCCCACAGACTCCCCCTGAGACTTTCCATATTTCCTCCCCACCTTTCGTCCACAACGCCCCTAATGGTACTTCACGTTGGTAGTGTCTGGCCCTTAAAACAGTCACACAGGTGCAGTATAGTTTGAACAACCATCCCCAAGGCAGCACACACACAAACAACACTGACAGAATTATCTTAAAACTAACCCAAAGGGTTTACTAATGAATTAATATATGCAGTAAATAATATAAAGGCAGATAATTTTAGACATTGGTTACAGGATATGGAAAATAAAATGGAAGTATACAAAAAAAGCTAAACTTTCAAAATTCTAGTTTGAAAGTTCTACCTCAGGTCCTTAGTTGCTGAATTTGAAGTGCATAGAGTTCTTAAAAGTGGTAGCTGAAGTCTTGGCTCCTGGTCCAGGACATGACTTGAGAAGAAATTATGTCTGCTGTCTAAGCAGACAGGGTCCCACAATGCAAAAGGCCCAGATACAGTCTTACACCCTTGTTTTATGTGCTTCTCAAAGGGCAGGTCCAGTGGACAGTGGTTTGCCCTGCAATTAGCTAGCATTCCATCTCTATGGCTACACAACCAATCAGGTTTTACTATTTAAAAAAAATATATAATTTCTGCAGGTAACACAGGGCTTAAAGGCACCATTCTAAAGTACATTGAATTCCAGGAGCAGATCCAGCCCCCTTCCCTTTGAAATGGCTGTAATTAAGCTACACTCAGTACAGTCATTTACTTAAAATTCTAGTCCATTTAGCTGTAACAAGATTAGCTCAGGGTAGACTTGTATAGACAAAAGGAAGCCAGACAAAGGGGCACCAGTAGATGCTGAGGGCCATTCAAACACAAATGGATGTACCTGCTTCCAGCTGTTTAATTATTCTTTTGTCTCCTTCTAAATGATTTAATTAAACTCTAGTCGCTGACTAGCAACTGACCAATGCTCTTCCCAGTAACAAGAGTTACAACAACATTCCCCATGGCCCATGTACTTTGTACCCATGATCCCTTGCAACTTGACCTACTTGAATTCTCTCTTCTGCTGGGCTTTGAACTTTCTCTGCTTAAACTCCATCTGCTGCTGGACTTCGACCTTTCTCTGCTCCAGCTCCAGTTTCCTCAATTCCAGCTGCAGCCTGATCCCTTCCAGCTCCAGCTCTGTGGTGGCCTTCCCCTGGTGCTGTGGCTCTGGGTTCCCTCTGGTCTCACTATCATCCTCCCTGGGACTAGACACTGCAATGGCCCTTGGCACCCCCACCCCCACACCCAAAGTCTGGTCCCTTTCAGTCACTGGCTGTGACTCGGTGCCCCGGGCTGCTGCCTGTTCATTGGCTGCCTTGAGGACTTCCATGAGGTGCTTCTTACAGCACTCCTCATACTGGACCCTTCTCTCCTGGCACAGCTTCTTCAGCTCTTCTACAGTGTAGTCGCTGTACTTGGAAGTCATCTTTCTTCCCTACACTACCACTAGTCTGCCTTTCACTTACAACCATAAGAAAAAAAAAACAGGGTGAGGAACTATATCCCATAATAAATTTTCCCTTTTTCCAAATGTCTGCCCTTTTTGCATGTGGTTGTTCAAACAGTTCACCAATTGCACCGCTGCTTACCAAATCTGTCACCCGCCCATGAGGCAGGATTCTCTGCATCACAGTGAATCCCTCCTGTGACAGGGGTCAGGAGATACCCCTGCTATGTCCTTTTAGCATGCTTGTTGTTTCACAACTTAACGTGTGCCAGAGAATCACAGGGTTCCCTCTCTCCATGTGAGGGGGTAAAAATACAATCTCATGTCTGTGTTTCTGGGATAAAACCCTCTCAGCCACCGAACAATGAACCAGAAAGCCACAGGCACATATAGGCATCAATAGGCCCTATATACTCTATTATATGTCTTTCCCCAAAAATGCAGAGACCAGTTCAAACCCCAACAAACTCCCCCTAAGAACTTTCATATTTTGTCCCCTCATTTCTTCCACAGAGCCCCTAGTGGTTCTTTGCTATGGTAGTGTTTGGCCCTAAAAACAGTCACACAGGCATAGTATAGTTTGAACAACCCTTACCAAGGCAACACACACAAATGACACTGGCAGAATTATCTTAATAGTAAGCCAAAAGCTTTACTAATTAATTAATAAATGCAGTAAATAACATAAAGACAGATAATTTTAGATGTTGGTTACAGGATATGGAAAATAAAATGGAAGTATACAAAAAAATAAACTTTGAAAATTCTAGTTTGAAAGTTCTACCTCAAGTCCTTAGTTGCTCAATTTAAAGAGTAAAGTGTTCTTAAAAGTGGTAGCTGAAGTCTTGGCTCTTGGTCCAGGAGAAGTCTTGAGAATAAATTGTCTCTGCTCTCTAAACAGACAGGGTCCTGAAATGTAAAAGACCCAGACATAGTCTTACACCCTTGCTTTATGGGCTTCTCAAATGGCAGGTCCAGTGGACAGTGGCTTGCCCCGCGATTGGCCAGAATTCCGTCTCTATGGCTATGCAACCAATCAGGTTTTAATATTTCATAAAAAACAGTGTTCATTTCTACAGGTAACATAGGGCTTAGAGGCACCAGTCTAAACCAGAGACAAAAGGAAACCAGATGAAAGGGCACCAGTAGATGCTGAGAGCCATTCAAACACAAATGGATGTGCCTGCTTCCAGCTCTGCTTAATTATTCTTTTGTCTCCTTCTAAATGATTTAATTAAACGCTAGTCCCTGACTAGCATTTGACAGATTCTCTGCCCAGTAACAAGAGTTACAACATCATTCCCCAGGGCCCATGTACTTTGTACCCATGATCCCTTGCAACTTGACCTGGCTTTTTCATGGGCTTCCCTGGTGTATTATATACATAAAATGATATGAAATATGACCAAGACCATAAGGTATGGCTCTATCACGCCATAACTCCAAGGTCCCTTAAATGTTTTGTGACTGTCAATACCTCTTCTCCCATTTTGTATTCCACTTCAGGGTTTCTGTGCCACAAGCTGGCCATGGGTGTTGGGTAGCAGTACAGAGGACAGGGCTACTTCAAAGTTGCTTATTTAATGTTTATTTTACAGAATCCCATTTGCAGGAGGAATTCAGGGACAAAAGGCGATTTGGGACCGAGCAGTGAGAGGGGAAGCCAATTGTATCCAGCACTTTCTCTCCTTTCAGGGTTTGGGAATCATTGATTAATAATTTTTTTTTCCTTGCAACCTTCGGGAGAGAAATCTAGCAACAGACAATGAAAAACAGCTGAAGACAGCTCTCCATCTGTTTATATTATAGGGGCTGTATTTCTCTGTTGCTTCATTACTTTCTGAAGATTGCAAATGCAGCTGTGGCAACAGTTGATTGTTTTTTTCTAGGGGAACAGCAGAGGAGACTAAACCTCCCATCCTCCCCATCCCACCCACCCAGGGTTTGTCCGCTTATAGCCATCCAATAGGCCATACCTTCCTAAGGACACAGGGAAATTGGACTTAGCACATTTAAAGAACCCTCTCTGTTCACTAACAGCAAGTCAGCAGCCATTTTTTACAGTAGAACAGTACCAACCTAATAATTCATAAGAGAAAGGGGAGAAGAAGAAAAGAAAAAATCTAATATACCAGAAGGAGAATTTAAACAGGGTTGAAGAAGTGGTCATTAGTGGAACAGTATAGAAGGATGCAGAGAGTAGTGCAGTGCAGTGGATGCCAAGCAGCAGTCTTCAGGAGGACATTCTGGGTACTGCGATGCTGCCCCACATGCAGGCACCTCTTTGGGCTGAGGGCAGAGGTTTCTGGTCTCAGGGCTGAGTTGATGAAAGTACTGGCTACCTTATCCCCCACCCAGAGGCCACCCAGCACAGCCACTGCTGCAATTGATACCAGGGCTGAGAGCTGTCTGGACTACAGTGGACTAAGGGAGGTTCAGTGAGGGGGAGTCAGATGCACATCCACCATCCAGCCCAACTTAGAAACTCCTATGCTGTCCTCAAGGAGTGGATAAGTCCCACAAGAGAACCAGAGGTTGCTACCAGGGAGGATGAGCAGGTACTTCAGTAGGGAGGCTCAGGGGTGGAAGGTAGAGGAACCCAGAGGAAGAGAAAGCTGCTCCTAATGGGGGACTCTATAGTCTGGGAAATGGAGCTGGGCTCAGGCAACGGGGAGGAAAGGAAGGCCAAGTGCCTTCCAGGAGGCATAGGCAAGTGAAGAGGGATTTCAGGGAGTTAGGCAGTTGCCTTGGGAAGGTATCAGGCTCCATAAACATCTTGGAGGTGCTGCCAATCCATGGCAGGGGGGATGCTAGGAATCTGCATCAAAACATTCAACTCCTGGTTGGAAGGCTGGTGCAGAGAAAAAGAATTTGGCTTCATTGGGGACCGGGGCACACCTGGAACAATGTAGGTCTGTACAAGGGCAAGAGCCTTCATCATCTGTCCAGGGAGGGGATGATAGTCCTCAATGAGTGGTTTAAATGCTTCCTTGGCAAGCATTTAAACTCTCCGGAGAGGGCAGATGTGAACAGGTAGACTTAAGCAAACCACCCCAGAGATCGGAGAAGATAGCAGGGAGGAACAGGAGGAAAAGTTATTGGTAGATACACCTAAACTCATTAGAAAAGGTATTGCAGAAGAAGGGGGCAGCAAAAGGAAAATATCAGAGCTAGAAAGAAGGGTCGTGAAGGCAAGCAAAGCGAACATTGTTTAACGAGGAGTAGCATACTAAGCTGAAGCTTGTTTCCAGATGTGACCTGGGAGTACAAGGAAGTTAAGTGACTTGCTCAGGATCACACAGTATGCACCTAGGTGGCTGTGGGAATCAAACCCAGGTCTCCAGATCTGCAGCTCAGAGCCTTTACCCACTGCGCTATACTGCCTCATTTTCGATAGGCAAAAACAGATGTTTATTTATTTTATTTATTTATTTATTACAATCTTGGATTTAACCACTTGAGCTCAGAGCTCTTTTACATTGGTTCCACATCAAGTAAACAGTACAAACATAGCAGTATAAAAATTACACTGGAATAGTGGAGCAGATAAGACAATAAGGAAGTAGGGAGTAGGGGCCAAGTAATAGACTTAGAGGTATTAGATGTCTAACGGTAAGTACCGGTCAGTTGTCAGTGGAGGCAGGTAAGAGTAGAGGAGATAAGTGAGGGGGGAGGAGCCCCAAGTGCCAAAAGAGCAGGTGATACCATGAGAAATGAGACTGGGAAAGGGGGAGGGGTGTGTGTGGAGGCAGGTGGTGAGGGTGGGGAAAGGAGGCAAGGAGGGAGAATGGCAGCTGGTGGAGGTGGGGGCATGGAGACATGAAGGAAGAAGTAGTCTCAAAGGAGGTAGGGAGCAGGGGTGGGAGGTGAGGGATAGGGAGTTGGGAGAAAAGGCAAGGGAAGAAGTAGGAGTAAGGGTGAGAGGTGGGTGGGTGGGGGGACAGGGCTCAAGGAAGGGGAGAGGGAAGGGGCACCCAAGGGTATCAGTATTGGAAGAGTGGAGGTGAAGCTATGAGAGACAGTCACACCTGGCATTATTTAACAAGTGTCATTTGAGGTGTACTTTGAAAGCACAAAATGTACGCTGTCGCAGATGGTCTTCCTGAAGAGAGTTGAACCAGAGCGGGGCTCGGTACATGAAACACCTTTGTCCTTGGGAAGTGCAGTATTTTGGCGTAATGAAGGACAGGCACTCTGAGCTATGAGTGTGCCATGGATTAATACAGGACACCAGGAGTTGGTTAACCCCAGGTGGGAGGGTACCAAGACTGATCTTTTTGCCAGGAGGCAGGTATGGAATTTTAGTTGGGCAGAGAGAGAGAGCCATTGTGCATTGGTATACATATCGCAGGTATGGGTCAGCCTAGGTGCCCCTAGGGTAAGCAGACAAGCTTTGTTTAAGGCGGTTTTTAGGTGACGGAGGGCAGTGTCAGTAGCTGAGCCATATATAGGTAGGCCGTAGTCACAAGGGAACCCACCGAGCTGTGGACTGCTATTTTGAGGGCTTTGGGGGACAGGCTGCATCTGTGACGATAGAGCAGTCCAATACGTTTGTTGATTGCTTTGACGGTGTTGTCAAACTGGGCAGTGTTGGACAACAAGTTGTGAATAGTGATTCCAAGGTATTTAAAGTGTTGGACCAGTTTCAGGGAGGCCCCAGCAGCATTACATATTGATAACAGGTAGTTACGATGCTTGTTATGGGGGCTGGCGAACAACATAGTCTTAGCTTTTTTTTATAGTTCATAATTAACTAATGGTGTTTGAACCACTTCTCGAGACAGGTGAAATCCCTTTGAAGTTGATGTTCCAGTTCAACAGGATTTGAGCCGTGTGTGAAGATGACTGCATCATCAGCATAGAGTAGGACGTGGCACTGGCTGGCTTGAGGGAGACTATTCAAGAATAAGCTGAATAGGAGGGGACCCAGTATCGATCCCAGAGGGACACCAGAGCAGACTGGTTTACTATCTGAGAGGGCTGAACCAATTCTAACTTGCTGGGATCTATGGTCCAGATAGCTGCTGAACCACGAAACTGCTTCAGGGGCCAGGCCCGTTGATAACAGTTGCTCAGTTAGGAGGGCATGGTTTACCACATCGAACACCTTAGTCAGGTCAATAAAGATAGCTCTGGTGAGTTGTCCATGATCAAGTGTTTCGTGAATGTGTCCAGTGAATTCCAGAAGGGCTGTGGTGGTGCTATGCCCAGCCCTAAAGCCACGCTGCTCAGGGCAGAGGAGTTCGTACTTGTCTAAATATTTTACCAGTTGGTCCACAACTATTCGTTCGAGAGCCTTTAATAGAGGTGGTAGCAGGGAGATGGGTCTGTAGTTTTTGGTGAGGGCCTGGTCCCCACTCTTATGCACGGGTGTGACTATTGAAGTTTTCCATTTATGAGGGAATACAGCTAGTCGCAGTGATAAGTTAAGGATATGGGTGAGTGGAGCCAGGATTTCTTCCAGGGAGAGAGAGATTAAATGCAGGTCAAAGGTGTCTAGACTGAATCTCCCCTTTCTGAGCACCTTCCGAAGATATTTCCTAGCATCCCCAATTGAGATGTTCTTGAACCAAAAGAGGGGATCTGCAGAGGACTGAGGGCCAGCGATGAGTTTACTCGGGTGGAAGAAGTCAGGAGGGAGGACATGGCTGAGGTCTGTGAAGGCTAGGTTGAAGGTGTTGGCTATAGTTTTTGGGTCAAGGATAGGGGAGCCATTAACGCTGATCATATCAGGGGCAGTTTTATACACCTTGCCAGTGATCTCTTTAAGGTTAGCCCAGAATTTATGGCCATCATTACAGTGTTTGGACAGGGCCTCCTTGTAGTAGAGATTTTTAGCTACACGGATGGCCTTTGTGCAGCTATTTCAGGCTTGTTTGTATTTCAGGATGTCAGAAAGCTTCCCCATGGCTCTAGCTGTACGTCAAAGATGATCACGGTCTTTCATACAATCAAGGATGTCTGGGCACATCCAAGGGCTGTAAAGGCCCTTGATTTTCTGCTTTTTGAAGGGGGCATGGGTATCGCAGATAGTGTTAAATTAGAGGATGACGTGGTCCAGTGCACTATCAACATCAGATGCCCCATATATGACTGACCAGTTGGCATTGCAGAGATCAGCTCTAAGGCGGTCAACATGACCGGGCCTGAGGACTCTGTTTGTGACTGTCCTAGGAGATGGTTTGGTAAAATTGTTGGTGCAGTTGAACATAACAGGGGAGTGGTCACTAATGTTATCTGGGAGGACAGAGGAGTTAGAGGTGTGCTCTGGATGATTGGTGAGGACCCAGTCAATCAGGGTGCTTGTGCCAGTCTGGTAATTAGTCTGGGTGGGGGCGTCAACAAGCTGTGTGAAGTGGACAGCCTGGACAGCATCCTTGAAGTGGTTTGCCTCAGGTGCAAGCCAGTTAGTATTAAAGTCGCCAAGCAGTATAACCTTGGAGCTTGAAGACTGGTTACTTAGGTAGTGGATGACAGCTTGAAGACCGTGGGATGTGTCCTTAGGGGGATGTAGACAGACAGCAGCATTAGTGACTTGCTATGGGCCCCAAGGAGTACGTTAATGGCAAGGACCTGTGCAGAGGTCCCGAAGCTGGGAGGATTAAGTACAAGGCCCTGTAGGCTATCCTTGAGGTAGAATGCACAGCCTGTTCAGGAGGAACAGGAAGCAAAACATGGAAAGCCATGTGTACAAATGCCCACAATCTGGGAAATAAAATCCCAAACCTGGCGGCACTAATATGAGAGGCAGACCTGGACATAGTGGCAATTATTGAGACATTATACACTTGAAACCATGACTGGGAAGTAAAATGTACCAGGGTATGCTCTATTCAGGGGGGATAGGGAGGGTAAAAATGGGGTGTGTCCCTTTACATCAGGGAGGGTATAAAAGCAACGGCAGTACAGGGTAGGCAGGGGGAGGCCAAGGCACTATGGGTCACATTTGAGATGGGTAGTGTCACAGCAGCTCACACAGGAGTGATCTACAAGCCTCCAGCACAGGTGGAGGAGGTAGATAGGGCATCGTTGAAGGAAATACATGGGATGGCAGCCAAGGGGAGATATTGCTGATGGGAGATTTTAATATGCCAGATGTAGATTGGACCATCCCAGCCATAGCCACAGCCAGGAGCCATGACATCATGGAATCCTTGCAGGGGGCAGCACTCATGCAGTTGGTGATGGAGCCCACCAGGGACAAGGCAATTCTGGATCTTGTGCTGACCAAAGAGGACAGAATAATGGAGGTCTGGGTGGATGGACACCTAGGGTTCAGTGACCACCACACACTGCGGCTTAATATCGGAACAGTGTCATAGTCAAGTCACACAAGGGTGAGGGTCCTGGATTTCAGGAGGGCAGACTTTGCTCAGATGGGGGTAGATATTGAAGAAGCCCTGGTAAAGGAAGGTAGCGAGGGGGGTGGTTAAATAGCAGTGGGCAGACCTAAAAGGAGCCATAGAGGAGGTGACAAATCAGTGCATTAAGCTGAAAAACAAGGGTAAGAGAAGGAACAAACCACTATGGTTCTCAAAGGAGGTGGCAGAGAAGGTTATGGTCCAAAAGGTGGCATTCTTGAAATACAAAGAGACACAGGAGGATGCGGATAGTGCAGAGTACCTGGCTAGGCAAAAGGAAGCAGGGAAAGCAGTTAGGAGTGCAAAGGTGCAAACAGAGGTAAGATTAGTGCAAACAATAAAGGTGGACAAGACATTCTATAGATACATTAGTGAAAGAAGAAAAGTCAGGGGTGGGACCGTAAGACTCAGAGGGAAAGGAGAGGCAAGTGTGGAGGGGGACCTAGAAAAAGCATTGATACTGAATAAATACTTCTGTTCAATATTGACTGAAGAGGGGGAGGGACAGAGACCACAACTAGGCATCAGAAACATAAGGGCAAGGGAGGTAAACACCAGTCCATTTACAGAAGGGAGAGTCCTGGAGGAACTCACAAAACTGAGGGTGGACAAAGCAATGGGACCAGATGGTATACGCTGTAGGATACTAAAGGAACTACGGATGGTGCTAGCAGCACCACTGACAGCCCTGTTTAGTGAGTCACTCAATACAGGGGTGATTCCAGAGGACTGGAAGAGGGCACATATAGTACCCCTTCACAAGAGTGGAAGCAGGGAAGAAGAAAGAAATTATAGGCCAATCAGCCTCACCTCAGTTGTGGGCAAGATTAAAGAGGAACTGCTTAAGGAAAGGATTGTGGAACACTTGGAATCCAGCAGAGCACAGGACCCGAGGCAGCATGGATTCACAGCAGGAAGGTCATGTCAAACAAATCTGATAGGCTTTTCTGACTGGGTGACAAAGGAGGTGGATCAGGGGGATGGTGGATATCGCCTGCCTCAGTTTCAGCAAGGTCTTCGACATCTTTCCACACAGAAGACTCATTAACAAGTTGGGTAGCCGGGGGGGGGGCACAAAGTGGAGAACTGGGTTAGAAGCTGGTTGAGGGACAGGAAGCAGAGGGTGGTGGTAAATGGAATGCAATCCAAGGAAAGGGAGGTGACCAGTGGGGTGCCGCAGGAATCAGTCCTAGGGCCAGTCTTTTTTAAAGTCTTCATTAGTGACATTGCTGAAGGTTTGGAGGAGAAGGTTTGCCTATTTGCAGATGACACCAAGATCTGCAACAGGGCAGACACACCAGAGGGGATAGAGAGAATAAGGAGGGACCTAGGAAAGCTGGAAAAATGGTCCAAAGTGTGGCAATTAAAGTTTAATGCAAAGAAGTGCAAAATCATGGACCTGGGATGCAGAAATCCTGCAGAGTTACAGGATGTGTGTGGGGGGGTTACTGATGGTTACCAGGGAAGAAAGAGATTTAGGGATAATCATCTTGGATGACCTAAAGGTGGCCAAACAGTGCACCAAGGCTGTGGGGAGGGCCAGTGGCATGCTGGGATGCATAGGAAGGGGTATCACTGGCAGTAGAAGGGAGGTGGTGATGCCACTGTACAAAACATGGGTGAGGCCTCATCTGGAGTATGGTGTACAGTTGTGGAGACTTCATCTTCGTAAGGACATAGACAGGGTAGAGGCGATCCAGAGAAGGGCAACAAAGATGGTGTAGGGCTTGCACCACAACACATATGAGGAGAAATTAAAGACCTCAATATGTATACACTGGAAGAGAGGCAGGAACTGGGAGATATGATAAAAATTTAAGTATCTTAAGGGCATAAACAAGTGCAAGTGGGCAACATTTTTCAGCATAGGAGATGTAGAAGGATGAAGGGGCATGATATGAAATTGCAAGGGGGCAGAATAAAAGGGATTGTGAGGAAGTTTTTCTTCATGGAAATGGTGGTGGATGCATGGTGTAGCCTACCCCAGGAGGTGGTGGGAGCTAGCACAATTGGGGGTTTGAAACATGCATGGGATAGGCATAAGGGAACCCTAGAGGTGGAAGGGAGAAGCTAAAGCCATTGACCAAGTAGGGTCAGCAGCCACTAAGGCAGGCAGGGAATATGGGCAGACTGGGTGGACCTTGTGGTCCTTATCTGCCGATAATTACTATGTTACTATGTTTGCACTTTTTTGCACTGAAACCCAGCTGCCATGCCTTTGACCACTCCTCAGGTTTTCTCATGTCTATGCCCAATCTTTCCACCCCCTTTGGAGTGTTCACCCCTATTGCAGATTTTGGTGTCACCCACAAAAAGTCAAACCTTCCTTTCCAGCTCATCTGCAATGTGACATATAAAGAAATTAAAGAGGTCTGGTCTCAGTGCTGAGCCCTGTAGCACCCCTGTGGTCACCGTCCCCTTCCCAGGATTGAACTCCATTTACCATCGCCCTCTGTCATCTATCCCTTAACCAATTTGTTAGCCAGTTTACCACCTTTTGCCCACCCCTAGGCTGCCCAGCTTCCTTATGACCCTCCTTCGTGGAATGGTGTTGTAAGCCTTTCTGAAATCTAAGTAGGTCATGTGCACTGCTGCACCTAATCTATTTCCCTGGTCATCCGGTCAAAGAAATCTATCAGATTTGACTGACATCACTTGACCTCCTCTCTGTGGTCTTGTAACCTTCTGGCTTCAAGATGCTTCACAATCCTTTCTTTTAGCAGTGACTCTGTTAGCCCCCTACCACCAATGTCAGGCAGACTGACCTGTAGTTGCCAGCCTCCTCCCTGCTACAACTTTTCTGAAGTGAGACTACATCCCCATTCCTCCAGTCCTCTGGAACAACTCCTGTTTCCAGTGAGTTGTTAAAAAGGACAAAAGGACTGTCAAAGGTGCAGCTTGTACCTCCCTGAGCTTTCTTAATACCCTTGGGTGTACCCTGTCTTGCCCCATAGCTTTGTCCACTTTCAGATACAGAATCACTGAAACATAGACTATCACAGCAGATAAGGACCTCTTGGGTCACCCAGTCTGCCTATTTTTCCCTACCCACTGTACAGTATCACATCACACTACTTGATCTCCAGCTTTTTCTCCCTCCTCCCTTCCTCCCACCTCCCAGGAATCCACCACTCTTTCTGTGAAGAAGTATTTCTGACAACTGCTCCTGAATCTGCCTCCATTCATAACATGTCCCTGTTGTTCTGGAGCACTTTTTCTCCTGTACCTTA
This sequence comes from Neoceratodus forsteri, assembly GCA_016271365.2. Lineage (NCBI taxonomy): Eukaryota > Metazoa > Chordata > Ceratodontiformes > Ceratodontidae > Neoceratodus > Neoceratodus forsteri. Next base: position 298,244,702 of record JADMNL010000022.1, read on the forward strand.
TTTACCTCCATGAGGTATTTCAATGTTTCTATCATATCTCCCCCTCCTTTATTTCAGGTTGTACATATTGAAGTCCTTTAGTCTCTCCTCATAGGGCTTATGATGCAGACACTGTACCATCTTAGTTGCCCTCCTCTGGACTGCCTCCACTCTGTCTATGTTCTTCCGGAGACGTGATCTCCAGAACAGGACACAGTACTCTAGGTGAGTTCTTAGCAGTGAACTATACAGAGGTTACACCACCTCTGTCTTTCTGCTGGTGATACCCCTCCTAATTTTTTTTTTTATTTTGTATTCAAACATTTGGTAACCAGGAAAGGCACACTGAGCCAAGGCTCATTTCCAAGTGTGACCCAGGGACAAGGGTACAGGGAATTACAATATATGATGATACAAAAGGTACATGAATATATATATATATATATATATATATATATAATGTTAGGTTACATATATATACAAAGAATACAGGACTAGTCAAGACAAGTTTGGCTAGAATAGGCAACATTTCAATAGAGAAACACTTTAACAAATTGAAAGACATACTAGTTGCAGTTAATTTAGGTAGGAAGGGATGACATTTAGATAGAGTTGGTACAGTGCATTTATTATACAAATAATACTCAAGTTGGATATATGTAGGGACATCTTTACAAAACGTCTTTACAGACCTTGATGCCTACAAAACCGACCTTCCTGTTAATTATCCTGTGCCACCAGCTAGCCGCCCAGAATTTCCACACCTGCTCTTCCACTTAAAAACTACCTCCCAAAAAGAGGTCTTTAAACTGCTAAGGGGACTTAGCCCTGACAGCTTACCAGGGTTTGATTCCCTACCACCCAAATTTCTTAAAATAGGTGCACCTGCACTTGCCTACCCAATCTCCTGCCTAATCAATAGATCCTTCCTCATGCAAACCATCCCAGACAAATGGAAAACCACAGTTGTTGTCCCAGTACATAAAAGTGGTCCGACCAATCTTATCAAAAATTATAGACCCATATCTATCTTGTGTCCAGTTGCTAAAATCCAAGAAAGAATACTTTATAATCAACTATCATCCTACCTTTTACAGACCAATGCCCTCACTAGTAACCAGCATGGCTTTTGGAAATCACACAGGACAGAAACTGCTCTCCTGATGGTCACTACTGATACATTCCAGGCTGTGGACCAGGGCAAAGACACTGAAGCAGTCTTTGTCGACCTAACAAAGGCATTCAACCTAGTCAACCACTCACTTCTCATCTGTAAGCTTCGTCACCTTGGTCTTGACAAAAACTCTCTCCCTCGGGTCTCTAACTACTTAGAGAATAGGTTTCAGTGTGTCAAATGGGCCGGTACCATCTCAACCTTATCTCCTATCACTGATGGAGTTCCCCAGGAATCAATCCTAGGGCCTCTCCTATTCTCAATATTCATTAATGACCTTCCTTTGAATTGTGGAGGGGCATCAGTTCAGCTATATACAGATGATGTCATCTTATATAGATCCTCCTGTGATGTCTCAAGTATTAACTCTGACCTAACAAATGACTTTCAGACTCTAGAAACATGGTTTAAAAATAACCTACTAGTTCTGAACACAGAAAAGACTAAATCCATCTTGTTCCACCATACCTGCTTTGACACAAGCTCACAGCACCCCCAGTTATCAAAACATCCACTAACATTCAACTCAAAAATGTTACCTCCTTTAAATTCCTAGATGTAGTACTTGACAAGCACCTATCCTTCGATGAGCACATAACCTGTGTCACTAAGGCTACTAATTAGAAACTAGGCCTTCTATATCGCACTGCTCCCTACCTCTCAAGTAGTGCAAGAAGCACTATTGCCTCTGCTACCCTTCTTCCAGGCCTCTTCTAGGGTGCCTCTATAATCCACTCCTGTAAGACTACACTCCTGAACAAACTCAAAATGGCCTATCACAGAATTACCCGATTTGCTATAAAAGCCCCAGCTCACGCCCATCACTGTGACGTACTGAACAATTTGGGTTTGCCATCTTTCATGGCCAGACTTAACCTGCCAGTATATTGCACCATCTTCAAGCTAATACGCCTCCTGCCTTCTCTGAGTATATCTAACCTACTAACCCTGAAACCCTTCCCATGAATACTCAGGTCCTCACACCTCCTGATGCTGGGTCTGCCCAAGACTCGCCTAGCCGTTGGAAGAAGTTCCTTCTCCTTCGCAGCACCACAAAAGTGGAATGACCTCCCACATTCACTACTCTCATGCAAGACCATTCCTCTCTTCAAAAGACAATATAGGGAAATATTTTACAAGCCTCCTGTCAGTAATGGGAACTGTACCTAATCTTCTCTAAACTTCTCCACCTGCTTGCCTATACTCTCCTAGTGTGTATGATCATTATCTAGGGTTATGAGTCTGTACACAGCCAATTGTCTGTACTCTGCACTTATGTACTAATTGACTCTACTATGATTATAGTGCATGCTTGTATCAACGTTACTGTTTGTTCACCTATGTTGCAACTGACATCTGTAATTTGTACTGTCTCCCAATGAATGGGATGGCTAGTCTAGTCCATGAATGCATGTAACTGTCCAATGATATTTGTTCATAATCTGTATCTGTACTATTTTCTTACGCTTGGGACATTTGGTTCCCCGGGTCGCCCCTGAAAAAGGGACTTGACTGTCTCAGAGGGCCCACCCGGTCATCAAAATTTAAATCAATAAATAAATAAGAGGGTTACTGCTTCTTGGAAGAGAAGTCAATCATCCTGATAGGGTTTACCTTATGTGTTGAGGATTGGGAGCAGGTATGGGATGAAAATGAGTGAAGTTGTTGTCTAATAGAATTGTGTGAGGCTGAGTTCCTTAGGAATGTTGATAGCTGGTTCCATAGGAACAGGAGCCTGTATGTGAAGGCAGATTTGCCAGTGGTCGACAATGGTTTGGGTAGTAAGAAGGTGCGTGCATTCCTTGATCTTAGCGTGTAAGGTGACAGGTTCACTGAGGATAGGCAAGGCTGCTGTTTTTCTGTTTTTACCAGAAAAAGATGTTAAAATTCCAGAATCTGGACAGGTAAAAACAAAGAATTTTACAAAATTTGGCATTTTGCTACAGATCAGTAAATCCGCAGAATTTGTTTTTCAGATAATTGCTTCCAGTGTTATTTTCAGTTTGCTTCATTTAATGGTCTACACATTAAGCCTTCTTTTATTCTGATTATTTATCTACATATTAAATGAATGGCAGTAAAATCCCGGTAAAATCCAGAAATTAGACTAACAATCACTGGTACAATTCCCAGAATTTCAAGTCTTGAAAAAGAAATTTCATTATTTTAATTACCGCAAATCAGTGGCCTTGGGGATAGGCTGTCTGAGAGGTAGGGGGTAGCAGGTTGAACCAGAATTTAGATATCAGGGAGATAGAATGGATGTAGCGGTGGTGGGACAAGGGTGATATACTGAAGGTGGAGAAGAGAGAGCAGTGGTAGATTCTAAGGGGGAGTTAGTGGCAAAGCAGCAGAAAGCATTTAGGAGGGAGTCTAGTCTAGCTATGGAAGATACCAGGGCTGTGCTATATATTACAGGTACGTATGCATAGTCAAAAATAGGTGTGTGAATTTTTAACAGTAATTCACATCTCATGGCAGTGGGAGGGAGTCTCTGTTTTGGTATAGCACACCAAGCTTTGGGCAGAGTTTTGAGGTAATTGTTTCTATGTGGGTCAAGAAGTTTAAGTTGGGGTTGAGTCATACTCCTAGATATTTGTATGAGGAGATAGCGCTTAGAGGGGTCCCATCCATGGAGGTGATGGCAAGGGGAAGGGGTGCTTTGGATAATTTCTGCGCAGTCCTGAAGGTCATGAAGACTTTTTGGAGGTGTTTATCTTGAGCTGATTAACCTGGAACCAGGACTGTATGTTGTGGAAATCTTGCTGAAGTAGGGAGTGGACTGGCCTGGATGCAAACAGGATGCTATCATCTGCATACATATGCAGAAACTACAGCAGGTCAGCAGCATACCTCGGACAATCTGCACAACATCCATGATCTCCAACTGGTCACAGTTCATCCAACAGAACCGAGGAGTCGCAACCCCACATTGGCCACCGCTGCTCCCCATAGAGCGAGCTGAATGGATCTCAGGCCTGATGTCTGCAACCTTATTAGCAAAGAACCGAGCAAAATCATCACACTTTTCTTGTGAAAAAGCTCTTCGAACCTGCAGACGGGCTGGATTGCACAGTCTGTTCACAGTTCAAAAGAGCTGAGCTGGTCGATTCTGAGCTGCAGCAATCTCCCTTGACAGGAACTCTGCCTTCTTGCGAGAGATTCCTGATTGATAGTCCTGATAGTGGTCCATCAATCTAAGTCTGTCAGCCTCAAGGCATGATTTCTGCCAGCAATGCTCCAACCTTCGTCCAACTCACCACAACTCCCTCAAGGTCCCATCAAACCAAGGAAATCGAGGGTGAAGAGTGAGGGGAAGAACTTGGACAGGAGCTATAGTGTCCAGAGCACCCACATCAGCCCCATTATAAGTCTTTAACAGGCGCGTCAGACCCTTGCTTGCACACGGTAATTCCAATAGGTCCAGCACCACCAATAGGCAGCCTGGGGTCAGCCCCCTCAAAGGGCGGTACCGGACCATCTCCACAGGGCGCTGATGGAAGTATGGACAGTGATGTCGAATCCAACTGGTTCCACCACTAAGTTGGAGGCCTCCATCCCCAGGAGGAAGCCAGATCCAGGGAGTGTCCATGATCATGGTTCACAGAGGCAACTGTCTCTGTGAAGCCTAAAGAGTTCATAAGTTGAAGGAAGTCCTGACCAAATTGCAAGAGTTCGTCATTGATCTGGGCATTGAAGTCGCCCAGCACCATCAGTCTGGGTGACTCCAACACCATGTCGACAATGAAGTCCGTGACTTCCTGCAGGAACTGCTTTTCCCCCCTAGTGGATGGTAGACAAGAAGAATCCTACACCCTACCTCACCTGTTACCACCGTACACTCAAAGAATTTGATCTCCTCAACTGGCACAACAACAAGGTCCAACTCCGATCTAAAACAAATTGCAACCCCCCCCCCACCCTGCAATCCGACCTCGAGCGATGTATCACTGAGAACCTGGCTGGAATTTCTGCCTCTAAAATGGGGCCAGCATTTTCATCCAGCCAGTTCTCGGTGATGCAAGCCAGGTTTGTTGACCCAACAAGATCAGCAATAATAGCTGTCTTGTTTTTATTTGACCTGGCATTGTACCACACTGCTCGAGTTGAATGAAACACCAGGGCCGACCGGGCTACTGGCCCGCTAACAGTGGAGCCCTTGGGTATGGGTACCAGGCAAGGAGCATCTCGTTCTGGGACCCATCTTGCCCCAGAGCATCTCTTGGACCCTACTACTCCAATCCAGCTGCTCAGCTCTCCCACCCCCCAGGGTCTGGGCCCCCCCCTTCCATCTTCTGCCCACTATCCCCAAAGCCCTACGGTGACCATACACTGCTTCTGACAATGGAGAATGGTTAAAGGGGAGGAGATCCCAGAGCTCGGAGGGGGAGTAATGCTTGACAGGGACAGTAGTCATCAAACACATACTGGCAAGCCAAGACTTCAGCCCCCAATTATCCCAAAAATAAATAAAATAATAAAACTCCCATGCAAAAAATAACAAACGATAAAACCACAATTTGGGCAAAAATAAACAGTTTATGCAAGAAAGCAGTTCAATCAGTAGCCCAAACGAAAAGCTGATATGATGGGCCTCTCGGCCCCAGCTAGCTGATTGATAATGTCCAACTAGAATACCAGACTCTCACTCTGGCACTTCTTCCAGACTATGAATATGTTCAAACCACTTATCAGGAGGTACTCTCCCCACCTCCCCACCAGAAACTAAAAAGAAGGAGTGGAGCAACCAATGACACCTCATAGAAGTGTTTCAGGTATCCATGGTGCAGGAATAAAGGCACATCCAACATAAAGCCCCCACCCCTGTAATAGAGCTCCCTCAATGACCTGGCCAGAAAAAGCAGCCCCCTGGATAATATGAGCCCCCAGTAGGAGGCCCACTGGCCACCAACTGGGGAAGCCCTAGGGAGCAGGGTCCCACTGCCCTTCAGCAGCAGTTCCCCCGCGCCCTTCCTAGAAAGTCACTCAACCCGCACCCAGCCACCAAGCTAGCTCATGGGTCACAGCATACCAAACAGCCAAAGAGTCACAAGTGCCAGTCATCAGACTCTAATCTTCCAGTGGGGAAAGAAGTCACATACAGTCCCAGATGGCCAGGGACTGGGGTCTGACCTCCTAACCATCCTTCTACAGCCGCCCAGACCGAATCCCTTCACTGTAGAGGCTCCTGCCCTCCCACAGAAACCTTCCACAGCAAAAACCCCAGCCACCCAAGGGCCGCACGCAACTCCCCCACCCCACATACAATCAAGAGTCTCACAACCGCAACAATCCTCTGAGTCTCCAGAAATAAGTCCAGTTTACAGCTGGCTCACATTCCAGTACTCACAACCAGCCCAGCTCCAACTCCTCAGCTGTTTTCCTTGGTTCTTCCTTGGTTTGACCCCTCTTCCTGATCCTCCAGAGGCAGCCAAAAGATGCAAAAACAGGTTGCAAGACCAACTGTCTGCTCCAATGGCTGCTCGAGATTGAGAGCTGCTAACGACTGAATGAAGTCGCAAGCATACACCGAAAACAGGGGGCTAACTATACATGTAAAAAGCACCCCAAAAAAAATGGAACGCAAAAGGCATAGAAAATAAGGTGGATTACCTAACAAGGTACTGCCAAGATGTTAAAACAAAAAGTCTCAGGTAAGATCAAAGAAGCAGCCTGCCACACTGCAACGTAGTCTAATACTCACTCCACCTGGGTACCGAGATTCCAAAACATACTGAATGCTAGAACAGAATAAAAGAAAAAAACACCTGAAAAAATGCTCCACACCCTAAACTTCCTCACTGCTTCAGCCATCTCTAAACTAAACTAATAAATTAAAACAACTGAAAACAAAACAAAACAGGTAAAAACAAAAAATAAAAAGAAATACTCAGAGCTTAAAGTCTGGCTGGCTCAAAGCAGCTGCCTTCTTAGTATTCCTCTGAGTGAATATCTTTTACCACCATCCTCTGTCGCCTATTCCCTAACCAATTTCGTACCCAGTTTACCACCTTTGGACCCACTCCTCAACTACCCAGCTTGTCTCCTATATGGAATGGTGTTGAAAGCCTTACTGAAATCTAGAGAGGCCATGTCCATTGCTCTACCCTGATATAATTCCTTGGTCACCCACTCAAAGAAATCTATCAGATTCATTTGACATGCCCCCCCCCACCACCACCACCGCCACCATGAATCTATGCTGCCTTGGGCCTTGTAATCCACTGGATTCAAGATATTCCACAATCAGTAGTTTCACAATCACTTTCAGCAGTGATTCCAATAACTTTTCCACCACTGATGTCAGGCTGACTGGCCTATAAGTGCCAGCCTCGTCCCTGCTATGACTTTTGTGAAGTGGGAATACATCTGTCCTCCTCCAGTCTGCAGGAACCACTCCTGTTTCCAGTAAGATGTTAAATAGGACTGCCAGAGGTGCAGTCAGTACCTCTCTAATCTCCATCAATACCCTTGGATGCACTCTTTTTGGCCCCATTACTTTGTACACTTTTGGATTAGCAAGTCCATTCAGGACTCTCTCCTCTGAGAAAGGACTAGTGTCTACCTCCATCCCCCCAAAGCTCTGGTTACTTTTTTGTGGCTCCTCTCCTTCTCCTTCCTCTGTGAACACTGAACAAAGGTATTTGTTCAGAATGTCTGCCTATTCCTGATCCCCCTCTGCAGTTCCCCCCTTCCCTTTGTGATCTTACAATCCATCCCCTGTTCTTCCTCTTTTCATTTACATACCTAAGAAATGTTTTGTCCCCTTTCGCTACAGCCTGGGCAAGTCTCTCTTTAGTTTGCACCTTTGCACTCCTTACTGCTTTTCCTGCTTCCTCTGTTTCTGAATGATCATTCACAAATCTGGACATTATATACGGTATGGGCTGCCACGCCCATTGGCTCCTAGCTCTGCACCAATGGGCGTGCAGCCCTATGCAGTCCGCGGTGCCGGGAGGCAGGCGGGTGATGCTGCTGCCTGCGCTGCCAGGGGGGGATGGAGGGAGGGGTCGGGTGGGTGGGGGGACACTAGACTCAGGGAGATGTTTGGGGGTTGTCACTGGACATTCTGCCCGTGATCGGGCATTACGGTCCACTGGACCACCAGGAGATATTCGGGTTGGGGGCTTTTACATTCTGCCTGCGATCGGGCACTGGGGAGGGGTTGTTTCATGTTCTGCCCAGCGATCGGGCACTAGAGGGTTTCTTGATACATACTGCCGTGATCCAGGCATTGGGAGCTGTTTGGGGAGGTGTCTTGATGCATACTGCCCCGCGATCGGCATCGGGGAGATGTTTGAGGTGTCTGGATACATGCTGCCCACAATCGGGCTGGTGGGGGCACAGGGACTGAGTTGGGGCCAGCCACGGGTGGCAGCTGCTGTGTTGCGCCCTGCAATACAGCAGCTCACCCTGTGGTGGCCCTCAACGATCCTTTTTGGCTCAAAGTTGTGCAGGCGCAGGTTGGGGTTGCGCCTGCACAACTCTGCACAGCCCGACTGAATATCGGGTTGTGCAGTTTATGCATGGTTCCTCCCCCTCATGTTGAGCATGCATTCATTTGCATTGCGCTGTTGCTCAGCCTGTTTTCAGTGGCGCAACTGCCTCCTGCTGAATATCGCAGAATGGCGAAATGTAGGACTTGCGCATGCGCAACCCTGTTGCGCATGGAGCAACCCTTTTGAATATCTGGGCCATGGTATAATAAATACACTAGAATAACATATAAGAATATATTAAATATCTATTCTCAACAGTGGCAGAATATTTAATTCAATTTCTCTCTGCCTGGTTCCAAAAATGTTATCATAATCCTCATTATTTTCATCGATTAATTTTTCATGCAGTAAGGTTTCATGGAATACATACACCAGTCATTATAAGAGAAACCTTGAAGTACCTTTTCTTTCCAATTGGACAAAATTTGGCATTTAAGGGCCATTGTTGCCAATGTTATTATTCTTTTGCTGTAGAGGTGATAAGGTACTGGCTTGGAAGGAATTTAAAATATATATTTCCAACATGTATGGAATTTCTACTTCCAGTCAACTGGATATAATTGCATTCACTTTCTGCCACTATGGCTGGATTTTGGGGCATGCCCATAGAAACACAGAAACATAGAAACATAGAATTTGATGGCAGATAAGGACCGCTTGGCCCACCTAGTCTGCCCAGTTTCCTACCTAACAGATAAGCTGCAGATCCTAGTTAACCAACAGCTTACTTCCTCCTACCCCCCACTAGGACTGCCTTATGCCTGTCCCATGCATTCTTGACCATAGACAATGAGTGAGGTCTGCTCTGTGATTACAACCATGCCAACACTGATCAGACTGGTTATTAACTCTGTGAATTTGGGCTGGTGTATAGTAGGCCCAAGCCACAATATTTCTTTGAATAGATGGGTTCTTTGCAGAGACATATATCTTATTTATATTGGTTCTTAGCTGAACCCATTGTCTGTGGGTAAGTGAAATGGTGGCCTCAAGATTCCATTTCGTATTGATATTATTATAACCTAACGTACAATTTTTACCTGTAATTTTATCATAAAAATATGCCAGTAATTTATTTTGATTTTTGTGATATCAAAAGTGATTGTTGTTTCATCAGGGAAACCAATCAGTTCTTAGGATTTCCAAAAATTCCCTGAATTTTCTGAGATTTCCTACGTAGAGTATAGTATTATAAAAAATTCCAAGAAGTAAGATGTAAATGTTTCAAAAGTTGTTGGTAGGAAGGAAATTCATTATCCACCAAAATGTCTTTCCAAAAAATTATGCTATTCTTAGTGTAACCAGGGTGTGCGGGGGTGTTGTTGTTAGTAATTAGCACGAGGTGCCTCCATTTTTGTCACCCACTACCTGGCTAGCCTGGGTTTGGGGAGAAAACATTTGCTAGGCATCAGGACTAGGTTTGAACTTCTGGTCAGGGGCACCCAAGTAATTCTGGACACAGGAAGCAATAACTGAAAATGTCCAAACCAGGAGTGGGATTCTAAACTGGGGATTTTATTCACTTCAGCACAAGAATACAAAGCAAGATGAACCCCGAACTGGTATTCTCACTCTTGGATTCCCTGGCATGGCACTCAGCCAGCACTAATACACTTTTCCACATGTCATGGATTCCTGGTGGTGGCTCCCTCAACCACCCATGAGTGCTTCTAGCTCTAAAGAGAAAAAAACATCCTTAATCCCACATTTGGGTACTCTCTGCAGACACTGGGCAAGTGTCTGGGAGAAAGCTATAGGTGCCCAAAGTGAATCCGTAGAGGTAAATCTGGTTACTCCAGATGGGGGGATCTCCCACCTCTTGTTTCCAAATCCATACCCAGCCATTCATTTGGAGTCAACACCTTTCCTCAAACTCTCTGTTTGTAGTTGCTATCTCGAAATGTATATCACATTTAACAATCTACTTTCCATGTAACTGGTGTCCTGACTTGCAACGTTCTCTAAGTGGCTATGTCCATCCTTGTAGACCCCCACTGGTTAGATGCATTTCAAGCCATACACATATCTTAAAAATACTGTACTTGGCTAGTCCTTTCCTGACCCCACAGAAGCAGATACTTTTATACAACTGTCTTGGTGAAACATGGGTTCTATGTCAGAGCAGACTTACCATGGTTCGCAAGTGCCCCAGGGCTTCTCACACAGAAAACACACATCTGGTACCTCAGTACAAATTCTCTAGTCAGGCAGCTTTCCCTCTTCCAGCAGGGACAAAGGATTGCCCCTGAAATGCTGGTCTTTCCCCCCATCCCTCCAAGGATGGGGCACTGGAACAAACCAGGGAACGGTCTCAACCACTTCTATTGGTTTCTTCTATGTCCTTCTCTAGGGCGAGAACACACACCCTCTTCCTGTTGTAGCTCTATTACAGAGCTAGGCTCTGAGGGGCTGCCAACTGCAGCGCACCTCCTCCTTTCACTGAGTTTCCCATTAGACTTCTGCTGACTGACTTTGAAAACCCCAACATTCTAACCTAACTCCCTACTGCAACATTCCACTGTGGCTTATACTGCTGCGAGAATTCTAAGTGATATCATCCCTCCAGCTCATCTGAGACTAAGGACAGAGTGAGACAGTGTGATTTTGGATTGGTTTGAATTTGGACAAGACTTCCTCCAGTTGATGATTTTGTTGGGACTCACACAGGTGATTACCTCTGCGACCCACATACAAGGTCACTCACTAGATCTGGTGTTCCTGCTGGGGATGGAGATCTCAGATGTGGTGGTGGAATCCATAGGATGGTCTGATCACCACACTACTGGGTTCAGCTTCGTGGCCTCCCCAATAGACCTGACCCTACAGAAATAGTCCGGTACCACCTTTTACAGGGAGTGACCCCAGATGGTCTGATGGCGGTTCTGAACCTATCAGGTAGTGCGAGTGTCAGCAAGGATCCGGAGAGTCTGTTACAAGCCTATAATAAGGCACTGGGAGATGCTCTGGATACCATTGCTCCTGTCTGTGCTTACCTGCTCACTCTTCGCCCTCGGTCCCCATGGTTTGATGGGACCTTGAGGGAGTTGAGAATAGTGGGAAGAAGGTTGGAGCATTGCTGGCAGAAATCCAGCCTGAATGATGACAAACTTACATTGATATCCCATTATAAGGAATATCAATCTGCAGTCTCGCTTAAGAAGGCAGAATTCCTGTCCGGGGAGATTGTGGCTGTGTGAAATCGACCGTCTCAGCTTTTCTGTTCTGTGGACAGGCTGTGCAATCCAGCCTGTCTCCAGAATCAAAGAGACTTTTCACAGGAGAAGTGTGAGGAGTTCACTCGATTTTTCATGGATAAGGTTGTATCCATCAGGTCAGAGATATGTGCAGCTCACTCAAATGAGCAGAGCGGAGATCGGTGTGTGATTACTAGCACCCAGCTGGCCTGGTTGGACTTTGTCCAGTTGGCAATCGATGATGTCATGAAGATGGTCTGGGGGGCTTGCGACTGACTTACTCTAGTTTGGATACAGGTCCGACATGCCTCTTGGTGGGGTCCGTGGAGGCAACTGGACTGGTACTTTCTGAGATAGTTAGTTGGTCATTAGAGACCGGGGTGTTTCTGGACACCCTGAAAAAGGTGGTGGTTCACCCCCTCCTGAAAAAAACATTCTCTGGACCATGACTGTCTTGCAAACTACAGGCCTGTCTCTAACCTGCCTTTTGTAGGCAAGGTTATTGAGAAGGCAGTTGCAGCTCGAGGACCATCTGACCACCCATGATATCTATGATCCTCTGCAGTCCAGTTTCAGGAAGAGACATAGTACTGAAACTGCACTGGTCTGGGTACTTAATGATCTCCTGATAGTGAGGGCTCATAGGAGCCCTTCTATCTTGTTCCTCCTTGATCTCTCTGCAGCATTTGACACTGTGGATCGTGGGTTATCGCTAGAGCACCTACGGCTTTTCTGTGGGCTGACTGGTACAGTCCTCAGGTGGTTCCATTCATTCCTCACTGACAGGACACAGATAGTGGAGTCCGGGGTGTTTTCCTCTGCCCCTCTTCCCCTGTCATGTGGGGTGCCATAGGGCTCTGTGCTTTCCCATGTTTGCAGTGTATATGCTGCCATTGGGAGACATTATTAGGTGGTACGGGTTGAGTTTTCACTGTTATGCAGATGATACTCAGCTGTACCTGTCCTTAGTGCCGAGGCAAACTGATGCTGTTTCAGTATTTAACAACTGTCTCTCTGAAATCCAGAACTGGATGAGTGACAGCTGGCATAGACTGAATCTGGATAAGACTGAGGTGTTGGTTATGGACCCAGGTCCCCGGGTGGCGGGATCATCGGCTGGGCAACCATCTGGACTTTGGCTCGGGGCAACCAGCTGATGACCTCTGACCGGGTGCGTCATGCTTGATAGCGGGCTGACACTTAAGATTCAGGTGTCGGCCATTGTCAAGTCCTCATTTTACCATCTGAGGAATGTCGCCCGAAAAAAAACTTGTGCCTATGCTATAAGACCTTTTACTAGGTGAGACAGTATGGACAAGTGGTGTGTCTGCTGTTTTGAAGCTCTAGGATTTCATGCTAGTGTGTGAGAGCAGAGACTTGAAACAGGAAGAGACCTGGGAGTTGTAGTTTGCTAGACTCCCAGTAAACTACTGTATTTCCTGTCTCTGTGCTTCATTTTAGTGACTGTATTTATTACTCTTTATTTTTAGCAAGCTTGACATTGTAACTGTTTACAGCACTTGGAAAGCCTGTGTGGGCAATTGTGAGGGGAAATAAATGTCAGGGACTGCTCGTACATCAGGAAGGTCAGGAGGTGGTGTCACGTGACTCGAATGACTTCTGGGTCCCGCTGGCATAAGTCTGAGCCCCATGTGAGTAGACATGTTGTATTGCTTGTGCTTATGCTGTGAGGCCTTTTCTAGGTGAGACAATATGGACAAGTGGTGTGTCTGCTGTTTTGGAGCTTTAGGATTTCTTGCTAGTGTGTGAGAACAGGGACTTGAAACAGGAAGAGACCTGGGAGTTGTAGTTCACTGGACTCCCGGTGAACTACTGTAATTCCTGTCACTGTGCTTCATTTTAGTGACTGTATTTATTACTCTTTTTTTTTTTAGCAAGCTTGACATTGTAGCTGTTTACAGCACTTGGAAAGCCTGTGTGGGCAATTGTGAGGGGAAATAAACATCAGGGACTGCCTGTACATCAGGAAGGTCAGGAGGTGATCTCATTTGACCCAAATGACTTATGGGTCCCGCTGGCATAAATCTGAGCCCCGTTGAGCGGGGTGAGCATGCATCTGACACGCGCGAAGAAGCATGCAACAACACGCAGCGTGTCTGCGTGTGTCTGCGGTGTCCGCAGTGCAAGCAAGGCTATAGAAACAAAGTAAGTGCATCTGCCTTCTCTTAGTTTGCAGTTTCCGCTGGGGATTCAACATAAAGACCTTTATTGATATATTTCATTATAGCAGAAAAAATTAGAACTATCGAAGAAGATTGGGCCTTTAAGTGTTTCTCCTGTTTCATGTACACTCTTTCTGAAAGCGAGTTGATAGACATTGGGACAACATGTAAGAAGAGTATGTGCATTGCTAAACTCGAGGATGACATTTTGAAATTTAAATCATAACTTAATTCAGTCATAACAGACCAACAAAGTATCCAACAGCGTATAAATCTAATTGATGCAACCCAGGTCCCCACGTCATCTAGTCAGACTATACACTCTCCTTCTTGCCCCTTACCTGGCAGCACCCCGTTCTATTTCCAATATTTTACATTCCACAGTAGGGCAGGGAGCCACCAAAAGAAGAGACAGGGAACCAGATAGTGATGATAGTAACTCAGAAGGATGGACCCAGGTCCCAGGTAATCCAACCAAAAAAGGAAGGCGAGCAATGGATTTTATTTTACCTGTCAGTAACAGATATACTCCTATTGACTCAGATAGGAAGATAAATATTAGCAATACAGAACATATTGTCTTAGAGAACAATAATTTACAAGTAGCACACAATTCTACAATAGACAAGCATCTGTCAATACCGAATGTTTGCTTGCTGGTATTAGCATTGGAAATGCAGGAGTTAGACAGATGCGGAGTAGGAATGGCAGTGAAATATTGAACTTCAAGCCAACCCCACCTCCACCCTGCAGAGACAGACAGGTATTGGGGTATATGTTTGTGTTGTCTCCCATAACGTTCATGCCATTTCACCTCACCCTATCCTGCAGACACTGACAAGTGTTGAGGTGTGCCTTGGGGTATTTGGCTTTACAGTCACCCCACTCCATAAGGACATATGCTAAAATGGGTGCAATATAGAATGGGGTGAACTGTGGGGCCAAAGAGTCCAAGGCACAGCTCAATGCCTGTTAGTGGCTGGGGTGGAGGTGGGGTTGGAATGGCATGAGTATTACAGTCAGCAAACTGATGTTGATCAGTCTGTGAAGGGTGGGATGTTATGGTTAGAAACCATAATGCCCCGGGAATTTGTTGGTATTTGCAGTACAAATGTTCAGCATGGCCATTTTGTGGCCCCCACCTCATGAAAGCATTTGGGACCTCTTCTGATTAACAGTGGCACTGTGCCTTTGTGCGACAGATGCATGAAAACACAAATCAGGCAGGATGTGAAGAGTGACAGCTGGTACCATTCATAAGGAGGTGTGAAGAGATGGCAATGTTGAAAATCTGTAGTGAAAATATTAAAAATGCTCAAACTTCCAAGTGTACATGGAAATTGCGCAATGCATGTGCATAACGCAGTCATTTAGTGGAATTTATTTCACCAAAGTTTCAACATAGGCATTTTGTGACCTCTGCTCATGAACACTGTCACTATGATGTTCTTAATCTGTCCCAAACATTGATTTCCCACAACAACTGCGGTATTCTGTGCCACATGTGTAAATGCATATGTCGGGCAGGATGTGAAAAATGACAACTGTACTGTTCATAAGGAGGTGTGGAAAAATGGCAATGTTGAAAATCAGGAGTGAAAATATTACAAATTTGAGAAGTCACAAGGGTGCATGGAAACTTCACAATGCACGCTTGTAACACAGTCATTTTATGGGCATTTGTCACCAAATTTTCAACATAGGCATTTTAGGACCTCTGCTCATGAACAGTGTCACTGTGATTTTACATGCGAACATACATACAAACATATGAACATAAGAATCTGCCAGTAGAACACACCAATCAGTCTATGTAAGTCTGCCCGACTGTGCAGCTAGCACCCTAGATTGCAGCTGCCCCAGCCTCTTCCCCCTCAGTTCCTCCCTCGCTTTTCCCAGCCCCTGCCCTCCCCGACTCTTTCTCTTGCTTTATTCCAGTCCTCCTTAAAGCTATTGACTGTCCTACATGTTACCACCCCCTCTGACAGTGTATTCCAATTAGACACCACCCTCTCAGAGAAGTAGTGCTTCCTCATTTCCCTCTTGAAACGTCCCCCTTCCAACCTTAGTCCGTGCCCCCTCGTCTCTCTTCCACTCCTCAGTTTAAACACCCCCTCAGTGCTAAGTTTATTTACCCCATCAGGTAGTTAAATGCTTCAATCATATCCCACCATTCATGCTCTCCTCCAGTGTATACATGTTCAGCTCCATTAGCCTAACTTCATATTCCTTTCCTTCTATCTCCTTTAACCTTTTTGTTGCCCTCCTTTGCACCTGCTCCAGTAACTTTATATCTCTCCTCAGGTATAGCCTCCAGTATTGCACACAGTACTCTAGGTGTGGTGTGACCAATGATCTGTAGAGAGGTAGGATCACATCGCTGTGCCTGGATGAGAACCCCCTTATGATGCATCCCAGCATCCTGTTTGCCTTCGCTGCTGCTTTCCTGCACTGGGCAGAGTTGTTCATGCTCCCAGTTACCAACACCCCTAGGTCCTTTTCATCCTCTGTGACCCCCAACCAATAGTCCCTCTTCTGGTTTTTAGCCCTGAAGTGCATCACCTTACACTTCTTTGCACTGAATCCTAGCTGCCACTCCACCAACCTTGTCTGTAGTTTGGTTAGATCCCCCTGCAGTTTTTCCCATCTATCCTCTTCGTCCACCACTGCCCCCAATGTGATATAATGTGTGAACAGACTAACCCTGCTCCCCAGTCCATGTGCTATATTGGAGATAAAGAGCCCAAATAGCACTAGGCCTAGCAGTGACCCCTGTGGCACCCCGCTTGTCACTACTCTTGGTGCTGAGAGCTACCCCCCCCACCACCACCACCCTCTGCACTCTTCCCTGTAATCAGTTCTCTATTCATTTAGTCAGACCACCTTCCACCCATACCCCTCCTTCCCGTCACTCTTCTACTCCTTAGCCTGTGTCCCTCCTCCTGGTAGTCCACACCCTTTCTCCTCCTCATTCTTATCGGGTGGTGAAGCCTTCAGTATTACACTCAGACCACTCTGCCCACCCCCTCCCAGGGTTACTACTCCTCCACCTTTACCTGTACTTGGGGGGGATAAGCTCATTAGGCTCACCTGTCTGGACCTTTCTACCAACCTCAGTCTTTTGGCCCTCCCCCCACTAGTTTAAATCCACCTTAGTAGAGATATACCCTCTAATCCTGTCTTTAATACTCCCCTCCCCTTCCTGCTCAAGTGTTACCCTGTCCCCTGTGTACAAGTCACTATTCCCCCCAGACCCTACCACAGTTAGTCACTAACCCGTCATTTTTGGTGTGGTACCAATCCCTCAGCCACTCATTGAACTCCTCAAGCCTACCCTTCCTCCCCATGCTTGCACATGGTACCGGCAGTACCTCAGAGAATGCCACCGACTCCCCCATCCCCTAACACTACCTGCCCAATTACTCGAACCTCCCCTTCTCTACTTCCACAGTCTCCCCCGCCAAGTTGTTTGTACCCACATGCAACACTAAATGAGGTTTCTTCCTCCCCCTCACTGCACACTTGAGCAGTGCCTGCCCTGCCCATCTTGCAATCAACCTGGGGATAGCATCAACCCAACTACGGCTGTGCCTCTCCCCCCTGCCATCTTATCTCAACTCTTTCAGTATAGAATCCCCCAGACGAGTACTCCCTGTCCCTTGCTCCCTTTCCCTTCTAATGCCCCTTCCACCACCTCAGTATTCTTTCTTCCTTGCCCCTTACCCCCGCCAGCTGCTCCCTCTGTGACTTCTGTATCTGTACCCCCTACTTTCACCTCACCCCTTTTCTCTGCCTTATTCCTCCCATCCCCCATTGAACACCTTCCCAGCCTGACTACTTCCTACTGGGCTTTCCATGTCGACCTCCCCTGCTGATTTCCAAGCCCTCTCTTATCCCCACTGTTGTCGATTTAGGGCTCCCATTCCCTTCTACCCCGATAGTGATGACCCTCCCATCCTTCCCCCTTCCCGTAGCTTTCTCTCCTCCCTTCCCATAGCCTTCTCACCTCCAGTCACCACCCACTCCTTCCTTACTAGCCCCCTTCTACCCTTTCGTCCTCGCTATCTCTTCCCCTACCTGTTGCCATCCCTCTCATGCCCCGCTTGTCCTCCCCTCTTCAGTATGTTCCTGCTCCCCCTCTATCTCATAGCAGAGGTTCAAATCTATACCTAGTCAATACCCCTCCTACATCTCTTCCCCCTATCAGTTCCCCCCTACTTGTTCCCCTCCATGCCACCCCTGATCCCACCCCTGGTCCCTCCCTACCTGCAGCCATCTGCTCTCTCCCCTGGTACTCCTCATGGTCTCTTCCTGCCCCATCAGGAGCCCCCCCCAATTGCCTCGGGCACCCCTCCCTTCTCCTCTCTTTTCTGTTAGTGCCTTTGATACTGGGGTTGGTTTCACTCCCTAGTTGTTCTTTCTCCATCCCCCTTTGCATCCCCTATTTCCCCCCAACCAGGATGCCTACCATACTCATCTGCCCTGCCACTTAGACTCCTCCCTAACCTCCACAGTTCCTCCCTCAAACTAGCCAGTCATCTACAGACCATACACCCCACATCCTCCAAGCCCAGTCCAGGATCAAGGTGGACCCACACCCTGTACACTCACCCTTCCAAAGATGCCCACCCTATTGACATGTGGCACCTGCCCCATTTTGGCCCCCATCTTATGTTATGGGCTCTTACTCCCAGGTTCTGTACCCTACTACAACTGTTAGGCCCCTCTTTACTCAAATTCCTGCCCCCCACACTAGTCCCCCTACTGCCCCTTGCCGACCATGTTAATTCAGTCTCAAATCTCATTCATTAGATACTGTATTACTGTAGCAATCCTACAGCCTCCTTGTCCATTTTTCACCCCTCAGCTACCATACTTTTTGTTCTCAGCTCTCATATAGTTTTTTTTTTAGTTGTTTAACCAGGAGTAGCACACTAAGCTGAAAGCTTTTTTACAGGTGCGACCTGGGAGCACAGGGAAGTTAAGTGACTTGCTCAGGGTTACACAGTATGCAAGTAGAAGCTGTGGGGTTCAAACCCAGGTCTGGTCTGCTGGATGTCACCAGATTTGCAGCTCAGAGCCTTAAACCGCTGCGCTATACTGCCTCCCATAGTTTCACTTAGCCCAGTTAGAAATCCTATTGCACTCCAAGTATTACTCAGCTCAGTTAGAGAAATAAACAGGTCAAAAAATATGTATTATTACAGCAATCATAACAAGATAGCTCGGTATTTAGCTCAGTTAGAGAAATAAACAGAAAAACTAAATCTATACTGTTACAGCAATCCTAAAAGTATCAAATCTTTTCTTTGTCACCACTCCAGAGACTCTGCTGTAATATGGGACCACAGAAGGCGCTGGCGGGAGGGTGGGCAACTCTAAAGTCCTGACTGAGTTCTGTTGAGCTCACTCACTCCCCCTTTCTCACTCGCTCATTCTGTTTCTCCCAGTGCTGCAGGTTGCCCATTTGTACTGGGCCCCTGCCTGCATTGATGCCCTTTTCTGCCCACAAAGAAATCTGCAGCAGTCTCAACAGAGCTCTGTTGAGCTCGCTCACTCCCCCTCCCTCACTCCTCGTTCTGTTTCTCCAGGCGCTGCAGGCTGCCCTTTTGTACTGGGCTCCTGCCTGCGTTGGTACCTTTTTCTGCCCACAAAGAAATTTGCAGCAGTCTTGACAGAGCTCAGTTGAGCTCAGTCACTCCCCCTCTCTCACTCGCTCGATCTTAATCTGTCCTAAACACTGATTTCTCAAAGCGACTGCGTTATTCTGCGCCAGAAGTGTAAAAACACATTTCGGCCAGGATGTGAAAAATGACAGCTGTACTTTTATGGACTTTCAGCACAAAATTTTCAACATAGACATTTTAGGACCTCTGCTCATGAACAGCATTGCTGTGATTTTCTTAATGTGTCCCGAACACTGATTTCCCACAGCGATCGCTATTCTGTGCGAATGCAAACACTTTATTCGGCCAGGATGTGAAAAATGGCAGCTGTACTGTTCTAAGGAGGTGCAGAAAATGCCAATGTTGAAATCTGGGTGAAATATTGCAAATTTTCTGAAGTTACAAGCGTATGTGAGCAACTCATAACGCACTTTCATAAAACAATCATTTTTTTGGATTTTTTACACCAAATTTGCAACATAGGCTTTTTGAGAACGCACCTCAAGAACACTGGCACTGTCATTTCATTAATCAGTCCTGAAAGATGCTTCCATGCAGTGACTGCGAAATTACTTTTTGGGACCGAATAATGCCATAACAGTGGCTGAAATCATGAGGAGGGGTCCCAATAACCCCATGTTGAAAATTTGGTACCAAAATTCCCAAAATGCCTGAGATATGCACCAAAGTTGAAAAAAACCCTATTTATGCCATTATACAGCTTACCGGCATTTCTTCAGTTCGCAGTCAGCTTTGAAGAGTGCAAATGTGTTCCCAGTCCACCGAAGATCATCGCGCCAGACTCCAGAGGTAAGTATAGGGTGGGGGATGTGGGAATTAGGCTACAGAGGGTGGGCACCGTTGAGGGAGGCCCAAACAGCGAGGGACTGTTTTCTTCTTACGGGATTAAAAATAGACATCACGGATGGTTTTCCTTTTAGCAGGATGCGTTTGGCATGCTGGGGTGGACTCCAACATGCCACCTGCATCATTTTGGGAGTGGGGACTGGAGCCAATGGGGATTAGGCACCCTGTCCCAACATATGGGGAAAAAGCCGAGGGATTGGGCACCCCCTCGGCATGCAAACAAATCGGGATATATGCCAACAGGGAGTAGGCTCCCCATCAGCAAATTTAATGGGGAAGACTAAAGCTGATGGGATTGGGCTCCTGTTGGCAAAGAAAGATTTGGTGGGGGGTGCATGAAGCTGAAGGGCATTGGGTACCCCCTTGACAAACAACAAATGGGGGAAGGGGTTACAGTGTGCCAACAGGGAGTGAGCTCCCCCACTGGCAAATTACTGGGTCGGGACGGCAAGGTACGCCCTGCAATGATGGGTCGCTCCCTCATTGCAGCAGAATGGCTGATGTTGCAATGACGAGGTGGCCCCTGATTGCAGCAGCAAAAACCTTTCGAGGTGGTGGCACACTGGCTGAACTTGTGTAAGCAGCAGTGTGCCACCACATTGGGGAAAGTGGGCCAAGTCTCAAAAGGCACTGGGGACATTGGCCACAACAGCGCAAAATGTTTCTTGCACATGCGGCAAGCAAACATAAAAATGGGTTTCCACTTTGGACTACTGATATAACTGATATGGATATTGAACCTGAGCAGAACTTGGAGAACCCGATATCCCAACCAAACACAATGATTCCCATATCCTCACAACCTGCACAAGCATTGGAACAGCTTGACTCTAGTCCAGTATTATCAACAAATGATGATAACAATATCGCTGATGTTGAACCCCCTTCCCTAAACACTCCATGACAAACTTACATTCTTGGTGACTCAATTATTAAACATATTGATTGACTAGTGTGTAATGGAGACAAGATCAGTAAGACTAGCGGTAGCTTTAGGGGTGCCAAGATTTTGGATCTAACCACCATGATTAATACAATTCTTAAAAAAGTGGGGACAATCCCTTGGTTATTGCCCATATTGGAACTAACAACATCAATAATACCAGTATGGAAGACATCCAAAAAGATTTAAGAATTCTGAGTGAAATCTTATTAGCAAATAATTGCAAAATTTGCTTCTCAGAAATCTTACCTGTCCCAAGAGTATCTTTAGCATTAACAAATAAAATAAAAGCTGTAAATAACTGGTTACATTTTTGGTGTTTAAGCCAAGGATTTGGATGTTTGACACACTGGGAAAGTTTCACAGATAGATCTCACTTATTTGCATGGGATGGACTACACTTGAGCAAGAGGGGAAGCTTAGTCTTGGGTAAAAGAATAGTAGCATATGTAAACCAACATTGAAACTAGCTATGGGGGGAGGGTAATGGAGATTCTCTTTCATTAACCACAAGTGTAAGCAACAGTACTACATCATATCCATGGCAATGTGGATGTAATATATTAATGACAAATGCAATAAATTTAAATAATCTGAGGAAGTGCGAACTACAGGCATTATTATACAGAATGATGTTAAAATTGTCGGTGTATGCGAAACCTGGTGGGATACTACATCAGATTGGATGACTGAGATAGCTGGAGATACAATTTATTGTAAAGACAGGGTTAGTGGACTTAATGGTGGTGTCTGCCTATGTATTGACAACGCTATCTTGTCACACTCAGTCCATCTTCCAATTGATGTGGATCTTGATATGGAAACAATCTGGGTAAAGGTGATGCTACTCGGAGGTAAGGCAATATTAATAGGAAATTATTATAGGCCCCCAAATGCAACTATGGACTATAATGCAGCCTTGCTTAAACAGATCACACTAGCTTCAGAGATGGGTGATGTTGTAATATTGGGTGATTTCAATCTGCCTGGAGTTAACTGGTCTGACAACACTGATAAAACTGCATATGAAAGATACTTCACTTGAGATCTGTATAGATGCAGGTCTTGAGCAAATGATGCAGGAACCAACTAGAGATAATAATATACTCGATTTGATAATAATCAATATCTCCGAGGAAATTAATAGTATCAATATCACTAGCCCCTGCCAAATAGTGACCATGTTGTTGTAACTTGTACTCTGTCTATGGGTAAACAAAACACAAATTGTCACACACTACTTAGGAATGATAAGAAAGCAAATTTTATATGATACAGCAATACTTAGAAATATTGATTGGGATAGGGTTTTATCTCTGGACTCAGTTGATACTGCCTGGGAATCATTTAAAGACATTATATTTGAAATAGAAAGGAAATTTGTGCCACTGAAAAAGAAATATAACAGTAAAGGAAAAATACCAAACTGGCTAACACCCAATGTCAGGAAACATCTTAAACGTAAACATAAAGCCTGCATCAAATTTAAAAAATGCTAAAACAGAAGGCAACAAATTAGCTTATCTTAAGCAACAAAAAATTCTTAAGAAGCTAATAAGACACTCAAAAGCAAATATTGAATTTCAAATTGCTCATTCTAAGGATAACAAACTTTTATACTCCTATATTAGCTCCAACTGCAGGTAATAGGAAAGTGGGACCAATCATGGATAATAACAACATAATTTTAGAAGATGATAAAATTTTTGCTGATAGGTTGAACCCATATTTCTGTTTGGTTTATACGCCAAGGAACCAAATATTACTATACCAGACTCAACATCTGAAAATAAATTACATATTAATATCAATGAGGTATATAATGAATTGTTAAAAATTAACTACTCCTCAAG
The DNA here is from genome assembly GCA_016271365.2 of Neoceratodus forsteri. Taxonomy (NCBI): domain Eukaryota; kingdom Metazoa; phylum Chordata; order Ceratodontiformes; family Ceratodontidae; genus Neoceratodus; species Neoceratodus forsteri. The sequence goes on from JADMNL010000022.1 coordinate 298,268,060, forward strand.
CCCAGGCCCTGATACTATTAATGCATCACTACTGAAACATGCTGCTTCATCCCTTGTGTACTCCCTATTGGCTATATTTAATCTATCATTAAAAACAGGTGTTGTGCCCCAGGACTGGAGAAAAGCCATAGTTGTGCCAATATTTAAAAAAGGCAACAAAGGTAAAATTGAGAACTACAGGCCAATAGGTCTTGCATCCCACTGTTGTAAGACAATGGAGCATATTATTAAAAACTATCTGGAGGTCTCCCTTGAACATCTAGACATTAAAGATCCCAGTCAACATGGCTTTACAAGAGGGAGGTCATGTCCAACTAATTTGATTTCTTTTTATAATCAAATTGGTAAAAAGTTGGACAAGGGTGTGCCATCTGATATAATCTTGCTTGACTTTTCAAAAGCATTTGATAAGGTCCCACATGGGAGACTGATTATAAAACTCCTTGAATTTTGTCTAGACAGCAACATTGTTAGAGGGATCCAAGCCTTGTTATCTAATAGGACTCAGTGTGTACTTATTAATGATATGATTTCCGATGAAGGAGTGGTTGAAAGCAATGTGCCACAGGGATCAGTTTTGGGATCCATCTTATTTAATATATATGTGAGTGATATGAATAGAGACATTCAGAATCATGTAATCAAATTTGCAGATGATACTAAACTAGGTGGGGAGGTTGATACTATTGGTAAACATCTTTCTATGATTAATGATCTCGCTAAAATAGAAAATTGGGCAAATGATAATGGTATGTCTTTAAATGCTGACAAATGTGCAATTATTCATTTTGGTGATAAAAACCCAAACTATTCTTACATCCTAAATCAAAGCTTACTCAGATATTCTGTAAAAGAACAAGATCTGGGTATAACTATAAATAATACATTGACAACATGAGTCCACTGCTTAGCTGTCTCAGGAAAAGCCCAAAATCTTGTTAACAGAATAAGGAAGATGTTTTTATGTAAAACCAAACAAGTTATCTCAACTTATAGAAGCTATGTTCATCCCATTTTGGATTATGGGTCCCAAGTCTGGTCCCCTAGTACTAAACAAGACATGCAAATAATAGAGGGAGTTCAAAGGCCAGTTACTAGAATGATACCTAGTTTAAGGGAAAAATCATATCAGGAGCGATTAATCTGTACTGGACTACACTTGTTGCAGGCCGATAGACAGAGGGGTAATCTTTTACTCCTTTTTAAACTACTACAATCCCCTGCACTAATGTCGAAATGTGAAATGCAATTCAGCCATGTGATGGAAAGCCTTAGATCACATAATAAAAAGATACTAGTTCAAAAATAAGAGAATAAGAGAAATAATTTCTTTACTGTACGTACCATTATGACCTGGAACAGGCTATCACAGAATGTGGTTGAAACATCTAATATTGATGCATTTAAAAATTAGCTAGATGAATTATATTACTCCAAACAAATGGCAGTTTAATTATCCCACCTTTGTGGGGGACATTCCCAATGGGCCAACTGGTCCCCTTATGTCCTATGCACCTAGTAAACCTAGTAAGCATCTGGTACTACCCTATGATCTATTGATGTTGGGCCACACCTTGGTGACCTCCCGCCTTGATTACTGCAATGCCCTATACCTAGGGCTACCGGGGATAGACCTCCGTCACCTGCAATTGGTGCAGAATGTATCTGGCAGATTGTTGACAGGTTTACATCATTCTGACCATATCACATCTGTGCTCTGCACCCTGCACTGGCTGTCAGCGTGGTGGAGGATCACCTTCAAGGTCAGATTACTGACCTATAAGGCCCTACATGGACAGGGACCATGGTACCTGCAAGAGTGCCTCTGTCTCTACTGCCCCTTCACCCTCTCCATTCCACTGATGAGGGATTGCTAGAGATTTCCAGGGTCTGTTTGACAACCTCAGGAGCTATATAATTTGCATTTGCTACTCTGACACTGTGGAATTCTCTACCTCATCAGATAAGGTAATGCTCGTCCATCGAGGCCTTCAAATCTGCCTTGAAAACTTATTTATTTGAATTAGCTTACACTGATATTTAAGCTCCTGCCATGATGATGATTTTAGAAATATGGTTCTGTTTTATATTGTTTTAACTTGTTTTATCATGATTATGTTAAATGCTATGATCTTGTTTGGAATAGCATTTCATAAATAAAGGTTGGTTGGTTGGTGGGTTGGTTGGTTGGATGTAATTATAGAGAATAATCTACAGAAGGGGGTGGTGTGTGCAGTCACCTGCAGTCAGATGGCAAAGGCCGATTGTAGTTCTCTGAATCCCATAGAAGCCCCTGTGGAAAAAAATTGGAAGCTGGTTCCCCAGCCTGTGTCTCCTCAAATGGAGAGTAGTGAAAGGGAGGTAGGACTTCCCCAAGTAGCAGTTCACAAAATAGCTACAGAAGGTTACTCAGAGGAGGGAGGGGTAACAAATGGTCAGGAGGTTAGGGATGGCAGTGACTCTGAATGCCCGGATGCTAGAGCTATGGACTCCAGTTTAGGAACTGAAGGGGATAGGTCCAATTCCTTGGGAAAATGTGAAGATTTTGCAGCTGCTCAGAGGACTGATCCTAGTTTGGAGAGGCTGAGGGCTTGTGCAGAATCTGGTGGGACACTGGGAGGTGACAGAAGACATAGGGTATTTTGGGACAATGGACTGTTGTATACCCAGGACATGAGGACAGAGGAAGGGGTGATGGGCAGGCAGCTTGTCATTCCCTAGGAGTACCATGAGCGGTTGCTCAAGATCACTCATAATATTGCCACCATGCAGTGATTGGCCCAGAATTTCTATTGGCCCAACTTCACCCAGAAGGTGAAGGAATATTGCAGGTCATGTCACCGGTGCCAACAGATAGGGAAGGCAGGTAGTAAAACCAAAGCTGCCCTAATTCCCTTGCCCATTGTGGAGGAGCCATTCCAGTTGGTAGGAATGTAGGACCTTTGAGTACCCCAGGCTCCTCTGGGAAAATGTTTATCTTGACAGTGGTTGATTACACCACCAGATACCCAAAGGCAACCACCCTCCCCTCACTTAAGACAGACAAAGTGGCAGATGCCTTGCTAGGGATTTTCTCTCATGTCAGGTTTCCGCAAGAGGTTATCACTGATCAAGGGGGTACCTTCATGTAGGACCTGATGAAGTGTTTGCAGGAGAAGTGTGAGGTGGTGCAGAGATGCATGACACCTTATCACCCACAAGCCAATGGGCTTGTGGAACGGTTTAATGATACCCTAAAATCAATGCTCCAAGCATTTGCTGAACAGCATGGGAGGGACTGGAAGAAATGCCTTCCACACCTGTTGTTTGCACACAGAGAGGTGCCCAAAGAGTCAACAGGGTTCTCCCTCTTCAAGCTCATATAGGCTTAGTGTGCTTAGGCCCCTAGACTTGATCTGAGAAGACTGGGAAGGCAAACACACCACCCAGGGGACTCCCATAGTGGAGCATGTCCTTAAGTTTAGGGAGAAGCTGAAGGAGCTTATGGGGGTGGCCCAAAGCAACCTATCAGCTGACCAAGAGAAGCAAAAAGTCTGGTTACATTGCAGAGCCAGAGCTCACTCATACAGTGCAGGCCAGGAAGTCATGGTCCTAATTCCAGTCCAGAAGGTCAAGCAGCAGGCCGAGTGGGCAGGACCATGTAAGGTAGTCTGACAGTTCAATAATATAAATTATATTGTGGAACTGCCTGACAGGAGACATACCCATAGGATGTACAATGTCATCATGATGAAGCCATATGCAAATAGGGCCAACATGGTATTTACAGTGTGTAATCCTGGGGAAGGGACATACAAGGAAGACCCCCTCCTGGACTTCCTGGAGGAAAGCAAGTGGGAATCATCTGTGGAGGCAATCAAACTATTGCCCCAATTGACCCCAGAACAGTCCCAGGAAATAAGGGAGGTTTCAGAGGACTTTGCCCCTTTGTTTATGGCCAAGCCTGGACCAACCCCCTTAGCGACACATGATGTAGACACGAGGACATAAGCGCTCATACAGCGGACAGTCTACCTGGTGTCTGAGGCCATCTTAAAGGACATTAGGAGGGAGGTGGAAGAAATGTCGGATTTAGGGGTAATCCAGAAATCTCACAGTCCCTGGGCCTCGCCCTAGTCCTCATTCCCAAGCCGGATGGCTCTACTTGCTTTTGTATGGACTATCGTGGACTCAGCACAGTCACAAAGTCGGACACCCATGCAATGCCATGGATGGATGAACTACTGGACAAGTTGGAAGGGACGACTTACCTCACCACAGTTGAACTGATGAAAGGGTACTGGCAGATGGAGCTAACTGCCAGAGCTAGAGAGTGGTCAGCCTTCATCACTCCAAAAGGATTATTCGAGTTCCGGGTAATGCCTTTTGGAATGCAGAATGCCCCACCACCTTCCAATGGTTGGTCAACCAGGTGTTACATGGTACTGAAGAGTATACAATGGCTTATCTGGATGATATTGCCACCTTCAGTGCCAGCTGGAAGAAATACCTGTCCCACCTGAAGGAAGTGTTGGGCAGGATACAGAGGGTAGAGCTCACTGTCAAGGCTGAAAAGTGCCAGGTGGCTATGGTGGAGGTGGCATACCTAGGCCATGTAATGGGGTGGGGCAGCTTCACCCTAATCAAGCAAAGATTGAGGCAATAGAGGCATGGTCTATGCATGAAGCCCAGAAGCAGGTTAGGAGCTTCCTAGGGACCCCAGGGTACTATCAAAAGTTTGTACCAAATTGCAGTCCCCTGGCAGCTCCCCTATCTGGCCTGCTAAGGAAAAGAAAGCCCAAAAAGGTAGACTGGGAGCCAGACTGTGAACAAGCTTTTGCCTGGCTAAAGGAGGCACTGTGCAGTGCCCCTGTGTTCGCTAGTCCAGATTACTCAAACCAATTTGTAGTCCAGACAGATGCCTCAAATGTGGGGATTGGGGCATTCCTCAGTCAGACATCTAATCAGAGAAAAGACCACCTAGCCGTATACCTGAGCAAAAAGTTATTTCCCCAGGAGCAGGCATAATCTATGGTGGGAAAGGAGTGCCTTGCACAGGTATGGGCCCTGAGGAAATTGGAGCTGTATCTCTATAGGAGACGCTTCGAGGTACAGACCAATCACAACCCTCAGGTGTGGTTAAATCAGATGGATAAAACAAATAGTTGTCTCTTAAGGTGAAGTATAGCCCTACAGGCAATGACATGACCATTATGCACAGGGCGGGGCCTGCCAATGCAAATGCAGATGGCCTATCTCGCCAGTTAGAGCAGTAAACAGAATTCGTAAAAACCTTACCATGATTAGAGGGCGTGTTCCCACAAATTCAGTCTAGGAGGGAGGGATGTGTCGAGCTAGCCACTGCCAGCAATTATTTGCAGATACATTTCTGTTATATTTTTTTATGTGAATTTGTGTATGTTAAATGCCACAAAAGATGCCCAGGGCCTGGATATTCAGACTGCACCAGGCAGGGGTGCACACCTGGGTGCAGCGCATGGACCAGGCGATATTCAACAGTGCTGCACCATGGCTCAGCACCATTGAATATGGCACTGAGGGAACAAGCACTGCACATGGCACAGTGGCACTGTGCCAGCACAAGTGGCAGAAGGGGAGCAGGGAGATGCGACAGCACAAGTGCCATTATGCTAGGTGCATCAACCACGATATTTAGCACTGGGCATGCAGATGAGGCCATTATGCATGCAAGGTGCAGATGGGGCCATTTGCATGTCATTATGGCTCCATTTGCATATGGTGCGCAGATCCCCGGAGACTTGCACCTGGCGCCTTGCCAGGCTGCAGCCATCGGGGACCGACACCCTGCAGTCCCATGGCGGTCCCTCTCCCATTCTCCCTATTGTGGGCATATGTAGAAGAAATCCCTGCTGGTCCAGTGGCCTGCTCTCCATCACCCAAGCACAGGCATGTGTAAAAGAGAGTCCCTGGTGGTCCAATGGACCGCTCTCCATTGCCCGATCATGGGCATATGTAGAAGAAATCCCTTGTGGTCCAGTGGACCACTCTCCATCACCCGATTGTGGGCATGTGTAAAAGAAAGTCCTTGGTGGTCCCAGGTGTTGAGCAGCACAACTTGTCCCTTTGAATATCATGCCTGGGTGCTTTGGTGGGTTACGCATGGTGCAACCATTTTGAATATCCAGGCCCATGTGTTTTTTTAAAGGGGGACATAGTTTTACTGAAATGGTCACATAGGAAAATGAGAAGGTCTTGCAAAATATTTGACAATCCTATGTGACCCAGGAAACAGCTGCTTGCCAGAAAGCTAAGAAATGCCTTGTAAACTTAATTGAGGGAAGCAGAGGTAATAAAAGGTTTCAGGAGAATAAACCGTTGCACTTCAAAGGCAGGATGTCTGGGAAACAGGATCTGGAAAATAGTCATTCCTGACAGGCTGGTGTGAATTGTCTTACAAGTGTTCTATTGTAAGACAGTAAGACATCAAAGACACTAATCCTGAAATATTATTAATGTGCCAGGAAGTGGTGATATGAGCACCCAAATAAGGAAATAAATAATTCCTTAAAATCTGGAAAGAGCTAGAAAGACACCTGCTGGCCTAAAGAGGAAGCCACCAGCTATAAACCAGAGAGTGTTTTTTTTTTTCAGATTGCCAGGGAGCTATGTATATCCCCTGCAAACAGAAGCTCATTGCAATGCACTTTGGAGACTCTGCTGACAAGACACAGAACAACCTTCCAGTGGCTGAAAAGGAAGAAAGGATTTTTTAGACTTCACTTATCCTTCCAGACTACAGTTTTACTACAGACTTAAGGCAGAACTTTAAATAACTGTTATAGTGCATTTTTCTTGCATATTTCCACTCTTATTTGTGTTATTCTGTGACCAAAATTTTCAAAATCTTTTAGTTGTAACTCAGTGATTATTAATTATTTTAGTAAAAACATTTGCTTTTAAGAAAGCTGCCTGAGTGAGATTTTTCATATTGTGTGTGGTTGTAGGATGTTTAATAATAATCTGTGACTAAGCTGTTATTGCTAAGGGGTGTCACCATAACCTACCAATCGAACAAGGGTCTGTACAGAGAAATCTGGGTAAAGATAGGGAGAATATGAAAGTCTCAAGGAAGGGTCTGTGGGGATTTGAACCAGGTTATTGCATGCCAGTGGGAGAAGACAAAATCAGGGTTATAAGGCTACCCCAAAGAGATTGTAATGCATGGATATTCCCCCTTTGTGTAACAACCAAGAAAGAGTTCTCATTTGGCTGCAAAACTCGAGACTGGTATTGTACCTTTATCCAGAGTAAGGAGGGAACCCTGGGGCCTTGTGGCAGGTGTTCAGTCATGACCTCGGTGAGCATTCTAGAAGGACATAGGAGGATATCCCTGTTTTCCCCCTCCCTGTCACAGATTGCACTTAGGGGTGGGCACTGTGAGCTCAGTGATAAGGAGTACTAGGTCCAGTATTGCACTGCCACAGTGAGTTCGCTGACTAGATGCCTGAGGAACACCCTCTGCAGGGAGTCCAGGATCTCCCTATTTCTAGCTGAAGCAGAAGTGTGGGGCTCAAATCTACATCCAGCAAATTTAAGCCCTTCACCAAAAGCACCTCTGCCTTTTCAGCCATCTTGCCAGTGGCCTCAACCAGTGCCTTATGTAACTCCTCCCCCTGTGCTGGAGGTCTGTAAATCATGCTGTTGTGAATAGTGGTTCCATTCCCTGTCTCTAGAGTGACCCATAGTACCTCTGCACCCCCCCAACATTCCCTGTACCTCCATTGGTTTTATGCTTTCCCTCACATAAGGCACCCCACCTTCTTTCCTCACCTTTTCCTTCCCAAACAAAGTATAGTCTGGCATGGCCATGTCCCAGTCATGATTTTCAATGTACCATGACTCTGTAATGGCCACATATCCAGGTCAGCCTCTGGCATGATGGCCTTGAGGTCTGGAAACTTACTTCCTAGACTTCTAGCATTTTCACACATGGCCTTCCAGATTTTCTTAGCACTCTGCTTGTTACCACCCTTTTTTCCTCCCTCCTTTTCCCTCTCGTTTTAATGCTTCCATTCCCATCTCCCTTCATTTGTTTTTTTTTTACTTACTTTTCCTCCCCTTGGCCACTGGTCGGCTCCTACTTCTAGGCATTCTTATTCTCTTCTGGCTGCCGGCCGTCCAACACTCATCTCCAAATCAGGCCACCACCTTGCTACCCCCATGGCTTACTGCTTACCCCCCCCGTGGTGGGGTGGTGGGGAGCCCCCCAACTCCCCACCAGGACTGGATCCAGTTCTTCAGTGGTGGAGCATGCAGTGCCAACAGTGGACATGCCACACACGCATCCACATGCAGCATGCCTGCCTGCTGCTCCACCTCTGTGCCCTACTGTATTGGGCCAGGTGTGTCAACACCCAGCCCCCTCTAGGTGTCAGGAAAACACTGGCCTCTATTCCCCACCCTCCCCAGGACAGGAGAGCTGTCCTCCAGACACTTGATCCTTTCCCAGCCTGGCCAACCCTGACACCAGCTCGCACCCTCAAACATGGGTCACCAGCATGGCAGGAGGTAAGGCATCGCTGCCTCAGCCCTCCATGCCACCAGGCCAGCTGTCCACCTTCATTTGTATCATCCTGTTTCCTTTATTAATTTGCACCTTGGGGGATCCCTTTCTCCTCAGGTTATTCATACTCTCTACTTCAGCCTATGTGGTGGGAGAAATTTCTTCTTTCCCTATTCCTTCTGCCAGTACTGCTGGCTAGTTTAAATTTTTATCAAGGTAACATTCAAGCTGTCCACTGAGGACCAGGGTTTCCCTCCCAGATAGATGAAGGCCATCACCCCTGTATAGGCCCTTATCCCTCTAACTGGTTCCCCAATCCCCAATATAACTGAACCCCCTCCTCTCTGCATAATTCCTTAGATCATGAGTTAAAGCTTCTAGTGTGGAGATCCCTCTCCTTGCCCCTGTCATAGACAAGCAGCACCTCGGCAAAAGCCACTGAGTGTGCTACCTGTCTAAGACCTCTCCCCAGCTCCCTTAATTCTCCCTGCATTATCCTAACCTTGTCCCCAGCCAGGTCACTAGTTCCCAGGTGGACAATAACATCCAGCTCTCCCATCTCTCCTGCTGCCCTAGCGATCCCCAGGATCTGCTTCCCATCTCTCCAGGACATGGTAGAGTATAGGTACCCAACCTCCCTCTTTACCCCACCTTCTTACTCCCAAATCTATCCCCCTCACAATACAGTCTCCCACCAGTAGTTGCTTCCTCCTCCTCTGGGGTCTTCTACCACTCTCCTTGGAGTCTTCACTGTGGAGGACCCCCACATACTCCCTGGTCACTACCATGGGTGCCTCCTCCCAGCAATTCCACCCCCACCAGAAAGACATAGGAATTATGTAGTGGTACTGGTTAAGGAATATGCCTCTGACCCACCCTCTCCAGAGCCCACCATAGTCCAGCTGTCCCTCCTGTCTGATGTATTCTGGGGTAACGGTAGCAGACTTGGTGTCCTCTGAGGGGGGAAGAGGTCCCCGAATCCCAGCTAGCTTGGTCTGGAGCCTAGCGACCACCTCCCTCAATAATTAGTAGTGTGTGCAGATAGGACAGTACCTCAGATTCCAGAAGGTCTATCTAAAAACTGCTGCCCCACAGCCATGGCAATGCACCACTCCCAGCATTTCCAATTCTTTATCTCTGTGTGTTACTGGGAGATACTTTTTTACCCAGTCCCTCTATCATGTGGGGTCCCTCAGGGTTCAGTACTGTCCCCCATGTTGTCCGCAGTGTATATACTGCTCCTCAGAGACATTGTAAGAAGGTATGAGCTGATGTTTCACCATTATGCAGATGATACCCAGCTTTTGTGCCCAGCCAGGATAGAGCTATCTCGGTCTTTAATAGCTGCCTCACTGAAATCCAGGAGTGGATGGATACTAGCTGCTTAAAGTTGAACTCTGATAACTAAGCAATAAGACATGACAGGGTGTGTGTTAGACACTTTAACACATGGCTAGGAGGCATGGTGAGGCACAAGGCCACCGGCCAAGTGTGTCCAGCCTCCTAGCCATGTGTTTAAGTGTCTAACACACAGTCACTGGAGTGGCTTATTGCACTTATGAAATGGCTATCAAAAATACAGATGTATGTGATAGCTAAACTGTATAGTATTTAAAAGTGAAAAAGTTTAACACTTGTCTTGGTTTTTAATAAAATAGTTCCTCCACCTACTGTTTTTTTTTTTTTACTTTAGGAATTTTGTCCTACAAAGGCTTCTGTAGTTACATCTGGTTGCCATGACAGTATTCACCCCCACCTCCCCTTGTCATGGAGTCCATCACACTTTTGCAGTCAGTTGCACAATGTTGTTATTCCACTATATGGTGCTGTTTTGTTATTTAAAGAAAGCGCAAGATAGAGAGAGAGAGAGAGAGAGAGAGACATATGCGACCATTTTTAAAATGAGAGACTAATCGCATCAGCAAGGTGAAAAATAGGGCATGCAATTACGAGAGAAAGAGAGAGCACACCATGTGGCCATTTTCTGAGTAAGTAGCCATGATGTAAGAGACAGTGCACTACTAAGCATGAGGGAGTGCTTTTCGATTTGGATGGACAGTGAGCGAGCATGGGCTGTAATCTGCAATCAGAGCAAGCAGATGGGAGAGGGAGCGCTTTTCAATTCAGACAGAGAGCGAGTGAGCGGGCTGGGAGACAGATCACAGCACTTTGGGTTTTTTTTTCCACTTGTATACATGCTGCATGTATAACAGAAACCCCTCAAAGACCAAAGTCAATGGAACAAGAGGTCAGATTTATTCATTTCATTTATTTACAGTTAGGCTGGCACCACTTATGCCAGAAACAAGATGGCTCCATTATCATTTCTGAAGGTTCTGAGTGGGCAGCATCACCCATATCAATGCCTGCTTGCCATAGCTTGACACAGCCTGATCCTTTTCCCATGGTGTTAGACAGATTAGCACACTCCTAGCTGCCAATCAGAATGCTGTTTTTCTAACATCCATTTCATAAGACTGAGGTATTGGTTGTGGATCCAGGTCACTGGATGGGGGGGGGTTGAGTGAGGGTTCACACTCTGGTCTTTACCTTGGGGGTGTGCCACTCTTGACCTCTGAATGGGTGCAGAACCTGGGGGTAATCTTTGACAAGAGGCTGACCCTGCATTCGCAGGTGTGAGCTGTAGTTAAATCCTCATTTTGCCATCTGAGAAATATCTCCAGGAATAAGCACCTGGTTCCATCCGGCGACCTTCCTACTTTGATTCACGCCTTTGTGACCTCGAGTTTGGACTATTGCAACTCCCTGTACCTAGGGCTGCCTGGGGTGGAAATCCATCGCTTGCATCTAGTGCAGAATGCTGCAGCATGGCTTTTGATGGGATCATCTCAGTCCTGTCATATTTCACCTGTACTGCGCGGACTGCACTGGCTGCCAGTTCAGTGGTGTATCACCTTTAAACTCAGTCTTCTGACTTTTTAAAGCCCTTCACGGACAGGGCCCAGACTATCTGAAAGAGCTTCTGGTGCCTCTCTGCCCTGGGCGATTGCTCCACTCAGCCAATGAGGGGTTGCTAGAGATTCCAAGGGTATGTTTGAAATCTTCTGGGGGGGGAGAACATTTATGTATGCTGCTCCTACCCTTTGGAATCCTCTACCCCAATGGTTACGTGAGTGCTCGACCATAGAGGGCTTTAAACAAGCATTAAAAACCTACTTGTGGAACCAAGATTTTGGTGAGTGATTAAAGGTTGTTATCAGTATTATTATTTTGCTTTATGTTGAGATGGTTTGTGTGTGTATTGTGATTTTAACTATTGTTAAGGTGCCTTGGTGTTTTTTGAAAGGCACCATACAAATAAAATGTATTATTATTATTACCCTTATGCCTGATAAGGTTCATACTGAGGTTCATACTAAAGTCTTTAAAAGAGCAAGAAGGCATTAGCCCATAACACTCTTATCCTAAGCCAGGTAGTAATATGAAAGGACATAACCAGAATTTATTACTCTATCAAGTCTGGATTTAAATACACCCTTGGTTTCACTGACAATCACATTCATAGGTAGTTTATTCCATGGACCCACTGTTCTAAGTGTAAAAAAATATTGTCGACTAGTATGTCTGAATGGTTTCCTTATTAATTGTAAAGGATGACCTCTAACATTGTGAATCTGATCTTTGAATTGTAAACCTAATTCAGTCATAAGATAAGGGTCCTGAATGATATCAAATAAGAGTAAAAGATCACCTCTTAAATGATGGGTAGCTAAGGACATGAGGTTTAATGAAACTAGTCTATTATTATATGTTTTATTTTTCAAACCTGTTATTCTTTTAGTATATCATCTTTGAACCTTTTCTAGTGAATTCCTACTAGACTTTTAAATGGACACCATAGCTAGGCTGCATACTCAAGGTGTGGCCTAACATAGGATCTATACAGGGGCATTAAAACCTCAGATTTACGTGATTTAATATTTCGTAAGCTAGACCAAACTGACCCATTAGACTTATTAATGATACCTTTAATATGTTTGTTATATGACATATCATCTGAAATAGTAATTCCCAAGTCTTTCTCATCTGAGGTACTAAGTAGGTTAGAACCACCCAGTTGATACATATAATAGGGGTTATTAGTTCCCAAATGCATAACTTTACATTTATTTGTATTTACTTTCATACCCCACTTATCCACCCAAGATGTAATATAATCCAGATTGTTTTGAATATCTACAACTTGTGATATGTATTTACATGGGCCACCAATTTTAACATCATCAGCATACTTGATGGTAAGAGACAGGCAGTCCCTTGTCATATCTGCAATGAATGCCTGAAACAGGCACGGACCCAACACCGAGCCCTGCGGAACTCCACTAGAAACAGTACCTACTTCAGATGAAGAACCATTAACAACAACTCTCTGTGTTCTGTCCTGTAACCAGTTACTGATCCAGTTAATGATGTTACTATTTATTCTCATATTTAGAAGTTTTATAATAAGTGCCCTATGAGGCAGAACATCAAATGCCTTGCTAAAGTCGATAAAGACAATATCACAAGGAATATTATAATCAAGAAAGTGACTAATATTCTCATAGAAACATAACAAATTAGTGAGACGGCTTCTGCCACTTTTAAATCCATGTTGCTCTAAGTATTCACTATTCAATGTTGATATCAAGATATCTTTGATTAGACTCTCTAGAACTTTGCATACAGTCAATGTCAAGCTAATAGGGTGATAATTCTCTACATTATTCTTTAAACCTTTTTTATGTAATGGTATAACATTGGCTTTCCTCCAATCATCAGGAACAAAATTCTCTAACAACAATTTATCAAATATGATTTTTAACGGGAAAGAAATGAATTTAGCCATCAAATACAATAAATACCCTGCTATGTTATCTGGGCCAGAAGAGTATTTACCCTTAAGAGCCAAAAGTTTATCTAATATTATATCTTCTTTAAACATTATAGGAGTATCCTCATTTGGATAAGTACTGTTCACTAAATCCTTATTGATGTTAGCAAATACCTTGCAAAACTTACTGTTGAATAAGTTAACCATTGCTTTGGGATCATATACCAATATATTATTCTGTAGAATAGGGCCTACTTGACAAACAGGTTTTTTAATGAGTTAATATATGAGTAAAATTCTTTACTGTTATTTTTATTTGCCTTGTTGGCTAGCTTGTGTTCCTATCTTGCTTTTGCCTTTTTTATAGAGGATTTGCACTTTGTCTGGATTAATTGATATGCGTTCCAGTTAGTACATGATTTATTCTTTAAATAATTATTATATTTCTTTCTTTTGAGTTTTATTAATCTTTTAATGGATGGATTAAACCATCTAGGTGAACATTTTAGACTACGACCTTTGGGTTTAGAGGGAACAAATGAGTCTCTTATATTGTATGTGACTGTTTTAAAAAATGGCCAACTATCTTCTGAATTTAAGTTGGATAAGATGGACTGCCATTTAACATCCTTAATGACCAACTCAATGGAGGCCACATCAGCTTTATTATATAAATAGACTTTAGTATAATTAAAAGTAGTAGCGTAAGATTTATTAACAGTAAACACAATAGTGCTGTGATCACTGCTTGAAATAGGGTCAGTAATTTTTAAATCTATAATTGGCAGAGTGTTGTTACAAATAACAAGGTCAAGAATTGTGTCTGCCCTAGTAGGCTTAGATAAATGTCATATAAGATCCAGCTCAAAATATATAGACAGGAATTTCTTACCTTTACTACTGATGGCTGTATTATTCTGCCAATTTATATTGCCTAAATTGAAATCTCCAGTAACAATAATATGTCCTAGCTCACTAGCCTGCTCAAATTCAGACAGGATGGCATCAAGTACACAGATAGGTGAGTTAGGTGGATAATAACAACTATCAAATATAATAAAGTCATCTTGCTTCAGAAAAACTTTGACCCAGATTGACTCAGTGGCAATATCATGCATTTTTATAATATCTGTAATATCCATACTGCTCAAAGTTTCTTTTATAAATAAGGCAATGCCACCTCCTTTCCTGTTTCGTCTATTAAGTTTAAAATGTCTAAAGTCCTGTAACTAACCATCCCACAAAGCTTTATCATCACCCCATGTCTCACATATTGAAGCTATATCAGTGTGTTCATGTACAGCTCTAAGCTGAAGTTCATCAATTTTTTGAGTAAGGCATCTTGCATTAAAACTTAAAGTGTGTAATTGTTTTGTAATTCATTTTGTACCATCTACTATTTAATGAGATGAAGACATTGTCTTCATCTCCCCCCCCACTATTTAGTTTAAACAGTAATTAATAATTGACAGAAACTGTTTGCTCAAAGAAGCATTGTCCCACCGACTTAGATGTAACCCATCACCACTGAATAAATCATCTCTTCCAACATACTCTTCCCAATGGGTGATACAACCAATATCCTGTAGTAGGGTCCATTTAAGAAGCCAAATATTAATGCATTTAATTTTTTGATTAAGCACTGGGGAGAAACATGGAACAGGAAGGATTTCTGAAATATAAATTGTGTACCCGAGTTCTACCAATTTGTTGGTTAGCCCCACAAAAGCAGACTTAATATCATTTATTGAATCATGATAGATGTTGTTGGCTCCAGCATGTATAATTACAATAGGGTAAATCCACAGTCCTTCAGTATATTATCCAACATAGAAAGAATATCAGTTAACTTGGCACCACTAAAGCTGGTACAGGCTCTGTTGATTTTATCCAGATTACAGACAGACCTGTCCAGATGCTTTATCATTGAATCCCCTATTACAATTACCTGTCTAGATGGGGGTATTGATAATTGGAACACCAATATTATGGGCTTGAAGGTCTAAATGTTATATATGGTGTCAGTGGTGAAATCAATCAGTGGCTGGTCTCCAACTAAAATATCTTGCTGTATGTGAGTAGTAATAAGAGGCTGTGTGCTTTGCTTTCCTGCTTGATTATCATCCAATGAAACTAAAGGTGGTTTAATTAAAGTAGATTCCTGATGTAATAGTGGGTTAAAACAATCAAATCTATTAGATACTTGAATGCTGTGCTGTTCAGCTTTTCTACCTTTTTTATAATGCCTAGAGCTTTGAACTTCATACCACATGTTATCATTATTCTCAAAAACCATCATCCTCCCTTGCTCTTTTCTCATTTACTTCATTTATAGTGATAGAAGGGGAAATAGATGGGGGCATAGTTCCTGAAGTACAGGTCATCTGCAGATCATTATCAGAGATACTAGTGAGGCCCCACCTGGAGTACAGTGTACAGTTCTGGAGACCATACCTACGTAAGGACATAGACAGGGTAGAGAAGGTTCAGAGGAGGGCAACAAAGATGGTGCATGGGTTGCATCACAAATCCTATGAAGACAGGTTGAAGGAACTGAACATGTACTCCCTGGAGGAGAGAGAGGGAGAGGGGATATGATAGAGACATACAAGTATCTCACAGGGAGGAACAGGGTGCAGGAAAGAAACACTATTTTTAAGCCAAAAGATGTTTCAGGACTAGAGGGCATGGGATGAAGTTGGAGGAGGATTGATTCAGAGGAAACATGAGAAGAATTTCTTCACTGAACGGGTGGTGGACAAGTGGAACACCCTGCCAGAAGAAGTGGTGGGGCTGAAACAATCACGGATTTAAGAATGCATGGGATAGACATAAAGGAATTCTAGAGGTCAGGGGTAAGGGGAAATAGACTTCTAGGAAAACAAACTGAACTTACAAGCTCAAATGGGCAGACTAGGTGGGCCATAGGCCCTTATCTGCCGACACTGTCTATGTATCTATGTATCTATGTATAGAAGGATAATAGGTGGGGGCACATCTCCTGAACTGCTGATCATCTGCTGATTATTATCATGGATAACTGAAGATTGTGGGATTGATCAAATTGAAGTTGATATCACAACACCAGTGTTACCAATCATCTGATGATTATTGCTGGGAGCTGTGAAAAGTGGAGAATCACTACAGCACTGATATATATCAGGGCTACTAGTTTGATTCTGTGTTTCTAGTTTTTCCCTTTTTTTGTTTGCTATGTCCCTTTGTACCTTTACCCTAGATAGATATTTTCCCTTCTACCTCTCTCAACAGGTAGTTCCCTATTGTCTGAAGAGTTTTCCTCCTTCCTTTACTCCCATACCCTTCTCTGCTTTTTCCTATTGTGGTAACAGCACTTTCACCTTGCTGTTTTTGACAGAGGAGAACTTTGGTTTCAGAGCAAGAAACAGCAGTCTAGAGCTACAGATTATTTACTGATAAATCACTTCTATCTCAGCAGGAGTCAGTACCTATTTGGATTAAGCAAACAGATCTTTTATTAGAAGAAGGGGTCTCATTTAAGTAAAAGAAGAAGAAAGTGGCAGTGTGTTTCACTGAGGAAGGGGGTTGTATCAGCTTCATTTACTGAGTCAGGAGCAGAGGGTGAATTAAATTTGGGGTGTGGTTTAGGAGCTTAGGAGTACAAAAGCAGGAGTCTCCAATTACAGCTTCCTGCTGCTTTTGACAGAGAAACATAGAAACATAGACTTTGATGGCAGATAAGGACCGCTAGGCCCATCTAGTCTGCCCATTTCCCTACCTACAGGATAGGCCGCAGATCCTAGTTAACCAACAGCCTTTATCTTCCTGCCCCCCACAAGAATTGCCTTATGTCTGTCCCATGCATTCTTGAATTCTCCCACAGTTTTAGACCCCACAACTTCTCAGGAAGGCTGTTCCATGCATCCACTACCCTCTCTGTGAAATAATACTTCCTCACATTGCCCCTGAACCGTCCTCCTTCTATCTTTAAATTGTGTCCCTTGTTCTTGCAAGTCTCTTTTTCTGAAAGATGCTACCTCGTGGACTTTGTTGATTCCTTGAGGTACTTGAAAGTTTTTATCATGTCCCCCTCTCCCTTCTTTCCTCAAGGGTATATATATATTAAGTTCCTTAGTCTCTCCTCATGGCTTCTCTTGCAGACCCTGCACCATTTTAGTTGCCCTCCTCTGGACTGCCTCTATCCTGTCTATGTCCTTGTGGAGATGGGGTTCCAGAACTGGCACAGTATTCCAGATGGGGTCTCACCAACTGTCTGTACAGAGGATAACAACTTCCTGTTTTCTGCTGCTGATGCCTCTCCTATACATCCCAGTATACCTTCGTCCTCCCTACTGCCTTCTCACATTGCTTGCTAACCTTAAGGTCATCTGATATGATTACCCCAGGTCCCTTTCTGTTTTGTTGTTGTTACTACCTCCCACCCATTGTGTATTCTTCCCTGGGTTCTTGTTTCCCAGGTGCATTATTTTGCACTTTTTGCATTGAACTTAGCTGCCATACGTCTGACCATTCCTCCAACCTTGCCAAGTCCCTTTTCATCCTTTCCACGCCTCCTTGTGTATCAACCCTGTTGCAGATCTTTGTGTCATCTGCAAAAAGGCATACTTTTCCTTCCAGTCCCTCTGCAATGTCACTGATGAAAACATTAAAAAGGACTGGACCCAATACTGAACCCTGCGGTACCCCACTAGTAACTGCCCTTTCTTCAGAGTGGACTCCATTTACAATTACCTTCTGTGTCCTGTTGTCCAGCCAATGTTTTATTTAGGCTACCACCCTGGGACCCACACCCAGGCTGGTTAATTTGACTATCAATCTTTTGTGGGACTGTGTCAAATGCCTCATAAAGTCTAGGTAGGCCATGTCCACAGCCCCTCCCTGGTCTACTACTTTGGTCACCCAGTCAAAGAAATCTATAGATTCGACTGACATGACCTTCC
Organism: Neoceratodus forsteri; assembly: GCA_016271365.2. Classification (NCBI taxonomy): domain Eukaryota; kingdom Metazoa; phylum Chordata; order Ceratodontiformes; family Ceratodontidae; genus Neoceratodus; species Neoceratodus forsteri. Next base: position 298,286,358 of record JADMNL010000022.1, read on the forward strand.
CTTGTGAACCCATGCTGCCTTGGATCCTGTGCTCCACTGACCTCTAGGTACTCAACTATTCTTTCCTTCAGAAGTGACTCCATCACTTTCCCTACCACAGAGGTCAGACTGACAAGCCTGTAGTTTCCTGCCTTTGTCTTGGTCCCACTTTTGTGAAGGGAATCACATCCGCCTTCCTCCAGTCCTCGGTACCACACCATCCTCCCATGATTTATTAAAAAGAGTAGCCAGTGGTTTCACTAGTTCCTTCCTTAATTCTTTTAGAATTCTGGGGTGAATTCCATCAGGACCCATTGCTTTGTCCACCTTCAGTTTTAGGAGTTCTGCAGAACCCTTCTTCTGTGAAAGGACTGGGATCGACCCTCTCATCCAGAGAGTGCTTCTGTTAATTGGATTAGGCACTTCCTCTCTTGTGAATACTGAGCAGAAATATTCGCTCAGTATTCCTGCTTTTTCACTGTCCCCTCTGCCCACCCACGTTCATTCTATTCAGCCCACTATCCTCCCTTTGTCTTTCTACCACTGATGTACCTATAAACGGTTTTATCCCTTCTTAACTGAGTTGGCTATCTTTTCCTCAGTTTGGGCTTGCTATTCTGACTTCTCCATGCTTCTTCCTGCCTTAACTGGTACAGCTCTCTGTCCTGCTCCTTCTGTGTTTCCTTATACTTCTGGAATGCTATCTTTTCTTCCTGACTTTCACAGCCACCTCTCTTGAGAACCATAGTGGCTTTTTCTTTCGCTTTGATTTGTTTATTTGCTTCACACAAAGGCTTGTTGCATCTGTGATGGCAGTTTTGATAATTCCTCATTGTTGCTCCACACCTCCTTCTAGCCTGTTTGCTAGTGCTTTTCTGAGGCACTCTCCCATCTTGCCAAAGTCAGCCCTCCTAAAGTCCAGTACCCTCACTTTTGTATGGCTTGACTTTGTAGCTGAGTTTAACATGAACCACACTGTTTCATGGTCACTTGTCCCCAGATGGCAACCTACTTCTAGATCTGAGATCCTCTCACTGCCCCCGTTTGAGAGTATGAGGTCTAAGATTGCTCCCTCACGAGAACTTTGGTTTCAGAGCAAGAAACAGCATTCTAGAGCTACAGATTATTTACTGATAAATCACTTCTATCTCAGCAGGAGTCAGTACCTGTTTGGATTAAGAAAACAGATACTTTATTAGAAGAAGGGGGTCTCATTTAAGTAAAAGAAAAAGAAGAAGAAAGTCACAGTGTGTTTCTCTGAGGAAGGGGGCTGTATCAGCTTAATTTACTGAGTCAGGAACAGAGGGTGAATCTAATTTGGGGTGTGGTTTAGGAGCTTAGGAGTACAAAAGCAGGTGTCTCCAATTACATCTTCCTGCTGTTATTGACAGAGGAGAACATTGGTTTCAGAGCAAGAAACAGCAGTCTACAACCACAGATTTTTACTAATTGCCCTCCTTCCCACCCCTCCACCCTAAGCCAGTTCAATCTTTATAGCCACTGGATTTGACTGACAATAGGAATGCCCTGTTTGGCAGTAGGAAGAGAAGGATCACTGAGACACATTCGTTTTATCAACCTTGAAGGAACCTAAAAAATAACTATTTCTCCCCCCTGGCTGCTGGAGGTCTGAATCCAAGCACGGAAGAAGGAGACTACTGAAGACTACAGAAAGTTCCTGTCCCAGAACAGGAAGGGTGAGAGTTGTAAGGGCACATAGGCAGTAGGAAAGTAAGGGCAAAAATACATAGAGGGAGGAGACAGTAAGCACACAAATCAACGGGAGAGGGGACACAAAATAAGTCAAGATGGGAGTGGTGCAGTGCAATGGCTGTGAGGCAGCAGTGTTCTGGGAGACATTCTGGAGGCTGTGATGCTGCTCTGTTTGCAGGCACCTCTCTGGTCTGAGGGAGGAGGTTGCCTGTCTCCAGGTTGACCTGGCTAGGATTCGTGAAACCTCTTCTCCCACCCAGTGATCACCAGGGCCACCACCGTTACCTCAGAGGTTGCCATAAAAGAGGAGCGATTGGACCAAGGTGGGCTTAGGGAGGGACAGGGTGGTGGAACAGAGGTGCATTTCTCCAGCTGTACCTCTCCATAATTCATATGCTGTTCTGGCAAAGAGTGGTTCCACTATGGAGGCACCTGCAGTGGAGACCAAGGAGGATGCTGGGAACCGCTACAAAGAAGACTCACAGGAGTGTGGCATGAGACCCCACAGGGGAAGGAAACAACTCCTGGTGGGGGACTCAATCATTAGGGGGGTGGAAGTGGGGGAGGAAGGGGATAGGGAGGTAAGGTGACTGCCTGGCACCACAGCTCAGAGGGACAGGAAGCGAATCCTCAGGATCACGAGAGCAGCTGCACGAGGGAGGGAGCTGGATGTCATTGTCCACCTAGGGACAAATAGCCTGGCTGTGAATGGGATCAGAACAGTGCAAGAGGAGTTTGTGGAGTTGGGGAAGGGCCTTAGACAAATAGCATGTATGGTAACCTCAGAGGTGCTGCCTGTCTATGGCAAGGATGATGCTAGGGTATTCTGCACCATGGGATTCAATGAACGGTTGAAAAACTGGTGTGGAGCTCAGGGTTTTGGCTTCATTGGGGACTGGGGAACCACCTGGAGGGATGCAGGTTTATACTGGTGTGATGGTCTGCATCTGTCCAGGGGGGAACCAGGATCCTAGGTGACAGGTTTAAATGCTTCATTGGCAAGCATTTAAACTAGCCTAGTGGGGAGGCACTGAAAAGGAACAGGGAAATCCCAGTCTCCCCCCACAAAACACAGTAGTTAGAGAGTTAAACACCAAGGTAGAGAAGTCAGTAGGGAGCAGGACAGGCATAAATGCAGAAAAAAGGCAGTAAGGACAGGGATGGGGCTAAAAGGGGTAAGGCCATAAAAAATAAATGGAAGATGATGAGTACCAATGCCCACAGTCTGTGCAACAAACTCCCTGAACTAGTGGCCTTGATGGAAGAGGAATGCCTGGATATTGTGGCAGTCACTGAAACATGGTACACAGAGAACCATGACTGGGATGTCAACATACCAGGATACACAGTCTACAGGAGGGACAGGGTGGTAAAAGAGGAGGAAGAGTAGCTCTCATCTAAGGGAAGGATTAAAGCAACAGAACTAAAGAGTAAACAGGAAGTTGATGAGTCACTATGGGTCACCCTAGAGACAGGAAATGGCATCACAATCCACATGGGGGTTGTGTACAGACCGCCATCTCAGGGGGAGGAAATGGACAAGGAAATGATAGAAGGCATCCTTAAAATGGCAGAAAAAGTGGAGACATTGTTGATGGGGGACCTGAATATACCAAATGTTAACTGGAGTACCTTTGCTGCAGGCACATCCAAGAGCAAGGTCATTCTTGGTGCCCTACAGGGGGCCTGCCTCAGACAGCTAGTGTTGGAACCCACTCAGGAGGGAGCAATCATAGACCTGGTACTCTCAAATGGGGGAAGGAGAAAGGATCTCAGATTTAGAAGTGGGTAGCCATCTGGGAACAAGTGACCACCAAACAGTGTGGTTCACAATAAACACAGCCATAGAGTCAAGCCATACCAAAACAAGAGTATTGAACATTAAGAAGGCTGACTTTGGGAAAATGAGAGAGTGCCTCAGAAAAGCACTAGCAAATGGGCAAAAAGGAGGAACAATGGGGAATAATCAAAACAGCCATCGCAGAGGCAACAAGCCTTTGTGTGAAGCAAATCAACAAAACAAAATGAAGGAAAAAAACACTATGGTTCTCAAAAGAGGTGGCAGAGACGGTTAAGGAGAAAAGGATAGCATTCAGGAAATATAAGGAAACACAGAAGGAGCAGGACAGAGAACTTTATCAGTTAAAGCAGAAGGAGGCAGGGAAGACAGTCAGAATAGCAAAGGCACAAACTGTGGAAAAGATAGCCAACTCTGTTAAGAAAGGGGATAAAATATTTTATAGGTACATTAGGGAGTGAAGAAAGACCAAGGGAGGGATACAGAGACTTAATAAAGGGGAAGGAATGTGGGCAGAGGGTGAAAGTGAAAAAGCAGGGATACTGAATGAATATTTCTGCTCAGTTTTCACAATGGAAGAAGAGGAGGGGGAGGTACCTAAATCAAACAAGAGAGAAACTCTGAATGGGGGGTCGATACCAGTCCATTCACAGAAGAAAGGGTTTTGAAAGAACTCTTGAAACTGAGGGTGAACAAAGCAATGGGGCCTGATGAGATTCACCCAAGAATTCTAAAAGAACTAAGGGTGGAACTAGTAATACCACTGACTACTCTCTTTAACAAATCATGGGAGGAAGGGGTGGTACCTGAGGACTGGAGGAGGTCAAATGTGATTCCGCTTCACAAAAGTGGGAGCAGGGCAGAGGCAGAAAACTACAGACCAGTTAGTTTGACTTCAGTGGTAGGAAAAATGATGGAATCACTTCTGAAGGAAAGAATTATTGAGTACCTAGAGGCCAGTGGGGCCCAGGACCCAAGGCAGCATGATTTCACAGCAGGAAGGTCATGTCAGACGAACCTAATAGATTTCTTTGACTGGGTGACCAAAGTAGTAGATTTGGGGGGCTGTGGATATGGTCTACCTAGATTTTAGCAAGGCATTTGACACAGTCTCACACAAAATATTAACATACAAGTTAGCCAGCCTTGGAGTGGGTCCCAAGGTGGTAGCCTGGATAAAAACTGGCTGGACAACAGGACGCAAAGGGTAATAGTAAACGGAGTCCACAGTGAAGAAAGGAGGGTAACTAGCAGGGTGCCACAGGGTTTAGTACTGGGACCGGTCCTCTTTAATGTCTTTATAAGTGACATTGGAGAGCACCTGGAAGGAAAGGTATGTCTCTTTGCAGATGACACAAAGATCTGCAACAGGATTGATACACAGGGTTGGGTGGAAAGGATGAAAAGGGACTTGGCAAGGTTGGAGAAATGATCTAATATGTGGCAGCTCAGATTCAGTGCAAAGAAGTGCAAGGTAATGTATCTGGGAAACAAAAACCCAGGGGAAGAGTACACAATGGGAGGTAAGTTAATAACAACAACAAAAATCGAAACAGACCTGGAAGTAATTATATCAGATAATCTAAAGGTGTGCAAGCAATGTGAGATGGCAGTAAGGAGGGCTGGGGGGATCATGGGATGCATAGGGAGAGGCATCAACAGTAGAAAACAGGAAGTTGTTATCCTTCTGTACAGACAGTTAATGAGACCCCATCTGGAGTACTGTGTGCTATTCTGGAGACCCCATCTCCGCAAAGACATAGACAGAGTGGAGGCTTTTCAGAGGAGGGCAACCAAAATGGTGCAGGGTCTGCACCAGAAGACATACAAGGAGAGATTAAAGCATCTTAATATGTATACTCTTGAGGAAAGAAGGGAGAGGGGGGACATGATAGCAACTTTCAAGTATCTCAAGGGAATTAACAAAGTACAAGATGGTAACATATTTCAGAAGAAAAGATGTGCAAGAACAAGGGGGGACAATTTGAAGAAAGAGGTGGGATGGCTCAGAGGTAATGTTAGAAAGTATTTTTTCACAGAGAAGGTTGTGGATGCATGGAACAGCCTTCCTGAGGAGGTTGTGGAGTCAGGAACAGTGGGAGAATTCAAGAATGCATGGGACAGGCATAAGGCAATTCTAGTGGGGGGTAGGAGGAAGTAAGCTGTTGATTAACTAGAATCTGCAGCTTATCCATCAGGTAGGGAAATGGGCAGACTAGGTGGGCCAAGCGGTCCTTATCTGCTGTCAAATTCTATGTTTCTAACCCTTTGCTACCTGACCCTAGATAGGTTGCTGTTAGCGTTCGCCCTTACCTTGTTTAAATCCCTTTATATGTATGCCCTTGATATGGTGTTGCTTCTATTCCCAGATTCAGCCTACCTTTGACCTTCTGACCCCACCAGCAGTGAATGTTACACAGTAGTGAACAGGTACCTTACCTTAGTCACCTGGCAGAGTCCCTCATTTCCCTGCTTCCTTCTGCTGATGCTTGCCAGCACCTAAGAGACCAACTGTGTACATGTTTCACTCCTTCTTACTCTGTTCCACTCACTCACTCACTCACTCACTCACTGAGACACAAACATGAATGGGACATGTTAGGGGTGAGTCCTTTTATAATGCTCTTGTTCGAAGGCACTATGCCTCTATCACCTCCATCCCCCAATTACACACCTGATTTATAGGACTTCCTGAATCTTCTCAGCCCCAAGATTGATCTCCCAAACTAGTATTCCACCACACTAACTGTTACAATTTTAAAGTTTCAAAGTGGCCCAAACACAACCTACAAATCTTTTTTCTTCTCCCTACTTACCCTGTTACTTTCAGTATGGAGAGAAAAGAAATATAAGTAAATATAACTATACCTTTAATGTAAAGCTAGGTGCTTACACTCCTGTCTGTCAGCAAAGTCTGTATTACCAGCACCAGTACTGCAAGCAGATTTTGTGTGTTCCTTCAGGATTCTCTCCTCAGTCATCTGCTTTTCCTGGTCCTCCTGCACAGTCCCCGCCTGCCCTTTTTAACCTCACAGTCCCTCCCCTTGTGTTCCCCTTTTCATTTAAGTACCTAAAAAATGTTTCGTTCCCTTTAGTCACCACTTAGGCTATTTTCCTTAGTCATTTGTGCTCCTTCTGCTTTCCCTGCCTCCCTCTGTTTCTCTTGATACAACTCCCTGTCTTTTTCCCTCTGCATTTCTTTATACCTCCTGAAGGCTACCCTTTTAGCCTAAACTTTTTCAGTCACTTCCTTAGAGAACCATATTAGTCTCTTTTTACTCTTGTTTTTGCTCACTTCCATTATGCAGAGGTCTGTTGCCTTCACTATGCCTTCCCTTAGCTTTGCCCACTATTCCTCCACCCCACCCAGGTCATCCCTCCCTGCTAAGTCATCTCTGAGGCATTCGTCCATTTTTTTTTATCTGTCCACCTGAAGTTCAGGACCCTCATCCTTGTGTGGTTTGCTTCCACCTCCACCCTTATGATGAACTACACTGTACCATGGCCACTGGTCCCAAGGTAGCCTTCCACCTTGATATCTGTAATATTGTCCCTCTCAGTGAGCACCAGGTCAAATATTGCCCCATCATGAGTGGGCTCCCTGATTAGTTGCTTGAGAAACACCCTCTACTGGAAATCCAGGATGTCACTACTTCTAGCTGAAGCTGCTGCTGAGAGGCTCCAATCTATATTTAGCAGAATTAAGTCCCCCCACAAGCAGCATCTCCCCTTTTCCTGCCATTGTGCCAATGGCTTTCACCAGTGCTTTACCTAAATTATCACCCTGTGTTGGAGGTCTGTAGATCACACTATTGTGAATGGTGGTTTGTTTTACAGTCTCCAGGGTGACCCACAGTACCTCCAACTCCCCATCCCCTACCTGGATTCCATATGTCTATGTCACTTTAATACCCTCCCTTACATACAGCACAACCCCTGCTCCTTTCCTTGCCACCTTATCTTTCCTGAACAGAGTATAGCCTGGTATAGTCATGTCCCACTCATGGTTTCCTGTGCACCATGATTCAGTAATAGCCATGATATCCAAGTCTGTCTCTGTCATGAAGGTCTCTAGGTCTGGAATTTTATTTCCTAGACTTCCTGAATTTACACACATGTCCTTCCACATTCTGTTACCATTCTGCCCGCTACCCCTCTGTCATCTTTTATCCTTTCCTGTTGTTTTCCTTTCTTTTTGCAGCTCATGTTCCTATCCCCTTTCATTTCAACTACTCTGCTATTTTCTTTTTTTTGTACCCTGGGGGATTGCCTCCCCTCAAGTTATCCCTTCTCCAGAATTCAGTCGGGGGTGGTATTTAAGCCTCCCTTATTTCTTCCACCACCACCACCACCACCCTTGGCTTGCTTAAATTTCATTAAAGGAACATTTATACCATCCACTCAGGACTGAAATTCCCCTCCTAGATGGATGCAGGCCATCACTCCTGTATATCACTCTATCCTTCCAGGTGGGTCCCCAATGTAGTCAAAGCCATCCTCGCTACACCATTTCTTCCACCATAAATTGAAGCTCCTTGTCCAGAGATCCCTAACTCCTCCCTGCTAAAGATAGGCAGCACCTCCATGAAAGCCATGGAGCAAACTATCTGCTTAAAATCCCTCCTAAGCTCCCTAAAATCCCCCTGCACAGTCCCAGCCCTATCCATAGCAAGGTCACTTATCCCCAGGTGGACAATGACATCCAGCTCCCCCTTTTGCCCCACCAACTTAGTGATCCTTAGGATCTGCTTTCCATCCCTCCAAGCCAAGGCACCAGGTAGGCACCCCACCTCTCTCATTTCCTCCATTCCTCTTCCCAGCTCTAGCCCCCAGCAATTGACTCCTCCACCAGAAGTTGCTTCCTCTTCTACTAGGGTCCTCTCCCTCCCACCTTGGGGTCTCTGCTAAGAAGAATCCCACATCCTCCCTGGCCTCTACCGTGGGTGCCTCCTCCTGACAGTCCTGTCATGCCTGAGTGGTGAAAGAGTTTTATAGTGGCACTGGCAGAGGAATATGCCTCCAACCCAACACCCCCACCCTCCTGGAACCCACCACAATCTAGCCAGCCCCGTCCTTGGCAGAGGATCCCAGGGGGTAGAATTATGTCCAAAACCTGCTCTCAGTAAGCTGCACTCAGAAAACTAGTAGGCACAGTCTGTTGATGGTTTTAAGTCCTGTTGCAGGAGCACAACTGGCCCTACCACTCCTCACACAGTGAATCAGCTGTTCTGTTGTCAGCTGCAGAACAGAGTGGCTGGTTCTAAAGTTGCCTGTTCTGTTGCTGGCCCCACCCACTTCACTCAGTCAGCTCCCATTTGCAGCACAGGATCCCAGGGGACAGAGTTATGTCCAGAGCCTTCTCTCAGCAAGCTATGCTGAGGAAATTAGCAGGCACTGTCTGTTGATAGTTTTAGGTCCTGCTACAGGAACCTGACTGGCCCCAATGCTCCCCACACACTGGATCAGCTGTCCTGTTGTCAGCTGCAGAATGGAGTGGCTGGTTCAAATTACAGCTCCCAAGCTCCTCCATTGCTTATCTCACTTTATTCATATACCAAATACCTGGTTTATGAAAATTGGTAGTATTATAGGAAATGTTCTATGGGAAGGCAGACAGTAACCCAGGGCCCACTAGTCCGGGGGGTGTTGGTGGCTACCTGGGCTGTAGGGATATAATCTGTTTTTTTTGTGGGGGTGTAAACACCTCAGTGGCTATTGTCCCAGGGCCATCAGCCTGTCTGGATACAAACAGGGTCCACCTTGATGGGTAATGTCTCCTCTGCAATATACTTGTATAATCCCAATAACAGATTTAAAACCATACCCCTGAATCTCTAATTCTGTGAAATGCTGACACAAGATGATCATAAGTATGAGGGAAACCCTTTTACTATAGGAGTACATAGCCCATTAGGGCAACCCAAAGATTAAGGTAGAAGGAAACGCAGTGCATTGGAGGATGTGGGAAGACTGGGGATCTTTAAAATTGCAGGTGTTTACTTACTTAAGGAAGCTAGTTTAGATTCCTTCAAGTCACTGAGAAAAATTATGCTTTGCCACAAAGGGACTTTTGGAAGTACCTTCAAATCCATAGTGCCCTGTCACCGGCCACTGGGGGATGGGAAACTCTACTAATGTCTTATATGTTTATATGTACAGCTGGCTGTGGTCCCAAAAGGGTAGGGCAGGATGTATACTGTATATGGGTCTATCCCAACCTGCCGGGAGGGTTGTATTTTAAAGGATAAACAGAAGTGGAAGGTGGAGCTGAGTATTGTCTTAAATTATATAGAGTGGGGACAGTGTTGGTACAAGGCCCACACAGCATGCTGAGGTACTACTAAATTTCATCTCATACAGAGCAAAGTCTTGCATCAGTGGTACCACACCCCTGCTACTATATACTCTCTATGGTGGTTGGACCATGACAGGTGGTGGTGATGTGACATACAGGGTGCTAATCTACTTCATATTGTATGTCACTGCCTGGCCCATACAAATTACTGGTATGAGGTACATGTTGGATGTGGTGTTGAAATTACACTTTATGAGATTTGGGAGCTGAGGGGCCCATAAGGCTGCTATCTTTAAATTGATCAGTAACAAAATGCACGGCACCAGAATGCAGTGTAAAAAAAGTATTTAATATATACCACAGTAAATACCTGGCTGAGCTGTGCAGGACATATAGTGCAATGCAAAAATCTGGCTGGTGTGTGACAGAACCTGGTTTTGCCTGTAAAGGCTTTCTTATAGGACAAAGTTGTTTTCTCAAAGTATTAAATACTTTTTTACACTGCATTCTGGTGCCGTGCGTTTTGTTACTGATTGCATTTTTGCATGGCACAGACTCTGGTAGCTGGCTCTTTTCTGCTGTCTGTCTTTAAATTGAGCCCCCTTCTGATTATAAGTCAATGGCAGTGATGTGTAAGGTACTGGTGCTCACTTCAAAGCTAGGGGGGGCTGAGCCCTGGTAAGCCCCCCTTCAATTCTAACACTGGTTGCATGCCAGACTGTAGTGGGGTTCCCTTCCAGGTGTGCAGGCCACTTTTACTAATAGGTTAAACAGCACCAAGGAAGGACTCCAACCCCACCCTACAACTCCCAACAGTCTAAGTGGCTGGTGGTAGCAACTGTCAAAGCCAAGCCATTAATCCTCACAAACTGGAGAACCACAGAGGTTCCTACAGAGAGGAATGGAAGCAAGCTATAGGCTATCTGGCCACTTAACTCATTTGTTCCCATAGATGCCATATGTCATCAGAACCATCCATTGCTGGAATGGACCCAAAATGGCCACCGAGAGCAAATGAGTTTAAGAAAGCATATCCTCTCTGGCAGTGGGGAATTAAGTGAGATACCTGGAAATATGGGGTCCATAACTAGAATCACCTCTGTGCAGCCATCTATGATGTCGCAGTCTCATTGACTGCTAATGTGTACGCAGCACTTTGTGTGGTAGAGCTGTGCTCTAACTGAGCAACTGTATGGCATAAAGAGACCTTTTCTATCTTCTCCCCCTCATTCTTAAGACTGTTGCAACACCGCCCTTTTATGCATTTCTGCACTCCTTTCATTTTTATGCTTAGGTAGGTTGGACACCTACCAAAGTACCCTCCCATCTTACTATCTTTGTCTTTTCTCTCAAATCCCTTTCAGTCCTTCATCTGTGCCTGCTAAGTATGCTTTATTAAAATAAGCTATGTAAAATGCTCCAGTATGAAGAACTTAGAAATAAAATACGTGTGCAGACAAATAAAAAAATATCTAAAGTACGCTGTGCTGTAGGCAGCATCCTAAAGAAAAAGGAAGATACAGCACTTTTAATTAGCTGCTAGTATCAAAGGGGACATGCTGTTTTAATTTACTGTACCTCAGCGAAATAAGTTGTTTTCATAGGGCAGAGAAGCCTCAAAATGTTTAAGAAAATTGATGTGCTGCCTGTGTGTAATGTAAAACAACAGTCTTTTAGATACCTGTAGCGTGGAGCAGCAAGTACATTTCTATAAGCATGGAAAGTCGCTCAGTTTCAGCAACAATTCCCATTTGCCTCTACAAATAGAATAAGAGGCTTCTGTAGGAATGGGGACTATGGTGTCACCAATATAAGCAAACAAATATTTATTTATTTATTTACTTATTTACTTATTACAGTCTTGGAATTTGACATACCTTTGAGTCAGAGACGCATTTACAAATGTGCAACCACAAGAATTAGGGTTGGCTACTGGCAGCAGGAGTTTATTTATTTATTTATTGAAAATGTTTCACCAGGAGAGGCACACTGAGCAAAACAATGCTCGTCTCACGGTGCGACCTGGAGGGGGGATACATGGGAGGAGTAATCAAAGTACAAACAATGGTTGAGATTAGTCAAGCAAAACAAAACAGTGGTTACATGGATGAATGTAGCTAGCCAGACCTAAACAAGTGGTAGTACTACATACTTGTGCCACATGGGGGGGGTGGCATGACTTGTTGATTAGCATGAACTATACAAGGTTACATAAGTGCCTGTATCTAGAGAATGGAGAGAGAAATGCACCGGGTTATCGGTGCGAACTGGGAGCATGAGACTGGGGCCAGGGGGAAGGGACAGAAAAAGGGAGTCAGTCACTGGCAAATGAGCAGGGGTTGACTTAGGGAGGAAATGTTGATGGGAATAGTAAGGGGTGGAGCAGGGTATGCCAAGAGCGGGTAAGTGCAAGGATTGTTAGGCCAAGTTTATAGGCCAGTCATTTGGGTGAACGGCCCAGCCACTGGTCAGGCACGTAAGGGGGAGGGGATCAGGCAGGGGAAAGAGACAGGTGGGGGGGTCAGAGGCAGGTACAATTGGGTGTGAGGAAGTTAGAGAGGGCGGAGGATAGAGAATGTTTGGAGGAAGAATGTCAGATTTGGGCCAGCAGGTCATTCCAGAGTTTAGAGAGGTGGTAAGAGAAGGCAGATTGGCCTACGGGGGTTCTACAATGAGGGATAGCTAATAGCCTGGAATCAGTGGACCTGAGGGCGTGGGTGGGTGGAGGTGGGGAAAATAGGGAGGAAGCGAGGTAAGGTGGGAGGGAACTGAGCCAGTAGCTAGAAACAAATTTAGCACTGTGAAGCAGGTGTCGGTTGCTCAGGGATGGGAGGGCCAGTGAATGGTAGAGCTCACAGTGATGTGTGCGGGGGGGGTGCATCGAGAGAGAAGCGGCAGAAGGCATTGAAGAGAGGGTCCAGTTTGGATAAGGTGGACTTGGAGGCAGAGCTGTAGGTGACATCACAGTAATCGAAGGAAGGGAGAATCATTTTCTGGACTATTTCGCGTCTCACCAGAAGCGGGAGACTAGCGCGGTTTCGATAAAGGGCGCTGAGCTTGGGACACAGTTTAGATAGGATGGTGTACACGTGGGTGGAGAAGGAGGTGGTGGTCAAGCCAGACCCCTAGATACCTAAAGGAGGGCACATCTTCCAGGGTGGTGTTCTTTAGGGTATGGAAGAGTAGGGGGGAAGTAAGTCTGGATAGTCTCTGTCTAGTGCCGAATGACATAGAGACTGTTTTCTTAGCGTTAAGGGAGAGCTGGTTGGAGTTGAACCAGTGTTGTACTTTGTTAAAATTGGTCTGGAGATTAGCGGTGACTTCTTCATGGGAGCGGCCAGAAGTAAAGAGGACCGTGTCATCAGCGTACATGTGTATTGAGGTAGTGGAGCAGGCCGTAGGCAGATCATTTAGTAGGATGGAGAAGAGGATGGGGCCGAGGACTGAGCCCTGGGGGACACCGATGGTAATGGGGAGTGGGGGGGAGGTACTATCAGTTAGTTTTGTAGATTGGGTTCTATTTTGTAGGTAGGCATTGAACCAACTTATGGCCGAAGGCGATAGACCAGCACCAGCTAGGCAGGACAGTAGGAGTGAGTGAGATACCATATCGAAAGCTTTGGCTAGGTCGATAAAGATAGCAGCAGTGAGATGTTCTTTGTCCATTCCAGAGAGGATGGAGTCCATGAGTCTTAGTAGGGAGGTGGTGGTGGAGTGGTTCTTCCTAGAACCGGAGTGGAATAGAGTGAAGAAGTTTGTTTCGGAGAGAAATTGGGCAAGCTGTGATAGTATTAGGTGTTCCTGGAGTTTGGCAAGGGTTGGGAGGAGGGAGTTGGGGCGGTAGTTAGCAGTGGAGGTAGGGTCACCTCCTTTTGGTAGAGGAAGGACAGTGGCATGTTTCCATTCTGAGGGGAGAGACTCAGTGGTGAATGATAGATTTAGCAGAGCAGTGAGAGAAGTAGCGATGGCTGGGGCAGATAGGAAGAGGAGTTTGTTGTCAAGGCTGTCGGGGGATTTGCCTTTGGTGGGATTCAGGGAGAGAAGGGCATCTAAGGTTTCAGTGGGTGAGATGTGTCTGAAAAAAAAAGGGTTCTGGCCAGGAGGAAGGGGGGGTAGCTGTCGGGGGAGTGGGTGAGGTTACTGGAGGAAGGGAGTCCAGGAGGGATGTAGCACAAGTAGTGAAGTAGGAATTGAACTCAGAGGCTACTGACAGTGGGTAGGAGAGTAGGATCCCTTGGGTGAGAAGGAGAGAGGGGGATTTGTTGTTGGGGGAGAGAAAAGGGAGTTGATGACTTTCCAAAACTTAGAAGGCCTCCCAAAATTTGAGTTTAGGGTGGAGTTACAATATTCGGCCTTAGCTATGTGGATGGCCTTTGTGCATTTGTTTCAGAGCATGCGGCAGGTGATATTGTCGCCTGGGAGGAGCGTGGATTTGTAGGTATGCCACGCTCTGTCACAGGTTTGCTGGCAGACTATCAGCTCAGAAGATATCCAGGGAAGGTGTGACCCTTGGACCCTAGAACGTGCAAGGGGGCATGATTGTCCCAAGCACTGAGGAAGGTGTTCTTGAAGTGTATGAGGGCAGTATCCATGTTGGAGCAACTTAGGATTGGTTCCCAGTTGGAGTGAACTAACTCTTCCAGGAGAGGGGAGAGGTTAAGGGATTTATATGCCCATTGAAATATAAATTTAGGAGGGGATTTAATTCGGTGGATTTTGCAGACCAGGTATGTTGGGTGGTGATCGCTAATGGAGTCTGGGAGGAGGCCAGAGCTGACGACGCAGTGGGGATGGAATGTAAGCACCCAATCGAAATGGGAGTGATTATTGGACTTATGGTTTGACCGGGTGGGTTCCAGAATGGTTTGGGTAAGGTTGAGCGCGGATATCTCGCTTCCGGTTTTGTTAAAGGTGGGATCTGACCAGTTGTGGTTAAAGTCGCCCAAGACATATAGTTCACCCGACTGGGCAAGGAATGCCAGTTGGTTCAGGATGTTGGTAATTGTTACGACTGGGGTGCCAGGGCAGCTGTAAATTCCAGCCACAAAGATGGGGAGTGAGAAGGGAAGGGACAGTTTCAGCATGAGCAGCTTGTAGGTCTTGGGTTCAGGTTTTGAGAGAGTGACAGAAAAGTGTAGCGCTGAGCTGGTGTAGATAGCTACCCCTCCACCTCTGATGGGTCAGTCTTGTCGAGTGATGGTGAACCCCAGAATAGCGATGGCTGGATCAGGGAGGTTTGGATTTAGCCAGGTCCCGGAAATGATGATTATATCAGGGGCATGGTGGGTGGCTAGAACCTGGAGCTGATCGAGCTTGGGGGCTAGGCTACGAATGTTAAGGTGGAGAAGACGTAATCCCCGGGGGAGGGAGCCAGAATGACTGGAGGAGGTGGCCTTGGCTGTGGGGTGAGGCAAGGTGTTACTTGATATGGGGTAGTTGTTGGACCGGGATTTAGGTGGACATCCCCTGCTGCCAGCAGTAGTAGGGCAAGGATTAGGTGGTGCTGAAATAAGTGAGGGCACCGAGTTTTTGGCAAATGCCACTTAGGGAAAGCAGTAGGGTATGTGGTATGGAGAAAGTGAGATCTGCTTTGATATAGGGAGACCAGGAGGTAGCCACAGGAGTAGAGTGAGGTAGTGGGGATCATGGGGAAACAGGACCAGATAGTATCTGGGAGAGGAGCTGTGGACATTTAGGGGGCAAATGTATGGTGAATCAGTTCAGCGGAAGTGGGGAGTGCTGAACTGCATTACAATCCAGCCAAGTTCTGAAAGCCATTTTGAGCACTGAAAGTCGCTCTGTTTGTTTGTTTTAAGTTTTCCCCATATAGCGTTGATCTTGCAAAAATTAAAAATCTCACAGATCAAGGGGAAAGTTTAAGAAAATAGATTGTTTCCTTGTGCTAATGACAAAATATGTGAAGGGAGGGAGGAGAGAGTTCTGTAAATTAAGAGCTGAGATATCTCCCCCCCCCCCCACTCCTATTCTCTGGCACAGTAAAGACTGCAGCCTGTAAAATGCATACAATGGACCATAAAACCCCCTGAATGCATAGTTCAATGGCTTTTGCAACCAGAATAATGTTATGCTTGTGCAACTGTATATCAACATTTGTGGCTGTTTGCACTCTCTATTTCATTAGGAATCACCACCCTGTAGGGGTACTGAAGGCAAGGAACCCTGTAAGAGGGTTCCACTTCTAGAGGTGCCCCAAGGGAAGGGTACCTTAGGACTGAACTCCCTGCGAGTAGAGAAGTGAGCCACTGGAGGAGGAGGGAAGGATGGTGGGGCAAAGAGAAAGTACATCAGATGGAGGCTGGGAGGAACTGCTTATATAGTCCATGAAGCAGGTGTGTCAGGTTGCTCACCCATTGAACTGCAGGTGGAGCCTTTTAATTCAATGGCTTTCACAACCACAATAATGTTATGCTTGTGCAATTGTATAACAATGTTTGTAGCCATTTGCACTCTCTGTTTCATTAGGAATTGTCACCCTGTAGGGGTACTGAAGGCAAGGAACCCTGTTAGAGGGTTCCACTCCTTGAGATGCCGTGGGAAGGATCCCTTGGCTAAAGGTACCTTAGGAAGGAACCCCAAAAGAATTGTAGCAGCGATCAATGGCTAGGAGGTAGAGAAACAGATTGGCAGCAACAGGTAGCTTGATGAAACATAAATGAGATGCACAAGTCAGCAGGATAGCTCCTGCAAAATAGCTTGAGTTGATAACAGCTAGGGCTTTCTAAGGAGAGAGGGAATATCTAGAAGAGCTTCCATCCATCTCCAACCAATAGCAGAACCTACCTAAGTGAGCTAGAGAATGCTACTAAAACTAATTAGTATTATGACCTGTGGCACAGAGGAGAGAAAAAAAACCTTTTGAGGAGGAAATCTCTGGGGATCCAAGGCCAAGATCGCCTTCCCTCCAGGTTTGGGATGTATTACATAGATACATAGATACATAGACAGTGTCGGCAGATAAGGGCCTATGGCCCACCCAGTCTGCCCATCTGAGCTTGTAAGTTCAGTTTATGTTTTCCTAGAAGTCTGTTGCCCCTTACCCCTGACCTCCAGAATTCCTTTATGTCTATCCCATGCATTCTTAAATCCCGTGATTGTTTCAGCCCCCACCACTTCCTCTGGCAGGGTGTTCCACTAGTCCACCACCCGTTCTGTGAAGAAATTCTTCCTCATGTTTCCTCTGAATCATCCTCCCTCCAACTTCATCCCATGTCCCTCTAGTCCTGGAACATCTTTTTCACTTAAAAATAGTGTATTCCTGCACCCTGTTCCTCCCTGTAAGATGCTTGTATGTCTCTATCATATCCCCTCTCTCCCTCCTCTCCTCCAGGGAGTACATGTTCAGTTCCTTCAACCTGTCTTCATAGGACTTGTGATGCAATCCATGCACCATCTTTGTTGCCCTCCTCTGAACCTTCTCTACCCTGTCTATGTCCTTATGTAGGTATGGTCTCCAGAACTGTACACTGTACTCCAGGTGGGGCCTCACTAGTGTCTTGTATAGCGGATTATGACCTCCCTTTTCCTGCTGGTGATGCCCCTGCCTATACATCCCAGCATCCTATTTGCTTTACCTGCTGCCTTGTCACACTGTTTCCCTACCTTGAGGTCATCAGAGGTGATAACCCCAAGATCCCTTTCCTGCTTGGTGCATGCTATATCCTCACCCCCAACTGATATATTGTGCCAGGGTTTTTGTGCCCATATGCATTATCTTGCACTTCCTTGCATTGAATTTCAACTGCCAAACCCTGACCATGCTTCAAGTTTCTGCAGGTCCCTTCTCATTCTGTCTACACCCTCTGGTGTGTCTACTCTGTTACAGAGCTTTGTGTCATCAGCTAACAGTGAAATTCTGCCTTCTAGGTCCCTGGCAATGTCACTGATGAAGATGTTGAATAGGACCGGTCCCAGCACTGATCCCTGTGGTACCCCACTGGTCACTCTTCCCTCTGTGGAGTGACAGCCATTTACCACCACCCTCTGTGTCCTGCCACCCAGCCAGTTACCTACCCACCACACTACTGTCCTGCCCACACCTATATTCCCCAGTTTGTGTAATAGTCTTCTATGTGGCACAGTGTCAAAGGCCTTGCTGAAGTCCAGATAGGCCATGTCCACTGCCCTCCCTGATCCACCTCCCTAGTCACCCAGTCAAAATTCAAAGAGGTTGGTCTGACGGCCTCCCTCTGGGTAACCATGTTGCCTTGGGTCCTGTAGTCCATTGACAACCAGATGTTCCACCAATCTCTCCTTCAGTAGTGCTTCCATGATCTTCCCACTACCGAGGTGAGGCTGACTGGTCTGTAGTTCCCTGTTTCCTCTTTGCTCCACTTTTGTATAAGGGACTACATCTGCTGTCCTCCAGTCTTTGGGTACCTCCTGTTTCCAGGGATCGGCTAAACAGGATAGCCAGAGGTTCAGCCACCACCTCTCTTAGTTCTTTATGGACCCTGGGGGCACCCTATCTGGCCCCATTGCTTTATCAACTCTTATTACTTCCAGTTCCTTCAGGACCCTTTCGGTAAAGGGACTTGTGTCCATTTCTGCACCATTCTCACCCTTGGACTCCCTTCAGACCCATTACCCTCCTCTTCCTCAGTAAAGACTGAGCAGAAATACCTGTTCAATATGTCAGCTTTACTGTTGTCATCCTCCATGCGCCTCCATCCTCCCCTTCAGTCTCACTATCCCTCCCTTTGTCTTTCTTTTTTCACTTATGTACCTGTAAAAGGTTTGGTCCCCTCTACCCACTGATTTTGCAATGTGTTCTTCTGTCTGAGCTTTGGCTTCCCTTACTGACCTCCCTGCCTCCCTTTACTTCTCCTGATACTTCTCCCTACCCCTTCTGCCTGTGTCTTTTTGTATTGCCTGAATGCAATCTTTTGGCTTTCACTTTCTTTGCTACCTCTTTGGAAAACCATAATGGTCTCCTCTTCCTTTTCCTCTTACTAACCTGCTTAATGCATAATTATGTTGTTCTTGTAATCCCCATTTTAAATACTGCCCACTGTTCCTCAACCCCTGATTCCTGTCCCATTCCCCTTAATGCCTCTTTCAAGTATCTCCCCATTTTCCCAAAGTCTCCTAAAATCCAGGATACGTGTTTTTGTGTGGTTTGGTTCTGCTCTTTCTGTGATTTCAAACCACAATGACTGGTGGTCACTGTTCCCCAGGTGCTCTCCCACTGTTAGCCTCATCACACTGTCCCTGTTTGTGAGCACAAGGTCCAGTATTGCCTTCTGCCGAGTTGGTTCCATGACCAGTTGCTTGAGGAAGGCACCCTGAAGGGAGTCCAGGATAAATCTGCTCGTAGTTGATGCTGCTGCTGGGATGCTCCAGTCCACATCTGAAATATTGAAGTCTCCAACCAGTACTACCTCACTCCTTGTCTGCCATCCCTTGATGGCTAGCATCAGCTCCCTATTTGTTTCTTCCTCCTGGGCTGGTGGTCTCAGACTACACTCTGTGCGGATGGCTGTCCCATTTTCCTTTCCAGCTTAACCCACAGTATCTCCCCCATTTGTTCCTCCTGGACCTGTGTGGCCCTTTTGTCATTTTTCACATACAGTGCCACTCCTCCTCCCTTCCTGCCTGCTCTGTCTCTTCTGAATATGTTGTGGTGCCAGGTATGGCCATCTCCCAGTCGTGGTTATCATTACACCAGGTTTCAGTGATGGCCACAATGTCCAGGTCTGACTGCATCATGACAGCCTCCAGATCTTCCATCTTGTTGCTAAGGCTCCTGGCATTTGCACACAGGCTTCCATGATTTGACCTCCCTAGACTGTTTCGCTGTTCTACTCCAGACCCTTCCTTGGTTGTCCTTTATCCCGATTCTCCTTGCTGTCTGCCCTTCTGCTGAATTTTGCCCCTTTTCTGCCTATCCACCCTCTTGGGCACTAATCTCCATCTTTTCACACTGCTTTGCAGAGATAGCCACTCCTCTGGTTCACTGGTTCCACTGCTAGCTGTGGGGGTGAGCAAGTAGGTACCCTCCTTGCTGGCCTGCCACTCCCTTTGCTAGTTTAAATGCTTGTCAATGTAGTATTTAAACTTAACATTGAGTGCTTGATTCCCTCCCAGGATGGATGCAGGCCATCAGGCTTGAACAAACCCTCCATCCTCCAGGTGGGTCCCCAGTCTCCAATGAATCCAAACCTTCTCACAGCACCAGTTCTTCAACCATGAGTTAAAGTTCCTGTGCATGCACTCCTGTGCTCTCCTTGCCTCTCACAGGAAGTACTTCTGAGAAAGTGACAGAAGTAGCTACTTGCTTGAGAACCCTCCCAATTTCCTAAACTCTTCCTGAACTCCTTTGGCTCCCCATTTGCCAGGTCATTAGTACCTAGGTGGATAATGACATCCAGCTCACCGTCTCGTCTTGCCTTCCCAGTGATCCCCAGGATCTTCCTTCTATCCCTCCATGCCGTGGCACCTGGTAGGCACCTCACCTCCCTGTCCTCCCCCTCCTGTGTTCCTAGCTGGATCCCTCTTATGATGGAGTCCCCCACCAGGATTCACTTCCTCCTCCTCTGGGGTCCACTGCTTTCCCCGCTGAGGTCACCTCCTTGGCTACCCTCCACATCCGTTCCGTCCACTTCTCTGGGTACCTCTATTAGGTTGTCTTCATTTGCCAGTGTGGCATATGAGTTCTTGAGTGGAATAGGATCTGGGATGTGCCTCTGCCTGACCACTCTAACCCTCCCTGAGCCCACTGTCATCCAAGTGCTCCTCATTCTCGGCATCCTTTGAGGCAGTTGCATTGGACTGGGTGGTCTCTGGATAGGGGTGATGGTACTCCTGACCCAGTTTACTTCTGCTCTGAGTCTGGCTACCTCATCCCACAGTCCAGAGAGATGCATGCAGATAGGGCAGCACCTTAGTGTCGAGAAGGTCTGCCTGAATATGGCTGCCCCACAGCCACTGCATTGCACCACTCCCCACATTATACTGCAATTATACTGCTATTCCAGTACGTGTCTGCTACTGAAGCTCTCCTAGTTCCCTTTTTATTAATTTACTGTCCTAAAAATCCTGCCACTGATCCTCAGATAATTTTCTTTAAAAAAAAAGAAAAGAAACCAATAAATAAATAAATGAGTCAAAACACTTGTCGTGCTGAGGGTGGGCTTCTTCCCCTTATGCCCCTTCTTCACACCCTTACTATACTCTGTGTTTAGCCTGTCAATCAGATTTAACAGGGCATATAATTAAGAGTTGGGGGAAGGGGGGCGAAAATTTGAAGCAATTAAAGACAGCACAATATACCACACCACTCGTTTTAAATTTTCAACAGCCCAAAACAATTCTAAGTAAAGACAACAAATAAAGTACAGTGTCACTAAAAGCCCACAATCTAAGTTTAAAAGAAAAATAGCAATTACCAGTTACTCTAAAGCACTGAATTGAATATGTTTCCTTCTTTCCCTTCTGGCTTCTTCTGAGAAAATAAAACTCACTTGCTACCTCAACTCTGACTAAGCCCCACCTCCAATTATCATGTAGCTGAGGTCAGAGGCCAGACAATTAACACCCCTCACCCAACTACAGGGCAGTCAGACAAGCCAAGATAAAATTTGCAGCAATTAAAGATAGCACAGAATTACACCACCACTACGTTTTAAATTTTCAACAGCCCAAAAACAATTATAAGTAAAGACAACAAAGAAAGTACAGTGTCACTAAAAGCCCACAATCTAAGTTTAAAAGAAAAATAGCAATTACCAGTTACTCTAAAACACTGAATTGAATATGTTTCCTTCCTTCCCCTTCTGGCTTCTTCTGAGAAAATAAAACTCACTTGCTACTTCAACTCTGACTAAGCCCCACCTCCAATTATCACGTAGCTGAGGTCAGAGGCCAGACAATTAACACCCCTCACCCAACTACAGGGCAGTCAGACAAAGCCCACAATCTAAGTTTAAAAGAAAAATAGCAATTACCAGTTACTCTAAAGCACTGAATTGAATATGTTTCCTTCCTTCCCCCTTCTGGCTTCTTAATGATGGCTCTGCTACTGCCATTTAGAAACCCAAACAAAGGGAGTGGAAAATATTCTAATTTAGAGGAAACTTTCACTCTTTCCCTCTAACTGGAGCACTGTGAATGGCTGCCAGTCCTGGCCTCTGCAACAAACATGCCTCAAAGCCAGGAGGAGGAGAGAACGATCACTGAGGCACTCACTTGACCTACCAATCTACTATTCAAATCAAGCAAACCAAGAGTGGTCATAGTGAGAATGCTTTGACGGTGCCTCGGCAGCTGATACTACCAGTAAAGGGTAACAATATAGCCTCCCTTCACAGCTAGTCATAAATTCTACATCAAGAGGCACTGTTGCACACAAACAGCTAAAGCTCCACCTGGAGTAAGGATATTCCCACTATGGGCCAGAAAGGAAGGACCCCACTCCAGGCATCACACACTCAGAATGGGGACTAAGGCACAGAGCGAGACCATCAGCTGAGAGCAAGCTCAGAGCCAATAAATTGATGGGCATGGTTGGCTAATCTCTTCTAGCAATGGAGCAGGCTATACAAAGTAAATACCTTTAGTAATGGTACAGGTCATACATGGTAAAGCAGGGAGTAACAGGTAATGAGTAGCATGGTAAACACCTGTAGCAATGGGCCTGGTAAACAAATAGCACACAAAAGCATGATAGCGTTGGACTTGCACATCGAGCTCAAGGTAACTTGGGCCTTTAGTCAATGTGAAGCTCGCCAACCAGCCCATCAATGAGTGCCAATTAAAGGTGACAAATACCCAGAGGATTTTAGCGGTGGAGGCAGTATATGAACATGAGGTAACTGAACCGCATGGGGCCATGACTTTCCACTATAACCCCCAGTCCTCCACCTTAGGAAGAACAAGAAGCCACATTAAAGTGCCATGGCCCACATGCAGATTGTTTAAAACTAGTTTACAGTGACTGCTGTAGCTGAGCTAACCTCCAGAGTGTAATGAAGCAGTATACAAATACTGGATAGCGTCCAGCAGTAGCTGAGCTTAACAAGCATGGGAGTTGCCGGCCTGGTGGTGCTGATGGTTGAGGCACTGGACGCCACACCTTGTGCTACGCCAGCGGCCTGGGTTCGGGAACGAGCCTGGGTCA
This sequence comes from Neoceratodus forsteri, assembly GCA_016271365.2. Classification (NCBI taxonomy): domain Eukaryota; kingdom Metazoa; phylum Chordata; order Ceratodontiformes; family Ceratodontidae; genus Neoceratodus; species Neoceratodus forsteri. The sequence goes on from JADMNL010000022.1 coordinate 298,309,278, forward strand.
TCAGGGTCAGCAGGGGAGAACTAGGACTGATCATTGGGAGACAGCTCTCTTAGTCCTGGGGAGGGCTGGGGAATCCACACTGTGCTGCAGTGACCCCTGGGGATGCCCAGGAGTACTGCTTGTGCTGGTGTGACTGGGGGGAGCATGGCAGACGTCAGCATGCACGTGCGCAGATGTCATTGCACGTCTACGCTCCCAATGGGAGAAGAAGTGGAAATGGCTGGGCGTGACCATGCAGCCTGGTGGCTGCGCCCTGCATCACCAGGAGGACTCGTGTGGAATTGCACTGGGAGGGTCCGGAGCCGGTCTGGCTGGATAGGGTATGGGGAGACCCTCCAGCAGATCGGCGGCGGCCGTGCCAGATCCCCCATCATGTGAGTGAGCCTGGTGCTCTTCCGGCGGGCAGGGCCAGCGGCTGGATGCCCCTGCCAGTAGTCACCGCAGCAGGTGGATAAATAAGAATAATAAAAAAAAAACAAGCATGGGAGTTTGTAGGCATGGGCAGTAATGCTCTGAAACATGAATAATTGCTTGGTACAAATGCATTTAAGCAGGATTGAATCATATGGTGAAAGTAAAAAGAATTGCATTAGACTCTGGGTTGAGTCCCTCTGAGTACCAATAAACATGTGTGAGCACATTAAAATCCCCAAAAGGACTGTTCACATGGGGAAAGCAACATGTAAGGGCAGGAGACTCAGGTCTGATTCTGTTGCATAGCTAGTAGCACTGAATAGCCAAGCAAATTGAACTAGGTTTGTATGTACACGTAATAATGAAGGGAGATTGGATGCTGCTTAAATGCTGCAGCAGCTAAGTGAATATATTGACAAAAGAAAGGGAACTGGTACATCTGTATAGGCAGAACAAACTTTCAAACATAAGAAAGACTGTCGCAAGAAATCCCAAAAGAATTGAAGGATGGAGCAAAAGCAACACAAAGTACCTGGAGCTGCAACAGAAATGCAGCAGTAACTTCTGCCATGCCCTGTTGCTGCTAGCTGAGAGCAAGAGCTTAAGAACAGGTGTAGGCCATTAAGTGGAAGCAGCAGCAGAGGGCTGGAATGGGAGCTGAAACATACAACAAATGCAGGAAGGCAGAGATTGCCAGGTAGCTGGGGAGGAAATGGAACCAGAGCACAGCAAAGGAGCAACACAGCACAAATAAAGAGCAACTAGAAAGCCCCAAAGGAAAATACAAAACAAAAGCACAAATGCAGTAGAAAAGGAAAACAGCACACAGGGAAGCACACAGCAACCAGAAGCAAAACAAATACGAATGTAACCCCCCTGTTACCCAGGGTTACTAGAACCCCAGTAAGACCTAGTGGTAGGCAGGGAAGGCAGCTTGTGAAACTCCAGTTAAATGGATTTCACACTGTCTCACTCTGTTCTCAGTCTCAGCTGAGACTGAGGGATGACATTGTTTAGAACTGTCACGGCTGCATAAGCCACACTAGAATGTTGCAGTTGGAGGTTAGAGTAGAACGTTGGGGATATTTTGAAGTCAGTCTGTAGAGTTCAGTAGAGTATGTGCAGTCTGAAAGAGGTGCTCTGCTCTAGGCAGGCCCTCAGAGCTCTAAGCTCTGTCAAAGAGCTACCTTTTGTTGTATAGGTGTGTGTTCTCACTTGAAGAGAAACACAAGAAGAACACTTTTGAAGTGGTGGAGACTGCTTTCAGTGGTTCAGGGTCCCATCCTGCGGGATGGGGAAGGAATCAGCCTGCTTCCAGGGGCAACCCCCGTCCGCCAGGGAAAAAGAAGCTGCTCTGGTTTGTTCGCATGAGGCACCACCAGAAGCTCTGGAAGAGAGTTCCTTGAGTAGAAAACGCCAGTGGGGCACCTGCAACCAAAGGGTGAGTTCGCTCTGCAAAAGGGCCATGTGTTTTCACCTGAGTCAAGATGAAACTAAAGGGACGGTTACTGTGGGGTCAGGAAAAGACAGCCAAGTACAACTTTGAAAGATGTGGGGATTGGACTGCTTAACTCTGTGGGGGGTCTAGAGTAATGGACAAAGCCACTTATTAAGTATGTTTAAGTTCAGCACAAATGGGATGTAAAGACAGTAGATTGAATGTGAAATACATTTAAAAAGAATCTACACAGCAAAGGTTTTAAAGGATGATTTGTTACAGCCCAGAGAAATGGCCGGGTATGAATTATGGGAGCGAGAGGTGGGAGACCCTCCATCAGTAGTAACCAAATTCACCTCTACAGATTTGCTCTGGGACACCTGTTGCTTTCTCTCAGGTACTTGGCCAGTGCCTGAGGAAAGTACCCAGACGTGGGATTAATGAGGAAGATTCCCTTATGGAGCAGAAGTGCTCATAGGTGGTTTAGGGAGCCACCAGTAAACGTTTCCATGCTATATGGAAAGTGTCCAAGTGGCTGGCAAGGGAGCCGAGCCAGGGAAAACTCAGAGCAGCATACACGTTCAGGCTGTGTGCCCAGTGTGTTTTACAGCCTGAGGGCTAAAGTGATGAGGATGTGTTCTGGTCTCCTTAAATCTGCATTACCAGGAGGGTAGCCCAGTGGGGGTCTGTCTATGCTTTGTTTATTTTGTTGGATGTGAATAAAAGCCACACTGTAGAATCCCACTTCTGGTATTGGACATTTCAGTTATTGCTTCCTTTGTCTGGAGTTACCTGGGTGCCCCTGTTGCAGAGTAGCCAAACCTAGCCAATGTGCCGAGTGACATATTCCTCCCCGAACCCAGTCCGCCAGGCAGAGCTGTCAGATAGAAACGGCATACGTGGGTGGGGGTTACACTAACCAAAGCAGGAGAGATACAGGAGCACAACCAAAAGAAACCAAGCAGAGCCCAGGGCACAAACAAATCAGGGGTGGGGACAAGGCCGCAGCAGGCCCAGAGTGAGGAGAGGGACCAACAGAGTCTCCGGCTAACAAAGAGAAAGTGCTTCAGATGGAGGCTGGGAGGAACTGCTTATGTAGTTCAGGAAGTAGGCATGGAGGGTTGCTCACCCGTTAAACTGCAGGCAGAGCCTTTCAATTACCACAAAATAAAGAAGGTACTGCCTGAGCCAGGAAATAAATAATAAAAAAGGAAGAGTATATTTAATAAAATAATGCATGCTTCTCCCCCCCCCCCCCATTTACTCCTGTGCTTTTGGAAACCAAAATCAAATATGCCAGGGGACAAAATAAAAAGAATAGAACGATATAATAATGTCAAAAGAAGTATTTTATATGGCAACCAGGTACCTCTGTTCAAGAAGTAGTATTTTTACCTGCTGGGCAAAGCTATCTGGAGCTACCTCCGTTAGGAGCCAGAGGCCTCAATGTGAAGGCTATTTATAAGGAGGTCAGTTATCAATCATAGAAAAGAGAGAGGAGTGTAAGCTCATTATCTATCACTTGGATACTCATGGTATGTATTTAGGCTTTATCCCTATAGTATCATAGTGAGCTTTTGATATTGTTATTTTTATGTCTTGCCTAAATGGAAAATAGTTCAAATCTTCCTTGAAAGTCTATGTTAGCTCAGGAATTATGCTGTATTAGAATAGGGGTAGATCATGTGACCTGAGTGGACTGTGTAAAAAACCCTCCTTTACAGATGGTTCCTCAGATCAGCCTTGAGGAAGTAATGAAGAGGACCTACCAAGCAATGTATGGTCCACAGAACCATAGAAGTAAGAGGATCTAAGCCTGTGTAAAGAACCAGATCTGTGAGAGCACTACAGGTGGTTGTGTTTTTCTGTTGATTTTTTATTTTTTATTTTAGTTTACTATTTTTTGGGGAAAAATAAATATCACACTTCCGTGTGTTTGAAAACTGAATTTCTGTTATTAGTGTTATCCTTTCGCACACCTTATGACACTTTGTACACTGTGGGCTGGATTTACAAACATTTTGGGACTAAGTCCCACACTGTAACTCCAGTTGCAGACCAAAATCCCTGCAGCTGCAGAGATTGCTATGCACAGCCACAGCAGCTGCAGAAGTTGTTACCACTGGTCCCACTGGACATAACAGTTTTCCGAAGCTGTGGGGATTTCCCTGGCAACCCTACCCACAATCAGCCATAAATTGTTGAGATGGTCGTAATCCAGCTCCACCTTTGTGAATACTTACAGCTGCTGGAAAACTGTGGAAACCTGCAGATCTGCAAGTGGCAACCAACTTGCGCTGGGTCTTTTCAGCAGTTGTGACAATTTCAGAAGTTTTGTGAATCCTGCCCTGTATCTCTATACCTGCATATTGTGTAGGTGAACCTGTTGTGCACTAGGAGATGTAGTTTGTATGTCCTAAATTCTTGTCTTATGTTGTTGTGAATGAAATCTGTTAATGGCACTGATTAAACTACACTAGCCAGGGGACTGCGGTAACCATTACATAGGCACATGCTTACTCGTGTGCACACACACTGACAAGAGTCCCGAGGCCCCCATCAGGACTGCATGCTACAGATCCCAGCCATCTTTCTTGCCACAGAGGGCTGGGGCAAGCACGTATTTTGGCATGTATTTTTTAAAAAAGGATGATAGTTATCCATGTCTATGGGGAAACAGCAGTATCCTGTGATTACTGCTCCCATGGAACAGAAGTGTTGGTCCACTTCGGTGCAGAGCCGGGCTTCCTATTAGAAGCCTTTTGTTCTTCTTCATGGCTTGCCCTCTCCTAGAGTGGAATGACATGCCCACCTATCAGGTCAGTTGGGGATGATGAATCCTAGATGTGTGTGTTTGTACAGAGCAGGGCATGCTGCACAGCCTGGTACATGCCTGGTCTGCAACATACCAGGCATGATAATGCACAGGGCACATTATAAGTAGATTAAAACCAGTGTATGTAATGTGTTGGCATAATCACATTGCTTGGGTTTCCTTAAGGCTCTTGACAGCACCTTGTGCCACACAGTGTGTCTGCTTATATTAGAGACACACTGAGATGGTCATGCTCACTCTCAAGCCAATTTGCACAATGGTCCACTGCCATCCTACTGAGGGAAGGGTTTGCAGGATCTCTACTCTGGCCTGGTAACTATATGCCACCTTTCACGCACATCCTCCAGGATTATGGCTCACCTGTTCTAAGGTTCCCAACATAGTCCCACAGCTTCTCTCCTCTGGATGTCCCAGACTGCCTTTAGTGATCATACCTTATGGTTATCATTGTCTTAAATATGACATTCAGTCCACACACTACAGATATTATATAGAGAATAAAACATAGGTGTGTGTGGCCAGAATTTTATACACCCCTGAAGTGGAAATGCTACAGACACTCTGAGAGCAAAGTTCAAGGGGTTTATAAAAGCATCGCAGAGGGAGGATGTGTATAAAATTCTGTGTTACACACAACTACCCATGTTTTGTTTTTCATAATTACTGTCCAGCATTGTTAATAAGCAAGGGGTTTAGAGAAACAGAGAGATGGTTTAGTTATATAAACTCATTGTGGAACTCATAGTTCAGTCATGTGAATTTTAACTTGCTTGTTTTCATACTTTAAAAATCAGCTGCTTTTCTGTGAGGGACATTATTTGAAACAAGAGGTAGTTGTGCTGCTGGGGCATGGAGCTTCAGCAGTGGCAGTCTGATTGGCAGCTCACATTTATGCATGGCCAGGTGTAACCAAAAATCACAACAAGGTTATTTAGCTATTAAAAATGCTGGCTAGTAATTATATGAAAATAATATCTCTTTATTTGCCATTTACAGAGATTGGTTCCAGTACATGCCAGTTTACAAAAGGCAACAGAATTCACTGTACCCTTCAATTGACTCTGAGTAACCGGTACAATCTAGTCAGAGCAATGTTTCCTACATGAGTCTCCAAATCCTGACTGACCTTCTCCCCCCACCTCATGTAACTAATTTTTCTCTCTTCTTGTCCCAGCAAATGTATGAAGATTTTCATAACAGTGTGAGCTATGTTCCTAGTCTGACTAGGAAGGAAACAGATGAGTTTCTGATGACTTTCAAAATAAATATGCGAAAGGTTGTGCCTTTTAGCTTTGGGCCTTAAACAATAATTGTATATACTGAAGATTACATAATCTTATACAGTTTTTATTAAGACTACTATTATGAAAATCAACTACTGGATTTACCTGCAGTTTACAATCAGTTTAAATTAGCCAATTACAATGTAAACGTTTAACATAAATTGATTTGGCAACAAAATATATATGACAGTTAAAAAGTTCACACATGGTTCAATACTGTTGAGACAATGCCTTTTTATTAGAATTATATGGAAAATTATAAAGTCAACTCTTTTCTATGGTTTAGAGTTCTGAGACATGAATGATATTGACCAGTAAGCTCTCCCCATCCAGCTATGTGTATATGATTCCGTAGCTATTTGTAGAGTGCCATTTTTAGTTACCACAGAAATATACCAATGGATTGTTATAGCTGTAAATATATAAAATATATAAAATGTGTTAAATATTCTGAATTTTAGAACCTACCGCCCTGGGGAAGCCTTGGATTTCGGTGAAATGTTTTTGGCATAAGCAGGTCTGGCTGAAATAGTTTATTTCCTAATAAACTCATGTATTAATTATGACCTTAGTTGCTTTCTGTATCCTGCCATAGCGGTCAGGCATCCTGCTCGTAAGCCTTCGGCCGGAGGTGGTTCTCCCCCTATAAGGCATCTGCTCTGGCTCCTCCTGGTGACACTAGCTCTGGCTGGGGACATTGAGCTTAACCCTGGTCCTACTTATCAAGCCTCCTCATTTCCTGTGGGTTGGCTGTCAGGCAAGGGGACGAAAATAGCTCACCTCAACATCCGCATCCTCCTGCCCAATCTGGCTGAGCTCTCTGCCTGGGTCACTCACTACAAGCCTGACATCCTTGGTATTACCGAGACTTGGCTGAAACCTTCCACCCCTGACTTGGCCTCCACGCTTCCTGGCTTTGATCTCATTAGGCAAGATCGGCCTGGGGAAAAGTGTGGGGGTGGTATCTTGGTCTACTACAAGAGTCACCTAAACCTGTCTGCTGCATCCCACCAATAGCCCTTACTGTCTTCTTGCGAGCTGCTTCACACAGTCCTATTACTTGGGAAAACTAAGAAGCTGCACATCATCTGTACATACAATCCCTCAAGAGTGGTCTGTTGGGATTATCCTACCTCCTTGATACTGTTGGTGCCAAGACTGGGGATAATGAGCTAATGATCTTGGGAGATCTTAATTTAAACTGGCTGGGAGGAAACACCAAGCTGTATGAACCTCTGCTTGCTGGCCTCTCCTTGTCTCAACTTATTCAGGAGTCCACTAAGTGATCTACCACTGGCGGTACTAGCTCCCTCCTGGACTTAGTCCTGTCCAATAGACCTGAGAGGATCAGCTCCTCTGGTACCCTTCCTGACTCTATCTCCGACCACACCCCTGTGTACTATGTATGGAATATCTCCTCCCAGAAAATTCCTCATAAAATTATCCAAGTAAGGGATTTCTCCAGGTTTGACCTGGGGTCCTTCCATAAGGATCTGAGGGTTACAGACTGGTCTGCGGTGCTAAATGCTCAGGACTGTTCCACTGCTGTTAGTCATTTTCTCAGCACCTCCAGGGCACTGCAGGACAAGCATGCCCCTCTTATCAGGCAGAGAGTAAGGGGGTCTACCACTAAGTGGCTGCATGGGAGCCTCCTATCCCTCATGAGGGCTAGAGACAAGTGTTGGGCCAACTTCACGGTCACAATGGACCAGGCCATATTTCAGCAATATAGGAGGCTCAGGAATGAATGCAAAAAAGCAATCAGGGCTGCCGGAAGTGAATACTGCAAAACTGCCTTACTAAACTCAGCTAAGGACCCTAGGAATTTCTGGAGGAACATTAAAGATATAGTAAGTGGTTCCTCCAACTGTGGGGTCTCTGACATGCTCATAGATGGATCTAATTGTAACAATCCACTAAGCATCACGAATGCATTCAACTCCCACTTCACAGATCTGTCTGCCTTCACCTCCATATTTTCCAGTGGTGGGAGTGATAGTTCTGCCTGTGCCTCCCCCACAGTTGGCCCCTATCTCCCATCTGTTACTCTACTTCAGGGCTGTGATGGCACAGGAGATGCAGAGACTTCTCTCTGGTCTCTCCTCTCACTCCAGTGCTGGCCACGATAGCATGAAACCTAAGCTCCTCCATCTTGGTGCCTCTTTTATTGCCTCCCCGGTGGCCCATATCTTCAACAAGTCCATAGCCTCTGGAGTTATCCCCAACCTCTGGAAGGTGGCGAGGATTGTCCCTGTTCTCAAACAGGGCAACCCTAAGATCCTTGACAACTGCCGACCGATAGCCATCTTGTTGGCTATCAGTAAACTTCTGGAGAAAGCTGTGGCTGGCAACTCACGGAGTATGTTCAGGCCCATAAGCTACTGTCTCCCATGTAGCATGTCTTTCGCAAAGGGCACAGTACATCCTCTGCCTTTGTCACTGTCTCCTCTAGGATCAGGGCAGCTATGGACCATGGTAAGCGCTCAGGTGCCATTTTCATTGATCTATCTAAGGCCTTCAACCTATTGACCATGTCTTACTTTGCTCTCAACTTCAGTCCCTTGGTCTGTCCCCTCCTGTCCTAAGATGGTTCACTAATTACCTCCAGGACAAACAGCAACTTACTAAATTCAGTGAGGTCCTCTTGGCCACTGCTCCTGTGACTTCTGGTGTCCCCCAGGGTTCAGTCCTAGGGCCCCTTCTCTTCTCTATCTTTGTCAATAATCTCCCCTCTACTTCTTCCAACTGCAGCTCTATCCTATATGCAGATGACCTGGTTATCCTCAACCAATCCTGTGACATTGGGGTCATCAGCCACCAACTGAGTGAGGATTTCAGGAATATTCAGTCCTGGATAATGAGCCACAAGCTGGTCCTCAACCTTAAAAAATCTCAGGCCATGCTTTTTGGGTCCCTGGCCAAGATAAAGGCCTCCCCTTCCCTACTAAATATTACTGATATTGATGGTACTCCTGTCCTAATCACTGACTCCATCAAATACCTTGGGTGACACTTGACCCCCAGCTTTACCTTGGGCATCATATTCAAAATGTATGTAGAGCTGTCAACTGCAAACTGGGTCTAGCCTACGGAGCAAAGAACAATCTTACTTCTGCTGCTTACCTTGCGCTGGCCAGAGGTGTGTTTCTCCCTTCGCTCTGCTATGGACTCATCCTGTTTGCACACACCTCCAAAGTTCACCTCTCTAGGTGGAACATAGCCTATAATAACATTTGCCGCTTTGCACTCACCCACCACTGTGACCTGTATAACAAACTTGACTGGTTCTCCCCATCCAACTACATAAATTTTGTCTTGGGCAGCTTCACGGGCAAGGTTCTCAGAATTGGCACCCTCCCCGGACTGGCTGAGCTCCTCAAACCAGCTGCCTCCTCTTTTTAATCCCTTAAGTCATTGGACCCTGCTGTTCTCCAAGTTCCTGCCACTCAAATGCAAATGGGGGACAGGGATTTTGCTTCATGTGCTCCCAGAGTATGGAACTCCTTTCCCGTCCAGGTCCGCTCCCCCCCCCACTCATGCCTTCGGAGCTCCCTGTGGAATTACTTGAAGCTCTCCTCTGCGTGTGGTTGTCCTAAACTGCCATAACTAACCTTGGTCCCCTGCACTGGACTTATGTGTCCTTCTTTTGGTACCCTTGTGCAGGTCCTGCTGATGTATCCTGCCTGCTTGGGTTCTGCTTTGTATATAATGTATTTACTCTCTGTCCCAGATGATGCTTTGACTGTGGATCTGCTTTTGAGGCTGTGAGCTGTACAGAATTGTATTATGCACTGTTCATAGCCTTGGTGACTTCATGTATATATTTTGTTCCTATTCTAACTGTGTTTACTGACTGCTTGTGTTATGTTCATTTGGTTCTACCTGATTCTGTGTAATGCCTAACTTGTATCATGTTGTCCTCTGTATGAACTTGTATTTCATTGCACTCTCCTGGGTCATACCTGAAAATAGGCAAATGTCTTGTCTAGTGTACTTACCTGGTCAACAAAAGCTAAATAAATTTGTCTTACCTTGTGAATGTGAAATTCTGTTTTGTGAGAACTTAACTCCTCCCTTTTTTTATTTATTTTGTAGGTAGGGTGACCATGAGGGTTTGCACTGACTTTTAGAGCTATATTTCACACAAGTCCCTAAATTCAGACTGACTTTCTCTCTCTCTCTCATGTAACTTTTATCCTCCTTGTTCCAGAAAAGGAATGAAAAAATCTCTTTTAAGTTTAAATTTTTCAGTATCCCTCTCTGCTTCCACCATTTCTGGTTTAAGGTTCCTCCTATCCCTCCATTAAGTGTTGATTGTAGCACCCTTATTCCTGTGAGTGTACAGCCAGCTGCCTTCTCAGGCCCTCACATATTTCCCTGAAGAAAAAAAATCAGAACAATTCTCTACAGTACCTACACCTTAACCCCCCCCCCCCAAGCTATGAGGGCACAACTTGAGCACCTGGAAAAGGGGTCTCACAACCACCATACACACAGTTGTGTATTATTCATTACTTTAATTATGTTAAATATTAATAGAAATAGAATTAAAAACTGTACATTGACCTATGTGAAGTTCTCATGGAGGCAGTATAGTGCAGTGGTTTAAGGCTCTGAGCTGCAGACCTGGAGACCTGGGTTTGAATCTCACAGTCCCCACTTGCATTTACTGTGTGACCCTGAGCAAGTCACTTAACTTCCTTGTGATCCCAGGTCGCACCAAGCTTCGGCTTAGTGTGCCTCTCCTGGTTAAACAATTTCCTCTTCCCCTTTCATGGAACAATTTAGAAAAGGGCTACAAACCTATCTGTTTTAGAAGGCAATTCAGTAACACCTTGGGATTCTTTGCTCTTAATTCTGTTTAAATTGTTGATTGTGATTAACAGACTACATTCCTGTGTAAGTATTTAGCATGTATGTGTTATGAATTTTTCTAATATTATATGTTTTGTATATTGATTTATGTATTCAGTACACTGAACCAATTGGGATAGGTTACTATAAAAAAAATTAGAACCCACATTCTGTGCAGCAAAATTTCAGGACAAACGGTTGAAGTGAAAAGTGCTGAATCTATTCAACTAAAGTTCAATCTGTTTCAACTGAAAAACAAGGGTGTTGATTCTCAAAGGGTCAGAGCAAGGTGCGCCAAAGGCGGCTTACACTGATTGCCAATGCACAGGGGATCCAGCGCCAAATTCTGTATTGGGCAGGATCCCGGTGGCAAAGTCCTGTGCCTGCAGCAACCCTAGCTGTGTGCCAAACAGAGGGAACACCTGGATAGGTTGCTGCAAGCCTGTGGCAGTGCACAGAGGAAGAACACAAGCACCCCCCCAGCTCCAATCCCTGATCATGTCATGTCAAATGCCCTGGTGGGCTAGTGGCCCCCCAGCCCTGATATCCAATAATATTAATTATATTGCCCTGGTGGGCTAGTGGATCCCCCCAGCCCTGATCCTCGATCATAAAATGTCAATTGTCCTGGTGGACTAGCGGGCCCCCCAAGCCCCGATCCCTCCATTTTGCTAACTGCACTATTCATTGGTGGTCCAGTGGATCCCCTGAGCCTGATCCCCCATTACATACATACACAATATACCTGGTGGTCTATTGGACCCCCACCCTCCTTCTGGCAGTGCCCTACCACCCTGCTCCCCTCCAGCACATAACCCAGCTGACAACTGGCGCAGCCCACTGCTCACCACACCGGCTAGCCACCAACTGAGTTATGCATGGGCATGTACTGTACATAGTATGCACTCAGTGCGTGACAGCAATCACTAAGCACGTACTATGTACAGTATGCACTCATGCATAGCTCAGTCAGCAGCTGGCTGTGGTGGGCTGTGCTAGTCGCTGGCTGGGTTATGGGTTGGGGTAGCTGGTGTAGGGCACTGCAGGGTGGGGGGAGGGGGTCCACTAGACCACCAGATATGTGGCATATGTATGTAATGGGGGATCAGGCTCAGGGGATCCACTGGACCACCAATGAATAGTGCAGTTAGTAAAATGGGGGGATCAGGGCTTGAGGGGTCCACTAACCCACCAGAGCAGTTGAAATATTATGATCAGAGATTGGGATGGGGAGCCACTTGCCCACCAGGGCAATATAATTAATATTATTGGACATCAGAGCTGAGGGGGGCTGCATGTACTGGGGGGCTCGGTTGGCTGCACATTGGAGCAACCCCCAGAGGATGCTGATGTATACTTAGACTAGCCCCCGGCTGATCTAAATGTACTTCAACAGTTGTCCTCTGCAGGTGGTTTGGGAATGCCATTTTAGGGGATGTGTCAGCCTGTATCTTCTGCACACCCCCTTGTGCTATGCCGCAGCCAATTTATGGGCACAGTAGACAACCCTTTGCACTTAAAACAGTCTGTGTTTGTCACGGGCTGCTTTTGGGAATTGTTTTTGGGCACATTTTTTGTTGCAAGGTGCCACTTGCATCTTTCGTCTTTGATGCAGGCACCTTGCATCATTCTAAAGGGTTTTGAGACTCGACCTAAATATTACAGGGTAAAATATCTAACTAACTGAGGAAAGAAAACTCATGATGAGTATACTGCTGGACTGACAAATCTGGATGCACCTGAAGAATCTTGGAATACCAGTAGAGCTGCATCTTCCTCCTTGGATACTGCTGCTGCTGGATGACAGACACCGGGCTGCCACTGCTGGCTTCTTTCCAGGCATGCTGGGCATATTCATAGGGAGTGGCACCATTAAGGGTAGTACCACTCGGGGTGAGGTGCAAGAACTATGACACCATCTGAGCATTCAAACGTCTAATTCCTTGCCTTGCCCACAATTCACACAGTGTCCATAAACAGAGTTCTGCCCAATTTCCAGAATTTATTGCTTGCCTGTTCCAACAACCAGAATTGCCTGTTCTGTTCAATTTCCTCCCAGTCTCTATGAGGAAAAGTAGGAAAGGACTTCCCATAGATGGCATCAGCCCTCCTATGTATCAGTCTCTCCTTCTTGCTGCTCTTCACAAGTGTGCGTCCCATGGCCTGGCTTGGGGGTGGCCAGTCCTGGTTGAGCCAGTGCCGCATACTTAAAGAACGAAAGAATTTTTCCCCGACCATCTCTGTGGACAGGTTACTAGAGCCTTCTTCTTCTCTCTCTGGCTCCTCTGAGGCAAGAGCTTGAGGTGGCTCATGGGGACCCTCAACATGAAGATACATATCTTCATCCTCCTCCTCCTCCTCTTCCTCAATCAGGATCTGAGCCCAGGAGTGAGCAGATGTCCTCACTCCCAAGACAGTCCACTCCTCACTGGGCGCAGAGGTAGACACCCCCAGTTCAGTGTCTCTTGCAGTTCATCATCCCCTAATAGGCTTGGACTTGGACCCTTCTTCCAGGGGTCCACGGATCCTTCTGCTGCACTGTACACCTGTGACACAGGCATGGAAACCCTTCTTTGTTCCTGCCCTTGTAGTAGATCAGCATTGCTCTCTCCTTCTGTGCCACACTTTATGGGACTTCCCCCAACAGGTTCAACCTGGTGCTGCATGCTGCTACTTGCAGAGTTTCCTACTCTGGTCCACGTGGGAGCCAAATGAATTTGGGATACCCTGTCTGGCACTGCACCCCTGCTCATACCATACTTCACAAGGTAATCCGAACAGTGGGGTATCAGAAACCATCCCTTCCAGCCCTGAGGCACATAATGCACATTCTCACTGGATAGCTAGGGATTGCAACATCTGGAGGCAACCCTTCACCATGGAAAGTTCTCTCTATCTGTCTTAGTGCTGCCACCTCCTCTGCGATCATAGCTCAGGCATGATCCGGGTAGCAAGGATTTCCCAAAGCCATGTCTGAAAGCAAACATGCAGAAGTTGGTTGTTACTGAATTGCTCACTAGTCTCTTTACAGTCTCACAAAATGGCTCCCTGCTGCTTGTTTAAATTTGTTAATTCCACCCTGTAATGGTGGTGGTAGCTCTCCTCATGCGTCAAATCTGTTCTTGACTCAAAACTGTGTTTCCAACCTTTCCTGGCTACTGATTTTTGCTCAAAACTGTAATTGATTGCACTGCTTGTATCTTTCAGCACATTCATATGATTGTAACTTGACTCTGCAATCAGCATCAGTCAAAGAACTATTTACACATGCTCAAAGTCACTTGCAAGCCACCGTATTTTTATTGCACAGGATTGCCTGTTTGCTGCAGCCTAATATACAACTCATAGTCCCTCTCTTGCTTAGAAACATTTTACTGTTACTGAACCCATTATAAATGCTCACAGTCTATGCTCAGAATTTTTGTTTGCTGTCCTGCTGTTACAACGCACAGTCCTTCTTTGCAAAACAAACACATAGATTCAGCTGGCTTGAAAAAATCACAAAAGTTTGATGCTCAGTTAACTAGGTTTTACTCATTGAAATAAGTAGTTGGCTTTCTCCAGTGGAAGCTTTTGGCCTGGTGCTGATCCTGGAAGGCCTCTGGGATGAAGTGGGCTGGCGGTCCCACCTATCGTAGCCACAAACGCCATGCTCACTTTCCAGTTGGTTGGACAATGGATTGAGCCTGAATTTACAGAGCAAAAGTCTGTTTTCTACAGATTAGAACATTCAGAAGCCCCTCAATGGTTGATCCTGGTCTGACCAGTTTACACACCACTCGCTCTCTCCTTCTCAAACACTCTGCTGCACACAGAAGCTGGCTGGGGCGGACTGATTGCAGTCACACCAATCACTCAACACCACGCAAATGAGCCTCTCTCTCTCTCACTGTCTCTCTCTCTCTCTTTCTCTCTCACTCGCTCTTCCATCATGGTGATCATTGAGCAGGAGTAAATTTAAACTGAAAATAACTTTTTTTCTCGGCTGCAGTTTCAGTGGTGGGAGCACCATTTTGACCATTTTCTCAACAGATTTTGGCAATTTCTTTAGCGACTCTCCCAATGTGCATACAAAGCACATGAAACTTTCAGGACACATTTCTCTGTCTGTTTCCTAAAGTCCACACTACTTTTGGCATTAGAAAATTGTAAGTTAAAAAGTTCTGTAAACGTCCTGGATACAGAGACAAGGACATACACTTCCAGGCTTTACTGTCCATTGCAAGTTGACAAAACACACAAGCAGCACTCTGTTCTTTCTGTACTAGCAGGCATGTAAGCAGCACATTCGGATGGCACTGTCCTGGGCAAAATCCTTTTGTGCAAAGCTTCTTTTTCTGTTT
This sequence comes from Neoceratodus forsteri, assembly GCA_016271365.2. NCBI lineage: Eukaryota > Metazoa > Chordata > Ceratodontiformes > Ceratodontidae > Neoceratodus > Neoceratodus forsteri. The sequence goes on from JADMNL010000022.1 coordinate 298,324,446, forward strand.
GAGCTACCATGCTACCAGACAGACAGACAAATACTAGCCATACCCTCAGCAAAAATTCTGTAGTTCTCTTCTCAAATTAAACAACATCCTTGGATGAGCCCCCATTTTTTGTAATCACCCCAACACACACACACATACACACTACTTTGAACAATAAGCTACCCCTTGGTACCCTTGACTGGGCACCCAAACTACTTTGGACTCTTTTGTGGTACCATCCCTAGCTTTGGGAATGTATACCAGGCTCATTACTTCTAGAGGTCAGAAAGGGGTGGGGGTGTACAAAAGCAAATACACACAAATGACCAAAATACGCAGGTCCTGAGGAGAGAACTTTTGCCTAGGGCTATGCTAGGTCTGTACTTCTGGAGGGGTACCCAGTAATTCCACACAGAAAGCAGTAACAAGAATGTCCACAACCAGGTTGGGGTTCTAGAGTGTGGCTTTATTCCAAAGATGGTACACTAAAGCAAAGATGGACCCCCAAGGGTTTATACTTTGTGGCACAAGTTAAATGCAGAACAACAAAAGTCTGCAGCAGACAGAAACTACACATTCCATGTTGTATAGGACCTTGAACTCTCTTCAGCGTCAATGACCTTGGCTGAAACATACATGTCTTCTAGTGGCACTGGCCACAACGGAGAACACAGTTCCCAAATGGCATAGGATTTAAATATTTCAATGTGGCAACTGGCCATGTCGGAGCACACTGGTGCTCAAAATTAGCACAACCCACACCAGGGGGTAAATTTTCTCTTCAGGCATTGGCCATCATGTCCTGAATAAGCAGGCACCCTTACAGAACCTGTAGTGCCGAACTGGTCACTCCAGATGGGGGGCTGCCCACCTTTTGCTTCCACGTCCATACCCAGCCATTCTTTCAGACTTACACTTCAAAGTTTTAGTAAAACAGTAGAATTATGCATCCTGGAATGTCTGTCACATTCAGCATTTGACACACACTACTTCTGAGTGTAAACTAAAGTCTTGAACAATGTGTTAAGTCTCACTGGGGACTCCACGATTGTCAGCCAACTTTGAAAGCATGAGAACAGTCTCAAAACAGAACAGAACTTGGTGTATATGTCCCTTTATCAGAGTACAGCCCAAAAGAAAACAGGTGCATTTCTCCTGGGATATCCAAAGTCAGATTGCTCATGGTTGTACACAAACAGACAGCTTCAGTGTCCTGGATCAAAGTCAGGGGATTGCTCCTCAGATCCATTCTGCAGTCCTTCTCATCTCACAGAGGATGAGAAAAATCAGGAACTCCTGCTAGATGGTTTCCACCACTTCTACTGGTAGGCAGATGGTTCTCAGCACTAGGGTGAGAAGATAGGCTCTCATCACAGAACCCACACTGCAGGTCCTCACTCCTCCAACTGCTCACACTGGCTTCTGACACAGAACTAACTGACAATTCTAAAACTCCCCACTCACAGCTAGCTATTGTGGCTTATGCTGCTGTGAGGGTTCTAAATGACATCACCTCTCTCCTCTCAGATGAGACCAAGTAAACAGAGAGGGAGCAGGTGAAAAACCATTTAACTAGTTATTCACCAACTGCCTTCCCTACCTAGCACTGACACTGAAGGGATGCTAGTAACCTCAGGGGACTGGGTGGTTACACTCATATACAGTAAGGATATAGTACCACATGCAGATATATAACTGGAAAACTGTACTACACTATCAAATTGGATACAGTTTATTTTGCATTGCCTGAATATTACTTTTGCATAACATTACTTATAAAACATTCATTAATAAAATGTTTCATTGATCCATTTGGAGTGATTTTTATGTGAATGGAAAATCAAAGCTGCAATAGCAATAACATCAATGTATTATACAATCTATTCCAAAGATAATGAAAAGAAAACAGCATGAAGATGTACAAAAATGTTTAATTCAATACGGTAGTTTTTAAAATGAAAATCACTTAAACAGTGAGCTTGTAGTCAGCAACGTATGCTCATGCAGTTACTAAGTTTTATGTATAGTGGAGGTCCACCCCTTTCATTCTTTCTCCCTAGCTTTTACAGCCTCCAAAGAAGCACTTTAATAAACTGCAAGATATGTGTTAGCAAATGAAAGTGTCAAAGTGTATCCTGTTTTTTATAAGTTTCACAATTTATGAGACTGTTCTAGTTTTACAAGGTTTGTAATGGCTTTGGTGCCATCATTTTCATACAACTGGTTTAAAATAAAACAAAAACAGTTAAAATATAAAATGTTCTTCACATTTCCCAGTTTCAGGTATACCTTGTAAAATGGGTTGGAAATTCCATGCTTTCTGATTAGCTAAATAACTTTTCAAGACCCATATTTTAATCTCCCAGAAATGCATAGGCTGGGACAAGTTCAGGCAATGGGATTTAGAAGTTGGGCAAATCACATGCAGAACTGACAACCCATTTTACTCACCCCGATTGCCTCACAAACATGGCTGCCACCTTTACTCACTGAAAACCTTCAACCAGGCCCTAAAAAAAATTAAAACTCCCTTTAATTTTTTAAAATAAATAAATTCTTTCCTCTCATGATCCCTCCTTACACACACAAACAAATGAAACAAATCAAATACTATTCACATTTTTTATTCATGGTATTTTTTGGTGACCATGAAAATTCTCCCTTCTGTCCTTACCAGCTTGCCAGGGCAATCTCTGCTGCTTACGGATGCCGCTGCCATAGATAACTTGAGATCTTGGCCCCATATAAGGCCTTCTGTTGCTTGTGGAGGGTGAAAATTCTGCCAGAGAAATTCCACAGCAGTTTGCATTTCTGTGTGTCATGATAAACAAACATCCCATCTACTGAGTTTGAGGAAAGTAGATTATTGACAGGTGCTGAAGGACTACTTTTTACTTGTGGCTTTTAACAAAAGAAAATACATTTTTTTTAATTAAAAAGTTGTCTTTCTTTTTTGGTTTTCCAGTTATTCCTCAGCTTACCAATTTTATAAGTGCAATAAGACATTCCAGTTAATTAGTTATCTGGAGTTCATGCACTTTGAGGTGCTGAAGGCTTTCAGCGGAAGCAGCTTGTGCCTCACTATACACCTGGCAGTGTATAAACCCCAGTCAACTAATGCTCAGTCATGTCTTATTGCTCATGTAGTATAGTGCATGAGATGTAGACAATGCATATGTCATGGCTGAACACAAACAGCGTCATGAATAATATGCTGGCTTCTCTTTCTCTCTTTTTTTCTCTGTCAATGGTGGGATACAATTTAATGCTTCTAAAACACATTCATTCACAGGTCAGGTAAAATGCTGCCATGAACAACATCAGCTTCTTCTCCCCACCACTCCATTTTGGCACCTCAGAAGTCAGTTTGAGGGGAACCCTGATTCTATGGATGTGACAGGGTAGTTCAGACTCCAGACACACTCTGGACTTTATACATTAAAATGCACAGTATGAGTTGGTAGGAGCACATATGGGGCCACACGACTGTGCAATGCATAGCCAGCCCCATGGGATGTGCGGGGCTGGAGTTCGCAATCTCCAGGTGGCCCAATGTGTGGCCACATAAATCCATACAAGAGGTGGGGCCAGCCAGAGAAACAGATGTGAGTTGGAACAGGGCTTCAGATCAGAAGCCCTGACTGGTACCAGAGTGGATCAGGGGATCATGGGACATGGTGTTCCATGTACAGACTGCCATGTCTCCTATGGGCTTTCTTCAACTTGTCCATTTCCCACAAACTGTGCCCCGCAGCTGGCATCGACCCTGGCCCTCTGTGGCAGGCTGGCAGGGGGTCATGGCTGTGGTGAGCCATGCAGCCATGTGGATTCCAGTTGGGGGATGTGCAGCTCTTGTGGCAGCCCTCTGACTGGCATAACAGGAAGCCCCCCATCACTGGCCCAGCAGAGCGTACAGGACCTCATGCATGCTACACTCTGACAGTCCTCTGTGGCATGCCTACTCTCTGCCCCCTGCCTGGACTGGGCAGTTGTGCAGAATCCAGTGCAAACATCCTTGGGCAGGGGTGCACTTTTTGTGCATCAAAGGGTGTCTGTTGGACACCTGGGATGCACATATCCTGGGCCTATGTGCTGCATACAGGAGCATGTAGGGCAGCATACCTTTCATGCATAGAGCCAACGGTGTGGTGCTGTTCAGATATTTTTATTTTGTTCAATATCCAGACATTCTCATGTGTAAAGATACATTAGCAAAGGATTTATAAGGCTCTTAACTGAGTCAAATGAGCAATGCTCTGTTAGGCAGAATTGCAGCACATTGTTCAGAGATGCCATAGACAATTTATCCACACTCTGTTAGTTTTGTTCTGGTATGCCTCCCCTGGACAGCTTCTTTAGGTAATCCAACAGTAAAAGCATATCAGAATAAGAATTAACAGATTGTGAGTGCAGTTGCCTAGGGTACCATTGAACACTGTGGACTTACAATAGGCCCTGACTATCAGCAGTCAAAGCCAGCCATAGAAGTCAACACACGTTTGAACTCTGCAAGACAAAGAAGACTCTGGAGCAGGAATCTATTAGATATTTAAGTGTGATAACACAGTGTTACAATAAGTCCTGTGTGTACCTGACCTTTATCTGATGATGTAATACTGGTGGGTATATTTCCAACCAAAATCACTTCCAAATAATGACATGTGGTATGCAGGAGTTTGCAAAGATTGGGCAGGGAGCACCCAACCCAGTGCGTTTCTGCACATTTAGCCAAGCGGATAAAATGAGGCTGATGCAAGAAATTACAGGAACCAGGGACCTGAGTACGCTAGTAGAGGAGAATAAACAGAGTGTAGTCAACAGGGTAAAACAACTAAACTTTAAGGACTGCCACCTGGAACGGCATGGTCTGACCCTGGTACAATACCTGGAACAAGGTGGTCAGAGTGAAGTGTAGTTCCAAACATTGGAATTAATTATCAGAAAGTAACACACAAAAGGGATGGCATCAGGAATAAGTGCAGCAATTATTTCATGTTGGCATGTACTGAAGCTATAATCGAGGAAAAAACCAAATTACTAGAGGAAATTAATAAAGAACAGCAAGCATTAAAAACAAAATTGAATCAGGCAGAATTAAACACCAAACAGAAATTAAATGTGTATGAAGAGAAAACTAAACAACAGAAACTAAGAAAGTTTCAAAGAGATGCTGCGGTTTATAGAGAACAGGGTGCATGCAAACAAAAATATGCACCAAGAAAAAACAGATATAATAATTACACTGATTCAGACAACTCAGGTACTTACATGAGACAGCCTTACAGACAACCAGCACATAAGAAAAACAAAGATTTTTGAGAGGAATGTACAATAGCAGAGTGAACAGGGGGCAGGGGGACAACAAGGGAAGACCTAGATACACCACAGAAGGACTCAGGCAATGAGCAGGGATATCCCCTGAGAAACAGGACAATACAAAGAAGAGATATAGGAAGAGATGAAACAGGAGGGAGGTAAGCATAACAAGAAGAGGAGGGGACCTATCCAACAGAGGTAGGGACAATGGGGGACAAGTAGATCAGAGACTAGGCCCATAAACTAGACAAGTGGTGGTGTTTGAGTAACAGAATACTGGACGAGAAAAATATTAAAGTCATTAGTAAAGGGTTATTGTTTGCACCAGTCACAAATTTGAAAGGTACTGATTTAGAATGTGACCACCAGAATTTTTTCAGGAGAATAAGATTGAAAGCTGAATTTGGGGAAAGACAAGTTGATGATGAATACAAAAATGGATCTTTGGAATGGAAAAATGGAAAATAAAATCTTCATATAACCCATCTAAAGGGAGATGTCATATGATTGCGATGTTTACAACACTGGTTTTGAATAATTCAGATTACCTTGTAAGAAATAGGAATAGTAACAATAGAGGAAATGGATAGCAAGACAATAAGAGAGATAGCCTGAGTCAGGAAACACACACTGTAATTAAACCAGTGGAGAATGGAGGTGGAATTATAGTACTAAGTTATCCACAATACAAAGAAATATGCCAAACTTTACTGAACGACTCAGGCAGGTTTACTCCTCTTGATCAAGACCACACTGTGAAGAATGAAATAGTGTTACAGGAACTAATAAATGAAATGGTGGCCATTCATTAAAAAAAAAGAATTGGAAAGTGAATTACTAATGCAGAAAAGTCCCAGAGTCCCTGTATGTGATAGTCTCCCAAAGATGCATAAGAATTAAAGGAAGCTTCAAGGGAGACCTATAGAGTCGGGCATAGGCTCAATTCCTAAGCCACTGTCCACATTTGTAAACTATCATTTACAACCCTAATACAAAACCTGACCACATATGTAATGGATCGTGCTCACATGACTGAAATATTACAGGGCATCAATAGGCAGAGACAACTAGAAAACTATATGTTAGCAACATAAAATATCAAGGACCTGAACACATCCATACCACATGACCAAGGCATTCACAGTATGGGCACTATGTTGGACACTAAGCCACAGGACACAAGACTGCCTACTAGGCTACTACAGGCATTGGTGTGACCAATATTTATAAAGAACTACTTCATATATGAAGAAAAATGTTATGAGCAGAAGAAAGGGACAGCCATGGGAAGTACCATGGCCCCAGGTATACCAATGCCTGCATGTATGCTTTTGAGACAGAGCATATCTGGAACAATCAGTTGAACCCATTCCATCAATTCAGTAGAAAGTGGAAATGCTACATAGTTGACATATTCTTGATGTGGCAAGGAGACACAGAAGAACTTAAAAATGTTAACATCTACCTAAATAGTAGTGGTCTAAGGCTCTGAGCTGCAAACCTGGAGACCTGGGTTTGAATCCCACAGCCCCCACTTGCATACAATGTGACCCTGAGCAAGTCACTGAACTTCCTTGTGCTCCCTGTCACACCTGGAATCAAGCTTCAGCTTAGTGTGCCTCTCCTGGTTAAACAATTTCCCCTTCCCTTTCGTAAATAGTAGAGATCAGAACTTGAAACTTATCATGGAATTCAGTAAAACAGACTTTGCATACTTAGATTTATGCATCTTTCTGAAAGAAGGCAGTCTCTTTAGAGGACTATTCAAAAACAGACAGACTGGAATATCCTTTTGCATTTTGAAAGTTATCATAACCCAAAGCTAAAGAGGCATATACCCTGTTCACAATATGTAAGGGTGAAAAGAAACTGCAGCATCAGAGAACACTATGAAGTAGAACTAGAATAAATGGGACACACATCTAAAGAAAGGGGGTACCCACAAGCATTGTTAAGGGAAGCAGAAGACAGAATTAGGGAAACACAGATGGAACAATTACATAAGTGGTGGAAGATCCAAAGAGGAACAAAAGAATAAAATAGTGCTCAGCACAAAACACATCAATCAATTGGGCCACATCAAGAGACTAGTTAATAAACACTGGCCAATACTTCAGACTGATAGGGAAAATTGGACATCTTTTCAAAGAGAAACAGCACAATAAAATACAAGGTAGCGCACACCATGCATGCACCTCCAAATGTACTCGAAGTACAACTTTTACTGGACCCCCTAAAGCCAGGGATGTACAGCTGTGGTAAATGCTCAGTATACAACAGTATGAGCAGGAAAGAAGTGTTTGAGGAACCAAACACAAATGTCCAATATCAAATTGTACAAGACATACATTGCAATACCACAGGGGTCATGTATGTCATTATGTGCCCCTGTGATCAAATGCATGTAGGCAAAATGATTAAGGCCTTGAAGATAAGATTCCTAGAAAACTACGGGGATATTACAAACAATGATGAAAAATCCCCTGTGGCCAGCCGTTTTCATATGCATGGATAAACGGGCTGCTTTGAGATTTTGGGATTGGGAAACTATGGCCCCACACCTAAGAGGAGACTTCAACAAACCGCATGAAAAATGTGAAAGGAAATTAATCCACAGATTGAATGAACTCACAAAAGGAAAAGGGGATGAACAAAAAAAGCCAATTGGTCAATCAGTTAGTAATCACTGTAAGGTGTGGTGTCACTAGGCATCAAGAGGGGTCTGGTCTGCACCTCTTTAATGTCCGCTTTTATGACTAAAATACACATTTTGGGAACTAGACTAGAACCCATAATTTAGGAAGTTCTTATGAAGAGACAGGGATCTGTATCACTACAGGATGAGCAGAGGTTAATGGGGAGGGAATGGCACAAGTGGTACTATTAGGAATATTAGTATATTCAGTAGGTTGTTTAGAAGCATGAAAACAACATTTATTATAACATGAATTCTGTATGTATAATGGACAATTTAAAAGCATGAAAAAACATTGTGACATGAATTCTGGGTGAATAATGGACAGAACAGGGATTAAGTATAGGATCATGAGGATAGAGGTCAGAAATATAAAGGAATAGAATATGATTATAAAACTACAATAAGGATATGTTACACTGGTGATGCATCTTGCTCATAACACAAAATAATAACTCACATAGCTGTATGATACATGGATATACCATAAGAATATTAAGCTTGGAGTGGATAAATTGTATTGAAAGGTGACTCAGACATAAAATGTACAGTCCCTATAACACATGGAGGTCAGAGATATATCCCCTCACATATGAGGAGGGCAGTCTGTGAACATGTCCTGACATCAGCACATGCACTAGTCTGAACCTGCAGGTATAAAAAGGTTAACAACACACGTGGCTCCCTGCTGCAGACAGCTGATGTAAGAATGACAGGAACAAAGTAACCACTGATATTTAGTGGTTGGTTAATTGTCTTAGGTACTTCCCTTAAATATTAGAGAGCTCTATGTAAGTGAAAGACACAGAAATCTAAAAGAGTGCTTCTTCCAAAAAGTGTTTCAGAATGAATGGAACTTGATTTGGGAGTAAGCCTTAGCACAAGTGAAATGAGAGAGAGGGAGGGAGGTAGGGAGGGAGGAGAGAGAGAGAGAGAGAGACACACACACACAAAATGACATGCAGACAGGCACTCAGAGCCGAATATGTACTAAATGGTTTTCACAATAGTGTAACGTCCAAAAGTACTGTGGTATAAACGTGATGACAGAACAAAATAATGGAAGGGAAATGAAGAATAGGTAAATACCATAAGGAGCAGATGCAAGATGCTATGTGAAAAAGAAACATAAAACATAGACAATGATGGCAGAAACAGACCAATGGTCCATCCAGTCTGCCCAAGTCCCTTATTTAGGCCTGGGACCTACTGTCCCTCCAGGGTCCTAGCCCTCCCCATCCTCCACCCCATTCTCCTCCCTGATTCTACCACCCTTAGCAACCACTGTACACTTCATTCTGTCCCAAGCGTGCTTGAAGCCATTAACAGTTTTCGCAGCCACCATCATGCTGACAAACTGTTCCGCAACTCCACCCTTTCTGTAAAACAGTACTTTTTGATGTCCCTCCTGAACCTTCCTCCTGTTAGTTTCCATTCATGTCCATGTGACAGTGAGCCACTATTCAAGTATTCAAGCTAAATAGCTCCCTTCAGTTTACCTTGTTAATTCCTTTTAGGAATCTGAAGGTCTCTATCATATCTCCCCTCTACCTTCTGGTCTCCAGTGAGTACAAGTTCAATGCCTTGAGTCACTCCTCATAGGACCTGCCCTGTTGGCCCTGAATAATTGTTGTTACCCTGTGCTGCACTGCCATCACCCTATCCCTATCTTTCCTGTGGTAAGGGTTCCAGAACTGGGCACAGTTCTCTAGGTGTGACCTTACTAAGGATCTATACAGGGGAAGTATTACCTCATCCTTTCTGCTATCAGTACCCCTCCCAATATATCCCAGCATCCTACTTGCCTTGCTATATTACATGTTGCACTGACTTGATTGCTTGAGGGAGTCATTGATGATAACTTCGAGGTCTCATTCCACAGTCATAGTGTTAAGTCTCACACCACCCATCCGGTACTCTATCCTGCAGTTCTTGTTCCCTAGGTGCATTACCTTGCATTGTTTGCATTGAATTACAACTGCCACCCTTTAGACCAACCCTCAGGCTTTAAGTCTCTCTCTCTGATTTTCCTTGATTCCTTCATCGCTGGCTAACCTTCCACAGAGATTACTGTTATCTGCAAAGAGACACCACCTGTCCTGGATTCCCTTGCTGATGTCACTGACGAACATATTGAAGATGACTGGACCCAGGACAGATCCCTGTGATACCCTACTTGTGACCTCCCTCTCTTCTGATCTAACCCCATTGACCACAACCCTCTGCTGCCTCCCTTTTAGCCAGTTACATTCCCAGTTTTTTGGTTTTGCAAACATACTTTATAGAGGTACTGCATATCACATATCACAGAAAGAGCAAATGTACAGATGTTCATTACAGTATTAAGAGACAATACATATACAGCAAAGAGAAATAAGCCATGACATGCCATGGTCTTTATATCCTATTTACGCAATACTCAATCTCTACATAAAGACCTGAAATTTACATCCCTATTGCAAACTAGTCTGAGCAGTGGCCATGGAGCCCAATGTTATCCTATCAAATAACTGGATTATCTATGCCTTGGTCTAGTTTGAGCCAGGTTAGGGAAAGGCACACTAGCAGTTAAAAGTAAGTGTTGCACTACCTGCTACACTGAAACAACATTACGTAATATCGCCTGTGACCTTAGCTGCTCCCAGATCCTTCATCTTCTTATTCAGCGGTGTCTGTCAGGACCCTTTTGCTTGTAAATGTTGACTGTCTCATTTCCAGGACCCCCACTTAGTGGCCACTTTGAAGCCACTCTCTGGAAAGGGCCCACTGTCCTCCCTAGTGAAAACTGAGCAAAAGTAATCATTAAGGAGAGGGGCCTTATGCCCATCCTCCTCAATCACCCTACCCACCTCAGCTAGCCATATGATTCCCCCTCCTTTCTTCCTTTTTTGCATGATATATTGGAAGAACTGTTTTTCTTTGCTCTTGACCCCTCTGCAGTATGTAGCTCTGTGTCTGCTTTTGGCTCTCTAACTGCCCTTTTTGCCACCTTATTTTTTCATTAAATAGTCTATCCAGCCTTCCTTCACCCGCTTTTCTTTATACTTGTAGAAGGCATTTTTCTTCCTCCTCACCGCTTCCCTGACTCTTGCCAAGAACCACAACTTTCTCTTGAACCTGTTCTTTTTGTTTACCATTCTCATGCATACATTAGCTGCCTTGAGAATGCCCCCTTTCATTGCACCAACTCTCTTCTACGCTACATATGTTATTCATCCCTACTAACTTATCCTTGACAAGCTCCCGCAGCCTATTGAAGTCCACCTTTCTAAAATCAAGGACTTCAGCACTTGATTGGGGTTCACTGGACCCAAGGGCAAGTTGTATCCAAATGGAGTTATGGTCGCTGTTCCCCAGTGGCTCTCCTTCTCCCACAGCTCCTACCACCTCTGAGTTGGTGAGCACCACATTGAGAATTCTAATCTGCCTGGTGGCTTCCTTAGTTAGCTGTACCAGTGGGCAGTCTTGGAAGGCATATTGCAAGGCTGGACTTCTGATGCTCCTGGTCACCAGTACATCCCAATCGATGACTGTTGGGTTCAGATCACCCATCACTTCTACTTCTCTCTTTGCTACCCCTTTTTCAAGTTCTTCCCTGAGCTCTCTGTCCCTCCCCTTCCCTTGTCCCAGAGGTCTACAGATCACCCCCAAGCACAGTTTCTTGTTTGAGGCTGCATGAGTTGCACGCACAGTGACTCTGTCTCCTCATTACTACCCCAATGTACCCATTTTCCGCCACCTCAGTGCTATCCATGACAAAAAGGGCTACTCCTCAGCCTTTACTTGTTCCTCTATCCCTCCAGAAGAATGAGTGCCCAGAGACCGTCAGTTCCCAATCATAATTTTCCAAAGCTCATGTTTCCATGATTGCCATAAGGCTGGCCTCAGTGTCTGCCATCAGCACCTGGAGCTTGCTGATTTTGTTACCTAGGCTCCTGGTGTTAAGGCATATCCCCTTCCGTCTAATCCCTGATCATACTTTGCTACTACCTTGTGCTTTTCTTGTCCTCTCATCCTCTTGTTTTTCCTTGGCGCTTACACTCTTTGTGTTCCCCTCTCTAATGTCCCTTAACATTGTCCAGCTAGGGCCACAGCTCTCTTTGTACCTGCTGTGCTGCTACAAGTCCCCAGATGTGGAGGAGGAGTACTAGCTAGGATACTCTTCCTCTCACCTGCCCCATGGTTCCCCTAGACTCAGTCTCTTCCGCAGTCAGTTTAAATATCTGATGTAGATGTCAAACTTCTGCACTAGTGCACAGGTCCCCTCTCTTGTCAGGTGAAGTCTATCACCCTTGAAGAGTCTCCTGTTATAAAAGTCCCCCCATTCCCCCACAATGTGGTACCCCTTCTCCTGACACCATCTCTTAAGCCATCCATTAAACTCCCCTATTACATCACTCCTTTCCATATCCTACTTCCTCTCCCCGCCCCACAAAGGAAGGACTTTGGAAAAGGCCAGGGAGGCTCAGTGTGCCACCAATCTATCCCCCAGTCTACGAAAGTTCCACTTCACCATCTCCATCAACTGATTCTCCAGATCATTAGTACCCAGGTGTACCAGCATCCCCAGCTCCTTCTGCTCCCTCTCCTTCCATCCTCCCTATCCTGTAAATATCCCAGATGGCCAATGCCACAAGAAGGGACCAGACCATCCACCTCCTGTCCCACCCCCCATCTACCCCCTCCGATCATTGATTTCCCAACCACTAAGACTCTCCTGGTAGACTTGTTCCCCTTGGTTGCCATCACATTGTCCTGCCTTTTCCCATTGACTGACTCATAGTCCCTTTTCCAGTGAAGTCAGCTGCCTGAACCTCCTCTAGGGGTGTGAAGCGATTCACCATCTGGATGGTGAGGGCTGGACAACCTCCACATGGCCACCCCTGCTCCCTCTCTTCCTCACCACCACTCTCCACCCCCCCCCGAGACCAGTGGGCCTTTGGTGGAGTGGGGATGTGGGGTGTGGGCCATGGTTGAGATAGTGATGCAATTAAGATATTTCTACCCTTGCTGCCAACAGCCAAGTATGGAGCTTCACCATGGACCTACAGATGGGACAGTGCCCCCTCATCCAGAGCATATCCCTAGAAAAGAGCACTCCATAGCCACCGCAACCAACTGCCTACCCTCTGAACTACATCCGCATATAGACATGTACAAAACAGATGACTAATTTCACTCATAGTGCTCACCCAGATAGGGTGTAGCTGTAAGGCTCAGCTATAGCACAGAAAACGGGAGTAAAAAGTATCTCGTAGTGGTCAGCCAGATAGGGTGAAGCTGTAAGATTTAACTATGGCACAAAACAACCTTGCAGATTAAAGGTACTTATCTATAGCACAGAACACAGCTATGAAATTAAACTTGCATAAGCACTGAGTATCAACCGTAGCTGTCGCAGACTACTCCAATAACCTGCAGTACACACCCAGCTAGATTACAGCTAGAACCTAGTAGTAGTGTGCTCCCACAAACAATACTGCCACAAACAATGTAGTTAACTGGTCATATACAGTTTTACCTGAGATATGACAAGCAGAGTTCCTGGCTGCTAGTTGCCAGTTCTGGCTAACTCCCCTGGCAGACTCTCCTGACATTTTTGTGCTACAGACCTTCATGCTCTGGACCACAGCAGAGAACTGCTAGCAACTGAGTGAATTTAGACCAGAAGAGAAGCCCCTTCCCTGTCTGTTCTGATTAGTTTGGAGGATGGATTGACAGTTCAGGGATCCTTAACAGTCAGCTTTGCAGGGTCGCGCTTGGACAATTGGCTGGGGAGGGCATGAGATTTTGAATCCTAAATTAGGCCTTTAATTGCTAAGTGAAACATAAACTTGAAATTAGATTTTTAAGGGGATTGAACAGACTGCTCTGATTTATTAAGATTACATGATGATAACAGGAAGTGGGGCTATAAACCATGTCCACAAGTATAGAGCCCTATAGGAGTCACTAGGAAACATATGAATAAGGTAATATGCACCTAACAGTTGTACCAAAAGAAACAAACTAACAATGCAGATACAGCTCCTCCTACAGCAGTTACCCTAGGCTGGCAGGACCTGCATCATCTTACTCCCAGAGGCAATTGCCCTGCCATTAGGGACTTGGGATTGGCAGTGCATAGGGATTATGGAAGTGACCTTGCCCATATTTAGCAGGGTAAACATGGGTGCCCTGCTCTGACAGCACATGCCAGAAAAGGCTTCTTAGCCAGTTTGTGGTGAGAGAGACAGCCTTGAATGAAGCCTATATGAGAACAAGGTAACAAACTGTATGTATAATATGGAATGTTACATAGCAATGGCCCACAGTATAATTTTTATGTCACTTCAGGTAGAAAAGAAAGTAAAAAAAGCTTTTTTGAAACAATGAATAAGGGCTAGAAGTTAAAATAAACATTACAGATGGCTCAGATTTGAATGTGCTGAGTTATAAGAGTAAATCTGGATTTGCCAGAAGTAAAATTTTTTGTTTCATGGACAGCCTAACAGGAATGATATGAGGTTGTGGAAATAATTACTAGAAGCAGAGTGCTAAGACTAACTGACATGTTCATCTGGACTTTAAAATGGCCCTTAGAGCAGTACAAGTTGCATCGCTCTGGGGCTGCAGCAAACTCCAGGTGCATCAGGAACCCTGTGCCCAATTTTATAAAAGGGATGGTCCCTGCGCTGAAGACACAGGAGTTGCTGCACCCACAGTCTCACGCCAAACATTTGGCACACCTGTGAAAATTGATGTAGGGATCTGGCCCCCCACCAGGCACAGCACTAGAGGGTCCGTGAAGGTGGGGGTCTGTGACTGTGTATGGTGGAAGGGGGTTGGGACAAGAAGGAGCATGAGGGGTTCCCTAGGTGGTAGGGAGAGATGGCAGAAGAGCAGTGTGGTGATGTGACATTCGGCAGGGATGCATGTTGCAATGCCAGGCAGTCAATCGTCTGGCAGTCAGGGGAGGGTTGGCTGGGAGGGAAACTGACCTGACCCCTGGTGGGCACAGCTGTGGCACCAGCCCCAGAGGTGCCATAAGCCACAGGCCTGTATGTGGGAGGCTGCCTGCCACAATACAGGGGGCTGGGTGCCAGGGGACTGTTGCAGTGCCCAGAGAAGGCTCTCCTCCACCACTTGCAGCTCTCACCCTGAAGTCAATACTTCCTGCATACAGGCTTGTGGCTCATGACACCTCTGGGGTAGGTGCCACAGCTGTGCCCACCTGGGGCCAGGTCAGTTTCCTTCCCTGCCAACCTTCCCCAAACTGCCAGACAATCAGCTGCCTGGTATTGCAACATGCATCCCGTCAGGTGCCACATCACCAACCTGCTCTTCTGCCATCTCCCCCATGCACCCTACAGCACTGCCCCTGCTCCTTCTTGCCCTGGCCTCCTCCTGGCAGGTCATACCAATCACTGCTTTGTCACACAATGGTGCAGGGCCCTTAGATCACCTTCAGGCTGATCTAAGCAGAGCCACCTGCTGTGTCCATGGTGAGGCTTGCAAAATTCCAAAAAAGGGGATAGTGCAGCCTTGCCATGGTGCAAGCCCCCTTGTGACCTGGTGCAGGAGCACCTTTGCCACAAAGATGGTGCAGGGTGGCTTGGGCACAAGGCATCCTGATTTCGACACAGCATGCGTTCGAAAATTGGAATTGCCGCAAAGTTTGACGCAAGGTACCACTTACATCATACCCATTTGACGCAGGCACCTTGCATCAAACGTCACCTTTTGAAAACTGAACCCATTATGTTTACATTTTTAGCAGACCCTTTATATGGCTAATGGACTAGTGAAAGGCCTATAAGCCTATAGATTATGTAGCATTTAAGATAAAAAAAGAAGCTCCACTATTCAGACTAAGATTCAAAATGCGTGTGACACATTAAATTGTCATAGAAACAGAATTTAATGTACTTGGGCTTTATTTGAGATGGCAAACAAAGTCTTTTTTGCTCTTAATTATAGAATAAGCCCCCTGTGGAAGCCCCCAATAGGGTGAAACGTAGGGGAGGATCAAATAAATAAGTTATATGGACAAAGAGCCAAAGATTGAAAGTTTTTCTTTAAGCTTTTTTTTTTAACGTGGTCAAGCTCCCCTACCCTCATTACTGTTGGATTACCAGAATTGCAGCAGCCGAACAAATGTTTTCCATATTCCCCAAATCAATGAATGTGGAAATCATTGATTGACAAAAGTCTGTGATACTGGAGTCCATATTTAAGTTCCATCTTTTGTTGAGCAGCCCATCAAAGGGCACTGGTCAGATTTCAGTCAGGATGACCACCTCTAGACCACAGTTTTGTAAACATTTTAATAGTCATTCATTAAATACATTTATAAAATGGCAAGAAAAAAATCTAGAAATTTCATTGGCCAAAACACATCACCTGACTGTGCATTAAAGCTCCATAAATGCACGGTCAGGTGCTGAATCTCATTTCTCCCCCCGGCCCAAAAAAAGCTACTTAGAGTAATTTGTTAAGGGTAATAAGCCCCTCTAGGGTGTGTATCATAGGATTTCAATGCATGTCTCAGGGGCATAAGAACACTCACCCTTCGGCCTTGTGCCTTACTACACTGCTGGGGCGTGAATTAAAATCCTATAATCTGCACCAGTTGTGACTTATTACTTACTTATTTGGTGATCTTCAGAAAGTCCTTGAACCAAACTCATGTACCAAGGCACCCAGAGGAAGTCAGACACAACGTTATGTGTATACAACAGATACAGACAGAATGCTTCAGTAACAGTCAAAGATTTACATCAGATACACTGATAATTCAAGGCATGCAGGCATCAAAATCACTGGTAACATAGCAAGTCCTCTCTGCAGCACATACAAGAGCACTTGCTTGATTTCTGAACCATCAGGGTAGTGGTTCGGCTGAAGGGGAAAAGACCTGAGCTGGCGTGCCAGCTGACTGGCAAGAGGTTCCAAGCAACAGGTCTGGCAAATAAGAATAATTTCCTGCAAGAATTGCTTTTTACTGTCTGGCTGCATGCTCATGGCCAGCAGCAGACCTTAGCACAGCAAGTGTCCTTTGTTACAAGTAGGTTGCTCTGATACAGTAAGGAGGGGTAGTGCCCTTTAGACATATGCATGCAAGTAGCAGTATGTGAAGGCATCTGGGCAAACTACAGTAGTGCGATCCACTGTAGCCATCTGTACAGTATATACTGCAGTAGTGAGAGACTCTTGGAGCACCCAGTATAATTCAAGCTAGGGTATTAAACAGGACATCAAGTTTGTACAGTAGGACATTGGTGGACAGCCCACAGACTGTGTCCTGGTAGTCAAAGATGGGAATTGAGTTAACTATTTTAAGCCTGGTGACTATAAAGAGGCAGTATGATTTTGCTAATTATTTTGTTACTATGGTTCTCCCACTTTAAGCAGGGCCTGACCAGACACCTAGGTATGTGTAAGATGGTGCTACTGACAGCAGGGTACCATTCAGAGTGGTACAAATTAGATGGCCAGACTCTCTGTTAAGGTTAGCTAGGGTACCAATCAACATTAAGGACCAGCCATTTTTGCCGTATGAAGTGCTGAAGTCATTCTGTAGGCTGGTTTATATGTTGCTCATGTCTTTAGCACTGAAGTAGGCTCTGAATAGACTTGGTCTTCAGTATCTCCAGGTCCTGCTGGCCACCCACTCAGATTTACAAGTGAATGTTAGGGACTTGCATTCCACTAATAGATGTCTGCTTGAGATCTCTAAATCCGTTTTAGAATAGCTGGGAACTGAGCTTTTCAAGTATTTGCCCCTAGACTCTTGAATGCTATTCCAATGGTAATTCATATGGCTCCCTCTGTGAACCCTTTCATAAGCATTTTAACATTTGGTTATTAAAGTTGGCCATTCCAGACTGATTTTAGCTAATTGGGATTTGTTTGTATTAACCTGTACAGAAGCTGATATGGATACCTGGAGATTTAGATACTGATTATTACATAAACATGTATCTATTTTAAGACAATTAGAATAGAAAAAAAACAGTCATTTAATGCTACGCAAACTATTACAACCAGCCCCTAAGTAAATGTATTTATGTATTTATTTATTTAATTCATTGGTAACCAGGTAAAGCCCACTAGGAACGAGTGCCTGTTTTTAGGGGTAACCCTGGGGCACTGGAGTCACACAGTATGCGCATGTACTAGATGTACCAAGCTAGTTCACAGCTTGTTACTCTAACCTCTAGTCTACACTACCAGCCCCTTATCCACATTTAGGATGTGCCCACAATGATTTACCCATATTTAAGACACACACACACAACAGTTTATCTACATTTAAGGCATGCCTTATCCACATTAAGTCCATGGATAAAACTTTTCTTTTAAACAGAAACAAGGTATGTTTTTGAACACACACTTGTGCGTTTGTGTATTTCAGAATTCAGGAAGTAAACACTCCAGGAAACAAACCTGAAATGAAATAGTTACAAAATGAACTGCCAAAATGAAGGTATGCTAACAGTCCAGTTATTTAAGAGGGTTAATCCCAGTAATGGGAGGCAGCAAAATCTAGCGGCACACAGCAGAGAGCGGAGAAACAAAAAAACTCACAAAAGTGTTATTTTCTGTCTTTAACAGGGAATATGGAAACAGTATAAAACAAAGCACTTGTTGAGCCATACATTAAGCAAACTATATGGAATGTAATATGAACAGGCTCACATAAAGCACTGCTTGTGGTATGAAATGTTACAAATTTAAAAATGTTATAAATATACAGAACAAAGTAAAAATGATCAGTTTCTAACTAAATGCAATTTAAAATTTGTGTGTCTAGAAATATTTGATACAACATTACCATATGAACAAGCTCAATGAGTGAGCAAAACATAGGGGAAGAAAAAAAATTGAAAGCACATTTAATAGTGATTGGTATTTTTTGAAAGGCCCCCCCCCCCACCTGCTTGTTCTTTTTTTCTGCATGCCTGGCGCCCCACAGAGGGGGTAAGGAGGAACAAATGGTGCCAGGTGGACCACAAAAACTGAGGACAGGAGTGGAGCCAAGCCCAGGAGCAGGAGGACCTCACATCACAGTCACGTGTAGTGTGGTGGAGATCTGAGCACAGGCTGCAGCTGCTGTGGTCAGTCGGTGACTCTCAGGTTGGCTGTCAGTCTTGTTTTCGGAGTGGAGATTGGTAAATAGTACCTCACAAACTGCCTAGTCCTGTAGCCTATCTTATGTGGGTTTGGAACATATTGAATACCAGAAAGAGGGGAGAGGAGAGTTGCATACAGGGCAAGGGCAAGAACAGGCTGGCAAAATAAATCTTAGACTTGTGCCATCCAGAGGAGAGAGGGAGAGAGAGAGAGAGAGAGACTACTGGGGGCCGAAGAGAAATTTTACAGTCACAGAAATCACAAATAAAGAAATTCATCTTGGCCTCAGTTTGGCTATGCAATGTGTATACACTGTGCAGGGCAGGCAGGCAGGTAAAATAGTGCTTACATCTGTATGTCTGTCTATCTGTCTGTCTCCCTCCATCTCTCTCTCTCTCTCTCTCTCTGTCTCTCCCAGCACACTCATGTCATGGGCCCAACCAGGATATGCAACCAGTACAACCCAGTCATGAAGCAGCTAGCAGTTATTGCTTTTTTTCAGCAGTTTTACTGTAAGTTTGTATACAAATCATGCATTAAATTATTTCATTTTGGCCTCTGTGTTGAATATGACCGACTTTGGCCACTTCTCTGCATTTTATCACATTTTTTTCAAATATTCATAAGTAATTAGAACTAATCAGAACTAATCAGAACAAATCAGAACTCCACCATGTTCCAGTTCGTATATAATAAGGGTCAGAACTTCACTGAGTTCTCCCAGCCCTACTACCAACCTATCTATCTATCTATCTATCTATCTATCTATCTATCTATCTATCTATCTATCTACAGTATCTATCTATCTATCTATTCATCTATTCTATCTATTCATCTATTCTATCTATTATCTATCTATCTATCTATGGTATTAGGGGATCTCAGAACTCCCTATTTAGGGTGATCCTACAGGGGGATTAGAAAGTGGGATAACAGCAATATTTGGGGATCTCAGCTACTCCCTATCTAGGGTCAGCCTATGGGGAGGTAGCAGGCAGGAAATCTAGCAGGAAGGCATACAGTGCATTCCTAAAGCAGGTCTATAAATATTCCTTATTAGAAGCTACAAAAGGTTAAGGGGTTACCTAAGTACACCATTAGGAGGGCCTAGAAACAATTGGTGGGAAGGGGGCATGCAATGGGGCAGAGCGGGGCAGGAAGAGTTGTTGAGTGCAGGGCATATGGAGTGACTGTATTTCTGGCAGCGATCTGGAATATGGGGGATGCCTAGTTTGTAGGAAGTTTAGTCAGCTAAGGGGAGAGGTATGGCAGCTGAGGTAGGAAATAGGTGTGCTGATGGAGGGGGGATTTATAGGGTGATGAAGGGAGGGGAAGAGGGGATGTAGGGTGAGAAGGCTGGTAAGGGGAAGGATGCAGGAATGGACACAAGAGGGGTAGTAGGAAGGAGCAGGTGCTTAGGCAGGTCCGAAGGTCCCCCTCCTTCAATGGAAGAGAAGGCCTAGGGAAAGGGGTGGATAACAGTAAGGGGAATTGGTAAGACAGGACAGGAGGGCCAGTGGTAGCCTCTCCAGCATTGACAGTACAGAACACATTCCTCCCACTGGACAATGAGGAGGAGGAGGGGAAACCTGGTGGAATGGGGCAGAGCAGTGGAATAGATAGGAATGGAGGTAGTGGGGAGCATTAGGAAAAGTAGGGAACAGGGGGTGGGAGTTAGTGAGTTCAGATGGGGGGGCAAGTGGAGCAGGGAAGAGAGTGGTGGACAAGAGAGAATGAGGTGGCAGGCCAGGGAGAGCTGATAGGAAGGGTAGAAGTCAAAGCAGGGGGTGTGAGCAAAAAGGTAAGATGGGGCGTGCAGGGGACAGAAAGACTTGGGAGATGTGGAAGGGTAAGGAGATAACTGGGGTAGGTGATCAGGGAAATACAAGAAAGACAGGAGGGAATAGGAGGGGAAGGTGGGAGTAGGCAACGGGATGGACAGATTTATTTATTTAGCTATTGTTAACCAGGTAAGTACACTAGACAAAACATATGCCTATTTTCAGGTACGACCCAGGAGAGTACAGGAATTAAAAGAACATACAGAGTACAACTTGAAGCAAGTAAGGCAGATACACTGAAATCACAAAAAGCATAACATACATAGTAAGATAACTCGGGTTACAACAGTGGCACAGTCAAATATAAAATCAATACAGAGTCACTAAGACAATGTTCAAAGCAGTATATACAGACACATACAGAATTTACACACTTAATACAGGGCCACACCCAGGTGGGCAGATAACCACAGCAGGACCGGAGCCAAGGTACAGGAGATGATATGCTCAAGTACAGTGCAGGTGACCAAGGTAATCAGGGGGATTTAAGACAGTCACATACTGAGGAGAGCTTCAAGTGTGTCCACAGGGAGGTTCGTAGGCATGCCTGGGAAGGGGAGATCCGGACCTGGACCGGAAAGGAGTTCCATAATCTGGGGGCACATGACGCAAAATCCCTGTCCCCCATTTGGGTGCATTTAACAGGAATTTTAAGGATAGCGCGGCCCAGAGACCTTAGGGAGTAGACAGTGGAGGCAGCAGGCACAAGGTGCTCCTCCAATCCAGGGGGGTAACTGAGCCCAGAACCTTACCCATGAAGCAGCCCAAAACAAAATTTATGTAGTTGGGTAGGGAGAGCCAGTTAATCTTAACATACAGATCACAATGGTGAGTGAGGTAAGGGGCTGCTAGCACATAACAACAAATGTTATTGTAGGCAACGGTCCACCTAGTGAGGTGTACCTTGGAAGTATGGGCAAACAAAAGTAACCCATAACAGAGAGATGGTAGAAACACACCTCTGGACAGTGCTAGGCGAGCAGCTGAAGTAAGATTATTCTTCGCCCTGTGCGCCAAACCCAACTTCCAGTTAACAGCTCGACACACATTGTGGATGTGGTGACTAAGGTCAAGCTGAAGGTCAAGTGACACCCTAAGGTATTTGACAGAGTCGGTGATGAGAACGGGAGCACCATCACTACCTGAGATGCACAGAGGGACAGGGAAGGCCTTTAACTTAGCCAGGGATCCAAACAGCATGGCCTGAGTCTTTTTAAGGTTTAGGACCAGCTTGTGAGACGATATCCAGGATTGGATGCTCCTGAAATCCTCACTCAATTGGTGGTTAATGACCCCAATATCTCAGGACTGAGTGAGAATAACAAGGTCATCGGCGTACAGGATGGACCTGGAGGAGGCAGCAGAGGAGGGAAGATCATTGATGAATATGAAGAAGAGCAGAGGCTCAAGGACTGACACCTGGTGAACCCCTGAGGACACTGTGGTGGCATCCGAGAGTGCCTTACTATATTTGGTAAGTTGCTGCCTTCCCTGAAGGTAACTGGAGAACCAACTGAGCGCTGGGGGGACAGGCCCAAGGGCCTAAGTTGAGTGCAAAGTAGTGCATGGTCAACTAGGTCAAAGGCCTTAGAGAGATCAATAAAGATGGCCCCAGAGAGTCTGTCCTGGTCCATAGCAGCCCTTATCCCAGAAGTGACAGTGACCAGGGCTGAGGTTGTACTGTGCCCTTTACAAAAGCCATGCTGCAAGGGAGACAGTAGCTCATGAGACTGAATATAATCCATGAGTTGCCCTGCCACAACTTTCTCAAGAATCTTACTGATAGCAGACAAGATAGCAATCGGCCAATAGTTGTAAAGAATCCTAGGGTTGCCCTGTTTCAATATGGGGCAACCCTCACCACCTTCCATAGGTCAGGGATAACCCCAGAGGCTAAGGATAGGTTGATGATATGGGCCACAAGAGAGGCAATGAAGGTAGCAGCAAGGTGGAGAAGCTTAGGTTCCATACCATCGTGGCCAGCACTAGAAAAGGGGGAGGGACCAGAGAGCAATCTCTGAATCTCTTGTGCTGTCACAGCCTTAAAGTAGAACAGAGGATGAGAGGTAGGTGCCAGCTGAGGTGGAGGGACCTGGACAGGCCTATCACAACCAATGGAGGAGAATAGAGAGGTGAAGATGGACAGGTCCAAGAAATGTGAGTTAAATGCATTGGTGATGGTTAGCAGATTATTATAGCTAGCACCATCAATAAGCATGTCAGGAGTCTCACAGGTGGAGGAGCCACTCACTATATTTTTAATATTCCTCCAGAAGTTCCTAGGGTCCTTAGCTGAAATCCGTAAGGCAGCTTTGCAAAATTCACTTTTGGCAGCCCTGATTGCCTTTTTACATTCATTCATGAGCCTTCTGTAATGCTGAAATGTGGTCTGGTCCATTGAGACCTTGAAATTGTCACAGCACTTATCTCTAGCCCTCATGAGAGCAAGGAGGCTCCCATGCAACCATTTTGTAGCAGCCCCCCTTATCCTCCATCTGACAAGAGGGACATGCTTATCCTACAGCACCCTAAAGATACTAAGGAAATGACAGACTGCAGAGGAGGCAGTCTGGGCATCCATCACTGCAGACCAGTCCATGAGCACAAGATCCTCCTGGAAAGACCCCAGGTCAAACCTGGAGAAGTCCCTGACTTGCATGATTTTAGGAGGGATCTTTGGGGCAGAGACCTTCCATATGCAGTACACAGGGGCATGGTCAGAGATGGAGTCCGGGAGGGTACCAGAAGAACTAATCCTCTCAGGCCTATTGGACAGGACCCAGTCTAGGAGAGAGCTGGTACCACCAGTAGGTGACCACCTGGTGGGATCCTTAATGAGTTGGGACAGTGAGAAGTCTCCTAGCAGAGGCTCATACTGCTTGACATTACCTCCAAGCCAGTTTAGGTTAAGATCCCCTAGGATCATTAGCTCATTATTGCCAGTCCTAGAGCCAACAGAACGGAGGATAAACCCAGTACACCCGCTGTAGGGGGATTGTAGGTACACACAATGTGTAGTTTCTTTGCATTACCAAGTGGCAGCACAGTATGCAGCAGTTCACAGGAAGACTGCATAGGCTGTAGGCAGATCAGCATGGACAGGTTGAGGTGACTCCTGTAGTAGACCAGGATACCACCCCCCTCTTTTCCCTGGATGGTCCTGTCTGACAAAGTCAAAGCCAGGGAGTGCACAGGTTGAATCTGGGATAGAGGGTTTAAGCCAAGTTTTAGTTATCCCAAGGATGTCAGGCTTGTAATGGGTGACCCAGGCAAGAAATTCAGTCAGGTTGGGCAGAAGGCTGTGAACATTAAGATGAGCTATTTTCAACCCTTTGTCAGACAGCCAGTCTACAGGAGTGGAGAAAACCTGGCATGGAGGACCAGGGTTCAGCTGCACATCCCCTGCAAGGACTATTGTCAACAAAAGAAGCCAGAGGAGATGCCTCAAAGGGGAGGGAGCCAACCCTAGTGGATGGCCTGTGACCAGGATGCCTGACCAATTTGACAGGTTACAGGAAGCTCCACAGATTAAGGCAGCAGATGGGCAAGGGAGAGTGTCTGTCACAGGCTATTAAGTTAGAGAAAGTAAAATCCATCTTTTCAAGTGGCCCCTGGGTGGGTGGGCCCAGGATGGGGGGGTAGTAATCTTAGGGGATTCAAATGTGAAGGGGTGAGATGGGAGGTAAAGAGCCAAGGACAAGCCATAGGAGAGTTTAATGTACAGTATGCCAGGGATGATGGTAGGAAGAATGAATGAATTAATTTGTTTATATTATCAGTGATAGACCATTACAATATAATAAATAGACAATAACACATATCAATATATAAAAATAACCATAAACAGTAAATAATGCATTATCATAAATACATGTAGTTGAAATCACATCTAAAAAGTCAGGATATTTACAAATGCATATGCGAACAATGCAGTGCTATAATAAAGCTTCTAGGATCAAATAATGAAAACCAATCTTTGCAAGAGTTGATTTCTCCTAAATGTAAGCACCCATATCTTCTAATAGGCAATTCTGAGTAAGGCTAAAATAATCAGTTATTTGTGTTTAGCTCTGATTCTTATTGTAGCCCCAAGATAGCCTGCCAATTTCTGAATGATATACTCAGCAATTGACGTGAAGAAGATGTTTAATAATAAAGTCAAATCCATTGTTGCAGTTTCATTCCACAGAGGTTTTAACCATACTTATCTGGGGTTTTTGTATCAGGGGCAAATCATAATAACATGAAACAGATCTTCCACACTCTCATTAGTGCAAAAACAGTAAGTAGAACTAGGTTCCTTATCTTTACTATATCTAGCCGACAACACGTTGCTAGTGAACATTTCCAAGCTAAACTTTGTAAAAAGTTGTCTTTGTTTAAAGTTTGTTGGTATATCTAAATACTCTCTATACTGAAATGAGGTATCGTTTAGATGTATCCATGGGGCTATTTTCAAGTCTGAGATAGTTGCAAGATCAAGGGCCAGATATTCAAAGCTTTGCCCCGGGTCGAGATTAGCACTGCCCAGCATGCAAACTTAGCCCGGAGCAAAATGCAAGCTATATTCAAAAGGAATGGCACTATGCAAAGCCAGCTGAATATAGCGAGCAAAGGAAGCTGGGCAAACAGGGCCAGGAGTGCAGGGCAAAAAATAGCCCGGGAATAAGACAGCACTGAATATAGCAAATAAGACAGCACTGGATATAGCACCCAGGCAGGCAGTGCAAACACACAAAGGAACACAGTGAAGAGCGAGATAGCCTGACCCTGGGACATGCAATGAAATACAGGCTGGAATGAGGTCCCAGGTGCAGAGCACAGTGCACATCCCAGATGAAGACACATGCATGGGGATGGCAAGCAACAACCTGGAACCATGTGGGGAACCCAGGGAACAGCACAAACCAAGTGAAACACCAGCACCCACGAATGACACAGGACACAGTAGAACGTAATAAATGAAATGTAATAGTAAATAAGCAAATTAAAATGGTAAAGGGAACAGAACAGTGAAGAAATGCAACAGTAAATGAAAGTCAAACCCAAACGCCAAACAAAAAATGCCCCAACCACCTCCCGCCAACCCACCCCATACCAAAGAAAGACAAAGCAACAATACCCACAATGTGACAAGCTATGCCCCCCCAACACACAACCCAAGCAACAAGAAGACCACTACGGGAACAGCAACATGGAAAAAAACAATGAGCACACCCAAGCCAGCAATGTCAAACATATCTGCAACTATTTACAATGTACGATAAGGCACAGGGGAAGGGTACAAAGGGGAGGGGATTGCACACAGAGACACAGGAACAGGGGCCAAGGGACAAATGCAATGCCAGGTGGGGGGACAACACATAATGGGTAGAAGGGCATGGCTAACTGCTTGCCGGATCTGGGAGCTGAGCCTCCAACACAGCTGCCACCCTCCTTGTCTCCGTGATCAAGATGGCCTGCTGCTCGATTACAGTCCTCTGTTGGCGGATGATGCAGCGCAGCAGGTCCTCCATCCCCTCTGTCTCCTCTGGCCTGGTCACCCACAGTGATGACAGGAGTGGACCTACAAGAGGAAAGGGGACAACGTGAGGATGGGACACCAGCCAGGAAGCAAACAGCAGCCACAGGTGGCCATACAGGGATGGACAGCATGTCCTCATGGACAATCCTGAGTGGAGGTGAGTGCTGCACTGGTAGGTCAACCTGTAAGGTGCCCACACACAGCAGGTCTGGGTGACACAGGCACCAACCCAAATCCCAACAGACATGATGATGACAAGCCCAACAGTACCAGGGCACAGGTGACACCGCCCACCCCAGCACAGCACACAGCAAGACAGGGCAGACACACAGCCGGGACCCCTGGAGAGCTGTGTGCAAGGGCCACGCCACAACATGCATAAGGGCACCCACACATTGGGACATGCTACCCTCTGACAGATGGCAATGTACCGTAATGCAGAGCACAGCAACAACCAAAGGCATGCTGGAGCAGCACCATACCGTGACAGTGGCCTGCCAATGACCGACCCAGGCCAGCGAATAACAGGCAAACAGGACACAGACATTGGCAGGGATGGGCCAACACATGCCACCAAGCAAGGCCCCTGAATGCATACCTCACAACTGTACCACAGTACAAGGAACGTTCCTCAATCCATGGGGCAAAAGCTCCCTGTTCCACCCTGTGAGGACATGTTCCACAGCCAAGGTCAACACTGTAAAGCAACATTTCATAGTAAATGATGCAAATAATATATTAGTAAAGTAATAACAGACCCTCAGAACATAAATGCAACAAAGTAACAGTGTCATGGACTACCCAGGTAAGTATTCCACTACGTGTTCCACATATCGCTAATATGTTCCACAGAATGGCAGGCAATGTTCCACAGCTGGTGGACAAAAGGATGAGAGGTATGCCTGGAAGGCATGGGGTGTGGTGTCCCCCAGCCACAACAGGCACGCGGGTGGCACTATGCCGGCCTGTCAAGTGAAGCCCCAGTACAGCAAGGTGATGCCAACTGTGCACATGCAGATGATCTGTGGGGAGATGGAGGGCCAGAGCATACTGCACCTCAGAGGTGGGCATGGCAACTGACAGCATGTGAGCCCCACCAAACACCCGCCACCAGAGCCCCCACCACAATCTGGCACCTTCATAGCAATGCAAGCTGACAGTGCCCCACAGCCCCACCCAGGGCACAGTGGCCAGACAGCCATCACCTGGCTGTGGTGTGCAACACAGGTGTGCAGTACAGCACACTGCCACAATGCCACTGGCCCACTGCCCGTCACAGCCATGCCACCGGACCAATCAGTAGCAGAACACAGAATGAGACACACAGCACAGTGAAACAGCACAGAGCAACAAGACAGCTACTCACGCAACAGGCCCCTGTTCTCAGGGCTGGTCTCCTGTGCCTGCTGCGGCATGGCCGGCACCCTCGGGCTGCCTCTCTGCCACTCCTGGGTCATGTCCCGGCCCCCTCATCTGGCCCTGAGATGCTCGATCCACTCTACAGAGGACAGGTGAAACATTGGCGTTAGTGCATGACACAGCAGGCACCATGTGCAGCACAGCAAGATGAACATGCAACCCCAACAACACTGCACACACAGGGACACCCAGGGTCAGTGGCTGAACATGGAAGACACCCACACAGAGGGTGGCATGGCCCATGGAACATTTGCCAGGTACACACGACATGTCATCAAGGCGGCACAGTGGTGCGACAGTGCCGGTCACGCTGTCCTGTGATAGTCCGCACACCCGTGTGTGTAGGTCATCAGTCTCCCAGGAACAGGACCCCTGCACCACGGTGCCATTGGCCGCAGGCTGGTGCTGCACTAAGACCCGCCACCAACCATGTCCCAACCTGCCACCCACACCCATGCCACCCCCATGGCCACAGCATGCACCATGCCCCTACTGTGCATGCCGCCACAAACCCTGTACCATGATGCACCCCTAGGGGGCCAACATGTGAGTCCCCACCCATGCCACATGTGCCCAAGCACCATGCAGAGTGGCACACACATGCATGCGCATGGGCGCACACACACACACACATGCACAGGTACACGTGCAGCCCGACACGCACATGATAGCGGGTGTAAACATGCATTACCACTTACCTGGCACAGGCACAGTGCCCTCACACACCATGCGCTTGTAGCGCTCAAGCTGCTGTCACTGCCACCGTCACAGGTCAGTGTATCTGTGCCTACACTTCTCCACATCATGGGAGATGCCCATGCAGGAACACAGCTTCCTGGCGACTGAGGCCCACACCTGCATGCGTTGGAGGTCTCCCTGCCTGACCACCCCAAAGAGCCGCAGGTGCCTCTTCTGGACCAGCTCAACCAGGTTGGCTGTCTCCACCTCCCCCCAGTGCCTGTCCTGGTGCACCACCACCCATTGCCACCTATCCCCTGGCATTGCCAATGAATCACACACTGCCTGCCACCTGTACCACTGCACTGACAGTACCATCCCTGCTCCCACAATCAAAGTGCCGCAGCACTGCGCTATCATGAGATGTAGAGTGGTACTACCCGGAAGTGGCCCCTCACGCATGCGTGACCCCCTCATGATCCTGGGCCACAATGCCATGCATGCTCGGTGTTCCAGCTGTGTGGGCTAGCGCTGTGCTATGCCGCACTATACCTGACCACTAGCGTGAACTGGGGCCTCATGGGCATGTGTGGTTGCCGCACTATGCCACATAGTGCTGCACTACCAGGACAGCGTGGCGCTGGCCTCCCCATTGCCTGGTACTGCCATTTGCATGGCGCTAAGTTGTTAGCCCGGTGCTAATCAGGCCCATATTCAACTGGCATATGCAAATGAGGGTACTTGTGCATGCATGGTGCAAACACTGTGATTAGCATATCATTATCTGATGATTTGCATGCATAACAGGCTGGATTGCTTGGCTGGTCTATAAAAGGCAATCAGTGCTCCACCAGCATTGTGTTGTGGGACTGCAGCATACAGCAGACACTGCAGTGGAGTGAATGACACTGAAGGAGAAATGCAACAGGAGGGAGAGCAGCAGGAGGAAGGTCTGTATAGCTGCTGGAGAAGTACTGGAATGGCACTGGTGCAACACTGTGTTGGGGCATACGCCCTGTGTACCTGCAGTCCACAGCCATACTGGCTGAGGACAGGTCCGCCAACCACAGGACCAGAGGCAAGCACAGTGCTGCGCAATGGTGCACAGAGCCATAAGGATGTCAGTCCAGCACATCAGACTTTGCACCTTGACCGTGCTCCTGCGTCAGCCTGCGTTGGGTTGGACCACCTGCACTACTGTGGGTGCCAGGCAGGTGCGGGGGGGCCCCACCATGGACTGCAGGTGTGCATTTTAACAGTGGCTGACTTCCATGGAGTCCATGGCACCTCAGTTGTTGCCCTGGATGTGGGACGTGGTGGGTCGGAAACGCTCCGAAGGTGGTACACAGCTACAGCACAGGGGTCACAGGATCCCAGCAGTGTGTTGCCAACAGCTCCATGTGGCCTGTGCCTGGCAGCCTGCCATTGCATGTGTGCCATTCCTCATGTCCTCACCCGGTGTGCAGTGCCCATGTCCCCTGGGGTGGCATGGTACAGTGCAAGGTGGTGGCCGTTGGGGTGGCCCCATCCTGGGGTGCACATGTCAGCCATGTGTGATGGTGGTGCCCTTGTGGGTCCAGTATGTGCCATCTGGACACTGACAGCTGTGCAGTGGCACTGTGCACACAGGGGTGGCTGCAGCACACTGTGGCTGTGCTTGCACTGTACACACACATGCTGGCCAGTGCCAGATCCATGCAACCTATGCCATACTAGGTGGTGGCATGCAAGCGCTGTTGTGCATGCATGACGCAATGCAGGCATGCCACAGCTGGTGACACATGTCCATTTCCATATCTCCCATAGGCAGTGCGGCATGGCCTGAACAGATACATGCCCATCGCTTCTCACAGGAGGAACTGAAGACCATGGTGCATGGCATTAAGGAGAGGGAGCAGGTGCTGCGACACCACAGGGCCACGGATGCGGTGGTGTGCCAGGCATGGGTGAAAGAGGAGGAGACACAGTGTCTACATGACAGAATGCGAACCAGTGGTGGCCCGCAAACAGCACAGCAGTGGGAGGAGGACCCACTCCTGGCCGTGGTGGCATCCATACTGCGCCCGGTGGCTGTCGCTGGTGTACTGGGTGGTGGGTGTGAGACACCTCTCACACCGCCCAGGGCAGGTCTGTTTCCACATGTGTGTACCCTGCAGGTGTGGCGGCACAGGGTGTTTGTGTTGGGGCCGAGCCTGGGGTACACTGTGGGGCTGCAGTGCTGTGCATACTATGCACAAGAGATGGGTATACATGCACACTGTGGGGAGGTTGGGTGCATGTGGCCACAGGATGTTGCCGTGGGGATGGTGTATGGGGTGTGCATGTCTACAGTGGGTGGCACGTGTCCTAGGGTGTGCATGTTCGGGTGGCGGCGGTGGTGGTGGTAGGGAGCACATTGTGTGTACGGGTGACTGACCCTGTCCTGTTTTCCTAAACAGTGGCATGTGCAGGGCCAGTGGAGCACTGGGACCATGCAGGGATGGTTGCCTCGGGACCGGAGGAGGAGGAGGAGATGGAGGACAACCTGCCATCAACATCTGGCCTGGGTGGTGGACAAGGACACCCAGGGCTGTACCATGTGTGACACTCCCATGGAGAATTGTTACAGCTGAGAGGGGAAGGGGGCCCTACTGCAGGCGGGGAGCTGGACTACAGTGCCACCTTGGAGGATGCCCAGGTTGAGGATCTGGGTGGGGGGCAGGTGATCCTCCTGACAGTGACAAGTGACATTGACACAGATGTGTCAGAGGGTTCTTACCTCCTGCCCATTGATGGGCCTGTGGAGGGGGGTACAGGGGTGGGGCTAGGTGCAGGATGCAGCACAGGTGCCAGGGGGGTGGTCGGCCTTGCTGACATGGGTGTACCCATGCAGCCAGTGGTTGGCCGTGTGGGGGATGTGTGTGCACTGCTGGACATGTGGTGTCCCCCATGGGTTGTGGGGCGGGGCCCTCCAGAACCACAGCACATCGCCAGTGGACTGCAGTGGCAGGACATGCCGCCCATGCACCAGCATCCCAACCCTGTTGAGCTTCAGGCCCCAGTGCCAGCCACTGTGGGGTGGCTGTGCCCCTGGAGCAGGATGACCTGGGGGCCCACCCACTGCTCCAGACTGCACTGATGTTTCAGCAGGAGGCTCGGATGGACCAGCATGGCCTGTGGAGGGAGCTCAGGCATGACCTGTCACTGATGCATGAGTCTGTGTCCCTGGGCTTTGCTCATGTGGAACAGCATGCCGAGGACAGGGTGGGCCATGTGGTTGCTGCGGTGGACTGTGGCTTTGCCAAGCTTATGGCTGCAGTGGTCGAAATCACCACTGTGCTGCATGGGGTGCATGGGGGGTTGCCAGGATGTGCAGGGAGGTCAGGGTGACATTGGCACAAATGCATCAGGCACATCTACAGGCACCCAGTGCTGCCATGGCCATCCATCCACCCTGTCAGGTTCCGACCGTTGACAGGTGCACAGGTGGTCCATCCTGCCTGCCTCACCATGGTACTCCCGCAATGTGTCCTCAGCACAGAGCACCCCTGGTTCTGTGACCCACTCCCGTGGTGTGGGCCGTGTGCGTGGTGGTAGTCGCTGATGATGGGCATGGTCAACCTCCACCTGTGCATGGTCGCCACCCCCGTGTGCACATTGGCACACCCACACCCTTGTACACACATGCACACACACTGACACGCACACACCCACACTCCTTCACATGCACCACCTCACTGGCACAGCCATGAAGGCCCTCCTCACACTGCCACCACACATCAGGCATCACCCATTCCACCATACCATGGCTGTGTGTCCACTTTCTGTGTGACCTACACACCCAACGCCTCACACCGCACACACTCACATGCGTTCTGTTCCAGTTTGTTGTGCACCTGCTCTGATTAGTGTTGTCACTGTTGTTTGTTCACATTAAAACATTCACCATTGTACTGTTTCATGTTGCTGTGCAGTCTGTACTCACCCTCTGGCCTGTGACAGTGTCCTGATGATGTTGGCCCTGTGTTCTATGGCCCTGTGGGCCATGCAAGGATCCCTCCTCTCGAGTTGCTCCACTATCCCCCTGACCACTGGCTCTGGGTCACTGTCGGCCTTTTCCCTCAGGTTCAGGTGCCTGTATCCCATGGTTCATCACCATGTTGTGCAGCATACAACAGGCTAGGAAGATACGGCATACCTTCTGAGGCCTATACCGTAGGGCACCATCTGATGTGTCTAGGCATTGGAAGTGCATCTTCAGTATGCCAAACACCCTCTCTATGGTATTCCTGGTGCTGGCATGTGCCTCGATATACTGCTCTTCGGCTACTATGGCTGGCTGGGGTACCAGTGTCAGGAGATATGCACCTGTTAGTGTTGTACTGCTGTCTACCTGTTGCCATAGTACATCCCTGTGTTGCCCTCCCACGCCCCCTTCCCGGCCTCCCATGTCTGTCCCTATCCATGCTGTGGTGTGTGTGCCTTGTCAGCTGCTACTCACTGACCAGGTGCCCACTGGGTATCCTGCCCTCCTCAAAAGCCTGGCACAGCTGAGACCAGTGCCAGATGAAGGCGTCATGGGCACTACCGGGGTACTGTGCAGAGACATTGCTGATGCACCCAGTCGCATTGCACACCACCTGGCAATTGATGGAGTGGTACCCCTTCCTGTTTATGTAGACGTCACTGCCATCACCAGGTGGTGCATGGATGGGGACATGGATGCAGTCAGTGGCCCACAGTACTGTTGGTAGGTGCGCAACTCGATGGAATTGCTGCATTGTTTTTCTGTGCTCTGCTGCTGTGCTGGGGAATACTATGAACTCCCTAGCGTGTGGCAGGAAAGCCTCTAGAAACTGGGTCAGGAGGCATGAGGTTGCAGACTGCGATACCCCAGTGGTGTCCCCCATTGGTCATTGGAACATCCCTGTGGCTAGGAAGCACATCGCTGCTGTCACCTTCTCCTCTACTGTCATGGCATGGCTGCGCTTGGTGTTGGGGTGGGGTCCACCGTATTTATAATTGAAGGATTTTAGGGAATTAGCAGTTTGTTTTAGCTTAGGAAACACAGAATTAACATGTCTGGCCCATTTCCCGTCATTTGAAAAATGGAGACCTAGATAAACATAATATTTCACAGTACTAAGTCTTTTATCTCCTAGTCTGCAAGTTTTAATTAGTTTATTTGAGCCCATAACCATAATTTGGCTTTTATTCTCATTACTGGACAGTTTGTGTTTAACAGCATAGCCATACAAGAGATCAAGTTTCCCCTGTAATCCCCCCTGTGATAATGATAGTAAAACGAGATTATCCACATTTTCCAACACCAGGCGAAATTTGTTTATTATTCTGGATGAGTCAGTTGAAGAATTTTCCAAAGAAATTAGTAGGTTATTTATGCAAATGCAAAACAAAGTAGGGGCCAAAACACAACCCTGCCTTACCCCATGATTCATTTCAAAGGTAGTTGAAAACTGACCGGTTGTCCTTATTTTAAGCTGGGCCCAAGTATTATGATACAATTCTCTTATAATAGCAATGAGTTCAGCAGCTATGCCCCAGTCCTTCATTACTGTCCATAAAGTACAACACGAAACAGACCCAAAGGCAGAACTAAAATCTATGAATGCCAAATATAATTTCTGTTTACGTAATCTGACATATTTTTCAAAAAGATGAGATAAAATAAAAATAATTATCTGCAGTACAATATCTAGCCTGAAAACCTACTTGGAACATGGACAGATCACCCAGTAATTTAATTTGTTCTTGTAGTCTGGAGGATACTATTTGGAGAACATTTTTCCACAGTTATCTAACAGAGAGATAGGGCAATGCATTTTAGGGTTAGACTTGTCCCCTTTTTTATGTATTGAAATTATTATAGCCCCTTTCCATGAGTTAGGAAAGTTCAAATGGCTAACAAGAGAGTTGAGTGGCGTTAAAATTGAAGCCCAGCGTGAAGGGGTATCGAGAAAGACTTCTGCTGGAATCTGATCAGGGCCTGGTGCTTTGTGTTTTTTCATGGACGTAATAGCAAGATACACATCTGAGTGCCTACAAAACACAAAATGTGACATGTCTATTTCTAACTCAAACAGATCAAGAGAATTAATTGAATTGAAAAAGATTTCTGAATAACACTTTTGCCAAGTGTCTAAGGAAATATAAGAATCTATACAAGATTCATGATTATTTGTACCATGAGCGACCATCTGCCAATAAGCACGATGGTCATTATTGTTTATAGCCTTCAACATCTTATCCCACTGCAAGTGATGGAACATTAACTGCTTTTCTTAAAGGAAGAGTTGGATCTCTGATAGCACAGTCAGTGGAGTGGGGGGAAGGAAATCTCACATTATAGTGCACTTGGGGATGAATGACCTTGCAGGATATGAGGTGAAGGAGGTGCAAGAGAGGTTCAGGGAGGTGAGAAGAATTTGCAGCTAGGCAAGAGGATGGTAACCTTCTTAGAGGTGCTTCCATTCCCAAGGGCTAGTACGGCAAGGAAAGTAAGAATATAGGAATTTAACAGATGGCTTAGTGAGTGGTGTGAAAAGGAGATCTACAGCTTGTTGGTGGCTGGGGGGGACCAGGGATAACAAGGGTCTGTATGCACTGGACAGGTTGCATCTGAGTAGGAAGGGAACAAGGGTCCTGAAGGGCAAGCTGGAGGAATTGATGGGGAAACTTCAGTTGAAACTGATGGGGGAGGCAGCAGGGTGCACAGCACCCTTAATCACCAGGCAGAGGAGGCCGATAGGCCTCCCCCCATTCAGGACAACATGGGAGGAGCTAGATGAGAAAGGTGGAGGTAGGGAGGTGCAACTGAGGAATGGGGGCATGATGGGAGCAGGTCAGGGGTAAGAGAGGTCCGGAGCCATAGCGCAGAGTGGTGTCTCTGAACATCAGAAGCCTGGGAAATAAGATGCCAGAATTGCAGTCACTGATGGCTAAGGGAGATGTGAACATATCAGCCATCACAGAGACATGGGCCACACAAAACCATGACTGGGACATTAGAGTTCCCAGTTACAAACTATATAGAAAGGGTAGGGGGACAGAAAGAGGGGGCAGTGGCCCTGCGCATGAAATAGATGATAACTTGTACCAGAGAGGAAGAGGTGGAAGGTAAGAAGTGTTGTGGGTACAGGTACAGTCCACTAGGGGAAAGAAACTAAGGATAGGGTGGTCTACAGGTCACCTTCTCAGGAAGAAGAGTTGGACAGGGTACTAGGGTCTCAGATCCTGGAAATGACTAGTAAAGGGGAGGTAGTAATAATGAGGGGGTTTAATCTACCTGGGGTGAACTGGAAAATCCCAGCTACCTCCTGCACTAGGGAGCAAGTATTGCATGACGCATTTCAGTGTGGTTTTCTGGCTCAGGGTGTCACACAACCTACTACTGAGCGGGCTGCACTTGACCTGGTCTGTCCAACTGCAAGTGTGTTCAGGATGTGAATGTGGAAGTGCCATTTGCAGATAGTGACCACCACACAGTGTTGTTCCACCTTGACATGGCCAAGGGAATGGTCAGGATCAGGACAAGGGTTTTGACTTTGAGGGCAGACATTGGTTGGATGGGAGAAATATTAGTAGGACAGCTTGCTGGGATCAGTCGGTAAAT
Source organism: Neoceratodus forsteri (assembly GCA_016271365.2). Taxonomy (NCBI): domain Eukaryota; kingdom Metazoa; phylum Chordata; order Ceratodontiformes; family Ceratodontidae; genus Neoceratodus; species Neoceratodus forsteri. Next base: position 298,360,625 of record JADMNL010000022.1, read on the forward strand.
GGATTTGGAACAGAAATAGGCAATAATAAAGGATGGACTGATGGAGGCCACAAGTGAGTGTGCCAAAATCAAAAGTAAGAAAACTATGGTTAAAAAGCCCAGCTGGTTCAGAAAAGAGGTGGTAAAAGCTGTAGGTGACAAGAGACAAGGCAAGGTAAAGTTTTTTTTTTTATGGCACCCAATCCCAGAGGCTCTGGGCGCTTCACATTCAGAACAAGCAAGGGAGTACAAAAAGACACACAGATACAGTTAAAACAGTAAGGCAAGTAATACAAAATCAATAGATAGCTCAGCTCAGTTAAAATTTACTGCACCAGGAAGGCCAAAGAAAACAGGTGGGTCTTAAGATGGCCCTTAAAGACCTCAACTGAAGGGGCCTCCCTGATGGACAGTGGTAGCGCATTCCACAGTACAGGGCCAGCGACACTAAATGCCCTGTTGCCAGCTGTTCTAAGTTTCATCCTGGGACTCACAAGGAAACCCCTAGAGGAGGAATGGAGGGAGCAGACTGAAGTGGCTGGCGTTAGGAGATCAGCCAGATAGCCAGGGCCTAGTCCGTGTTGGGCCTTAAAGGTGAGTAAACCCACCCTGAAGATAACCTTCCACCTGACCGGCAGCCAGTGCAATGCACGCAGCGCCAGGGTTACATGACAGACCCTTGAAAGGCCCATCAGCAATGTGGCAGCTGCATTCTGCACCAGCTGCAGTCAGTGGAGGGTACCTCAGAGACCCTGAAGTAAAGAGCATTACAGTAATCAAGCCTGGACGTTACAAAGGCATGAACCAGTGTGGGAAGGTCCTCAGCCAGAACTAGGGGTTTGATCCTGGTGATATTCCTCAAGTAGTAAAAACCACTTTGGACAACAGACAACGAATGAGATTTAAATGTCAATCCATAATCCAGAAACACATCAAGATCTTGCACACTGGAGGAGGCCAACTACAGTGTAGACCCCAGGAAAAGACCAGTTGCCACACCGGAGGCACTCCTCTCACACCTTCAGCCCAGTTCCACTACTAGAACCTCCATCTTATCAGGGTTCAGTTGCAACCAGCTGGAGGACATCCAGTCATTGATCTCAGCCAGGCAGATATTTAGTACTTCCACAGCATCAGATGGTCCAGGGGCAAAAGACACACACAATTGGGTATCATCTGCATAGCAGTGAAAACCTATATTGTATGAGCTCACCAAGGGGCAGTGTGTACACTGCAAACAACACTGGTGGCAAGATCGATCCCTGAGGCACCTCCACACGACAGGAGCCTCGAGCAGGAGAAATTCTCTATCACTACCCCTTACTTCTTGTCAGAAAGATAAGACTCAAACCAAGGGGATGACAGTGCCAGCAAGCCCACAGTACACTCTGAGATGATCAAGCAGCACAAGGTGGACTACAGTGTCGAAAGCTGAGGAGAGATCGAGGAGAACAAGAATTGGCCGTCTCCTCTATCCCTCACCCTGAGAAGGTCATTATGCACCCAAACTAACACTGTTTCAGTGCTATGCTTGGCTCTGAAACCAGACTGGAGTGGCTTGTAGATGTCAAAGGTTACGATGTGCTTTTCAAGCTGTTGCATCACAATCTTCTCTACAATCTTTCCCAAAAATGGAAGGTTGGAGATCAGTCTGTGATTTGCCAAGCTGTCCAGGTCGAGAGATGGTTTCTTCAGAAGGGGCCTCACCAGAGCCTCTTTAAAGAAATCCGAGAAGACCCACTCTGACAATGAGCACCAGTCAATCAAGGTAAACACCAGGCCAATGGAGCCAGCACATCCCATCAGAAAAAGCTTCAGAACCGGGTCCAGTTCACAGTATGTGTGCTTCAGCTTCACAGTGACTTCAATGACCTCAGCCACTTCCACCAGTTTAAACTCCACCCAGACAGCCAGAGTGCCTCTACTACATCCAAGGCGATCACTGGGAGTCATAATACGGCTCACTGGTGGGATTCCCTGCCAGATGGAGGACACTCTGTCAGTGAAGAACCAAGCAAACCCATCACACAAGGTGACTGAAAAGGCTTTTTTTTCAACTGTAGACAGGCCTGACGTAAAAGCCTGTTGACAGTCTGAAATAGCACAGCTGATTGGTTCTTTCCTGCAGCAATCTCCCTGGATAGGAACTCTGCCTTCTTATGGTTGATTGCCCCTGGTACTCACCGTAATGAGCACGCAAGGCCATTTTGTCCTCCTCCAGCCTGGTCCTCCACCAGTAGCGCTCTAACTTCTGACCTCTCATCTTCATCGCCTTGAGTTCTCCATCAAACTAAGGAGACCTCAAGTGAGAAGATTTGGGTTGTACACAGACTGGTGCGAGAGCATCGAGTACTGCGGACATCACCCTATTATAGGTGGCAACTGCCTCACTCTTGCCCTTCAAACATGCAGCACCTACACTAGATAGATCAGCTACCACCAGAAAATCCTCCAGGGACATTCTCCTCAAAGGGCGGTAACTGACAATCTCAACAGGGGGAGAAGTCTCGGGGGGGGGGCCCGAACAAGAACCTCACCGTGCAATGATCAGACCAGTTGACCTGATCAATCTTGAGGTTAGCTACCTCAAGCCCCAGTGAGAACACCAGATTCAATGTGTGGCGGCCGTGGTGGGTGACAGAAGTAACTTCTTGTGTCAGGTCCAGCGATTATATCATCTGGAGGAGGTGGAACCAAGCCAGGGGAATGCATCATTGGCCTAGGCATTGAAGTCCCCCAGCACCAAACATTTGGGGGACTCCAACACCTCATTGACAGCAAGATCCACCACCTCCTGCAGGAACTGTCCCCCTGTCCCAGAAGGGCAGTAAACAAGGAGGATCCTGCAGTCTGCACCTGGACCCCCACACACTGCCACCCTTTCAAAGGAACCTAGTAGCTCCCACTGGGTGCACAGTTAAGCCCAGGTTGGATCTAAAACAGAGGGCCACTCCCCCACCCCACATTCCACCCTAGGGCAGTTCACTACATAATACCCGGTGGGGTACGATTGCCTCCAAAACTGGCCTGGCATTGTCACCCACCCAGGTTTCCATAATGCAAGCCAGATCAACTGAGGAAATCAAGTCTGCCATAATTGCAGTCTTGTTCCTGATCGATCTTGCATTGCAAAGCACCTCCCTAAGGGGACTAGTAGGTGTCGTAGCCCCTCTGGCTACCTGTCCACTTAGTCTGGTGGAATCCCTGGTGACAGAAACTAAACATATCTAGCCTCTCTCCAGGTTCCGTCTAAAACCCAGGGCACCTCCTACACCTAGCCACACCTATCCTACTCACCTCCATCAAGCTTGCAGCACCCAACCGCAGCCAACCATTTCAGCCCCTTGAAATCCCGACCTCATGAAAGCGCCTCATTGTCATCGACGATACAGGGAGGTCAGTGAAGGTCCAGAGGTCTTGCAGCTGGGATGCCTCATAGGCTATCCGTGCCTGTCCTAGACCCTCGTACATCCCAGATGAACCAAAGTACCAACCCAAAGTACTCCGAAAAAAAACTAGTTCCTTTGGTTTCAAAAGCTATCACTACCTACCCACTCACAACCACATGCACACCTAACACAAAAACTGTCCTACACACACACCTTCATATACATTCACCCCCCTCTTAAAACTACTGACACAATTAAAATCTTAACCCTACCCCACTTCAACAATAAAATTATACTCCCACCCATTAACCACTTAAAACAGCTCTAGAAGCAGACTTGTTTCACAGTAGGGAAGTCAAAACAGAGTGCTGAAAATATCCAAATGCTCCTTTAAAGAGCAGTGTCCAAAGTCCACAGGAAGGTGCAATATTAGAAAAACAGTCAGAGTTCTTTCTTCACAACACCACTCAATCCCAGAGGGAGGCCATTTGCTCACACCAGGCTAAGCCTACTTTATTCTGGGACAAGCAATGGAGGATTCTTACTCCCAAAATAGGGTGAGACTAATGTCTGACAGTTTAAAATAAACAGGACAGAATGGAGGGGATCCAATTGTACACAAGTTGTTAGGTGCTACCTCAGTGCACCTGTTTGCTGATTACTGCAACTGCCTGAGCAGCTACCCCTCCCACTGATTGGTGGTGGCAGCCCAATCTGGCAGGAAGGTGGGATTTAAAATGAACTTCTGCTTAGACACGGTGGTGTCTACAGCGGTGGTTCATGGCGGTAAGTGCGGATAAGTGCACTGGTAAAGGAGTCAGTGGGAGTCTGTGTCAGACTGTAGGAGTGGGCTATTCCCTTTTGAAGTGTTTGTTTTAATCCACAGCTACAGGTTTAGTTTACCACTATGGGGAATTTGTATTTCTTGCTATGCTGAGGTATGTTATTATTGGGAGGGTTGTGTATTAGTGATGGGGTGGTACCTGACATAAATAATTCACATGAACCTAATGATTATGGCCCTCGTGATTTTATTATGTCGAGTTTGTTGATTTCTGGCAGGATGCTGGTAGCATCCTAGCAGTTATTACAACAGCATGGTTACCCAGTTAGAATATGTGGATAATTGGGGTACCATGGTCTGTTTACTTGGTTACTTGGTTTATGGGACAAAAGAAGACACGTGCCTATAAATGTTGTCCTCCACATAAGTGGATCATTATTGATGACCTTATCTGGTCAACCATCTGTCCAATTTACATTTAAAAATTGAAAATGAGGGAGAATCTACAATGTCCTGGGGAAGTGTATTCCAAAGTCTTGGGGTTCTTATTGAAAAATGATTTTGTCTAATATTAGTTTTGCATTTGGCAATATTAAGCTGTTTATTATTTAGTCTAGGTCCAGTTTTCCTATTTGCAAAGGAAATACCACATTGCTTCATTAAGATGGGGTTTTGAATAATCTTGAAGAGTTGAAGTAGGTCCCCCCGTGTTCTTCTTAATTTAAGTGAATGCAGACCCGTTTTTTGTAATCTGGATCATAATCTTCCAGAGCCAAGTATGGTATAGATTTTGTAATTTTTCTTTGAATCTTCTCCAACCTATCCACATCACCACAAAGATATGGACTCCAAAATGGAGAGCCATAATCCATATAAGGTCTAATGTGTGATCTATAAAGTGGGATAATACACTGCTCAGTTCTAGAAACGAAAGTATTATTAATTCTACGAAGGAGTGAATTTGCTTGATTTGCAATTTTTTTACAGTGAGAGACTTGTGTCAGCTTGTTATTAACTAAAATCCCCAAGTCTTTTTCTAAACAAGAGGTTTTAATGATGGAATTATTCAATGAATATTCTTGTTGGGGGTTGTTTTTTCCAAAGTGCAAAACGGCACATTTGGATGTGTTAAACTCCATTTTATTTATAAATTCCCATTGCTCAATTATTGAAAGGTCATTGAGTAAAGTTTGTCTGTTAGTAGTATTATTGACTGCACCACCGAGTTTGGTGTCATTAGCAAATTTTATGAGAAGATTGGAAGACTGGATTTTCATATCACTAATAATGATATTAAACAGAGTTGGGCCCAGGACTGAGCCCTGTGGAACTCCACTTGTCACACGGCCCAGGTCTGACAGGGGGCCATTTACCCGCACCCTCTGAGATCTGTTAGTCAACCATTTTTTTATCCATAACACAATGTTTGTTGAGAAACCTAATTTAAAGAGTTTAGAAATAAGTATATTGTGAGACACTTTATCGAAAGCCTTACTATAATCCAATAATATAATGTCAGAAGGAATATTTAAATCAAGATTGAGGCTGATAAGATTATAGAATGTTAATAGATTAGTAGTGCATGAGAAACCTGTTCTGAATCCGTGTTGCGTAACCAGGGCTCGAAATAACTGGCTGTCTGCCTGTCCCGGACGGCCGGTTTTCATTTTGGACAGCTGTTTTGTTACGCTTGCCTGCCCCTTGGACAGGCGGTATTCACTTCTGCATTTTCACCTTTAAAATGCAATAGAATGGCACAGCACTAGGACCCAGCAGACTCCTGTGTGCAGCAAGGATCCCTCCCGATGTCCTCGTGAGCCCCACCTGCCACAAAGTGTGGCTCAGCCAGCCAGCTCCGCCTGCCCTGCCCGCCCTGCCGCGTGTTGCCGCCGTGTCTGGTGACTGCTGCCACTTTATGTCACCTGATCTCTGCTAGAATCTGAAGTGGCACCGGGCGGAAGAGTCATGTAGCCATTAGTGAATATGGAGTAACCGCGCATGCACATATCAGTGCACATGCGCAGTTGTCATATCCTGACTCGCTTTCCTCTTCTGTCTAGCACTTGAATCGGGGAGACGTCAGAGAGAAGGAGGGCGAGTTGGTTGCTTGGACCAATTTTTCTAAGCGATACCGCGCCATACAGAGCCATGCCTTTTTTGCTTATTTTCTTTGAGGAAAAAAAATATAAATATACACCATATGACTAGATAGGGCTAGCCTGTGCTTTCTTGGGTCGGAGCTAAACATGGGAGACTGGTAGGAGAGTGGAGTGGGACTGGATGGTCTTGTATTCAAACTCAAATGCAAATAGGTAAAAAAAAAACACCTTTTCAGTGCTTCTTGTGGAAAAAATAAAGGACAGGCACGCAGAGCTGCCTTGAGGGGTCTGTGGTGTAGTCAGATCTCTGCATGTGGCTGTGGGAGAGCTACCAGAGAACTAGACAAGGCACTTTGTAAAAAAAAAAAAAATCCCTCCTCAACTGTATAGTGAAGGAATTTGAGAGGCTGTTTGGGGGTGGAGGGAGACAAACAAATGCATTTATTTAATATAAATAAAGTGCAACATGCTGTTGCTGTTCTCACTGCTATTGTGGTGACCACTGTTTAAAGAAAAATAAAAATAATTTATGGCAGGCTTGCTTTGAGTGTTGAAGTTATGGAGGTGGTGTGGGCTATCTCTCTCTCTTTCTTCATGTGGTGGGGAGAGAGACTGAATAGCAAAATAAAGTAACAAAGCAGGCAAAGAGAGAGGAGCTGGATTATAAATTCTAAACTCTCTTCTGCTCTCCTCTGTATGTAAACAGATCTTAGAGATCTCCATAGTTTTGGGAGGCAGAAAGCCTAAGTCTACACACCTCTTGGCCTAATACATTTCTAGACTGAGTCTGAATAAAAAAAAAAAACTTGATAAGGCTCTGTCAAAGAGAAAGGAGGATAGGGAAGATAAAATAAAGTTTCTAAGCTTGCTAAGCCTCAGTGTAAAGTCCTCCAGAGCTCTTAGTTTCAGTTTGCCTGATAGCCTACTACTAGCTAGCCTACGCCAATTAAAACAGCTCTGCTGCTGTTCTGCTCTGCTAGAGAAGAGTGGGGGGGCGCCTGGTCTGGATAAAAAAACAAAAAAAAAACAGTTGAACTGGAGAAGGCAGTCACTGACTTGTCAGCTGATAATAGTAACAGCTATACAGCCCTCAAGATTTAGTGCAGCTGATTCAGAAAGCATAAACGGAGGGAAATATAAAAAGGCCCTTTTATGACTGGCTGTAAGAGCATGAGACTTGAAAATCTGTGTGCTCATGAGCTCCCCAAACCTCATAAATGAGCTACTGAAAAAAAAATACTAACACAAACCCTTGCAACTTAGCAATAGAATGAGGAATCATACAAATGGGGAAAAAATGAGGTGACACAAGTGGAACATTTATTTAGAACAACTCTTTATTTGATCAGTTCTGAATGCCCATTCACAGATTTCCCAGGCTTATTAGAATTACAACAATGTGGACAGGTAAAACTTTGGTCGGACAGGCAAAATTTACTCCCCACCTGTCCCTCGGACAGGCATCTCAAAAAAATTATTTCTAGCCCTGTGTGTAACATCTGTAAGATTAAGGGATGTTATTTCCTTGTCCAGAAATGATTTAATAATTCTTTCAAATAATTTACAGGGAATGGAGGTTAAACTAATGGGACGATAGTTATTAACTAAAGAGTAGGAACCTTGTTTGTGTATAGGGGTTACTATTGCCGTTTGCCAATCAGCAGAAACTTCAGATACACATAGAGATTTGTTGAAAATGATTGTTAAGGGGAGAATAATTATATCTTTAGTACCTAAAAGAAATTTTGGATGTATACCATCCGGTCCAGGACTAGTAGTATTCTTAAGAGTTAATAATAGATTGTAGATGTCTTTTTGTTGGACAAGTTTTTCATTACTAGATGTGGGGGAGGTGATTGTTATGGATTTTAAGGGATCTTGAGTAAATACTGAAATAAAATAATTATTTAATGTAGAGGCTATAGCAGAGTCGGAGTTTATTATTTTATTTTTGAGCATGAGGGGGCCAGTTTTTTTGTTATTTCCTTTCTTACTGTTTAAGTAGGCATATAAAGATTTGTGCGGTATTTGTGTGAGCTTATACGGAATTTCTAAATTTCTTTTGCTGCTACTATTGATTTTTGAGCAATCTTACTGACTCTCTATACTGTAGAAGTAACTCATTATTACTCATGAGTAAGTTGCTATTTTTTAGACGTGCAAATAATATATGCTTACGTCATATTAGTTTTTTGATAGATGAATTGAACCACGGAGGTATTTTTCCTTCGTAGTTGTGAGTACACTTGTTAGGGACGTAATTTTGTTCAGCTATGGATATCTGTGATTTTATAAAGTCCCAAGCCTCAAAGGTGTTGAGGGGTGATAGGATGTTTTCCCAGTCAATATTTTTTAAGTGATTATTTATTTTATCAAAATCGGCCCTATCATAATGTTTAATTGTTTTTTTGGTGGGTGTCATACAACTAGAAACAGATATGGAAAGGAATATTGATTTATGATCACTGTTGCCCAGGGGATCGGATACATGTAAATTAGTTACCGGAATATCTTGACTCGTTATAACTAGATCTAATATGTTATCGCCCCATGTGGGTTCTTTGACTAGTTGAAACAAACCCAAATCGATAATAGTAGTAAGGAAGTTATTTTTGTTGTTGTTGGAGCCCATTAGTGTATCCCAGTTAATATTTGGGAAATTAAAGTCTCCTAAAAGGAGAACTGATCCCTTACTAGTGAACTGAGTTATATCTTCTAGTAGTTTAGTATTCTGTAAACTATTAAGAGAAGGGGTGCGGTAACAAGTACCTACCAGGATTTGGGGGATACCAATGGGTTGGATGTATACCCATACACTCTCTGTATTATGTTCAATAGGAGATTGAAATGATGGAATGTTGTCCTTGACATAGAGACTTACTCCACCTCCTGACTTAGTGTCTGGCCTATTTTTGAAATAATGTTTAAACCCCGGAATCTCAGCAGACCAATTTTTGTAAGAATTACCCCAGGTTTCATAAGACCTATGCTGTTGTTCGAAAAGTAGTGCAGGGATTTAAGCTGTCTTTGTTATTATTACAAGCTGGTGACGTTAAAAGAAATCCAGGGCCTATAGGTTATATTTGTTCTGGGAGTGATTTGAGTAACAGTGTACCAAATGTTTGTTCAGTTGCCCATGGGTTTAAGATTTTACATCTTAATGTAAGGAGTTTAGTCATGAAATTGGCTGAGATTGAATACATCCTTGGAATTTATAAACCCGATCTGCTTGCTTTGTCTGAAACTTGGCTAAAGCCATTTGTATCTGATCATTCTTGTTTGATTTCTGGTTATAATTTTCTTAGAGCTGATAGGAAAGGCACAAAGAAAGGGAAGGGGACAATTTGTTGTAAAAATACTTTTCAGATGAGTATCATTAAAACTAGTAGTGATGGGCTAAATCAGACTGATTGGTTACTGTGATGGGTTTTGTTGGGAGGAGCTAAGAATTTGACAGTGGGGTGCTTATACAGTTCACCGAGCTGTGGTGTAAATGGGTTAAAGCAATATTTAGAGATTGCTGCTCCTTGTATACTGCAGTATGATTTTGTATTGGTCAGAGATGTGAACTTGAATTGGTTAAGGTTGGAATTGGGATCTGAACCCTTATTAGCTGAATTTGATTTAACACAATGCATTGTTGAACCTACTCGTCTAAATTCTCATACTCTGAATCATACAATTTTGGATTGAGTAATAACTAATAGTATGAATCATATTACTGTTTCAGGAGTTTTGCCTGATGCAGTTAGCGATCATATGGTAATTTCTGCCGTTTTGAATTTTGGCCATAAGGCAGTTTCTCCTCGTCTGGTTTAAATTAGATTGTTTGCTAATGTTAATTTCGATTCTCCTAATATTTCTCTATCTCAGATTGATTGGTCATATCTGGCTTGCATCCCTGATATAGACTCTGCTATGGATTTTTTCTATAGACAACTCCTTCCCATTCAAGATACTCTACTTCCTATCTGCACTTTGAGGTTGAGAGGGGCCCCAATCCCTGGTTTACCCCTACTAGCAAGGCGTTGATTAGAGAGCGTAGTAAAGCTTGGGGGGCTTATAAAATGAGTCCCTCTGTCTCTCTTCTCAATGAATACCATTGTATTAGGAATACGGTCTCTGACTTGGTGCACAAAACAAAAAGGAATTTCTTTAAAAGTAATTTCAGTCAAACTGGTCAAATCCAAATACAGTCTAGGAAAATGTCAATTCTTTGCTATCTCCCCAATCCACCTCTACAGTTAAAAATCTGTTGGTAAATGATGAAGATGTTGTTGATGCAGTTGAAATTGCTAATCATCTTAACAAAACATTCTCTGATTTATCCAGGTATCATGGGATAGGATCATGAAGGGTTGTTCAAGGCTTAAATTGTGTCCTACCTGAATTAAATAGATCTAAATTTCAGTTTACTAAGATCACTGAGCTGGATGTTTATAAATTGTTAGGTACTCTTCCAAATCGACATAGTAATTGTAAGGGTGGGTTAGATGTCGCTTTTTGAGGTTGGCCATTTATTGTTAAACCCCTTTGTTTTTTGTTTAATCTCTCTTTGGAATCTTGTCAGCTTCCTACTGATTGGAAACTGACAAAAGCTGTGCCAATTCCTAAAAAATCTCATGCAATTCTGGTTAAAGAGTTTTGTCCCATTTCCATTCTAAACCCTTTAAGTAAGTTGTTGAAAAAAACTGTTGCTAATCAAATTAATGATTATCTTTCTAGTTATGGATTACTCTCTTCTCACCAACATGGTTTTCATAAGAATCATGGGACTGGGACTGCCTTGGTCAGGTTCACAGACTCCATCCTAAGGGGCTTTGATAAAGGCCTTATGACTGGGGCAGTGTTTGTGGACCTGACCAAGGCATTCGATTTAATTGAGCATGATTTGGCGTGCTCTAAATTAAATGCACTTGGTTTCTGTGATGCTGTTGTGTCTTGGATTGGAAGTTACTTAATGGACCATACAAAGTTTGTTTCTGTTGGCTCTGTTGTGTCTGAACATTCTTGGATAAGTTGTGGGGTTCCTCAGGGGTCCATTTTGGGCCCTTTGTTATTTTTTATTTTTGTAAATGAACTCCCTTCCTCTTGTTTAAATTGCAAAGTTATCCTTTATGTGGATGACTTGATTCTTTTTTCCCAAGGTAGTTCCCTATTACAGGTAACCTCAGTTTTGGCTCCTGACTTTGAAAGAGTGTGTAAATGGTTTCTGGATAATACGATGATTTTCAATTCTAACAAAACTAAGTCCATGATTGTTGGCACTCCCCTTATGCTCAGCAACTATCCATCCCTGTGTTTGTATGATTTGAAAAGGATGGTTATTGAACAAGTATATCAGTTCAAGTACTTTGGGGTTCTTTTAGACCCTGGGTTGACTTTTTCCCTCCAGGTTCAATCAGTTGTTCGTACTGTAAATCAAAGGATTGGCATATTGTATGAATTGAAAACTTTGTTTTCTTTTGAAGTTAGAAAAATTATTGCAAATGGATCCTTTCTACACCATTATGATTATGTTTCCTATATTTATTTATATCTTGGGAGTAAGGAGTTGAATTATCTAAGGGTGGTTTATAAACTATATGTCGATTTGTGCTTCAGGTGCCTATATGAACACATCATTGTGTTTTATATTCTCAGCTAGGGTGGTTAGCTCCGATAGCTAGAACTGAATATTTTTTTGGTTATCTAATTTTTAAATGTGTTTTATTTAAATCATTATTTCCCCTATATTACCTTGTTAAGTTCTGTTTTCCCCAGTTTGAGATCATCTAATGGTATTCTATTTGATATTGTTATACCCAAACTTAAATTAGCAAGTTGTGCTTTCTCTATAGCTGCCCCTCAATTTTGAAATATATTGCCACTCCCAGTACATCAGGTTTCTTCACGAATTGGTTTTAAGACAACATTTAAAGAATATTTGTTATCTAAAATGTCTTGAAGCTGCTTTTGTGATTGTTTAAATGTTATTTACTGTGTGTACTTGTTTTTGTATTAACCCTGGGTCAAACCTGAAAAAGGGCCCTTGGTCCAGAGTTCTTACCTGGTCAACAAATGAATAAATAAAAATAAATAAAAATCCCACAGCAGGTAGAAACAGCACTCTATTTACCTACCCTTAAAAACAAGAAAGCTAGCTCCTAATTCTACCTCAACTCTCCAACACTTGCTGACACTAGACACCCTACCCCTAACGACTCACCTCTAAATTTCAGCTAAAAATACATTTAATAGAATCCAGACAAACAATGTCACATGAGTCGATTCTCAGACAAATTTTCTGTCCTGAAGGAAGATAAAATTTAATAAAAATGGCAATATAGAGGATGAAAGCCAGGCTTGATTCAGAGCCTCTGCAAGCAGCAGCCCAGCATGGCTGCCATCTTGTTCCTCCTCCCTTCCAGAAGTACCAACATACTCAGAAGGAGGAAGATAGGGTGGATTATGCTGCAAAATCAAGTGAAGTGAGCAGAACTGTTAGGGTGGCACAAGCTACAAGAGAAGCGCAGCCATCACAGGGAGAAAAACACAGGGAAGAAGGCCTTTTTCTGATACATAAGGTCAAAAAGGAACATAAAGTATGATATATAGTAGTCAGATTGAAAAAGAAGAATGGTTTAGCAGAGGGTATTGAAGAGAAACCAGAGGGATGTAACAGGTACTTCTGTTCAGTCTTCAATAGAGAGAAGGATGGACCACTACCACAAGGGAATGGGGAGTGAAAATAATGGACAGGGTCATTCAAGCTGATGGTGTATTTAAGGGCCTAAGGGCCCTGAAGGTGGATAAATCTCCAGGGCCAAATGGCATATATTCGAGGGTCCAAAGGGAACTGGTGGAGACTCTGGTGGATCCCTAGCAGATCTGTTTTCTTTCCCATAAAGTTTGTATTGGTTTCCATAAAACACTTCATTAACAATCCAATAATATTTTAAAATACAAAATTAAACTCTTAACATATAATCTAAATAACTGTATTATTTAAAATATTTATTAAAGCACAAGGCACAAAAGATAGCAGTTTAGATAACTATTTTTTTAATCTAATAAACTTCAGTTTCCCTATATTTGCAAATAAAGAAATAGAAAAAAATAAAGACTAAAACTACTAAAAGAAAGTAATAGTGGTAAAACTGAGGCAAGTTCAAAACTGTTGTACAACTGGTCACTCTGCTTTTTCTGGAACTTTTTGGCTTTATCTTTGTATCCATGTGCAATTTTTTCTAATTTTAGTACTTTCATAATTTCTTTTTTTTTATTCTGATATTGTAGATACATATTCTTCAAGCCAGTTTTTAAGAATAAGAATTTTAGCAATAATGGAAATCAGTGAAACTGCACATTTATCTGCCCAAGAAACACACTGTAGTGCTGTAAAATACCCAATAATGTGAGAAGAAAAATAAAAAATTTAATAAATCATAGAAGCCCTCTTTAAAAAAAATAATTACTTTTGGACCAAAACTTTCTAACATGCAAACACTCCCACATGGCCAGATATTCAAAACTTTGCACTGTGTGCAAACAGACTGCATCAGAACTGCACCAGAATTGCACCAGGCCACCATATTCAAAAGACCAAATAGCAATGGCGCAACCTGGTAGCACCAGCGCAGAAAGATAATGTATGCAAGGGGCAAACTGAGGGGCAGGACCATGCATACAGGCACAACAGCATATTCAAAGGTTTAGCACCATGCAAACTGCCGTAGGGCAACCCATAGCATGGTGCTAGTTACTGTCTATAAAAAGGCAGTCTAAACTCAGGGCAAATCACAGAGGGGGGCATGGACACTGCAGGAATCAAGATGACGGTCATGAACAATGTGGTGATTATGTACCTGATGACAGCAGTGCTGGAGGAGGAGGAAAAGAGGTACCAGGCCCACCCTGGGCCTCACCATAGGCCAAGGAGGAGACATGCTGCATGCAGAATGTACCAGCCCAGAGTCTTATTTGAAACACTGACAGATGACCACCTTGTGGTCTGGTACAGCATGAACAGTGTCATGCTGAGGCAGCTGTGTGAGCTCCTGCATGAGCAGCTGCAGCTTACCACCTAATGCAGCCATGCCATGTCAGTTGAGCAAAAGGTGACAGCTGCAATGTGTTTTCTATCCACCGGGACAACAAAGAATGTAATTGAAGGAGTCTTTGGCATGCTCAAAAAGAGATACATAAATACACAGACAGTGTCGGCAGATCAGTCTGCCCATTTGAGCTTGTAAGTTCAGTTTATGTTTTCGAAGAAGTCTGTTGCCCCTTACCCCTGACCTCCAGAATTCCTTTATGTCTATCCCATGCATTCTTAAATCCCGTGATTGTTTCAGCCCCCACCCCTTCCTCTGACAGGGTGTTCCACTTGTCCACCACCCGTTCTGTGAAGAAATTCTTCCTCATGTTTCCTCTGAATCGTCCTCCCTCCAACTTCATCCCATGCCCTCTAGTCCTGGAACATCTTTTTCACTTAAAAATAGTGTATTCCTGCTCCCTGTTCCTCCATGTAAGATACTTGTATGTCTCTATCATATCCCCTCTCTCCCTCCTCTCCTCCAGGGAGTACATGTTCGGTTCCTTCAACCTGTCCTCATAGGACTTGTGATGCAATCCATGCACCATCTTTGCTGCCCTCCTCTGAACCTTCTCTACCCTGTCTATGTCCTTACGTAGGTAAGGTCTCCAGAACTGCACAGTGTACTCCAGGTGGGGCCTCACTAGTGTCTTGTATAGTGGAATTATGACCTCCCTTTTCCTGCTGGTTCATTCCATTGCTTGGACTGGTCTGGCAGTGCCCTACAATACACCTCTCAGAAGGTATACCACATATTCCTAGCCTGTTACATGCTGCACAACATGGCACTGAACCATGGAATACGTGCACCAGAACTGGAGGAACAGTCAGATAGTGACCCAGAGCCAGAGTTCCAGGGAATAGTAGAGCAACTTGAATTGTGAGACCCTTGCATGGTCAGGAGGTCCCAAGAGCACCACAACAATATCACTGGAACACTAACATGGATGGGCAGATGAGTGAAAACAACATGGACAACAAACATGTGATAAGATGTCTATTTACAGGACAAACACTACAGTGGCAGACACACAATGGTGACAGGTGCAGTAATATGGAATATTATAAGCAAGGCACACAGGTGGTAAGGGGAATGTGGTAGAATGTGGTCAGGAACAAAGAGATGCATGTGAAGGGTGCAGATGTATGAGGGGTGCAGGATAGTGTGACACACACATGGCATCATCTCCATCTCCCACCACAGACCCTTACAGACTCCCTAATGTGCAACCATGAGGGAGGCATAATGTGGGCTGAGGAGTTGATAGGCAAAGACAGCATGGGCAGGGATCCTTGGGATGACCACGGCCATGGTGTGGGCTTGGTGTGGCCAATGACATCCGCAGCCCAGGATTCCATGATTTGCCCATGGGTGATGGTGTTGCAGCAGTGCTTGCTGACCCTGAGTGTCCACCACATGCAGTGGAGGCATGCTGGGGTACACTACTGACCTAGCAACATTGTTTTCCAGTGGTGCGCCACTGTCCAGTTATACCACCAGTCCCAACTGTGGCTGTGAGCTCCCTCACAGCCCCAGTGAGCTCACCAAACACATGGTGGAGGGTGTTGAGGTGACATGTATGATGCTCCTCTGCTCGCTGCTCTGCCCACAATAGGCTAGCATTCATGGCCTGCTGGAGCAGGGACAGCTCCTGCCATACCCCCCCACCTGAAGACGTGCAGCTTCTGTTGGGTAGCTGTCTGTGACTCCACCACAGAGTGGAGGAGCTGCTGGGATTCTGGGGCCACTGGACCCTGGGGTGCATGCTCACCCTGGACAGTGGGTGGGGGTTGCTGGGACTGTTCAGCGGTGTGGGAGTGGCAAGCACCCTGTGTGTCCACCTGCTTTCCCAATGCACCATCCGCCATGCCAAGCATATCACTTGGCCGGCCTGGCTGGCCAGCAGGATGACTGCCCACAGGTGGTGGTCACCTGGCCTGGCATGTATGTGTGTGTGTGGCTACAGACCTGTCAGGGACAGCACTTGCAGTGGTGGTGATGGTGGAGCTGGTGGCAGTGGCAGTGGCAGTACTGGTGGCATAAATCACGGGGGATCCTGGCATCAGCAGAGGCACAGACAGTCTGGCAGGTGATGCAGTTGTGCCCCAGTGTGGGCCCTGCTGTCTGCCCCTGACAGGTCCTCAACCTCAAACCCAAAATCAGATGGTGAGAACCCCCCCCATGGTAACCAACACCATAATGTGGGTGACAGTAGTAGCACACAGTGACACATGTGGCAGCAAGCATGACTGCATGGTGTATGCACACCCACTGGCAATGCACACACCATGTGCAGGCACACTGACAGTGACTTCAGGGTACAACATGACCATGTGCACTTGACACATGTAGCATGTCCGGCAATGCAAAGTACACATAGCAAGTGACTGACAGACTACAAACAGGCCTACAGAATGCACTCATGTGTGCACTGGCCAGTCAGATCATGTGCCACCACACAAGCACAGCCAACATTAACCCCATGGTGCTTTATGGCCCTGTAGTCACATGCGCAGTATAAATCCAGCAGCATTTCACAGCCACCACCCTCCACAGCTGCCACGGACACTGTACGTATGGTCGATGTGACCACCTCCATGATGGGATCTGCTGCCACCAGCACTGTGGGTCTTGGCCCCCTCCCCAGTTGTGTGCTGTTCCCACCTCCTCCTTGGCCCTACACTGCATATCATGCCACTGCTTCTAGACAGGCTCCATAGCATGGCCACAGCCATCCACAACATTGACCTCTGCTGTAATTTGATCCCACATGTCCCTGACAGTAGCATAGGTATTCCTGTAGCACCAAATGGCCTCCTTCCTTGCCTTTTAGCCATGGACAAGGGCCCTCAATTCCTCATTGGAGAACTTATAGGACCGCAGCCTTACCCATCCATCTGAGGCACCTGTATGGGAATTAAGGATGACAGTGGTCAGTAGCTGTTGTGCAGTATGTGTGTGTGTGTGTGTTTGTGATGGCAACTACACACAACCAAATGGCCACAGTGTTACAATGTCTGTGCTAAATGCTTCACGGGGATCGTGGGGAACAGTCCACTACACACGTACACAGTCAAGACACTCTCCTCAGCATGACCATCTGTACCAGTCTGCCGCAGGACAGGTGAAGTGTGCAACAGTATAACAACCACATGGATACACTGTGAGGGCAGCAACAGGAACACTGTACCAACTGTGACCCAACAGGTATGTTGCAGGACTGTACTGCACAGCTCATTGCTGCCAGTAGACAGTACACTGTGCTCATGTTGGAGGGGACCATAGCATGGGGTACACATATGCTGGCTGCACACGGCAGCCTTGTGGACTGTATTGTGTTGTGCCTCCTCTGGTAAAGGCTGCTGCTACTTCCTCTGGATGCAGTTCTGTGTGCCACAGTGTATGCATACAGAGACACAGACACAGTGTGGACATGTGTGATGTGGGTACAGCAGTGCAGCACTGTGACTGTGTACGCATGCATGTAGTGTCTGCGGCCCCTGGGTAAGCTGTGGCCTGCTGTGACTGACAGTACATCATAATCCTGTTCAGACACACACGCACACACACACACACACACACATATATATGTATAGTGGCCCCATTACAGTGCAGCAGAGCGCACATTGGTTAGCATTGCAGCGATGTAATGACAGGGTTGGACACCTACCTTGTGCTGTTGTGTTTGATTGCTGGGACATGTTTAGGCCTCCTGTTGTGTTCTGACAACACCTCCTTCAGCATGCAGTACTTGTAAGCTCTGCAGGTGGAGCTCAGTCAGCCCTTAAATAGCCCAGCCGTGCAATCCACAGTGGAATGCATGCAGATGTGGCTGTAATAAGATGCTAATGTGGTGGGTTGCACCCCCAATTGTCTAGGTAGGCTAATTAGCATATCGGCTTTGAATATAGCATGGTTTTGCACCAGGCAAACGTGTTAGCACCGGGCAAAGTATTATTGCCATGGCACGGCACTACTTGATTAGCGCCGGGTAAAGTGACTTAGCGCCACCCCCGGTGAACATACATGAGGATGTCAGCATCTTTGGATCACACAGGGGTTGTGCATGCTCACTGGAGGCATTACAGTCTAGTGCCATGCTATTGCATTTGCGTCATGCCAGAACTGCATAGCTCGGTGCTAACGTACATGCAGCTCATATTTCGGCCTACACAGCTAGGAGTGGAAGTGTGACAGGGAGTTGTCTGTAGAAGGCATAACAGCTGAAATAACATCCAGCAAATGTGTGAGGGTGGTGGTCCAGGGGGACCACAGGTTGGGGGAGGCTGAAATGGCTAATCTTGTCCAGCTGGTCATGCAGAGGGAGCTCCAGCTGTTTGGTGAGGTCAGGGATGGGGACATTGCATGCCACCTGTTACAATGTACAGACATTAGGAGTAATGGGGAACAGTGTAGACATCATTATGTCAACATGCAGCGCCAGGAGAAGCAGCAACTGAAGTGCTTTAAGCACATGGTGTAGGAGGGGACAGTGCCTTCACCTGGTAAGTGTACACCAGTGCCACAGATCTGCAGGTCACATGTCAGTGGTGTGTGTGTGTGTGTGTGTGTGTGTGTGTGTGTCTGACTGCCCATCCATGTGCATGCCACACATGTGTATGCATCCATTTTGGTGGTGTAATTGCACACACTGTGCATGGTTATGACCATGCAGCAATGGGTGTGCTACACAGTGGGTACAGTGGTGGGCCTGGTTGGGTCCACCATACCTGTGTCCGTGGACATATATTTGATGCTCTGAGCTGGTCTCATGAAGCAAGTTGCACTGTTTGCAATCAGTGCTTGTGTCGCACATGTACACTGCGCCTACAAGCATCATGTGTCCCATGCAACATGTACCTCTGTGTTGGGGGGGGGACTGTACTATGGTATTCAGCGCCACTGTGCATCAGTGGCATGGGTGGGGGGTGGCTGTCATTATGTCCATGCTGGTCCTGACACTGTTGTTCTCCCTTCACTCTGCAGACTGCACATGTCAGGGGCAGCCAAGGGCACAGCCGGAGGGCCTGAGACCACGCACTGTGAGGGATGCAGAGCAGTGACAAGTATAAGGATGCCACATATGAGTATGGTACTGTGTTGTTGAACTGTGTTGCAGCCACTGCAGGTTGGGTAATCATTGTGAACCAGTATGTCAGCGGGCCGCACACATCTGTGTATACAGTCACCATTCTTACATGTTCAGCTGGCTGTGTTTCCTTGAGGATGTCTGACGCCTAGCCTGGCTGCACTGACTGGGGCTGTGTTGTGGCTGCACATGTATTCTCAGAGCCCTGCACTGTTGCAGCTTGTCATGTCCCCCATGCGGACAGGATGTGGGTATCTGCTGTGCATGTAGCATTGGCCTCCACAGGCATCCACACTCACATGGTGTGGCAGTCCCACTGTGTCGTATCCCCACACTGTGTGTGGCATGCATTCCATGTAATGTACTTGTCTCACATCTGCATCTGTGTAATGGTGTCTTGGCCCTGTCTGCCACCTTGTGCCTTATGCAGCATACTGCATAAGGCACAAGGTGGCATCGTGGTGTCATCGTGGCTCAGTTGGTAGCACATCCGCCTCTGGACCAGAAGGTCGTGGGTTCTTGTCCCACATCAGGATTGGACTTGCACCTAAAAATCACTGGCATCCGAGTGCAGTATTAGGGGTGCTGTACTGCTGGGGTGTGCTGTCCTTCGGATGAGACGTTAAACCTAGGTCCCTTCTACCCATCCTGGTGTTGTCCTGGTGGGTGTCCAGGTGGAAGTAAAAGAACCCAGGGCACTCTTTGCAAAGAGTAGGGAACATTCCCGGTGTCCTGGCCAACATTCCCCTTACCATAAATCGGTTCATGCAATTATCCAGGCTGTGTGTGGGTGATGATGTGCGATATGGCCGCCACCACACATTCAGTCACTTCACTACCAGTCTAGCATTGCTTGTAAAGCACTTTGGATGTATGAAATATAAAGTATAAATGCTGATTCTTCTTCTTCTACTGCACGTGGTGTCCAGCTGCACAAGGTGGTTACATCAGACATCACCATTGTGCTGTGTAGGGTGTGCTGTCCTCAGACAGTGTTGCCCACCATGTGTGTGGGCAGACACAATCGCTGTACACAGTTGTTTATGCTCTATTGGGTGCATGTCCAGCATGTGTCCTTCAGCAGTTGGCATGCTCCTTAGCATGCATGTATTTGGGTTACATGGGCGTGTCTGGGGTATTGCTGTATAGTGACTGGTTAGGGTGTCAGTGTGTCATGTGCCATTCTTCTGCTCATATGTGTTGGGGGCAGAGGTCTGTGCTGCTGAATACATCATCCTTTCATGGGTGCAACAGTTGTGGTATGTATCCATACCAGTTAGTTCTGGCAGCCCCTCATCACTCTGTGCACTGTGCATGCTGTTTCCAGTGGCATTACAGTGTTATATGGTACTGCTGCATGTGGCCATCTGTACCTGTGGTACTGGGCTGCAGGATACCCATCCTTGTGCTGTGGCCTTGTCTTCACTGTGTACATTGCACAGCGGGCAACAGGCTCCAGTGCATGTGTGGCTGCTCCCAGCATGTAGACACCATATGCCGTGCCTCTTCCCTGGACATTGTCCTTGTGGACATTGGCATCCTACCGTGGTATGTCCTCATGTGCCCCACCTTACCAGCTGTGTTGCACCATTGTGGTCCCATGTGATGTAGTGTTGTGTCTGTGCTGCACACTGTAGGTCCAGTCTCATTCACCTCCTGGGGGGGTTCTGTTGTTTGGGTCTGTGTTGTGGCAGTGACCTGGGGTACTGTGCCAGTGTATGTGAACATGGCACACTGCTGTACTAGTCTGGGTCTGCAGTGGGGGGGGCAATGCACACCATCTGCTGCACAGCCTGCAGTTTGCCACTACGGGCCACAGTCTGTTGGCATGTGACTTGACTGTGTGGATTTATGTTGTGATATTGCATGTCCATCTGGCTCTAACTACTGTGCCATTGGGCAGCATGTCCAAACCATTCTGTTGCAACAGTGTTTTGTTGTAGCTCTGGGCCAGTCTATTGGTCACCTGGGGGGGGCCTGTATGGTTGCACTGTATCAGGGTCTACATAGCTCAGCCATGGGGCTTCATCCAGACTGTGGTGATGGCTCTGGCCTTCCAGGTCTTCCCATGTGCTTTGGGTGGGGGTGTGTGGCATGTGGATTCATGCATCGGCATACAGGCAGAGGCCAGGTGGCACGTGCAGTGTTCCATTATATGGGTACATAGGCAGGTGGTTGGGACATGCTGTCCTCCCCTGGGGCAACATCCTGGAGTTTTCATTGCTCCAGATTGTCAGTATACCATCCTTACATGGTCATCATTCCACCCATAGGTTCCCATAGGAGCTTCCTGTGGGCCACACAGCCAGAGGAGACTGAGGGTTGGAACAAGTTGCTCCACAGGATAGTGAGGCAGCAAAGAACGCTGACTGAGCAGCAAGCAGTCATCACTGCAGAGACACAGAGAGTGGTGTCCATCTTGGAGGAGTGGCTCCGTGTACCCACCCAGCCCCAGCCTTCACAACCTTGATGCCCCTTCCAGTGTTATGCACCCTCCCCTGTTCCCCACCCCTATTTTCTGCTGTGCTGCAGCTGTACATAGTTTTGTGTGTATGCATTGGTGTTCATTTCTTCCTTTATGTTATTACAGTCTCATTTTGACAGTTTTTCCCCGTATTGTTTGCCATTTCCCCTCCCCAGTTTCTTTATTCTACTGTAACCCCTCACCCTTGCCTTTTTACCAAAACAACAAGTGGCATGCTGTTGGTGCTGGCAGCAATATCTGGTGGGGACCTGGGTTCGGGGAGGATGAGGTTACCTGGCACAAGGGGACCTAGGTTTGGCTACTCTGCACAGGGGCACCCAAGTAAATTCGAACACAGGAAGCAATAACTGTAGTGTCCAGAACCAGGATTGGGATTTTTCAGTGTGGCTTTTATTCATAACTAGCTGAACACAACAAAGCATAGATGGACCCCCATGGGGCTATGTTTACTGATAATGCAGATTAGAGACTACAAGGCGGTCCACTTAAAAATGAACCCATTTCTACTGTTTTCAGGCTCTGGACCCACCAGGCACACAGCCTGGACTTGCATGCGCTTTGGATACACAGCCCGACTGGCCCAGCTCCCCTGCCGGCCACTTGATTGACGGTCCATTTAAAGAATGAACCCATTACTTGTTGTGGCTCCCCACACCACTTAGAGTCTGCGACCCCTAGAGAGATTTTCTTCTTACTTCTTCTGACTCCCATCACACAAGGAGAATTCTTTTCCCAAGTTGTGGCTCCCCACACCACTTAGAGTCTGCGACTCCTAGAGAGATTTTCCCATTTGCAACCCACGTCTGGGTACCTACCTCATCACTGGCCCAGCGCATGAGGCAAGAAGCAAACACAGCAGAAATCCGTAGAGGAGGACCTGGTTACTAAAGATGGGGGGTTTTCCCACCTCCAGCTCCCACAGCCCATACCCGGCCATTTCTCTGGAGAAACTGAAACTTCGAAATGTAGATTAAATGGTGGATGGACTGTAGCACCCACTCTACAACATTAGTTGAATTCACACAAACTTTAGACTTTGACACTACTCCATTTGTTTGTCCTAGTACAATAGGCCTCCCAAATAGTAGTCCAAATCCCAGCTTTCTTCACATTTCCCAAACTGAAGAAACACACTGTTTGCCCTCTCAAATTAGAGCAAAACACTCACCCTTTCATTGCAGGTGCCCCACAGGCGAAGTACAACTTTTTCCACTTTTAAGACCAAACAGAAACTGTAAAAAGGCAGCTTTCTTCCTTTAGCAGACATTAGGGGATTGCCCCTGGAATCCACATAGAGATACTTTACTCCCCCGGAGGGAAGGGGCACTGAGACCGGGACAGCGGTCTCCACCACTTAAAACTGGACACTGACCTTCTCACACTGAAGGTAAACAGGAACACACTTCCTTCTCCCACAGAAGGTAAACAGAAACTGACTTTGAAAACTCCCAACGTTCTATCTCACTACCTCTGCTGCAGATTCCAATGTGGCATATGCAGCTGCGACAGTTCTATGGTGATGTCATCTCTCAGTCTCAGCTGAGACTGAGAACAGAGTGAGACAGTGTGAAACCCATTTAACTGGAGTTTCACAAGCTGCCTTCCCTGCCTACCACTAGGTCTTACTGGGATTCTAGTAACCCCGGGTAACAAGGGGTTACACTCGCCCTGACCAGGAAAATGACTGTCCCCAGTCATTATGCACCAGCCTTAGGCATCCCACCCTATGTGCTACCTGCAGAGGGGTGATTACCCCCTACCATGTGCAAGCACAGGCAGGCAACACTAAGGGCCTAGAGGCCTGTAGCTGACATGTCAGCCTCTACACTATCCGCTACTTATGGACACCTAGTGGCTCTGGTAGAACTATCCAGAGCACAGCCCTGATAGATCAGTACTGCAGTCCCAATGGCCACTCAGGACCATAGCCTGTCTATCCCCCCTAACCCTCTAGGGAAAACCTATCTGCCTCTAACATAATATTCCAGAACAAAAACAAAACCCGGGGACATCCCTGACCTTAGGCAATCTGCAACCACACACCATTAAAATACCAAATTACTGCCTCCTCCCTACCCCCACAACCACACCTGTGGAAGGAAAGGGTTAATACAGTAACCACCATAACAATAACAACACAGTACTTTAAATTTTCTACACAATAAAGTACTGACGAGGAACTCCGATGAGCCCCACCTCCTCTTCTTGTCTTCTCTTCTGTCTTCCCAGGAACACCTGTAAGAAAAAGAAAGACAAAACACATACTCCTAATCTGCATTCACAGTCTACCTAAAACCCTTACCATACAAAAACACTGAACAATCCCAAAAAGATTTTTTTAGAAAAAAGGTAGAAAAACAGTATTTACATTAGAGTACAATAATGACATTATTTACAATACACATTTGGGGGGATGGAGTGCCCTAAAAGTCCCAACTAGTGACCATAAGGCCCGAAGGCTAGTCCAATAAAGAGTCTGTCATGGGCCAGAGCCCATTGAAGCACAGTTCTAAAAGGCCAAAGTCCCGAAGGGGAGAGTCTCTGCGGACAGTTTACACTTTTTTGAAGTCTGTAGTGTAGGGTGTGTACTGCAATGTCATAAAGATAGAAAAGTTTCGGACTTACCAGCCATTTGTAGTACAACAATCTGCACGAACCTGGACCCTGCCAAAGACTCTCCCTGGCAGCATTTCTTCTGATACAGCTGGGTGGACATCTTCCGGGAACCACAGGAGGGCACATCTGGAAACAGCTGGGCTGATGTCATCTCTGGAGACGGAACCTTAGAACAGGAACAAAAAGAAAAACAGCTGGTCCGACGTCATCTGATTACCAGGCGATGAACAGGAAACAGCTGGGCTGGTGTCCTCTCTGGATCTGAAGTCATCTGGTGGGCCAGTGGATGGTTCCTGGACAGGACAGTACACTGTAGACTGATGAATGTGGAGCACCTGAGTCCTGGTTATTCATATTGGCGGATCAATAAGGGCACTTCACAGTCTGGTGTGGCAGTATTGACTACCACTGCTTGGCTTTCCATTTTGTAAGCACGGGCTTAATTGCTGGGAGGTTCTTGCACTGAGGCCAATAGTACCGGGGGTCAGGGGCTTGAATTTTTACCCTGTCTGGGTGCACATAACTCACACAGTGGGAAATTTCACGTCCCTCTCTGTCCAGTATTCTCACTCTGTCCATAAACAGTGTTCTGCCTCTCTTCCACTGGGTATACCTTTCGTGGAACAGTCTATTCTTTACATGCTGGTTAGCCCCAGGATGCACACTTTTCATTGCTTCATCCCAGATCCAGGATTTTCTGCAGTTCTCAATCTCTTTCCAGACTTTCCGAGGAAAGGTAGGAAAGGTCATGCCATAGATCTCATTTGCCTTTCTACGAACCAGTCTCTCCTCTTTACTTGCTTTGGTCAATCTGAGACCGCTGGCCTGGCTTGGGGGTGGCCAGTCCTGGTTCTGCCAGCTTCGCATTCTCAAGGAAATTAAAAACAGATCCCTGACTTCTTCCTCTTGTAAAGCCAGGGCAGTGGCATCACCACCTTCTTCAACACATTCCCTCAGAGGCAAGATCTTGAGGCTGTGTACCTGCCTTTCTCACAAGGCCACATAGGTTCCCCTCATCTTCCTCTTCACTGAGGATCAGAGCCCAGGAGTGAGCAGTCGCTCTCACCCTGAGACTATCCATTCATCACTAGGGCGGAGGCTCGACACCTCCATTCAAAGGCCTCCCGCGATCTCATCTTCATCTAAGAGACTTGGGCTAGGCCCCCCCCACCCAGGGGTCTATTGATGCTTTATCTGAACTTTCTTTCTGAGATCCAGCATCCAAAACTTCAACTTCTGGTTCAGTCTCTAATTCTGCACCCTCTAGCTTTGTGCCACACTCCCCCGAGGGACCTTCCTCCACAGGCTCCGCCTGGTGCTGAGTGCTGCCAACTGCAGATTCCTGAATTTTTGTCCATGTAGAAGCCAAACGAATTGGAGGTGCTTTATACAAGCCATATTTTTGAAGGCATCCAGCACAGTGAGGAATCATGAAGACATCCCTTCCAGCACTCAAGCATATTTGGCATACACGCACTGGATAATTAGGAATTACCACATCAGGAGGCAGTTGCCCTCCATAGCACCACTTTTCAATATCTCTCAGTCTATTTACTGCTGCTGTTACTGCAACCCGGGCATGATCCGGGTAACGAGCTAGTCCTGAGGCCATAACTGCAGAAAAATAAACAAAAGTTCACTGTAACTGAAAGTCCCACTTTAATGAACACACTCTGTAGCTTTAAAATGGCTCCTCTGCTGCTGTGTTTACTTTACTACCCCACCCTGGAATGGCGGCTGCAGCACTCCTGTGCATCAACATTTAGAATCTGTGTCAAGCCACTGCGCACCCGATTTACACCAGCTACTGATAACTTTTACTCAAACTGCACAACTTGCTCTGTTCTGGCTTTACACACATTTACAGGATTTTCCTTGGACTTTTCACATGCTGGTAACATTCATTTTATTTACAGTCCCTTAAAAACTTCAGGTTTCAGCTCAGGATTGCCTGCTTCTACTAGTGTTGCATTTTTCTACAACCCACAGTCTCTCTCTCTGGCTGCAAACTTTGAACTGAGGCTATTTTACTTCCATGCACACATTCAATGGCTTTACAGACTTGCACTTGCTGGCAGGACTTCACACAGTCGTTACTTGCAAAGACTACACTGCTGCACACACATTTAATATGGCATTACTGAAAATCACTGATTGAGCATTTTTCTGAAGGTTTACTCATTGTGAACAGTAGCAACTTGCTGCAATGGGGTAAAATGGCCTGCAGCCAGTTTTTGAAGGCCTTGGAACACAAACGGGCAGGCAGTCTCAGCGATCGTCGTTTTAACCACCAAATTCATTAATTTCATGATCGATTTGTGGGTTGAGCCCGATTTTAAACTCAAAAGTCACTTTTTTACTGTTTACAGCGCTTTGAATCCTCCGCGACGCTCCTCCACTGCCAGTACACGCACTACACTCTGTCTTCCTCTTGAATGCTGATGCAGTCTCAGAAGAGCTGGCTGAGGGGCGGGACTAATGGCAATCTGACCAACCACATGATGCCATGCAAATGAGCCTCTTCTTCCTTGCGAGGGCTCCTCTCCTCACGGCGATCGTCGAGCAAGCAAATTTAAACTGTAAAATGCACATTTTTTTTTTCAACTGACTCCACAGTGGGAGCCCATTTTAACCATGTAACATTGCCATTAACTCTGCAGTCTCTTCATTTACACAGAAAGCATTTCCAACATCCAGGGCATAATTTCCCTGTTGCTACCCCTAGTTTTCCACACTTTTCCTCATAGAATTCATTTTAAAAGCTGACAAAAACACTGTAAACAATTTTGATGCAGGACAAGGGCACACTCTTTGGCTTTACAGCTCCTTGGTAAACAGTTGGCATTTTTTAAACAGCAGCACAAGATTCACAGCACACAGCAACACACTAGGGAAATTGCTTCAGTTTTTTGGGCTACCCACTGCCAGACAGCCAAAGTGCTAGCCCCCCTGCCCAAGCACCTTCCTTCCCGAACAAAATCCAAAGTGGTGCCTCCATTTTTGTAACCCCTCACCCCTGCCTTTTTGCCAAAATGACAGGTGGCATGCTGTTGGCACTGGCAGCAATACCTGGTGGGGACCTGGGTTCAGGGAGGATGAGGTTACCTGGCACAAGGGGACCTAGGTTTGGCTACTCTGCACAGGGGCACCCAAGTAAATCCGAACACAGGAGCAATAACTGTATGTCCAGAACCAGGATTGGGATTTTTCAGTGTGGCTTTTATTCATAACTAGCTGAACACAACAAAGCATAGATGGACCCCCATGGGGCTACGTTTACTGATAATGCAGATTAGAGACTACAAGGCGGTCCACTTAAAGAATGAACCCATTTCTACTGTTTTCAGGCTCTGGACCCACCAGGCACACAGCCCGGACTTGCATGCGCTTTGGATACACAGCCCGACTGGCCCGGCCCCCCTGCCGGCCACTTGACTGACGGTCCATTTAAAGAATGAACCCATTTTACTTGTTGTGGCTAGCCACACCACTTAGAGTCTGCGACCCCTAGAGAGATTTTCTTCTTACTTCTTCTGACTCCCATCACACAAGGAGAATTCTTTTCCCAAGTTGTGGCTCCCCACACCACTTAGAGTCTGCGACTTCTAGAGAGATTTTCCCATTTGCGACCCACGTCTGGGTACCTACCTCATCACTGGCCAAGCGCATGAGGCAAGTAGCAATCACAGCAGAAATCCATAGAGGTGGACCTGGTTACTAAAGATGGGGGGTTTGCCCACCTCCAACTCCCACAGCCCATACCCGGCCATTTCTCTGGAGAAACTGAAACTTCGAAATGTAGATTAAACGGTGGATGGACTGTAGCACCCCCTCTACAACATTACTTGAATTCACTCAAACTTTAGACTTTGACACTACTCCATTTGTTTGTCCTAGTACAATAGGCCTCCCAAATAGTAGTCCAAATCCCAGCTTTCTTCACATTTCCCAAACTGAAGAAACACACTGTTTGCCCTCTCAAATTAGAGCAACACACTCACTCTTTCGTTGCAGGTGCCCCACAGGCGAAGTACAACTTTTTCCACTTTTAAGACCAAACAGAAACTGTAAAAAGGCAGCTTTCTTCCTTTAGCAGACATTAGGGGATTGCCCCTGGAATCCACATAGAGATACTTTACTCCCCCCCCCGGAGGGAGGGGGCACTGAGACCTGACAGCAGTCTCCACCACTTAAAACTGACACTGACCTTCTCACACTGAAGGTAAACAGGAACACACTTCTTCCCACAGAAGGTAAACAGAAACTGACTTTGAAAACTCCCAATGTTCTATCTCACTACCTCTGCTGCAGATTCCAATGTGGCTTATGCAGCTGAGACAGTTCTATGGTGATGTCATCTCTCAGTCTCAGCTGAGACTGAGAACAGAGTGAGACAGTGTGAAACCCATTTAACTGGAGTTTCACAAGCTGCCTTCCCTGCCTACCACTAGGTCTTACTGGGATTCTAGTAACCCCGGGTAACAAGGGGTTACACTAAAGTATATAGTTGTACCTGTTCATGTTTGCTCTTTCATTAATACGTCTATATTGGTTTGCAATCCTGTGTCCTGTTTCATTATTGGCTGACTGTTTTCTCTTTCAGCTTATTTCTTCTTGTTTGCTTTTATATTCTTGGGTCATGTGATGTTTCATTCCATTACCATTGGTGGTTGATTTGCCATTGTTTGGGTTGTACACTGCTGTCTGCTATTGTGTTCACATTCTGGGCTGCATTTCTTTGTATGCACCCCCGGTGGACAAATGGTTCTCCTCTGCACTGTGTTGCTGTGGCTGTTTGCACTGCCTGGTTGCTATATTCAGAGCTGTCTTATTTGCTATATTCAGTGCTGCCTTGTTTGCCGGGTTATTTTTGCACTGCACTCTCAGCCCCGTTTGCACAGCTTCCTTTGCATGCTATATTCAAACGGTTTAGCCCCGGGGCTATTCCTTTGAGTATAGTGTGCTACTGATTCTGGGCTAATTTTGCACACTGGGCAGTGCTAATTTTGCCCTGGGAATAAGATTTGAATATCTGGCCCCTGGTGTTTTAAGTCAGCTTCTCTGTTATTCCATTTGATACAGTTATCTGATTGCTACAGCCACAGTTTCTTCATGTGCATGAGAGTAAATACTATATCATTTAGAAGTGTATTTTGTAAAATCATATGATTCACCAATGAGAAGGTTTAATGAGGTAGAACCCAAACTGCTTCCCATTCCCAGTTTCCATCCTCCAAATTTTTAACCTTATGCCAATAATTAATGGACTCAACAGCATTACCCCTGAGTATGTTAATGGAAAAATGAGTAAAATACTGAAATGCTAGGGTTTGCCTTGCAAATAAAAGAACATATTGGTGTTATCATTAGTGAGCAATAGGGTATCAGTTCCATTATACAACCTCAGTATTGCTCTCATTAATTTTGCAATCAAATCAGTATCTGCCTGACTGAAATTACATTTCTCTTTCAGTTCCTTCTGATCAGTTCCTATCCAATTATTATACTTCATTAGGTCTGAGATATTTTTAATCCTAGTGCTCCTACGTGAACATTAAAGACCATTATTTTCCCCAGTCTAGTATGAGGAGTGTTCCATAAGGGTTGCAGTGGAGACTTACCAAGCTTTAGGTCCAATAGTGCCGCTGTTTGGTTAATGTCTTATAGAATCCTGAATTATTTGATTTTAATTGTTTAATTAGTATTTCGGAAAGACCTTTGAGTGTGATCTCTTTTACAAAGGTTCCACTTCAGGGTGGACAATAAGACAATACACATATTCAGTGGTTACAGAGGCCTGATCATTAGGCATTAAAGAGCGATTACATGTCAATTAGACAAATAGGAGAAAAAAAACTGAGCAGTTGTAATTGAATACTAAGCTATTTCTAATCAGTTGCCCTAGGTAGCACACCCCTTGAAACCTCCAAATATGTTGATAGACTATGGCAGAGTAACTGCACAGGGCTTAATGCTATCCCAGGTGGCGAGAGGCTGGGTGACAGTGAAACAAGGGGGACTGGGTTTGAAACCAACCCAGAGAGCGAGAGGTGGGGGATGGTGAAATGGGGAGGGGGCTGTGATGTGGTGCAAGCCTCAGGGAGCTTTGTCGAGTATGGTGTGTGTGGGGGGGGTTGGGAGAGGCAGTACCAAGTGTGTTTAAAGAAGACTGATAGCTTACTTAAGCCCTTGGCTAGGCTGGAATGGAGGCAGGGTTCTCTAGGTAGCCCTGCTGGGTGTTACCTTGGGGGTAGGCCTGTCTATCAAGTGGGCCTGAGAAGCAGGTGCATTTTGAGTTAGACATTAGGTGCTGTTTGAGGCCTACTTTGAATTGAGACAGGCTGTTGTTTGTTTGTAATTTCATTGGGAGTTCATTTATCCAGAGGGGGGCCTGATAGGAGAAAGCACGCTGCCCTAGTGAGGTTCAGCAGAATGGTATGGACTGTGCTCCATTCTTCCTCCGTCCAGTGATGTGTGTTGAGAGAGAAGCCTCAAGCAGGTTTCCTATACAGGGTGGGGTTTTTCCGAGGAGTGCCTTCTTTCCCAGGAGACAAGTTTGGTATTTGATCCTGTCTTTTAGGTTAAGCCAGTTTGTACGCTCATACAGGGTGCAAGTATGAGTGTAGTGATCTGCACACAGGGTGAGGGGGTATGCCTTATTGAGTGCAATTTGGACCCTTTTGAGCACTGTATCAGTAGCAGCTCCATAGACCACCAGCCCGTAGTCTATCGTGGAGAGTATGGAGCTGGAGACTGAGATTCAGAGTGCTTCCGGGGTGAGGGATTTCTTATGCTTATAGAGGACCCCAATCTTTGTGTTTACCACTTTGACAAGGGAGTCTACATGGTGCGTATAAGTGAGAGAGTCATCAATGGTGACTCCAAGGTACTTGAACAAGTGCACCTGCTCAATCTGCTCACCAGCCTTGTTGGTGATTATGAGGGGAGCATGCTTGTGTTTGTTGTAGGGGCTGGATTGTAGCATGGCCTTGGTTTTCTTGTAATTTAGTAGCAGCTTTTGCCTACTGAACCAGTCCTTGAGTTTATTGAAAGAGTTCTGTAGTTATATTTGTAGGGCAACCTGAGAGGTGCTGCTGCTCAGCAGCACGGCATCATCCGCGCATACAGAATAAGTTTGGTGTCACAGGCTGTGGGTAGGTCATTTACAAAGAGGCTGAAAAGCAAGGGCCCTAGAATTGATCCTTGAGGAACTCCTAGGAGTACATCTCTGGAGCTGGATAACGTCTGCCCGATTTTGACTCACTGGCTCCTGTGTGTTAGGTAGTCATTGAACCAATTCACGGCGTTTGGTGCCACACCCAATCTTTGGAGCTGAAGTACTAGTAGAGGGTTTTTGATGGTGTCGAAGGCTTTGGGTAAGGTCAATGAAGATGGACCCCACCAATTTGCCTTCATCCAGTACCTTGTGTGCATAGTCAGTGTATTCCAGCAGTGCCGTGGTGGTACTGTGTTTTTGCCTGAAGCCATGTTGGTTTGGGCAGAGCAGATTGTACTTATTGAGGTATTCTGTGAGTTGACTTGCTGCAATTTTTTCCAAAGCTTTGGATAGTGGGGAGAGGATAGATATTGGCCTGTAGTTTGACACCAGTGCCTTGTCACCATTCTTATGCACTGGAGTTACCAGGGCTTGCTTCCATACCTCTGGAAATTGAGCTAGGGGCCAAGGATTTATTAAATAGCATTGTTATGGGCATGATAAGAATATCAAGGGTGAGAGACAGTAACTTCATGTCTAGCCCATCACTCCCCAATCTGGTTTTGCCTAGGACTTTTCTGACCATCGTTAGGGGCCTTCTTCACCATCACCTTCTTAAAGTAGAAGGCTGAGTGGTTAGTTATGAGCAGGTTGGCACAACCTTGGTCCTCCACAGGCAGAAGGAAGTCTGGAGGCAGCACTGAGGACAGGTCTGTAAATGCCTGGTTAAAGGCATCAGCAATGGCTAGCGGATCTGAGGAGGATGAGTTATTAATGTTGAGCATCTTAGGGTGCTGCTTTGCTCTTTACTAAGGATGTTCTTGATGTTGTCCCAAAACCTCTTTCCATCTCCCCATGCATTGCTAAGCTGGGTCGTATGGAAATTGGCTTTTGCGAGCCTTATAAGTTTGGTGCACTGATTTCTAGCCATTTTGTAGCACTGTAGGTCATGCTTACTGCCTGAGTTTAAGGCTTTTTCTCAGAGGCAGTCCCTCTCCTTTAGGAGGGACAGGAGCTTGCCATCAATCCAGCCGTTAACCTCCCCCCGAATTTTCCATTTTGTGCATGGTGCATAGATATCACAGATAGAATTGAAGCCCTCAGTGAAAAAACTAAGGGCCTGGTCCAGCGTAGGTGCCTTGTTGATGGGGGACCAGTTGTAGGCAGACAGGACCAATCTGAGGGATCCAAGTTTGCCTTTCCTCAGAACCCTGCTCTCGATAAGGTGGGGTGGGCTTTTGGCAAGTTTAGTGGTCCATATAAAGGAGATTGGGGAGTGGTCACTTAGCATGTCTGGGAGAACCCTGAGTTTGGAGAATTGAGTCGGTGAGCTAGCAATGTCCCAGTCAATGAGGGTGCTGGTACCAGCCTTGTAGTTCTGCCTGGTGGGGTAGGTTACGAGTTGTGTGAGATTGTGGGAGGTGATTAGGTCTCTGGAGGGTGTTGCCACCTTACATAACCAGTTAATATTAAAGTCACTGGTCAAAATGAGTTCTGAGCCCTTTCTGAGTGCGCTAATTTCTTCTATAACAAGAGGAAGGCCTTCATTGGCTTTCTTGGGGGGCAGGTAGGTTGTGGCAATGGTAAGGGTCTTGCCTTTTAGGCCAACTTGTATTTTTACCACTAGGAGCTCATAAGCCTCCACAACTTTGGAGATGGGGAGGATGGAGCAACTGAGTGAGTTTCTGGCATATAGGAGGCAGCCGCCACCTTTCCTGCCTATTCTATCAAGTCGAAATGCTTGGAATCCTTCAATGGCCATCTCATCATCTTTGATCCTACCCGACAGCCAGGTTTCAGTTAGGCAGAGTATGTCAGGGGCATGGATGGTCATCCAAGCCTGGAGCTGGTCGAATTTGGCAGTTAGGCTGCAGATGTTTAACGATGCTATCTTTAGGCCATTCACTGTATGAACCCCCCTACTCCTCAAGGTTGTTGGTCTAGGGGTTAGATGAACATTGCCAGGGAGTATCAGTAGCAGAAAGATAACCTTTCTGGCAGATAGGGTGATGTTTATCTTCCCTCATGTCTTCTGTTGCCTGCGCTTCAGGTGGGGGAGGTGTCTATACACCTGAGTTATATTAGGGGGAAAGCTAACCATTAGGATCACGGTTTGGAAGGTTGGCTTGGTGATAACTGTGTATGGGAGGTGCTGGAGGATAAAGAGACTATTGTTACCGGAAGTGGTAGTGGCCATGTGTATTGTTTTCTTCCAGCTTGCACCCAGTGATCTTTCAGAGTGGGGAGGTAGGGGTCCGAATTCGTATATGGTACCAGCAATGCCAAAAGAGGTAGTGAGGAGGAGTAGTAGTAGTAGGTGGTTGCACCTCATGGTAGTTTGTTTGGTGTTGCCGGCCTGCTTAACTGCTAGCTGGTTTATAGTTGAAAGGGTATATAGTCGAATTAGGGTGAGGTCCCTAACAATAGGGCAGGTAGAGCAGTAATTGAGAGGAGTTAGATGGAGTGGCTGGAGAAAAAATTGAGAGCATGTGTGTGATCCTGTGGGTGGGACTGCTTTAAAAAGGGGCAGTGAGAAAGTGGGTCAAGTCAGGTATTGAAGACAGGGAGGCCAATAGCATGAAAATGTGCAGCAGTGGCGTGACCAATTAGCTGCTAGGCTGAGGAAAGGGGCGGAGTAAGGGTCTATGTAATACTGTGAGGAGGTGGGGGAGGGGGTGGGCAAAACAATTCAGTCCAGAACACAGCACAGAAAGAGATTTACTGTAGTTCATATATAATAAGCTTGTCTGTTTCACTTGTGAGTCCAGATAAACTTATTTGTAGCATTTTCAATTAAGAACCATTTTTAGAGACACAATTTGTCATGAGCATAAGATAGTAAAGCATTTTGAGTAATTTTGACTAGGATTTCCACTAAGTTTGGAGTTAAGGAATGAAAGTGAATCAATATGGACAGCACAGAAAGAGATTTACTCTACTTCATATATAATAAGTTTGTCTGGGTCACTTGTGAGTCCAGATAAACTTATTTGTAGTATTTTCAATTAAGAACCATTTTTAGGGATACAATTTGTCATGAGCATAAGATAGTAAAGCACTTTGGATAATTTTGACTAGGATTTCCCCCAAGTTTGGAGTTAAGGAATGAAAGTGAATCAATATTAACATTCCAATTCACCAAAATATCTGATTCTATATTTAGGCATTCCAGAATATAAGCAACATTGGATATACCCCTGAACCATTTGCAATACTGCAATGCCCTACAAGCTAAGTAATAAAAATGAAAATCAGGAAGTTTTGTCCCACCTTTTTCTTTTATTCTAGTTCATATATAATAAGCTTGTCTGGGTCACTTGTGAGTCCAGATAAACTTATTTGTGGCATTTTCAATTAAGAACCATTTTTAGGAATACAATTTGTCATGAGCATAAGATAGTAAAGCACTTTGAGTAATACTGTCATTTTTTTTAATCTATTCTACCCTAAAGATTTAAAGGGAGTCTATTCCAGCATTCTAAGTTATTTTCTATTGTACAGTATGCTTTAGATTTAAAAGAATATGTTTGCAAAATGTAAAAGATTGTGTATGTTTTACACTGAGATACCAAATTTCATCTTTGGACCACTCTAAACCAGTAATCTTAGATTCTTCTTTTGTAAATAAATTATTTAGTGACAGTATCTGAGACTTATCTTTATTTTGTGCCCTGAAAAGCTTCAAAGGTCCTTCAGAATATTCATTATTTTCAGAATTTTAACTCATGGATTTGAAACTGTTAGCAAAACGACATATGCATAAACAAAACAGATGCATTTCTTACCTTTTATATCTACTCCTACATCTTTTTCATACTTAACCTTCTGAAGTAATGGTTCTAGGGAGAAAATAAACAGACTTGGAGAAAGTGGACAGCCTTATTTTGTTCCTTTTTATATATCTAAGTAAGGTGAAATTAAGCCATTTAGAAGAACTGCTGATTGGGGACTGGTATAAAATAATCTTATCCTTCTAATGAAGCTTTCTGGAAAATTAGAAATGTTTAGTATATTAAAGAGATAAGACCAATCTGTCTTATCAAATGCTATCTCTGTGTGTCTAGTGAGGCAATTGCAATAGGATTTTTACTTGTTTCAGTTGCCTTTGAAATATGAAGGAATTTTCTTGCATTATTTGCTGAATGTCTTCCCTTTAAACATCCAGTTTGGTGTGGACCTTTTAGGTGCTGAATTACTCTATTCAATTTATTTTATTTATTTATTTATTGACCATTTGGGGTTTACAACCTTTGAGTTAGAGACTCATTTCCAAAGGCACCACCTCAGTACACAAATATACAACAGTTAGGTCAACATACACAATTTGGGTACATAATGTTTTACATTAGGTAGACATTGAAACAAGCTGAGATAATTCTTGCCAAAATCTTAGTATCTGAGTTGATCAATGAAATAGGCCTGAAATTATTACATAATTCAGGATCTTTTTTTTTTGTGTAACACTGTTACTAAGCCTTTATCAGGGGAAGGCAGAAGTTTTGTGTTTCCCCTGGCTTTTATGACCATCTTGTGAAATATGGGTATAATTTGTTTGAAGAATCTGTGATAGAAGTTTTTGGGATAACCATCTGGGTCCAGTGATTTGTTTTTATTTAAAAATTGAATCACTTTATTTATTTCATCTTCACTTATTTGCTTATCTAGTTCTATGTGGACTACACTAATTTTGGAAAGTAGAAGCTTATCAAAAAAGATTTCAAAAGTGTCATCAGACATAGCACTATCCTGTTTTTTTATACAGGTCTGACTAGAAGTCACTAAATACTCTATTAATATTTTTGAATTGGGCACCAACTTACCTGTGCTAGCATCTTTGATACTCAATGTTTATAGGATTAATAGCATTTTTAAATGGATAGCCAATAGTTTTTCTGCTTTAGAGTCAAATTCCGTATACCTAATCCTGGCTTTCCTGATACTAAAAATGGTTCCTTCCTTTAAAAGATCATCCTAGTCAATTTTAGCCTTAGACCATTCCTTCCATTTGCTCTTCAGTTTATCTATTTGTAATTTTAATTCAGTCTTCTTGAGGGTATTCATTTTCCCTGCAATTTTTACTTGTTTTTCCTTCTTCTTTTTGCATGTAATTCCACTGAAACCCCCCTGAAGATACATTTTCATATTTCCCAATTTATAGCCTACGATGTATCATTAGAGTTCTTCAGCTCCAGAAAATCTGACATTTCCTTAGAGATTTATTTCTGTGACTGAACTATCCTCAAGTAAGGATGTATTTAGGTGCCATCTGTTTGAACCTGCATTTTTGTCAAACTAGATAGGTTCATAGATAATGTAGCATGATCTGATAAGACTATAGATACATTTCTGCATCTTTTATTGAAGAGACCACACTTTTAGGAATGAAAACCTGATCGATCTGTGACCCTGTTTCATGAACTGGTGACTAGAATGAATACTCCTTTGTGTTGGTGTTAATTGTCCTCCTTGCATCTATTAGATCTAAAGGTTTGACAAAATGTTGCATCTTTATCAGCTTAGATAATTTATATTGTTTATTGAACCTTATCAATTAAGGAAGCAAAAATATAATTAGAGTCACTGGCTACAATTACAGTACATTAGAGTTCAGGCCCTATTTATCTGGTCTAAAATGTCTGAAATTTTTCAATGTACACATTTATTTGGTCCATAAATATTAAGTAGAATTGTTTTACAGGTATTTAGAGTCCAATTTATAATCAAATAATAGCCTTCTTTATCTGCAAAACTCTCCTCGACAATAAATTTAATATTTGTATTAATTAGTGTGTTGACACCAGCTTTTTTGCTAATATTACCTGCACCCGTAACTTGACCCACCCATTCCATCCTCATAAGGTCCAAATCCTGCTGCTTAAGGTGAGTCTCCTGAAGAAACACTATGTTAGCATTAAGTTTTTTGAGATGCCTTTTTACTTTATACCTCTTAACATTCTCATTTAAACCTCTTGTATACCATGACATAAAGTTAAATGTTACTCCCATAAAAAGAAGTATTTTTTTCTATGGCAAGTGAATGTAGGGCTAGCATTAATACATATAATTGTGTTTAAAGATTTTTTCATAACTGCACATTCTACAGGATGAAGAAGCAAGGTACCAACATTACACCAACATATCTTAGGAAGTAACAAGCATTTGACAATGCCGAACATTTGCTTGCAGGTATTTGCATTGGTGTTTGGCATTTATGCAGGCTCTCCCCTTAAGTTGTATCCATGTCCCTTTAGCATCCATATCCCAACAGAGCACATCTCTGCAACTCCTCTTGCATCTGATCAACATTTCACCCTCATACTTCTTAAGTGTCTGTCTTAGAAAACCTAATGCCCTGGGTGTGCTCAAGGGTGCAAGCCTGTGTGGAAACTGTGCAACCTGCACTTGTAACACAGTCATTCAGTGGAATTAGTTCACCAAATTTTCGACATAGGCATTTTGTTACCTCTGGTCATGAACACTGTCACTATGATTTTCTTACTGTGTACCGAACAGTGATTTCCCACAGCGACCGCGTTATTCTGCACCAGAAGTGTGAAAACACATTTTGGCCAGGATGTGAAAAATGGCAGTTGTACTGTTCATGAGGAGGTGTAGGAAAATGCAAATGTTGAAAATCTGAAGTGAAAATAAGACAAATTCGCAAAGTTATGAGTGCACATGGAAAGTGCACAACACATGCTCATAAAACAGTCATTTGTTTGAATTTTTGCACTGAATTTTCAACATAGGCATTTTAGGATGTGTGCTCATGAACAGTGTCACTGTGATTTTCTTACTGTGTACCGAACATGATTTCCCACAGCTGCCATACTATTGTACGCCGGCAGTGCGAAAACATATTTTGGCCAGGATGTGAAAAATGACAGCTGTTCTGATCATAAGGAGATGTGGGAAAATGGCAATGTTGAAAATCTGGAGTGGAAATATTATAAATTCACAAACTTAAGAGTGTGCATAGAAATTGCGCAACGCACACTCGTAACACAGCCATTTTAGGGACTTTTGCCACCAAATTTTCAACATAGGCATTTTAGAACCTCTGCTAATGAACAGTGTCACTGTGATTGTCTTACTCTACTAGCAATCATTGATTTCCAACAGCAACTGTGCTATTTTGTGCCGGAAGCGTGAAAACACATTTCGACCAGGATGTAAAAAATGTCAGCTGTACTGTTCATAAGGAGGTGTGGAAATATGCCTATGTTGAAAATCTGGATTGAAAATATTACACATTTGCGAATGTACAAGTGCACATGGAAACTGCGCAGTGCACGCTCATAAAACAGTCATTTTTGGATTTTTTTTTACCAAATTTGCAACATAGGCTTTTTGAGAGCCCACCTCATGATCACTGACACTGTCATATTGTTAATCAGTCCCAAAAGGTGATTCTGCATAGTGACCATGAAATCACCTTTCTGGACTGAATAATGCCATGACAGTGACTGAATTCACGAGAAGGGGTGTCAAGAACCCCATGTTGAAAATTTGGTGCCAAAAGTCAAAAAAATGGCCGAAATATCCACCTAAGTTGGAAAACCCTATTTATGCCATTATACAGCTTACTGGCATTTCCTCAGTTTGCAGTCAGCTTTGAAGAATGCAGACATGTTCCCGGTCCACTGAAGATCATCACGCCAAGCTCTGGAGGTAAGTATGGGGTGAGGCGGGGGTGTGGAGAGGTGGGTGTGCAGAGGGTGGGCGTGGGTTGGTGGGGAGCCAAGAACTCACTGAGGGACCGTTTTCTTCTTTCACAGGTTTTAAAACAAAAAGAAAACACTTTTGGTACACTGGGGTGGGCTCCCAGTGTGCCACCTACATGTTGGTTGGGGGGGACTGGAGCTGGTTGGGATTGGGTACCCCCCCGGCCATACAGTGTGTGTGCAGGGGGAGGCATGAGCATGCTGTGGTGGGCTCCCAGCATGCCAACTGGTTGTTTGTTGGGGGCAGGCTGCAGCCGACAAGGGATTGGGCACCCCCATCAGCCACAAAGTGTGTGTGGGGGGGACATGAACCGAGGGGGATTGGGCACCCCCCTTGCACACAATGTCGGGGAAGGGAGAACACTAATGAGGGAGATGGAGGACATTAGCAGAGGGAGGAAGTGTGAGGGATTTCACGCTGAGCTGCACATGACAGCAGTTCAACGGATCAGTATGCAAATTGCATACATGCTACCACCACTGATTGCAGCTGATCTTTCCTTAGAAGTGAAGACCAATACAGCTGAACTGCTGTCATACACAGCTCAGCATGTATTGGTCCTGTAGGGTCTCACCTGCTACACTGAGCAGTGGATTCACAAGGAGGGTCACACACCTCCAAAAGTCATACTGTTGCAAGATGTTCCTTGTGCATGCGCGCAAGCGAACATAAAAAGACAGAGATAGACTTCAAAAGAAAAGGAACAGAAGACAAAGAAGCTGCAAATAAAAATTGCTAGAATTCTTTACCATAACTTGTATTAGACTTATAACTTTGTATTGAATAAAGAAAAAACTTTAAAATACTTGTAACATCCTAGTGGTACTTACTTAGGATGTATAAAATCTCCCCTTAGACAACCCAAATGGTGATAGTGGGAAACAGCAACCTACTGGAACTGCCCCGCCCCTCCATTCAAATAAAACATCAATTTTGTAACTCCAAATTATTGCAGAACATTCATATAATGATTATTATACAATGGCAACAAAGAATCCTGGACTCTGATTGGTCAGTGTATGCCTGAGACAGAGATGATATTACACAATAACATCACTGTATGGATGAGGATATTCTTTTGCTCATCTTTTCTTAAGAAACAAAGATATACTGCCACACTAAAATCTAATAAAAACATTTTTTTAAATGTGTTTTATTTTGTATAACAACGAACCATTGTATAATAGCAATAAGGCACTCCAGTGTGTATGTTATCGTGTAATAACGTCATTCCTGGGGTGGGTTGAAGCAAGATGAAGCCGAATGCTTCCACCACCCCAGGAGTGACATTATTACACATTAGAAAATAGGTAAATGAAAACTCACACCCTGATTGGCTGAAACAGCCTGGCACCCGGGCTGTTATTTCTTAATAACGCCCAGTTAGAAACAAGTACCAATTCAGGGTGCCCCATTACTTACACTATTCTTGGGCACCCTGAATTGCCAAACTTACCATTCTGCTTTGTTTTTGTGTCGCTTACGGAGATTCACCTCGCAACTACTCAATACCCATAACAAATCCTAGTGTACAGCTTTGTGAACTCGGCCCTCACTTGTACTCACAACCTCACAGTAACTCACATTCTTCATAGACACAGATGTGAAAAACTCATTTGTTTTTTCAA
The DNA here is from genome assembly GCA_016271365.2 of Neoceratodus forsteri. Taxonomy (NCBI): domain Eukaryota; kingdom Metazoa; phylum Chordata; order Ceratodontiformes; family Ceratodontidae; genus Neoceratodus; species Neoceratodus forsteri. Next base: position 298,401,713 of record JADMNL010000022.1, read on the forward strand.
ACTTACATTTTTTTCTTCGGTACTGGCTCACCTGACTGCATTTGGTATGCAACTCCCGAGCCCCGACATTTCATCGGTGTCTGCCCGCTCACGCTAAATCCAACGACTGAATTACAGTAAAAAAACGAAAAGAAAAAAAAATCCACTTTTTTCTCTGGTCAGACAGAATTTTTTCCCACGTCTTCAACTGGGGAGGGGGGGAGTAGAGGCACAAGCGGACGAGTACCGAGGTTACCATGACAACCACTTTAAAAGCTTAAACTGCGGAGGCTGCACAATGACAAGAGTCCCCACATTAACAACACAAACCCTCATGTAAATACAAATGGAGAAACTATTTTATTATACATTAAATTAAATGTAAGAATTTAAACATCTAAACATAACATTATTATCTTTTTAAAACATTAAATACAGTGGCCCATTTTCTAAGTGTAATAATACCCTCCAGGGTGGGCGTTATGGGATATAACGGACCTTCCAGGGACTATAAGGCCCTCCGCTTGCGGCGTCGGGCCTCATTACGCCCCTGGGTGGTCCGTTATATCCGAATAACGCCTACGCTTTCAGGTATTATTACTTACATAACAAACACCATGTCGTGCCTATAGTGATGAAAGCAATAAATTACTTATACTAGATGGAAACACATTCACTGTAATCATCTGTATATTTGAACAACAGATTAACCTATTTTGTTTTAAATAGCTCAGATGAACAATGTCTACCATAAATCTGCTAAAGAAATTAAATTAATTTATGAACTTATGCACAATTGAGCATCAGCTTTCTATCTTATTCATGCAAATGACATTATGTTAGGCAGCATTATAGGCTTAAAACAAAAAGCACATTATAGAAGACTTCACAGGCTTACAAGATCTGAAAGTGTTTAGGTTGTTCGTTAAGTCTCACCATGCAATGATCGCCAACAATAATATAGCCATTCCTCATTGTTTTACCTTCAGGTTAAAAACATTACTCCGGGAAATATCTTGTTGTTTGGGAGCTGATTCATCTTCATTAGTAAACCTTTCATGAAGATATTTTCCTGGTTGTCCCTTTGACCAGAACCAGAAAGCATCTAGATATCCACACAAACTATTGAAAATAAGTGACTGAAGTAAAATAAGTATACTAAAAAAGCAGTGGACTAAAAAATCTACAAAATAGTTTAAGCTCAAGTAGAAAGTCTTCATTCAGTGAAAGCAACATTTCTTTATGCATGTTAAGAGTCAGCACATGCAAATTAGTAGAAATCTCAGCAGTCTATAGTTGGCTCTCCAGCCAATCAAAGCCTGACCTACAACATACGGAGCATAATGCTTGCGCCACAACTCGAACACTAACAACATTTTAGAAACTAACTATGGAAGAAACACAAAGAAAACAATATGAGGGAAACTAACATTATTTGTTCAGGCTCCTAACAGGTACCCAGTCATTTGTATTAGCATATCACATCAGTCTTGAGTTATCTAAATGGGAAACAAGCATTAAGCATTCTAAATAGCTAAAAACATACAACAGTGCACCAATTCACTTTCAGGGCTATCATATATAATGATACTAGCCCTTTGTTTTGTTGCTTTCTTTTCTTTTTTTTTTTTGTCATAACTAACTAGCATTAACAGAACTGGATCACTTCTTTAAAATGCTTGTGAGCATATCATATTGTTAGTGAATACATTAGTTGTCATTCTTATGACAGGTTCAGATCGAAACTTCCCTTCTCATTTACTCTTCCCCTTTAAACATCCCATTATACCCTAGACACAGTCCACAAATTTTTACGTTGTTAAGTGAGAGCTAGGATGAACGTATAAAACTGCTATTCATATAGAAGCATTTCCATTACCAACACCCTATAAATTAATATGTTTACTGGTAAAGTGACTAACGGCTTATGGCTCATGTTCTTTACCATTAATGGCATGGTGTAGTATGATGATAATAGAAGGCTGAGGTGCAAGACAGAAGTGGAACAGTGTACAAGGCATTCACTGATGTGCAGGCTGAGTAGATGCCACTCCCCTTGCCTGTGGACAGAGTCCTAGTCACAGAACCCCTCCTGCTCTTCCCCCAATCCTTCAGTTTACTATGGAGTGAATACTAGTATCATTATGAACATTCATTGCACAACTGCCAAAACACCAAAAAGGGTGGGGTGTAAAAGGAAAGACAGATTTAGAGAATAATTAAAAAATAGCAGGATGATTATTGAAAACTGTAATTAAACCACAATGGGAGTCTGATTGAGACAGCACAAGGGCTTCATTACTTACATAGTCACAGTGTTATACACAATAAAGTCATAGTCTAGAAGAAGAGACAGCATGGGTTTGTGTTGGGGAGGTCCTGCCAAACTAACTTAATTGACTGCTTTGACTGGGTCACCTGGACAGTGGACAAGTGCCAAGTGGTTGATGTCCTATATCTGGAGTTCAGCAAGGTCTTTGACTCTGTACCTCACAGGAGACTGGTGAAGAAGGTAGAAGACCTGAGGGTGAAGACTAAGCTTGTTGGGTGGATCAGAAGTTGGCTGGAGGAGAGAAACCAAAAGGTTGTTGTTGTTGGGGGATTCTCAGAAGCTAGATCTATGACCATTGAGGTCCTACAGGGCTCTGTGCTTGGTCCTGTATTGTTTAACTTATTCATAAGTGACAGCATGGATGGGAACAAGGGTAACATATGCCTGTTCATGGATGACACAAAGCTCTATGGGAGGGTGGACAGGGGGAAGGAAGAAAGGAACTCAATGAAGACCCAACTAGGCTAGAGAAGCGGTCTGGCATTTGGCAACTGGGTTTCAATGCTAAAAAGTGAAACTTTATGTACTTGGAGATTAAAAAAACCAAGGGACCAAATACTGGTTGGGTGGTGTGCAGGAAACCAGATCAGAGGAAGAAAAGGACCTGGGTGTAATTATCATGAGTGACCTGAAACACTCAACACACTGTAGAAAGGCTGCAGCAAAAGCAAATTGGATGCTGGATGATATAGCCAGAGGAATTACCAACAGGAGGAAAGAGGTAATTCTGCCACTGTACAGATCTCTACTGAGACCACACTTAGAGTTCAGTATGCAGTATTGGTGCCTGTATCTTAAAAAGGATTTCCACTTGCTGGAAAATGGCCCAGAGAAGAGCAACAAAAATGATCCTGGGCCAGCAATGCAACACCTACAAGGAGAAGCTCAGGGGGCTCAACATGTACTCTTTTGATGAAAGAAGAGGGGGGACATGATTGAGACCTTCAAATACTTTAAAGGTATAAACAGGGTGAGCACCAAGGGCATCTTCAGCCTTAGTGGAAACAAGACCACTAAGGGTAACAACCTAAAACTGGTGGGGAGAAGGTTCAAGAAGGAGATTAGAAGGCACTTTTTCACAAAGAGGGTGGTAGCTATGTAGAATGAGTTGCCTGAGGAGATGGTATCCCTAAAAATGGTGGACAGCTTCAAGAGAAGTTGGGACAGAGTGAGGGGTATGTTGCAGGTGGAGGTGGAGAGGGACAGAGGGGGTATTTGAGAGGGGTCGGCAGGATATGGAGAGGGGGCAGTTCCCCCCTCTGTAATAGCTGTGGTATCTGCACACTCAGGCAGACTAGATAGACCATAAGGCCTTTATCTGCTGGCACATTAGCATGTTCATATCTATTTATCTATATGATAGTGGTATCTGTGTATAAAAGAGCTTTTGAGTGCATTTGGTGTTTATCTAGAGGGAACTCAAGTACTGACACAAAAAAGACTGGACCTGGAGGCACTATTAGCAGTACATTTCTGATGGCCACAGACATAGCTATGAAACCATTGCACAGCTGTAAGGGCAAATCCATAATCACCTAGTGTTCTTACAAGGATGCTGCGATCTATAGAGTCACATTCATTGTTATGTTGAGAAAAATAGCTCTGGTCATTAATCCCTAATCCACAGCATTTAAATTGGAGATAGCCAGTAGGAGGGAGATAGGCCTATACCTGGATAATAATCTGTAGTCTATGTAAACTGGCCTCACCTGGGCAGTTTTCCAACTTGTAGGAAAAGTAGCAGAGGATAGAAAAAGGTTAAATAAGTATGTGAGCAGGTGGAAAATTACTGCAGAGACATATGTTAACAATTTATTGCTCATCCCATGTAGAGTTTGCAATGGTTTAAGCTGTAGGGAGAAATTTATGGGTCCGTTTCTCAAAGGCCTTGGAGTGACACAAGGTGTCTGTATCAGTTTTCTGACAGAAGTGGCACCTTGTATCAAAAGATGCACCAAGAGCTATTCTGGAAAACAGCCTGCATCAAACATAGGCTGCATGCACCAAAGGGGGCTTGAGCCAGCCTTGCGTACAAAAAGAGGCTGCAACCTTAAGACAGGGGGCTTGTGGCAGATGCAAGCTGCCACATCCCCTAAATCAATATTCTAAAACTCCCCAAGAGGGCAACACTAGGGAGAAGTTGAAGCAGGAGTGCAGTTCAGGGAAGTGCATTAGTTTTATTTTTTTAAATTTATTTATTTATTTATTTTTGCAGTTATCTGTTTTCTGTCCTGGAGTCCTCTGCGTTCCTTCTGACGTCTTCTGCTCGCGCACTGGTATGAGACCCTCCCCTAGACCCCACGACTTACCCGTCATGTCAGGGGGCCGGGAGCGACTCGACCCACTGGACCGGATTTAGTGTTCGGGGAGGTGCCTTCCCGGGCCGTCGCAGAGGGGACCATCATCATCCTTGCAGAGGACTCCCCATTTTTTCTCTTTCCTTCCCCTGAGGTCTTGGCGTGCAATGGCACCAGCGGCAGTGGCATGCACGCTCCCATGTGCATCCTCACCAAGCGCCTGCCGCAGACTCTCGCCCACAGATTCAATGCTGGTGTGCCACCTCTCAGCCTCCGCTAGGTGGCAGGCAATTATCGAGCACTGTGATCCCCCCTTCCCGGAGAAGGAGAGCAGTCCTGGGGATGCTCAATCCTTCTCCTCCCTGCCAACCCCCGGTGCCCCATGTCCGTTCCCGAACACAGGTCGCCGGAGTGACACGAGATAAGGCGTCCAGTGCCTCAGCCCTCAGCTTCACTGGGCTGGCTTTTCAATTTATTCTGATATTAGAATTGTTTGTGTTGTGAGGGGATAAATTGGTGGGTATTTAAAATCAGTACTGTAAGTTGCAACTGTTTCTGAGTGAAATTCTAGGCTGTGGTATTTAATCTGTGCTGTTTGAATAGTTTGGGCTGTTACTGAGATATTAACTCAGGCAGAGCTCAGACAGGAAGCTGCAGTTTGGCCTGGTGAGAGGGGGAGGGGACATATATAGCAGACACCATCTTAGTTCACAGAAATACTAGGGAGTCGCTGAAGCAGGAGAGCAGTTCAGGGAAGTGCATTAGTTTTATTTCTCTTTTTTCAGTTTATTTTGGTATTGGAATTGTTTGTGTTGTGAGGGGATAAATTGGTTGGGACTTAAAATCAGTACTGTGAGGACATATACAGCAGGCACCATTTTAGTAAGAGTGTAAGAGTATAAGAGGCTGATTGACTCACACAGGAGGCCAGACCTCAACCTCTAGTAAATAGCCGGAGAGGGTGGAGTCAGGGAATAGGAGTGACCTGCTCTAGCAGTAAATCAGCTACTGTAGCCCTGATTATTGTGTAGGTACTGTAGCAGTGATCATTGAGGAATCTAGTGGTTCACTCAGAGAAACCTACTTTGAGGGGGATGGGACAACATGTCATTAGAGCTGGCACCTTTGGGAGGGTAGTTGGGTGTACAGAGTGCGGAGCGGCCATGGTCCTTGACTGGGCTTGGAAGTTCAGGAGTTGCCCAGTGTGCTACCATCTGGTAAAGCTCAGAGAGGAGGTTGAGGGGATTAGAAGGCAGCTAGGAGATCTGGGGGGGGGCGGTATGAAGGGGTGGGAGAAAAGGGCAAGGGGCCATCCACGTGGATGCACCGATTACTAAAGACAGGGCATAGGGACAGGAGTGCAGGGGGTACCTAGGGGCACATGGGGACCCTGATAGAGGGAGTCCAAAAGGAGGAAATTTCAAAGAAGCAGGCAGGCATCTGGGGTTGGACAGAGGGAACCAGGGTGGGGGGTGAGTTGGGAAGGGAGTGTTGGGGTCGGGCATTAGGCTCAACAACCGCCTAACCCCTACATCTACAGGTGGAGGAGGGAACGCCTAGGACTGCAGCATGGCGGGGCGTTAAGAATGGGAAGGGTGGGTGACAAGAGGCAGTGTCTGGAAATCAGGAAAAATAAGGGGGAGCATGGAGTGTGAGAAAACAGGAGGCAGGGGGATCAGAACAGGCTAAGGGAGATTGATAGTGGGGGGAAGGGCAAGGAGGAAGAACAGGCATACAAGGGGAGGATGCAGTAAATGAGGCTGAGGGTTTGGATCAAGGGGGCATGGCAAGCAAGGAAGTGTTGAACGCAGATGGGACAGACGGGAGGATGAGCCAGGCTAGGTTAATGGATGGGGGGGAAGGCCAGTCATGAGCAGGGATGGGGGGTCACCATGCAAAAAGATACTCGGAGGGGAAGCCAGGATCAGAGGAGTGGGGTGGCCACTGTCAATAGGGAGAGGGCAGCATATGACACCTAAATAGTGGGAGGAGCGAGCAGCCGGCTTGGGGAGGGGTCATGGAAAAGGGAAGAGAAGTGGCATGGAAGGAGAGGAAACCTGGGGGGTTAGAATGGAGACAAGGGGGTGGTTAGAGTGCTCCTGTTGGGGGATTCCATGATCCGGAGTATCAAATGGGATAGGGAGGGGGAAGCCTGCCCGGTTAGAACCAAATGCTTCCCTGGCCTGACGGTGCACAAGGCCAAGTATGAGGTATACTCACTAGCAAGGATGACATGGAGGGAGTGAAATAGAGATGCAGGCAAGGTTTCGAGAGCTAGCCAGGGTTTGCCATTCTATAGGATGCTCAATTTCCTTCTCAGAAATCCTGCCAGTGCTGAGGGCTAGTGGGGAGAACAAGCAGAAAATTAGGGAGGTAAATCAGTGGCTCAGGGAGTGGTGTGAGGCCAGGAGGTATGGGTTGATGGGGGCCTGAGGGGGAATCCTGGGAGGATAAGGGGCTGTATGCTAGGGATAGGCTACACCTAAATTTGGAAGGGTGGGAAATCCTTAAGCTGACGATAGAGGGGTTTATCAGTGAAAGGTGGGGTTTAAACTTGTGAAGGGGGGAGGGATGGGAGTAGGGACTGCTGCAGGGGGTCCGACAAAAGAGAGACTCAGTCTCCACCCCCCTAGGGAGTTGGAGGAATATGGAAAAAAGCCAACAGGTAGGGTGCACGGGGGGAGAGACTGCTGTCACACGGAAACATGAGGGTGGGGGAATGGGAGGGGAGGAAAGGGGTGGACGGTGGTCCTGCTAAATGCCAGGAGCTTGGAAAATAAGATGCCAGAGCTCCAGGTGATGCTAGCTGAGGGGGCTGTGGATGTGGCAGCTGTCAGGGAGACCTGGGCCACCCCAGGGCACGACTGGGACCTAAGCGTGGGGGGCTACACTAGGTTCAGGAAGAACAGGGAGGAGGGAAGGGGAGGGGGTTGCACTGATAGTCAAAAAATGGCTATGGTATAGGAGGGGTGAAGGAGGTGGAAGGGACTGTGGAGGCGATTTGGGTCACCCTGAAAACAAAGGGGGCAAGAGAGTTAAAATAGGAGTGGTATACAGACCCCCTGCACTGGCGAAGGAACTGGAAGAGAGTCTGGTGGCAAATGTCATGAGACACTGTAGACTGGGCAAGGGAAAGGTGGTGGTGATGGGTGATCTAAACATGCCGGGGATGGACTGGGGGACTATGATGTCCTCAGTGACCAGGGAGCAGAGGTTGCTGGATGTCTTCTGGGGCTCGTTCCTAACCCAGAAGGTGGGTAAGCTGACTAGGGAGGCCCAGACACTGGACATAGTCCTGGCAAACAGTGACCAGATTAGGGGCATGGAGGTGAGGGACCCATTGGCAGGGAGTGATCATGCAATGGTCTGGTTCTGCCTGCATCTGGGGGGGAGGAAGGCCACACAAAGACAGTGGTACTTGACTTCAGGGTGGCGTACATCAAGGGGATGGAAAGGATCCTCAAGGATCATTTGGATGGGATAAGGCTGGACATGGACGCTGACAGTAGGTGGAAAATCATCAGGTGGGGGCACAGGAGGCTACCAAGACCAGTGCAAGAGTAAGGCGCAAATGCAGTAAGGCCAGAAAACCCTGTTGGTGGACCCAGGAGGTTCAGGAGGTGGTGAGGGAAAAGAAGGCTGCCTATAGGCACTTCAAATGCTCAAGGAGCGAAAGGGATCAAGGGGAGTATGAGCTGATGGCCAGAAGGGTCACTAGGGTGGTGAGGTCGGCTAAGGCAAGGAAGCAGCAGAACCTGGCCTGGGAAATCAGGAAGGGGAACAAGGGGTTCTTTAGATACATTGGGGGAAAAAAGGAAGGTGAAGGGGCAGATTAGCAGGATTAGAACAGGGGAAGGATGGGCACAGGACCTGGGGCAGCAGGCCGAGGTACTAAATGAGTACTTTGCTTCAGTTTTTACCAGGAAGAATGGGGGGCTGTGTCATCCAAGGGAGGAGACGGTGAAACTGAGGAGAGGACAGGACTCTTACCGATCGAGAGCCCCGGCGGGTCTAGGTAAGGGGGGTTACATCACCATCAGGAGGAGAGAAGTCAGAACAGGGAGCCAAGGGGGAGGAAGTGGATGTAGAAATCCCTGTAAAGAGAATGAGGGAAGCCCTCAGGTCCCTTAGGATGGAGAAAGCACCAGGGCTGGATGAATTACATCCCAGGGTACCGAGGGAACTGGCGGATGTCCTGGAGGAACTCCTGAGGGAGCTTTTCAACATCTCTCTGATAACAGGGTGGGTGCCCCAGGACTGGAGGGTGGCACATATCGTGCATATCCACAAGGGAGGATCAAGAGAGGAGGTGGGGAACTACAGACCCATTAGCCTGACATCGGTGGTGGGCAAGGTGATGGAGGGTATTATCAAGGAGAGGCTGGGGGGGTACTGGAGAAGTTGGGGTACCTGGACGATAGACAGTATGGCTTTGTCCCAGGAAAATTGTGTCAGACAAACCTTGTGGCATTCTACAATTGGGTGATGAGTGCCCTGGATCAGGGCGGGCCAGTGGATGTCCTCTTTCTTGACTTCAGCAAGGCGTTTGACTCAGTTCTTCACAGGGGCCTGTTGGATTAGCTGGGGAAATGGGGAAGGGGAAATGGATGATCAGATGGATAGGAAATTGGCTCTCGGAGCATACCCAGAGGGTCGTGGTTGGGGGGTTAGTCTCATCTCCAAGGAGGGTCATCAGTGAGGCCCCTCAGGGATTGGTCCTAGGGCTCCACCTGTTTAATGCCTATGTCTCTGACATAAGGAAGGATACCAAGAGTGAAATGAGTCTCTTTGCAGATGACTCGAAGGTGGAAGCAGTGGTGGGTGGGGAGGAGGGGAGAGTTACCCTGCAGGAGGACCTAAATACTCTGGAGAGGTGGTCAAGGAGGTGGAGTCTGAGGTTCAATGCAGGGAAATGCAGGATTCTGCACCTGGGCACCAGAAACCCAGGCCAAGTGTATACCTGGGGGGGTTAATGCTTCAAGTCTCGATGGCTGGAAGGGGCCTGGGGGTGGTAGTGGATGTCAAAATGAACAACTCTGAGACTTGTAGGAGGGCAGCTGCCAAAGCCAGTAGGATGCTGGGATGCATTGCTTGGGGGATTACCTCTAGAAGGAGGGAAGTGATAATCCCTCTGTGCAACTGCTTGGTTAGGCCGCACTGCGAGTACTGTGTGCAGTTTTAGAGGCTGCACTTAAAAAGGGACATTGCACTCCTGGAAGGGGTCCAGAAGAGGGCAACCAAAATGATCTGGGGCTTGGGGGAAAGGCCCTATGGGGAGTGGCTTGAGGAGCTCAACATGTACATGTTGGAGAAGAGGAGGGATGGGAGGACATGATAGAGGTCTTCAAATACACGAAGGGGTTAAATAGGGGAGGCTCAGTCGGGGTGTTCCAAATGAAAGAAGGGAGGGCAGCTAGAGGGCATGGGAGGAAGCTAGAGGAGGGAAGACTCAGGGGGGAAAGGAGGAGGTACTACTTTCACTGAGAGGGTGGTGGAACCATGGAATGCTCTGCCCAGGGGACTAGTGGAGGCAGAGACTGTGGAGGGGTTCAAGAGGGGTTGGGAAAGGTACAGGGGTAGGGATGTGCTGGCAAAGTCCAATACAGGGGGAATATCTCAGACTGGTAATGGAGAAGCCCAGGGAGTGTGGGGGACAGTAAGGTCAGCTCCCAGGTTGGGGGCTGACCAAACGAATAGACATGAAAGACCATAAGGCCTACTCTGCTGGAATTTTAGTATGCTAGTATGTTAACTGTCTAAGTACCATTAGACCAGACAAGGGCTGGTTTAAGTGTACTTACTTGTCCTCTGGGGGGTTTGCCAATGTGCCAGGGTCCTGATCCCGGTGAATTAAATGCCTCCCCTGATCTCCAATTGTGCTTAAGGACATTCCCCGGGCACCCTCCCCAACCTGGATCCCCGATTGTGCAATAAAACATTCCCTTGTAGTCTGCGGGCCCCCCCCCTGCCCTGATCCCCGTGTAAAAAATATTGAATACATCGCCTTGTAGCTCTAAGGACCCCCCCAGCCATAATCCCCAGTTCCCATGTAAAATATATTGAATACATCGCCCTGTAGGTCTGGGGCACCGACCCCTAACAGCCCTGATCCCCGATCCCCATGTAAAATATATTGAATACATCACCCTGTAGGTCTAGGAACCCCCCCCCAGCAGCCCCAATCCCCAATACCTATGTAAAATATAAATGAATAAATGGCCCTGGTAGTCTAGTGGTTCTCCCAGTCCAAATGCCTGATCCCCCTGATAAATATGCCACACATTCCTTGGTAGTCTAGTGGCCCCCACCACCCTAGTTGGCAATGCCCCACCACCCCACTCCCCAAGCTGGTGATCAGCACAGCCCTCCTCACACATCTGCAGCTGGCCAACGACTGAGCTATCAATGAACGCATACTGTATAGTACGCATTCATTGATGGCTCAGTCAGTGGCCAGTGGTGGAGGTGTGAGGAGGGCTGTGCTGATTAGTGGCCCAGGGATGGGGGGATCGGGGTGGTGGGGCACTGCCAACTGGGGTGGGGGACCACTAGACTACTAGGGAATGTTTGGCATAGCTTTCAGGGGGATTGGGCATCAGGGCTGGGGAGACTGCTAGACTACCAGGGCCATTTATTCATTTATTCATTTATATTTTTTATGGGGATCAGGACTGTTTGGGGGCCCCTAGACCTACAAGGTGATGTATTCAATATATTTTACATGGGGATCGGGGATTGGGACTGTTGAGGGGGTGCCTTAGACCTACAGGGCCATGTAGTCACTATTTTGTGCAAGGGGATCGGGGATCAGGACTGTTGGGGGGGTGCCCAAGACTTATGGGTGATGTAGTAATTATTTTGTTCAAGGGGATCGGGGCTGTTGGAGGGGTGACCTAGATCTACAGAGGGATGTATTGTATTGTGATTTTATATTTTTGTAATAGCTTATGTAGCTTAACAAATAAAATGTTACTTACTACTGCTACTTACTTACTACGGGGGGATGTATTCATTAATATTTTTACATGGGGGTTGAGGATCGTGGCTGGGGGGCATTAGTCACCAGGCACCTGTCCATGGTGCTATTGCCACAGGACCAATCCACGGCTTGCAGAAAACCTTCCCGTTGCACCCTCTATGTGGGGCAGGGGTAAGTTTGCTGCAGGCCACGGGAATTTGACACCGGGACCCTACCTGATAGAGAATTGGGTGCAGGGTCCCTGGTGTACCAGCAATTGGTGCAAGACACTTTGGCACGGTTTATGCCAACTTTTGAGACTAGGGCCTTTTATGCCCTGTAGAAAATTTTAACATGAACAGTGAAATGCAGAGCATTTTTATGCTTACTTGTCTGGTACTGATCAGTCTTTCCTCAGCTTATCAGTACCAAGTGAATAAGTGCAATTATGAGCTGTATTTCACAATTAATGTTACAATATGCTACAAGGCACACAGACGTCCTTCGCAGCTTAGCCTGTTATTTGCATCATCAGAGGGTTGACTGCATGGGACACTGGGAAGCATGTTGAGCTAACATGGCAGGCAAGGGGTCACAGGATCAACCAGATATAAATAAGACTAGAAAAGTACTTTTATAGAAAAAAATCAGTTGTACAGTAAATTGCTAAATCAGGACTTCAGGGTCCCACAGCATTAGTCCAAGGAAGCTGACAGTTCATAGCAGTGCAATGAGAAATATTAAAGAAAAATAAACTAGTTTCAGCTACAGAATGTAAAAACTATTAGCATACATGTCAAATCTACTTTTCTAGGTACCTCCAATGCTGTGCACCGTAAGTTTTTTCATTTTCTCTATCCTACCCCTTGCCAGGTCCAAAATGCTATTTCTAAGCCAAATGTTGCAACCATCTGTGTTTAATTGAGCAAAAACTAAATTAAAACATTAATAAAATACACAAATGTTGGTGAAACTAAAACACTTCACCATGAAATAAAACTGAAAGATGTCCGGAATCTTTTCGAGTGAAAAAGTAGGGTCACTTTGTGCCTACTTTTGTTGCACTGCTGCTTTGGAAGATTAATATTTATGACATTTTGATACTTTGGTAGGGCAATTTAGAAGAAGCTAAAGACATTTCACACAATATATTAACAACAGAAAGGAAAACTTCAAATTCACACTAAACTGGGGTGAGACCACAATTCCTTTTTAGCTCATACCCTGATAAAGGCAGGGAACAACACAGAGACTACACTTTCAGAAAATGGATAGCCTGTAGTCCATCATGGTGGTAGTTTTTATGTTCTGAACCTGAAGATGCATATATAATACTTCTAGTTTCTGCAAACCATCCATAACTGCAACACCCAAAATGCTTTCCAAACTGAAAGCAAGGTACTGTGAGAAAGGTTTTAAAGGAGAGGTTATGACAGGGACATTTTAGAAAAGCAATAAAGAAAGCAGACACAGTAAACAGAGTGCAGAAATTACAGAAAACACAGAGCGATCAGAATGTCAGCAGAACTGTATATAATACACAGTATACAATTCGGACAGAGAAAATCAAAAATATTTTAAACACGCACTGGTGTAGATTGCAAGCTTGTGTGGTCATGTTACCAGGTTTAATCAAAACTCTTTGGTAGCATCAAAAAAGAACCTGACTATCAGAGACAAAGTCCCAGACAATCCAACAGAAGAATATTTCCTTGGACAAAGCAAGGCAGTTTTCTGTTTGAAAGCTGTTCAGCATGTTACCACACCACGAGGAAAGAAACGTTAAGGAGTCCATATACAGAAGAAAAGTCTGACATCAGAGCCCACATAAACTAATAGTAAACACACAGTATATATATCAACTTGCCCATGTGACAGACTTTACATAGGCAAGACTACAAGGCCTTTAAAAGTACTGTATGTGTTCTAGAATATAAGTGTTGCATAAGCAGGCGTGACCAGAAATTTTCAGTTGCAAAGCATTTTAACCAGTATTCCCTTACGTGGGTGACTCAATTTGAGCAACTTGATTTGAGCGCCTGTCAAAATAGCAACCACTGCAAAATAGCAGCTGCAACGTCCGCTAATGTGTTCAGCGAGGGCGACTTGTTCGGCGGGGGAGGTGACAATTATGTACAATGTTGTGTTATGTACGGTGTTGGAATTAGTTATATTTAGTTTGGGGGAATGCAGGGGCGAGGCCCCCTGATGGGGAGAGCGGGGGGATAAAACATGTTTAAGATATAATGTTGGGAAATCTGTTGTGTGCTGCATGTTGGGTATGTGGGACTGTGTTGGATGGGTTCTGAGCATGGTACCGTCATGGCTTAGTGTGTAGAGTGGGGTGTTAGGTAGGTAAGGTGTGCGTTTACTGATGTTTGTGCTGTGGGTTCTAGTCCCCTGGTTACTGCAGGTAGTGATGTACCCATTCATTCATTTGTCCATTCAATAGTACTGGTACTGGTTGCCTTGTTAAGTGAAGCAAACACTGTTACTATACTGTGTGTTGTTACTGGGGTGGGTAGTGTGTGTGTGTGTCTGTATGTTTATGTTTGTTCGGCTTTATTTATTTATTTATTTTTATCGCATCTATTTTTCTCCTGTCCCTGTACGGCCCCCATCTGACCAACTCCCCCAGCTCCGTCCCCCGGAATTACCGGGGCTTACCTTACGCCCTGTCCAGGGGCGGTGCCTGTGGAGAGTCGGTCACCATCCTGCTGCCAGTGTTTTTTTCCACTTTTCTCTCCATTTTTAGCCCGAGGACCCCAGGAGATGTATGCATGCATGAGGCACGCATCGCCTATCAGCCCGGTAATGGCCTCCTCCACCCGCCCATTGGCCTATCGCTGCACCTTGCTTGCAGCCCTTGGCCTCCACTCAGGGGTGGCCGTGAGGGATGCCACCCACCTCTCCTCGAGAGGAGAGCTGCCTTGATGGCAGCTCCATCCAGCTCCGCCCCCCCCCGTGCTGACCTCCGACTACCCAGGCTCGCTCCCGAACCCAAGTCACCGGCATGCCGCGAGGTGAGACGTCCAGCGCCTCAGCCCTCTGCGCCACCGGGCCGATGTTTGGCTTTATTTTTTAGGGAGGTCCGACCAGGTGCATGTAGTTGATTGTGATGTGTGACACTGTGTCAGGTGTGGGTTGTTATGTGTGATGAGTGGGGTTGAAATAGAAGGGGCTCATGGGGTATGGAGGTGGTGTTAGTGGTTAATAAGAGAATGTCAGAGATGTCTGTGGAGTTTATAGCAAGACAGAAAGGTAGACCATTGCTGGTGTATGGCAGCTACCTTTTTCCGAGGCACAAGGAAGTGTCTGATAAGGTGTATTGGAGGTATGCAGTCTATCATAAATATTGGTGTCCAGCTCGGATTCCAAGTGTGATGTGTGGCAACTGATTGTTTTGGATGCTTTTTGCAGTGGTTTTTTTTTGTTGTTTTTTTTACCAGTGGAGTCGCTGTTTTGATGATCATTGTGAATGTCATGGGTTGTTGTTGCAGGTGGTATTGTGTGTTAGCCTATGTGGTTGACGCTGTTTTATTTTCACTATTGTGACATGAAACTATTTTAACCAGGCAGAACATAATGCCTCAGCATTGCAGTTTTGGGGCCTGAAACCTGTGAAGAAGCCAGGCAGACAGAGGACCGGACTGGGACTTACAACTATGAAAATGAGAAATGTGGTGGAGCTACAGGCTTGGCACAAGGCATAAGGATCATGAGATGAACAAAGAGGAAGGCTGATCCTTGTGTATTTTTATTCCCCCTCTCAGGACTCTAACCAGTATGTCATTAAGCTTATATTTCCTTTTTCGTTACCCCTTTCACAACCCCCCAACCTCCTTGATCTTTCCTCCCATTAAACACCATAGTTCAAGTGTTTTTTTTCTTTTCCTTACCCTTTTTCTCCTTTCCCTATTTATTCCTTCACTCCCCCACTTCATGATGCACCTATGTCCTTATTGGTTTTGTCGATTCGGATGTTATACTTGTAGCTTTACAAGCATGGGGGTATTATCAAGATAATGGGCCCAATTCTAGAAGCACTCCTATGTATGTTGCAAGTTGCAACATGCGAGGGGTGCAGTTGCACCAGGGACCCTGCACCCAATTCTATAAAAGGCAGGGTCCCCACGGCTAAGTCCTGTGACTTGCGACAATCCCACAGGTACACCAAATGGAGTGCGTACCTGAAGGGTTTGTCGCAAGCCACAACCCTGGATGTCACAGGTGCAAGTGCCCCCCATTCCCCAAGAGTAACATAACTGCCCCACAGGGCTTGTTCATGCCCCCCATAATGATTAGAAAGTTCCCAAAGGACTTAATGAGGGTTCCATATCAGACTATGGAAGGCTATGGTGTTCTGTCAAGTGCGCTCTCCGAGGGGAGCTCATTCACCAGGCCTCCAGACGAAAAAAGCAGCGTGAGGTCTCCCTTCATTTACTCTTTGACCGTATTGAAGTGCTCGAGAATACCACCTCCTTAAACATCTCAGAAGGGCAAATGGAACAGCTGACAGTTTTAAGAGACAAGTATGCAGAGAATTTGAGGGAAAGGGCTGAATATTCCATCCTAAAAACCCATTCAACATATATAGATCAAGGTGATAAAGCCGGGCATCTTCTTGCTCTCAGATTGCGGAACCAAGAGGCTTCTTGGCCAGTGCTGTCCATTACATCTCAGCTTGATAATTCCCAGAAAACTGCACCCAAAGAGGTAGTCAACGAATTTGCCCTATACTACAAACAATTATATAGCCCTCCTGCAAATTCTTCCCTGGTAGCAGAAATCCGGGACTATTTATACCATATACCACTCCCTCACCTGACCCAGGACCAGCAAAATTTACTGACAGGTCCTATAACCTGCCAAGAGATTCAGATAGCCATAAATTCCCTTCCTTCAGATAAAACCTCAGGCACAGATGGCTTTTCTCCTAATTTTTATAAAACTTTCGCTGCTGAACTTACCCCTATCCTTCACAAGTTGTTCCTGTCCTTTTGTGAGGTAGGAATTTCAGATTTCTCTCTAACAGAGGCATTAATAATAGTTATACCTAAACCAAGTAAGTCCCCTGATAAAGTTATTAATCACTGACCCATATCTCTTATGAAGTATGATGCTAAGCTCTTTGCTAAAATATTAGCCAACAGAATTCAGCAGGTTTGGGAAGGTTTAATTGGTCCAGAACAAGTGGGCTTTAGGAAGGGTCAGTCATCAGTAGACCATTTTAGAAAGCTGTCGCATATTTTTTCTGCCTCCAGGGAAGCCAATCAGCCTATGGCCTTGGTTTCCCTGGACGCAGAAAATGCATAAGACAGAGTGAACTGGGCTCTTTTGTTTACAGTCCTGGAAATATTTGGTTTCCCTAGTACTTTCATCAAGTGGGTGGACACTTTGTATTCCTATCCCAGCATGAGGATTTACTGTAATAGAACACTTTCTGAGAGGACTGAGTTGCATTCAGGTACTCGCCAAGGGTGCCTGCTTTCCCCTCTATTGTTTAACCTTTACCTGGAGCCCTTACTTACCCTTCTTAGAACCTCTCCTTTCATAAATGGGATTCCCATTGCTTCATTAGATCTCAGACTCTCTGCATATGCAGATGACATCTTGCTGCACCTCTCTAACCCTGCAACGTCAATGCAGGTAGCCCTTCAAATTATAAAGGATTTCAGCAAATATTTCAACTATAAACTCAGTCTGGACAAAACAGTAATAATGCCCTTAAATCATTTAGTTAATAGTATTGACTTTGTTCATCTGGGGTTGGTTTGGACAACCAAGTTTAAATATCTAGGTATCACTCTTGCACAATCTTGGATCCTAATGAAAAAACTGAATTTAATGAGTTGGTTAATACACTTTATCAGAACCTATAAAGATGGGTCTGTCTCCTCATATCCCTGCAAGGTAGAATTAATATCATCAAAATGAATGTCCTCCCTCGACTGTTCTACCCTTTGAATAGGCTAAATTTCTGGCTGCCCCTTAGCTGGTTTAAAAACGTGCGTAGTATTATCTCGTCCTTTCTTTGGAAGGGTAAAGCTCTACATAGAGCTTACAACCGTCTTGGGCTCCCTAAAGATAAGGGAGGTCTTAAATTGCCTAAATTTCTTGTTTATTACTTTGCAAGTCATATAGAAAAATATGCTAAATGACCTTAGAGGAGAGGGGTTAACAACCAACGCTCAATATGTTCCCCTATGGCTCTAAATTGAGAGAGCTCTGATTGAGAGAACTGGAATCTCATTAGATAGTTTGCATTTCATACCACCTAACTGTTTGCCCAGAACGCTTTGGGACTCGGTCATTAATATATCTTTGAGATTGCATACCCAACTTTGTAAAATGTTACAATTGTCCAACACACTAGATATTTCCCAACCAATTTGCAGAAATCCAAATTTTAAAGTGAGCGGCTGTATGTTGAATCCTAGGACTGATCCCACTTTATCAGGAAAGACAGTCCTTGATCTTCTTTCCAATGGAGGTGTCCCTCAGAGTCATGAGCTGATGATCCATCTCAATATGCTGGCCCAATCCATCTTTAGAGTGTTCCAGATCCGTCACTTGCTGATTGCATAGTTCGACTTGGCACCATGGATTAACAATCAGAGAGAGCTTTTTCAATTGTTTCAAACGCTGGCCTGGCAGCCCCACTCAGTGTCTCAATTGAGTAATATCATACTCACTAAACTCTCACCTGAGTCAACAGGATCCCCTAGATACTGGTCCCTTGCTTTCCCAAATTCTAATTTTGACTGGAAACATATTTGGTTTGACCTTTATGAATTGTTACCTAATGACAGGCTCTGCCTTACCCAATTTTACATTTTAAATGACATTTACTATACTCCTACCCGATTGCCTAAAATGGGGAAACTGTCTTCTCCCCTATGCACTAGATGTGGGTAAGCAGATGGGACCCTTCTGCATATTTGTTGGGACTGTCCAATAGTATCCCCTCTTTGGAGAAAGATAAAACAGAAGTTGGATCCACTTTTGGGGCTGGAACAGTTTTTTCTCCCTGAAATTTGTCTGATAGGGGACTATGCCAGGGTAAATGTCAAAGAAAGGAGATACTGGATGGCTTTGATTTCTCTATCAGTTAAAAAGGTGGTTTTACGCATCTGGAAAGACCAGACAGAGATCTGATACTCGGAGTGGCTTAATGAGTTATTACATAACTTAAGGGTTGAGAAAATGATATCCAGTCTTCATAACCGATTACCAGTATACAGAAGGAAGTGGGACAAACTGCATACACTAGTTATGACTTCGTCCTCTACCTGAAATGTGGCAGCTGTGGTTATTGTATCCTTCTTTTCACAATCTCTCCAATTATGATTACTTGGGGTTTGATGCAGCCATCTCTGGATATAGCAAATAGGAAGGACTATAGTTTTACTACTAGTCATCACTGGGGAAGGTGGGGAGGCTGATATAGAGAAGTTTTAAGTTGTTAGAGTTGTGAATTGTAGTTTGTTTGTTTGTATGATGTTTGTGTGTTTTGTATAATATAATATGAAAACTCTAATAAAGCACATTAAGTTAAAAAAAGCCCCAAAGGACTTGCACATGCCCCCCATCCCTGATCCCCTATAGTGATGCAGATAACTATTATCCCTGGTGGTGTTTAGTGGTCTTTACTTCAAGAATATTTGCACTTGACGATTACAGATGCATTGGTACAGCTTACTTTTCCATTAATTGTTATTTGTTATTGAGTTCCGCATGAGCACGCATTTATTTACAGTAGTACATGCTCACACGGAGCTCAGTCGGCAGCTGGCCGTGGTAGTGAGAGGTGAGTTGTGCCAGTCGCTGACTGAGTATGGGTCAGGGGTGCAGGTGGACTGGTACTGCCGGCTGGGGGGGTTGGGGCCACTAGACTCTGAGGGAGATCGAGGCTATTATTATTTTTTGGTGCATACCACAATTCCGGGCATCGGGGAGTGGGGGCGCTAGCTCTGTGGGGCATTTACATTTAATGCGGGGGATCGGGCATGGGGGGGGCTAGCCCTGTGGGTTTTTTGTTTGGGGAATTGGGGCATTGGTGGGAGGGTAGGGGTCCACTTGCCCTGTGGGGCTTTTACATTTAATGCAGGGGATTGGGCATGTGGGGGTGCTAGCCCCTATGGGGCATTCAATATGTACTTGGGATGGGGCATGGGGGTCTGCTTGTCCTGCTGGGCATTTATGTGTCTGTGGGGGATGGGGCTTTGGGGGGCATGATTAGCCCTGTGGGGCTTTAACGCAAACAGTTTTTTGGAATGGGGCATGGGGGGGCACATGTCTTGGGAGCTGGCCTGTGGCAGATCTGCACAACCCCCGGAGGGTGTAAGGACACTTATACCAGCTAAAAGCTGGTGTAACTGTACTTTGGTGGATGTCCTCCAGGGGTTGTTTGAGAATAGTAAACTTGGGGACTTTGTTGCTGCCCTTCTAGAATAGGGTGCAACTGCTGCCGTAAACCCCCTAGTGCCATGTCACAGTGGGTTTAGGGTGTAACTGGTAGTGTTTGTCCACTTTGGTGCAAGCAGCCTGCAGCATGTTGCAGGTAGCTTTGCAGAATACCATATGTTGCAACTGCTGGCGTAACTTGCTACTTGCACCATTTACTTTGGCACAAGTCAAGTTACGCCAGGCGTAAGCTCTTGAGGATCAGGCCCAATGGATCCTCTATAAGAGTGTTTTTTAATATTCACATAGAGTACAAAGTTCTCTAATAAACTGTGCAAGATAACTAAGGGAAGTGGACAACAGCAGTATTTTGTGCTGGCGATACTCTACCACATAAAAATCAGCCTTATAACATATTGTGTCCTCCAGGGGAACTGCTCTTCTAAAGCATGTCTTTTGACCCCCCCTTTTTATGTAACACCAGCCCTCAGATTATAGTGAACAATGGTTTCTAGGGCCGTAATCAAAGCACATGCAGGATGGAAGCTTGCTAATGGTATGACAGTACATCATAGCCACACCCCTAGAACCAGTTGATAAAAGACATGCAAGCATGTGGCTGTTCCCTTGTCTCTGATGGTGGAGGAGACACCTACACACACTCACCATTAAGCATTGCTAGGACACATAAGCCTTAAAATGGAAACTCAAAACCCTATACTTTTTTTCACTCAGGCTAAGTGATGCAACCTGTAATAGAACAGTGAGACTTACATTTGTATGTACTCGTATTTGATCAAAATGTTAGGACCAGTGATTTCAGGGTTTCAAGAAAACAGTGTCTGAAAAGTATTTTATTCTCACATGGGACATAATAGATAAGGCTGGACATTCTGACTCTAAATCACAGGCATATTTAAAGCATGATCCAATACTCAGTCTCAAGTTACATAAGATAGTAATATCCCTTTTCCTTTTTAGCAGAAATGAATGGTTCCATAGGCTCAGAGGGAGGCGTGAGAGCCAGGCAGGATGGCTGAGTAATCCTTCAAGGTAATGATGACATTTTTTATATTACAAATATGGATCAGTGGGGTTTGGCACATTTACTAAGTTATGTTAAAAAAAAAAAGTTGTTTTTTTCTTTCTCACTTGAAAATCAACTAAAATGAAGTAACCTTGTATTTTTCCCAACTGAGAACCCTGTTCGTACAGAGTCAGGATAGCAGCTAGTCTCACAGAGAAAGTGAGATGCATCACTAAACCTTTGAGAGGAGTGCAATCTGAGTGCTCTATTAATAGCAGGGGGTTGTGGTTAATGGTGAAAACTGAACTACCATTAACAGTTGAAAATATAAAACAATGAGAAAAGTAGTCAATTACCATAATACATAGTACTTACAATTTAAGATTAAGAGATTTTGAAACTGAGGAATTGAAAACACTGTTTCTGAATCACTATAGTTTCTGTGAAACAGTTGTTATGTTATACAGTGGTGTCTTTGACAAGATGGTGATTTCCAGTTGTGTTTTAAAACTTGATATTATATGTATTTATTTCTAATTTTGTAAACTAGGTTTTTGACTATTTAAATATCTATACAGGGTTGTTGTAGTCCAGGAAGAAGTGGTGTTAGGCCACAGACTGTTGGTCCCATTTTTATCATGGTGGCATGTATGTCTACAAAAATAATAATCAAATGGTTATTTGCAATTTAGGAGTAGAGTCTCACCCACTGCTATAATATGTTCCACTGTTTACCTGACTAATTCAGTTTGTTTTTTGTTTAGTGACAAATACAGTGTCTCCTAACAATCATAACGATTTTGTGACATAGCCAGTTTTATTTCACTAGAAAACAAGATATTCAGAATTTGATTACCTTGAAATGTCAACATAAGATCCAGTTCAATGCCCGCACAAGTATTTTACCTGGGTTACTGTTCTTTTAGTTGTAGGGAGGGTTGATTGTGAATGAAATAACTGTATAACTTTAAGTGGTCAACCTTTGAACTGAAGCTGATCTTGTAGTAAAAAAAAGGGTACCTTTGAGAACTTCACTGTGCAAAAGCTAATGCATCTTTTACTACTTTTACAGGAGATTAGCTTTCTCTTACTACAGGAACTGAAGTTCTGAGGTTAACGCTTTATCAGTGAACTCTCATATGCAGTGTAATTGTTTACAGAAGTTTAAGTGGATACTTACATAATAGTCAAGAATGAATAATGACACTTCCGGCTGGTTAATTCTGAAGCTTAGTAAAAACATTAACACCACTGCTTTTGTTTCTAAAAATGTTACTCTTTTTGATGAAATTATTTATTAGGGCTGAATTTAAGTACAGATATACTGTTACTAAAAAGCCTCTTCATGGTAAGTCCTTTTCTCTCAGCAGGAGGAGAGTTATAAATAAGTTTTTACTGTTGCAGAAAGAGAAAATTAAGTTAAAAACCAGAAGTAATTGATGGATAAGTGGAAGAAAACTGCCCATTCAGGCAGAACTATTAAACGGACACTGTCAACCCCCCCCCGGCCTCAAACTGTACCTAGTTTAAACAAGCATTTGTCAATGCCGTATGTTTGCTTGCTGGCATTGGCATTGGTAGTGTAGAAGTTACAGAGCTGCATAATAGGAATGGCAGTGAAGTATTGAACTGAAGCCAACCCCACCACCCTGCAGAGAGTGACAGGCATTGGGGTGTGCCTTTGGGTCACAGGCATAACGACCATGCCATTTCACCACACCCTACCCTGCAGACACTGACAAGTGTCACAGTGTGCCTTGGGGTCTTTGGCCCTTATGCGCACCCCATTCCATCAGGAAATACAGTGAGATGGGTGTGGTATAGGAGAATGGGGTGAAGTTTGGGCCCAAAGAGTCCGAGGCACACCTTGATGCCTCTCACTGGCTGCAGGGTGTGGGTGGGGGTGGAATGGTATGAGCATGACAGGCAAGAATCCCAAGTCACACCCCTGATGCCTGTCATTCTCTACAGGGTGGGCATTATGGTTGGAAACCCTAACGCCTCAGGCATTCGTTGGTATTTTCACTCCAAATTTTCAACATGTTTTTTTTGTGATCCCCACCTCATGAACAGTGGCAATATCAGTTTGTTAGCTGAAAACTGATTTTGCACAGCGACTATGGAATTTGGCACCACAGGTGCAAAAACACATTCCAAACACGATGTGAAAAATGACAGTGGTACTGTTCATGGGGAGGTGTGAAAAATGGCAATGTTGAAAATCTGCGTGAAAATCTTAAAAACTGGTGAAGTCACGAAGGCAGAGAAACTGTGCAACGACACCGTAATGTAACTAGTTTGGGATTTTTACAGCAAATTGTTAACACAGGCATTTTGGGACCTCCGATCATGAACAGTGTCAGTGTGATTTTCTTTATCTGTCCTGAACAATGATTTCCCACAGCGCACTACCACATTTTGTGCTGGAAAGGAAAACACATTTCGCCATGTTGTGGAAAATGACAGCTGTACTGTTCATAAAGAGGTATGGAAAATGCCACTGGTGAAAATCTGGACTGAAAATATTACAAATTCATGAACTTATGAGGGTGCATGGAAACTGCATAATGCTCACTAAGTAACACAGTCATTTATGGAGTTTTGTCACCAAATTTTCAACATAGCCATTTTAAGACCTCTGCTCATGACCAGTGTCACTGTGATTTTCTTAATCTGTCCCAAACATTGTTTTCGCACACCGACTGTACCATTGTGCGCTACATGTGCTGAAACACATTTTGGGCGAGATGTGAAAAATGGTAGCTGTACTGCTCATAAGGAAGTGCGGTTAAATGACACTGTTGAAAATCTGGTGTGCAAATATTACAAATTCGCAAATTGCATGGCAGCTGAAAAGGCTGTTTGGGGGGGCTGGAGCCGACGGGGGTTTGGGCACCCCATCGGCCATACGGGCTTGTGCCACGCTGGGTGGGCTCCCAGTGTGGCAGCTGTAAGGCTGTTTGGGGTTGGAGCCGACGGGGATTGGGCACCCCGCCAGCCATACGGGATGTGTGCCACGCTGGGGTGGGCTCCCAGCGGCACCAGGAAAGCTTTTTGGGGGCGTGGGCCGATGGGGACTGAGCACCCCATCAGCTATACAGTATGTGCGTGGGGGAGCTGCCAGCACGCGACATGCGCCAAGGCAGATGTTGAGGGGGAGCTCTGCTCACTGAAGCGGAGCTCTCCCTTTCAACTGTATGCCACTGCATTTTCAGCTGTCATAGACAGCTGGAGCAGTGATTGGCGCACTGCGACCGTGCCTGCAAACACACTGACTGAATTGGAAGAGGCTGACACACCTCTGGAAAACTCGGATGATGGCACTATGTTTCTTGCACATGCGTGCAAGCAAACATAAAAACTCATTTTATGATTGTTTACATTCTTTATAATGTGCTAATGTAGGTAGTAGTTTGATTCTGATTCCTTTTTTCTGTTTAAAAGTGAAAAACAGACTCCCACCATGCTGGTGTTACCACACCATAATGTGTTTGTTTATATTCCTTAATCAACTCCCACTGCATCTTTCCTGGACTTAGAAATGCCTCCAACAGAGTGTAACCACTCCAGGTACAGTGGGAGGAGAGGAGACAATTGCATCATGGGTGGCTGCTCTGTTTGGGAGTGTTCCTGATGTTCATTAAGTATGCAACAGCAGTAGATCAAGAATTTGAAACAAAACAAGGTTGGGTAGAAATACACAATTAGTATGCATTTCAGTTCTACTAAGAAAAGAGGCAGATTAAACAACCAGCAGCACCAATGAATTTTAGAGAAGGTAAACAAATATAAAATATGGGTTTTCAGCTAAAAATAGTATGATGTAAAAACGGTTGACAGTGTCCCTTTAATGAATGGGTATAGTGTGAACTTAGGGGGAAGAAAAACTTGAAAGAAAATTCCTGATTAAGCAAATTTCTACAGCCACCAATCCACAAACTGTGAGCTGAGTGGAGGATTTTAGAAGTGAAGATAAAATAATCATACAGAAGAATATTGTACATTAGAAATTCTAAAAGGTGCAGCATAATTCATCAAATAATTTTAGATACACAGGGCCTGAAACAGATATCTCCATGAAGTACTAATTGGAAACAGAAGGACTACATGATAAATATTCCGGGAGCTCCAGAACCTGTACAATTTCTTGAGGAATAAGACTTTGTGCTCCTTAAAACAGGGCATATATATTTTATGTATGAGCATTTCTAGAGTCTTTGACTCCGATATTCAAAAAGAAGTGCAAGGAAAGTACAAATATTTGCACTGTCTTTGCACTAGCACCTGACCCGGCAACTGCTACATTCAGTCAGACAGCGTGCCAACTGAATATCATGTCAGCGCTAAGTGAAACTGTGCTGCCCTGAAATGGACATGGGCTGTATATAGCCCATAGGGAATAAATGCTACCCAAAACTGACAGTACCAAGGTCCCAGGGGCTGTATTCAGCCACAACATACAGATGAGTCCTTTGAGCATACACGGTGCTAAGGGGCCATTTGCATGCCCAATATTGGGTCATTTGCATGGTGCACAGCAGCCCATTAGTGACTATCTGGAGTGTGAGCGATTAATTCCCTGGTGGTTGGTGGTGCTCCCCACCCCAAAACACCCATTCCATATAAATATTATTACCTCTGGTGTCTAATGGCACCCCACCCCCCAATTGCCCGGTCCATTTAAGAAGAAGACGAATCAGAATTTATATAATGCTTTTCATACACAATGTATCCCAAAGTGTTTCAAATGCAGTGCTAGACTGGTAGCGAAATGACTGAATGTGTAGTGGTGGCTATATTGCACATCAACACGCACACACAGCCTGGACAATTGCATGAACTGGTTTTATGGAAAGGGGAATATTGACCAGGACACTGGGGAAATTCCCCTACTCTGTGTGGAGAGAGTGCTGCTGGGTAATCCGGAGGGGTTGCTCAGTAGGCCCTCAGTCTAGCATGGAATCGGACGCTGTGTTGTCTGGCTCAGTGGAGCCTACTAGGGAAAGGAGACCGGAGCAAAAACCCTTACCTCGAGAATCGGGAGACGTGCTTGATATCCAGGAGAAGCCTCAGACTGATTCGCGGTCTGAATCGGGAGCTGCACCTACTGTATTTTCTGTAACCGATTTTTCTGTACCCGTGGAAATCGCGATGTTGGACGGCCAGGTGACTGATTCCGTCGGGCCCTTCAGCAGCCGCATCAAGAGGAAATACAGGAAGGACTCATTTTGAAGCCGCACCCGACAATGGAAGCGTATTTGACCAGGAACTACGAACGCTGGACTCTCGCTCTACACCTACGGCCTCACAGATTCTAAAACAACAATTTGGCTTGCATAACAGAAAATCATCCTACCCTACTATGGACTGGTCATCAGAGGAGGTTTTAAAAGATGCTGGATGGACTAAATCACAAACAGGCACATGGATCCCAGACCCTACATGGACGGACAGTTCTCAGTCTTCTACCATGCATGCCAACGTTTCTACAAACATGAGCTCAGGTATGGACATTCAGAATTCTGGGGAGGAAACTATTACTGATAATCAGAGCTCTGAAACCCGTCCTTCGGCCATACCTGGGCCTAGTTCTGGGGGTAGGACCTGTACAGGATTCGGCTCAGATAGAGGCACGGGCTGGCTTGCAAAAACCCAGAGCAATAATGTCTGACTTATTTAAAAACAAATTAGAACAGGCACCTAGAAGAAATGCTATTCGTTTACGTTATAGGGGTGGCCTTCAAACACACCCGGATAGATATTATATTGCTAACTCGCTTTTGAAAGGTTCCATGAATTTTCTTCCTGTTGATATTTTTGCATTGATTCACATCTCAGGGGAGGATTTTTATGATATTAGTTTTAAATCCTTTAAAGGCTTAGAGAAATTTTGGGATAGATATTCCATTTTGAAAAATACCCCTTTGTGGGTTCCATTTTATGCTATCCCCCTTACTAAACCAGTGTTTCGTTACATTACAATCATGTTTAGGAATGAAGGTGTCAGCGTAGGTAATATTCACCAATGGTTGCAAAATAAATGTGAGGTGATGGGATCCCCTGAAGCCATCTTAGACCTAGAAGGTATTTGGACAGGGAGCTGGAAATTTAAAGTGAAGTTACCCCAAATAAATGGTGAAATTATCCATTTACCGAACAGCTTCTTTTTAGGAAAGATAGAGGGTCTGTTTTATAGTGGTCAGCCTCGGGCCTGTTATAAATGTGGAGCCCGTACACATTTAAGTAGCTCCTGTGACCTTTTAAAATGTCCACTGTGTGGAGGGTTTGGGCATGTAGCAGACAGATGTCTAAACATCTTTCAGTGTAATCTTTGTGGTGATAAAGGCCATGCCTTTCACCAATGCCCATGGGCCTCTCATAACAAAGCTGGAGGCTGGGATTCTGATGCCCTAATTAACAAGGCCCAGGGGAAAACAGTGATTGATCCTGGATCCCTTCACACATCAGGTAGTCAGGCTGATCCTTCACCCCTCTTGCTGGACAAGCCTTCCTCCTCTGAGAC
This sequence comes from Neoceratodus forsteri, assembly GCA_016271365.2. Lineage (NCBI taxonomy): Eukaryota > Metazoa > Chordata > Ceratodontiformes > Ceratodontidae > Neoceratodus > Neoceratodus forsteri. The sequence goes on from JADMNL010000022.1 coordinate 298,429,235, forward strand.
TGGGGTGACTCCTTTGTTGCAGATGTATCTATTTCATCTTCTCCACCCGATATCTCTGACTCTCAACAGGCCTCTTCTTCCATGCCCCCTTTGAGATAGTGAAACCCCGTAGGTTTACGAGAGCTTCCAATAAAGCTTCCTCTACTACTCCCACTCCAGTAGAAAACTTTTTTTCTCCTTTGCAAATGGAAGGTAGGGACTCAGATTTAGAATCTGATACTTCTCACCTATCGGAATTGATTTCAGAAGAGGAAGATAGCAAAGCCACAGACTTAGCAAAAGAGAAAAAGGGGAAGAAAGGGAAGAAAAGGAAAACTAGCCATTCCCAGAAGTTTGGAACTTGATGGTAATATCTCTGCATCATGGCGACCCTGAAAATAGCCTCCTATAATGTCTGCAGTATAAAGAACTTTAAGAAGAGACTTGCTGTCCTTTCCTTTCTTAGTACTTTAAATGTAGACATTATTCTTTTGCAGGAAACTAGGCTATCCTCCTTGGCTGAAATCAAACAAACTCAGAAAAGATGGGTATGGGGGCCTTCCTTTTGGACTTTTGGGCCTGACGCAGCCGATGGGATTGGGGTTCTCTTTACTTCCACGGCCTTTAGAGTTCCTAAACTGGTCGACATCTGTCCAGGACATGCCCTGCTCCTAGATTTTTCCTGGCTTGCTTTTGATTATAGATTATTAAACATTTATGCCCCTCAAGTTAAAACTGCACGTATTAAATTATTTGAGGATGTTAAGCCCTTTCTATATACTCAAAGACACGTTATCTGGGGAAGGGATTTTAACTGTGATATAGATACTAAATTTAAAGGGAAGTCCAGAAAAATATATTGTGATTCTTTAGCTTTAAAACAGATTATTAAAAATGCTGGCCTATTGACGTTTATAGGTCATTACATAGTACAGGTGGTTCTTCATATCACAGGAACATATTTTCTTCACGTATTGACTATCTTTTGTCTCTAAATTTCTAAAACCTTCCTTACATATATTAAACCAACTGAGTTCTCAGACCATCACCTTTTAATTGGGGTTTTAGTCTAGCAGATATTCCCCTAAACTATTCTCAGCTAGCCCTAGATGGCGTCTCAATGTGTCCTCTTGGAGGACAGTGATTGTATTTCTGATTTACAAAATCTATTTTTGCTCGTCATTCCACACTTTGTTGTTACGAGAACCTTTTTTCTGGTGGAGAGATACTAAAATAGAGATTAAATCCTTTTAAGTTCTAAGGGAAACACAAGGCCAACTCACGTTATCTTAAATACCTACATTATCGGGATCAATTTTACAAACTGATGTCACTATCACCGAGTGACAAACTCCTTTGTTGTCCCAAATCTCAGAATTAAAAAACAGATGGTTGAATATCAATACAGTAGAGCTATATCACTGGACATGGAATTTAGATTTGGGGTACAAGCCCAACCAACGTAGATCCCTATTTGCGTGTAAGGAACGCTTTGACCGGACTTTAATGTCTAATTAACCTCTTCCAAGGTAAAATAGTAACCTCCGAAATAGATATGATGTCTGTTGTACAGCAATTTGTTTCAGATACCTTTGGGGGAGAACCCGAGCTTAGTGGGAATTTGCCTGAGGCCTTTTTGCCTCATCTTCCAGTGCTGGACACCACATTTCAAGCTCAATTATTGAAACCCATTTCTCCATTAGAAGTGGAAAAAGTTATCCTATCCCTTAAACTTAAAACATCCCCTGGTTTGGATGGTATTCCAAATGAATTTTATAAAACCTTCATTTCATACATGTGCATTTTTCTTCCTCTTGTGTTCAATTTTATCTTAACCTCCGGCTCCAGTTTTCCAGAATTTAATGTGGCCTTATTGAAGTTTATTTTTAAAAAAGGGGATTCCTCCTTACTTACTAACTGGAGGCCGATCAGTCTCCTTAATAGTGACTATAAGATCTTTGCTAAAATCCTCACAAATAGATTGTCCTCAGTTTCTGAGTCCCTTATTCATCCCGCTCAATCCTGTGCAGTACCACATAGGAAGATACAACATAGCTTATATTTGTTAAGAGACTTATTTGATAACAGTGATAGGGGAAAAGGGTCGGGTTTTATTATTGCTTTGGATCAGGTTAAGGCCTTCGACAAAGTGTGTCACTCTTACTTATATAATATACTATTAACCTACAAAATTCCTAAACTCTTTGTACACTGGATTTCGATTTTATACTCTGAAGCAGTGATACATCCTTTAGTGAATGGAAGCATGGGGCCTGCGGTTCCTGTGGTTAGGGGAGTTCGGCAGGGTTGTCCCCTGAGCCCTCTTTTGTATGTGTTTGTTTTAGATCCTATTATTCGATATATTCAGGGGCATTCCGAGATTATGGGTTTGACCCCTGATATATCCTTGCCAAGGGTTAAAATAACCGCCTATGCAGATGATATTACACTTTACGTTCAGGATAAGCCTTCCCTTCAGAAAGCCTTGCATTGTTTTCAGACTTGGGGGAAAAATCTCTGGATCTGAACTTAACGCTTCAAAAGTTTTATTTTTCTTTACATCCTGAACAAGATACTTTCTTTGATACTGGGGTATTCCATTCTCATCACAACCTAATAAAATTCTAGAATTTGGTTTAGGTTAGGTGATATGGCTACTTTTAACTGGGAAAAGCAGTTAAAAATAGGGGAATCTAAAGTGAATGTCTGGAAACAATGGAAATTTGGGAAACGGAAAAGGGTTTCTATTGTTAAGCAATTTTTGATTCCCATATTTTTATACCTTAGTTATTTATACCCGCCACCTGTTTCATTAGAAACACGATTGTACAGTGTCTTTTTTCAGATGATTTGGGGGAATCGTTTAAATCCAGTTCGCAGGGATTTCCTTTACTTACCAGTTAAGAAAGGTGGATTGTCCATGATAAACCCAATTGTTTTTTTTCATTCCATTTTTTTGTTTAATTCTTTTGGTTTCCTTTGGAATCACACCGGTTCCCTTTGGCATTCTTGGTCTTATTTTCTATGGAGTCCTTACTTTCAGAAATGGACGACGTACCCCCCTAAATTGTTAAAACAAAATTATTTGCCCCTGTAACGGAGTGCCTTCTTAAAAATGTAGGCAGTGGAATTTATTATTTAATGTCCTTACTTCACATACTAGGAAATCTTTTATAACTATATTGTTTTTACTGTACAGGGCACCGTTTTGCTTTTTCCAGACTGTGTGCCAACCAAAATGTCCTTTGCTTTATGTAAATTAACTGACTATAGAATACCATCTTCTATATGGGACATTGTGTGGATATCCTTGCATGGGAAATTAAAGGGGAATCTCAATACAAACTGACAACTGAAAGATACTGTTTAAGGTCTTCTTGTAACTCTATTGAAGAAAGTTTATCTCATTTTCTTATTGATTGTCAGTTCAAAAAGATTTTTGTGTAAGGCATCTGATCATTGGGGGGTTCCGATGCTGCAGCAGATAACATATAATGCTTTGGTCTTAGGGGATTATACAGGCATATGGCAGTCTTATCATCCCAGCACCTTGAATGTTTTTTTCGCCTTTATTCAATTTTATCTTTGGCAAGCCAGATGTCAATTTATTTTTCAGCAACAATTAGTTCCTATTTCTATAATTTTGTCACAAGTGGAGACTGGTTTATCCTCTGTTAAAGTCAAAGATAAGCAAAAATGTTCTGCTGTTAAATTTGCTTCTTTTTGGAAATCTTTTTTTGTTTGACAAATGTATTTCTGTATACAATTTTTGTATTATTGTGTAAATATGTTTAACTGGTGATGTTATGTTCTTTTCAATAAAAACTTCCCCTACTCTACAGCAGGGGACCCTTTGGCCATCTGGTTGTTCGCCAAGATGGCTGCCGCCCCGGACCCTGGTGGAGGAGGAGGAGGTGGTGGTGATGCTGTTCTTTGTCCCCAGGGTTTTGTTCCTGATTTACAGCCTCTTCTTCAGCCTGGAGCTTACTGCAATAGTCATTCTGACTAAGTACCTACTCTGGACACTTCTTCTCCTGTGCTCTCATCTCCTACAACTGCTTTGATTTTGGATTCAGGCCAGCTTCTTTTGGACTGCCCTCCTGCTCCTGCTGCAGAGGCCTCTGCTACACCCATGACCCTGACACAGTTGTGCTCCTTTTATTCCCAACACCACTCCCTTTTGCAGGACTTTGTTAAGGAGGAAGACACCCTAAGTACTGACCTGCCATTCACTTTGAATCAGCCTGCATTTGTGACTGCATTACCTCCCGCTGCCTTGCCTGGTCGGTCTGCTGTTCCTTTCGGTGATGTGCTGCTCCTTTCTGCTCCTACACCATTTGCTCCTGACACTGTCCCTGGCAGCACTTCCTCTTCCGACCTCATTTGATCTCCGGCTTCAGCTCTCTGAGCTGCGGGTTGGTCACAATAGTTTTCTGGTGCACCATGGACTTTTCCACGGGCTGTCAGCACCCAGGACATCATACAGCACACCTCCAACACCGATTTGCCCATTACTGGTAGCCCTCAGCTTGCTCATTCCCCTCAGGTGGAATCACCCAAGAGCGTTACAGCTCCCCCACTGGTCTCTACTATCGGCAAACCACCATTGCAGCCTCCTCCTGATACCCTCCTTCTGGATTACTCTTCTGCACCATGACCTTCTGCTTCAGTACACTCCTCTTGTGGTGTCAGCATGGCTCAGTTGGTAGCACATCCGCCTCTGGACCACAAGGTCGTGGGTTCTCGTCCCACACCGGGATTGGACTTGCACCTAAAAATCGCTGGCATCCGAGTGCAGTATTGGGGGGTGCTGTACTGCTGGGGTGTGCCATCCTTCGGATGAGACGTTAAACCAAGGTCCCTTCTGCCCATCCTGGTGTTGTCCTGGGTGGGTGTCCAGGTGGTAAAAGAACCCAGGGCACTCTTCGCAAAAGAGTAGGGAACATTCCCGGTGTCCTGGCCAACATTCCCCTTCCCATAAAACCGGTTCATGCAATTATCCAGGCTGTGTGTGGGTGATGATGTGCAATATGGCCATCACCACACATTCAGTCACTTCACTACCAGTCTAGCATTGCTTGTAAAGCACTTTGGATGTATGAAAAGCACTATATAAATGCTGATTCTTCTTCTTCTTCTTCTTCTTCTCTTCAGAGGAAGACTCTCAGCACCTTCAGGATGGTTCTACCTTGCCTTCTCTGCAAGCAGGTGAGACGTTGGAGGCCCCTTCTTTTCGCCTCAGTGATCTTTTCCAAAATGTGGGTGCACCAGCTCAGCATAGGAACGCTGTTTGCTTGAAGTATTTTGGGGATCTTTCTACTGCTCTGGATAGACGAACTGTGTTGCATTCTATGCTCAGAGACTCTTTGGGTATTACTGCAAGTGAACTGTTTGCATTTATACATGTTAAAGGGGAATCAGTATATGATCTTAGTTTTAAGAATGTGTACACTCTAGAAAGATTTTGGAACAAATATGAATTGGTGAAATCTCAGCCTTTGTGGGCCCCCTTTATGCTCATTCCCCTAACCAAGCCTACAGTTAAAATTATTACCCTGTTTTTTTGCAATGGGGGAGTGAGCATGGCGGACGTTCAGTACTGGCTTAAGCAGTGCTGTGATATTCTCCAGGCTCCTCATCCTATTTTGGATGAGGACCTCATCTGGACAGGGGGTTGGAAAGTTAAGGTGCAACTGTGGCACACTAACCAAGGCATATCACATTTACCTGGCAGTTTCTATATTGGTATAGGCAGGGGTTTGTGCTTTTACTCTGGTCAGCCCCGCACTTGCCACAAATGTGGTGCTCGGACACACCTTAGTCATACTTGTGACAAGCCACGGTGCTCTATTTGCTTGGCCTATGGTCATGTCGGCCCTGGTTGCCTTAACCCCCAGAAATGCAATCTTTGTGACGAGTCTGGTCACACCAATCATCAGTGACTGTGGGCAGACCATAATAGGCTGGATCAGCCCCCTCAGGACCAGGTGGCCCTTATATCTGACTCTCAATCTCAGGTCCTTCATCAGCATGAAGGGGAACACCAGGAAGTGGTGCCCTCCTCTCCGTCTGATGTTGTCCCAACTTCTCCTCCTGAGTCTCGAGTAAGTGATCCTCAATTGCAGACTCACATTCCTCCTTGTGAGGACCCAGCCCCGGAGGTTGTCACCCCCTCTGACCCTATGCCCCGCTCCTCCTCCGGACCAGGATCCCTTCACAGAGGTCTCTCAGGGTGAGAAGGGTAAGTCTAAGGACAAGCCGAAGGCTCCCTGTCCCCCCCAGACAGTCCATTCTGACTAGAAATCGTTACCAGGTCTTGACCAAATGGTAGCAGTGGAGTGATGTAAATGATGAGGAAAATGATTCTGAATCCTCTCAGGCCTCTTCTCTCCATATGGACTACTCCTCTGATTCCCAGCAGGATCCCTCTTCCTCTAGATCTGCTCCCAGGCAGCAATCTGTGGTTACTTAACTAATTTTTGTTTAGTTTTTCCACATTTTTTTTCCCAGATTCTTTTCGCCTAATCCAATTTTCCTATGACTGGGAGTCTGAGCCTTCGCTGCTTTACACTTAATGAGTGCAGCATGAAATCCCATAGGAAACTTCTTACCTCCTTACAGTATCTTTTGGATCTCCCACATGATTTTTATTTGATCCAAGATATTAGATTGAAACCTGTTACAAGCTGTCCCGGGCTTCTGCCAGTTGGATCAAAGGCCCTTCCTATTGGTCCTCTGCTGAGGATAAGTGTGATGGCTTGGGTATTTTATTTTCTGGATTTGATTGTACTGTTACAAGACTGATTGATATTGTTCCTGGCCATGCCTTACTGCTTCACTGCACTTTCCATTGCCTACAGCTCAGGATTCTGAATATTTATGCGCCTCAAAGTATTGCTGCTCATTCTGACTTGTTCCGGTTATTACAACCTTATTTACATACCTCCCGCCATCTTTACATGGGGGGATTTCAACTGCGATCTTACATTTGGCAGATAGAGGGGGCTCCACTCAGAAGCTTTTTGGGGACTCGACTGCATTGCGCTCTATTCTTCAGACTGCTACTCTTAAGGATGGCTACTGTGAGGTGCACCCCAAAGGAGCTAAGACCTATCATAGAGGGCTTTTGGCCACTCGTATTGCTTTTTTCTTCCTTTCTCAAAATGTTCTGGTTCACCAGGCTAAAGTTATTCCTTGTGAAACCTCAGATCACATGACTATTTCCTTACTATGCTCTCCTTCCACTGCGTCCTACCCTCTGGTGGTTTCATCACATTGGAAGTTAAATAGCTCTTTGTTGTCAGATAGTTGCATTGTTCAGGATTGTCGAGATTTTTTGTTGTCACGCACTTCCGTACTGGATGCTTATGCCTCCCCCTTACTTTGGTGGGAAGACACTAAATTGGATCTCAAACGTTTCTTTCTTAGGCATGCTAGGAGGAAATCGGCCTCCTCTTATCATTGGTATTTGCTTTTGCAGCGGCATTTACAGGATATTATCTCTAGAGCTTATGAATCTGGTCACGATTACTCCCCTCTTATTGCTTCTCTGAAGACTCAGATGGAAGTGCATCAGTATGATAGGGCTCATTCCTTGCGCCTTGAAACCTCTTGTGGCACCCGTTCTTCTAAGGCCTCTTTCGATATCTATAAGTGTTGCCCTGACAGGGTATCAGCCACACATATCAACCACCTTGTTAACCCAGACTCCGCGACAGTTTTTGACACTATGACCTCTCTCTCCAGTGTAAGGTTTTTTCCCACCTGGATGGTGTCTTTGGGACCCGCACGGTGACCTCTCCAGCTGTTACTTCTTTTCTTGACTTCCAGCTACCATCTCTCCCTCTGTATCTCTGTACTCAGCTGACTGTCCTGATTTCTTTGTTGGAGGTACAGGCAGCCATCAAAAAGCAGAAACGGTGTACTTCTCCGGGGCTGAATGGCCTTACGGCAGAGCTTTATCAAACATTTTCTGATCTTTTTTCTCCTATCCTTACCACGCTCTTTAATGCTATTATTACTACTCATTCTGTTCCCTGACATTTCTCAGATGCTATTATGTTTCTCTTATTTAAGAAGGGGGATAGGACGGCTATATGGAATTGGAGACCTTTGAGCCTATTGAACGTGGACTACAAGATTTTTGCATCTGACCTGCTCCACCAGCTTCTTCCTCTTGCATCTCATGTTATCTCAGAAGCTCAGACTTGTGCTATCCCTCACCGCTCTATTGTTTCGAATCTTTCTTTCCTAAGGGATGTCTGTTTTCAGCTCTTCTTCTTCTCCCTCACTACTCATTTCTCTTGATCAGGAGAAAGCGTTTGATAGGGTGAACCATGACTACCTCTTTCACGTCCTCTCCCACTATGGTGTTCCACAACGTTTTATTCAATGGATTAGATTACTATATTCTACTGCTTGGATCCAGTCTTATGTGAATGGCACCCCTTGTTCCTCCTTTTTGAGCCAGACCGGCCTTCGGCAAGGCTGCCCTTTAAGTCCCCTTCTCTAAGTTTTTCATATTGATCCTTTGCTTCGCAAGATTTTACATCATCCTTCCATGGCCCATCTCTCCTTTTCTTCTGTGTCCCCTATCCCTACGGTGTTGGCTTATGCGGATGACCTTTGTATTCTCACCACTCTTCAACTTCAAGAGACGGACTTGCTCCTTCTTCTTACAGACTTTGAGCAGGTGTCTGGTTCTAAGCTGAATTACAGTAAAAGCTCAGCTTTGCACCTCCCGATGTTACCACCCCCTGATTCTCCTTGTCATATTGCAGGGGTACCTTTGCATTTCACCCTGATCAAGATATGGAGACTGACTTTTGGTGCCACTGACGATGCCCTCACCAACTGGACTATCATTCTGGATAAGGCTTTCCACACGGTTGCTTCCTGGAAGGGTCGGACTATCGCTAAACGGAAGTGGGTTTTGCTGTTGAAAACTTTTGTTCTTCCCTTGTTTCTTCATGTAGCTTCAGTTTTCCTGGTTCCTTTTTCCTTCGAAGCCCATTTATATAATGTTTTCTTTCAGGGCTTTTGGGGTAGTCATTTAAACCTGGTTAAGCGGAATCACACATATCCTGATTATTGCCATGGTGGAGTTCGAATGTTGAACCCTTTAGTATTTTTTCACTGCTTGTTTCTGAAATGCACTATTCCTTACTTATTGCAAGCCCAGATGGTCTTTTGGTTATCTCTTCTCCATCATTGTGTTGCCCTGTTGTGCGCAGCATGGAGTCTTCCTCCTACGGAGATTCCTCGCAACTTTCAGAACTATAATCTTCCCCATTATATTATCCCCACTTTTTTAAAAATTCGCCATTGGTCTCTGACTCCTACGGTGATTCTTTCTTCCACAAGGAAGCATTCATATCGGTCTATTTTGGGGTCATCCTTTCTGGACCTTCCGGTGTTATGGGACTCCCTTGACACTATTTTGGACTCCTCCTGTGTTTTTCGTCAATTGACTGATCCCCGGATTCCTCAGTGAGTTTGGGATATTACCTGGTTATCCTGTCACAGAAGGCTTGGTGTACGTGATAACCTGAAACATAAAGCTCAGGAGGAAAGAACATGTCCCCGTGACTCGTGTCCTTCCATCCCTGAAATCATGTTTCATTTTTTTATTGGTTGCCCCTGTACATGACCTGTTTGGACCCTTCTCCTTCATAAGTGGAAGGAAAAAGCCCTTCCAACTCTTACGTATGATATTTTGATTTATGGTATTTATCCTCCTGGCCTGAGTCGATATCACCCCAGTACTCTCCGTTTAATTTTTGCCTTTTGTTGCTACTATTTGTGGCAGGCCAGATGTGCATTTTTGCTGCAACAAAAGGTGTGTAGCCCTACTCAGATAGTTGCTCAGATTTTACAAGGTTTACACACTGTATATTGCTCTGAGAAGGCCTCAGTACCACCTGGGGTTTTTTGACGACACTGGGATCTCTGTTCCTGGATTCTTCCGTAACTGTTAGTTTTTATTTTGTTTTTGACACGTTGCTTATTCATTTTTTGCATTTGCTAGATGCTGAATTGGCAGCTCTTTTAGTTTTTTGTGTTTTTAACGGTTTATTGTTTTTTCTTGTTTTTCCTTCTTTTATGTTATTTTTCTGTACTATCCCATTTTGTTTTATTTGTTTCACTTCCTGTCTACAGATTGTTTTCTTTCTTGCATCCTTGTATGATGTAATGCTTCATCCTGTTTTTGCCCTCTCCTGTTGTGTATGACTTACTACATTGTTGTATGGTTTGTTTTGAGTTTTTTTTGCATAAAAAAAACATTCCCCTACTCTTCTAGTGGGGATGGGATGGGGATTATGTACAATGCTGATTATTTATGTTTGTAGTTCATGTATGCTGTATCCTTCTTTCTGTTTTGATTCTTTCTTTTATGATTTGTATGATGTAATGCACTTTTGTATGTTTTGTTTTAAGTTTTTCAATAAAAACTTTACCCTGATCTTATAGTGGGGATGGGTTGGGGGTTATGTACAATGCTGATTATTTATGTTTGTAGTTCATGTATGCTGTATCCTTCTTTCTGTTTTGATTCTTTCTTTTATGATTTGTATGATGTAATGCACTTTTGTATGTTTTGTTTTAAGTTTTTCAATAAAAACTTTACCCTAATCTTATAGTGGGGATGGGTTGGGGGTTATGTACATATATGGCTTGTTTATGCAGTTCATGTATGCTGTACTATTTATGCTTTTTTTTGTTTTGTTTTTTTATTTTCTTGCATTATGATTTTGTATGATGTAATACACTTCTTGTATATTGTGTTTTAAGTTTTTGAATAAAAAATTCCCCTTCTCTGCCAGTAGGGGGAACCCTGGCTCCCATCTGGTGAGCAAGATGGCTGACCAAGGAGCGGGGTGTGGGGGAGCAGAAGCAAAGTTTGGAGATGGTGGATTGGATTTTTCTTCTCAAGAAGGCATAATGGATTCTAATACTAATACTGAAATACTTGTGACCACGGAAAAGAACAGGGAAATGAATGGGCTCACTGAGGAAGCGATTTCCATGGATCTTGAAATTTTGGATTTCCAGAAAAAAATGGCTGAGTTACTACATAAGGCAGAGTTCCCTGAAGAAGCTCTTAGCTCGACTACCAGGTATGCAGAACATACTTCTGATGCAAAACTTGCTGAAATGAAGACACAAAGGGACAAGCTGCTTAAAGTCCTTGCTATAAAGGAAGAGACTTTACACAGTTTGGAAATGGCCACAAAGTCCTCACCTGCTGAACTTATGACTTTACACCCCAAATATGTTATTTCAGAGTGCACTCCTGTGACAGCTGTCAGCCAGGCAGAATTGCAAGCATCTTGGTCATCTGAACACGCCCTGCAAACTGCGGGGTGGAGAAAAGGACTAGATGGGTGGATATGGATTTCAGAGTCAGTCCCAACTACAAAAGAAATTCAAGAGGCTGATAAAGAAGCCCTTACTTTTTCAGTACTGTTTCACCTTTAAAAGAACTTCAAAAAAGCTGGGTTACACCAAAAAACGGACTCACCAAAACTCAAGCTAAGTTCCGTTCTTCATAATGTTTATTTAAAAGAAAGTTTAAAAGCAGCAGTGAAATTCCCTCACACACTGTTTCTCCTTTATTAACTCCAGTTTGCTATGAAATGGACATAGAAACTGACAATGTCAACACTAGTTGGGTTGCCATGGTAACTGAAAATGGCGAGAGGAAGATTTTGAAAAATACTGAATCTGTTATTTTAACTACAACTACTAATCCCCCAAGTGTTAATCCTGACCATATGGATTCAAAATTATATCAGCTGTTACCTGACAACTCAGATATTTCTGTTGAAAAAAAGCATCTCATGGAGACATTCTGGAAGCAGTACAGCCCGCAACAAATAGCATACAAGATCCTGTGATGCAAACAAATACAATTGAAATCAGTCAAAATGAATTACCCTCAATATCTTGGGCTGATATAATGGACAGGCATTACCCAGTACAGACTGTTGCATTTCCTCCCCCCTCCCTTCCCAACAAGGTAGTACACACATAAAACTAATGGAGGGTAATATGATTACAGGGGACATAAAAAACAAACAAGCTGTTTCAAAAACATTCAGGCTTTCAGATCTTTTTTCAGCCTCAGAGAACCTGCTAAGTGTAAAAACGCAGTTCGCCTCAAATACAGGGGAGGCTTAGAGGAATCACTGGACAGAGTCTATGTAGCAAAAAATCTCCTGAAAGAAACTATGCAATTTACTGCCTCTGAAATTTTTGCATTAATACACACCTTGGGGGATACACAATTTGATGTCAGCTTCCAAACCCCTGTATTACTTGACAGATTTTGAATCAAATATAACTTGGTTAAGACTTCACCAGTATGGACTCCTTTTGTGGTAATATCTCTCACAAAACCAACATGGAAAACTATAACTATTCTTTTTAAAAATGAGGGGGTTAATATTTCTGATATCCTACATTGGGTCAAGCAAACAGTGAAAGTTTTAGAATGACCTATGCCCATTATGGACTCTGAAAATATATGAGTAGGGGGATGGAGAATTAAAGCAAAGCTTAAAACCAAGGAAGCAGGAATCCAACATCTGCCTAGTAGTTTCTACATAGGAAGAGACTGAAGATTTTGTTTTTACGTGGGTCAACCAAAGTCCTGCCATAGATGTGGGTCACTGTCTCATCTAAGTAATGCATGTGATAATATGGTATGTGAACTATGCCTAAGTATCAGACATTCCAGCCATCTTTGTTCAAATCCTGTACGGTGTAATTTATGTGAAGAGACAGGGCATTTTTATAAGTTGTGCCCGTGAGCGGCATATAATACAAGGTCATTTTATGATCAAGAAGAACTGGTAATGGAGGCTCAAAAACAAAGGGAAAAAGATTTACCTTCTACTTCTGACCCCAATACAACTTTGCAACCAGTTAAAGTCACTCTGCAACTGAATACAGTCAGTAAATCTACCCCACTGGATGAGCCAACTGCATTAAGTCAGACAGGAGAAATAATGGACATTTCCAATCCAGAGGACCCTGTACAAAGTCAGTTACTAGATAATAAAACAATGCCCCCTTCGGCAGCCCCTGAGGATGGTTTCAAAGTTGTAGGTGGTAAATGGAGGACTGATAAGCAACCCCCAAAACCTAAGATCTCTCACAGAGATTTCATCACGACAGAAACAGTTACCAGACTTTACAAAATAATTTAGACGATGAAGGGGAGGATTCTGACAACTCTTCAATGGCTTCTTCACAGAAAGAACTTTCGGAGTTAGAGGGGGTGCCACCTAAAGTGAAGAAAGCAAATAAAAGGACTAGAAAGAAAAGTTAACATGTTTCTTTGTGACTGTGTTCTCTTTTTATGAGGTACTCTGAACTACAGGTGCTAACACTCAGTGTTAATAATATAAAAAATGAAAAGAGAAGACTCACACTATTTTCTTCCCTGAATGATATCAAAGCACAAGTTTTCCTATTGCAAGACATAAGATTACGGACAAATAACAAAATTATTAAAGCTCAGAAGGCATGGCCTTGGGGACCCTCAGTGTGGTCCATGGGGGAGGATGCTTGTTCAGGGATCACAATCATGTTCCATTCAGTTACAGTCAAAATTCATAAAATAATGGATATTGAAACAGGGAGGCTATTAATAATTTATGTTACAGTACAAGACACTCCTATTAGATTAGGGGTTGTGTATGCTCCCCAAATTAAAACAGAAAGAGTGTATTTGTTTAAACGCATGCAACTGTATTTGCATATTGCTAAGTTTATAATCACTGGAGGAGATTTTAACTGTACTTTAGAACTGTCAGATAAAACTGGTATTACTAACAAACTATACTGCGATATTAATGCATTAAACCATATTATTTCCACAGCTAATCTTACTGACTTCTACAAACAGGTCCACCTCACCGGAGATCATACTTACTTTAGGAATTCTTTGTCCCCAGATGAAACCCAATGAAGACTCAGACAAAGATGTGTGGGTGCCCAGTTCAGTAATTATTTTACTTAAATCTTTTCCACAGTTCAAATCCATATTGTCAATATTTACATACTGATAACACACCATGTATAACATATACTTAATTAATGGGTCGTATATTTTCCATACAAAAAAGTGTATTAAATACTGTAATACACGATGGTTAATTAAACGCACGTATAAGGAAAAATGTGAGCCAAAAGCACTGTCATGTGGACAAAAACAGTTGTTCCCCCCTGCAAGCACGAGCCACTGTTTTTCACTTAACTGCCTTATAAAAGCCACTCACCTCACAAACTGCAGTATAGTTTGGTAAATCCTCATAAAGCACATCTAAATCCCTAGCTAATCAAGCTCTCTTCTCTCTTCTCTCTTCTCATCCCCCTCCCTCTGTAGGCAAAATGTCACCAGCGCAACCAGTCGCACAGCAGTAACAGCCATCTGAAAAGCCACACAAACTGTTAATTTTACTTAAAAAGTTTATGTTTATGTTATTTTAAATAGTTCTACTTCAGAATGGTGTTTGTCAGCAAGTTAATAAAGTGTTTCAAGTGTTTCATCGCACCACAAAGGTTAGCCTGTTTTTTCACTATCTCCTAGAGATGCAGTTTCACATCTAAGCCTGTGAAAAAACACAACCCCTCAACTAAATAAAACAAAATATGGGGTGCAGTGTGTAAATCTCAAGTTTTGCACACACCCTCATTGTTGGATGGCTGTATAAATCCCTCAGTCTTTGCTCTCGGAGTTTATGTGCCATCCAACAACTCGGGTAAGTGTAAAATTCTCGTAACACACTGTACTCCATACTTTATCCTATATATATTCAACATTCTCATTATTCTATTTACATTATAATAATGTTCGCTTTTTAAGTACATTAACCTTTCTTCTTCTCCCACAGATGCACATCTGGGGGCTGCTTTTATATTCCACTCTCTGCTCGGGTCCGAGTGTACACTTGTACCCTTCCATCTTCTTGGGATGTCCAGGGTCTTTTCTTATTATTTCTTTTATTCTCACCCTCCCATCCTATCCGCCCCTCCTTTATTTTCTCCCTCCATCCCCCTTTTATTTGGTTCATTCATCCCCTGCCAACCACCTTCGGTAGACCTGAGGTGCTGCGCTCCACCTACCACAGTGCCTCACTTCTTCTCCCAGTATCTCTCCTGTTTTGTTGAGTGGGTGGGAAAGTCTCTAAGTAGCAAAATTTGTGAGCTCTCCCTCTCTTACCAGCCCTTAAGTACCCCTTCTGCTCAACCCTCTGTCTCTTTTTCCCAGCCAATTGCCCCATGCCACCTCATGGTCAGTGACCTGATAGCACCTCCCCTTTTTTGACGTCACTTAGCCCCTCCCCAACCCCTTCACTTCCTTCTTGTATCTGAAACCTGAGACCCTCCCTCACATTGGCCTTGGCCTGCCGACAATGCAGTCTGCCCTTTTAATGGGGCAATACAATTTACATATGAACATACAAATCTGCCAGCAGAAACAGACCACCAGGTCTATCAATGTCTGCCTGAGTGCGCAGCTTGCCCACTAGATTGCAGCTGCCCCAACCCCCTCCCCATCTGTCATTCCCATAATGGCCTCAGCCCCCTCCACCCAGACCCTCCCTCGTGTTCTGTCCCACACTCTCTTAAAACTTCTTACTGTCTTACATGATACTACCCCCTCCGGTAGAGCTTTCCATTTAGACACCACCGTCTCTGTGAAGTAGTGCCTCCTCATCCTCCTCCTAAATCTTCCACCCTCCAATCTTAGTCCATGCCCCCCATGTCCCTGCCCTTCCTCAGTTTAAACACTCATTCAGTGCTGCCTTTGCTTATCCCCTTCAGACACTTGAATGTTTCAATCATATCCCCCCATCCATCCTCTCCTCCAGCGTGTACATATTCAGCTCATTCAGCCTGTCCTCATAGGCCTTGCCCTCCATCCACTGTAACATTTTTGTTGCCCTCCGTTGCACACCTTCCAGTAAATTAATATCCCTCTTCAGATGCAGCTGCCAGTACTGCACATAGTACTCCAAATGCGGCCTGACCAAAGATCTGTAGAGGGGCAGAATCACCTCCCTATGCTCGGATGCGAAACCCCTTGCAATACAGCCCAGCATCCTGTTCACCTCAGCTGCTGCTTTCCTGCATTGAGCAGAATTGTTCATGCTCACTGTTACCAACACCCCTAGGTCCTTCTCTTCCTCAATGATCCCCAGTATCACCCCTCCCAACCAATAGTCCCTCCTTGGGTACTTTGCCCTGAAGTGCATAACCTTGCACTTTTTTGCATTGAATCCTAGCTGCCACTTGTCCAACCATACTTCCAGCTTGGTTAGGTCCCCTTGTAGTTGTTTCCATCCATCCTCTTTGTCCACCACTGCCCCCATTTTGATATCATCTGTGAACAGATTAACCCTTCTCCCAACTCCGTGTGCAATATCTGAGATAAAGAGCCCAAATAGCACTGGGCCCAGCACCGAGTCCTGTGGCACACCACTCGTCACTGGTCTAGGTGTCAAGAGCTCCCCCCCACTACCACCCGTTGTAGCCTCCCCTGCAGCCAGTCCCTTATCCAGTTTGTCAGCTTTGTCCCCAACCCCTGCAACAGTCACCTCCCCCAAGACTCCCATGAGGCACTGAATTGAAGGTCTTGCTGAAGTCCAAGTACAAGACATCTACAGCATGACCCATATCCAGCTCTCTTGTTATTCAGTTGTAATATTCTATTAGATTGGTCTGACAAGACCTCCCCAAGATGAACTCATGCTGCCACCCATCCTGAAGGTCATTACCCTCAAGGAACGACACCAGCCTCTCCTTCAGTATCGTTTCTATACATTTTCCCACTATGGAAGTGAGACTGACAGGCCAATAATTTCCTGGCTTGTCCCTAGTGCCTCTCTTGTGTATGGGCACCACATGGGCCACCCTTCAGTCCTGAGGCACCCATCCCATGTCCAGGGAGGTGCTGAATAGGTCCACCAGTGGCTTGGTCAACACCTCTGCCATCTCCCTCAGCACTCTGGGGTGGATGCCATCAGGACCTAGTGCCTTGTCCACCCTTAATACCCTCAGACCCTCTAGTACTCTACTCCCCTCAATCATTCTGTCTGTCATCTCCTCCCCTCCCAGTCCATGGTGGTAGTGGACCATCCTTCTCCTTTGTGAAAATGGAGCAAAAGTATTAATTTAGTACTTCCGCTTGTTCCTCTCCCTTTTTCACCCACTCCCCTTCCCACTTTATCTTCACTATATGGTCTCTGCACTTCCTCTTTTCCCTGACATATCTAAAAAAGTCCTTCTCCCCTCCCTTGATGCCCTACGCTAACCTTAGCTCCCTGGAGGTCTTGGCTACTCTCACTCGCTTGGTCACCTCCTTGGATTTATTCACATAAGCCTCCCTGTCCTCTTCCTTCCTTGTTCTCCTGAACTTCTGGTACACAGCTCTCTTCGCCCCTCACCCCTTCAACACTTCTCTGTTCAGCCAGCAAGGTTTTCTGGCTCTGCACTTCTCTCTCTTAGTCCTGGTGCAAGCTTCTGTAGCCTCTGTTAGCCCAGTTTTAACAATTTCCCACTTTGTTCCTAGATCCACCCAATGAAGACTCAGACAAAGATGTGTGGGTGCCCAAATTTGGCAATTAATTTACTTAAATCTTTTCCACAGTTCAAATCCATATTGCCAATACTTACATACTGATAACACACCATATATAACTTATACATATTCAACACTCTCAGTATTCTATTTACATTATATCAACTTTTACTTTTTAAGACTATTAACCTTTCTTCTTCTCTCCCCAGATTTACATCTGGAGGCTGTTTTTATCATCCACTTTGTAAGGGTCTGAGTGTACACTCATACCCCTCCATCTTCTTGGTATGTCCAGGGTCTTTTCTTATTATTTCTTTTATTCCCCCCAATCCTATACTCCCCCTCCCTTATTTTCCACCAGACCACCTCCCGCTTGTGACGGATGGTGGCCTTCCCCCCTTTTAAGCCAGTTTGTTCCCACATCCAGGGCTCAATCACATCTGCTATCTCCAAATTAAAGAGGGCCAGATCCAAACAGAGAGGTGTACTCCATCCCCCCAATAATATTCATCCACATGCTCCTCTATGCCTCTTGTTATTGTTTTTCCCTCACAGGCCGCAAATAACCTTCCCACTCTGGCTTTCATGCGCCTTCTAGCCTTCTCTACCGCTTTATGACTTTGAGCATGGCTCCACACTTTCCTAGGTATCATATCAGACCACATCAGAGTAAACTCCGGGCCACCGTTCTTGTATCTTAGCTATGTCTGACTTTTTCTGGAAGAAAATGTCCAGCCAGGTCTGGTCCCCAAATCGTTCCCTCTTAGATGTCTTAGATGGATGATAATCATGTCCGGGTGTCTCTGCTCCCCTTTCATTTTTCACAGCAGCAGTAGCAGCTATGCCCATCTCATCCCCCACACGCCTTTCCACATCAGCTTGATCCAATTCATATCCAAATATAGCTGATGCCCCCCCAAGCCTTCTGGATGCCCACTTTTGGCCCAACGGACAAAGGAGTGTCCGCAAATCCAAACTTCTAGCCTGTTTGTCCAACCTATTGAGAATCATAAATAACACACATTAATCACCCACATAGCAGTTCACCCCACCATGTGCAGTTTTTCTCTGATATATGTCTATTGCTGCTTTCCCTTATGCTCCCCCCCCAATTAATTCCTTATTGATACCACCTGCTTGTAAGGGAGAAAGAGACATAGTTAATATCATCATTAAGCATCATTCCATACATATCTCTTACAACAACCTGACGATCAATGCCCCTTTGCCTTAATTGCTTCCTCTGACCCTCTACGGGCCACTAACTCTGATGCCGCCCTTATTCTGAAGGAATGTGATGAGAATCCACTCGGGTCCTCCCCCAGGAATGTCATACCCTTCTTAAAGGATGGCTGATGCCTGTGT
Organism: Neoceratodus forsteri; assembly: GCA_016271365.2. Taxonomy (NCBI): domain Eukaryota; kingdom Metazoa; phylum Chordata; order Ceratodontiformes; family Ceratodontidae; genus Neoceratodus; species Neoceratodus forsteri. The sequence goes on from JADMNL010000022.1 coordinate 298,448,169, forward strand.
ACACCTTACTGGTGACCCATCCCCATGTATAAATAGGAGTGGGTTTTTTGTCCCTTAGACACACTGTAGCATACGCTGATAGCACCTCCACTAGACAGATGGAGCTGACCCTATGTCTGTGCAATGTCACCCTTGTTCCCACACCTGTCTGGTCTGTCTTGGAGTATTTTATGATCACCATCACTCTACCATTGGCCCACACTGTGTCCTCCCACCACAGTCCAACTGAACTGTCCCATTTTCCGTGACCCACCACCTCACTAACCCTGAAGGTGCCTCCATACATGGTGGCATATAATGCCCAGAACAACATGGCCTCAGTGCTAGACCTACACAGATTGTGGAGTGCCTCCATGAGACTGGCCAGCAGTGTTTCCGTGATGGGCCTCCTGCTATCTTTGGGTTTCCCCTCACCCATAGCCACCTCTGCATCATGTGCCTAACCAGGTTGGTCTTGGTGGGGTCCTCACATCCTTTTAAACTGTAAACCTGCCCTATCGCTGCTAGGTGGACCCCCATGGTCGCATGTGCTACTTTATTCTTCCACCCTGCTACCATGAACTTCACCACTTGCTCTCCTGTTACCACCCCACTTACCTCAAAGCCATTTCCTTCTTTGAATGCTTGGAACACCTTCCATGAGGCCTCATAAGCTTTCAGTGTCATGGGGCACCATGAGCTGTGAACAACAGCTTAGCTCCTGCAATCCAGTTTTCCATATGTACCCGGGAACTGTTGTTTACCTGTGTTCTGCTTCTGGGGCGATGGCACGAAACCTGTCCATCTGAAGGCGGAAGAGGCAGTCAGCTATTACATTGTCCATGCCATCAATGTGACAGCCCCTGCAACACTAACTATCTTAGGACCCTCATCATCATCTCAGACATGGCTCCCCTCTTGTTAAGTACATCCACTATGGCCCTCTTGTCGCTCCAGAATGTGACCCTCTGGTTTCTAAGGTCCTCCCCCCATACTATCATCACTACCCATATGGAGAAAATTTCTAAAAAGGTGATGTCCTTGGTGATCCCCACCCTAGCCCATTCTGTGGGCCAGGCTGCTGCAAACCACTTCCCCCTAAAGTAGGCTCCCATCCCATCACCTCCTGCCACACCTGTATACAATTGTAAATTAGTGTTAAACACCCAATCCTCCTGCCAAAAGGTCTTACCATTGTAAGTCCGGAAGAACACCTCCCACACCTCTAAATCTTCCCTAGTGCCTTTCAAGATATCCACCCAATGGTGCAGCCTTGATGATCCTTTTGTTGCCCTAGTCAGGTGTCATGTAAACATGCAGCCCAGTGCTATAGCCCTACATGCAAAATTCAGGTGTTCCATCAGTTGTTTCACCTGCTGGAGCTGTACTCATCTCCGAGCCTTCACTGTCTGTATAAGGGATTTCAGTTTCTGCACCTTCTTATCCGGTAGGTGAAACAGCTCCCCTTCCATGTCTATATCAATTCACAGGAACTTCAGCCCTTGGCTGGACCCCTCCTTCTTATCCAGTGCTAGCGGTGCCCCAATTCCTTGCACGTGGTCCTGAAATCCTGTAGCATCCTCTCTTTCTCTGCCTGCTCATCCCCTATCAGGAGGAAGTCATCCAGGTAGTGTATTACTGAACTGTATCCGCACTTCTGCTGAAAGACCCACTGCAACCATGTGCTGAATGTTTCAAATGTAGCACAAGCCGCTGAACAACCCATGGGCATGTTCTTGTCAAAGTAATACACCCCCCCAATCTGAAAACCCAGCAAATCCCAGTCCTCCAGCCAGACCAGCAAGAGCTAGAATGCTACCTCTATGTCTGTTTTAGCCAACCATGCCACCTGGATTGCCTGAATGAGCCTTACTGCCTCTTCTGATGTTGTATAAGTCACCCTACTATCTTCTTCGCGAAGCTGGTCATTAACTGAATCCCCTTCCGGGTATGAGAAGTGATGAATTACCCTAAATTCCCCAGGTTGTTTCTTTGGAACCAAATCCAGGGGGGACATCTGCAGACTGGATAGGGGGAGGCCTGGTGAATGGCCCCTCTACCCTGCCAGCTGCTATTTCTTTGCCAGTCTTTTTCTCCAGTATGTCTTCTTTCCCTTTTAACAATTTTAGGTTTTTGGCCCTTGTTTTGTTCCTATTGCCCTGAAACTGTAAGCTAAAACCCTTTGTGAAACCTTGTAACAAGCACCTCAGACCAGCGCTTCCATTCTTCACCCTCAAGCTTCCCTATCTTCAATCCAAAAGTTACTCAAAAAACACCATTGCAAGTTTATTTTCTCTTGGTTCCTGCCCAAAATTTGAAATGCCCACTGGTCTCTGATGCACCCCTTCCTTTGTCGCCTCTCGTAGCAGCAAGCTCCGGGCCATGGAGCCACGTGGCCGTGACGTCAGATGCCTTGCCAAGCAGTCCAAACAGTCAGACTTTCTCCCCACTCACGCTGCTGTAAATGTGCTAAAAACCCCTGAAACCACACCATGCACCAGAAAACCCGGACTGCATTACTATTTATAATTTTTGCTCTGTAGCAAAATGTATTGTAGCTGCCTTGAGTATCTGTTTACTGTTCTGTATTTCCTCCATGTCTATTGTATTGGAAATATATATATATATTCCTGCTTCCCCTTCCCCAGGAATCGAGTGGTCTCCACTCAACATGCCTTCCTGGTAAAAGTATTAAATAAATAAATAAACAAATAAATAAATTTGGATGCTGCTCTGTGCCCACTGGCTTCTCTTTCAGCACTTCCCACAACAATGGCAAGACCTAGGCCACAAATTTACGTGGTCATGACAGAGTATTGCTGAATACTATAGTTCTGAAAGTTTTGTACCAGGTCTTGTATGGCCTGATTTTGCCTAAATACTTGTGTAGAATGTACTGTTTGTTTAATCTATACCAACTGTCTCACTTTGTGTGTCAATAAGTTGTTTGTCGGTACACTGTATTATTTGAATCCTCCTTATTGTATGTGTGCCCCCTTAATTGTCTTGCACTTCTCTGATGTGGAGCCTTTGTAAAGGAGTCTCTAACTCAAAGGTTTGTAATTCTGATACGTTCAATAAATAAAAAAATATAACAATAGATCAAACCAGCATGTTTCCTAGAGAAAGTCTGTAAGTAGCAAAATATGTGAGCTCTCCCTCTCTTACCAGCCCTTAAGTACCCCTTTTGCTCTACCCTCTCTCTATTTCCCTAGTCAATTGCCCCACGTCACCTCATGGTCAGTAACATCACAGCCCCTCCCCTTTTGTGACCTCACCTAGCCCCTTCCCAACCTCCTCCCTTCCTCCCTGTATCCAAAATCTGAGACCCCACACATTGGTCTGTGTCTGCTGACAATGGGGTCTGCCCCTTCAATGGTGCAAACCACTTTATCTACTATAATTGATTTAATTTTCCTTTTGCAATGAGGGAAAGTTATTTCTGCTCAGGCTAATACTGTATCAGACCATATGGAACTTTTAATTAGCATAAGTCTGAGACATTCACAGAAATTTGGCAAAGGCTACTGGAAACTAAACACTTCATTACTTGAAAATGAAAAAAATAAGTGAAGAATGTATTGAATTTATTAAAACTAGGGTGTCAATCACAGTATATTATGATTCTGTAATGGAATGGTGGATTAAAACTAAAGAAGAACTTAAAATATTTTTTCAGGAAAAAGGTAAACAAAAATTTAAACAGGAATATTTTAAATATCTCCAACTAGAGCACAACTATTTAAACTTCTTTCATTTCAGACTAAGGAAAATATTCTTATAAAATTCAAATTGACAATATTAAAGCTAAGATGATGTCTTACTTATATAACATGCCTAAATCTTTATATGCTGAACAAAAATTTGGCATTACAAACATAAAAGGGTCTATAAATATTTTTAAATGTAATCAAGATAGAAATAAAACTAAAATTATTCATAGCATAAAAGATGACATCAGTAAATTATTAACACAACATGAGAAAATCTTACAATTTATTGAATATAAATACAGGGATTTATTTTCAGCCTCTAGTAATACCCCTGAGGACAGTGGGGTTTTTTTCTCAAATATTTCTGCACCCACACTAACAGATTTAGGGAAAGAAACTTCCACTAAACACATAAATCTATTTGAAATTGATGAAACCATCAAAATACTTCCACCTAACAAAGTACCAGGACCTGATGGTCTAGGTGCAGAATTTTATAAAAAGTTCCAACATATTTTAATAATTAGACTAAAAGAACTGTATAATGATTTTTTGCAAACTAATATGTCTTCCCCAGACTGGTTGCAAGCCATCACTATACTTTTATATAAAAAAAAGGTGATTCAACTGAGCTGGGAAACTGGAGACCCATTTCTTTACTTAATTCAGACTCAAAAATATTGACCAGGATATTGGTTAAATGTTTAAGTATAGTAACTCCATAAATAATATCTGAACAGCAGACATGCTTGATTCCTGGAAGAGCAATAGCTGATAATCTATTAACAATTTGAGATAGTGTGATTAAAGGTCAAACAACCATTTGCCATGCTTTCTTCTTTTGATAGACCAAGAAAAATCTTTTGATCGCATCTCATATACTTTCCTATATCATGTCCTTAAATACCATTGAATACCTGATAAATTTATAACATGGATTAAAATTTATACCAAAATGCATATTTTAAGATACTAATTAATGGGTTTCTTGGCAGATTTATACAAATTAGACAAGGGGTATGACAGGGAGGCAATCTTAGCCCACTATTGTATGTTTCTGGGATAGACATTTTAATAAATAAAATAAACCTATCACCAGATGTCAGAGAAATTCGACTTAGAGAAGATACAACCCCTATCAAGCTTTTGGTATATGCTGATGATCTCCATTTAGTTATTCCAGAAATTACATCTGGGCAGGCAGTAAGGAAGACTTTAGCTGATTTCTCTAGAGTTTCGCATGCTAAAATAAATATAAGTAAAAGTAAAGAATTACAGTTAGGGACTACCTTTGATGGTACCCTGACAAAGACAGCTGATATCCCAATAACTAGGGATGGTCTGAAAATTTTGGGTGTTACTTTTGGAGTGCCCAACACAGAGAAATTCAATTGGGAAGAACAACTTAAGGAAGGTTTTGCTTTAACCTGTAGATGGAAAAACATGCAAATTTCCAAAAAAGAAAAGAGTATTCCTGATCAAAACACTCTTATTACCACTCTTTTCATATATAAGTGTTGTTTTCCCACCTTATACAGCCTTTTCTTTCAGGCTTTATGGGGAAGTAGGCTCAACCCAATTAAAAGGAACTATGTACTGTATATTTACCCTGTAAGGAAGTAGGTTTAGATATGATAAACCCTATAGCTTTTTTTCTATACAGCTTTCATATCTAATAATATCAAACCACTACTATTATCCCACCAAAAAAATGGCATGTTTGGGTTTATGGAGATTTAGAACCTCTATTAAATATTTGGAAACAAGGAAAGAAGCACTTTCATGCTATATGAAAGAAAGTATTTTTACCTTAATGTGTAATAGATACTTTAAAAAAATTAAACAATAGAACATTACAATAGAGGAAGTCATACTATTTTCTAGAAAACAGCTTTATCAAAATATACTTAACGAAAAGTTTGGGGATCCTTTAATATTTCCTTTTGGCTCACAAGATAATACAGAAGTGATTTTAAAACTCCTAGGAGAGCCCAGATTACCTAAATATATATGGGAAACTATTTGGCTGTCATGTCACAGAAGACTGGGAGTATGAGACTCTTATAAATATAAGCAGCTTACTGAAGGATTTTGCCCTAGGGATACTTGTAATGGCATTCTAGAAATTCAAAAGCATCTTTTTAAGAATGTCCTATTGCATAGCAATTTTGGAATTTGTTAGCCAGCACTTTTCTTAGACCTGAATTTAGGAGTATGGATTATGAAACTTTGGTCCTAGATATATTATAAGGTGAAACAGCTCCTTGAGGAGGATCATTTATTAATCTTATGGAAAAACTGTGCTAATTGGTGGTTCAAACCACCTTAAACCTTATAAACTGCTAAAGGTTCCACTGTATTGTTTTTCCTCTGTTTTTCTTTCACATTTTTTTGTATGAAATTGTAATAGTTTTGTTTGTTATTTTTTATGTTTTTTGATATAATGCACTCTACAGGTTTAATTTTCTCAATAAAAACACCCCTACTCTTTTGTAAACAGTGCCTTGAGTTATTTTACTTCCACCTGGACACCCACCAGGACAACACCAGGATGGGTAGAAGGGACTTCGGTTTAACATCTCATCTAAAGGATGAGACTATATAAATATAGTTACCCCTGGTGTCGTGTGTCACCTACACCCACGATCACCCATTTTGCATAAATACACAATGCTCATTCTTTTATCTGCCAGTTTCCATGCATCCTAAATGTTAGTGGAGAAAAGAGGGTGGTGGATAATAAAGAGTAGTTGTTAAAGGGGGAGATAACATTTCTGGAAAATGGAACAAGAGTTCACACTGGTGGTAAGTGAGGGTGGTGGATAAAAGGGAGGAGATAAAAGAGGTAGCACTGTAGTTATCCCTGGTGTCTAGTGGCACCTCCAGCCCCTGATCACATGTTCTGTATAAATATAGTTATGCCTGGTGTCTAGTTGCAACCCCCAATCACTCATTTCATATAAATATAGGTATCCCTGTTGTCTTGTGACATACCACCCCCATTTACCCCTTCCATATAAATATAGGTATCCTTGATGTCTAGTTATACCCCCATCCCCAATCACCCATACAGTGTTAACTGGTAACTTTCCTGGTGTCTTGTGATGCCCTATGAACTCGAGGGTAGCTCCAACATTAACTGATTATGAGTAGTTTATTTCATTACCTGTAGCAACTAAGTCACTTTACATGTATTCCAGTGGCATCCCTTACCCCCAATCACCTGTTCTGTTATATCTAAAGACTCCCCTGCTGTCCAGAGGTTCCGCCTGCCCCCGATCTCCTGTTGACTAATATATAAGGAATCAGTGGTGGCCCTATGTCCCCCCATCCTGCCCAATCACAGACCACCACCTCCACAGTCCCCTTAACCACTTGTCCAGTGACATCAAGGGAAGCCCATTTGCCAACTGGTGCAGCCCTCCTCTCACCTCCTTGGCTGGCCACCATATCAGCTGTCAGTGAACAAATGTACAGTACTTATACTGTATGTGCACTCACTGGCAGCTCATATTTTGGCAGGCCAAGGAAGTGAGAGGAGGACTGTGCTGGTTGTGATGCTCTGCCCCTGCTTCTGGTTACCTGTATGATATTTATATTATAAATAAATGGTCTGTGTATGAAATGTCAGTATGTGAGAGATTTGGCCTTTAACTTTCAAGATCAGTAGCTGAAACCACAGAATGTCATTAAACTGACCAGGAGAACCATTTAATTAAGACATCCTTCCAGAACGGCATTTTATTACCTTTTATGACCTTCCCATGCTTTTGAAGTTGAAACTAAATGTGAGTTTTATGACGCTGTAGGAAGAAAGGTAATTGGGCTTGTTCCTCTCATTTTAGCACATAGCCAGAAGTGTGTGAAGAGTCATAAAACCCTCAGATCACACTAGCACCAGGAAATCAGCAGAGGGACTTCAAAGAGAAATTTGGATTAAAGACTGTCATATTTGGGAAATGGCTAGTTACAGATTTTTCAAAGTAATGACTTACATCCTTAGGGATAACTATGTCAGAAATTGATTCTAAGGGAGGAGCTAGCTGACTCCCCAAAAGAGGGGTGGGAAGAGGGATCTTGAAAATGAATCTTGTATCTGGGATAAGTGACACATGATTTTTGGGCTCTGAGACAGAAGTTCTCTAACTTAAACAGCACTTACAAGGTAATACTTAGATAGAAGAAATTAAGTCTTTGTGGTAGGAGTGTTTTGTTCTGTAACTTCCTTCTTGTTTTACATGATTGTAAGATGTATGATATATTGTTCTTTGTTTAATTTTACCTGTTTTTATCATATTTTAGTAAACAATCTTTTCTTTGAAATGTTTCCTGGATGTCTTCTTAGTTTCTTCTTGCATGTGAGGTACCTGTGTTTAAGTCTGACAGATGTTGAAAAGCTTGATTGTGTTACTGAGCTTGCTTAATAAGGTAAGAAATACATAGATCTCTTACAGAGTTAAAAAGGGTTCATTTTGGATACCTGGTTAGGTGTCCTTGGGCGAAAGATATATTGCATCCCCCGAAGAGAATATTATCTGAGCCCATACATTTGGGTATGCTAGCATAATCAATCAATCAAGTCTTTATTTAACCAGGCGTTCATCGTTGAGCAGAAGCTCATTTGCAAGATGGACCTGGGTGGAGCATGAACGATTGTACATACAGGTCAACACAGGTATTTACAAGGCAATACAGATAATACTCTTTACAGAGAGGAAGAAAAAGAAGTTCATATGTACATAGAATTATATAGATATTGTACAGATTACATGGTATTTACATACATAGAATTGTCTATAGGAAGATAAAGCAGGTTATCTAAGGTTGCAGGAGGAAGTAACAGAAGAAAAAAATTAAAATAAAAATATACACCAGGTAGAGGTGAAGGTAGGGAGGAAGGGAGGGAGGTAGGGGAAGAAAGGCTAGGAGTTCACAGTGCACAGAGAGGAGTTGGTAAAACAGGATGTAGAGAAGGTGGATGGAGAAAAGGAGTATGTGTGAGCCCTGGGATTGAATCCTATAAAGTACGGGGCATAGTAGGATGTCACAACCCAGGGTAGTGAGCTCCTATCCGAGGTTGGGAAAGGAAGAATAAGGGGATGGATGGGCCTAGTGTTGATAAGACAGGAGAATAAGAGAGAGAGAACAATTAGGCTGGTGAGGAGCAAGCTGGGGGGATCAGTACTTAAATTTGGGTCTAGGTGTGGCTATATACCAGTGCAGACACCAGTACTGGGTCTGAGTGGGTGAAGCAGTTACATACTTCTCTGATTGTATGGAAATAAAGCCTCTTGAAGGCATTTATACCGATTAGAGTGCTTAATTTGAGGTTTTTTTGTAGATCATTCCATAAGGTAGGTAGCACGAAGCTTATGGCTGCCCTGCCGAAGAGGGATTTAGCTTTGAGTACTTTAAGTGTAATAGCTGAGTAACTTCTTAACGCGTATTTCCCAATTATACTCAGGGGAAGACAGCAAGAGATATAGTAAGGCAGCTTATTAGAGATGGCTCTATAGGTCCAGAGAGCAGTGTTTTTGTGGCGCCTGAACTTTAGTGATGTCCACCCCACTGCCGCATATAGGGTGCAGTGATGCGTGTCGAAGGGGAGTCCCGTTATAAACCTCAGTGCTCGATGGTAAAGTGTGTCCAGTTTAGCCATGTAAGAGTTGGGGCATTGGCTGTAGAGGAAATCAGCATAATCAACCAATGACAGGAAAATGGATTGACCAGTTGTTCTTGACATCTCTGGTGAGAAATTGGTTGATTCTAAAAAACAGTCCAAGCCTTTGCCGAAGTCATTTTAGCAAGTCCTCGATATGTTCAATGAAGGAGAGTCTTTGGTCTATCCAAACTCCCAGATACTTGAATTTTGTAACAAATTCTAGTTTTTCACATAGAACTGTGGTAATTTGAGGAACTGTCCCACTGGACACAGGGTTACATGTACGGATAAAAGGGGAGAGGACCATCGCTTTAGTTTTTTTGGCATTAAGGAGTAGTTTTTTTTGGAGGAGTTGGCTTTGCAAAAGGTTGAATTCTGACTGTAGGTCATTGCAGGCAGCTTCAGGTGTTGGGTGACTCATGTAGAGAACTGTATCATCTGCAAACAGATGGATGTTGGCTTCTTTTATACAGTAGTTGATGTTATTAATGTAGATTGCAAAAAGTAAGGGCCCTAATATAAAACCTTGAAGTACCCCTCTTTGCAGAGTTTTTAAGGGGGACAGGCCTCCTTCGGCTTTAACTTGTTGAAGGCACCCTGTAAGATAGTCAGTAAACCAACGCAGAGAGGAAGGGTCCACACTTATGGTTTGAAGGGAGGAGAGGAGCAGACTATGGTCGACGGTGTCAAAAGCCTTGCTTAGATCAAGGAAAACAGCACAAATAAAGTTTTTGCTCTCAAGATTACGCTGCCAGTCATTAGTAACTTGGGCGAGGGCTGAGATACTGCTGTGTTTAGCTCTGAATCTGGACTGCATAGGATTTAGCAGTTCCCTAGACTCAAGGTGAGTCCTCAGCTGTGCATTTACAATTTTCTCTAGGAGCTTGGACAGGACCGGAAGGAGAGAAATTGGCCTGTAGTTATTGAGATCGCCAGGGTCACCTGATTTGAACAGTGGTATGACATGTACTGTCTTCCATATAGGTGGTAAGGTGCCCTGAGACAGGGATAAGTTAAAAAGGTGGGTGACGGGTATTGCTAGTATGTGGTAGGCAATTTTTAGGAAGTAAGGGTCAAGGGTGTCGGCCCCAGCACTTTTTCTAGTATCCAACTGAAGCAAGAGGTCCTCTACCTCTTTCAGTGGGGCAGGTTGAAGCAAGAAAGGCAGCGAAGCTATCAGAGTTTCAGGCAGTTGGCTGACAGTCTGGGAGCAAAGTATGTTTGCAGGGGAGTTATCAAATGCCATGCCTGCAATAGCAAAGTGGTTACTGAATGCGTCAAGTATATCCATCTTTTCGGTTATAGTCAAGTTGCCAGAGGTAATCTTGGTCGGGAGTGAATTTCCTGGGGAGTGGCTTAGCAGATCATTGATTGTGTTCCAGAGCTTGATTGGGCTTTTTGTGGCAGAGTCGAGTTCAAATTTGAAGAAGGTAGCCTTCAATTCTCTGATTGTTTTGGTACATAAATTGTGTAGTCTCCTGAACTGGTTCCAGTCCTCTGCAGTGTTCAGTCTGCACACTTTTTTTCCAGAGCTTATCTCTTTTTAGAAGCAAGGACTTGATCTGAGGGGTGAACCATTTACAGGTTTTGGTCCTAGTTTGAACTTTAATCAGGGGAGCATACTTATTAAGGGCCCTTGATAGAATGTTGTGGAAGATATTGTAAGCTGACGTAATCGTTTTGGCCAGGTAGAAATCTTGCCACTGAGGGGAGTACTTAAGCTCGTTTAGGTAGGCATGTTCATTGAAGCTGCGCCTGGATCTCTTCATAGAGAACTTGCTGATGGGTGCTGGGTTGTTGGTGGATCTTACTCCCACAATAAAACAATGGTCGCTGGTGTCTGAGAAGAAGACATCAGCGTGGGAGAAGAGATGAGGTTTGCTCACCATTAGCACATCCAAAAGTGTACTTTTACTGGGGTTCTTCATGTTTGGGTGTGTTGGTTCAGTAATAAGTTGCGTCAGCCCATGTTCGTCACAGAAGGATGCAAGGGGGGCAGCTGTGTTAAAGAGCCAGTCAAAGTTGAGGTCTCCTAAGGTTCACATAAGGACTCATAAGATTCACAGTTTGAATCCCTCCAGAACTCGAGGCTAAAGGTGATTCAGACCCAAAGCAGACAGGAAGGTTACCCTGTCTATTACCTGTTCACACTTTTGCACTCTGAGGTTGGCACTGTGGGAGCAGAGGGCCTGACCTGCGGAGTGCGTTTGTGACACTGGTCACCATAACAGGCTTCACTTGATGTTGCTGGACAACCAAGTAAGAGGAGGGTGCAGGGTGGTTATCTGTGAGTTAGAGAGATGGGTGAGGTGACATTGGACCACCACTGATTACTTATACATTCATCAACAGGTGACTAGGGGGAAGGGTTAACCACTGGACACCAAGGAAGTCTTCAGATGTATCAAAATGGGTGATGGGGTGGGGATGCCACTAGACTACATGCAGAATGAATCAATTGCTACTGGCGATGAAATATACTACTCATACATCTGTTAATATTGAAGCTACCCTCAAGTTCATAGGGTGACACTAGGCACCAGGGAAGTTATCAGACCTAGGACTTGACCAGATTGGATGCCCCCACTCCCTCTTGGATTTTTCCATTGTGGAAGATGCAATGTTTGCAGATATTGTGTACAGGGTAATTATTTTACACTCCCTAGTCTTCAGAGATATGTCTCTATTCACCAGTTCATATCATGTACCACTTCTTTTGTGATCTATGTTTTGACTTGCCCCATGATCTATGTAGGGTGCACCATCCATGCACTCAAGGAAAGGATTCAAGAGCATATTTGCTCAATACTGAAAGCTGAGTCTGATACCACAATGTGCACACATTTTGCAGAATTTCACAATGGCAGCCCAAGCTGCTTTCATTTTGTGGGTTTAGAACATGTGCCCTTTAAACCAAAAGGAGGTGATAGACAAAATAAATTGTTGCAGTGTGAAACAAGATGGATCTCTACTCTTAGGGCACATTCATGCTTAAGCCTAAATAGTGCCATCATTGATATGTCCCCTTACTCATAGATGACAGTGTACTTTACACAATTCCCCCCAAACAGCTTTGCTTGATGTACAGTGATGGTATTTATGGTAGGGATAAATCCTATTTATTGAATAGGTTGCATATAATATATGTGACATGGCTGGTATTTTCTGGTAGTTATTGCCAAGCCCTAAATAGTAAAATATGGGGTTTGTATAGGCAGACTATTCTGATGGGTATTGCTGATTGCTTGTGTAGTACATATCTCTTTGAGGGATAGATATTTGTCACTAATACATCTTTACATATTTTTTCTCTATGCAATGTCTGTAGCATTTCTAGGCACCTGTAAATTAACTGAGGCAGCCAGTATATGTTTATATGTTTAGAAGTGCCTAAGGAGTCATGTTGCACTTCTGTGTTTTTTTCAGACTTATCTTGTCAGTATGTACATTTTGGGTAACACTTAATTTTAAGTGTCCTTAACTACATTGTAACTACTGTATAACTATACTGTAACTGCACTTTAACTACGGTGCAGTTATATGTAACTACTATGTAGTTGCTAACTAGTTTCACAGTTGCATGTTGTGTAGTTAAACAATTAGCATACATGTGCAATTACTATTGTCTCCCTTTCAGCACAAATCAATTCATTCTGACAAGTGTAACCACACATTTAATAGCTGTTGCAAAGTGTAGCAGAAAATCTATTGTGCAACTACCACTGTATTTCTTCTGGCATTATGTAATTTGTTCTTATAAGGGCAATTACACATGTAAAACCTACTGCAAATTGTAGCAGCAAATTTATGGTGTAACTACTATGTTGCTACTTTTGGCATTATTAAATCTGTTCTTACAAGTGTAACTACATATACATGTAGGTCCTGTGCACTGTTTCAACAGTCTATGTCTATTTGACTTTTATTTAAAAGGTAATAACACAGAAAAACTTTAACGTGTAATCAGAATGGTAACTAGAATATGATTGCAATGCAACTTCAGACTGCTACAGTTAAATGCTCTGACTGGCAACTCTTTAGATGATGTTCCATGTCTGTATTCCAGTTTTTCATGAATGTACAGGTTAATAAATGTGCAGTCTAATACTGTGAATTGATATTTAACTGTACACAAAAATATTTCATTTGCGTAATTATTAATTGGCGTTGTAACACTATTGTGGCTAAGAAATAATGGCACTGTTTTCACAGTTAGTGCTTAGGTAACATATATTTGCAAGTGTGCACATTTACATTTATCAAATGTCAGTACTGTAGCTGTGATGTAAGTTCTCATTCAGAAATCAGTCCCTCATGAACTTACTGCTTTCTAAACATGAAATTTAATATTGGACCCTATTCACATAGGTGTTAGGGAATGTGTGAAATGTGCATACCCAGGCCTGGTTATCAATAGAAGCCATCCAATCAGATGTACTGACCACCAGCAGACTGGATCCTGCACTTTGTGTGGAGTGGGGAATTGTGGGATATGGCTAGTCCTCCCAGTACTGCTGTTTTCCAGTAAGGGGACCTATTGGTCTGCTCATGTTCACTGCCATGCCCCCAGCCCTCATGATATAGTCAGAGGACCAGGGTAGCTTGATAGTTCAGCTAATGGGAAAGGCATGTAATGGCTAAGGAAAGGTCCCTGTCTGTGTATCCAACTCCACCCAGCACCACTCCACACATCAGATTGGGGATAAACCATGGCATGTAGCCATTCCCCACCACCAGCGACCCACCTGGGCAGTAGCAGGACAGGGGTGTGGGTGTAGAAGAGATGTGGATCAATGCCTCAGAAGCAGCACATTTCTTAGTAACTACAACACTGTTACAAGCCAGAAAGTAATTATGTAGATTATTTTTATTGTATAAGTAAACAATGTAGTTGTATATCAATTAACAATATTAGATTGCATGTTTATTAAGCAGCAAGTGCATGAGGGAATGATTTCTGAAGGAGAACATACATCAGAACTATAGCATTGACATTTGATCAATGTAAGTGTATAGTAGTTACACCCTTCTCCTTACACTTTATTTTAAGTGTCAGTTTCTGCGTACTTACTTTGCAAATATGCAAACATGTTAGTTAGGAATTAACTGTGGAAACAATGCCACAGAAGAAGCACATTCCTTAGTAACTACAGCACTGTTACAGCCTTCTTCTTACACTTCATTTTAAGTGTCAGTTTATGCATACTTACTTTGCAAGTACATTCAGTTTGATTTTATTTGATTAATCTTTTAAAATGATTATCACAAAATACAAAAAAGATAAAGGCATTAATACAAAAAAGAGAAATAAATAGCATAATTAGACAACATAGATGATTACATCTGAAATCTGTGCCAGTCTGGAAATTGATAGTGTGCAAATAGCAATTACAAGGTCTAACAGTATTCCTAGATTTAGATTAGTCAATTATTCTTGTAGGGAGGATACTCTCTTCCTTCTTATTTTCCTTGTGAGGTGTAAAAATGTTGCAACACTGTATATAACCAGAGGGTCCTCGGTGGTAAGAAGTATCAAAACCATCTCTGTCTCATTAGTGGTAGATATAGAAGTTATGATTGGTAATAACAAATTAAATCTGATTTTGTTGTACCAAGGGCATTTTAAAAAAAAAGTGTGCTAAATCTTCTTTTTTGACTCAGTTACAATTAAATAAGATGTCTTTGATGTCCTTTGATTTTTTCATATAAAGCAGTTTTAACATTCAATTCAAAAAGTTCTAGTCTGAATCTTGTGAAGTTGTTTCGCACAGTGGGGTCCTCTAAGACATCCAAGTAATATCTGAACTCATGAGAGACCATGTTATGGGAGTACCACTTGGCATAATTTGAGGCACCAATACAGGCCAAGTCAATGTCATTTTGGTACTGCAAAATTTTCTTTTTAACATATGGTCTGTATTGTTCACTTATACAAATGCCATTCTGTCTCTATGACAAGAGAATCATATATTTATCAAGAAGTCTATTTAAATGGCAATACATTGGAAACTGTAACTAATTATATGTATTTGGGAGTTAATTACAATAACAATAACTCATGGAATCGCCATTTTGAACACATACTCTCTAAAACAAAAACTACTGTAGGGGTCTTGGCAAGATTTCATCATGCTTATGGAGGTTACGATGTCAGACCAGTTCTTCATGCTATTCAAGCAACATTTAATGCCCAATATCTCCATGTTGCAGAAATGTGGAGTTTGCGTTATATTGATCAGTTAGAAAAACCAGTTATAAAACTTCTAAGAAACATAATGGGCTGCTAAAAATCAACTCCAGCTTATTTCATAAGAGCTGAACTGGGTCTGACAAAGGTACAAGCCTGGGCTGATATGAGGATCATTAACTATTGGATCCGAGTATTAAGCCTACCAAATGAGAAATGGGTAAAGCAATGTCTAATAGAAAAAGAAGACTAGAAAAACAAGGGTACAAAAAATTAATCTGGCTTCAACATTTAAGTACATGTTAGTAAGGCATTAACTGTGGAAACAATGCCACAGAAGAAGCACATTCCTTAATAACTACAGCACTGTTACAGTCTTCTTCTTACACTTACTTTAAATGTCAGTTTCTGCATACTTACTTTGGAAATAGCACTGTTAAAAGCCAATAATTATGTAAATTAATTATTTTTGTATTGTACAGCAGTTTACAATATTAGACTGTATGTTTATTTTTAGGGGTTTTTTTTTGGTCACACAGTATACAAGTGGTGGCTCTGGGATTCAAACCCAGATCCCCAGGTTTGCAGCTTAGTGCTCTTAACCACTATGCTATACTGCAGTAAGTTCATGAGGGAATGATTTCAGAAGGATAATTTAAAGTATCACTAACTGCAGTCTAACTACTGTATAACTACACTGTGACTGCACTACTATGTAGATGTTAACTAGTTTCACAATGCGTGTTGTATACTTATATAATTTTAAATGTGTTGCTTCTGTGACATTGACCTACACCTCTTCTATACCAACGCCCCTGTCCTGCTGCTGCCCAGGTGGGTGACTGAGGGTGGGGCATGGCTACATGCCATACTTTATCTCCAATCTGCTGCATGGACTGGTGGTGGGTGGAGACAGATACACAGGCAGCAACACTTCCTTAGCCATTACATGCCCTTCTCATTGGCTAAATGGGATGGTGTCCATGGCACCATCCTTCACACAAAGCTACCCCAGCCGTTTGACTATACCATGAGGGCTGGGGGCATGGTGTTGAACACGGGCAGACCGGTAGGTCCCCTTTCTGGAAAACAGCAATACTAGGAAGACCAGCCATATCCCACAATTCCCCACTCCACACAAAGTGCAAGATCCAGTCTGTTGATGGACAGTCCATCTACTTGGATGGCTGCTGTTGATAGCCCAGCTTGGATATGCATATTTGACACATTCTCTGCCACCTTTGGGGTCTATGCACAAAATGATCAGATTGCCTATGCACCATGTATCTGAGGGGCATAGGGGAGCCAAAGCCAGAAAGCTGTGAGCAGGGGTCCAGTGTACCCCCGGCAGCATGCTCCAAAGCATGAGTCCCTTGAACACCTAATCCACCAACTGGATGGGCAGGTCCATGCTGGGCCAGTTCAGTGTGGTGCAGGGGGTGTGCCCACATTCCACACCACTCACTAAGGTGTGGAGTGCCAGGTGAGGGGTCTACAAGCTACATCAGGGGGGACCCTGCCATAACTCTTACATGCCTCTCTAAGGTACAGACACTGACCGTGGTGTACATGTGCTGTCACCCCCACCAAGCCACCCCAACCCTCAGGGACAACAGTCCCAGATCAAACCAGCAGTGTCTCAGTTGACAAAGCCTTTCTGGTGAAGCTCTGGAGTGAGTAGTTATGACTCGTATCTGTGGTAGCACTTGTCCTTTGATGAAATAAAGACTACTTTTGAAATTTTTTCCTACATGTGGACAGTGCAATGCTGTGCTAGAGTGCAGCAACTTGTGGAAACTGTTGAGATGTTATTTGGGGTTTGTGGCCCCCTGATGAAGTCTTTCTGGTGAAGCACTGGAGTGAATATCTCTGTCTTGTATGTGTAGCAGCACTTGTCCTTTGATGAAATAAAGGCTACTTTTGAAATATTTTCCTATGTGTAGACAGTGCAAGGCTTTTCTAGAGTGCAGTAACTTGTAGAAACTCCTCATGGACAACAGAGAGGGCTGGGGACAGCCTATCCGGCAAGAACTGGTGATTTGTAAAACATTTCTCATGTTTGGAACATTTCATCCCTGCCTTCCAGCCCGATCCACTCGTGGACCAGGAATGTGCACCCATTAAATGCCTGCACATGTCCACCGATCTGCCCCCCCCACACACCAGCACTCTGGGGGGTGAGGGCACACACAGGAGGTGTAAGTAGGCTGGTGATCATGAATGCAAGCCACCTCACAATCATCAGCAGGCACACAGCTGCACACACCAGATATGCTTCCTTTGCACATACCCAGTGCACCATTGATGCATAGGCCCCTATGTGAATAGGGTCCAATATTAGATTGAATGTTTAGCAAGCAGTAAGTTCATGAGGGGCTGATTTCTGAATAAGAATTTAAATTACAGCTACAATACTGACATTTGGTAAATGTAAGTGTGCACACTTGCAAATACATGTTACCTAGGCATTAACTGTGAAAACATAAACAATAGAGGATGGGAAACCATGCAGAACCAGTGTGTTCTGCTACAGATGGTTCTGCACAGAGTTCCCCATCCACTATTTTTTATAGTGTATGGTGTCCTGACATCAATTTTTATGTAGTTTTACAGTTTTTTTTTTTATATTTTTAAGTAGAAGACTTTGCCATCTGCATCTTCTTCCAAGAGTTACATCTAGTTGCTAGGATGAGTGGTGTGGTTGTTAGGGACCAGACATCCCTACGTTTGTGTCACATGCTCCCACTGGCTTGAAAAACAGGTTGGGAGGGATTTTTAAGAAAAAAGCAATGGTGGCTATGTTTCTCACTTAGCGAGAGTACGTAGACGAAGTGAATGTTTTCCGTAACTAAATATAAACATCTGGTTGATCCTGCATTTTTTTCAATAGGACAGTATATCCGGTTGATCCTGCATATTATTTTATGATATCTGGTTGATCCTGCATCTGCAGTATTATGCCACTATCTGTTCCTTCCATTGCCACCTCTTTTGATCTGGTTGATCCTGTAGTTTCTGTTGGTGTGGCTCGTGGGTTCCTGAAATCAGCTTGAATCCTTCTGTACCTCAGAAACAGCATTCCATGACCTTTGAGCTGTGGTATAACAGTGTTTTAGCTGATATAACAAGCTCTGGCAGAGCTTCTACAACTGTAAATGCATTAACTAGATGGGCTTAAACATAAACATGAATTGCTGTTGCATACATTAACTGAATCAAAGTACGGTACATTGAGAAAGGGCAGATATAAAAATAATGCCACCGTCTGTATTACAGTTAACTATATGTTTCACATTTTATTCTATGCACTGTTATAGCAATCAACTCAACAGAACCAGGCTATCATATCCATGAAGGTACTGTACCTTAATTGCAAACACCACTCAGACAACTATATGTTGTGACAAGGTGGAAGATAAACACAATGTCGAGACATGTTTTTGAAGACATTTGATGTGTTTAATTGATTTTTTTAGATATTGCTATACAGGTCACTCACATAAATTAGTATAATATAAAAGTGCATATACCCAAATGGCAATGTAAATCTTACACATTTCATTACAAGTTGTTCTCTTGAAGGAAGAGCTTACTGTAGAAGGCCTAAAAATGGGTGTTAGGTAAAAGTAAACTGGGATAGGTGTGTTATCGAGGGTATTGCATAGTATTGCTGCCCCACCCTAGGCACACACAATATAAAAATCAGCAACCCCTTGATATGAAGCAACAGGAATTAGTTAGTACAAGGATAGAAACAAGTAGGAGACTGAGTAAGTGGGTAGAAAACCATGAGTATGGTAAGTCAAATAACATTTCAAAAAGTCTCATTATTATAATTCATTTTTTACAAATGCATCTGCACAGTTGACAATTTTTGTAAAAAAAATAATAACAATGGGAGTTATTCCACATATGTCCACAGGTGCCATGCATGCAGGTGGAGGGATTTGAGGCCCAGATGCACCAGTCTTCCCTGCTCCTAAGTCAGAAGATCATGGCGGAGAGGCAGAGGTACTGAGAGTTTCATCAATAGCTGTTGAAGCAGAGGGAACCAAATCAGATGAGGCCAAAGAGGGGCTATTAGACTCATGTGAGCCCCTTCTGCCTGTAGCTTCAGGAGAACCCTCTGAAGCACTGGAAAGAAGGAAAGGCATACAAGAACCTCCCTGTCCAGCAAAAAGAATGCATGTCTCACCAGAAAACACCATGCCCAGGAATGAGTGAGCAAAAATTGGGTAGTTTTGTGTTGGATGGGGAGACGAAGAGGTCTATCTCTGGCCGACCCCAACGGTCAAATATGCTTTGAACCACCTCTTGATTTAGTTCCCACTCATGAGCCCTGATAGTGGTATGGCTGAGACTGTCTGCCAGGATGTTGCTGACACCTGGCACATGGACAGCAGTAAGGCGGAGGTCATGCTGGACTGCCCAGTACCATACTTGCATCGCCTCCCAGAATAGAGAGTATGAGCAAGTGCCTCCCTGTTTGTTCAGGTACCAGACCACAGACATATTGTCAGTCTGAATCAGGAGTGTCCCCGGACATAGAAGAGGCTGGAAGCCTGGAGGGCATACAGTACTGCCCTCATGTCTAACACATTGATGTGTGGAGATGCTTCCAGCTAAGACCATGTTCCCTGGGTCTGATGATCTCCTAGGTGGGCTCTCTAGCCTTGCCATGAAGCTTCCATTGTAAGTGTCATGGTAGGAGCAGGGGGCTGCAAGGGGAACTCCCATGGAGAGATTGGACAACTCCTGCCACCACAGAAGATCCTGCTTTATGTACCTGGACACTAGAACCTTGAGTCCATGTTGTCCAGCCACTGATCCCATTGAACATGAAGAGTCCATTAGGTCACCCTCATATGCAGTCTGGCTAGAGGAACTCTAGGGATTGCAGATGCCACCAGCCTGAGAAGACGGAGGATTGACCAGGCTGTGGTCCAGTGTGAGTTGGCCACTAATCTGGCCTGTTCCTACAGGGTCTTGCTCTGTCCAATGGGAGGAAGAGCCTGCCCTGGACCTTATCCAGCACTGCTCCAAATGAATTGTAGGCACTGGGAGGGGAGAGGTGGGACTTGGGATCACTGGCTGTTATTACAAGTGTGGAAAAGAGGTCCAGGGTAAAGGAGAGTGACTCCCTCAGACTGCTCTGTGATGGGGCTGATAGAAGCCAATCATCCAGATACAGGCACAATTAGATCCCTCTGCAGCATAGGGCTACAGCCACCACTGCAAGACACTTGGCAAAAACCTGAGGTGTTGAGGATAGTCCAAAAGGGAAAGCCTTGAACTGGTAATGTTCCCCCTGGAAGGCAAACCAAAGAAAGTGGCTGTGGGCCTGGAAGACAGGGGTGTGCAGGTAAGCATTCTACATGTCCTGCACAAAAAGCCAATGGTTCTTGTAGAGCAGGGGTAGAAGTCCCTGTATAGTGAGAATGTGGAACCTTTTGTACTCAATGTACAGGTTGAGCATGATGAGGTCCAAGATGGATCTTAGGTCACCCATCTTTTTGGGCACTAAGGAGAAATGGAAGAAGTACCCTCTTCCTATCTGTGCCAGAGCCATGGGCTCTATGGCTAACTTTTTCAGAAGAGCCTGGAACTCATCCCCTATCAGAGACAGGTACATTGGAGGATAGTGGGAAAGGCCTTGGGGGGTTGTCCAGAGACCTGTCTAGAAATTCTATGACGTGACCTCTTGCTATTAACTGAAAGACCCAAGAGTCTGTAGTTATGTCCTGAGACCCCAGAAGGTGAAGGGAAAATCTTCCCCCACTGGTTCCCCTAGAGGATCTGGAGGAGGCAGGGGGGTCCCCCACAAGAAGTTAGGAGGCTGAGGGGAGGGAGTAGACAGCTCCTCTGGGGGGGTTTCTGGAACTTGGCAGGTGGAGTAGTAGTTCCTTATGTTGGATACCAGCATTTGGCCTGGTGAATGGCAGCAGCCTCTTTGGTCTGGCATCTCTGTTGCTAAAGAAAAGGCTGTTTTTCTTTGTAACCCCCTCAGTACATGAAGCAGATGTCATGGATGGATTTACCTCAGTCTTGCAATTCAGTGATAGTATCCTTCCTTTGTGTCACCTCCAAATAACATGGATACCCTGAAAGGGGCATCCAGGATGGAGGTCTGGATGTCTTGTGCCAGGCCAGCAATCCTGAGCCATGAATGAAGCCTAATGCAGACAGCAGTGGCTGTGGTGTGAGCAACTGAGTCTACTGTGTCATAAGTGGCCCAGAGGGCATGATGACAGAAGATTTTAGCCACTTTCAATGTCTTGGCAATCTTGGCCTTAAGCTCCTAGTACTGGATAGATTCCATCTTTGACTCATGTGAGACCAGGGATGATTTCTGTTGGGAAACTGTATGAGCCACATAATTAAGGAACTTGAGGGTGCAAGTGGAGGAGGAATGGATCTTGCAACCAAAATTGTCCTGCTGCTTAGATTCCTTATCAGAAGGAGACATGCTCAAATGTTAGGTTTAGAGGACCTGTCACGGGCAGCTGTGATAACAACTGAGTCTGCATTAGGATTGCCATTAAGGTGTGTGTGACACCATCTGGGGGGTGGTACACCCTGTCTGCCTTTTTTGAAACAGTCAGAATGGAGGAAGACTGTTGCCAGATAGTGGATGTCAGGTCTTCATGGGGCCCAGTCCAAGACAGTATGGGCATAGGAGCTGTGTCAGTCATGTCAAGATGCTCTGCAAGCCTTTTTTGCTTTGGATTCTGCTCCTGGATAGCCTAGCCACAGACATTTTTTATAGTTATGAGGAGTTCTGCAAAGGAAGGGTCCTCCAGAGGGGACTTTGGGGACTCCTTAAGCTTTGGTTATATAGGTGTATGCATACCAGAACTGGAGGACAAGTCAGAGTCAGAGTCCAAAGAGTGCCTGCTGGGGGTCTGAGTCCTTTTTAGAGGAGTGTCCTGGGTTTTATCCATGACCTGGTGTCTAGAGGAGCCTTCTCTGGAAAGGTGGAAATCCACAGGAGAGGCTTATCTAGGGGTCAGAAAGGAGAAGGGAGCAGAGGCCACCACTGGTTTCTGACAGTCAAGCTCTGAGGCTAATTGAGTCCTGTCCTCCTGAATCAAGGTCTGAAACACTCCCTGGATATCAGCCTGAGGCTGCTGTGAAGGCAGAGGCTGAGGCTGAATAGGAGGTAGTGGAGAAGAAGACTGATATAATGGATAGCCCGGCATCTGATATTGAGGGTATCCATGATCCTGATAAGAGTAGGGAAAGCCAGAAGGAGCATACACTTGATTTGACATAGCCCAGTGTCTGGTACCCCAGTACACAATGGGGTTGATGACCAGGCATTGGATATCTCAACGAAGGGTACATTGGGATTGTGGGGGAAGATAGCCTGGAACATTACCCATAAGTCAAGCCAGAGGCAGAGCTGAAGGCCCAGCAGGAGGTGGGGCCAAAGGCCCAGCAAGAGGTCCAGAAGGACCATGTGTTGGCCCCATAGGGACATTCAAAAGAGCTGGCACTGGATCAGGCACAGAAATGTCCAGCACTGGAATATTCTGTCCCTGGAGGCCTGATGGAAGGCCATCCAGCATTTGAGAAATGGCCGGAGTGCCAGATATACCCTGACCCAGCAAAGGGTCACATGGTGAAGGGTTACTTAGCATCTGAGTGTGAGTAGAACCCGACAGAAGACCCGCCATCATCTGGGGAGCTGGAGTCCAAGATGGTGGAACCTGGTTGTCCAAGAGGGCTTAGGTTGAGGAATTCCTGATGGAAGGTCCCCAGAGGGATTAACAATAGGCCCAGTGGGCAAATCAGGAAGAGACTGACCCAGCGAAGGAGGAGGAACCTCCAGATTAGTGCCCACCTCCGGCTCTTAATCTTCAGGCAAGCCCAGATGTCTGGTTGCGTCAGGAACCCTCAAAAGACTGTTTCATGTCCAGCAGCTGGCTCAACTCAATGTCATGGGCATGTTGCAACCCTGACAGGAGAGCCCCAGCTGTGCAGTCCCCAGAGGAACTGGGAGTGACTTATCAGTCACGGCAGTGCAGACATCAGAAGAGCTAACATCCGACGTATCTGCCCGAGCCATGTAGACAACAGCAGAGCCGGAGTCCAGTTTACTGACTGTGACCGTGTGCTCCTCAGTGGGGCTGGGGAGTGACTTATTGACCTGGCTGCTAGCGATAGACCCTGAAGAAGATATGGGCCTAAAGAGCACAATAGGGGTTCCATCATCCAAGAACAGCCCCGACTGCACCATGAGTAAAGCAGGCAGGGAGGCCATGGTCTGATCCACCAGAGTGGCAGGAGACCTGGCAATAAGGGGTACTTACTGAAGTGGAGGCCCCTCTGATGTCAGTGGTGCCTGATGGTCACCACCAAGGGGATGGAGTCTCTGTGCCTCTCCTTGTCCTTTTTCTTCTTTTTGAGTTCTGGCATTGAAGAAGATGATTTTTCCCACAGATTCTACAGCTCCTTTTCCATCAAAGTTAGGCACTTCTCCAGCAAGTGGGCTTTGAGTTTTTTCTGGTGCCTAATCCGTATGGCCTGGTTGAAGGATTGGCAGGGCGCACAATCCTTGACCCAGTGTTTGGGGCCTAGGCAGATCATGCAGCAGGAATGCTCATCAGCATACAGGACATGAGTGCCACAGGACTTGCACTTCTTCTTTTCGATGCATCACTCAACTGTTCATGTTCCTAAATTGTACCTCCAACTATATCCCATGCTGTCAATTTGTCACTATTATTTATTTGCTCCCCTTTTCTTCTGTATATCCTTCAAGATCTCTGTATTAGACCTGTTTATGTTAGACCTGTTAATAATGCAATTATACTATGCAATTGTTTGACCTGATGTTCTGTTCTCTTTTTATGCTAAACTGGATGTTTGTATAAATGGGCATTTTTGCTCACATACCTTTCAGTATAAAATAAAGACTGATTAATAACTGGACTGACAGACCTGAACCACAGTGGTTCTGAAAAATCCAAACTGGCTATACTGGGTAATGCTTGCACAAATACTGCTGGTCCGGTCACTCTGATTGCACTGTTCAGTCTGACTTTTATGTATCTGGTCCACTCCCAGAATTCTGTTTTTCAACCCTTCCTTGACATGATTGAAAATGGAACCATCAGGACCAGACCAGATAGGTAAAAGCCAGACCAGATCATCTGGAGTGAGTGGATCATAAATATTTGCACAAGCTGTACCCAGTCCAGATTTTACAGCTGTGGTCTGGTGATCTGGTTTTTACCCATACCCCACTGCATGTGGCTTAGTGACATACTGTACAGATGGATGCAGAGTCTAATCCATTGAAAGTTGAAGTTTCAGAAAATCATTATGCTAAAAGTACCAAGACTCACTCTCCCACCCCAAGTCACACTTAGTCCTCTACAAAAGTCATGCTTAAATATTGGTGCTTCTACATCCACACCATTAAGCTTTTAATGCCATCATGCCTCCTCTGCTGTCATGAGCTTCCTCATCCATGAAGTCCCATTCTGATTGTGGAAGTCCCCCCCAACAACCAGGTAATTTTTCAGGGAGTAGCTCTTTACACCACATCAACTAAATTACTGCTAAACTCCTTATTTTTAAACATTGTGTTGATAAATTTTTGTTTTAGTATATTCATGGTCAGGAAAAATGAATTTGTAAAAGAAACCAAAGCTCCCATTTATCAATGCATTTAATCACAATACAGCATTTTATGAACTGATTAGATTCTATTAAAAATTTGGCACAAACATTCCTACCTATTTGCAAGTGAAGCAAATGTGGTTACTATCATACAGTTGTAAACACCTATAGTCACAAACTGCAGGTTAAGAATATTCAGTAGAATATAAACAGTAGCCCAGAACTGCCTGCCTGAGAAAATGAATTTGGTGTATTATTTGGAAACAGGCAACACTGGGACTCTTGTTATGGAATGTCCTACAACAGAATGACTGCTCTTAGGATGGTGGTGTCAAATGGCTCGGGGAACAGCAGAGCTTATTTGTTATGCAGAAAACTCCAGGAAGTATTTAACCCCTAGCCATTGGTAATCTGACACAGAATGATAGCTAGAAGATAATGAGTTAACTTTCTGTGGGCTCAATTAACTCTTCAAGCCA
Source organism: Neoceratodus forsteri (assembly GCA_016271365.2). NCBI lineage: Eukaryota > Metazoa > Chordata > Ceratodontiformes > Ceratodontidae > Neoceratodus > Neoceratodus forsteri. The sequence goes on from JADMNL010000022.1 coordinate 298,473,816, forward strand.
GAGGAAAAATAGTGCTCTACAGCTTCCTGTATACACACACAGGCAGCGTAGTAATGAGGCTTCAGCGGAGGAATCTATTTTTAACACTCTATCATGTTGTTTGGTAGCAAAAATGACATCAGTCCTTTTCTGAATGCAAACACCTGCTGGGCTATGCACACGGTCATAAAAATTGAGGTAGAAAAATGTTGTACCATACACTATAATATCATTATTTCTTAGCCTCAATATTTTTACAATGCCAATTAGTAATTATGCAAATGAAATATTTTTGTGTACAGTTATATATCAATTCACAGTATTAGACTACATGTTTATTAACCTGTACATCCATGAAAAACTGGAATACAGACATGGAACATCATCGAAAGATTTGCCAGTCAGAGCATTTAACTGCAGCAGACTGAAGTTGCATTGTAATCATATTTTAGTTACCATTCTGATTACACTTTAATGTTTTTCTGTGAATAACATGTGTAGTTGCCCTTGTAGGAACAAATTACAAATGCCAGAAGAGGTATAGTGGTAGTTGCACAACAGATTTTCTGTTACACTTTGCAACATTTATTAAATATGTAGTTACACTTGTCAGAATGGAATGATTTGTGTCGAAAGGGAGACAGTAGTAGTTGCACATGTATGCAAATTGTGTAACTACACTTCACACAAATGTGAAACTAGTTAACAACCACGTAGTAGTTACATGTAACTGCACAGTAGTTACAGTGCAGTTACAGTATAGTTATACATTAGTTACAGTGTAGTTAAGTACACTTAAAATAAAGTGTTACCACATTTTGTGCTTGGCAATGTTTGATATGCAATTTTCCCTCAGTTATAGTATCTTGAACTTTTTATGAATATTAAATTGGCGCTTTACTTTTTTAGCAGCATTTTAAAATATTTTCTGAGGGATTTATACAACTTGGGCTTAATGCAGATTTCAACATTTGTTCTCTACCATTCTTCTGCTGTTCTAATAATAGCAATAATACTATGGGGAGCACTTACAGTGTTTTTATAACTACCACCTTGTTTAAGGTTTTGTCTGAAATCTTGTTGTAACCAGAATGCTGATTTTATATACTGTCCTGTGTCTTTAAGATTTATAATGGTACTTATTATTTATTTTGTTTTTGTTTACTGGGTAAGTATACTTGACAACAGAAAGTTGCCTATTTTCAGGCAAAACCTGGGAGGGTTACAGAACAAAAGTGACAATAAATTACAAACATGAGTACAGAAGATAATGCAGCATCAGAAATGTACAGGATACAGTCATGAATAAGTAGACACTACTAACTACAAAGCAATAACAGAGCATCACCATATTAATAGGTGTCAGCAGAACCCATATAAGTGCCAAAAGGACTGGAGTTACAGAAATGAGAAGCTCACCAGTTAGATCAGGCATTGACCAGATCAGTTACAGGAGCATTTATCAGTTTCCTGGAGGAACCTATGAAAACCAGTTTTGAAGGCATGGTGAGATTTTGCATTTCTTAACTGCACTGGAAGGGAATTCCAGAGTTTAGGTGCAAATGCCGAGAAGGCATATTCTCCCATCTTTGTGAAACAATTAGGTACCTCAAGACGTGACTGGGACAGTGACCCTAATGGATTAAACAGTGAGACTGGAGTGAACATGTTACTAAGGACAGCTGGTGCTCCTGTTTGCAGTGATGGGTATGTCCAGGTACCAATAGGGCAAAATGGCAGATATTGTTAAGGGCATCAGCATCCTGGCTCCTCCTCCTGATGAAGCTTCACATTTTTGACATGAACACTAAGGTGTTTAGTGTCAGCTGTGACTCTCAAATACATTTCACTGGATGGCTTAAATCTGGAGTAAGTTTGCTTTTTTCAATTCAAACCATGTGAGTTCAGCCTTTTGTGCTTAAATTCATGGTTTGTTTTTTTGGTGAGCACACACTCCATAAGCACTGTGAGTGCAGTTAAGCTCTGTGTTTTTTTAAGTCACTGCATATGTGATCGGGGCAGATGGTGCCACTAGAAACCAGTGATAACTATATTTATACAAAACAGATGATGGGGAGTAGGGGTTGCCACTAAACACAAGGGATAACTAAATTTATTTGGAATGGGCAATCAAGATGAGGGACACCATTGGGCAGCAGGGATAAATATGTTAAAATGAGATGCTGGATTGGGGGGTGCAGCAGCACAGCTGCCCTGCCTTTGGAGGTGTGGGGGTGCACCACTATGAAGTGGTTTTTGGTGGCAGAACACAGGTTTTCAATTTACTTTTGAAAATAAGGACGGGGGGGAGGGTAGACCAAATATCTATGGGGAAGCTGTTTTATATACAAGGGACAATGACAGAAAAAGCTCTATCCCAGCAGATTTTAGCTTTGATTTAGGAACAGCTAACAACCCCATATCTGAATATTATAAAACACAGGTATTGATATGGGTTGCAAGAAGATCCCTAATGCAAAGGGATCCCAGTCCATTAAGGACTTTATAGGTCAATAATAAGACTTTAAAATCAACCCACCACCAAACAAGCAGCCAGTGCAATGAACACAGTATAGGAATGATATGCTTTCATTTCTTACTGGAAGTAGTGAGCCTAGCAGCTGCATTGTTGACTAGCTGTAGATGGTGGATCTAACCAGCAGGAAGAGACTGGTAGAGTGCATTGTAACAGTCAAGGTAAGACATGACAAAAGCATACACTAGTGTAAGTAGATCATCCAAGTAAAGGCAGGGTCACAACCCAGTAATATTTTCAAGATGGTAACAGCCAGTCTTGACCACAGTCAAGGCCTATGGAACAACTGGCAACTCTGGACCAAAAGTGACCCCTTGGTTGAGAATGACCTATCTAGCCTTGAGTGTCTTTCTCTCTCTCTCTCTCTCTCTCTCCCCTCCCTCTCTCTCTGTCTTCTCTCTTCTCTCTCTCTCTCAAAAATGGGGATGACCAAGCTAACCACAGTGGATGACTTCAAATGGTTAGACTTTATCAATAGCAATTTGTCATTCAGCTACAATCCACTGTGAGCCACCCACAGACTGATCTCAGACAGAACATGCTCAAGCACAACTATAGGAGAACCCTATCCAGGTTTAAACAAAATATATATAACTGAATATCATCAGCATAACAACAAAAACCCAAGCTGTACTTTCAAATCACATCTCCTAGCAGAAGCAAAAACACTGCAAACAATGGAGATAAAATGGAACCCTGAGGGATACCACAGTCAATGTTAGATGAGAAAGATCAAAAATTCCCCCAAGCCAATTACTGGCAATCACTGAGGAGAAATCAGAACTAAGTAGGTGTGGAACCAGCTACCCCAACAGTCTTTTCATATGTTCTGAACAATTCTGTATGTTCAATGGTGTCAAACATAAAAGAACAATCTAATAGGACCAGGACCTTGCTAGCACCAGATCATTCATGACACTCATCAGGGGTGTCTTGGTGCTGTGCTGAAGATGACACCCCATTGGAAAGACTCATAGATGTTAAATTCCTCCAGGTGCTCTCATAACTGTGCCACCACCACTCTCTCAGTAACTTTGTGCAAAAATGGTATGTTGCTGTAGGTATAGAAAAATTATCAAGCTCTATCTCAAAGGCAAGGTAGCAGAAAGGTGGGATTCAGGAACTCAGGCAAGTCAGATGGGGAGTTCTAAGGTCAGAAAGGAGAGGGGAAAGGCAGCTCACCCCCCCCCCCAAAAAAGGGTGGATGAAGGAGGTCAGGTGGAAATCCAAACCCATCTAGAAGAGGAGGAATGGGGTAGAAGAAAGGAGGGGCAATAACATGTTAAACAAGCCCGAATATAAGGAGACAGGGAGAGGCAGGCCAAAGCTGCAGAATAAGGCTGCAGGTGGTAGGGCTTTAAACATGATGGAAGGAAACAGAGTCTCTCACAATTTGTTTGGTAGGGTGGGATGCGGGTCTTGGGAAATAAGAGAGGGGTAGGGAAGAGAGAGGGAGAGGTGGAGGATAAAAAGGGTGATGGAATGGAGGTGGGACAAGGTTTGGGGAATGGAGCAATAGAGCAGAGGAGCTCAAGCAGACTTGGCATGAAAGAGAGCTGGTTGGCAGTCAGAAGGTAAATAGCAGGGGAGGGAAGGAAGGGACATGGGGCAACAGACATTGTAGATGATGGCTGTGTTTAACAACAGGAGCCTGGGGAACAAACTGGATGATCTCCAGGCACTGGTGACAGAGGGCCATTTGGATCTGATGGCAATCATGGAAACTTGGCATCCCCAGACCATAACTGCGATCTCTCCATCCTGGGAGTCACTCTCTACAGGAAGGATAGAGCAGGGGTAGGGGAGGATAGGTGACCCTAGAAAGAAGGTAAGGGATTACAGCCATAGGGAGAAAATTGGTGATTTTAATGCAGAGACACATGGGATTAACACAGAATCACTCTGGGCTCAGATTCAAAAAGAGGCAGGGAGTAGAGTTAAGTTAGGAGTGGTCTAAAGACCACAAAATCAGAGCAAAGGCAGACTGATAACATTTGCTGACTTCAACATACCTGATGTAGATAGGTACATCCCTAAGGCCAGCAGTAGGAGAAGTCAAGTCACTCCTGAACACAGTCCAGGATGGTTTCTTAGTCCAGGGAGTTAGAGTACCAAAAAGGGATCTGGTGATCCTGGACCTTAAACTAACAAACTACTACTACATTTGTGACATCAGCATAGCTGAGCCCCTAGGCCATAGCGATCATCTTTCAAAGTGGTTTTGGGCTGATATGGGGAAAGAAATCCTGAACACTAAAACACATGTTCTTGACTTCAAGAAGGGAGACTTATGCACAATGGGAGTGCAGCTAGGCCAATACCTGGCCGAACTCAGTGGAACAAGGGGAGTAAGATAATAATGTAATAATAATAATATTCTTTATTTCTATGGCACCTTTCAAGAACCAAGGTGCCTAACAAATATAAAATGTCATATCAGACATTCCAAACATCTTAAAATATAAAACAGCTGATGCAGATAAAAAAGAAATCAGTCACCAAACTTCTGGTACCACAAATATGTCTTTAGTGCCTGTTTGAATCCCTCCATGGTCATGCACTCCTGTAACTGACAGGGTAGAGAATTCCAAAGGGTTGGGGCCACATGCATGAATGCCCGGGGCCCCAGAAGATTTCAGGCACACCCTAGGAATCTCTAGCAACCCCTCATCAGCTGAGCGGAGCGATCGCCCATGGCAGTAAGGAACCAGGAGCTCTTTTAAGCAGTCTGAGCCCAGTCCATATAGGGCTTTAAAAGTCAATAAACTGACTTTATAGGTGATCCGCCACTGTACTGGTAGCCAGTGCAGTCCACGCAGCACTGGCTACCAGAAGAGAAATGGTCCAGTATAAGGAATAGTCTCAAGGTAGCCACAAACACCTGCCTCAAGTGAAAAGGTAAGAAAAGTAAACACAGGAAACCTCTGTGGTACAGAGAGGAGGTAGTGCAAGATGTAAGAGAAAAAAGGGCTGTTGCTAACAGGCAGGAACAGGGGGTATCAGAAAGAGGAGGACAGAGTGGACTACTTGGACAAACTTAAATCAGCAAGCAAGGAAGTGTGGATGCCAAAAGCAGGAGCTGAACTGAGGATAGTGGAAGGAGTCAAAGAACAAGGAAACTCCTCTTTAAGGTATATTTGTGGAAAAAAGGAAGTGAATGTCAAACTGTGACAAGGAACAGAGTGGGTAGAGGATAGTAAAGACAGAAGTACTGAATGAATACTTCTGCTCAGTATTCACTTTAAAGAAGGATGGACCAATACGTCAGGGAAGGATAGACAAGGGAAGTGGGAAACAAAGATGTGAAAGGAGTCAATCACTACTGACTGGGTCTTTAAGGGACTACTAGCCCTAAAAGTGAATAGATCTCTCAAGCCAGTAGGGATACACCCCAGGGTCCTGAAGGAGCTTGCATCATTACTGGCAGCCCCATTGGCCAATCTGTACAACAGCTTCCTAGACTCAGGTATGGTATCACATAAGTGGAGAACCATAGATGTGTTTACTCTTGCATAAAAGCCATACCAGAGATAAGCCAGGAAACTACAGTCCAGTTGACTTGAAATTGATTATTATCATGTTGATGAAAATCATTCTTAAGGAAAGGTTGGTAGAGTTTCTTAAGGAGAATGAGCTCCAAGATGACAGATGACACAGGTTTGTGGCAGGGAGGTTGTGTCAAATTAACTTGATAATTGTTTTCAACAAGGTCACAAGGGGGTTAGCAGGTGCCAGGTAGTATATATACTGCACCAGGACTTCAGCAAGGCCTTTGAATTACAGGGGGCTTAGTTCTAGGTGCACAAGAGGGACCAAAGGCAGGAACCAAAGGCACAGTGAAACAAAAGACAAAAAAAATGAATGAGAAAGACAGACAAAGACCAGGAACAGGAGCAGGAGCACAGGGGTGGCAACCAGATCAGGGCAGTCTTCAACCTCTCAGGGAAGCAGCTAACAAAAAGTCACATTTCAGTACTATCTAAAAGTCTCCCCTTCATTCCTACATCAAGAGCAGATGTATTTCAATTAAAATTGGATTTATAATGCTTTTTAGATGCAAACAACTGAGAGACCACTTTGGGGAAGGGGAACAAACTTCGTCTAAAATGGATCTATCATTGAGAAACAAATTACAAACTTAAAACACAATACCTGCCACCAAGTCCTGTACCACAACACATTGAAACTTTTTGTGTGGCAGTTACTGTACAAATGACACTGATAGATCAATGAAATCTAATCAGAAATTCACATCACAGAGTTTAACTTTTAGAGAGAGACGTGCATTGAAGGATTTACAAAATGACCGAACAGTTATTATTAAACCAGCCAATGGGGGGTAGTTTTCTTAAACAAAGATGATTACGGAAAGAAGGCTATCAGACAAATTATCACACTATAGATTATAGGGTTTTACCGAGAGACCCACTTCCTGAGGTTAAGGGAAAGGTGTCAGAATTAGTGGCCAAAGAGGAAGCAGCAGGTAGGCTACTAGATTGGATAGCAGAAGCCATCATAAAGTTTCTGCCTCCACAAAGTGCACAAGGGAATATCTCCCCCACCATGATTACCTGTCCTCTCTGATCTGAACTTTTTGTTGTAACCACTTTAGATTTATGTCAACATGCACATCAGGGATTCTGTGATTAGCCTACCCACCTGTCGACAAGATTTTCGGGAGTTCTACTCTTAACTGATGAACTTAACCAGCAACACCTAGATCTGATGAATATTATTCTGGTTAGTATGGATGTAGTGGTTTTCTACACCCTCAATCCACCCATTAAGGGACTATCTGTAACTGAAACTATTTTTAATATAAGTTTTAATATAAGGAATTCCACTGATGTACCATACCTCCTACTAAAGTACTTGTTAAATGGCAGAGAATGGATTGTGTAACAGCTATTTCAAATTTGAGGAAACTTACAACCAACAAGTAAAGGTGATAGCCATGAGGTCTACTATTGCCCAATCATGTGCAATTCTGTATGTGGACCATTTTGAGAGTAAGTTCATTACAGATGGGTCTGCAAACCACTGGTGGGATCAGCCTGTAGTGTACAAATGCTGCATAGGTGATCTGCTGTTCATCTGGAGGGGCACACCAGAATCCTTGAAGGAATCTCATGAGCATCTAAAGAAATGTAATTCAAATCTCAAATTCACTTTAGATTTCTCGGCATTATGTGACTGTGGATAACACTCCTTTCTTCTGGGGGTCAGCCCTCCTCTTGTCCCTTCACTCCCTCTCCCCTACCCAGATATCTGACACAGGGTCACTCTAGATCCTACGAAATTGCATCCTGCACTTCTCTGATAAGGGCATCTCATGCCACCAACTACTGTCACCATCTAAATAAGATAAAGCTATGACTGTATAACCCTGTACTGTTACACTAATACTGTTTGTATATATATATATATATATATATATATATATATATATATTTTTTTATTGTAAATGTATTCCCTCCATTCTTTGTAACTGACGTGGAGTCTTTGCAAAAGAGTCTATGACTCAAAGGATTGTAATTCCGATTCTATTCAATAAATAAATAAATAAAGATGGGCCTTCAGGATCCAAGGCAACATGGGTTCACCAAGGGTAGATCCTGTCAAACAAATTTGATAGAATTCTTTAACTGGGTCACAGGGGTGGTAGATCAGGGAGACTCGGTGGACATAGCCTACCTTGATTTCAGAAAAGCATTTGACTCGGTGCCGCACAGGAGACTATTGCACAAATCGGGCTGCCTGAGGGTAGGGGAGGTGGTAATAAGATGGGTGCAGAACTGGTTGGAGGGGAGAACACAGAGGGTATTGGTCAATGGGATATCCTCGGAGGAGTCCAAGGTCATCAGTGGAGTACCCCAAGGGTTGGTGTTGGGCCCACTACTGTTTAATGTCATTATAGGGGATATAGCAGAGGGTCTGAAAGGGAGGATGAATCTATTTGCAGATGACACAAAGGTCTGCAATAGAGTGGACACGCAAGAGGGGGTGGAAATGATGCATAGAGATCTGGGGAGATTGGAGGAATGGTCCAAAGAGTGGCAATTGTCATTCAATACAGCAAAGTGTAATATCATGCACTTAGGCAGGAACAATGGTAAAGCGGAGTACTGGATGGGGAGTAGATCCCTGCAAGAAACAGAAGAAGAAAGGGACCTCGGTATCATCATTTCACAGGACTTGAAGGTGGCAAAGCAGTGTGGAAGGGCAGTGGCAAGAGTCAGCAGGATGTCGGGTTGAATATGGAGGGGGATCTCCAGCAGGAGGTGGCAGGTCATGGTTCCTTTGTATACCCAGCTGGTTAGGCCACACCTAGAGTATGGGGTCCAGTTTTGGAGACAGTACCTGAGAAGGGACGTGGAGAGGGTGGAGAGAGTTCAAAGAAGGGCAACAAAGATGGTGAGGGAGCTCGAATGCTTACCTTACGAGGGGAGGCTAAATGATCTGGGTATGTACTCTCTGGAGCAGAGGTGGGAAAGGGGTAACATGATTGAGATGTTTAAATATTTAAAGGGTATCAATAAGGTGTCTGTGGAGAGCTTCTTACAACAAAAGGAGCGACCTAGGGTGAGGGGACATGAATGTCAAATCAAACAGGGTAAATTTAGAGGTAATTTTAGGAAATACTTCTTCACAGAGAGGGTGGTGGAGAACTGGAATGGGCTGCCAAGCAAAGTGGTGGGAGAGAAGGCAGTGGGAGGGTTTAAGAGGGCATGGGATAAACACAGGGGGATGTTGAGACAGGGGGGAGTACTGCAGTAAAGGCCTAGATAATAGGTAAAATGGGCAGACTGGGTGGGCCTGGCAGTCCTTTTCTGCCATCACATTCCTATGGTCTTATGTTCCTATGTTAACTGAGTACACGAATGTACTGCAAACCCAGTGAAAGAAACATGATCCTTCACAGAGACTGTTCCACCTCAGAAACTGACCAATAATCTCCCATATGGTTACTTTCTGAGGGCACACAAAAGCTGAACTGGGCAAGTAGACTTTGACAAAGAAGCATAGATTATGACTAATCAATTCTGTGACTAAGAGCCTAAGGGAACTTTAGAACAAAAAGCAAATAAAGTGAGAAATCTTGATAGAAATTTACTGCTGAGAACTACAGAATCTAAAAATATTGGACAACCTAAAAGAGCTGTATTCTCTACCTCATTTCTTCAAGGCTTTGATAAAATAGGAGGTACTGTATCATACGTAAGCACTGGCAGACTTTATTAGCAACAAAAAGAAGTAGAAGTATCTTTAGCAATCCATCTATAATAGTGGCAAGATGCAGCGCCACTGTGAGGGATAAACTGGTTCATTCAGACATGAAACCAGACCCAGAGGAACGGGGGTTCAGTGTTAGACCCACTCCACCAAGGAATTACCCCTGCAGCAATTGTGCCCACTGTTCTAATACCCAGAGAATGCGTACATGTAGTAACCCACACAGAAGCAAAAAAGTCAGAATCATACAACAGATTGCATGCTTTAGTACACATGCTGTGCACTTTGTGCCCAAGGATATCTGAGTACAAATCAGCTATTCATTGTAAATTTAAAAAAAAACTCCAATGTGGCTAGGCATTTTAACTTGGAGAGCCATCAGGTTGGATAGACAGGTTTGGGACATTAAATAACACGTGGGGCATGAACAAAGAAATCAGTTGGGGACCAATATTATTAATGTTCCCTTCTCATGGGTAAAACATTGGCTGGACAACAGGACACAGAAGGTGATTGTAAATGGAGTCCACTCTGAAGAAAGAGGGGTTACTAGTGGGGTACCGCAGGGGTCAGTACTGGGTCCAGTCCTTTTTAATGTCTTTATAAGTGACATTGCAGAGGGACTGGAAGGAAAAGTATGCCTCTTTGCAGATGACACAAAGATCTGCAACAGGGTTGATACACAAGGAGGTGTGGAAAGGATGAGAAGAGACTTGGCAAGGTTGGAGGAATGGTCAGAAGTATGGCAGCTAGGATTCAATGCAAAGAAGTGCAAAATAATGCACCTGGGAAACAAAAACACACAATGGGGGGTAGTATCAAAAACAAAAAAGGAAAGGGACCTGGGGTAATCATATCAGATGACCTTAAGGTTAGCAAGCAATGTGAGAAGGCAGTAGGGAGAGCTGGGGGTATACTGGGATGCATAGGGAGAGGCATCACCAGCAGAAAACAGGAAGTTGTTATCCCTCTGTACAGACAGTTGGTGAGACCCCATCTGGAGTACTGTGTCCAGTTCTGGAGACCCCATCTCTGCAAGGACATAGACAGGATAGAAGCAGTCCAGAGGAGGGCAACTAGAATGGTGCAGGGTCTGCAAGAGAAGCCATACAAGAAGAGACTAAAAGAGTTTAATATGTATATCCTTGAGGAAAGGAGGGAGAGGGGGGACATGATAGAAATGTTTAAGTACCTCAGTGGAATCAATAAAGTCCAAGAGGGTAGCATCTTTCAGAAAAAGAGACATGCAAGAACAAGGGGACACAATTTAAAGATAGAGGGGGTCGGTTCAGGGGCAATATGAGGAAGTATTTTTTCACAGAGAGGGTAGTGGATGCATGGAACAGCCTTCCTGAGGAGGTTGTGGGGTCTAAAACTGTGGGAGAATTCAAGAACACATGGGACGGACATAAGGCAATTCTTGTGGGGGGTAGGAAGAAATAGGCTGTTGGTTAACTAGGATCTGCGGCTTATCCTGTAGGTAGGGAAATTTGCAGACTAGGTGGGCCAAGCGGTCCTTATCTGCCGTCAAAGTCTATGTTTCTATGTTTCTATGTTTCATTTGTAGTACACTATTTTTCTATAATGATTGTTCCCAAACTGCTGACATGTATTATGTAAGTTTTCTTTTTGGTTTGTTTCTGTGACTGAGATTATGTTATTTTATTTGATTGTATTAATTATTCTGTTTGATTAGTAGTCATCATTATTTTTGAGTTCCACTGATGGATCTATGGTCTGTTGCACCCTTGGGTTTCCCACATGCTGATATGCACATACTTTGACCCTCTCCATATGCCTGCCCTCCAGGAACCCGTGTTTCCATCTCTCTCTCAGTGGGTCCCTTTAGTATCCCACCTTAAGAACTTGTAGCACTAAAGTAGACATCGGTACCAAGATATTTAAACTGCAACTTTAACATAACAAAGATTTATAGGGGGGTATGTTTTCCCTGGGAGGTGTGTGTTCATTAACATTAGGACCTGTCAGTGAGTACACAACCTTCTTGTGTGTTCGTAGGAGTTGAGCAGCTCAGATGCTGTTTAAGCTGCTCATGTGCACCACTAGTGGTGTCATTGTACATGTGCATCACGATGTAATATGCACATGCTCTGACTGGCACAGAGCTATTTAGGTGGATGGCAGGATATAAATCAAACAGATGCTTATTGAAGGTGGCTGTTTGAAGCACTGTTTGTGACATTTTGGGGTATGAGATACAAGGCAAGGCAAAGGCAAGTTTGATTTATATGGTGCCCAATTCTGGAGGCTCAGGGTGCCTTACAGAAATTTACAATACAATATGCAACATAGCAGTAAAAATAACAATAATACATTTTAAAATAAATAAAGTATAAATAAATTTAAAAACTATTAAAATAGCATAATCAGGAACTGAAAAACATATTAAAATTCAGTAATCATTAAAAGCCAGGCCAAAGAGATGGGCCTTCAACCCCCATTTAAACACCTCCGCTGAGGGGGCCTCCCGGACTACAGATGGAAGCGAGTTCCACAGGGATGGCCCAGAAATGTTAAAAGCACGATCTGCTGAGGTCTTGAGCTGAACCCTGGGAACATCCAGGAGGCCCCTCAAAGAGGAGCGGAGGGAGTGGGCAGAGGCCGTCGGTGTCAGGAGCTCTAACAGATAGCCAGGGCCCAGTCCATTTAGGGCCTTATAGGTGAGAAGCCCCACCTTGAAAAGGACCCTCCACCTGACCGGCAGCCAGTGCAGGGCACGCAGAACCAGAGTCACATGACTGCCATGTATGATGCCAGAACATGTAATTGGATATATTTCTGAATTTAGGATCCCAGCACTAAGACTCTTTGGTGAGCAGTTGATGAAATGTTTCTAACTAAATAACTGTTGATATTTACTTTATGTAAAAAATACTCTGAATCCAGCTTGTGTTTACAGGCAAGTTTGTGTGAACAGCATCAAGAGCACAATTTGCCTCTTTGAGAACAACACCAAGCTTTGTGTGGGGAGGACACAGATGAGGGGATCAGGGACATGAAGATCTGGAAAGATTTTGAGAGATGGTCTAGAATCTGGCGGCTTGGGCTCGATGCCAAGAAGTGCAAAGTCATAAAGAAGAGGGGAAGAACCCAGGAGTGGAGTATAGGCTGTTGGGTAATTTTCACAGTGACTAAGAAAGAGTAAGACATAGGGATTGAAATTACAAGCACTCTAAAGCCCTTTAAATAGTATCGTAATGTAGTGGGGAAGGCAAACAGGATGCTGGGTTGCATAAGCAGGGGTTTCCCAAGTAGAAGGAAGGATATCATACTGCCTCAGCACAGATCACTGGTGTGGCCTCATCTGAAATCCTGCGTGCAATTCTGGAACCCCTAGCACAAAATAACATAAATCTGCTGAAAGTGGCACAAATAATGGTGATCAAAATGATTCAGGGGCAGCAGGGGGCACTCATACAAAGTCATACAAACTGAGGCCTGGGAACCTCAATATGTACCCACTGGAGGATATAATATGATAGAGACATTTAAATACCTAAAAGGCATCAACAGGGTAAACTCTAGTGAATTATTCTGGAACAGCAACAACAAAAATATGAGAAGGAAACAACTGTAAACTGGATGGGGGCAGGTTCACGAGAGGCATAAAGAGATACTACCTCATGGAGAAGGTGGTGGAGGGGTGGAATAAGCTACTGGAGGAGGTGGTAAACACAGAATCCATGGACAGATTCAAGGAGGGGTGGGATAAGGTAAAGGGGTGGGTGATAAACCATCTGGGGAGGGTAAATGAAGCGGCACATAACTAAAGGTGCATGGGCCTTACATCGGAGAGACGCAACAGACCACAAGGCCTTCTTCTGCTGGCAAGTTCTATGTTTCTGTGATGCCTTCTTTAGGAAGTGTCAAACCATTGCCTCTTTCAAAGAAGTAGGTAATAACCCTTTCCTCAGAGAGGCATTGGCAGATTCAGTGAAGATGTGTATTACCTGCTCACTGGACGATGCAGTCATACATTGTACACTGTGCCTATGATTTGTTTGTTTTGTACCAAATCTCCTCATGTACAATATTGAAACCTTGTACCACTGTTCTCAAATGGACCTATGCATCAAACCTGTATTTTGTGCTTGCTATTGTTGCTTGTATCAAATCTGTTTCATGTGTATTACTGTTACCTTATACTCCACTGTCACCCTGCGCCATGTGTTATGGCCCGGGTTGTGCCTGAAAACGGTCCCTGGGATCAGTGCACTCACCCGGTTATCAAAGTCATAAATAAAAAGATGGACTCCAGCACTGCCACTCTGGCCTCCAACAGAGTGGCAGGTAAAGAGTCCAAATTACAATGGCTTGGGTGCAGATCTGACAGCAGTGAGTAGATCGCATCAGATTCTAGGCCAGACTTCCGCATCTTGCACTATAACCTTTCACCCGTGTACCTTAAGAGAAGGGAGGTCCCCACTATACCATGGGGTGTTCCATCTCAAAAATGCACGGATGCTATGGACTACTTACATCAACATTCTGAAAGATTATATTTAGCAAGTTGTAAACAAGGAATTAAGAAGTTCAGTTGACCCAACATGGTGTCCTTCTTCATCAGAACACCACGTCACCATCATTTACAATATCACACCTGCCATATGGGGAAAATAGCTTGAATGGCTATTTGATGTTCTTTGTTACTATATCTGGCTTAGTGTAAGGACTGGCCCTTTCCAGCTGCAAAAGTTCTGCTGTGTATAAGGATCAGTAGCAACCTATCTCAGCCATAAGCACATAGATCAAGCAGCTCAGCCTTGGAGACTGTTTTAGTGTTATCAGATTACTGCTGGAGCAGTAATAAAAGTACATTACTGGGAAGGATGACTGTTTAAAAAATGTAGGTAAGACTTGTCTTCATGGAGAACTGGCATTTCAATCATTGTGGGAAGTGACACAAACATTTTGACTCAGTCTTGTAAGACTACAGGTCTCATCTTCTGCTTCACTGTTTGCAAACTAAAAAGAGATAGTACTATTCATTAGTGTATCAAAGAAAAGAATAACAAATAAAAAATGATAGTAATTCTACATTTCTGAGATAATGATCTGGAACACATCTTTCTTTACAAATACCAGGACTAACTCCATATATAGTGTATGGTAGAACGTTGTTAACCTTAGGAAATCATCATTTCCTAAGGTTGTTACACTATCGTTGTGACGTAGGACTGTTGTTAACCTATCGATGCTACGTCACATCAATAGGTTAACAACGGGGATCGCTTTGCACATGTGCATGTGCACTACATGACCCAACAGCCTTTCAGAAACAGCCGCAGCGGTGAAAGCATGACCTGGAACGGCTGTGGCAGTGACTAAAATGTAAAAAGTAAGGATCCTGATTATTGTTTCCACTAGAAATACATGACCACACACTATAAAATATAATGTATGGTCATACATCGGCAACCAGTTTGAATAACCGGCTCGAGGTTGCCATGGCGACATAAACCTCTCGAGCTTCGCTCTCGAGGTTTACATGGTTGCCATGGCAACCTCTCACCGGTTAACAAACCGGTTACCGGTGCATACCCATACATTATCCTCTATATAGTGAATAGTGGAGTGTTGTTCTGTATTGAATTCCATCCCTTTCAAAATGCTGTTCTACCATAGTTCCAAGGTCATGGAATGCTGTTCTACCCTACTGTGGTAGAACAGCATTCTAGAACCTCTAGAGACTGCATGAGTCAGTTTCATTTTAAAAGCAAAAGAACTCACAAAGCACATATTTCACACATTACTATACATTATAAAGAATACAGGAAGCGCAACTCTGCACAGCCATTGTGTTTTGCCACCTCAGGATTCTGATTCCCATGGACCTCTCAAGTTTCACTCTCGAGATCAGAGGGGATCAGAACCCCTCTGTGGCAGACCACACTGGTTTTGCATAGTTGCCCATCCAGTATTCTCTATATAGTATGAGTTCTATTTAGCATGCTATATGTTGTTCTGTGGTTGTATATTTAAAAAATCAGAGTTTTCCAATATATATGAAAATACAATCAAAAACAGTAGCAGGACCATGTGTTCACTGAACAGCCTACGGAGTATGTTCTAAGAGCTTGTGCATTCTGAATGGTTTGAAAGTATGTGGGGTTCCCATATTTAAACAGGTGCCCAATACTTATCCTAGGCTAAAGGGAAACAGGCTTCCCTGAAAAGGGTAAGTCTAGAACAAGAAAGGAGCAAGGGAGGTGAAGGGTGTCATGCAATGAGCCCTGAGGGGCTTTGTAACATCTGGAGGCAGGGTTTTCATGGGCAGCCCAGCGAACAGCAGGAGAAAGTCCTTTCATTTACTGAACAGCACAAAAGGTATGTTCAGAGTGTTTATGCATACTGAATGGTTTGTCAGTATATGTGACTCCCACCCTTTAAAAGGTGCAGGGTATTATAGGTTAAAGGGAACCTGGCTGCCCAAAAATAATTGTTTTGAACTGACACTGTCGGCGTGACCTAGGCATGGAGAAAAAGAAATAAACCCCATGAGAAGGAAATCTCAGGGGCCCAAGGCCTTGATCTGTCTTCCCTCCAGACATTCTAAAGAACTGAGAGCACCATTTGGGCTTCAGGATGTTCCTCCAGTGGATTGTTGATGTAGGTCTTAAAGCATGAAGACTTACATTTTCCAAGTGTCTTGATGATTTGATTTGAGATATTGTGACAAGAAGAAGGAACATTTTGTTTTATTGTATTGAAAACTAAAAGGTTTTCTCATCTGACAACCCACAGATATGGAAGTTTAAGGTTAACTACCAGCATATCTGCAGATGGTTTGTAAAGCAAAGGCAGTATAGCCTAAAGGTTAGAGCAATGGGCTGTGATTGAGCTTGCTACATCCAGCAGACCTGGGTTTGATTCCCACAACTTCTACTTGCATACTGTGTGACTCTGAACAAGTCACTTAACTGCACCAGTGATTCCAGGTCACACCTAAAAACAGGCACTTGTATCTAGTGGGCTTTACATGGTTATCAACAGAATTAAAAAAAAATTTGTTCCTATGTATTTTATGACAGCGAATTGTAAAAACTTGTTCAGTGTGTTCTGCTTTAAAAACAATTGGTCTAACTATCATTGTTTGTTACTAAACACATAATCAGTTTTGTCTGAGAGAACCAGTTAATCTGTATGATTGAAAACACTAATATGTAATCGGAAACAGCCAGATTGTTTTTTTCAAAGCCTGGGTCCAAGCAAAGAGGGAGAGAGGGGGGCTGTCTGTAGTCATACAACCTGGCTGTAAGTGAGAGAAAGAGTGAGGGGGAGCTTTGATGTCTTCAGAAGCTCTGAAAGGCAAAGGATCTGGTAATGTCACAAAATATATAATTTGTTAGCTTTGCACCAAAAAACAGTACAGTACCATGCATGAGGAAGGCTAAGTTTTGCATTTCTGCATGGTCAGCTTTATCTTTTGCATGTTTTGTCCTGTAAGTTTTTTTGTGTTAATTATTGACAATGCCTAATATACTGTGTGAATAAAGTAACCTTTTTTATCATATGAGACTGGTGGCGCATTTTAAAGAAGGTATTGTTGTGCACCTCTGAGGTAGCCATCATTCTGAAAGAATATGCTATCTTATATTAAGTAACTGGAGAAACAGAATCCTTCCTGATACAGGAAGTGATTTGGGTAAAGTTTAATAAGACTCATCCATACTCCACCTGGAGTTCAATCAGTCTACCTTGGCTTGATACAGGGGGACTGGTAACTGGGCTCAAAGGGTCAAGGTATTTAGGGCATGCCACCTTCTCTGAAAGCAGAGTGTGGGCACTTGAAACGGTGTGGTGTAAACCAAGGTGATAATCAGTGGCAGTCAGGAGAGAGAGGAACACTGGCTGGAGTGCAGGCAGGTGGTTTGTCACAGATACTCCACTTTGAGGTGATTGTGGCTGAACTGATGATGAAGGAGTGTCCTGAGTAATCCAACAAATTGAAACCTAAGAAAGACAGTATTTTTTGAATCAGAGATATTAACCATTGTGACAACATTATGTTTCTATCTTCCATCTGCAGTAAAGACCCTAATATGGGGGGGGGGGGGACAGGTGAGAGGAACGATACCGTCAAAATGTAAAACTAGGGTGTAGTTCATTAATTGCTGCATAATAAGAAATATCCATTCCTCTTTGCAGTCTGTTTGTTTTGGATCATGTTAGATGATGAACACAGAGATAGGGAGAGATTTTGATGAGCTCAGACAGATCTGAATCATTTAAGTGAATCCTAGCTGTGGGCCCACTGGAATAGAGGATGAGAACAGTAGTACATGGATTAAACAAAGGGAATCAGTGCATGAAGGAAATGGCCCTAAACTGCCAAATGAAGCAATATGAGTGGTTGGAAGTAGCAAGATTAATTCTAGCAGTATGCATAGGTAGGTTTCTGGCCACTGAAAGGTTAACCAAGGCTGGTCTTAATTAAGTATGTACAGTTCATGGCAGAAGAATTCCTCCAGCTACATCATGTGTCTTAGGGTAGCTTGATTACACAGAGGCAAGAACCTCCCCCAGTAAATCAAAGGTGAACTACTACAGACAGAGAAAGGCCTGGAGCAGGTGCTGCAACTGTGACAGGGTGCATGCTGTAGTGCGGAGTCTGTCAGAAAACTGATGGTCCTGGTTGTGTGCATGCTCTACACAGCAATATAGGCTGTATAAGTGCAGCAGCGTCAACAAAACCACAAACTCAGTTAAATATAAAAATTACATTGGAAACAGTAAGGGGGAGGATCCCTTAAGTCAGAGCCTGTAGTTGGTACCATGGAAAAAGGAGACATGCATGGAGTGTAATATTGGAAAAAACAAGGGAGGCCTAAAGAGCAGGCATCATCCGCTATCCTCAACCAGCAAAGTGAGAAAGTGAAAGATGTTGACTTTTACAGCATTCTATGTGAAAGAATGCCAACTGGCAGCTCTGTGACATGCACCCGCTGCCCATCCCCAGACTTCAGAAAAAGATCCCCATGGACCTGAGTGAGCGCAGCTGCAGCAGCAGTGGAGACTCCAGGAATGAAGTAGGATTGTCCTTCTTGTCAGTACAGTTGGACTCTTTACAGGAGACTACTTTGTGGTGTTTGCACAAAACTCTGGCCCCTGAACGCCCCCATTTCTCCCCTCCCGCAGAGCATATTCACATAGGAAACAAGTCCATGGTGAATGCCCACATGAGTTGCAGGGAGCTCATCAAGCTGAACTGAGACAGCAGACCAGAGCACAAACTTCAAGATGGACATCAGGCAGAGTGTAATCCCTATACCAAACCAATCAAATCAACTAGAGCACCTTGTGGGCATGATGCTGCCAGTGAGGCATTGCAGCAGTGACACTGACACCTGAAGGAGGAAAACTGCAAAATGATCAGCAGCCTGAGAGACCCAACTGCCCATGAAAACACCTGGTCAGTGCACACAAAAGATGTAATGCAATGAGTCTGCAGATTATGTAGTCGCCACCTTTTGTAGATTCTGTAAGTGTGGTTTTCTTGGGTTGCACGGCAAACTGCAAGCTAAAGTCCTTTAATTATTGCTACTGACTGAGCCAGAACATTTTTCACAAAAGTAGCAAATGGAATAGCGAAATAGATGGCAAATCATCAGATGCAAGACTTATTACTCCATAAAGGGATTGGGTTACAGTTATGCCACCATGATTGGAGAAGAAAGCAGCCCTCGATGCTGGTGCAGAAACAAAATCACAGGCACTCCATAAGTGGTGTCAAGTGGAGCTTTTATTAAACTGCATAATATGCTTATAAGGGCTAAAACAAGAAATGCCAAAACAGCAGCACAATATCTCATCCAGAGCTTTTCTGCTGGATGAGGTACTAAGCTGCTGTTTTGGCACTATTTTCTGTTCTTGCGGCCATAAGCATGCCTTTAATAAAGGCTCCCTTGATGGAGTGCTTGTGATGCTTTATTTCAGTTAGCTGGGTGCAGATTCCTTGCTGGCATGCCACCAGAATCCTAAGACAGAATTTTAGCCAACTATGTGTTTGTTGATTTGCCATTTGTTATTCTTTTGTATTATAGATAGGATCACTTTTAGCCCCACAAAAGAAACAAATATAAAGCAACACCTATAAAAATTATGTTTGTTAAAACCCCTTCACACCTGAACTAAATAGCACTCAATGCAAAGTAAGCCACAAAAGTGGAGAGTAGGCGTGAGGGTATCTCATAGTGCTATACCCATACAGACAGAATTCAGGGGGCTACCCTTTTTTATTTCCTTTCCACTGTACTGTCTCCTGCCTTCCCCTGCTAACAATAGCACTCAACCATGACACCCAACCAAGCTCATCCTACCCCTCTAAATTTAAATGTTAATAAATTATGTACCTAAATCAATCACTGCACTGACAATCTAGTAAAATGCTCACCAGTAAAAACCAAAAAAATCACATTTGGTATCAGCAGACAGAAATTAATAAACTTTCTAAAAAAAGAAGTAAATTTCCAGCTTGCAATTCCTTTCTTAATAGGGATATAGGTATGGAAACATAACCCTTTTCATTTTTTTAGTTAATTTTGTTCTGATGCTATTCAAGAGCAAAGGTCATGATCTTCTGCTTCTGACATCACAAATTGATCCATAGGATTAGAGTGCAATGTCACAAACAGAGGATTATAACCTCAGCTCGAGAAAAGGACTGGAACAAATTGAAATGTAAAGTGCAAACGTATGTTTTCATGCATAAGGTATATCCTAATTGATAAAGAAAATAATTGCTTGAAATTCACCCTTTACTTTAGAATTTGGGTAATTAGGATCTGCTGATGTCACCAGAGATTTGTTGTCTGGTGACTGGAACCCCTATTTGTAATAGCTTCTTCCATTTCAAACCTTTCAACCACAAAATCCTGGCAGTCCTCTTGAGTCAAATATTTCACACAGAATACATTATTAAGCACCTGGCAAGAAAAAAAGCAGATATATTTATTTAGTTAAAGGATACCTAAACAACATTTTGACAACTAACTGTTCAAAACTGTGACTCCGTAGGTGACTAAAGGAAAGGCTGCTGTATTCATTAAGGTTAAAACTACATATATAATATACCTAAATGTGGTTCCAGAGCATTTGAATATTGTAAAATCAGCCTTCTAATTTCAAAAAAACTGTCTTACCTGTTTCCTAAAATGGCTGCCAAATGTGTTATGTGATGACATCATTTGAGCCAAAGTCAGAAAGATATATAGCTCTCTACAGTGCTAACTAGTTATTTTTTCCCTTTGTATAGAATTGTTTCACCCAAAAAGTCAAAA
This sequence comes from Neoceratodus forsteri, assembly GCA_016271365.2. Taxonomy (NCBI): domain Eukaryota; kingdom Metazoa; phylum Chordata; order Ceratodontiformes; family Ceratodontidae; genus Neoceratodus; species Neoceratodus forsteri. The sequence goes on from JADMNL010000022.1 coordinate 298,494,864, forward strand.
CCATGTGCATTATTTTGTATAATATACATGTTAGGCTATGGTTCTGTTCATTTTGTTTATTTTAACATGCTGAAATTGTGTTTTAATCCAACTGACTTTCTCTGTGGCAAACCACAGTGCAGTACAAATCTTGAATAACCTGGTGGTTATGGTGGATCCAAGATGCTACAGTGGGGTTGCTGGGGTGGTGTGCATGCTTAATATGCACTTTTTAACATTTTTATTAAACCTTTATACTTTCTGCTATTCTTTTCTAGTACGCTTTTGATAGAACCTACACATGTAATCCATAGTTTGAATGTAAACATTTGTACAATCAATAAATCAGACTTCTTCAACAAAGTGAAATGCAGCAGCACGTAAATAAATTATTATGTGTGTTGGGGGGGTGCAGCCACACCCTTCACCACCCCCTAGATCCACCACTTTTTTGTAGCAAAGTTCTTGTTCAGTCCAATGTTAGAGTTCATACTTTCTCAAAACTCAAATATATGTTTGTCTTGTCTTCTTTTTCCATGGGAAATAATAATAATGAGAATCAGCATTTATATAGTGGTGTTCATACACACTGTATCCCAAAGTGCTTTACAAGCAGTACTAGACTGGTAGTGAAGTGACTGAACATGTAGTGGCAACCATTTCATGCATTAATATCCACACACAGCTTTGGACAATTGCATGAACTGGTTTTATGGGAAGCGGAATGTTGGCCAGGACAACGGGGTCAGGTAGTGATCAAGATGCTGGCAGCCCACATCTTATTTCTCACAGTAATCTGCTCATATTTCTCTCCTCTGTCTTCCCCCTTCCCTGAATATAGCAGTACCTTGCAAGAGTGGCCTTCTCAGTCCCCCTCTGGTATTCATTGGTCACTATTCCTCCTCACACTGAAAACTGGTTCCTTCATCACCCTTCTGCATCATGAATGCAAATAGTACAGTCCCCGTTTTATTTTGACATAGCAAATATAAACATATCTTTCCAGTAAGTCAGGCTGCTAGCAACAGGGAACAAGGGAAATGATGGGCTTTCCTATCCTTAAAAGATCTAGGCTACCTTTGATTAGGCACTGCTAAATGATGGGTGTGCACATCATTATGCACGTCATTTAATAGTGCCTAATCATAGGTGGCTTAGATCTTACAGGAGTAGGAAAGCCTATTTTTCCACTTGTGTAATGCAGCTATCAGCCTGGTTTACCAGAAGATCATGTTTATTATTAATACGTAAAAATAACATGGGAGACTCTACTAACCACATTCATGATACAGAAGGGTAGTGAACTCACCAGTTTTTGGAGTGGGGTGCAGGTGAGAAGAAATTAATGCCAGTGAGGGACTGAAGAGGCCATTCCAGCAGGGTATAGCTATATTCAGGTTAGTTGAAGACATGAAGGAGGACGTTGAGCAGATCACTGTGAGATCTGAAATGTGGGGCTGCCAACATCGTGATCACTACCTGACTGTGGATGAGAGTAGCCAGTGATGACAAATACTCAGAGTGGCAGGGCTGCACCTAAACTGTTACTTGAATTCAGTGTAGGGAGATTACCCTCAGGTGGGGGGGGGGTGTTGATGTTTGTTAGGACAGTATTGAGGGCTGTGTATAGATCATTCAAGATTTGGAAGGGTGGTAGCCAGCCAACTCGAATTGTGGAGTACAGCACAGAAAAGTACTGGAGAAGAATTGCTGGGAACTGTCCTGTGGGGTTCTGCAGATCACAGGTAAAGGAGTAGACTGACAATGGAAGTCGGGTGGATTTGCTCAAGGTATTAGTATGCCTCTCCTGCTAATAATTTCGTTACCCATTGTAAGTGCAGCCCTTATGAGGGCATGAACAGCAGTTTTTCTGATGGGTCATGATGTTTATTGCTTGGCCCTCCAGGAACACCTAGTTGTTGGTTAATGAGGTGGGGAAAAAACACAACAGGGGAACTGTACATACTACCGTCACTGTGCAGAAGGGTGGTGATCCACTCAATGTTTACTGTGGAAGCAAAAGTCAAACACTGAGAATGTGGACTGGAGAGTGATTTGGGAGGCATTTTTTAACAGTGCCAGCTGATGATGCATATTGGTATAGGTGTGCACAACTCTCTGAGGTACAAGATTACAATCTGAGGTATGATAATTCTCTTCATGAGACCATAAGCACATATGCGGCACCAGGCAGTACTAAGGACAGGGTATGGATGATGGGGTGCTCAACAGAAGGTAGGCTAGATGCAGGAGGTTCACATGGAAAAAGAAAGCCTTATTTGTGGATTAACAAGAGAGCATGGGCTTTGGAACTGAACAAGACCAGTACTTTGCTCTGTGACCCTGAGCAAGTCATTACACTTCCGTGTGCTCCCAGGCCACACCTGTAAACAAGCTTTCAGCTTAGTGTGTCTCTCCTGGCCAAGAAAAAAAAAATTCAGTACATCACATAACCACTAGATCATCAGGTAATTGAAGTGCTGTACTGTAATGCAGTTTGCCAAGGAAAAATTTGGCTGGATTGCAAAACATTTTCCATAAGTTGAAGAAAACTAAATGAACAAAATCATAGCCAAACGTGTACTGATCAAAATAATAATAATAATAATAATAAACTTTATTTATCTGCGCCTTTCTTAAAACCAAGGCGCATTACAATAAATTACAGATAAAAACATTCTAAAACTGTACAATACTTTATATGACTAAAATTAACAACGGGGCAATTAAAATACATCAGCATTAACTGAAAATGCCTTGCTCCACAAAAAGGACTTTAAGCCCTTTTTAAAACCCTCCACCGTCATGCATTCTCGAATCCAACGTGGTAGAGAATTCCAGAGGGTAGGTGCTGCAAACATAAAAGCTCGGGCACCAGAAGATTTTAAACTAACCCTCGGGATCTCTAGCAACCCCTCGTTGGTGGAGCGGAGTGGACGCGTCGGTCGGTAAGGCAACAGGAGCTCTTTCAGGTAGTCAGGGCCCAACCCGTGTAGGGCTTTATAAGTCAGAAGACCTACTTTAAAGGTGATCCGCCACTGAATCGGCAGCCAGTGCAGATCTTGGAGCACCGGTGTGATACACGAGGAACGAGAAGTCCCCGTTAACAACCGGGCTGCCGAGCTCTGCACTAGCTGCAAGCGGCGGATATCTACCCCAGACAGCCCAAAGTAAAGGGAATTGCAGTAATCCAGGCGAGAGGTCACAAAAGCGTGGATCAGCGTAGGTAAGTCGCCAGATGGAACAAGGTGCTTGATCCTGGCGATGTTCCTAAGATGGTAGAGGGATGTCTTAACGACTGCTGACGCTTGCGCACGCAGAGTCAGCTGATCGTCCAGAATCACCCCCAGATCTCGCACCCTTTCAGAGGTTGGGAGCTCCACACCTCCCAGAATAGACGGAGGCTAAGCATCCACCCGACCCTTAATCGGCGACCGGGATCCACGCCAATACCTCAGTCTTCCCAGAGTTCAACTTCAGCCAGCTGGACCTCATCCAATCCTGGATCTCCCTGAGACAGCTGTTAAACACTGAGAGAGCTCTATTCTGGTCAGGTACAAAAGATAGATAGAGCTGGGTGTCATCGGCATAACAATGAAACTCCAGCCCATGTCTTCTTACAATGTCTGCGAGGGGAAGCATGTACACCGCAAACAACATGGGAGAAAGCACAGAGCCCTGAGGCACCCCACAGGTCAGAGCAGTGGGCTCAGAGAAAAAAATTCCCGATACCACCCTCTGAGTTCTACCTGTGAGGAAAGAAGTAAACCATCTGACGACCAAACCCAACAGCCCACCGATGTATCTCAGGTGCTCAAGCAACACCCCATGGTCTACGGTGTCAAAAGCTGCTGACAGGTCCAAAAGGACCAAAATGGACCGTTTTTTCTGGTCTCTCGCCATCAAGAGATCATTGAGGACCCGAACCAGTGCAGTCTCAGTGCTATGTCTCTTACGAAAACCTGATTGAAGAGGATCGTAGATATTATGGATGGTAAGATGGTTGTCTAACTGGGCTGCCACCACTTTATCGACACCTTCCCAACAAAGGGGAGGTTCAAGATGGGTCTGTAGTTTACCAAGGAGTCGGGGTCCAAAGATGTCTTTTTCAACACTGGTGTCACTACCACCTCCTTCAGGGCGGGATATTCACCAGTGTCCAGGAACTACCAACTATCCTGGTAAGAACCGGGATGATGACATCCCACAGCCACAATCAGGCCTGTGGGACCTGGGTCTAAACTACAGCTAGTGGTGCATATACCTAGGACAATCCTCATAATATCCTCGATTTCCAGCCTTGAGAAGGAACTCCAGGTCGACAAGGTGCTTGTAACCATAGGCTGGACCACGGCAACTCCCATGGAGGAGGCGGCGCAAATCTCGGCCCTGATGTCGGCCACCTTATCCGCAAGGAATCGAGCAAGCTCCTCACACTGTAACTATGAAAAAGCTCAACGGATCTGCAGACAGGCTGGGTTGCACAGCCTGTCCATAGTTCGGAAGAGCTGGGCTGGTCGATTCTGAGCAGCAGCAATTTCTCCGGATAGGAACACTGCCTTCTTATGATTGATTGCTGACTGGTAGAGTTTATAGTGCTCTAGAAGTTTAATATGGTCGGCATCAGAGCCGGACTTCCGCCAACCTCTCTCCAACCTGTGACCAAATCTCCGCAACTACCTCAGATCCTGAGTCAAACCATGGGATCGGGGCAAGGAGAGAGGTCGGCACACGGTGGGAGCAATTAAATCCAGAGCAGAGGTGACTGCCTTATTATAGGCTCACCCATTTCTTCCGGATTCATGCTCAACCCAGGAAACTCTGACAGGTCAGAACCGCAGTTAGACCAATGGGCCTAACATCCGTAAAGAGGCGTGTGACCATCTCCACTAAATGGAGTCTCAGGGGGTGCCAAAATTGAATCTCACCATGTAGTGGTCGGACCAACCGACTGGTTCCACCCCACCGGAGGCCTCCAACCCCAGCAGGAATACCAGATCGAGTGAATGGCCGTATTTATGAGTGACAGAGGTAACTACCAGTGAGAAGCCCAATGAACACATCAATTGGAGGAAGTGCTGACCAAACGGCGAGAGTTCATCATCGATCCAGGCATTGAAATCACCCAGCACCATCAACCTGGGCGACTCAAATACCTGGTCAATGACGAAATCCGCCACTTCCTTTAAGAAAGTTTTCTCATCACCGGGTGGACGATAGACGAGAACCATTCTATAACCTCCACCTGCCACCACGACACTCTCAAAAGATCTGGTCTCCTCCACTGGAACACTGGTGAGGTCCAATTCGGTCTTAAAACAGACCGCAACCCCCCCACCCCTGCGATCCAATCTCGGGCGGTGAATCACCGAATACCCGGCCGGAATAGCTGTCTCAAAAACTGTGCCTGCATTACTATCCAGCCAGGTTTAGGTAATGCAAGTCAGGTCCGCTGTACCTACCAAGTCCGCAATAATGGCAGTCTTGTTCACAACGGACCTGGCATTGCACAACACCGCCCGAGTTGGATAGGACTCCTGGGAAACCCCAACCATCTTCCCACCGTTAACAAAAAGGGTGGTGCCCTTGGGTATGGGGACCAACCAGGAAGGATCCCAGTCGTCACTCCATTTCACCCCAGAGCATCTTCTGGACTTAACCAGCTGAATGCGAACAGCCCCCTCCTTCATCCCCCGCTGTTCACACCTCCCCACCCTCCGAATCCTACCACACACAATCCCCAATGCCCTACAACGTTGGTATACAGGAAAGGACAGGGGCGGCAAAGAAAGGGTGGAGGGCATGAAGAGCGGTGGATGAATAGTGCATGACGGGGGGACGACAAAAATAAGTATCGTCATCCATAAGAAGCGGGTCAGAAACCAGGGATCTCAATACTCCCGAGAAATCCCACTAAAAAATAAAATTGTAAACTTAAAAACACAAAACTTAACTAAATAAATTAAACAATCAAATTATCCAAAAACCTACAATAATAATTCAATTAAATATATAAAATCAGTCTTTTAACACAGTGGAGCTCCCACCATCCACTGTAAGAATAACCAAATATAGTATATATAATATAATCCACGAGTTAATACATGGTGTTGATCATTCTGGTACAACAATTCAAAACAAAGAGAGAAAGAAGAACTAGTAAGCACTATAGAAATAGATGTGGGTCTCTGTCTTTGGCTCAGATGATGTCATCATGACTCATCACTTAACAGACTTGGCAGCCATCTTAGGGAGAAACCAAGGCTGTTTTTTGAAAGTGAAAGGCTGATGTTTACATTTTTCAAAAGCTATGAAACTGCATTTATATTATTTACATAAATGCAGTTTTAGCATAAATGTAAACAGCAGCCTCTGCTTTAACTAATGAAGCCAGATTTTGGAGTTTGCAGTTTTAAAAAACTGCTTGTTTAGGTGCCCTTTAAGTAACTGATAAACACTTAAATTTAAGAGGGTGGGATGTGCTCAGATGGGTGGTGGGGGAGGATGCTAAAGGACAATGTTAGTTGTGGCTGCAGGACACCATGTAAAGAATAATGCATAGGAAGAAGTGTATTATATAGGGAATAATGCATTGTGAGTGGTACATAGGGAGATTTTGTTTACACACCCAAGGTATGTGATGCTACATAATTGAAGCATCATACACTGAGGATGTGTAAAAAATGAAGTTATGCACCCACTCCTCATGGTTTATTTTTATATTTGCTTGCAAAGCATGCTAGCATATTGATACCGGCCTAAGCCATGAGAGGCTTTTGGGTGTGCATCCCTCTTCTACCTATCACATTTCCAGAATACTGAATCTCCTCCCTAATTCCACCCACTCTTGGCTTTTCTCCTTATCCCTTTGAAGTCCTTGACCAATCAAAGGCTGGAAAATGTAAGGTAGAGGGTTTTCTTGTGCAACTTCTAATTCCTGCTTAAAATCTTACCTCTGTTTTTTCCAAGTATACTACAGTTCGCTGCTTTCATACAGTATGTGCTACTGTTTAGAATTTTGTTTCTCAAGCAATGGCAGAGATGTTGTGCAGCCCATATCATTTGCATACCAGTGATGCAGTGCTTGCAACTAAGGAATTAATGTATTCTCGTACACGGTAAAACAAATGTTCTAACATGTACCTACACTCATTGATCACTGTAGGTAAGGAGCAGTGTTACTCTGCTTACCTGTGTTGTAAACACTAAAATTAAAGAATTTTGATCTGTACAACAAAAATAAACAGGGCTCCACATTATTTACTCTGTAGGAAATTAGCCCATTTGAGCTGATTTTAGTGTTCATCCCTACTCAGATGGTTTAGTACCATTCTGATGCCGGGAGGGGGGGCAGTGGTTGAGCACATATGTAATTGTCCTGGTTTATTTGACTGATAAATGTATGTACTCTGTACTTTGAAATTTAATAAAGTTGTTTAATTTAAAAAAAAATAAACAAGGCTCAACAGTTATACTCCAAGGGTGGGATATTCAAAGCTGTTGTGCATGGCGCAACTGAGATACGCCTGCGCAAGTGCGGAAATGTGCAAAAGAGCGATATTGAGCAGGAGCCAATGTGCTGCACAAATCACAGTGCACCAATTCGCAACCCTAATGAATGCATGTGCAAGTGCAGGGGGCATAGCCATGAATAAGCGGCACAAGCAAACGGCACAAGTACGGAGCAACAGGGACATGCACAGAGCAAACTTGAGCCCCTAAAAAGAGGGAGCAAGCAAGGGATGGAGGCATGCGCCACAGGGGAGCTGGAGAGAGAGGGAGAGCGAGTGGGCAGGCAGGACAGCAGGAGGGGTGCAAGACAGAGACAGAGGCAGGCAGAAAGCACAACAGAGTGTGGGACTGGGTGTGTGACACTGAATGTGCCTGTGTGTGTGGTGTGTGTGTGTGTGTGTGTGTGTGTGTGTGTGTGTGTGAGACAGGTGCGGGGGCAACTACAGCAGCATGAGTCTGTGACACCGGGCATAGGCGTGGCAGTGAAAGTGCCCAGATGGGTGAGAGGCAGAGGCCACAGCCAACAGGGCGCCAGCTGGCAACCCCAAATACAGGTGTGCGCCCAACGCAGGGGCACACGCAGCAGCACACAGCCGGGGTGCCGGGGGTGCCTGGGGAGACAGCCGCCCAGGGGGGACAGGACAGCCCAGGCCATAGCCAGTGCCATCTTCCAGATGGATGCAGTAATGAGGGGTGTGAGGAGGCAGGAGGCAGAGCGGAGCAGCCATGAAGGGCCTGTTGGTGGTATATCCGGAACAGGTGGTACCATGCCTGCACCACCTTTGAACAGTACAGTGACACAGAGATTGTGGGCCGGTACCACCTGAACAGGGCAATTCTGTGGCAGTGATGAGATGCAGGCACCCACAAGACAGAGCCATGCCCTGTTGGTGGAGACCAAGGTCACAGCCATCATGTGTGCTCACCATGGGTACCTTCCAGAGACCAACAGGGGACACCACAGGCATAACCCAGTCGGCTGCATCATGGCTCCTCACACAATTCCTCAACGCACTGCTGCCACATGCTGCGGAATACATCCATTTCCCCAGCACACAGGCAGAGCGCATAGCGAACATGCAGGAGTTCCACAGAGTGGCACATATGCCTGGCATGCTAGGGACCGTCAACTGCACCCACATAGGCATCTGCACACCACCTGGGCAGGAGGGGGTAGCCTGCATCAACAGGAAGGGCTACCCCAGCATCAACTGCCAGGTGGCATGCGATGCCAGGGGGCCCATAATCCATGTCTGTGCCACACACCCTGGTGGAGCACACGATCCCTTCATCTGGCACCAGTCAGCACTGTGCCACAGGTTCAAGAGTGGGGGACATCCCCACTCACCACCTAGTAGGTGAGTATGCAGTTGGAATGGGCAGCCTGGCACAACAGAGTAAGGTGTGGGGGATGCTAGGCCAGGGGCATCAGAGGGTGTGGCTGGGAAGGCAGAGGGGTGCAGCTACACAGACCACCATGTTAACCACACATGTCAACACACAGGTAACAGCAGATACCCACTCTGGCCCTGGCTGCTCAACCCATACCGGTGCCCATCGACCCCAGTGCAGGAGCAATACAGTGAGGCACACGCCAGCACACGGAACATCATCGAGCGTGTGTTCGGGCAGCTGGAGGCCTGGTTCTGTTGCCTGGACAGGTCTGTCGGTGCCCTACAGTACAGCCCCTCAAAGGCCTGCAGCCTATCCCTGGCCTGCTGTATACTACACAACATGGCCACCGACCGAAGGATAGCTGTCGAGGTTGAAGAGGAGAACAGCAGTGGGGACGACGCGGCCGCCGGGCCAGGTGGTGGTGGGCAGCCCCCCAACGGGTGAAGGGAACCCCGGCTGAACAGGATGGCCCAGCAGCACCAGTACACAATTGCAGAGGAGCACTACGGTGCATGCAGGTACGTGAACATGACCACACGCTTGTCCCAGGGACCATGGCACAGTATTCAGGCATGCAATGCCTGGCCCCATGACAGAAACGGCTGGAGGGTAGCATGGAAGGGCATGGGACTGGACTCCATGGAAGCACCCTGTACAGCACTGTAAACCCCACCCACAGACCCCCACACACACCCGCACACATGCACATGCACCACAGGCACCCACATGCGCCGTAGAGGCCACCAATAGGCATGTTGAACACTGAACACCGGTGCACAGTAGCAGCCGGTGTTGTGTTGGCATCATCATGTACATGCCACAGTGGCCAGCGGCCAGGTGGGTGTGCACAAGGCCTGTGTGCGGCATCGACCATGGATGACATGTCCCTGGAATGCACATGCACATGCCACACCAATGTGCACACAGGGCAATGGCAGACAACGGACAGGGAGGATGGCAGCTCAGGACTGCCACGTAGTCACACGGCTGACACGGACACATGGACAACCCCACTGAGACCGCCCAGCAGACGCAGGCTGTGCGACGGCCACAGGGGGGTGTCTCTGATGGTCCCCCAGGTGTGTCACTGTGGGAACATGACCGGTCCCTCGCAGGGGTCTGCAGGCTCCCGAACATGCCCACTCCAGGCATGCCCAGAATGCCGACAGTGGATCCCGGCATCGACACTGAGGGGGTTGCATGACGCTGTGACCGAGGGGTGGAGAAGGCACTCCACAGGGTCTGCAGTGGATGGCCATGCACCAGGGTGGCCAGTGGTGCTAGGTCGGCTTTAACCGCAGTGGTAAGCCGATCCAGGGTTGCAGTTGTGTCCTCCCGCATACGTGTGGTCTCAGCCAGGAGCTGCTCATAGTCTCTGTCACACCTTCCTGCTGACTGGCACAGCTCTGTGCAGAGTGCATGCACCCCTGCCATAACCAGCACCTCTTGCTCCACGGATGCCCGTAGCAGACGGGTGTGCTAGGTCAAGGGGTCGGCGCCCTGGGGGCATGGGCATTGTGTTGGCCCATGGGTGGTGCTTGACCCCATAACACAGCCCCCCACGCTGGTGGGGGCTGCACAGTGGGGCTCCCTTGGGGCTGATCAGTCTGCGGTGCAACATCAGTGGCCACTGCACCCAGCCCCCCATCAACCTCATCCTGCTGCTGCTGCTACCCCCTCCAGCTGCAGTGTGCGGATCAGCACCGGTGTGGCTGCACCACCACCACCTCCTCCTTCAGACTGCACCGCACCGATGATGCCCACAGCATCGCCGGGTGTAGTGGCCGGTGGGCGGACAACCACCACCAGGCCACCGTCTGTGCTGCCATGGCGAGTGTGTGGTATGGGTGCCTCCCCCTGAACGGCAACACCACTATCCAGGATAATGGCCATGTCATTGTGATCAGTCCTGGACCCCGCCCCAAACTGTGTCTTGGCATACTGGATGCCATGGCTGGTGTCCTGCTGAAACACAGCCAGGTCCTCGTCCACAACCATGCCACAGGCATCCAGATGGACAGTGGGGTTGGGCTGCCTGTGGTCCAGACCCTGGACACTGGTGGCTGTGGATGGATGGATGGTACTCCAGGTCCAGAGCTTCCCCCATGGTGAACACCCCCACCCCTGCCACTGCATGCAAGTGTTCCAGAGCTGAAAGGGAACACAGTCGCATTAGTGCCACTGGAACACACCCCTGCCCTCCTGCCCCACATCCCCAGGCACTGCTGTACCCACCATGCAATGATGGGCTGCCTCCATCTGGAACCCTCCATCGGGCACCCCCTCGACAGCACTGTGCCACATGGAGGTCACCACCAACTCCTCCTGCAGTGACAGCTGTGGCATGTCAGGCCGTCCACCGCCCATGGCAGCACGTGCAGCCCAGATGGCAGCCACCTTCTCCTTAATCCTCCTCCAGTCTGTATCTACCTTCTTCTTGCACTCCTGTGCTGTTCTTTGATGTCTGCCCTGCTGGTTCATGGCTCTGGCCACACCCTCCCATGCTGTCGCCCGGGCCTGTGGGGTGCCTGTTGAGCCACTCAGGATAGGCTCCTGGTCCAGGCAGGCATTGAATAGGGCATCACTCTCTGCCCTCGTGAAGCTGGGCCTGCTCTTCCATGCAGGCCCACGCTCCTCAGTCTCCTCATGATCCATCATGCTTAGTCCTGTGGGTATGAACATGTGGTCAGTGATGGCTGCAACCCACACTGCCCTCCCATTCCACTGTCCCGACAGGCCCACAGCCTGGTGGCTTATCTCTGAAGGATGCAATACCGGTCTAGTGCCTGTGCAGTCCCGTGGCGCATTTATAGTGCATCACATGTAAATGAGGGGATGCGCAACTGAAATGAGATGCAAATGCCTCCTATGCACCGTAAATATGCTGATTAGCTAATCTGCATATGCCGGCTGAATATCATGAAATTGTGCATGGCGCATTGGTGTTGCGCATGCACAAGCCATGGTGCAACAGTATGACATGCGCAGTGGGCCCAGCAGTGCACATGCATGCAGTGCCATCGCATACGTCAGTGGTGCATCCTACACACACTGCGCCATACGTGGAACAGCGCTCTGCCGCTATTGGGCATGTGGCACTCATGCGCTATATGCCCTATGGTGCCCGTGCGCAATTGGCCCATGGTCTGTGGGGCCCACATGCCCCTATTGCGCACCATGCATGGCATGCCGAATCACGCTGTTGTGCATGGTGCGCATGCTGACCCTTGACCCCATGAGTGCCCTTTGACCCTCCGGGTGCCCTGTGGCATGTGCCAGTGCTGCACCAGCTGTATCCCGCAGCACTGTGGATCCACGATTGGAGATGGCAGCGTATCACCAAGTGAGTCGCGCATCCACAGCACATGTGGCTCGTGTGCTACTGGGCACCATTTTGGTTGTGCAACTGCAGGAACAACTATGCCATGCCACAGCACTGCAAGGGCACCCAATTGGTCACAGGTGGTGAACCTTGTGGCCCTTGTGGAGCCACATGTGTGCAGTCTGTATTGCCAGGTGCCCCTGGATTGGTCACAAAAAGATGTGGCAGGAGGTGGCTGAGGGGTTGGAGGAGGCCACTGGGGCACAGTGCAGCGGTAAGCAGTGCTGCCTCCACTATGGGGACCTGCAGAGGAGGGACCCTGAGAGGCTATGGGCACTACTGGCACACATCCAGATGGGTGCCGTGCCAGGTCCAGGTAAGTGCACTACGCCCATGTCTGTGCCATTCCAGTGTTATGTGGGGACCAGCAGGGTGTCGCACCATGCTGCGAGGGGGGCTGTGGCTGCGCATTCTGTTTGCCTTGGCAGCACACCATGGGTGCGCTGTGCCACCGCAATGCCACTGCGTGGGGCCAGGGGGCATGCTGTGCTGGGGGGGCCATGTGGTGTTGCCAGGTACTGATGTGTCATTCTCAATGTCTCCCTACTAGGCCCTGAGGATAGAAGATGAGCACAGCTGGCTGGCGCTGCAGGTGGGTGAGGGCAGGGGCACGGGTGCAGGATGCAGGCCACATGGGCGGTGCCACTGGAGAGGCACAGGATGCACCGCAGCAAGCAGATAGGCACTCTTTCAAGGTATGATGTTGTGCAGGGTAGGGGTGGGCCACAGCCCCCTGTGCACATAGTCATTCCAGCCGTGCACCACCGGCAGTGTCCATTGCACCATGCCGTGGCTATTACACATGTGTGTGGCAGCTGCAGGTGGGCTATGGGTGCACCTGGATTCCAGCTGTGCCACTGCCATCCCACCACTTAGCCTTGTTGCCTGGCTGCCATGGCTGTGGTGTGCGGCACATGGGTGGTGTTAGTGTGCAGTACTCTGCGTGGTTGTGGATAGTCGAGTTGGTGTCTCATGTGGGCACACATGCTGCAGGAGGCTGTGTGCCATCTCAGGGGCACATGTCACTGCTGTCCGCTGCGCATGGTGGGTGGGCTACAGTCATATGGATGTGCACTCACACCATGTCCTCTCCTTTGTCCTAGGTGTCCATCACCCAGATGTAAACACCAGGCTCCTGAGGCGGATCCTTCAAGACACCACTGCCATGCTCCGGGTGGCATGACTGATACAGCGGGCCCTGTGCAGGCCACAGCAAAGACATTGGCGTCAGGCACCGGTGGGGCATGGACACCCATAGGGCCCATTGACCTGCAACTGCTTCCCTTCCCTGCCCCCCTTTCCCTCCCTTGTACCCTTGTCCAGCCATATCCCCTGTCCCCCTGCCTCCCTTCCTCAGCCTCCCGGTTTGTTTGTGGCCTCCCCATTCCTTGCTCCCTGTACCTGTTATTTGTTTTTCTGTAAATAGTTGTTTCCTGACTGGTTTTAATACACTTTTCTATGGTTAACCATCTGTGTCTGTGTCTGCTTTGCAGCTGGCGCATGGAGCCATGCCGCAGTGGTGTGCATGGTGGCCGAGTGGTACGTCTGGGGTTGACTGGGGATTGTGCCTGGTGGTCTCTGCCCGGTGGTTGGTGGTTGTGCCCTGGGGTGGCCGTGTGCTCTCTGTTTGTGTTGTGTGGCGTGTGCGTTGTGTGCTGTTGGCATGTGTGTTGCCAGCTACGGTCCAGGTGGCATGTCCCGTGCCTTCCTGTGGGCATTGCTGGTGGCTGTTTGCCAGTGGACATTGATACCACCCTGCCTCCATGCACCACTGTGGTGTGCATGGTCGGGGGCCTGCTGTCGTGTGCCTGCCATGCCTCCCTTCTGGCATCCTCCTTACCCTGGTGGTGGTCTACCCTGCCCTGGTAGCATGCTCCTTGCTGTGCCTGTTGTCCTGTGTCCTGGTGCATGCACTTCTGCCCCTTGCGCAGCCCGGGTTGCGCTATGGCGCATGTTGGTTTGCTCCCTGGTGCAGCCCTGTTTGTGCTATGGCCCATCGCTGCAATATTTAGCCGTGTTGCGCTGGCACTTGCCGTCATGCGCAACCTTTGAATATCACGTTCGGTGCGCCATGGCGCAGTGTATGTGTGCTGTGCCACTACTGCATCTGCCTCTGGCACATTTCTGAATATCCCACCCCAGGAATCAAGCTGATTATGTTTGCTTGTACAGCATGTGAATAAATTGGCATTAGTCTGAATTGTGAGAGAGTTTTGGGAGTGTGCCTCTTCGTCACCTATCACAGCATCAGAATATTGACTTTCCTCCCTAATTCATTTATTCTCCTCCTTTTTGCCTTGAAGTACTTGCCCAATCACAAGACACACACGTCACAATCTAAGAAAATTATAATGTTATGTTTGAACCTCTTTATTTCCCAATCATGACAATTTCACTGTTATAACTTGTGTAATTAATTTGCTGATTTTAACTGCTGTACTATATATGTTCAACAAATACACAGTATATACAAAGAAGCGGACATTTAGCATTGGCCAGTGTTTGCTTATAACTGCTGTTGCTTAGATGTCCATGTCAACAATGAATTATATGCAGTACAGTAACTTCGTTTATGTGCTTAAACAAAAATATTAATTGATAATGCACTACATTCATTGATGCACTTGTAACAATGATGAATGTTACTACTGAATGTTGTACTAGTAGACTTAAAACTACTGCATTACAAGAACAAATATATTGAATTGTAACTCATTTTATACAGAAACAACTATTGTCACTTTTTGGATGGTGACAATAAATAGCAACTTGATTTAAAGCTTTTTCTACTGAGTTTTGACATCATTTTAAGGCCACCATATATTCTACATAGAAACATAGACTTTGTCTGCAGAAAAGAACCAGTAGGCCCACCCAGTCTGCCCTATTTTTCCCTGCCTATTCCGATACCTTGGACCCTATTTGGTCACTGGTGCCTCTCCCACCTCCCTTTCCTCTACTTATTATATACATGTGCCTATCCCACACATACTTGAACCTCCCCACTGTTTGCACCCTCACTGCCTCTTCTGGGAGGCTGTTCCAGGCACCCATGCCCCTTTCTGTGAAGAAGTATTTCCTCACATCCCTCTTTGTGTCCAGTACAGGTACAACTTGATTTTGTTTTCGTTTGTCTCACCCTGCGTGGGTGACCTATGTTAACGATGTTGAATTGTTTTTTCACCTTCCTGTACAAGGTCCTGCCTTGGATACTGTACCATTTTCTAATGTTTATTTTGTATCTCTGTAATCTGTACTCTCCCGGGTCGTGCTTGAAAATGGCAGGTCAAATTGCCTAACACACTTACCCGGTTAGCAAAATATAATAATAATAATAATAAACTCTCCCCTCAGCTTCATTGCTTGGCCTCATGTGATGGTACTTTTCCTCCTCTGAAAGAGACTCCCCACATGCACATTGTTCACCCCTGTGGGCTAATGATACTGTAGGTCTCAATCATGTACCCTCTTGCTCTTCTTTCCTCCAGGGAATACATGTTGAGATCCCACAGCCTCTCCTCATATGGCTTCTCATGCAATCCCCACACTGTTTTGGTAGCCCTTCTCAGGACTGCTTCCTCCCTGTCAGTGTCCTTATGGAAGTGCAGCCTACAGAGATGGACACAGCACTCTAGATGTGTTCTCACTAGTGTGAGCGATACAGCGGCAACACCACCTCCTGTCTCCTGCTAGAAATTCACCTCCCTATGCACCCAGGCATCCTATAGCCTTGCCTACTGCCTTGCCACCCTGCCCTGCCACCTTGAGATCATCAGGTATGATTATGCTGAGATCCCTTTCTTGTTTGGTGACTGTCAGTAGCTCCCCCCCCCCATCTTATACACAGCTCTTGGTTTTTCCTAGCCCAAGTGCATGACTTTGCACATTTTGCCACTGAAACCCAACTGCCATACCCTAGACCACTCCTCTAGTTTCCACAGGTCCTTTTGTATTCTCTCCGCCTCTTCCTGAGTATCCACCCTGTTGTAGATTTTTGTGTCATCCACAAAGAGACACACTGTCCCCTCTAGTTCCTCAGCAATGTCATTTATGAAAACTTTGAAGAGGACCAGTCCTAGTACTGATCAATGTGGTACCTCACTAGTCACTCTCCCGTCTCCCAAGTATCTGCCATTTACCACCACCCTCCACCTCCTTCAACCAGTTTGATACCCAGATTACCACTTTCTCCCCAAACCCCAGGCTGCTTAGCTTCTCAACTAGCCTTCCGCGTGATACAGTGTCAAAAGCTTAACTGAAGTCCACATAGGCTACATCCACGCACCCCAAGATCCACCTTCCTTGTCAGCCAGTTAAGAAAATCTATGAGATTTTTTGGGCATGATCTCCTCCCTGCAAAACTGTGTTGATGGTTGTCCTGCAGCCCATGTTTCCAGGTACACCATCAGTCTCTCCTTCAGCAGAGTCTCCTTTAATTTCTCCACCACTGATGTGAGCTGCCTGGCCTGTAGTTTCTAGCCTCCACCCTGCTGCTGGTCTTGTACAGAGGAACCACATTGGCCCTCCTCCAGTCCTCTAGAACTATCCCTGTCTTCAGTGATGTACTGAATAATATTACCGGAAGGGCATCTAGCACCGTGCTCAGTTCCTGTACAACCCTTGGATGAATTCCATCCAGTCTCATCGTCTTGTTCTCCTTTAGGGCTTCCAATCCCATTAGGGCTGTCCCCCAAAAATGGACTTCTGTCCACTCCCCATTCCCCCTGGTGCCTGCTGATACATGATGGTCCATTCCCCCCATCTGCTATGAAGACTGAGCAGAAGTACTCATCTAAACATTTAGCTTTTTCGTTATCTTCTGCACAGCTCCCCCACTTTCCTGATTCTCACTATTCCATCCCTTGCTTTCCTCTTTTCACTCACATTCCTAAAGAAAGTCTTATCCCTTTTTCTGACCTTCTTGATGATCCTCTCCTCTGTTTCTGCCTTAGCTGCTCTCAGCCTCCTTCCTGCCTCCCTTTGCTTTTCCAGCTATACCTTCCTCTCTACCGCCATCTGGGTCTCCTTGTACTTCCTAAATGCTGTTTCTTTTTTTAAACATTCACTGCCCTTTCCAACTCCTTTGAGAACAAAAGCAGCCTCTTCCTCCTCCTCCTCCTTCCCTTTCTTATTTCATTCAAACCTCCATCTGGGTCTCCGTGTACTTCCTAAATGTTGTTTCTTTCTTTTTTCATGTTCACTGCCCTTAACACCTCCACTGAGAACCAGAGTGACCTCTTCCTCCTCCTTCCCTTGCTTATTTCCTTCTAACAGCATGTCATTTCCTTAGTTATTCTCTACCTGTTCTTTCTCCATTCTTTTTCAATAATAATGTTTTTCTGGCAATGTACTGTGTCATCAATATACCCATTTTTCTTTTTATTCTTGAACTAAGATATGGGGTTTGTGGGTTTGTAAAATGTCCAGTTTCCTTGCCATGCCCGCCATGATAAATATGTAATACCTTGGACTGTGCTGTGCTGTTTACCATCAGAAACACATGCAGGCCCCATCCTAATACCTCCACAATATGAATAAAGAATGTAGATTTAAAAGGTAACCTCAACAAAAGAGATCTTTAAAAATTGTGAGTGGTGGCCATCTTTAATTGTATGAATCATTAATTACAAAATAAGTTGAAAAAAATATTTTTTAAATATCTGAGAACACTAAAAATACACCAAGGATGAATCTAAGGATGTCAGGAATATATTTTTGCCAAAAAACTATATGATGACATTTTTTTTGCTAACAAATATTGCTACGTTAAACAGTTTTTGTGCTAGGGACTTGAAAAGGATATCAATTTCCTGGTATTCTCTCCTTGTATGAACCACAAAGGAAAGTAGCTGATGACAGTGGGATTGTGACAGCATTTGAATACCACATGTGTGTTACTTTGATAGACTGCAACTCTGGTGAGTGACACATGTTTGCCATTATATACAGAAAGCCATATGTAACAGAAAATCTACACAGTGTTTTTTTGCATAATATGGGGGTCAGCAATAATTCTGTTTTTTTCTGCATATCTGAAGTTGATGCTGACATCACACACTGAGATTGTGTAAAAAAAATCACAGTACACTAGTTCCTGTGCTTTATTTTTTTTTTTATTCAATTAATGGTTTTAACATTATTTTTTCACAAATGAGACACAAATTGTATGCATGAAAAAATCTTTCTATAAACCTGTTTTGGTTTTGTGCAGAAGTGACAGCGGAGACAGCTGAAGAAAAGCAGCAAGTAAACAAAATATTTAACTTACAGGCAAGTTATACGATCACTTTTATGTATGGAAACAGGCCATATAATCAAAACAATTAAAACTGTACTGAGTTGTGCAAAGAAAAGTTTGCAAAACACTGAGATGATTTCAAAATTTACAGACTGCACAGCGTAGTTAACAGAGCAAGAGCGAATGATTTGTTTAGTGTTGATCAGCGTGAAGTTAAAACTGTATTTTGTGGGAATGACATTATACCCATGTATCACAGAGTTTGCAGCTCTCAAAATCTAGGTAATTACTAGGCTAACCAATAATTATTAAAATGTTATACCCCAGAGTGCTATTTATTTCAATTTAAAGGTAATTTTATAACTGTACAACTCCTTTTTCAGCAAAAACAGTTTATTGTAAATACAGATTCTCATTCACGTGCTGCGTTGTTTTATCTTTTATGGCCTTTTTGTGGTTGTTTCTGATTTATGCACTGGTGGCAAGTCTGAATATAGAACAATACGATATACTGTAGGTTATGTGAGTGATAACACAGGATGGAGTGTGTGGTCATAAAGAACTTCATTGAAGCCTCAAGGGCTAGGTACAACTCCTGAAGCATTGCCGAGTGCTGTCAGGCCCCCAAGACAGCAGGTACATTGGGGGTGGAGGTAGACACAAGGCCATTCACAGAGGATAAAGTCCTGAAAGGACTTATGAATCTGAAAGTGGACAAAGCTATGGAGCCGGACAGGGTACAACCAAGGGTGTTAGGGAGTTCAGGTAGGTACTGGCTGCACTTCTGACAGCTCTATTCAACAGTGTGGTTCAAAACGACTAGAGGAGGGCAAATATAGAACACTTTTTAAAAGCAGCAGCAGCGAGGATGTTGGTAACTTAAGGCCAGTCATTCTGATGTTAGTGGTGGTGAAATTAATGAAGACAATTTTAAAGGAATGGTTTGTGGAGTATCTTGAATCCAGCAAGTTACAAGGCCCAAGGTTGCATGGATTCATGGGGGCAGGTTATGTCAGATGAGCTTGATCAATTTGACTGGGTAACCAGAGGGATTGATCAGGTTGGGGTGGTGGATGTTACCTACTTAGGCATTAGCAAGGCCTTTGACACCGTACCACACAGGAGGCTTATAAGGAAACTGGGCAGTCTGGGAGTGAGTCCTCAGGTGGTAAACTGGGTACAAAACTGGTTGATGGATAGGTGACAGAGGGTGGTGGTAAATGGCATTCACTTGGGGGATGGGAGCAGGACCAGTGGGATATTTCAGGGTTCAGTACTGGGATCAGTCCTCTTTAATGTCTTTATAAGTCACTTGGCAGAAGAGCTGGACGGGAGTATACCTCTTTGCAGATGACACCAAAATATGCAATAGGTTAGACACTTTATAGAGGGTGAAGAGAAGGTGTCTAGACCTCAGAAAACTTGAGGAGTGGT
Source organism: Neoceratodus forsteri (assembly GCA_016271365.2). NCBI lineage: Eukaryota > Metazoa > Chordata > Ceratodontiformes > Ceratodontidae > Neoceratodus > Neoceratodus forsteri. The sequence goes on from JADMNL010000022.1 coordinate 298,514,804, forward strand.
CAAGGGTATGGCAGCTGGGTTTCAATGTGAGAAAGTGCAAAATCATGCACCTAGCCTATAGAAAACCAGAGGCAAAATATAAAATGGTGGACAAGGTACTGATGGTCACAAAACAGGAACTGGACCTTGGAGAAATCATGTCAGATCACCTGACGGTGGGGAGGCAGTGCAAAAAGGTAGTAGTTAGGGCCAGCAGGATGCTGAGATGCATAGGGAGGTGCATCACCAGCAGAAATAGAGAAGTAGTATTATCACTGTATAGATTGTTGGTGAGACCTAGCTGGAGTACTATGTTCAGCTGCGGATACCTCATCTCAGGAAGGACACAGACTGGATAGGGGCTGTCCAGAGGAAGGCAACTATAAAAGTGGAGGGGCTACATCAGCAGCCCTATGAGGAGAGACAGAAGGATCTCAATATGGATACCCTAGAAGAGGGGAGGGAGAGGGGGGACATGATAGACACCTATAAATATGTCATGGGGTGAATAAGGTACAGAAGGGGACTAGTAAGGTACAGAAGGGGAGAAGGGATGTGAGGAAGTACTTCTTTATTGAAAGAGTGGTGGATGCCTGGACCAGTCTTCCGGAGGAGGTGGCGGAAGCAAAAATAGTGGTGGGCTTCAAGCATGTATGGGGCAGGCACAAAGGAATCTTGGTAGGGAGGTGGGAGAGGGGATGTACCTGGAGATTAGGTAAGGTCTATGGTGACAGTATAGGCAAGATAAATGGTCAGACTTCGTGGGCCAAGCGGTCCTTATCTGCCAACAAATTCTATGTTTCTATATATTTCATTATGACTGCACACCATGAAGTGTGTTATCACTCTTACACAATGGGTGCAAAAGACTTTTAACAAAAAGACAACAACAACATAAGAAATTTGAGGTGTAGTCATAAACAAACAATGCACTGTCATGTTATCATTTTTTTGTTTGTTTGTTTTACAAGGCAATACAGGATTTTTAATGCCCACGTCTTAACTCTTTTTTCAAACACACATAACTCCTTTTCAAACATAGATTTCTATAGCAGAACACAGATACATTGTGACAAAATGTTAGCGCTTATAAACAAGGACAGAAAATGCATCATAATGTTTTGAAATGGTCACCTACCCTTAGTGTACCAGCAACACATTAGGGTCAGTGAAGACAGAATAATAAAAGAATGGAAACCACTATTTGAAACCCAGCTTCTACAGAAAAGTCAGGCTTGCAGGATTAAGGCAGTTCTCCTTTAAAAAAGGTTGGGGTATGTGATTAATGAATGTTAGTCCCAAAACAGAAAACAGGCTGTTAATTATTCAGATGTATATTCAGATCTTACCCCCAAAATAGAAAAAACATTCCCCCTCCCCATGGTGGCCAGTAATCTCCCCCATTTCCAGTCCTCCCATACCTCAAATTAATTATAGATAGCCTCCTGTCAGCATCCCCACCCCACCCAAAACCATTTTTTAAAGCTCCCAACCCAGTCTTCAAGTTCCATATTATAATGGGATAAAGGCCCATGTATATCTCTTCAGCAACACTTGACCCCAGGTCCATTGCCCACAGGGAATAGTTCATGCAGCACCCCTACACCTGATACTGCCCTTTAACATAGAAATATAGACAATAGCTGGACCAGTGGCATAGAGGGCTGAGGCACTCAGTGGCTTACATCCTGCCACACCAGTGACCCAGGTTCAGAAATGGAGCCGTGTCATTCGGGGGGCTGGCTGGGAGAGGGAAGATTGAGCATCCCAAGGACAGCTCTCCTCCCTTGGGGGAGGGGGCTTGTGAGACCTGCTGCTTGTCTGCCACCTGTAGGTGTTCAGGTGGTAGCACAGTCTGGCACACAAGCAGAAAAGCCAATCATGGGCGTTTGAGGACATCTCTGTGGAGGGGAGCTCATTCTTTTCGCCATTGCATGTGTGTGGCTTAGTGGAATAAAACATGGAGGAAGAACCCTCTGGCAGCAGAATGATGTCCGGGTCTTCGTAGGCCTTGCACCAGTGACCAGGCACGCCATCGTAAGTCCTGCAAGAGTAGGATGCCAGGTGAAAAGGTAAGTCCTGAGGAAGTCAGG